>LR991052.1:38677735-39927735 GCA_905163555.1 Notocelia uddmanniana | reverse complement strand
ATTCAAAATTTGTGAAATCTTAAGATAGAAACTGAACAAAAAAAGTAAACGCAAGCGCTGCGCCGCGGCGCTGCCCAGTGTTGCGCGCCAGCCATCACGGTCTCTTCAAATTTTGAACACTATTATGATTTATTCCATTAAGTAACTGTGACTCTAAACCCGAATTTCTGTCCCGTTTTCTACATTCAAAAACTACATACATAAGTTTGTAATCCTATATAAAAACATGCAATTATAATGTTACTTTTGCCGTTCACTTCATGTGCACTCACTTTATACCATAATCCCACTACTTAATATTATAAATGCGAAAGTTTAGATGTTTGGATGTTTGTCACTGAATCACGCAAAAACGGCTGAACAGATTAAGATGATTTATATGCTAATAGTATATAATCTGGATTCACTTAATATATATATATATATATATATATATATTATAAGTGTACTTTTTGTCCCGATCATCTTCCATCAAAGGGATATTAAATCGGGGATGCAAGTAAGGTCTATGAAACGGGGTGGTTTAATCCTCATACGTCATTCTACGATTTAAGTTTCAGCCAATTGGCAGTATAACAGCGACAACAGCGTGTCAAGAAATTTAACTTAAAGCATAGCAGAATTGTAAACAAGTTGACGATTCATTATGTCAAAACCGAAGTATCATAATTCCTTCTGATTGTTGAAGCTATTTTTGAGCATAACCTTTTCGCAATAAGTTCTACTTTGCGTGTACATCAAAATGTATTTGCTATACTTTGGCATTGTTTTTATTCATATGCTTAAATACAAAAACACCTGTTTCAATGCACACTTTGTATCGTCGGTGTACCATTTAGTTTTGTCGTGCGTTATTTTTTTACGTAATTGTTGACCCTTCACACCATAAAAACTGTTTGATATAAGAGATCACTTGAGCTGGGCAGCCCAATCGTCAGCATAGACAGTTGGAGCATCTTAGATGTACACTTAGAAGAGGGTCGAAAGTCTGTACATGGAAGATATTCGAAAAAAAGTTGGCTAGGGATACTTAGAATCGATAACAGAAATCGTTTCAACAGTTTCAAGAATTTGTGTCTGTTTGTCTGTCTGTTTATATGTCTAGGCATCACGTGAAAACGAACGAATGGAGTATAATTTACCCTCATTAATATGGAAACTGGATCTTCGGCGACGACATAGCTCGGCCTTCGGCCTCGCATGCCTTGCCACTCTCCTTCGGCTTTTCAGTCATCAACCTTACATGAAGAATCGTCTCTGTTGGGAGGCTCGGCCTTCAGCCCCGCGTGTCTCGCCTTTCTGCTTCAGGCCTTCGGCCGGCAGCCTTACATGAGAAGCCCGCTCTGTGTGATGCTCGCATGCCTTGCCGCTCTGCTTCCGGCCTTCGGTCGTCATACTCACATGAAGAATTCGCTCTGTTGGGATAACGTTTTACGGCAGAACTGCGTAGCGAGACTTTTATCATTGTACAATGTACATGTAATGTTTTTGACGAGATTCATTCGTCTAGAATCGGTACATTTGATATTCCGAAATAAGCACTTAATCATTCGTTTTGAGAATAGTATTTCTAGGGAATGTCATATTGACTGTAATCATTTCTTAAAGGGGTGTAAAGAAGGGTGAAAGATTGTATCATCATCATCATCTGAGGCGTTATAGCCGCGGGTGGGCCCTAGGCTAGCCTGGACAAGCAAATATCTCCAGTCCAATCTATTCGTGGCTTTCCTTCTCCAACATGTCACCCCTAAGTTCCTGGTGTCCACCTGAGCTCGAGAAAGATTGTATAGGAAAACAAATCATTCTAAGGCGAGAACGAATTATACTAAAAGCTAGTATATGTATATTTTCACTGTATCACGTATAGGAAATTATTATACATAATTATGTTGTCTTCTTGAACTTACACACTGTAAATATACTTCCTCTTTTGTTTCCATACTCAGATTTACTTATATTAAGTAGGTTAAGTATTATCATTTATCATTGTAATATGCATATTTCGGGGAAACAATGACTGACTGTCGAGTTTCTTTCAGCGTTTCTTCTCGGCATTTCTCTTATTTTGCAGAAACGCTAGTAGATTTTGACTTGTGAAAAGTGCCATTACGGCCTACTTGCAGAATAAAGTTCATTTATTTAATTTATAATGAGATTTGAAATTCTACCAAGCTTCAAGTTTAGAGAATCTCCCCTGGAAGGACATTAAGGGAAAAATCTTCCATGCGGATGAATGTTGTTCCACGAAGACATGTTTTCTGGACACAATTATGTACTACAAGGTTTAGTGCAGAATTTATTGAGGTTCATATTTTATTAGGTACGCAAATTTCGTACAAAATGCGAATATCTTACAGATTACATTTTCCAAGATAACGGCGTTTCTACCAGGTCCTGGCCTGGGGACTTTTAGGAGACGAAAATAAAACCTTTAATGAACATTCGTACCAAATTTTATCAAAGTCCCCAACATGCGGGGTATGACAATATCGACTGGGTTATTAAAGATAAAAGAAATACAGTAGATAATGAAGTGGATTTGTGGAGCAAAATTTTACCATTTGTATGGGGGACGGGGTGTTTCCTTAACACGTGGAACGACGGTAACACCAATTTGTGTTTCAGTACAATTTTTAGCTAGATGTAAACTTCGGGATTAGTTAAAACAATATGTGTCAAAGAACGTCTTAATAACTTCGTTGTAACAGATATCGCAATATCAGCAAAAAATATGCAATAAATAGGTACCTAGAAAAAACCACCTAGGCAGACTAAGTTACTTTTAATGCCACCACGTCGGTAGGAACTAAGCCAACGGTCTGCCTGATGCTAGCATGTACCGCAGCGTTGGATTCTGGAAGGAATATCAATCCATGATAGGTTAACAATAAATATTACCACGATGTTACTTGAAAGTAGAAAAAATTGTCTGCTTATTCCTTAGATAACAATTAACACGATACATATCATTTTCATACTAGGTTTTACTCAGTCTATATGTCTTTTATTTACTTTTTAGGGCGCAGTACGATCGGTGTGGATCGGTTCTCCATACAAACGTATTTAGGCTCTCATTTTAAAACGCCATGCTAGAATAACATGAAACTTTGTATACACAATGGGATCCGGCATACCTAGGTCGAAAATAAGTTTCTGTTGCTAGAAATTGAAAAAGAAAAAAATACAGCGGTTTTTTGAGTTTTTTACGGGTTGTATGAAAACCTTAATAATCGCTGTATTTTTTCACCATTATGATTTCAACCAACAGAAACTAATTTCCGCCCTAGACAAGCTGGATCCCATTGTGTTTACAAAGTTTTATGTTATTCTAGCATGCCGTTTTAAAATGAGAGCATAAATACGTTTGTATGGAGAACCAAACGTACTGCGCCCTCTTAATGAGGTAACAAAGGAACGAAGGTTATATATGTATAATGCGTTACTGGTTTGTCTGGCTAACAAAAGTAATAAAATAATTTTGAAAATGATTTTATTATTTTATACGAATCAACTGACTAAAGAATGGATGAGCTATATTTTTGGTATCAGCTCATTTAAATACAAATATACAAATATATATTTTATTACCTTGTAAGCCTTATTAAATAATTTAAAACACATTACGATACCTAAATAGTCTTAGAAACCATGTAGAAATCACAGAAAATCATTGGTGACAAGATATTTAGCGCGTTAGTAGTCAACATATTTTTCACCTCAGCAGCTCGAACAAGGCTATTTTGTTGCGAAAAATCAGTGCGAGAAATTGGTTTATACTCATTCCGTGTGAAAAAGTAGCTTTTTAATTTGTTATGCAACGAGCTGCCTTCGGGGGCTATTAAAAATTGTCCCTTTCAATTCATTACGAAAAAAGAGAGTACCGGATAATATAGGCCTATTTGTAGTTCGAGATCGCTATGACCCCCAAAAACGCGCTAATCAAATGACACGTTTGTAGTCTAAAAGTCGTAAATTAACCTTAAAGTTAAACTTAATGAAGAAGTTGTTGCCATCGGTTCTATTAATAAAATAATATATGCATTATTTTGTAATAAAAACATTGTTGCAAAAAAACAACGTTTATTCAATGTTAATTAATAATTCTATTTTTAAAAATCTTCATTTTTGTGAAAGAATACAACGGTACAGTTTCAAAACGCCCCTTTAAAAAATAGCACGTTAGATTGTTTTACATTTGTCTTTTCTTCTTTTATTCGCTGCAGGTACTAATTACGAGTATAAAAATAACTAGAAAATCTGTATTTACATAAACAACAGTACGATTAGTTTTTAGTGTGCACGCGAACAAAAACGTTCTTTGTAAAAACTCTTTGTCTCTTTCTTGCGCTACGGATACAAACTAGTGATTTGTGCAAATAACTAAAATATATACATGTACGGTATTTTAACAAAAGTATGGATAGTTTTTAGTGTCCACGGAAGTATAGTATCTCGCGCGAAGCTTTCATACTGAAATGTGCCTTAGTATCGCGACTAATCTCGTGTCGCGCACATGCGTGTCTTAGTAACGGCACCTACCTGATGAATGCTGAATTAAGTTTTCTTCCTGAATAATCACGAGACATGTAAAAACGTAAAATCTCATGTTATTTTTAAAGTTTAATATGTTCTCACTGCTGAGTTGTATGTATCACACGAGAGCAAAGTATTTACATCACGTGGTTTTGAGTCCCTCGCTACGCTCAAGATTCTAATATATAACTTTGAATCTTTCCCTTAGTCGAGACGCAAAATCAGCACTTCCAGCAAAAAACCACTTTGCTCTCTTGTTGCACAAATAACTATTTCTTCTTGTCTTTAGGGAGTGAAGTTTGCGCCGTTAAAGTAAATGGTGGACATAAGGGCACTGTAATTGGCATAACTATCATTAATTGGGCCCCGGTGGGAACAGACCTATTTGACTCGTGATTTTTAAATAAAATACATGCTGCCCGTCACGCCAAGGTGGCATCATCGATCAATTACTTAATGTCAAGGATGCGAATTGATACGCGAATGTTCTCCCGCTTTGTGAAACGAATACTTTGTTCGTGAGCTTTGACATTCCGTGGCCTTGTAATCAAACTTTAGTATGAATACATATGGTTAAAAAAGTCAAGTGAACCGGAGGGCAACATCGAGAGGCTTTATTAAAGGTAGGTACTTAGGTGAGGCTTTAGAGTTGTACGTTGGTACCTATTTTAAAAACCCGTGTAATAATCATATCATATACATTAGTAGGTAATAGGTATCTAGTATCATAGATCTATATACTTTCATTTCGGTTACCACCGAAACGTTTTCGATCCGAGTACCATTGAGTTGGCCGCTGGCTGTCTCGATTAAAATATATGGTTTCACGTCGCATCCAGTTATCACAATCATAATAAATGACAAATGAAAACGCTAGTGTTGCAAGTCACGGAGCAGACTCGCCGGTGTATTTTTTACGCTGGCAACGTTCCCCGTCACCGCTTTGTTGTGCCACACTCGTCCGACGGATTTTCAATAAAACCACTCTTCGGTACGTTGGCCTCTTTTTTCTATTTATTCGATATGTTCTCACGCACCTGTTGCCAGAGGATACTTTAACTCCCATTTAAAATTATGTTTATGTAAATCGGATCGGATGCAGATCAGTTTTAGAAGCATTCGTGTCTTTAAGTCTATATGTACAGTTCTAATTTGTATTTTTCTTTAACATGCAATAAAATTACGTCATTACGTGCGTTATAACAGGCTTCAAAGTATCACTTTGCAGGCGGAACAACTCGGGAGAATAGTAAAGGAATTTCATACAAAATTGAAGGCCTAAGCCGGGAAGCTTTTTTTTTATTTTAATTACAAAAATGGCGTGTGTTAAATTTTCCTACTTGAGTGGTGTATTTTTTTTACTTCATTGCATATGTTTGAGAAAAGCACTATACAAAACTCGGCGGGAAACGTTGGGCTGCAGGCCTATATCTACTTGGCCTGCCACCCTTCGTTTCCCGGCCTCTATAGTAATGTACTATTACTATAGTATGTACTATTTATTGCGATGTGTATCGGTAAGTTACAAATAGTCAAACTAAAATGATATCCCAAAAAATCAACTACCCGTTCTGTATTTGGCTTCCTCAACCTTAAAATGGCTATCCTTTTAACAACAGATAGGCCGGTATCGCTACAAGCATCGGAGAACCTACGTCAATACTGCTAGTGGATATCTATTCAGAACTTTCCGCTATAATATCACAAAAAGAGCGACGTGTGCCTAGAGCCTGTCAATAGTGCATCATCACGCTCGCCACACAGCGCGCAAGCAGGTCAGAGGTCGGCTACACACCGGACCGCCTACCCTGAGAGCATACCTCTGCACATACCTCGTACAACCCAACCACTCACACAACGACCATCTCTCCAATGCCATTCCTAGCATACCGCGGTGATTTCGATTCTGGTCGGCTATTTCGGCATCACGGATGACTTGGAAAATGATGACTTTGGTTATTTCTAATACGTCGAAGGTTAATTGGACGTAGGCAGCGTATTGTAAAGGATTAACGTTTGACCGTCTAAACGATTGTAACGTTGACTTGTGTTTTACAGAGTTGTTGATCCGATGTTAGACACATAATTCCATTCCATAAGGAAAATCTACGTATATACCTTCTTCTTCCTGTATTAAGAAGAGAAGTAAGAAAATGTTCTAGTAAATATGTAGCCTGTAGTAACACCCCAGTAGTAGTAACCAGTAGGTCATGGGGCTTAAAATGCAAAGATCGATACTGCTTTTCAATCTCGACTACGTTTGGTCTACATTTTTATAAATAAGTAAACATTGTATCATGATATCCGTTTTTCAGAATGCTATCTGATATCTATTATATTACTAGCTGTCCCGCGCTGCTTCGCTCGCGTATTACAAATAACGCAAGGATTTCGCGGATAAAAATATAGCCTATGTTTATCCATCCAAAAATCCAATTCTATACACTCATAATAAGTTTTTTCGGGAGTTGTTCAAAGTTTTTAAGTATGTATAATGAAACGTTATTGCGCATAATTATGTGAAAATCCTTGTGATCGTAATTAGGTTTTATTAAAAATATGGTACAAATATGAACGATTTACAAATCTATATGTACAAAATAAGGAAATTTTTAAGCCACAGTACACTACATTCATTTTTCAGACAACTGGATAATATCTTGAAAGTTTTAGAAGCTATTACTTTTGTGATACAACGTCTACAATCCATTTCTGATGCTTCTCCTTACCAAAAGTAAGAAAAGGCCCTTAAGTCTATGCTATGTCACACAATAATTGTCATTGCCAAAAGCGTATGTGTACGATGGCCACAATGCTCTCCGACGAATGAAGTGTTTGTTGGCTGTGTTAATTCAGCCTGAACTTTTGTATATACATATTTTTATATTCATACATAGTCAACTCAAACCACGTATCTAAAGGACTACAATGAAATATGTTTTCATTTAAGTCAAGAGAGAGTGTGTTTTCGAACTCGAAAAAAGAGGGAGATATTAAACAAAATTTGAGACCTCTTGATTTTGGAAGTTGGAGTTTTCCATTCAATTTAGCGGAACCTTTAGGTATCAAAGTGTACAATATTTGTTTATGGTTTTTTTATAAATAATTGTGAACTAAATATGTTTTTAGGGTATATGTAAATGATTGTTGTATACTTAATTTTAAGAAGACTGTAGTAGTTTAGTTTAGAGGCTTACTGGAGCCGACATTGTTATATAAGTCAACTTAGCCCGCGGGCCCGTAGTCGTCACTATGACATGTTTCTTTGTTCCAGTCATTTCAGCCCGCAGAGGCCGCATGTCCTATAAATTAACCATAAAAACAAAGAAATTTCAGGCTGATGTGAGCTGAGTAGACCAACACTTCCGACGAAGGAGAAGGCTAAAATGAGTTTGTATTTAGGAAAGATGATGTAGAGATGACAATTTAATATTGACATTTATTAAACCGCATCAAAAAGCGTTTTTCTGGACGCGCTGCGCGTCCGGAAATACCCACTTTTTGGCCAAGTGCTGACGTAAAATTGTGTACAAAACACGGGTCGTAAAACAGAAAGCCCTCTTTCGCATATTTATGACCCCCGCCTGCGGCTCGGGTCTCAAACATCTGCGATATCGGCCTTTCTTTGTTTTACAACCCTTATATCGTAAATAGCTATTGCAGTACATATGGTGCTACTTTACCGCACGAGTGCGGTAATCAGCAGATTACGTACATATGTCGAAACTTTAAAGAGCCATATGTACTGTAAAACGTTGTACGATACGAGTACACGTGCGAAAAGGTAATTCGCAACTCGTGTCGATTAAAAAACACTCCCTTCGGTCGTGTTTTAATTTATCACCACTCGTTGCGAATTTCCTGTTCTCTGTATCTTACTGTACTATTATTTTATTTTAAAGTAAGTATTCTCAGCATAATCTCATACTAGTATACACAACATAAATAAATAAATGCGACGGTGAGTAAATGGCAAACTTAGTATTGAAAGGTTTTTTGATGATAAAAAATCTAGATAGAGACGTAATTATATTTTTCCTGTATTTATATTGACATCGACGTCATGTAATAATATAATCAGTGATCGTAACTTTTTTAGACCTTTTGGTGCAGCGTAGTGGTATTAACGGAATTAGGATAAATGATTTAAATTCTTATGATTAATTAGCGTAATCTTAATTAACCCTTTAAATTGTATTTGTCCATACCAACTCCGTTAACACCACTAAGCTGCACTGAAAATGCCACAAAAGTTACGATCACTCCTTATAACTATGCCGAATTTCAAATTGATAGCATAAGTAGTTTTTAAAATATTTAGCTATGTGATAGACAAACAGAGCGGAACCTTAAGGGTTTCATTTTTACCTTTTTGGTATGGAAGCCTAATCTGATCTAGTTTAAACAATAGATCCCAGTTTATGAAATGTATGACGCCTATTTATGTTTAATGCACTCTAATACATTTTCAGAGCTATTAAGACGACATGTCGACATGTATATATGTATATTTGAATATGTGTAATAAAGCAACGTAATTTATCTTGATTTTCCTTTTAGCTGTTAGATGCACCGCCTACAATTTTTTTGCTTTGCCTTAAGGTTGACTGGTAGAGAATGCCATATATATATATATATATATTTGAATATGTGTAATATAATAAACCAATAAATATGTGTAATATAAGACCACCGGGAATGGGCAGCAGCATTCCTAATAGAGTGCGGTGGAGATACTGCCAACCCGCATGCCAAGCGTGGCGATCATGGCATTTACCCCCCACGAAATTGGGGGAGGCCTATGTCCAGCAGTGGACGTCCTAGGGCTGATATGGTGGTGGTGGTGGTGGTGTAATAAAGCAACTTAATTTATCTTGATTTTCCTTTTAGCTGTTAGATGCACCGCCTACAACTTTTTTGCTTTGCCTTAAGGTTGACTGGTAGAGAATGCCATATGGCATTAAGTCCGCCTTTTGTACGATAAGGTTTCTTTAGTGCAATAAAGATTAAATAAAATAAAGTTATTAAGTAGTTAAAATGTGATTATTCCCAGGGATAGAGATGGCACAAAATGCGTATATATCAATTATTATTTTGATCCGATTTGATTAATAGAAATACCTAAATTTCCACTTAACCACCTATCAAATATCCAAATATGCATAAGATTGATTAAAAGTTGGGGAAATACTACATCAAAAATAAATAACATTAGTATTTTCGAAACCACATAGCATGTGACAGGTCTGACGAGTGTGCTAGGCGCGGGTGTAAACAGGATCGGAAATAATCGACATAAACATAACTTTGGACCGCAAATGTAAGTGCCACTTCCAGGCTTTTTCCGTGTGTCCATTTTGAATAAAAAGTTACTTAATAATTAATAAAAGTTCGTGTTATTTTATCCAGTGGTGCAAAATTAAATTATCATATTCATTTTAGGCTTCTGCAGTAAAATGAACATGTGTCCTATAATTTTAGATCCTGCTACACTTGGGCCTATTTACATTTAAAGGTCTCGCAGATTACTTTTCATCTTATAGTTACATACACATATAGGAAGTAAAGTCAATCGGGATCAGGACATTATTAATATCACAGATAAGTGTCGTTTGAGTTTTTAATTGTTGTTTAGGAAAGAAAGAAAAATTAAGTAATATGTAGTAAATTTAACCAGTCAGTGCACATAGAAAATAACATCGTTTTTTCATACTATTGATACTATCTAACTAGTATTCATCGAGTTTTTCATGTCGCAGTTACTTTTATAACAGGGTTTTTTAATGTACACTTTTTATATTTTTAATATTGTGATAAAATGATCTAAAAAAACCTAATTTCGACGTATTTGGCTACTACATTTGAACGATTTTCCCTTCATCTAAAGCAACCTAACCTACAATTGCCCTAATTGTTTATTTGTTATGCACATCATAGATATTTTAATTAGGTAAAAAAACCTAAATGAAAAATAACAAGAAAGAACCGTTCGAACGAGCGCCGTTTGGACAGTCACCTGTATGTGCCGGTATTAATCACGGCACCTGTACACACGACAAACCGCGAAAATACATTAAATTGGGATGAAATGAAATTTGTTAACAATGCTGATTCCAGAAAGAAGTTCATAATAAAGACATAATAAAAATCATCAATAAAGTATACTCAGTGTTGCTTGCAGTTCATCGAGGTTAGGAGGGTTGGCGGTACAGATACGCTGGTGTGGTGCCACGCACCGCTGCCCATTTCCAACAGGGAGCGGTCTGTGACTGGCGGTGTTCGTTCAATCCTTAGGTAAGAGAGACTCACTTAGCATAATCCTGCTTGCAGTAGACCTGGCGGTCGCGCAGGAAGCAGGAGGGGTGGCGGTCGAGCTGCACGGCGCACACGCAGCAGCGCAGACAGCTGGTATGCCACGCCCCGCCGCCCACCTCCAGCAGGAAGCGGTCCGCGATGGGCTCTCCGCACGCGCAACACGTGCGGTGCTCCGTCTAAAAATAATGGCATTCATAAGTCCCCAATGTCCAAAGCAAATATCTTTTTCATTTTTCATGCTCTAAAAGTTCGTCGTTACGCTCTGCAAAGGCGACATAAAGTAGCTTATTATGCTCTAGAGCATAAAGTAAAATCCGACGTAGGCGCGCCGGCACGCGTGCAGGCGTGATAAATTTGATAACATAACCTTAATTATATTAATTATTTGTTTAATTTTCTCGCAATCGAAGTGAAAAGCAGGGTGTATAACGTATAACTCGTGTATCAAACCCATTTTATCGAACCTCGCCTGCGGCTGGGGTCTATAAGTTGTCTCGGATAAAATGACTTGTTTTATGCACTTGTTGTACAATCTATTACAATCGCTCGCATTGTAAGGACTGACTGACATGTATATTTTGTTGGATTTTTGGTGGGTAGTTTTTGGTAAGAGACCTAATGGCCAGCAACATCGGACATTTTGCACGACACCAACTAGGGATACGCCTTGATTGAGGAACATACGAATGACGGGGACAATCATACACAAATTGACCTATAGTCCCGTAATAAGCTCAATAAGGCTTGTAGAATTTTTTATATACCACGTCGGTGGCAAATTGATAGGTTGATGGCAAGCGGTCACCGCAGCCAATGGACGCCTGCAACTCCCTTTTATTGAAGAATCCCATACTGTAGTCCCTCGGGAATACCTCTACAGGGAGCTCATTCCACAACCGGAGCGTCCTAAAGAGGGGGGATTGTGGGATACTAGACGATGATAGAAATATACATAAATAAATATATTGAATCCAGGTGGCGCAGGACCGGTAATTGTGGCACTCTTCGGGGGAGGCCCAAGTACGCCCAGCAGCAGAGGACGTCCTTCAGTTGATATGAGGATGATGATGATGATTTATTGGATTATAATAGCTATAAATACTTAAACTATAGATACTTTAAATACATAAAACAACATGTGTGATTGAGAAACAAATATCCCATCTAAAACATAAATGTGTAATATAACACACGGCTACTTCACCGGTATTGAAATCCAGGACCGTCAGCTTCGTTGGCAGGTTCCCTCCCCACACTAGGCTAGAACGGTCTTCAAACAAAAAACATATAGGTACTAAAAGATTAGTCCTAAGTACTTACATATATGTTTTGGTGTATTTTGTACCTGTTTTTTACGAAAACTGGCGTGCACATTTCTCCTGGCGGGTTAGGAATAAACAGCCACCGTACAATTTACAACAATTACACATGATAACCCACGAAGGGTGGCTGAAATTAGTTTAGCAACTAAATAATTATTGAGACGCCGGCAACAACATGTGCGTGCGCCGCAGACAAAGCCGAGGCGCAAACAGTATTTATTTGATTGTCCCGGCGCGGGACGGTGGGGGTGTAATCCAATAAAACTGTTGTATAAATATTACACCCTTTTGATGTAGTTGCATTGTAATCCAACAGGAAAATATGCAAGCAAAGCATAGACTTGGTATGAATATAATTATTTGTCTGAGCGTTGTCTCTTTGTCAGTTAAAGACACTGTTAATGTAAGGTTGAATGTCGACTGACTTATGTGACTTCTTCATCTCGGTTTCACAGAATGATTAATAGTAATACTAGTCGATATTGAAAGGATTTAAGGTGAAATAAGTTTCTGTCGAAGATTTCATTTTTGGTAGAAAGGCCTACCTTACTGACCATTCGTGACCCTTATTGTAATTAGCAAAAAGTACACGAATGGTAAGTTAACCGTGTTGGCGATGGTACTACATTGTTGGTACAAACTTTTTTTTTAATATATACTACGACGATGGCAAACAAGCTTACGGCAGAATCACAAGTGCGTTGCCGACCCTTTATTCACTTGGGGATACGCTGTGTTGAGAGTGAGTGATCCGCAGATGTCTTCCAGATTGCCGACTGCACCTTTTTTCACAGTCAATCAAATGTTTGGTGTGACGGTTTCGATGAGCCCAAACACGACGGGTTTATGTTGTGTAGTTTAGAAGTTGCTATGGCTTACTTCGGCCTCCGTCGTCACATCAGCTTGCTACGATAATATTGAATTGTCGCTCAATCGGGTATCGGCAAATGGCTTAAGAAAGGGATCGCAAATATTTGAGGACAACTTATTTAGGGTAGCTACATACATACGAACCGTACAATAATAATGTTAATTATAGTTTGTAATAATAATAAGCAAGTTAGAAAAAATTAAAGAACCCCGAAATTTTACATTTCAAACTTCAATATCTCAAAAAAGGCTGAACCGATCTTGATAAAACATGTCTAAGAAATATCGGTAAAAACCTGCTTTAAATAAAATAAAAAACACTCTATAAGGGTTACCCATTAAGAGCTACGGTGCCACAGATAGACACACATATAAACAGAGACACAGAAACTAATCAAATTTCAAACTAATAACACACCTCTTTTGCGTTGGGTCGGTCGTTAAATATTCAGGGTTCAGGAGTTAATGACAAATGTTAAGTTAAAATAAGGCCATCTGCCTTCAAGGTCTTCAAATAGTGAATTTTTCATCATACTGGAATGTCTCACGGAAACATAACAGTAGTTTTTAAGAGTAAGCACGTAGAGCCAGCTTATATTTTGTAGTTTTAATATTTAGTCTACTAAATACTTAGTTTCTCGTTAAAAATACTTGCTCCCTAATTAAATCAACCTCCTTTTCGGCCCCTTTTCAGAGGGTCATCATCATACATTGAAGACTACAGCTCTTGTCGGTGTAGCTCTCTCCATCTGAGTCTATCTAGAGCCACCTCCTTGATTTCCTTATACGACATGTCCGCTATTTTTTCTTTCATTTGTTTAACGTAAATTGGTCTTCCCCTTCCTCGCTTGCCCTCAATCTTGCCTTCTATGATGTTCATTAACTTCTTTTCACGTGGATGAATTTTAATAGTAGATTTTATGACAATGGTCTAAAATGAGCGATACAACCACGAGATGGTTATTTTCCCGAAGGAAGTGAGGGAAATTTGTTCAATGGGGAAGTAGTATGACCAGAGTTATACGATCTAATACTTTTCACTTCGATTGCGAGAAAATCAATAAACAGAGATTACCCTCCCAAAAGAACAATAAATTCCACAGCAAACAAGTAGCACAAAATGCCAACAAAGGTCTCTAGCCGGCTAAATCAAAATAAAAACCTAAATACTTACAATATTATTTACGGTGTACACTAAAATTTTACTGCAATTTAATTGCATTTCTAAAACGGTAAAACGATGGCTTTGAGTCAAATTGAATAGCAATCTATGTCACAAATTTTATAAGTGAAGCTCCTAATAATAAGTACGTATCGAGCAAACTAAATTATAACCTATATATTTTGATGTAACTTTTCGATTGTATTATTTTATTTTCTCGCACAATGCATCGTAAAACGTTGTATGATACGCGCGCGTAAAGTCGATTTTCGACTCGTGTCACATTATAAACTTACTCTCTACACTCGCTCATGTATAAGAATAACACTCGTCGAAAATCACAAAGTTTCCGCACTTGTAGCATAATAGTACATTACGATACAAGTGCAGAAAACAGGAAATTTGCAAAGAGTGGTGATGAATTGAAACACGACCGAAGGGAGTGTTTTAAATCGACACGAGTTGCGAATTACCTGTTCGCACGTGTATCGTACAACGTTTTACAGTACATATGGCTCTTTAAAGTTTCGACATATGCACGTAATCTGCTGATTACCGCACTCGTGCGGTAAAGTAGCACCATATGTACTGTAAATAATTATTTTTTTTGTCACGATATAGGCGCGGCTTC
The DNA here is from genome assembly GCA_905163555.1 of Notocelia uddmanniana. Lineage (NCBI taxonomy): Eukaryota > Metazoa > Arthropoda > Insecta > Lepidoptera > Tortricidae > Notocelia > Notocelia uddmanniana. The sequence continues at coordinate 39,912,902 of LR991052.1, read as the reverse complement.
GTAGATAATTGAGTTACGTCATATTATTAAAATAAAAGCTTTTCATGTATTTAAACTCAGCTACTTATACATTGAACGGCGTGTATATTACGATCTGATAGGCTGATATTAAAAACTTTTTACAGTTAGGCTGAGTTGCATCTTACCGTCTGTAATCGTTGGAGGTGTTCGTTAAATTTTTAATGTATGGAAAGTTTGACAAGTTTCTATGGGATGACAGCTGCCGGCGCCATATTTTAAGTTGATCAAGTCTGTGATCGTAAGTTGGTGCAACCCAGCCTTAGTCTATTTTTTCTTGGCACAAAACCAATAAATAAATAAACATTTTAAATAATTTCTCTATTCTTCTATCAAAATCATTTATCTGTACAAAAATTAAATTTTAAAATCATTCGATACGTTAATATTTAACTGATTATTCTTAATAATACTTGTTTTATAAAATGTGCTGGACGTATAGTATTTTACTTTCCTCACAGTCGAAATGAAAAGTAGAGTGTTTCACTCAGATGAAATTACCCATTTCACACTCTAACTATATAATCGCATTAAAAAGTAGATCTAAATAGCTGACTTTGTACAACTCATAGATATATTGTTTATGCCTATTCACCACTTAAAGTTTTGCAATAAACCACTCGGAACAGCGCCATATTTTTTGCCCCATCGTTACAACAAACCCTAAAATACCGCAGTTATTGACTCCTCGAGAAGCACACCCGGCTACCGATCAAATAATAACAAACAATACACGAACAACATTAACATTTAGCGACGCTCCGACACCCCAAAACAAATTCACAGCATTTTGTAAGCAATAAATATATTGCGGCTGCGAGCTGAGGCCGGGCGCGACAGGCGCGGGTTCCGTGCGTCGCCCCGCGCCGAACGCACATTATGTAGAGCCTCCCCTGGCCCTGTTCCCGCACAAACAAAAACCAGTTGCCACCTATCAAAATCTTAGTAACAAATTTCTTAAGGGTTCTATTGATAGCGGCGCATAATAGATACCCAGTGTGGTTGCATTGTGACGACCTCTCCAGCTTGATGTCTGCTATTTGACACTCTCTGTTGGACCCGAGTGAGCAGCTACTCGTGTATAATGACGTTGTTTGAGTATATTTAACGCACCATTTAAAAGGGTTTGCTTATTTTATATTTCGGTTAGAAATTATGTAAATGAGTTTGTTCCTTTTTGTCCCTCTGCTAAGGTTGTGATTTTCGCTCCGCATGTGGCAAGCTCGGTGGCGCATAAATGAATACTTTAAACAGATCTAGTACGTTAATTACCTACTTGTTACTGTAAATAGTCCACATAAGCTCGCCCAGGCAACACAAGGGACCTGTTCGTTTGTGTTTATTTGCATTTCCTTCGTCTTGCCCTCGCAACGATATCTAGTCTCGAAATTCCTTTATACGCAGGGTGGCGAACTCTTCCCTTGTGACTTATAAAATCAAATAAAAACATATGAAAGACATTTTTTGTAGTAAAAGTGAAATGATACATCGTTTTCAAATATTTGTTGCAGCAGGCATGGATATCTAATAAAGGTTAACAAAAGAGTCAACAACGGCTCCACTCAATAGTCCGCGCGAACACTCGCGTGGTGTTAGCGCCGCGCCGTTTGCAACGCATTGTGCGATCATTTGCTGGGCGTGACGTGTCTCTTCAATTGATCTGTATCCGGACAGCGAATCATACTCGATATTCATTTTTAATTCTTCCTAAATTTAAAGCTAACACAGGGAAATACGAGTATTCAATCTCGTTCATGTTACTTTTATTCAAAGTACGAAGTAACTTTCTAGAGTAGGTACTTAATGTGCGTTCGTTACCTTGTTGAAATGCAAAAGATTTCGTTCGGCGAGACGCGGCTAGACGGATAGAGTTGGAAATAGGTTAGCTGTTAATACAATACAATACCGACCAATACCCTTTAATGCACACTTCATTCAAATAAAACACTTAGGTGTGTACATTAATATAAACAGCAACATATATGTAGAGGTCTAGAGGTAGACAACAGGCGGTCTTATCGTTAAACGTTCCAGATAACCTTTATCAATGTATACGCAATCTTGAAATTAGAACCAATTGAATAGTTCCCCCTTCTGACTCCATAGTCCGGACCACTTGATGGTACCAAATTAAGTATTATTGTAAGTAATATATATTTGCATCATGTCATATATGATTGTATTATAAATCAAAATACATGAGGTAAATTGCCTATTACTGGCCTCTCCTCGGTAACAGGCCACTTAGCCAAAATATGCACTAAGCAGAGCGTTTGTTGCCACGTCTACAATCAAATTAAAATAACTCGACGCAAAAGAGACTACTAGAGCGACATCATGTGTGTTTTTACTTTTGTTTAAGACGTCTGCACAGAAAATTGATGACTAGTAACTGGCGATTTACCCTATACAGCTACACTACCGCTCATAAGTATTTAGGCACCCATACCTTTTTCCATACATCTGTATACAAAAATGACTTTCAGAAATACACTGCCAAGTCAGATTCCCTTGACAGTTTTGCGTGCATTTTGAATTTTTTACTTAGCTAACTTATTGAGCCTTAAATCGGTGCCAGAGACCCCCCTTTTTCACCCACCCGGGTGCAGGGGGTGACCCGAGTGGTTATGTGGGACTCCCGTATAGGCTGATGAGACCCACGGTATACCCACTAAAAATCCCCCCATCTGCCGCCACGTCGCCTTGTGGCGAGGTCACGGGAACGCTTGCGCACACATCCGCGACCCCGCCGGCGACAGCCGCTCCCAAGCGGCTCCACCGCGAATGCCCGGAGGCCCTCCACGTCAGGCACGCCAGATGTTTTGGCTCCTCGACCTCCATCTTGTACAGTAGCGGACCCCCCTGAGGAGGTCATGAGTGCCGAAAAACTTCCGGCACCCGGTGGTGGAGCAGGTCGGTGGTTCTGCCACGAACCACACCTCGGCCGCAGAGGATAGGGAAAGCATTCACCTTCCTCTGCGGCCCCACCGATGCCGTTTTCGCAGAACGGCTCCGCCAAGTTCGCAGGGGGTAGGGAGAGTGGCGCACCGAAATACCAACACTCCTCTCCCCCTGCGATCCCGCCTCGGCCAGAGAAGATAGGGAGAGCGGCTCACCGCAATACCGACACTCCTCTTCTTCTGCGGCCCCTCCTCAACGCATCCTCAGTGGGCTACCCAAGCCCGCTGGGAGAACCCTCCTCGGGCCAGCCGGCAGCGCAAACAGGCCGGCCCTGGGTGCCTCTTAGCTTCACCGTGGGTGACCAGTCCACGGTTACTAAGCCCCCCCCGCCCCGACAAGGCGAGCACCCTCGAGGGGGGCTGACTAGTAACCCTAACCCACTTCCAGGTGACCTAGAAAGCTGAAATTTGGCATGCAGCTTGGTAATTGTGTGTGTACACATAAAAAATCAGAAAACAGTGGTTTTTTTAGTTTTATTATTATTTATGCTCGTTATTTCAGAACTCGCGTCATTAATGTTCGCAATGACGGCATGACCACATCTTTTTTTGTTTGAAAGGGTGGTCTTCTGGGGTGGTCCCATTGTCATCAGGTCAGAATCTGATCATAGGGTCCTGGAGCAAACCGAGGGAACTCTTCTTATTTAAGGTGCATCTATAGCGGTTTGGGTATTTTGTATCGTAACTCGTGCATTTGCTCTGGGAAAGCGCCATTTGATGAAGTTTGACAAAAAAGTAATGATATCCCATCAAAAACATAAATGTGAATATGGCAGCCAAGTTCACCAACAAATCAATCGAATTGCGATCTAAATGGGCGCCAATTTCCGTAGATTAACTAAAAAGTTGCCAAGTTTGGCACTAGATTGTTTACAGTAAAACTAATTTATTGCGGCTGAATGCATTTTGAGCCTTAACTTGGCAGTTTTCTATGCAGTATGTTATAATACCATAAAAGCTGTTGGATATTTAAGAAAACTGCCAAGTTAAAGCTCAAAATGCATACTGTTTCGGCGTACTTGGCTGTCATTTTCACATTTATGTTTTTAATAGGATATTATCTAACAGACTTTAAGAACGAAGGAGGTTCTGAATTCGACTGTATTTTTACGTATTCATCACCCAGTGCTCCGCCATTGTGATAATTATCCAATAAACTGAATCGAAAAACATTATGTAATTATCGAACCTGCGTACAAAATTTCACGAGAATCGGTTGAGAAAGGCGGCCTATAGACGAGAACAGCCGGAAATCCGCCGGATATCCGGGCATATTATTACCCAAGCTGAAACGGAGACGCTTTGCTGGCTCGATCAATAAGGATTGTACCTATTTAATGCAAACAATGTATGAAGTTAAAATAATGCTAATGCTTTCACACATAGCTACACATCATTCATTTATTTTTTTAATAAAAATCATTATAATCGTATTAAAGGCTCGTAACAGTTTTTCAATATACCGTCTAATATGGCTATGATCGGTTATAGTAACGCCTACACAAAACAGAGTTCATAAGGCAGTGTATAAAAGTATAATGGCAAATCGGATACGGGTCGGGTGCGGAGGCCGGGTGCGGGCCGGCCGGCGGCCGTCATTGTTCGCGCAAACTGTCGCGCCCGGCCATTAGCAGCCACGGCGGCCCAGAGCCGGCATCATCGCACGGCGCCTGCCTACACCATTGTCATGGGCTTACCTTTGCAAATCCGATTTATATTTGAATATAATTGACTTTCGGCCGCATCAGGTACCGAGAGCTTGTATCTCATTGTGTACGGCTGATCTCTATGGCGTTTTTATCGGCTGAACATGATAAATGTATTTGAAAGATTAAGTTTAGTAGTGGGTGCGCTTTACTTTCGGGGCTAAAGGGGCGCGAGAGCTATTCAAAGATTTTTTGGAATGTGGTTCCGGAGATTGACTGCTCATAAAAACCGCATATAAAAGATAGCCTTTATCTGCGGCTTTTATGAGTAAGGAAATTGTCCGTTTCGTCTTTTTTGATATATATATGTTCAAATACGACATGTAAGATTTCGAATACATTTTTATTCAAAGGTAATTTTTGACGTGAAATCATTCTTGTTTGCACAATAGCCCGCAAATGAGATCCAGTTTTCATGAAGCATTACCATAACATTGCCGTACTCGACGACGAAGGACGGTGAGACTTTTTCGGGTGCCGTTTTGCATTCAAGGAGAAAACGATTTCTGAGGCGTGAGCGAGTGAGTCAACCGGAAAACTGACGCAGTTTATTCAAAATATTTGTCTCGATAACTCTGTATCCTCAAATTGCTTTCAATCGACGATTGTTTGTAAGCAATTTAATGTTAAACTTTGACTTCAGAGAATGTTAAAAGAGAGGTGTATTTTTAGAGGATTCTTCATTTTATAAAATCAGGGCTTGTAACCGGTTAATTTCTCCTTACAAAAAACCGGTTAGGAATTTTGTTCTTTCGTTTACTATTTCATGTTTAATCAGGCAATCTAAAAATACACAGTCATAACCTAAATACATTACACAGACCTAGATAAAGAGCATAAACTAATTCAAATTATTTGGCTATTTCGGGGTTTTTTAGATTAACCGGTTACAACCCCTGTATAAAATACGCGCAGTTTTTGCTAACAATACGATACCTATTATGGGGAATGAAAACTGGCAGTCAATATAATTAGTGAAAAATAGTACCTAGCTATTTTACACTAAATATATTGACTACAGCTTTCAATTTCTCATAGGGTATATTCAATTCAGCTGTACTAGGTATTTTTTAACGTTTTAAAATAAAGGAAATACATAAAGGCGCAATTAACGAAAGGATTTCTTAAAGTAATATTGTATTTTTCTATTTTTGACCCACTAAAGGATATTTTTTATTAAATTGAAATGTGTACGTCGTTGACGTGTCAAAGTTACGTAGCCGCTGCAGGCAGGCTGCCACACAAAGCGTAGAATGGCCCAGCGGGGTCCACCGGCATAATACCCAGTTTCACACCATTCGCAGCGCTCTAAGTTTTTTATAATGACGCGGGTCATAAGGAACATCCGTCATGAGACAAGACAGCAGCCACATTCAAACATATGCAAATGTTACGCTATCGAATAACTAGCAGCTTTTTTATATGAAATTGTGGTAGCTTTCTTAGAATGTAAAACTATTAGCATTCTGATAGTATTGTTATGTTTTGTAGTATAGACAGGTATTAAAGTTTATTTATATTATGACTGGATGACGCGCGGCTCTATGATGAGGCCTGTTCAGGATGCTGCCTTCGTCTTGCCGATCTCCATTGTAGCCAATCTAATGACAGAATGAAAAGAACTTTATGGTGTTTCCGCACCCGTTAAGAAATGACGATACCTGGTACAATTCGGAGAACATACATACATACATAAACTGACGGCTATATTCCCAAAAGGGGTGAGACCAGCACATGAAAATTATTTTCCATTGCCACTTTTAGCAATTCGGAAATTCTCGAAGAATTTACAGATAGAGGTGGGGTCCCTGAAGTTGAGCTTCCTGCGGATGTGCTGCCGAGCGATGGTCACCATGTTACTCACACTCGTCTACTTACTTCTGCCACATTAATTGTTTCTAGTTCATAATGACAAACATGTTTCGTCCATGACTCTCACTTGCAGACTTAAAATATCTATTCCGTCATGATAGTAGATAGTATTTATACTAATAATATCGCAATCATATACTTACCAAATCACAGTTTGGTGAGTAACGGATCTTAGGGGAGTTAGGGGAATTTCGCGAAATTCGGGATAAAAAACGGATATAATACTTTTGACAAAACGGAGCATTATTTCAAAAATGTAAAGAACATAGTACTTATACATTTTATTTCGAAATATAATCATAGATATCAGCCGAAGGACATAGGTATCGCAGAATGCCACAATGACCGGTTCTGCGCCACCCGCATCTATTTTAAAAACTCATGTTTTATTCGATAAAATTGCATACCTAATAAAATAGTTATTTTTGATAATCAAAAGATAAGTGTTTCGCTCTTGTCGGTGAAGTAACCGTCACTCTTCTCTGTTTATTGACATTTTCTCGACTTCCTCATAGTCATAAATGATTATTATTATTATTGTATGTCTTTTCCGCTCACGGGACAATGGTGTCCCGGACCTTTGGAAGGCGTGCGCGGAGCCGAAGTACCAAACGAGTACCACATAGCCAACACGTAGAGGCCCTTTTGACAATTTAATGAAATGCAAGGGGTACACCAAGCGGATACTGTCCCTGCCCGTGTCATGGGACGCACACAGAGACAGCATTCACCAAGGTGCACAGGGACTATTGTTGGTTGATGGAATCCAAATGAACCGGTTTATTTGGTGAGGATGATGGACTAATGGCTGGACTATTGGGTGAGACATCGGATGCCTGCCTAATAAAACAGTCTCACATTTAATTTCCGGCAGACGGTGACTCGCTCCCTGCTAAGAATGGCCCCTATTAATAGCGACATATGACAATGGCCTAGGGGCAACATCGGTCAGAGAGCTGGAAGGGTAGAGAGATGGCATTGGACTTTCAACATATAGCCAACGCGCCACTTAGGTGACCACATCTCTCGAGCAACCGCTATTGCGACTCCACTCTGGACGGCCGGTTAAGGCAAGCCAGAGGCGGGGGGGGGGGCTGTCCAACCAACCAACCGATCAGTAAACGCCTGACCCCAGGCGCACCCCCAGGAGCACTCAAGTACGTAGGGTCGCTGCTCCCTAACAGCCCGCCACAAGCTGCCTTACGTTGACTGATTGCACTGGAAATCCAGTGGGCTATGGATTCGTCACATCCCTACGCCTTTTCATTATTATTATTATAGTCAAACTGTTACAAGTGTAAAAATAATGGTGACTTCGTGGACTATTTTTTAACCGACTTCAAAATTTCAAAAGAGGAGGTTATCAATTCGGTTGTATGTTTTTTTTTTTTACTGTTTGTTAGTCCATAACTCCGTCATTTCTTAACCGATTTGCAAATTCTTTTTTTGATTGTAAGTATATATATCCAAGTTAGTCCCGTTTTTGTCAAAACGCAGTTCTGATGATGGGATCCATGAGAAATTGAGGGAACTCCTCAAATCTTCAAGGCAAACATATAGTAATTTTTGTGTTTTTATCAACAAGTCAAGCATTTTCATCCAAAAATGTGATATTGGATGAAGTGGAACTGCTGATGATGATCAGAACAGAACTCTTCAACGACAAAAAGTTCACGTTTGGCGATTTGTCCTCCTAGCTATGTTTGTTAAGCAAGTTCCATTTTCACGATTAATTTTTGTCATGCTTGATTTCTGATGATGGGATCCATGAGGAATTGAGGGAAATCCTCAAATCTTAAAGGCAAACATATAGTGATTTTTGTGTTTTTATCAACAAATCGAGCATTTTCATACAAAAATGTGACATTTGATGAAGTGGAACTGCTGATGATGATCAGAACAGAACTCTTCAACGACGAAAAGTTCACGTTTGGCGATTTATCCTCCTAGCTGTGTTTATTAAGCAAGTTCTATTTTCACGATTAATTTTTGTCATGCTTGATTTTTGGTGATGGGATTCATGAGGAATTGAGAGAACTCCTCAAATCTTAAAGGCAAACATAGAGTGATTTTAGTGTTTTTATCAACAAATCGAGCATTATCATACAAAAATGTGACATTTGATGAAGTGGAACTGCTGATGATGATCAGAACAGAACTCTTCAACGACAAAAAGTTCACGTTTGGCGATTTGTCCTTCTAGCTGTGTTTGTTAAGCAAGTTCTATTTTCACGATTGATTTTTGTCATGCTCGAGTTCTGGTGATGGGATCCATTAGGAATCGAGTGAACTCCTCAAATGTGAAAGGCACACAAATAGTGATTTTAGTATTTTCATGAACTAATCAAGCATTTTCATTCATAAAAGTGACATTTGATGAAGTGGAACTGCTGATGATGATCAGAACGGAACTCTTCAACGACGCGTAGTTCACGTTTGGCAATTTGTTCTCTTCGTTTTGTTTGTCAAGCAAGCAAGGTTTTTTCATGATTCCATGAGGAATTGAGGGTACTTAGTCTTCTAACATTATAAACATACATTATAGCCATTTTTATTTTATTGTATATCTATCTAAGAGTGCACCACCACCACCACCACCATATCAGCCCATAGACATCCACTGCAGGACATAGGCCTCCCCCACTTTCATGGGGGGTAAATGCCATAATCGCCACGCTTGGCATGCGGGTTGCACCATCTAAGTATAATAATCTTTTACCGGCCTCCCCGATTGAAGTCGGTTTTTTTTTTAGAAATTATTTTATTACGCGTTCTGAGACACAATGGGAATTGAAATGTAGTCGCTTACTATGGGCCTCATAAGAGGGCTATGCTGGGAGTATCTCTGCGTGATCGCATCAGAAATGAGGCCATCTGCAGTAGAAGCAAAGTAACCGACATAGCTCTCCGAATCGCTAAACTTAAGTGGCAGTGGGCGGGCACATTGCACGTAGAACCGTTGGCGTTGGAGAGGAAAGGTTCTCGAGTGGCGACCACGTACCGGAAGGCGCAGTGTGGGTAGACCCCCCACAAGGTGGCCTGATGATCTGGTAAAGGTCGCAGGAGTCCGCTGGATGCGGATGGCGAAGGATCGGTCATTGTGTTACTCTTTGGGGGAGGCCTGTGTCCAGCAGTGGACGTCTTTCGGCTGATATGATGAAGATGATGATTCGTATTAAAAATAGCATTTCTATTAAAATTTTGTCCGTGCGCGGTAAAGAGCATGTCATATTGAATGTAATCATTTCTCAAGGGGGTGTAAAGAAGGGTGAAAGATGTATGGGAAAACAAATAATTCTAAAGCGAGATTGAGTTCTACGCAGACGAAGTCGCGGGCAAAATCTTGTCATAGATAAAAAAATATATTATTTTATACAACGATGGTGGCAATCATGCTTACGGCCTGCCTGGTGGTAAAGATACACCGTCGCCTACGTACGTATCTAAATACGAAGCAAATAAACATATTATTATATTACATAGCTTTATAATTATTTTATCATTGCTAACCACACTCGCAGAACGGTCTTCTGATAGAGGCTCAGCTGATACAGAGATTAGTACAGTAAGATTGTAAAGTATCTGTTTTCGAGCTTTAGGTAAACCAGTTTGTATTTTGTTATTGTGTCTTCATGCCTTACGAGTATAATACAGCAATAGCTGTCAAAAATGATGCTATTGTAAGTTTTTTCTGATTATCTTAAATAACCCTTTCAACGCTTTCATATTTGAATGAAGTGATCACCCAGACGCCAAGGTATCAAAAATTTATGTAGGTAACGTTTAAACCAATAAAAACAATTCATAATAGATTTTTTCATGATCGTATTACACCTTCACTTCGACCTTTTTATAGTGGTTGTTGGCGTGGTGGGCACGACGACACACGACCACTTTATAGGTTCTTGGCGTTCAAAATTCAACATTCAGAGTAGTTAGACCATTCATTAAAAGTTATTGCAAACTTTTTTCACAAGCTGATGAAATCCAATCTTATACCTATTTATCAATGTAGAAAACATTTAGGTATCAATTAAACAAATAGCAAACCATAAATGTATCTTGCACTATCTGGTACGAGTAACACTCATCAATATCATCATAATATAAATTTTACCTAGTTAAAGAGGGAGGATGGCTAGCTATGCTGTCGTCTGATAATATCTTGCTATCATTGTAGTTGTAACTGTAGATATGTACTTCATTAATTCCTGGCAGTGATAGCGAGCAGCCGCGGTAGTTGTGCCAACAGGAGGGTTCGCTGGCGCGCCGACGGCGGGGCGGGGCTGGGCGTGGCGCGCCCGTTACCTTCCGACTCGCGTGACGTCACCGCAGCGCGCCTGTGTGCCTGCACGCCGCATACGAGAGTTCACGTGTGACGTCATGCTCGTAATACGTACCCATTACTACGTTACTAGGATTTTGATAGAAATAATCATTACTAAATCAAAACAAAGTGACTCGGCTGGCCACACGTTTTAATGTTTTAATGATTTCTTTAACCAGAAATTGCTTTCTGCTTATTATGTTGAAATATCTTGTATAATTTATGATCCTACATACTTTCATTAAATGTTTGTATAATGTTGCACCCTGGCTGATATGGCTAGTGCTGCATGCATAATATATTCTGATATTAAACTATATATATACAGCTAAGCTAATACAACATGTAGCCAAATAAAAGACAAATAAATGAACCACATAATTTTTAGATCATAAGTCCATTAAATTGTACTCACAGTTAAAAAAACACAATTTAATCACTTTGTTTTGTATAACCTCCAATGATATTTTACTTAAAATATCATTGATAACCTCCTCTATTATTTGATTACATTGCCATCGTATTAATGACAAGAACGATACAAATACAAACAGAGATGTCTTAATGTAAAAAAGAAAATGACGCTTGGAACTTTCACCTTCACAGGACGACATTACAAAATAATTTTAACCGACTGCAAATAACAAGTACTAAAATAATTTTATTAATAATTAAATTTTAAAAATTGCTGCTAGGTAATACAGACCATGCCATTACACTATACCTAATTTCAACGTTTTAATTTAAGAAAGTAAGAAATAAAAAGCGAGCAATTTAGCATAAGACCAAAAACGATTAAAATTAATATTTACAAACATACAATACAACATCTTGATCTTGCATTGCTGCGACAAACACCGCCGGGGGATAGGCAGCAGCAACCTTGATGGATGCGGTGGAGATACTGCAATCGCCAATCCGCATGCCAAGCGTGGCGATTATGGCATTTATCGTTCATGAAATTGGGGGAGGCCTATGTCCAGCAGTGGACATCCTTCGGCTAATATGGTGGTGGTGTGATCTTGCATTTAGTACTTCGTATTTCCTCCTCGTGATCTGCGTACAGCTTGCAGTCGATTTGGCATACTGAAAACCAGGTTTCTCAGACGCTGTTGGGGAATGTTCTCCCATTCCTCAGTAGTGCCTGTTTTAAGGCACGGACCGTCAGTGGGGGTGGATTGATTCATTTCGTTCGTCCCAAGTATGCTCAATTGGATTAAGGTCCGGATTTGATGCTGGTCATTCCATTACATTGATTCCCACTTCTTGAACACATACGTTTACCACTCCTGCGGTGTGCGACCTTCATCAATTAGCATCCATATGATTAAGGATCTTATTTACATACCTTTATGTGGTTAAACTGCCATTTTCTACAGCCACGAGTTCTGTGCTACCCTCTGCAGAAATACCGGCCCATACGCGCACAGAGCCTCCGCTGTATGCTACTGTTTCCACGAAACAAGCTTGAATGTATCGCTCTTCTGGCTGACGGTAGACTCGCTGCTTTCCAACATGAGTGATCGGGGTGAATTGGGACTCGTCTATGAACAATATTCGAACCCATTCGTCTTCACCCCATTGCATGTGTTTTTGTGCGTATCGCAATTTTGCTACTCGATGATACCTCTCCAGTTAAGGACCCATTGCTGGTCTGCATGGCCAGTTATCTTTAGCAAGGCGTCTCCTCACTGTCTATTTATGTCTATATTATCGGGCTTTGTAGTTATCGTCTTTTTTGTAACCAAACCTTTATTTTTGCTCGTCAGTGTTATCTATATCAAAGAGCCGTATAAAAACAACTCTCTAGATTGTTTAGCATTTAAAAACGCTTTCAGGCTGCATAAAATTGTCTAGTAAACGTGTTTTCGATGAACTCATACCGCGTTTACTCAATAATTGTCTAAAGAATTTTATATAGAAAACTCCCGTGAGTTTGAGACATATTAAATATAATGAAACGGGTCACTCACGTCTTAAAGGTCGAATATCGCTCGACATGTTTCAGACCGGTTCGCGGTCCTTAATCATGAGCACCTATCGCGGCGGCGGTTTTCTTAGCACTGCGTGCCCGTGCCCTGTCCGCTCGGTTGCTCGGCGCGGGTGGAGGCGGCGGCGGCGAGAATCTACCCTCGTTTTCTTCACAATTGTTCAATGCCGAACTACACACAACACTCACAACGTCACATGCTAAAGTCTCGTCCACACTCTTCACAGACGTAGTATTCAACACTGTTTTCCAGCTGGGTGGTACAACCCATCCACAATCACGATTAAAATTTGGAACACGACCAATTTCGATAGCCTCCCGCACTTTGCGTGGTACAAAAAACTTTTCCCTCGCTAATACGGTTACCTTATCGAACCGAATATAATGTGATGGGCCCGAATCCACCCGCGCCGAGCAACCGAGCGGACAGGGCACGGGCACGCAGTGCTAAGAAAACCGCCGCCGCGATAGGTGCTCATGATTAAGGACCGCGAACCGGTCTGAAACATGTCGAGCGATATTCGACCTTTAAGACGTGAGTGACCCGTTTCATTATATTTAATTGTCTAAAGATATCTCTCGATCGCCTTTTCGCGACCGTAGGTATGTTTCAATTCCTTAGAGGTTCGGCGCAATATCGAACTTTTGGCAACCGTTTTTCGGCTTTTGAGAGGAGAGACAGATTGCTCCGACTTGGTCACAAGAACATGTTGTCTTGCCTGTTTTTGTTGACTAGTACCTTCGCGGCCGCAGCCATCGGCTCCTGGCGAAGGAGGCGGCTAGCACGGTGGCGCACGAGCACTTACCAATTGTCGACGCGCAAACGCTACTTAACAAAGTAACCTTTATATGCACCAGATTGATATCTGTATGCCTACAAGTGGAGCAAACTTCTACCTATCTTTAAACAATTTAGTGAATGTATTTCTTAGTTATTATTTGCTGTTTTGTATTGTATGTTTCTTTAGATAGTTTTATTTTAAGTTTATCAGCGCCTTAGCTTATGCTGTAATGCTGTATTATATTTTTAAACAAACAAATAAATAAATAATAAATAAGTATGTCTTATGACTAGGGATGCTACGATTATTCGTATTCGCATTTGCATATGCGAATGATTCGCATAATTTTAAACATTCGCATTCGCATCAAACGATGCGAATATTTTACGAATGCGAATGTGTGCAAGTCGTGGCGTGTTTCGAAGAAGAAGCCGACTAGCGCATACCCAGAGCGTGCCAACCAGTGTCACGTGATTTATTTTGGCGAATAGAAAGTACTTTTTAACAGACTTCAAACAGGAGCACTGATAAAAAAGGATAGCTCAACTAGTTTGGCTACTTAAGAAATAGCCAAATTGTGCTTAGTAGTAACCAAAATTATGCTAATTTTCAACAACTAATTTGGTTACTAGTAAACTCTCAGTTTGCAAGTCATCCGATTTAGTTACTAGCAGCTAATATTTGGGCTACTGTTAACAAATCTTTTTTTTCAGTGAGGAGCGTCTCAATTCGGTTTTATGTTCTTTTTGATTTTTAATGTGTTACCTCAGAACTCTATCATTTGTGAACCGCCTTGGAAAAATATTTCTTTTTTTAAAGCATCTGGAATTGAGGGTACTGCTCAAAAATTCAAGCAAATCATATAGCGATTTTAGTATTTTCGGTAACAAACCAAGCATTTTCATTCAAAAAGCAGCATTTGGTGAACTGGAATTGACGAAGAAGATCATGGATGGTCACCCAAAACTCCCAAGTGTTCAATGGGTGGCGCTAAGACATTTAGACCAAGATGAATGAATGATCTTCATACGAAGAATAATAAATATATGGTAGTGGAGCGACTATGACCAAGTCAATTACAATGGGTCTGATATAATTTTACCAGAAACCTGACCCAAAAGGTGATAAAAATGTAATAAATTGTTGACAGACCTAGTAAACCGAAGGTCAGCTTCGACAAAAATGCTTTCTCCTTTCGTATGTCCGGATTTTCGGCTGTTCCCGATGTTGCGAGCAGATTTTATATTGATGTACATAGAATTTTGTGTCAAGTAAATTTTTGGAAATTTTGCAATTTGAAACGAAATTGTTAGGTCCACAGCACACAGAAACCGAAGCTACTAGTTAAATCAGTGTTTAATTATAATTTGAGAATATATAGTAGATTTCATGTCATGAAATCGTAGGTGTAAATTTTTTCTAAAGATTAGGTTGGAAATCCGCCGTTAATTTTTTTGATTTTTAGTTTTTTTATGGCTGTATTTTTTGAAAATCAGTTTTTATACTAATTACGTAGGTTGCCTTAACATTCGCATTCGTATTCGTACATTCGCATCCTAAATATTTGCATTCGTATTTGCGAATGTGATGGAAATGACATTCGTGACATCCCTACTTATGATGGTTCTATGAAAGTAACTTATAGCTAATTATTCGTCAAAATAGCTTTTTTAGCACCATATTTAGACATTTAATTATACAGCATGATTGCTAAGTAAAAGTTATTTTCAACAAAATAGCATTTTAATTACTTTAACAGCACTTAATGTCATAATATAATAGCTGTTTGAAGATGTTCATTCGAATTAAATATTGAAATCGAGAAAAGGCTTTAAAATGATCTATCACAAGGCCAAATGTGCTGTAAATATAATATGACGGCAATCATACTTACAGCGTAATAGTGGGATGAAAGTTATTTGAAATCTTTTATAGCACTGTAACCCCTAAACTAACGCAAATGGCGCTACTAAAGTCGTAAAAGTGTATTTCAATTCTATTTCTCCACTAAAAGCAGAGTGAATGCTTTACAATGCGGACTGAGATGATAATAATGGCGAATTTATTTTAACTTTCAGATTGATATTATTTCTGACTATTATTCTATTGAAAAATCTTGCAGGCAATGAAAATATTAACTGAAATTTAAGGAATGTAGACGAATTATTTAATTCCGGATATGAAAGGAAGACCTATGTACGACCTAACGTCAAGAGTTACCTAGCTATTGTCAGTATCATTATCGCTGGTATAAAATATAACATCATGAGCAAAATACTTACTTTTATTTGCACAACTTCGTTGTTTTTTACGATATTAAATTTCAAGATGAATAAAACATTCTATGAGTGCTGTTTGGTTGCACTCGCACA
This sequence comes from Notocelia uddmanniana, assembly GCA_905163555.1. Lineage (NCBI taxonomy): Eukaryota > Metazoa > Arthropoda > Insecta > Lepidoptera > Tortricidae > Notocelia > Notocelia uddmanniana. Next base: position 39,896,875 of record LR991052.1, on the reverse strand, counting down.
CTCTTTGGCAATGTGGTCAGTTCAGCTGTGTGTGTGTGTGTGCACTGTTAACTGTAGGCAAAAACTAAGTATTCCCAAAATAACATGCAAAATAGGTACCTACTAGAAAGGTGGTCTTAATTAATTTCGAGTCGCTTCGTGGGAAAGAGAGATATTTTTAGTATCATCATATTGACCGTTTGGAATCGGCTCTTGTTATGTTTCAAAGCAAGTGAGTTCGATCCCATAATCGACTCCAGCCTATCACGACATATTAAGCAATAAACAGTCCATAAACACGAGAGAGCGGCGCGGCGCGGCGCAAGCGCATCGCGAGCGTGGAGCGCTAATTACAAACAATTAGGCGGCCCGGTGCCACCCCCCGTCGCGGTTATCGTCTATTTATTGCATATTTAAAAAAACTGACCTTTTTAATACTCCATTACGACTTTCGGGATGACTGACTTCATCTTCAAATTTACCCGTGAAATATCAAAATCGATGATAGGACTGATCGAAGCAATGATGCCGGTCCGGTGTTTATAGTAGGTAGACGCTATCAGTTGGGCCGACATTGTTATGTTAATTGCGTTCTTAACGTAAAATACGGGTTTAAGTCTAAGGCTACACTCGCTTACAAGCAGTCAAGTGCCGATTTTACAGCTAGGGGTTTGAGTTAGGTACTTTAGGAAACAAAACGTTCAGCAAATATTAGCATACTTACCTAATTTATCGAATAATAAAAATAACTAAGTACTTGTGTACGGAATTTAAGAACTTTATTTTGTTTTTTGAAAGCTGGCATACCAGTAGAATTTATGTGACATTATGTCATATTTGACATTCCAGAAATGTCTACTTGGATGACAGCTGCCAAAAGAACAATCTTAAGGGTGCCTTACCACCAGGGGTGTGCTATGCTGCTATGCTGTGAGCCCACGAGTGCTATACTATGTGGACCAAGGAGTATGATTGATGGATTCAAACGCATCCATAACCACACACGTAGCAAAGCACATATCTGGTGGAGAGGAACCCTAAATCTCGTAAAAGACTGAATATTGAATATATTTACGCTTACGTTCGTCAACGTTAACTAGTAGGTACTAGGGCGAACTCCCGACCTAACAGGTGTACTAGTATATGGAACACGTGAACATGTTGCATACAGGCAGGCAGAAACAACGAGCCAGGCCCGCGCGGCGGCGGCGGCCCGGCCGTCGAGCCGCGCCGGTGCCGGTGCCGCTGCCGGGTCGGCACAACACAACTGTCAAATAACTCAAATGTTAATAGGAGCGGCCCTCTTGTATCAACTATTAAATACTATTCACGTTTTACGATAATGCCCGACAAACTCATATTGACGTATAAATTTTGAGGTTTTTCTTATAAAAATAGCCGCAGGCGCCAGTTGTTTCTCAATAGAAATATTTATTAATAAGCGTTGCTCATTCTGTTTTTCGTCTTTAATTGCATCCAGTCGGTGATCGCCAGAGTTTCGATTCCAAACAAGCGCTTGGAAGTAGTAAATTAGTTTGCCGGCGAGCCGCTTTAATATTCATAGGGTCCAAGGAACATTTATAAACTAATTAAAAGTTGTGCTCATAACCGCGCGGATGCGGAGCGGCCGATAACGTTACATTTGTTCGTTGTAATCATTGACTTCTGATACTCATACAGTAAGTATTATATGTAAAACATAACTTAACTACCTATTGATTTAATTAATAAAAGTATTTAAACATGACATTAGTGTGAACTAATGCGCCATGAATCTAATTATTTAGAAAAAATAGACAAATATAAATATTAAATTGAAAATTGGCACACTCGAATGCTTAGCATCCATCATCTCACAGAAATTCAGGCATTCATAACTTACGTCCGCCTATCGTCATGCATGCAGGTGCTCTGGTGCTGATGACAGAAGCGCATTGAGCTGTGAGAGAGCGCGGGGCAAAGGCGAGCTCCTGCGTGATACAGTGCGCGCCGATGACACTGCCGAGAAATCACGTGTTTGAGGCATATAGAAGAGTAATGCGGAGGACCTCGGAAACAGAAAGTGGCGCGAGTCGTATCATCAGCCCCGGAAAGTTCGATTCACCGCGAAGCGCACGACACGCTGACACCAAAAACAGCAGTTACACCCCACCTCTTAGGTATTCGAGTCGGATAGATGAAAAGTCAGGTTTTTTTTGTATAAAACCTTAGTTGAATCAAAAGGATGCTATGCAACCGACGATGTTTCCAGTTTAATCCTTACTTAAGTGTTAGCCACAGTCATGAAAGTTACGGTTGCCCAACATTCGATAGCAGCTACCAGCAAGTGATGTTCACTCCCAGATCCTTAACCGAAAAGACGCGGCTGATGGACTCGGAATCAAGCAGGAATTAAGCATATATTGAGTATGTATAGAGTCCGTGTCCGACTGAAGGTGCAGGCAAAGCAGTTTGTTATCTACTCGATACACTGCACCGGAAATCTGCGTTGATGTCCATGTATCACTCACAGTCATCTTTTTGCTCAACGCCTAGAACTAGTCCTAAATAATCAGCATACAGAAGAAACTGAGCTGACTTATGAACTGGCTTATATAATAATAATAATATGGTGTTGCATTTCATTAAATTGTCAAAAGGGCCTCTACGTGTTGGCTATGTGGTACTCGTTTGGTACTTTGGTACCTCGGTACTTCGGCTCCGCGCACGCCTTCCAAAGGTCCGGGACACCATTGTCCCGTGAGCGGAAAAGACATACAATAATAATAATAATATTAGGGGACAATCACTTGTCATGCTCCAGAATAGGAAAGGTCCTAATATGGAGCCCTGACTGACTCCGGATCGGGCATGGTATGTAGCCGAGACAAAACACCCATGTTTGTCATACTGCTGTCGATCATGTAGGTATCTAAAGAAAAATGTTAACAATTTCGGAGAAAAACCAATGCGAACAAGTTTCACCAGCAACACATCGTTATCAACACTCGTTATCAAATCGGGATAAAGGATACCTCTATCAAGATGTTCGGAAATACTATGAACCAATATTGAAAAAAAACCGTATATATTTAAGGATTGATTTGGTGTAACTGTAAACCATGTTGTGCATCACATAAGCTTATAAAGGGGGGAAGGCTATGTTGAATAAAAAAAAATAAGTTTTAAAAGTAAGTTTTTTTATTACTATGATAGACCAGATATTCCATTAAAACCCGCACTTCAATCGGTTTATCCGTTTGAGAGCTAGGATGCGACAAACAGACACACTAGGATGTAGTTTTGGATAGACAAGAAACGTCAAATAAGAGACATAATAGACAAGACATAATGATCAATATGATCAAAAATTGTACTGGGATGACAGCTATCAAATAACACACTCAAATCTCCTAAACTGTAATAGTACCTACGCGTAGATGGCCCTTTCTGTAACAAATACGATATAAATTTGATAGTGAAAACTCGAATGATGTCAACCCTCTCAACCGTAGATGATCTTTCGTCTAGTTAAGGTTGTCGCTATTTATGTGACTGGCTGTGGCTCGGGCGGCTGGTGTGCTTCCGGATGAATGTACATTACATTGGAGGGACAGACTCTGTACTTACATCATGTATGTATTCGCATTGTATAAGTACACTCAAGAACAAATATAACAGGAACACTTTGTATGGAAATTTGACACAAAGTGTGACGATCCGTTTTATTTGCTCTTAAGTGTATTATGGTGTTGTATGCCGTTAATTTAAATTTCTAAGACATATTATCGACGTAATAACTAATAATATCTGTAATTCAGATGGGAATGAGTCTGTTGAAGCTATATTGAGAGTGGATATCGATGTGTGAAGGCTCGGCGCGACTGGCGGAGCGCGCGGCGGGGCGCCCGCGCCCGCGCCGCTCGTGCCCGGTGCCGCGCGCCCACGCACCTGCTTGCTGACCATTCATACTGCCTTCTATTGTCTACAAAAACACTTCAAACTTCTTCGCCATGCCTGCCATTTATTACCACAATATATTTGATTCTTAAATAATTATCACGAGTTACACGACCGTTAGGAAAGGTGGAGTAGTTAGTTCGGAACGAAAAATCAGAATTAAATTTCACAGTACCTACTTTGAAAATTCTATCAACGGTTTACACTGTTTTCTAGTAAACTGTACCTACTGTAATGTTTGCTTATGAAATAATATCAAGCTGAAGAGAGTCGTCGTAAGCGGCATATACCAAACGGACTGAAAGAAATTGACACAAGTGGATCCTTCGCACTATATTAAACAAACGCGTCTGTTCATACAGAAGCTCTCATCGTCCTAATTTAAATCTTATACCTTGAATGATACGGTCGCTAATTGATTGACATGGGCTGGTGCATAGGACATATTTATGTATGACTTTAAAGACAGGCTCAGTATTAAGACGTCAGACTGTTGTTACGTATAGAAAAACTGGAGTTTGTGTTTCACACGCGCTGTCCTCCGAAAGGCGACGTGACACCGACCTACATTCTTAACATTCGAATTCTTCAGTACCTACTTCATTGTACCTACTGTTTGTAATTTTGGGTGTAGTGTAACCATTTTTTTCTTTGTTGGCTATTGGTCCTTTATAAATAAATAAATAAATAAATATTGGGGGACAATCTTACACAAATCGACCTAGTCCCAAACTAAGCAAAGCTTGTACTATGGATACTAGACGACGATATACATACTTATATAAATAAATGCATACTTAAATACATAGAGAACATCCAAGACCCAAGAACAAAATCCGTGCTAAATGCACAAATAATGCCCTGGCCGGGATTCGAACCGGGGACCTCTAGCTTCGGAGGCAGTGTCACTACCAACTAGGCCAAACAGGTCGTTTATAGGCAAGGCTCCAATAGAACTTACACCCTGGTCAGTATAGAGCATTCAAAGTGACCAATTGATAAATTATATCCCGCAGAACATCTATAATCCTAACGAAATGAACACTTAAAGGGATTACAACGTGGAGCAGCCTGCTCAATAACATTAACTTCTTTACCCTCCAAAGAGGCTCCAACGCGTTTAATATGTTGCGCGAGCGCGTGATGTATTGCCGGCCTATTGTGTTCGATAGCCGAAGGCATTTGTAAGCACGCGCTTAATATAGAATGTACACAACGTTTTTTATTCATTTATAATGAAAAATATAATATATAGGTATGATAATAAGGAATTTTTTCAAGTCTGTTCCAGTTTATTTTTGACAAAAATTCAACTGCTAACCGTTTTAATTTATCCTTGCCATTGACTGATTAATTTTTATATAAATTGCCTTAATTCCAGAATAAAGGTTAACGTCCTAACAAAAATGCACATGCTGTAAATGATGAACAGGCATTTGAAATAAAATTGTTTTTGTGTTATGTATATAAATAATTGCTCGCTAAATATTAACCAGTTCTTCACATATAGCAAAGCAACAGCAAAAATGTAGGTAGGCATCTCATTAATTAGGTAACAAGTTTTCAAACGTCGTAAATAATCATAATTCGTATCCTTTCACATTTCATTTGCTTGTCGGTTGTTACATATAGGAAGTGAATTAGTTACCTATACATGCCCTGAAAATTCAGTTCGAGGTCTTCGGAACGCTCAACTACCTCTTATGACTAATCGTCGACTCGTCGACTGTCGTCCTTACTTGCCAATATATTACGTAAATGCGAGAGGGACGAATGCTATATATTCGATACTGATGTGATCTTGCTAGGCTGAATGGGATCTTATAGCCACCATCACCTCCCCCTGCCCTGCGGCCTGGGGGATGGTAACAGCCTCCAGGTTTTAAAAGCTGTAGGGCACGTCATCTCGTAAGGTCGCCAGAGCTCTCGAGGATGGGCTGTGTTGAGAGTGAGGGACCTCCACCATCTAATTATTTACCACCGTCGTTGTATAAAAAATGTGTTGGATAAACCCACGCTCGTTTACGACAATACCTATCGTTTACGGATTTGGGCCATAATAAGCTTAGTCTAGGGTTCTAGGCCTAAAACTGGCAAACGCGTCTGAAAACCATGCAAACGGCAAATCATGTAACAGTTGGGATGACGACGTTATCACGATCAGCCTGTTGCCTTTTCGAAATTTGAACCGAAAGTACGGTAAACCGGAAAAGGTGCCCATACAAACGTTATCGTCGTACATTTGGTAAATCGTTGTTCCGCTACCTTTTTTCTAGTTTCATGTGTAATAATTTCAAAATGTATGCATGGTAAACTTCGGAAATAAGGGAGGAACGGTATTTTTTAACCGACTTCAAAATTTCAAAAGAGGAGGTTATCAATTCGGTTGTATGTTTTTTTTGTTTTTTTTTTTAATCTTTGTTAGTCAATAACTCCGTCATTTCTTAACCGATTTGGAAAATGCTTTTTTTGATTGTAAGTATATATATCCAAGTTGGTCCCGTTTTTGTCAAAACGCAGTTCTAATGATGGGATCCATGAGAAATTGAGGGTACTCCTCAAATCTTCAAGGCAAACATATAGTAATTTTTGTGTTTTTATCAACAAGTCAAGCATTTTCATCCTAAAATGTAACATTGGATGAAGTGGAACCGCTGATGATGATCAGAACAGAACTCTTCAACGACAAAAAGTTCACGTTTGGCGATTTGTCCTCCTAGCTGTGTTTGTTAAGCAAGTTCTATTTTTAACCGACTTCAAAATTTCAAAAGAGGAGGTTATCAATTCGGTTGTATGTTTTTTTTTTTTAATGTTTGTTACTCCATAACTCCGTCATTTCTTAACCGATTTGAATTTTTTTTATTTGATTGTATGTATATATATCCAAGTTGGTCCCGTTTATGTCAAAACGCAGTTCTGATGATGGAATCCACGAGGAATTGAGGGAACTCCTCAAATCTTTAAGGCAAACATATAGTGATTTTTGTGTTTTTATCAACAAGTCAAGCATTTGCATCCAAAAATGTGACATTGGATGAAGTGGAACTGCTGATGATGATCAGAACAGAACTCTTCAACGACGAAAAGTTCACGTTTGGCGAGTTGTCCTCCTAGCTGTGTTTGTTAAGCAAGTTCTATTTTCACGATTAATTTTTGTCATGCTCGAGTTCTGATGATGGGATCCATGAGGAGTTGAGGGAACTCCTGAAATCTTAAAGGCAAACATATAGTGATTTTTGTGTTTTTATCAACAAATCGAGCATTATCATACAAAAATGTGACATTTGATGAAGTGGAACTGCTGATGATGATCAGAACAGAACTCTTCAACGACGAAAAGTTCACGTTTGGCGATTTGTCCTTCTAGTGGTGTTTGTTAAGCAAGTTCTATTTTCACGATTGATTTTTGTCATGCTCGAGTTCTGATGATGGGATCCATTAGGAATCGAGGAAACTCCTCAAATGTGAAAGGCACACAAATAGTGATTTTAGTATTTTCATGAACTAATCAAGCATTTTCATTCATAAAAGTGACATTTGATGAAGTGGAACTGCTGATGATGATCAGAACGGAACTCTTCAACGACGCGTAGTTCACGTTTGGCGATTTGTTCTCTTCGTTTTGTTTGTCAAGCAAGCAAGATTTTTCCATGATTTCATGAGGAATTGAGGGTACTTAGTCTTCACCATTAGAAACATACTTATAGCTATTTTTGTATTTTATTGTATGGAATCTAAGAGTGCACCATCTAAGATTAATAATCTTTCACCGGACTCCCCCATTGAAGTCGGTTTTTTTTTCTTAAAAATTATCATGGTTAATTTTTGTCATGCTTGATTTCTGATGATGGGATCCATGAGGAATTGAGGGAAATCCTCAAATCTTAAAGGCAAACATAGAGTGAATTTTGTGTTTTTATCAACAAATCGAGCATTTTCATACAAAAATGTGACATTTGATGAAGTGGAACTGCTGATGATGATCAGAACAGAACTCTTCAACGACGAAAAGTTCACGTTTGGCGATTTGTCCTTCTAGCTGTGTTTGTTAAGCAAGTTCTATTTTCACGATTGATTTTTGTCTTGCTCGAGTTCTGATGATGGGATCCATTAGGAATCGAGGGAACTCCTCAAATGTGAAAGGCACACAAATAGTGATTTTAGTATTTTCATGAACTAATCAAGCATTTTCATTCATAAAAGTGACATTTGATGAAGTGGAACTGCTGATGATAATCAGAACGGAACTCTTCAACGACGCGTAGTTCACGTTTGGCGATTTGTTCTCTTCGTTTTGTTTGTCAAGCAAGCAAGGTTTTTTCATGATTCCATGAGGAATTGAGGGTACTTAGTCTTCTACCATTATAAACATACATTATAGCCATTTTTATTTTATTGTATATCAAAATCAAATCAAAATCAAAATCAAAAATTTTATTCTGCAAATAGGCCACAAGGGCACTTTTACAAGTCAACACATGAATTATACAATTAAATAAATTGACAATGATAATTATAATGTTTTCAAAACAGAATTGCAGAACTAAAAAAAAGTAGACAATAATAATAATGATTTTAAAACTATAGTGATAAAACTATCTAAGAGTGCACCATCTAAGTATAATAATCTTTTACTGGCCTCCCCCATTGAAGTCGGTTTTTTTTTTCTTAAAAAATATTTTCAATACTTTCCTTAATAAACAAAAATTTAACTACCGTAGAAAAAAAACTGCTATATACTAAATATCAATTTCACGCCTCCTCATATCCATAATTTTTCATTCGAAATACAATTTTTTTTTCCATTGTTGATGAGGCCTGGTTAAAACTATTACAAGTTTCAAATTATATTGTTAAAAATATTTAACGTTGTGACAGACAGACAGAGTCGCAACACGAGGGTTACTTTTGTACCTTTTTGGATTCCGTAAACCCTAAAAATATATCGCGGCATATAATGATTTTACAGTGACATATTCAATCTTCTGCTTTTACAATAAATGAAGCGTGCATTTACATGCGCCGACGCAGCGCAGCGCGGGCGCAACGAGGTGCGAAGGCGAGGGCTCGCGGCCCCTAAATCATCACCACAAAGCCTCTTCGCATTATTGTTGCTTAAATACTCAGAACGCTCCTCCGCACCTTATTTATCATAGCCCGAATCTGTTCATAATTCAACTGACCGCTGTAAATCGGGGTAATCCTTACGCCGGTCTCATGTACATTTTCTTTCTGAACTTAATCTCCTAATAAACATGAATTATGTATTTTTTTTTTTTTTTTTTTTTTTTTTTTATTTAATTAATATACATATCACTTACAGACTAATCCAACACGTGATACATATTACAACGCTAAGAAACAAATATAAAAATCAATAGGAAATAATAAAAATCATTTTTTTTTCTATTTATCTTAACTACAAAAGCATAGTATTCTATATATGACCTCTGTGAATTCAGCCAGCGAACAATTGAATAAATCAATTTTATTTAGATCAATTACCTTTGACTACAGGAGAATTCTGGCTGTCCGCTTCACACCGGTGCACTAAATGAAGAAAATGAAACCGACTTTACCCTCAGCACATTCAAAGAAATAATTTCGCCCATTATTTGTAATCATTCTCTTAAGAGCTAAGCTCTTGTAGGTGGAGCCTTTTGCAATTTTCTCCATCTTTGTCAGTACGAGGCCAACTTCTTGACGTCCTGATACGACACGACCTCCACATCCCCCTGTATGTGATTCATATAAGTTTCCCTCTGTCGTTCTCATCCTTTTTTCCCACTTATTTTCCCTTCTATCATGTTTCTGATGAAGTTGTGGCGTTATAGCAGGTGGCCGATCGTTTTTCCTCTTCTATGGTTTTAATTGTGCGCATTAAGCTTCGCTTCTCCTTTACTCTATTTAAGAGCCCTCCGTCGTTTTCCGTTCTCTCCATCTTATCACTTATATATATTACATATGTATACAGGGTGTTTTTATTGAATTCCGTTAATTGCGAGGGCCTATCTTGAGATGAAATAAAGTAATCTTCTCTAAGACACTAAGTAGTATCCCAATTCATACCATTTCGAAGCTATTCAAGTATAGTATAAAAGATCCTTAACAATTAAACAATGTTGACGTGCGTGTCATTCGAATTTGGAATTGTCATATTTGACATTAACTTTTGCTTAACTTCACGTTAACTCTTAACTTAAGGCCCGTTTTCATTCACCCTTGGCTTGGTGATACAATTAATTATCTTGTATTAAAATGAAAAAAAATCTTGGATTTGGAAGAACTAAATATTCTACGTCGTTTCTATGGTTATATACGGCTACATGCTAGAAGGAACGTAAATCAATAAAAACACAATATTTCTAACGTATATTTAAGGATATTAACGATCTTAGCAAGGTAAGTGTGTCTGTTATATATAGACAAGGAAAGGTGATGGTGAAATGATGAGGTACAAGAAAGATTGAAAAAGGAGAAACAAGCATTCAAGAAGTGAGAGTGTTTAAAGTGTAAATGAAAATGAGAAGCAAGCTAAGAGGATTGAGAATGTGAAGTGAAAAATAATTAACCAAATAAGCGCAACCGTTCTGAAGTGATGCTGTTAGATACGCACATTCGACAATTGATTATAAACATAATGGAAGTAGATGCCAGTATTTTATTTATTAAATTTGCTGATTGGATATATCATGGAATTTATCAAATCTTTTATTTTCATCGCACTAGCAGATGGTAAACCATCACCAATGAAAACAAAACGCTTTTTAAACATAAGTTTTAAGATCACAAGCTCCGAATAAAGCATTGATCTTCACAAATCGAGGGCTCGATTAATATTACGCGGCTCGAGACTCTGCCGTCAAACCGCATCTGTTTGATGAAATATTAATAGGGTTGGATTCCTGGAGTCCATACGCGAGCCATAGAGCATAGAGCACATAGTGACCGCAGCTATATTAATCATCGCAGCCTATATTGTTGCATTGTATACTGATCGATCAGGATTCACTCCTATTGCGACCGTTTGATACTTCTCACAGAATGGTATTTTTCAAATGGTGTGTTATATTAGACTTATCAAGCGGGGCTTAAGTAGTAGGTACATTTAGCCTTAGCCTCTAGGGAATATATGTACGTATAAGTATACCTATACATACACCTTATCCCAACCACAATACACTAAATTGACTCTTTAAAAAATTACATCAACCAACCAGAAAACAGTTTCACTAAAATCGATCAAAGGGAACAGAATTCATATATTTTCACCTAATCGAAGTGAAAAGTAAAGTGTATAACTCTGACCTAAAAGCCTCGAACTATTTTCCCGAACGAAGTGGGAACCATCTCGTGGTAATATAACCTATGTCAGACAATCTACTATTTCGTAGTTAATTAATTATTGCCGGCAACTAGGTCCTGGGTTCGAATTGTGTTTAGGTCCTTTTTATTTGTTTCATAAGCACGAATAATTGTTCCTGAGATTTGGATGTTTTCTATGTATTATATTCATCTATATTATGTGTGTGATTGCTTGAATTTTCTATCGCCATGCGGTAAAATAATAAAAATAACAGGTTTTGCTTAGTTTGGGAATGATAGTTTTGGATAGTTTGGGATAGATAGGTTCCAAGGGGCGACTTGCTGTAACTGTTCCGTTAAACAGTTAATTACTACATTGAACAAGAGTGGACTTAGGGCAGAGCCCCTGTGGACTCCGACCTTAACCTCGAAATCTTCGCTGGTACCTTCGGGGCAACGTACTTTTGTGGTAACATTTGCGTACTCGTGCATATCGGCTATCTTGTTGATGTAGGACTCTGGTACATGTTGAGATCTCAATGCGTGCCATATGAAGGACCTTGTTACCCCGTCAAAAGCCTTTTCCAGGTCTATAAATACAATTTGCAGATCCTTTTAGAGTTCTCTGTACTTTTCCATGAGGATGCGAATGGTGTGAATGGCATCAGTTGTTGATTTCCCTCCCACAAATCCACATTGATTTTCTGTGATTCTGGTCATAGACAGTAGTCTTTCATTTATTACTCTTTCCTAGATTTTGAACGTGTGGGAGATCAATTTGACAGCACGGTAGTTTAACATAATACAAGAGCACACTCTAATATTTAGTGTCCCGTACCAAAATTGATCCAACGGTACACTTAATTAATATTAGTATATTGTTTTTGACTTTTTAACATACGCTACATTATCTCACTTTATATTTGTCTATTAATCTATTACAATAGGCACGTCGCCAACCCTGAGATAGGCCATAGCTTATTTTCAAGAAAGAGGTCCCTCTTAGTCGATGTCCATAAGTAAGTATGAAATCTAATCGTCAGTAACGAGCCGTTTCATTACTGACGATTAGATTTCATACTTACTTATGGACATTGACTAAGAGGGACCTTTTGTCTTATTGTCGCCTCCAAAAGGAACCCTACTACACGTTTGACAGCTGGTACTGGGTCGCAAGAGGAGTCGCGCGGACGAACACACGTATGCGCGCGCAGTGACTAATGCGTCGGCGCAGCTCTGTTCTCGGCTCCGATTATAAACAGAGGTGTAAAATGTTTACCAGGCTAGAGGTGCCGGCCATCTGTCACTGTCCAAACATCGCTCTCAGCCAGAACAACAGAAACGCAAGGTTTTTGTGTTCCGGCCGTGCATTAATCTCACAGCGGCTACTTCGCGCTCGTAACGGGTTAATCTTTGCTTTGCTTGTTATTAGTAAAACGATTAAGCTTTCAAAAGATTATTAACTTAGTCATATTAACATATCACGCTGGCTAAATGTTAGGCTCCGTTGATATATTGAACGTGTTATGGTGTAAAACCTAATTAAGTTTTCCATAAATAAATATGGCAAGTAAATTAGTGATTCAGACTGTGCATATCTTGGTGTATGTACAGCCAAACCAAATGTAAGTTAACACATTCACTGTCAGCCACGCCCCCCAAGAATACTCTTGCATAGAAGTGAACGCACATGTGCGTCGGTGGCAGTAAATGCGTTAACACTTCTGCACCTAATTCCATTGTAATAAAGTAAAAAACTATTAACTTACTTCTGCTCTTGACTATTGCTATGTATATTATATTTGTTTCAGGATATTTAAAGATTTCAAATAGTTTCTATAACTGCAACTCATTGATACGTATACAATATATACGTACAATCCGACATATGAAATTCCGGTTCAGATTTTGTTTTTTTATTACGGTCGTTTAACAACGACCTTTAAGAGGACAATTGATTAGTGAGATGCTCGTCCTCGTATCAACACATCGCCCAGGGAAAAGGTGGGCTTATTAAAAAATGAACCACCGATATACTCGTACAACACGAATCGAAACCTTGTTGTTGGGTTCCGTATAAATTTGTTATGTTTACTTTGTTTAAGATTTAAAATGTATCACTTAATGAAGACATATCAGCGCTTTCACTTCTATATTACTTTACAGAGCAGGGATGTTGCGAAACCTTTTTCAGACATTTGCGGATGCGGATGTGGATATTTCGAAGATCATAAATATCTCACATGATCTCACAGTGAACACGTTGTGACTGAATTAAGTACAATCGCTACTAATAAAACAAAACGAACGCATTTGTTACCTAAGTAAATCACCATATTACAGAGCGTAAATGTTTTATATTAACTAATGACGAAAGTAATCGCGTGTTGCACAACATCTGCATCCACAAAAGCTACGCATCGAGTTTTACGGATTTTTAATCAGGGATGATTGTAAATATTAAAAATGTTGATAATAATAATTAATACGGGAATTCTACACTTCCGAATGAAGAAGCGAATATCTGCAACGTTCCTAATACGTATCACTCAAATAAACAAACATCTCAATGAAAATATGTACCTATTAAATTTGACGTGATGACACTGATGACTTCTAAATTAAATTAACACGAAATAAAAGATAATAAAATAAATTAAAAATAATCTGATTCGTGAAAAAGTGTAAAATATTGTATTCTTGGTGAAATGCAACATACGTAACTACGTTAAAATGTTATTTCATTTCGGTGCCTAAATCAAACATATATGTCGCTTGTTGCGTGACAGCATATTTAGCCTATATCTCTTGATTGTTGGAAATACAGTTCAAGTTAAAAAATACTGAAATACTGTCTGGTCAGTACTTGTATTATTTAAGGTAAATATGTTTGTTAAGCATGTGTACGTTGCACGGTGCGGCGGGGCGCCGCGCTGAGCGCGGAACCCCGCGCGGCAGAACGCGCGTCATCGCGCACAAAGCCTCCCGAGCCGCCCTGACGTGCGCTCAATACCTGTATCTCGCCCTTGTTTATTCTATAAACAGCCCAATCCTCCTCTACACTCCACACTCCCCGGGCCTGTCAATTTGAAGCCTTTTAACATTCTTTATCTTTGAAATTTTTTACATTGACGCTTTTCGGTAGCAAGTCATTGACATCGCTTAGGATTTAAAGTATGCGAATAAACAGAGATTCCATAGTATTTATAAAAAAAATTGCTAATGTGAATATATAAATATATATGCGTGAAGGAAATGCCGCGGAGGCCGCGCCGTGCCGGCTGTTAACCCGTCAAATGATCGATTCCGCGGGGAAGAAGACATTCGCCAGTCGTTCTTGACGACCGGTGATACATTCCGATCATTAATATCGGTATTGAGCTGGTGGCAGCGCTGCGGGGCTCCGTGCCTCGCTTTAAATAACATATTAGTCCCCAAAGCGACCGCCGCCATATTTCTCGTATATCGAATAAGTTTTTCGGTAAATCGGAACGTAACGAATCGCCGCCGACGACAGCCGACGGCGGCGACGATTTATCGCGTGCACCCGATTCTACAGTAATCGGATTTGATGTAATGCGACCGGCAAGACCCTGTTTGGATTAGATACTTACCCTCACAATACCTATGTTGTGTAATTTAGACGTTGTTCCTATTTCATGTTCCAAATAAAATACGCATTTCATTACTGGCGGACTCAATGATCTTATAAATACATAATTGTAAAAATAAGTAACAGTCAAACTATGTATTTCATCCAATAGATTTGAATTTGTCTGGCAGATTTGACTTTTTGATTAATATTTTTACTACCATGATAACATTACCAATCAATTGCTGGACCAGGAGTTAAAAAAAAATACAGATAATATAATTTGCTGCCAGTAAAGCGAGTTACGATACTAGCCCCATGTGAATCACCTCGGACGTCGCGACAGCGACCGTTGTGACAGTGTGCCCCTTAACTACCCGGCGAAATCCAGCGATTTTAGTGCACTTTGCAGCGTAACCAGTTCATGGAGTCTTAAGCTTTCGCACCCACATGTTGTATGGTGGAATTTTATTAAAATTTTCGTCTGTTAGAATTTAGAAACAAGGCCTGGTAACTTCAGAAAAAAAAATCCCCGGGTAAACATGAAAAAACCGACCAAGTGCGTGTCGGACTACGCACAAAGAAGGGTTCCGTACCGACACCTCCTAATCTACATTACAATACATTGAATCAAAAAAGGTCGTATCTTCATAGGAAACTTACGGCACATACGCCGTTTTGTTTGGGCAAGATAGTTTGTTGGCAATAACTCAAAAACCGTTAAAGCTATATTGTTCAAACCCAAAATCTTTGAAAGGATTTATTAATGTACATAATCTTGATTTTTTTCAGAATTTTAAAATTCATAGTTTGGAAATTAGAGGGGATGGGAAATTAGAGGGACACTTTTTAAGATTTTGACAGCTAATTTATCTCACCAACGGTTTACTTAAATGGAAAAGTTTTTCAGTAACTTCTATGTCATTTTTGAATGCCTATTCATAGATACACCACACGCCTATGTGCAATTAGAAAAAAAATTACTCCCTGTTACGTATTGGGTGTCCCCAAGTTTAATATATTTTTCAAAACTTCACATCATATTTCTATAGCGATCCATAGTATACACCTTCCTACTAAATTTCATAATTGTACTGTTCATAGTCTCCGAGTAAATCGACTGTGACATACGGAAGGACAGACATGACGAATTTATAAGGGTTCCGTTTTCGCCATTTTGGCTACGGAACCCTACAAACGCAAAAATCGTAACTACACTACATTTAGAAATATTTATCAACAAGATAACTAGGAACAACTTGCATTTTAGCACCACTTTTTCCTAAATTGCATCCGAGCAATTTTTTTATTTCCGAAAAGTTTTCGAGAAATGTTCAAAAAACTGTTTTTTGTCGTAAAAATTACAAAGTTTGATGGCGTAAATTTTGGTTTCAGTGATTGGTTGAGGTAAAGTGAGATATTTTATTGTAACAGACTACTGTTGTTAATATGATGAGACAAAAACAACACGGAAAAGTGAAGAGTAACAGATCGAAGAAGGTCATTGAGATAGGGTAGCCCCTTAAGGCTCTTAAGGCTTTATTTACTGCGTCATCAGCCCACAAGTGTCAGGGCACACGACGACGATGCAATTTCCAAGTAGGAGTAGGTATTCTAACACTTCTGACTGGTTACAGTTCTCCACTGATAGGAAGGTTCTTGAGATCAGTCTATGCCTTCTTCTTCTTTGGCGTTACTCTCTTGCTAGAGTGGTCATGGTCATCACGTTGATTTTTGTGGCCTGCTTCACAGTGCGATGTCATTACTCATTAGTCGCGAACTGCCGCCCTCCTCCTGGTACATTCGGGAAGAGGACCGTCGATGGCGGTTTTTTATTTGTTCCGTCCACCTCACCGTCCATCTCCAGCGTGATCCGGTGCCCTTGATTTTGCCTTGCACTACCAGGAGTTCGCTAGAATCCCACTCGGCCGCGAGACTTGTCTAAAGAAAGTAAGGATACGAAACTTCGGCTGAGTTGCACCGACTTACGATCACAGACTGATCAACGTTAAATATGGCGCCGGCAGCTGTCATCCCATAGAAACTTGTCAAACTTTCCATACATTCAAAATGTGACGAACACAGCTTACGATTACGGACAGTTTGGTGCAACCCAGCCTTAATCGTGTAGGTACGATATACATACATAAACTCACGCACGCGCAAAAATTATTATTCGTGTTTCCTGCTTACCTCAGGCAGAACACACGAAAATTAATTACGTGCAACTGTTTATTCAGGTGTTGAGATTTTCCCGACGTTTCATAGTAAGTGTTGTGTGTCGGGGAGTGACCACCCAAGTGTAAATGTAATTAATAAAGATCAAGCGTGGGTAGTTAGAAAAGCCCGTGCGGCTCAAGTCAGACAGCTCATGACCACGGATTTTGTGATACATTTGAAACAAGCGGCAAACCTCAAAAAATATTAAATAATTCAAGTTTTACGCGATTAAGTCCCGTTTACCAACAATGGTGTGTAAAAATCGTGTAAGTTTAAATCAATGATGCGTATTTAATTATCATTCAAATGTTGAACTCGTGGAAAGAATTCCACCAACCAATAAATTGTGATGTTGACGTCAACGAGTAAGTAAAAACCTGTTGCCATCAGCAGCTGAAATTATATACTGCATATAACATTGTATCTTAATAGACTTTTTTCCTCCAGATGTGTTGAAAAACGTTGTGTGCTATTCGTGAGGCAGGATCAATAACATTCTCGGCTGTCTTATCGCGATCGCCATGCGGCTCGCACGATCAATTCCGGCTCTAGTATAAAGATCAACCTACGTCACTTCACGTTCACGTCACTTGTATCACAATGTGCTATTTTCTAAGCCGTTTTAGTTTTACACCATGAAGAGTAAGAATTGTTTTTACTTGATACATACTTTAAACCAATGATCCCTTGGAAAGTATTGTATAAACTTCCAAATTAGTAGTTAAAGCAATAAAATCAACCATAGTTACTATACAATTAAATAGTTAGTACGCGTAGGGACCCAAAGGTCAGTGACATTTTTCTACATAACATATTATTTATGTAGTAGACGTAGATAAGGCAGTAGAATCAAAAAATGGAGGCAAGAGAAACAGTTCTAATTGCCAATGTCTTTTTTAGGGTTCCGTAGTCAACTAGGAGTGTCGTAAAATAAAATCTTTGAGTTGTTCTTCTCTGAATGCTTTCGGAAATATTCACTCCAAAAGAAAAAAATGTGCCTCCCCCTGCCACTTTGAACTATGGGTCTAAAAATATGAAAAAAGAAATAAAAGCTGACGAACTGTTTAGCCTAGTTGGTAGTGACTCTGCCTCCGAAGCTAGAGGTTCCCGGGTTCGAATCTCGGCCAGGGCATTTATTTGTGCATTTTTCACGGATATTTGTTCTTGGGTCTTGGAAAACTATAGCGGACGTTACATGATCAGTTAAGCCGTTTTTGAGTTATCGTAAAAAGTATTCAATCTTACTAAAAGACGTATGAAGCGGTGCTAAAGTATTCCCTTATTCTTGTTATTATTATTTTTTAAGTAATTCATTGGGCAACTACGGAACCCTACACTGAGCATTGCCCGACATGTTCTTGGCCGATTTTTTATTTTTGTCATCATACAGGACGCAATTGTATGCTTTCGTTTAAGTCTACCTCGTCTCACTTGTACAATACAATCCGCGTATTAGGACTTCGCATATAATATAACGTTTTCTTAAAAATATTCGTATACGGGTAAATATTTATAAGAATGTGTATAAAGCTCGAGAGTTTAAAGTTATAATATAACGTTTTACCGAAACCACCCCCTGCTAGGATTTTATACAAACTCCTTGAAAGTAAATTAGTCTGATATTTTGTGCGACGTTCTGTTGGCGCGACGTAACATCACGGGTTATTGTATTCAGATTATACTGGAGATATAAAGTTTTATAGATATTGTAGAAAAAGGACCGAAAGAATTTTGGGGATTTTGAGACTAGCGTATTTTGAGAATGGTGTATTTTAGGACTAGTGTAGGTGTTATGAGAATAGCTCGTTTTATGAAATCAGGCGATCACGGTAGTACCTATAGTACATAGTTGAGATAAAGTCGTTTTGGTTTTGAGGTTTTTTTGGGAATCAGGTATTCAGGCAGTAGGCTATATCGAATTTAAGTATGTTTTATGGCAATATGTGTTTTTATTCATCATAAATAAGATCAATTTCTTATATAATTTCTGTGGAATTGACAAATATATATACAGCCATAGCCAAAACTCACCACTCCCGCGTTTTTCATATCAAAGTCAAACTTTATCTTTTATTACTAGAAATCTCTAATATTTTTGAAAAGCACTAGCTATTCATTGACGTTGAAGACAATCGCACGTAAAAAAGTGCAATTGATACTTTTATTGAAAACACGATTATTTTTAGCCTTCAGTTTTATAGGAAAGGATAGTTACTTCAGAATTATATCTACTAAAGTTTTCTGGATGTTTATACTCGTACACCTTTATAAGTCACAAAGGAAAATAAGGGCCATAAGGGGTGGTCACCTTATTTATTTATATACTTTTGGTATACATAATAATATAAGTGGCAGGAGTTGTAGTTTAGATTTATTAGATAGTAAGAAGAGAAAAAAATGCAGTTATGTTTCCGAGTTGTCGTTTGAATATAAATTTAAAATGAGGGCGTAAGTAAGTATACCTGCTTGGATTGTCACATGTTTTCGGAGTGGTAGTCTAGTTATTACCTGTCATTTAATCTGTAATTCTAGTTTTTAACTGGAACTGGGTACCTATAACTGGTTTTCAGTTATTTAGCGTCAATACCGAAATCATAACCGGTTATGAAATATCACCATTGCATCTCCAACCGAGACAGGCTGTTCAGTATAGAAAGCTTGCACCCGCGCGAGTATTACCATTGATTGCCACAAATATACTCGAACTCGCGTTGATCGACAACGAGATCGAGCTTGAACGAAATAATTTTCTTCATGCAGTAGACTGACTAGATCATAAATAGTCAATTTGTGCAGTATAACGACCACCAGGCGGCAAAACAACATTTAAGACCTTCAGAAGTGTAAAAATAAATAAATTAATGTGAATGAACCAACAGGTAAGTATTTTGCAGTTTTGAGTGGCATCTTCACTCGAAATATGCCATTGGTAGTGATAATTTAATTAACGTTTTATTCCTTTCCAATCTTTCCATTAGGGTTTCTTGCTTCATTCTGCCGCGTGTCTAGATTAATAAATAACTCATATACACCTTTATTTTGGCGGTAGTTACATATAAACTGTCTCAAAACAAGTCTAATAAGATAAAATCTCGGTGGGTGTAGTAAGTTTATGCAACTTTCAATGTTTAAAAAAATGGTTTTTCGTGATTATTTAGGTTTCTATAGCTCAAATGATGTCATCATTGAATAGCATATAATTTGGGACTGGTTTTGTTACAAATAAATGTATTTTCATGCGTTCAACCGTTTCTGCGATAGAGATAGAAGCGCGCAGCGTTCTCTATATAACATACCAACGGTAATGCAAGTTCAACTGTGAATCTTAGTAAAGGGCTACTAAATAATTAACATTGAATAATTAGTAATATTTGTTAGATATTGTATTATTTTAATTTTCCAGACATCTATTATTATATTCGTTAAAAATAAATACCTAATTCATTTCTACTTCAAGTCTATATTCTGTCAATTAATATACGACTAGATGAAAGCCCGGCTTCGCTCGGGTGAAATAAATAAGAAAAAAATAAACAAAACATTTATTCGTGACAGTTATGCAAACGACGAAAGAAATAGTGTACAAAAATGTATAAAATAAAAATAATGAAACTTCGAATCGTATAGAAATATAGTCTGTAGTCTGGATTGGGAATAAAAGTATGGAATGGAATTATATGGAATTGGGAGTAAAAGATTACGCAAACGACGTCACGGGCAAAGGCTAGTATCTTTGCAAGTTAATCCTAAGCATTTTTATAAGGGTAGTATTTAAAGGCACATAAAAAATTTGACACCGTAAGTTAAATATTGATGTGCCAGTCAGTATTTTTGGTGCGAAGTCAGAGCTGCTAACGCGAAAAACAAATGAAGTTCGTGTATCTCCCTCTCTGTCGCACTTGCAAATTCGAGCGACACAGAGGGAAATACACGATGTTCGTTCGTTTTCGTTTCGCGATAGCAGCTCTCTATTCTCCGCCTAATTCTATTTAGTGGGGCCCTTTACACTCAATATTATCGCGATTTTTAAAATTGTATGGAGTCTGTTAAACGTTTAATACTATCACAATACTGGTGTGTCAATATTATCGTGGTTTTCAAAATCGTATGGATTTTACTTCAATAGTCATTGCACGTGATACGGATCGTGATATGAGTATATCGCGTGATAATAATAACCATGTAACAGGCCCCTATGGATGTTGCTTCAATATTCAGTGTTTCACGTGATAATAATAACAGTTGGTAATATTTTCTCCAATTAATGGATGCTACTCGTATTTAACAACTTGTTCCGTTTTGCCAAAGGTATTTCACATTCCGATACGCGCACCATCCAGGAATAGGAGCCGTCAGACCAGAGGGCCTACCACGATCTGAAAACGAAGTATTTCCCTCTCCGCGCTCGAATATGCAAGTGCGACAGAGAGGCATATATATTTAGTTTTCGGTTGGTAGCACCTTAGTCCGAGCGTGGCGGACGGTCGAAGAAAGTCAAAGAACATTCCGTGTGTTGTCTGTCACACATATAATTTTTTAGCTTCCCATCGACCTATGAACTTGAAATTAAGTGATAATGTTTATTATGACGTATATTTTACCAAAAATATCAATATATTGATAAATCACATTTGTTTTTTAGTTGTACGGAACCCTCAGTGTGCGACTCCGACACACTTGGCTGGTTTTTATTACATTTTGAATTTTATTTCTCTTATAGTAAAATACCCTATTCGTTTTAAAGTTGACGCCTGAGGGCCTACCGCGAACCAAAAACGAACTATCTTCCTCTCTGTCGTTCGAATATACATGTGCGAGAGAGGCAGATACTTCGTTTTCGGTTCGCAGTAGCGCCTCTAACGTCCGAGCGCGGCGAACGGCATGAGCTGAGGGTCTACTCCGAAATTCAAAATCCTAACTTCGTATGGTGCCGTCCCTTTCACTCTCCTGTCATAGACTATATGAGTGAAAGGGACGGCACCATACGAAGTTCGGATTTCGAATTTCGGAGTAGTCCCCCAGTACCACTAAGTTATAAGATAGAGCGAGATAGGGATAGAAATTTGCTAGACGTTTAAAAGCCATAAGTTACCTAGTAGTTTGTCACAAACAAAATAGAGACGCAGCTTTAAGATGGCGGACAGACTCAGCAAACATTCAAGTAGTGTCCTTTACACGATTAATATTATCACAATAATACTGGGGTGTCAATATTATCGCAGTTTTCAAATTTGTATGGATTCTGCTTTAATATTCACGTGATACTTATCGTGATATGAGTCCATGTAACAGGCCCCATACATTCGCTTTGAAGGCGGTTGTTGTGACAATCAGTCTAGCTAGCACGATAGATTATACCGTTACGTTTTATGTGACGTTTTAATACATTTCGCCCAGATAACGTGACGGTATAAGTTATCGTGCTAGCTAGGCTGATAGGTGTATAGAACGCTTGAAAACTACAAAAACAAAACGCTGCAGACGCGGCTAGCCGAATCCACACAATGGGCGATGATGGCCCATCACCCAGAACGCAGCCCAGCAACCTGGCCAACATACCGGACGCAAAAATAGTTCACGATTTTCGAACGTAGCCGACACTGTCAACCAACAAATTTAATATAGCAATATAGTCTGTGGGCAATATGGCCGACGTTTTGTCATCAAATTAACACTTTTAAATGCAAAATACGCGACAATCCGAATTTTGCGGATACATATGTTCAACTCAAAAATCGTTATTTTTATACGTTCTTCAATTTGAGACAGGTCTCGTTCGGGTCTACCGTACCCCTGCACGAAATTATTAATATAGATTAAGATGTACTTATGCAATAAGCATTTCATTTGATGATAATATTAATAAATTAAGTTAAACTAATATGTTACGTATAATACGTATTATTGTGCAATGTTATCGTTTATCAAATACAATATAACTCATTACATAAATAATATGAATTATTCAATGTTAATGAAACGAGTATTTTAATAATTTAGGGGATTTTCTAGGTATGTTTTACCAAGATTCACAGTTTCAGTACCTATGTTAAGTATGCTCTCTATCTACAACACGGTTAAGCGCATAAAAACATATTAGAAAAATTGGTCGCTAACTTAAAGTTCTACAATTATCTAATAGGTGTAAACATCATTAGAGCTTTCTAATAGAAACGTAAGTAATAACGAATAACCATTTATTTTTTGAATAACGCGTACACGAGTTTTTTAATAGACTTTTGGAATAAGTTATAGAAGGCTAAAATAAAGGTGTATACCAGTATTCATTCAGCTTATTCGTATAGGTTACGTATCTCTTATTCCAAAGTTGACCCGTTTTCATGCTGAAGTTAGGTGCTAGATTATGAGGAGAAAAGTAATTTTCTAACAACTAAGTTGGATTATAAGCTCTGTTACATATGCCACAAGACTTTTGATACATAAAATATTATATTATTACATATAAATAATTAATACATATTTATAGTGGCCACCACTTTTTGGCTTAGTTGGTAGTGACCCTGCCTCCGAAGCCGGAGGTCCCGGGTACGAATCCCAGTCAGGGCCTTATTTGTGCATTTATCGCAAATATTGTTCCTGAGTCTTGGATGTTTCCTATGTATTTAAGTATATATTTATCTATATAAGTAGATATGTACATCGTTGTCTAGTACCCATTGTACCTTAGTGTAACTTAGTTTGGGTTGGGACTAGGTCGATTTGTGTAAGATTGTCCCCCAATATTTATTTATTTATAGGTAGGTACAGTCAAGTGCAAAAATATGGGTGCACACAACTTAAGTGCTCAAAAATATGTCCCATAGCCGTCGGTGGATTAAATAGATACATATTTTTGCTCTGGGCTGTTCATGATCGAAAGCTTATTTTATTTCGATTAAACTAGTGGTTCTGTGAACATAAGAAGACCATAACAAGTCGATTTAGTTCTAAGATCAGCAAGACATCCGGCAAAGATATGGGTGCGCAAAACATAAGTCTTCAAAAATATGTCCCATGGCTGTCGATGCATTGAGGTATTGGTTCCTTTTTTTTCAGGTTTAAATAGAAACATACTTTTGCTCTGGACTGTTCATGATCAAAAGCTTATTTTATTTCGATTAAACTAGTGGTTATGTGAGCTTAAATATACCATAAGAAGATGTGTTTGTCAATTTAGTTCTAAGATCAGCCGGACACTCGGAGACATGAAATCAATATTGCCCAAGCTGAAACGGAGACGCTTCTCTCACTCGGTCAGTAACATTATAATTTTGCTAAAACCACTTTACAGCCGTCATCAATTCAAAAGAGGCAATAATAATAAGCCCGGGGGGGGGGGGCAGCTTGTGGCGAGCTGAGCAGGTCAGTGGCGACACCGCGGACCGCTAATCTCCAGAGGGCCCTTTCCATCTGGCCCTCGCCTCTGTGCTTGTCAGAGTGGAGTGGCAAGAGCGAGACTTATGCTTCAGGTTGGAAGTGTAAAATGTCATAACGCCGGCGGCCTGCTGATCAGATTACCGCAATCTGGCTACTGCAGACTCACCTCTCGACAACCTTATAGCCGCTCAAGGGGCGCACTGGCAGGGCAGGCACTGGCAGGGGGGCACAGTGCGTGCGACTGTTATGTGGGGCCCACTCAGCGAGCTGGCGAGTCAACGCCTGTCTTTTACAATATTGAGACTGACTGGTCACGCACGGCAGGTGTCCGCTAGTCTCCTCCAATAGCCCATTATCCAGCCCATCCAACATTCAACACTATTGTGGTTCATGGGCTATTGCCCATGACCTTAGTTTCCATCGCAGCACAGTGATGCCCTGAAATATTCTTTGCACCTGGCGAGGACCATCTCTGGATGTATCATATGTGCGTTCGGGGATGGTATCCGCCATGTGTATCCCTTTGCTTTTACTAGATTAAATTGTCTTAAAGGGCCTCTGCGCTGTTGGCTTCGGCCCCACGCACGCCTTCCAAAGGTCCGGCACCCCATGGTCCCGAGATAAGGTAAAGACATACAAATAATAATACTAATAATACCTATCCAACTTCATTTTTTTACTAAAACTTCTTATTTCTATATCAGATCATGTTGATCAACCTGCATTGAATTTGCAAAGCTTTGTTCTACATAGCTACACCTGTTAAGAAACTATCGTTATTTTTCGCTTTTTTGTCACAAAACTGAGTAGATTTGAAGTAGGTTGTACTTTTAAGTAACAAAGCTGCATAAACGCGATTCCTGGCGTTCATGTAGTTTTCGATTTTAACCACTTCATTTCAAACGTAACTTACTTAAAATAGATCTGTCATTTTTGTATGGGACAATAATAATTAAACAACAACAAAATTGAAAAAAAAAAGACGAGCAGAGTCAGTTTTTACACGACCGCCAAAAGAAGGAGTGTAATGTTTTACCTTATATTGCTAAGGAATTATTAAAATTGTGTGTATTGCAGCAATATCTGCATACAATTTTATTTGTAATCTGATTCAAGCGAGCATGTCATAATGTATAGCAATCAGAAGAAACACACGCACAGTAAAGGGTCCCGTTAGTTAGGGTAATATTAACTACTAAACCAAATTAAAAACATATTTCTTATAGGTTTTACTGTAATTATAGAAACCTATAGGTATAGAGCTATTCTCATTTATTTTTAAATTTTAGGGTTTGGCACGTTTACTCTAAAAGTTATGCTTAATTTTGTTTCTGTAAATATAAATGGCATATTCCTTTTAAGCAAGTTTATGACAATTTTAAATACGAATTCTTTAACTATTCATGGTCATTTAAATTATATTAAATTATTGATTATTTTGACTCAATAAAACAATAATAATAATAACAATTAATGTACGGACATGGGTGGTGGCTAATTGGCGCGTCGCGGCTAGAGCGGTCGCGCTCGCGGCGCGGTAGAGCGGCTGCAATAGGCCTACAATAAGAAACTTTATGTTACTTCATAGGTAATTAAATCAGTTCTAGGAGAAATTCCATAATTCACCTAACTTCATAATAAGTTCATGTGTATGAATTTTCTTTTATTTTATATTTGAATCGTATTACACCTAAAATGATGGTAAGGCGTTTAGTTTAGGTAATCATTAATACAAAATGTGCTAAACATATTATTAATTTTGTTCATGAATTTAGACTTTAGTTTACTTATATTTAGTTTTATTTTTTTGTACATCGGAAGTAAGGCAATAAGTTCAGGTGTATGAATGAAACGGTAATAAGTTCATGTGTATGAATTTAAAAAAACAAATAGTTTAAAATTCATGAACATCATAAACATTACAGCGGTCACAGGAGGATTTTAAGTTGCTGGAAAAACGTTTTAACACCCTGTGGGACCGTGCGGACGCGATACAAACATGAATAAATAATAGCACAATTTTATATTTCAAGTCGACACCTATAAAAATTTGTAGGCGCAACATGTCCCACAGCCTGCATTTCTATGTCCCCACCAGCCCTTAAAAGATTTAATCATTCAGAGGTTATCATTTCAGAGCCTCTCCTTTTTTCGAATTCGGTTTACAATGTAAGTATATAAAGTTAAGTAAGCAGAATCCACAAAACTCTAAAAATAAGAGGCATATATAATTTCGCATTGCTATGTGAATAAATGGGAAACTAATTAGCCTTTGTGCACTTACACGACCTCCGTCCGTCTTTTGTATTATGTGAATGTAGGTTCTCATCCTCGCCAACCCTGCGAGTTTAGGAAAAACCTGATGGCGGTGTTGCCCCTACCAGCAGGATCTGCCGCAGTCCGCAAACAGTGCGAGCGTATTGGAGTGATGGCATCACTCGCGACAGGATTCCGCCACCATCAGCTTTCGTCCGCAAGCGAAGCAAAGCCCTGCCGGATGGAACCTAGTGAGGAAAGTCCAGCGAGTACTTATCACTGAGCCTACGGCACCGCAAGAACTGCCGATTAGAATCGTACTTATATGATCGTGTAAGTGAGCAGAAAGCTTTACCTTGGCAACCTTCTACATTTTTGTTAAGAGATGCTCGTGGAGAGGGGTAAACAAGGTAGATACGAAATATTTAGCACCGTGTGTAATTGTGTGGTATACTACTAGACTCAATTTTACACCCTAAGCTCAGATGGAGCTGTGCAGAGCTTTAAGCTTAAACCATGAAATGTATATTGACTATGTAGGTATTAAATGAAAAAAGTTAAAGAGTCCTACCTTCATTTCTAACTTAACACCCAACACTTTGTTGATTTTCTTCAAAAGTTCACAAAAAAGAAACAAAACAAACATTAACAGTGACATTGACGGCAGTCATTCATTTTTTAAGTCATTTCATATGCACAAGGACGTCGCGAGCACTGAAGGTGGTGTGGTAGAGCCACCCTGTGGCATGCCCAGGAGGATGGTGGCGTGACGGCGGGTCGAGGACGCGACCGCGCCTCGCGATTGTTTCATGTCAACTAAGTCGGTCGCGGCGTCGAGGCGGGCCCTTCGTCGACTCCCTCGCGGGCGGCGGGCCCCATTGGCCCGCGACTTGCACCGGGCGTGGTTTAAACACATTTTATTCACTAGACACGGTAGTCTTCGCCTCTACTATGTAAACGTGTTCGATTACAGTATAAAAAGTAAAGCTCAAGCTAAATTATTGCTACGTGTACGTTTAAAAGCTCTTTTAAAACGGCTTTTTGCGTAGACACGGTATCGTTTTTAAATTACGAATGTCAGATAAATGGCTGTGCGTCTTGTGTGGCGTTTAGGTCACTTATAAAATAAAATAATTGATCGAAGCTAATAATTTAGGTGCGTCAGACAGCATTCATATTGCAATAAAACGTACTTGCTGCGAATACCTAAGATACCTCGTACGTCGTGGTTTAGATCCGGTTTAAAATCTGCACAATTTTAAAAATATTTTTTTAGGTATTTTTATTACTTGTTTAAGTAAAAATTATACTTATCAGCATTCTCGGTTTTTCATACTTAATTACATAGGGTAAACTTGCCTAAATTGTACCTGTTCCTAAAACGTATTACCCTATTAAATTCTCGTAACCAGAAACTGCAGCAGCCATGGAAGTGACAAAAAATTTAACTACTTTCCCGCCATGTTCCGTCACCTAAACAACAACTCCGTGCTGCTACTTCATGCATAATTATTATAAGTGTAAGCAATTTCAATTCATCAAATTAGCACTGATATTATTTAAGATTTAAATTATCAGAGTTACTTAACGCCACCGTCCTGTCATTTTCTTACACGGCGAATTTGAAGTCGTTAATTTGTCTTGTACTTATTTATTAAACATAACATCTTAACTTCTTGCAGAAATTTGTCCTTATAAATTATTAAAACTAAGTGAAAAGAGAGAATTAAAGAAAACCCACGTCCTATAAAAAACAAAATGTTTAGACAAAAAAAAGGCATTGATTATTTATTTAAACTTTATTGCACAACAAGTGCAAATGGTGACCATGAGGCATTCTCTACTAGTCAAACATGTAATATGCAAAATTCTAAGGAAAGAAGGAGAGAGACGATTGCGTTAAAGAGTCTACAAAGAAGTCAGATTAGTTACACAATAACATAATAGGTATTATCTCTGAGACTTAAAACTCCTAAGATTAAGGGACTTAAAATAGTTATAAATAGGACCTCAAGTACGATATATTATTCTGTATCCCATTATTCTGTGAAAGACTTCCTGGACGAATGACGATTGGTGAACGAAAGCATCAAAACACTGTACTTAATTAATAAATAATTATCAGGGCACAACTGAATAACTTACTGTATTAATTAAATACTATATTTTTTACATTAAATTATGTAATTTGTAAAATGACTTCCCAATTCTATGATGATACAATAATTTATTTATATTGTAAATTTACTCTAAGTTTTTATAAATGGATATGAACTTGACAATGTATGATCAAAACAATAAATATTATCATTACTATAGCAATATACGGGTACGTTTTATGTATATGTATAAACGTTCTAAAACGTACTTTTTCACTTAAAGATTAATTATCGTCCAGAGCTAATTGTTTTTCAGTTATATTTCCATAAAATAAGCATTTTCCCTTAGGGGGTACGAATATGGCAATTTTTTCCTATAGGAAGCCATTTAATTTGTCAATGCGGCATGCTTAAACTTTGCCTTAGGCAGGGACTTCGCTGCTAATGTGAAATATATGCGCAATCAATATTATATGTTTACAAAATTGCTTGTGAGTAGGTACGAGAGTTCCCAAGTTAATTTCCTACATCAATTCTCTAGGCATTCATATATATAAGTATATGCGGGCTCTTACCGATAAAACTTCGAGAATGATTTTTATGGGTCCTAATGATTTATTTTCTTCTGTATACATTCAGATTTACTTTCTGCGTTGTGATTTACTCTCTGTGTGGTTACTTTCTTTGCTTCCTGATAGTTATAGTACATACCTACTGAAAGACTGCCCTTATACGCAGAATAGTCCAGATTTAATGAGTAACACAAAAGTAAACCCACGCAATGTAGTCTGACAAAATTGCTGAAAATAGTAGAGTATTAATGAGGCACACAGACTATATATCCTAGATTTCGCCAATTGGGACATACGCTCGGCCAACAGTCTTCAAAAAACCGTAACGTTTTTGATGAAATACAGGCTGATTTGTAAGTCGTGAATCGTAATAGTAGAATATGATAATCTTCATAATTCTGTACAATTTTAATTATGGGACCAACCTTATACGTGCGAAAAAAAATTCGGCTGGTCCATAGGTTTCGAATTTTCTCTGGACATAACAATGTATGAAATAGCTGTTTTTTTGGCACGGACAAGGTTGCTGCCATAGTAAAAGTTGTTCAGAATCATGAAGAGCATCATATTCTATTATTATTACTCAAAACTGCACAACTATTGTCGCGACGCCCTCTACATATGGTAATAACTGTTATGCAATCTAAGAAATAGTAATTGTTATACTCATGTATAAATACATTTAGACTGCGACAAGGTCGAGGGCGTCACAAAGGTTAAGAAGGAGAAATTTGAACCCCTACCTTAAATTACCCAACGCGCAGTCCACCAATTATTATATTTGCTTCGGACCCATCTCATGACACTCGTATTCACAACAATCACCACTTGTGGGATTAAATACCCTATGACTTCAACTGTCACTGCTCTTATCTCATGTCTAAGCTACTTTATAGGGCTATGCGTAGTCCTAGCCAGCATGAACGTCCACTAAGTATTGTGTCCATATAAGGTAGTACACGTAGATCAGTCATCGTCTCAAGTATGTCAATGTGTCATCTAGGGATATGTTTGTCATGTCTTACTACCACAGTCCTGTACCCTATTTAGATAGCCTGCAGCTCAATCATGTAATCTTACGTCGGTACCATCCAGTATATGACAATAATAATAATAATAAGACATTTATTAAAAGTTACAATGAATAAAGGTAATCATCAGACACAATATGCAAGTGGTCTTGGAACACTAAAGATAATCTAGAGAATGATTACGCTACTAAGATTAGGTACACTTAGCTCTCAGGGACCATCGGCGTGGCTCCCAACTCCTCGGCAGCAACACGGCAGCAACTCGGCGGCAACACAACTCAGAATACAGCGAGATAAAAGCAGAGCTATACAAAAGGAGACTACTCGATATAGAGCGATCTAACCTAGATGACTGAAGTAGCTGACGACAACTACAACAAGTTAGGATGGCTATGCAAATC
Source organism: Notocelia uddmanniana (assembly GCA_905163555.1). NCBI lineage: Eukaryota > Metazoa > Arthropoda > Insecta > Lepidoptera > Tortricidae > Notocelia > Notocelia uddmanniana. The sequence goes on along the minus strand of LR991052.1, from coordinate 39,866,104 downwards.
AGTCATGTTTAATTTCCTTCCATAATTGAATAAACCTGACGTACATACGTAGAGATCAATAAGGTTGACATGTGCCTGAGCTGAAAGGTGCCCGACCTTAGTCTCCTAGTAAGACTTTCTATTCTCTCTCTCTCTGTCAATCGCACCAACTTAGCCTGAGCTACAGCGATAGCAGTTGGTTCCCTTTGAGGCTCCCAAGAACACATGTGGTCGTTAATGAAATCTCAATGTCTACAAAGCTTTAAAAACTTGTTCAACCAAGTTACACCCCTTTAAGAACTTGTGATATAACGAATAAGACAACTCATAACGATGCAGCTTCAGGTTGGCTCACAATGTAAAGACACAAGGTATATACACTACCGTCATAAAGTTTAAGACCAAACACAAAATATGCAAATAATCAACATTGGTTGATTATCCACTCAATTTTGATTCACCTGTCCGTAGAAAAGCATGGACATTAACGCTGGTGTGCCACAAGGCTCCGTGCTATCCCCTACGCTGTTTTTGGTGCATATCAATGACATGCTATCTATTGACGGCATCCATTGTTATGCGGATGACAGCACCGGGGATGCTTCTTACACGGGCCGTGCCAACATTCTTCGTTCCTGTGTGTTAGAGAGTCGCGAACAACTTGTGTCCGAAATTGAGAGCACTCTAGTCAGTTGAGTGGGGCCAGGATAATCTGGTCCAGTTCAACCCCACCAAGACACAAGTATGCGCGTTCACTGCTAAAAAAACCCCATTCACTGTAGCCCCGCGGTTCCAAGACGCAACCCTCTCCATCTCAAAGACTATTGGGGTCCTTGGTGTCGATATTTCCAGCGACGTCCAGTTTCGGAGCCATTTAGAAGGCAAAGCCAAGCTGGCATCTAAAAAGCTAGGTGTGCTCAATAGAGCGAAGCGATACTTCACCCCGGGACAGAGACTTCTTTTATACAAGTCGCAAGTCCGTCCCCATATGGAGTATTGCTGTCACCTCTGGGCGGGAGCACCTGGATACCACCTTGGGCCTTTTGACTCGCTTCAGAGACGTGCTGTGCGAATCGTGGACGATCCCAAGCTCACGTGCGATATTGAGCCGTTGAGTTTAAGGAGAAATTTTGCGTCCTTGTGCGTGTTCTATCGCTTATATAATGGGCTGTGCTCCGAAGAACTGTTCGACATAATGCCTACGGCCGCGTTCTACCATCGCACCGCTCGCCGTCGGCGGGGCATTCATCCTCACACCTTAGAACCTAAATGGTCGCGTAATTTCCTCCCTCGGACTCCGATTGTGGAATGAGCTCCCTGCCGAGGTTTTCCCGTCGGACTACAGTATGGGGTTCTTCAAGAAAGGAGTGTATAAATTCTTAAAGGGTCGGCAACGCGCATGTGACACCCCTAGGAGTTGCAGGCGTCCATAGGCTGCGGTAACCGCTTACCATCAGGCGGGCCGTACGCTGGTATGCCACCGACGTGGTATAAAAAAAAAGTACTCTTAACCAGTTAGCAAAAGTCCAATCCTTGTGAGAAATAGCCCATTGCAATATTTTTGCCTTGTTTGGTTTGCGTAATAATTTATGAAAATTAAACTAAAAATTGTGTTGGTCCTAAACTTTTTGATGGTAGTGTATTTTTCATACCCTTATTTTTCAAATTAATATACAGGGTGATTCGGGAGACGTGAGCAAGATCAACACTACAGATTCAGTAGATCATAAGCTACTGTTTCGTGCCACTATTAGTGAAATTAACGTTAATTTATCTTTGGTGTTGAAATCAAAATGTTTTTAATTATTTACGAAATTCATGGTCACTCTACAATCAGAATACTTCAGTTAAGTGATACGTGTCAAATTCAATGTCATCCGAGTCCGATTACTTTTGAAATATCGTATCTCACTCAATGTGACAATTTACTTTCTTCGTAATGAAAGTGCTGTCATAACAGTTAGAGGTTTAATTTTTATAAACCAGTTGTTGTAGGGTGACCATGATTGTAAAGAATTAAACTTTAACTTAACAAAAATTTTAATACAGGAAAAAGGTATGGTTGTTTCACTTAAATACAATGGTGAACGATTCATTACCATTTACTATGTATGTAGTGTTGGTCCTGCTCACGTCTCCAGAATCACCCTGTATTGTGTGGCCATTTAATAAATGTATTTGTTGTAGAAAAAGTGCTCTACTTATTCCTACGAAAACTATAAGAGTATCTATACACATTACATTAAATATTATTTTTGTACATATTGGTTTGACGTCCATTATATATAAGGTGTTAATTTATTAGTGCAGATATTTTAACAGATGATACTTTACTTTAAAACAATTCACTTTAAATAGAAATTAAGAAACCTATTCATATTTTTTTTTGTTTTCATTTACCGAACAAAAAATTAATTTGTAATTTCGTCTAAAAGATGGAAATGATAGACAGAAGGAAATGAGAAGATCAGAATATCAGCTCAGTAAAAAGAAGGCTAAGAAAGCAGTTGCAATTGCACGGGCCAAGGTACAAAATAAGTTGTACGACTTTCTGGAGAGTCCACAAGGCCAAAAAGATCTTTTCAGAATATCGAGAGAGAGAGAAATGAATGCAAGAGATATAAATCATATGAAGTGTATAAAAGACGAAGCGGGTAAGAATTTGACGGATGTTGAGGAAATAAAAGGACGCTGGAAGAGTTACTTTGATAAATTAATGAACGAAGAGAATGAATGGAACGGAGTGTTAGAAAATGTGCGAAGTAATATAGGTATGGTAAATGAGATAAGTATAGAGGAAGTGAAGATGGCGGTGCATAGTATGAAGAATGGGAAAGCGGTTGGGCCGGATGGTATACCAGCGGAAGTATGGAAGTTTTTGAAAGCGGATGGATGGAAATGGCTGACTTTATTTTTCAATAAGTTGTAGCAAGTAGAGGCAATCCCTGGTGAATGGTGCAACAGTTCGCTGGTGCCCATCTTTAAGAATAAAGGCGACATACACGATTGCAACAACTATCGGGGAATAAAGCTCATGTCACATAGTATGAAGATATGGGAGAAAGTGATAGCGAGACGAATGAGAGAAGAAAGCGAGGTAACACAGAACCAATTTGGGTTTATGCCGGGCCGAGGGACAATGGACGCCATATTTGCACTCAGCCAACTTTGCGAGAAATACCGGCTTGCACAAAAAAACTTGCATATAGTGTTCATTGATCTGGAGAAAACATACGATGGGACCCTATCGAAAATGAGTATATAAGGGGAAGTTTGAAAGTGGCACCCGTGACAGAGAAAATGAGGAGCAGTAGGTTAGCATGGTATGTGCATGTAATGAGGAGGGATGAATGTCATTTTGATAAAAGAATAGTAATTAGGGTTGGATGTAGAAAGACGAAGAGCGATTGGAAGGCCCAAAACGCGATGGATGGATTATGTGAGAGAGGATATGAGAAAGAAAGGAGTAAGCGCTGAAGTGACGAATAATAGAGAGGAATGGAAGAAGAAAACCTGTTGCGCGGACCCTGCATAAGCGGGATAAGGGCAGGGAGATGATGATGATGATGAATTTCGTCTAAAAATAATCACCATGTGCCTGATAAGACGTTTAACACTGTCATGTCACTCATGTCAACAATTGTTTGTCTTAAATGTCATTATAGTTCGGCGGAAAAACTACAAATCTAGGATGTAATGTAGGATGGAAATTGGGGCTGTCGTGTTAAAACTAGTCAAGAAAATCCACCCATTAGGATAGTTAACTAATAAGATAAGTGAGTTAAAGTAATTTTAAAAGCAAGCATGATGAAAAGAAGGCATTACAAAATAAGTAAAATTGATTAGCAAACGATACAATTAGACAGAAAATAACATGACATTAACAATCAAGTATTTGATTTATCGACGTGAAGTGGCCAGTTACAGTTAAGTGGTACGTAAAAGAGGTACTAGAATCTGTTCAATGAGTTCTCATTTAATAATCACATTAACAGGGTGTTTTTACGTAACAAATTTGTTTTTCAGTGTTCTCCAAAAAAACATCGTAAAAGCCATAATGTTTCATACTTAAATATACTCCAGGGACCAACTCCAGGGATCAGCTGTAAAAATATCTGCAACTAATAAATGAACACCTTATATATAATATAATGTTATTAAATGCCTTTGTTATCTTCTCTAAGTCAAGTATACCTAAATGTATATTAATTGTGTAAGCACAAATACAAATAAGCAAAACAGTCGTTAGATTGAGGTAGATTACTCAAAATAAAATTTTAAAATGAGATAAACGGCACACCTATTCGCTAAATCATGAAATGATCTATCATTAAGAGTATAGTGCAATAACGGGATGCATCGATCCTTTAAACCACGATACCCATGAAAGAGACACGATTATGTCTTCCGCTCACGAGGAAACGTGATGCAATACTCTTCGAAATGATTTTTTGGACACTTTTCGATAAGATTTATTTTTATGATAGTTTAGATGAGGTATTTTAACGAGATCGAGTCGTTTAATAATGCATTGTTTTAGTAGACTAAGGGCTCGTGCACAGCGTTAACAGGACGAGTTCTTACATCTTTAGAAATCTAAGAGATGTGAGTGATGATAGTTCTCACCCCGGCAGCGACAATTTTGTGGCCCGGTTTCTTAGAAATGTTTCAAATTACTTGAAGAACAAATATGGTGAAGCTCATAGCTTAATACGAAGTTTGCAGGTTCTGCACGTTCTACGAGAATACCATCTAGACCAAGGTAAGTTTTTCAGTTAAGGTTTTGTAGTGTTTGAAATACAAAATGTAGTTTTTAATTTCAAGGTAATAACTAGTGGTTGAGCCCGCGTGCGCTCGCGCGGAGTAAGTAGATAATGAGTGGGATTAACATGGAGCGCGCAATCAGCGCCCTTGTTGCAGCCTCGATGACACTCCAACGGTTTTACTACTGTAATTTGGGGTGAATCGTGATTCACGAGCCTCAAAAGATATCAGATAATGACATAATTTGAAGTCTGTTTCAGATCTATTGTGAGAATGATCCTTTTCGGGTTCCGTAGTAAACACTGGAACCCAGTTTCGCCATGTCCGTCAGTTCGTCCATCCGTGGCTTAGCTTAGTAGGTATCCGTTACAACTAGAGAGATGTAATGCAATCAATCAATCAAGCCAACTGCTATGGTAGAATATAGTAGTGTAGTAGTAGTAAATAAGTACTGAAAAACAAACCGTACACACAAATTGGTTAATGTATCGGAGTGCGGGGTATCGTTGGATAGTTCATTTAAAAATAACTGCAAGCCGCCGCTTGAAACCAGTGAGCAAAATACAATTTTGCTGCGAGAGCGAAAAAATCTTTTTTCATATAGTAGGTTAGTCGCAGGTCTACTTTTCATACTGCGGGGTGTAATAATAAACTTGGAACATTTAAACTTCATTCTCTCTGTGACTATTTGATTCCTTTGCGTTATATTCTCGCCGCTGAGATGAAAAGTTGTATGTATCACACGATAGCAAAGATATTTGCATTTCGTGTCTTACAGTCCCTCGTTACGCTCAAGATTCTAATTTCTCTTTCGCTTCCTCGGGATTAAAAATCAACACTCGTAGTAAAAATCTACTTTGCACTCTTGTTGAACAAATAACTATTTTGTTATGGTGTCGTCTTCTTTTCCCTTTCCTCTTGCCGGCTAAACGGTTGCTACAAGGTATGTGAATAAATTAATGGTAGTAGTAAAATTGTATAATGCATTTAAAATTAAAACTATCACAGCTAAGTACCTAGAAATTGCAAGTAGGTACTTGGGAAAACACACTTTCGTCCTAAAATATGTATCGTTATAAATTTATTCCGGCATGCTCTACAATTTTTTGATTTTAGTGTGCTAACTGTACTTATATTGAAGCCATTACAAAATAATTATTCGTTTATACTTTGTTTTGTTACTCCACTTTTACAAGGTCGCGGGTGTCGTCCGCTGGATGCGGGAGGCGCGGGGTCATTGTGGCACTCTTTGGGGGAGGCCTATGTCCAGCTGTGGACGTCTTTCGGTTGATATGAGATAATTATGATACTTTGCTTTATTACACGTATAACTTTCTTATGGTTGAAGCAAGAAGCCTGATTTTTAGTGATATATGTAGTTATACCGATGTACCGCCAATACCCCCAAAAGGTGATAAGGTTTAGGTGATAAGGTTTTTTCAGCTTTGGTATTTAAATAAAATAAGAAATCGTCATATAATATGTACATATAGATATTACATATACAGGGTGTGGCCTGTAATAGGAGCAATAAATCCTTAGAGCACCTGCAGTAACCTACTGTGTCCAGAAAAAAAATATCTTTTTTCAATTGGGAGAAATTTTGATCTAAAATTATGAGCTCCAAGTAATGGATCTTGGCACCCAGATATTATAGCGCGGCAGTCAATGCTGATTTGGAGGTTGCTTCAAGTTGTTGCATTTTTGGTTCATAAGGATATTATTTGGATTATTATTTTTTTAACAAAATTTTAGTGGTGTTTATATAAATAGTTATTAATATCACTCCAGTAAAAAGTACACCTAAGCTATATTTGCAAAAAATCCAAAAAAAAAATTTCCAATGGAAACTATTTGGAAATCATTAGTGGACACCTCAATAGTGTACTGTTTAATTTTTTGCTTCTATTACAGGCCACACCCTGTATATCAAATATAACGTCTTCTAGTACCCATAATAAGACAAGCCTTGCTTGTTGACTAGTTAAAAAATTGTGTTAGTTTTTTGTTAAAAAAAATTGGTTGTTTGTAAAGTAGGTTTACGATCGAGATGTTTACGTGATAACGTCTTACTTCACTTATACCTGCGATCGCGCTCGTGAGGTTTTGGTGTGACACAAGTTTCTGAACATGTCACCCGACTAAAACGATTTTAAAGACGTTATCACGTCAAAATTGTATCCTAATATTTATTTATCTACAAAAAAACAATAAAATTGTATCATAATATCATTCCGGATCACGTTGCTGGCCATCAAGCTGTATAATTTTAGGCCGAATAAATAATACGCAAAATAAAAACGGAGTTACTTACTCGTAATTTGTCTTATGGTAAAATAAAATTCTATGTAATATTTTAGCTTTAGTGATGTCCATTGTCATAGACGCCGCACAGGAAAGCTGTTTCATACACTTCCAAAGAGTGGTGCCACTTTTATTTATTACTCCCAAATTATATCTGTGTACGTATATCGTAGTAATGTTTGGCTGCCTTTATGATTTGTGCTAAAAAATGCTTTTGTGATTGTATTTCCGTTTTAACATAACAGATAATATCCTGGTATCTATGGGTATGTAGATGACAGTACCGTAGCGGACAGATATTTTTCTGCGGCGCGCTCAGGGCAGGCGGAGACCACGTCCCTTAGAGAGGCGTTAATTGAGCGTCTGTGTCAGTGTCCAATTGGGGAGAAACCAACCTGGTACAATTCAACGCAAATAAAACACAGTCGTATCTGTTCTCTACCAAGCGAAGCTCTTTCACCCTCACTCTTACATTCCAAATTACCGCCGCCGTCTTGCCGCTATCCGACCACCTTGAACTCCTTCCCTCACCACTGACTTATACATTTTTTTGCGACTCCATCGAGACAAAAGCAAAAACGGCTGTCAAAAAACTGGGTATCCTCTGTAAGGTCCAACGGTACTTCTCAATGAAGCAGTTGCTTCACCTATACCACACCTATACCAAGCTCAGGTGAGATCGTGTATGGAGTATTGTTGTCATCTTTGGGATGGTGCAGCCAAATATCAGCTGGTTGCTTTGGACTCGGTGGACAATTCAATAGCGCAAATTAAGACGATAATGATAATTCAGATGATGTTAGGACACTTGAAAAGAAATGATAGATACCTACTTATCACGTTCCCTGTCCCCATACAAAATTATCCTTCAATATCACAGGTCCAAGTGACAGTTGTAGTTCGTAGCCATGAACAACCCGTGGACCCACAGTGGGGACACGGACTCCTGAAAAAAAGCTTCATGTCCCCACATTGGGGGCCTTCGGACAGGGAACGTGTTAAATAATTTTACCAGCGGCAGAAAACTCAACTTTATTGATCCGTTAGATGTTTTTATAAGTACCTAAAACATTAATAAATATAACTATTTCGGCACGCGACGCGAGATTTATAAGTTATACTAGAAGATATTGAACTTTTAGTTAGAATTTAGGTCCTTTTACGTTTCAGCCTCCGTAAATATTTTGAATAAAGATAGCTCCGGACTTTTATAGCTGTTTTGCAAACAGCTATATACTCTGCAGTACTGCCGTGACCGCGACACTGATGACATTTTTGTCGTTTCGAGTGACAACGCTCCGAACCGACCGACTGATTCAAGCATATTCAGGCCGCGCCCTTTACACGGCACGCAGATATATATGTAAACCGCGCGATGTACCTTTGTTTGAAGTTTATCTACTGTATGTATACTGTGATATATAAGTAGGTATAATCCAGGCAGGATACAGTCAGCATAATTGTACAGATTCTATTGTTTAGAATTAAGTTCTAAAAGTGTATACATGATTATGAATTATTTTACTTACAATAAGCACACAAGAAATTAGAGTTACATTTAATACTCTATGTGATCAATTAATCGTATCGAAGTATTTAACGTATTTAATAGATGCGAATGTGTCTATTCTACAACTACATATTATTGTTATCACCAGAATGCAATTAAAGTTTTTTCTATTCTCCAACTAAAGATATTTACTAACGCCTATCATACACTGAATTCAGATTCAAATTTAAACATTAAAAGCAGACCGAAAAAGTTATAACAAATATTTGTACGTTCTACTTTGAATTTTAAATGCAGTTGTAGTGGCTGGCAGCCCCGCGTCCCGCGCCCGGCACCCGCCTCGTTCGGGGAGGAATAATTTTGCTTACGTATCACGAATCCCTCCCTGCAAACGTACGTTCTCGCCGACTCGATTCAGGGCCCCTAAATCCATTTAATGTGATTTAAAACCTGTGCTCTATATCTAGACGTTTTTATGAAACCCACTAGATTTTGTGCCATAATAAGAGTTTTACTAGACCAACAGTTGTAAAAAATGTGTTGCATTAAGAATAGCGATAGTAAAAATATCCTGTTTGTTAATATAATAAATAGTTGCAGTAAGCGTTGAATATCTTAATGTCGCGTGGTACTCCCAGTGTCAGCTTGATAGGCAAGAATTTAGATAGTTTATTTATTTAGTTAGTCTCATTCATGATTAACCTACCCACGGAACAGAAGCAAATGACTGATAGAATTTGTACCTGGCTCGTGGGCTATCTAGTAGTAGTAGTAGTAGTTTATGCAGCAGCTTTTACACAATGACAGACACAAAACACGAGTGTGGTTTTAAATGATCATACAAGAGTATATGATTAGGTATGTACAGTTTATCTACATCCATACATTAAATCCTTTTTCATGTTCATATGCAACCATTGAACCAGCGGAAGCATGTTTACCGAGACAACCCGGAGCCGGCAACGAAACAGTGCGCGCGCGCGGCCCGGGCCTGTAATGTAAAATTGTACGTGATCTCGTAATAACTACATGATACATCATGTAGTTCTGGCGTAGGCGCGCGCGGAGGGCGGGCGGGGGTTGGGGTGTATTGTTAAGCTGGTATTTACGGATGGTTTTTTTAACACATTAAAGAGGATTTACTTGGCTAATAGGCTGAGCTCTGCCGCGTACGCTGTAAGAAGAATTATACAATTCACTGACGTGGAGACAGCTCGCCTAGTTTACTTTAGTTATTTTCACAGCATCATGTCATATGGCATATTGATCTGGGGAAAGGCATCTGATATAGAAACTATCTTCGTACTTTAGAAGAGAGCAATCCGAGCTATACGTTTTAAGGACATAGGTATCCTCACAGTAGCTTCACAATATGTACTGGATGTGATTATGCATACACACAAAAATATAAAGTCCTTTAGGAAGCAGTCTGATATTCATAATAGAAATACACGAAACAGGCATAAGTTAGCTGTCCCGAAATTTCGTTTGCTGAAAGCGAAAAAATCATTTTTGGGTAACTGTATAAGGTTTTATAACAAAGTACCTAAAGATGCATGGGAACTACCTTATATTTCATTCAAAGAATATATAAAAACATACCTTTTGAACCGAGGATATTACAAGATTGAAGAATTTATGGAAGATAAAAGAACATGGCCAAGCGTTCGATCTCCAAAGCCGTCGTAACTTTGCAAACAGTGTCCCGGAGACCAATGTTTGCTGCTTGTGGCGCTGCCGCTACTGCTTGTTCCAATGTAATAGGTTTTTGTTTATTTTTATAACAATTTTTTTTTTCCATCATATATTGCATATTTGACATATTGGTTACATACACATTATGTATACCGTAGCATTAGCTCAAAGACTGCTAGCTTAACAGTCTCCTGACACGGAATTGTTAGTTCTGATATCCACTTTTTTATTTTGTCCTTTAGAGACCTTTTACATCTCTAAAACCTAATGTTTTGACTATGAGGACTCTTTACACCTCCGCTTTTATCTATAATATTTTTGACCATAGAGACTCTTTACATCTCACTGTATTATAGGATAAGTTCATCGAAAGTGTGCCCAGGTATTTATTTGTTGGTTTATACTGCTTTGTATTTATGTCACTAAATGATTTGAATTGAACTGTAATTTTATATTTAACAATACAATGTATATTGATTTGAAAAAAAATGACACCTCGCCGAGTTTCTTACGCCGGTTCTTCTCGTGGCAGAGGTTTATTTTTCCGAACCGGTGGTAGGTTATTGACGTTCATAGGTGCATGTAATATGCCTAATTTGAAGAATAAACTACTTTTACTTTAACTTATACTTTTTTACTTTTTACTGTATGTAGATAAAGTTAAATTACATAGGTACATTACACGGAAGACGGTAAATAACAAGCAGGCTTATGAAGTTTATACTTTAATTTTCTTTTTATGACACAAAGGTCATAAACAATCTTAACATCCTTATGGGTCGAATGATATTTACTAAAACTGGATTTTTTATGATAAGGGTAGATTATTTATTTCATGATAATGATATAAAGCATAAATTAGCATCCATGTCAAAGTTTTAAAAATTGACCATGCTCGTCATACGGAAAATAATGATAATTTTAATAGCATAATATTAACAAAGTTATACATACACGATAAAAAGTAAAAAGAAAATAAACGGCATATCCCTAGGAATCTATTTGTACACTGTAAGCGTATAATCTTAATTATAGTGACATTTACATCAGGCCGCAATTTTCCTTTAGTTGGAATAGGTAGCGGAAGCTGACGGCTTGGCCGGGCGGGCGGCGGGCGCGCAATTACTCGCCTTTCAGTTTGGGCGAGATATCCGAGAGTGACTTCCGGTGACACGAACACACTTTTTAAATTCATTCCAAAAGCCTCTACTCTCATTCGGAATATCTGACGTAAGCGGAAATTAACTCCAATTGGCCGGAAGGATCGGGATCGTTCTATTAAAAAAACCTATATTAATTTGCAATCCTAGCATTTCTAACTGTAATAAGGGGAGGCCGTATTTTTCCTTGCCTTTGTTTCATCGTTTTTGTGCGATATATATATTTTATTTTATTTTATACCTAACTGTTGCAAAATGTACGTAAGTATCAATTAGATTGGGTAATTAGCGTACTATATTTGAAACAATGTAGGATAGTTTTTTACTTTTCCATGGATCATAATGGAAAATTATCTAGTCATATAAGAAGTTGAGGCTCAGAATCAAGAGATAATAAGCTAGAAACTCGTTATCACCTTCATTTTGGCGTTCTATAAGTTGTCTCAAAAGTCTCGTGTAACTATTTTAATATATCCTATAATAGGTATATCACCTAACGCGGTGTTTTGGAGGATTCCGCAACAATATACTTACCATAAACTATGTTGAATTATCCCCGCTGCGCCTTCCAGTACGTGGTCACCAATCGAGAACCTTTCCAACCCAACAGCCATCGGTTCTACGTGCAATGTACGCAAACGAACAGGCCCCAACAAGGTGGACTGATAACCTGGTAAAGGTCGCGGGATTCCGCTGGATGCGGGTGGCGCAGGACCGGTCAGTGTGGCACTCTTTGGGGGAGGCCTATTTCCAGCTGTGGATGTTCTGCGGTGGAGATGATGGTGATGTTAAGAGCAGATAATTCAAATTTCTATCCCAAACGTCCAAAATCCCAACGTTCCTGTAGTACTTAATGAGTAGAGACAGTAAAATTTTACAACATCAACACTTACATATATAATCGCATTCGCGTGATTATCTACATATCTATAACCTGAATGATGTTAACAATGTGGAGCATAATATTTGAGACGAATATTTTTCATGCGCTTAACCGTTTTCGAGACAGAGAGCGTAAAGCGTGCTGCACTCAGCCATTTATAACATACTGTAACTGTCAATCTTGGGGAGACAATACCTTGTTAAAAGCTGTTAAATCATTATTTACGACTTTATATTCTATTTGATAATTGTACATAATAACCAACATAGTATCCCGAGCTTGCATGCTTAAACCGGAATGTAACTGGATTAAAAGAGTAGGACGATTTATAAAATACATACGTACAGTTAGCTGCAGAAGCAGCTACGCGCCACTATCTAGAAAATAAGGCTTTGTATATATCTTCTTTTTCTCTGTGTAGATCACTCTGAACATGTTATTCTACTTAGCTATATCGGCTGCTGACTGTATCTACACTATCTACCAAGGAAATGCAAAAAATAAAGGGGTAAGCAGAACGCATAGTGCTTATTTTCATTATCAATTAGCAGCGACGATAATGAAACAAAATGCTAAATATTATGGAAATATGAGTTGGTTAAAAAGGTAAATAGATGGTTACTACAATAGTTATTCTCATTGCTTTAATAATGAGAGTCACCTGCCGAAGGGTCTAAACAATCCTCGATATTTATCTACCCCACAACAAGAGACGATCAATCGGTAATAATTGAATATTTTTCTGACTGTGATATTTGATTAGGGTCATGAAACTGTTAATAACAGAGGTACTAAATGTAATAGTAAGGCGCACAATGATTTAACTATCTAATAGGCACCACCACATTAAGCCAATTAGGGTTTATTAAACATGTCTTTGTGTGAAATATCAAATAGATACTTAATTGAATTGATCGATTAATGTATATATTTACTTAATCTATTTTTTTAATGTCCGCAACTGACAATGAATGCCTACTGTGCAGTCTGTGCACCATCTTTTTACACACTCTCAAAGCATTGGTACGAGTAAAGTAGAGGTAGAAGAAGGACTGTAGGTTACTATCTATTGTGCTGTATTGACATGAATATAATCGTATTCAGAGCTCGGACAAATCATCGCAAAACAAAGAGGTGCAGAAATATAACAAAATGCAGTAGAGTCGTCATATTGTAACATTGTTGTATTTTATTTTATATTAATTTCTTTAATAAAGGCAGGTATCGCATTTTAAATTACATTTTCAGCAATTGTTTCCATATCTTAAATATACTTGGTTAGGTATACATATAAGTATATTTACTGGGAGCATCATTTACTCATTCTGCTTGCAATGATTAAGGTTAATTGTCAAATGTAATTAAAAACAAACAGTAGCCAATGAGATTAAGTTAATTATGTTGGGAGTTGCCAACAAGATGAGGAGCGTTAAATTCGTGTGAATATAAAAAGGCCTTTTTAAGGAATAACACTTATTGAATCTTTGAAAATTGAATTCTTAGATAAGTATAAATATAACAATATTGACCTTAACTAAGTTGTTAAATTTATTTACCAAAAAGAAAAATGGACAAAATTAGTAGAAAACTTTATAGAGCTAAAATGAAATAAAATATAAATTACTGTAACTTAAAAATAATACCACGCATAAACTCACGCCTATAATTCCCAAAAGGGGTAGGCAGAGCAGACGAACATTAATTTCAGTGCCACTTTTAGCAATTGTAGATTTATTTTAGTAATTGAGTAAATGTGATATTTTAGTGACAGGTTGCTAGCCCATCGCCAACAACACACTTCAACCTAGTTCCCATAGTCGACTCTTACGACACCCAAGGGAAGAAAGGGGGCGATGCTATTTTAACCCGGCACCACACAGGGCTAAAAATAATTATATAAAAAATATCACAGTAATTTAAATGTGAAGTTATTCTTTAAATAAATGCATTAGAGGTCAATTGGTTTCTAATGCTTTGGCATTATTCTAACTTGTCTTCCTGATCTGGACTGGGGCCTAAATTCCATTGGCAACAGTTGGCACGCTTTGAGATTTGGTGATTTTAATCCGATCTCAGCATAGACCAGCAGTGTGGCTGTGAGCCTGTTTTGGTGGCTGTTCAGATGGAATATTTTTATTTTCTTATGGAATACTAATAAATATATGACTAATTGCTCCTGATATCTCTTGTTGGTTTTCTGACCATGTGGTTCCTTTGCAGCCACTAGCAGCCGGATTCTTTTGGCAGGGTTAAGACAGAAATTATTTAGGTATGTAGCTTCGGTCGCGAGCGAATATTGAGTGGGGCTTGCCTGTAGAACGACACACCAACCGACCGAGCCAATAACGGCCGGGCGGGTGACGACTGACGACGTACGGATTGATAAATACATACATACATATTGGTAACGGTTAAATTTCCTAGAGATGGGTCCCGAGTGGGCCTATGTCCAGCAGTGGACGTCCTTCGGCTGATATGGTGGCTGTGGTGGGTCCTAAGCTTGTATTATATGGGTCGTAGCCGAAATAACTTTGGGGACCACTGCTTTGGAGATTTTAGTCCATTACTCGTACTGTAACCGGATTGGTTTCCGCCGATAGTCATCACCAGCAGTGTAAGCTGTTCTGCTAAAGCCTACAGCGGCGTTCACTCATCATGTGGAAGGGGACAGAGTGGTATGACTTCAGGAGCAGTTCGGAATTAGAATTTAAAATTATAAACTTTATTGGTAGTACAGTCGAGTTTATAAATATAATATGAGCAAATCTAAGCCTTCAAAAATAAATGTACATAGTAACGTACAAATACATCTAAACAGATTTATCATTCGAAAATATGTACACGTGTCATCCGTCATTTTCATATGAGCAAGCCTCTAAATAATATTTAAGCAACTGAAACATAATAAATGTCTGTACTACGATTTTTACGAAATTATTTAAACGAGTGGAAGCACATGACTATTGAGATTTGAGACCAGGGTTGTTTTCAAATATTTATAAACAGATAGTGGCTCATAAATATATGTAGTAACGTTTTCCAATTTGTTGTGAACAAATAGGAGCTCATAAATATCTGCACAGATAAAACATTTCACTTAAATCTCAAATTCCGCAATAAAGTTTGCCAAAATTATGTGAACAAGTAGAAACTCATAAACATCTGAGCAAAACTGACAGAAAAAAAGAAAAATATAAAGTAGCCAGTAATTGTACAGTAAACAATCTAGTGCCAGAATTTGCACCTTTTCAGATAATTTACGGACCTTGGCACCCCTTTAGATCTCAATTATTTTGTCGGTGAAGACAACAACCACGCATTGCACATTGAAATTGGCTGCCATTTTCGCATTTATATGGGTGTGGCCCAAAAAAAATGTACCTTAACGTACTGGAAAATGTAACACACAATTTTATTAGCAACACACTGGAAATTCTGTAACACGCTGGAACTCTGTAAAGCTGAGATTACATGAAGCAAGATTCGTTCGAAAATTAACAAAAATAGTAATTATATTTGCGAGTTCCTAATGTATTTAGAACGGATAAGGGATCAAGGTATGCTTAGCTTTTTTTATGAGTAAAATTTGCATTTCTTCGCAGATGTATGCATCAGGTTTCCTCACGATGTTTTCCTTGATGAATTAAGCCCTTCGGCCGCCGACGAAACCATGCTACGTAACCGGTTACGTGAGAAGAATTGTTTTTCTTGCTACGAAACCAGTTACGTACAAAGAGGTATTTTCTTCATACGAAACTAGTTCGAATTGAAATGAAACTCGATAGTGTAATGTGTGGCAAACAACCGAATACTTTTAACGCATAGCCAGCATGCGGTAGATATGAGAGGGCACGGGGAATTGGTAATGGCGAAACCGACTCGGATCGCGGATAAGTTAGAAGACGGAAGCGGGAGCTTCGCTCCCGCTTTCGTCTTCGAGGTTTTTTTTTTAATAAAAGAGCGGAATAACTTGTTTTTAAAACTTTTGTAAACCTATATGACGAAAAAATATTATACTTTGAACTTTATGATTTTTAATTCAATTCGAACTATTTTCGTAGGAAGAAAAAAACCTCTTTGTACGTAACTGGTTTCGTAGCAAGAAAAACAATTCTTCTCACGTAACCGGTTACGTAGCATGGTTTAGTCGGCGGCCGAAAGAATGTTGAATGGTAATTTATTTAAGACAAGGCTAGCTAAATGGCTACAGGACAACTGCTTTTACAGTGTTAAGGACTATAAAAAAATTCTCTAAATAATAATCCCAATATTTTTGTTATTATTAATGGCATTATTTTTCCTGACATCTATATTTTAATTAATTTTACTTTTTAGAATTTTACTGTAATGTTTAATTTTTGTTGCAATAAAGGTGATATGTTTTAAATTTTATTTTAATAATAATAATAATCGTATGGCATTAATACGGTTGCCACTTAGTTGCATTTTTAGTACCACCCAGGGGTCACGTGTAGGGAAACGGTGGGTAGTTCCTACGGACGTGGTGCAACTTCGACCCCCCTTTGTCAAGTGAGTGAGCAACTTGACTGATAGAAGTTCTCAAGCCACCCGAAGGCATCTAACTTGGCTCAACGACTGCTGTCGTAGATAGCAGCCAGTATCAACGTCATAACCTGCTTTTCAAAGCACGGGAGCGCTCAGTTACTAATCAATCAAAGCGGTCACCCATCTAAGAACTGACCTGAGCCCACGTTGCTTAACCTTGCTATGCGGGCGCCGCTGGCCCACGAGCGCTCTATTTTAATGTGGAGAATTGTCAAAAATTGTTTAGGTCAAATGTTATTCAAAGTAAAAATAGAAATATATAAATAACATTAGTTTGCGTGTTGACTCTTAAGTCAACTGAATACTGGGACCCCAATAGTTAAATTTTAAGACATAATTATAGCGTATTCTGAAAAATATTTCTATTTCTTTACCGAAAAGCTTACAAAAAATATTCCGTACATAACTTCGAAAAACACATAGGTACGAGCTGGAATCAAACCCCAACCGCCGCTTGACAGCCACATTCGTGAACTGCTAGGCCACCGTAGCTTTTACTCCGACATAAATTGTTTCATGAAAAGAGTGAAAACATAACACGCTCTTTATTGTGACGCAGTCGGGTAAAAGCATTATGTGAACCAACCTTTAACTAGTGTGTTACGCAACACTTAATGTAACACGACATAAAACTGAAGCTGTAAATTTAAAGTTATTTAAGCAAGAAATTCCTAATCTAGACCCCATATGAATATCTATTTCGTAGTAGGACTGGAAATAGTGAAAAATTTACACATACCTTTGCAATTTTTGTTGAAAATACATTTAAAATGTGAAAGTAAATTCCGGCGCACGTTTATTTATTTATTTATTTATTTGAAGAAATCTGTTATTTAGGTACTTATGGGTATATTTATTTAACAACAATGGAGGAAACAATACAAAAAAGAAACATACTCGTATAACTAACACTAAACAACCTATACTAAAATAAAATAAACTACAAATAGAATATTTGCCCCAGTTCGCCGTCGCTGGGCAACGTACCCAGAAGGCTGGCAGCATTGCCACGTTGGATGGCAATGCTTATCCTCTGTGCAAGGTACGAACCAGCCCTCTGGTCACGCGTAGTGTCGGTAAGACGCTTTGAGCACTCTTTGAAGACCCTGTGGGCACTTTCCCCCCAGGGCCCATTGTCTCGACCCCAAACGGCTCAAATATGCTGTTATGTTTGCATATTTGCGCCGCTTGAGATGCTCGGCCGAATTAGCTGCAGAGCCAGCCTTCACAGAAGTGCCACGGAGATGGGAAAGCGCTAGGGTGTCGGCACATGTTGCATCCCATACCAATGGCCGCCCCATCTTCCAAGGCACGAGGGTCATGCCGTCGGGCCTCTTGCCATCTTCACGAGCAAGGCCGGATGGTTCTAGGATAGCAGGTGCTCCAGCGCTGGCTAGGGCCCGACGGATGACATCGTTGAGGCTGGCATGTCGAAGTGCACGTCCCGCGCTTCTGCAGCAAGATAGACCATGGTGGCCGAGTTGGTCGACTTGATCGCCACAGCGACAGCGATGTGGGGCAACGCAGGTCACTCCCAGGCGAAGAGCGATGGAGAGGCGAAATGTGGAGTTGTCCAAGAGTGTACCGATGGACGGGGAAGGTAGAGCTTGGAGCCACTGTCCGGATTCCCACTCAGCGACGGCAAGGAGCCGAGCGCGCTCTGGGAGACTGGTTGCCGTTTGATGCAAATTATCCCGTACCAGGCTACAGAGCGGCTCGTCCCACTGTCGCTGAGAACTTAAGTTTCTGGGCAGGTCAGTACTCGGACAAGCGGTGGTCCAGGCATTTATGGCCTCAGACATAAAAGGGATGGTTAGTTGTTGTAGCGGTGTTGTTAAAATTTTGGAAGAGAGTTCTAGTGAGCTGTGTACCGAAGACAGAAATGCGGGGAGTGATACACTAGAGATTTTTCGGATACCCAGGCCACCATGCCTTATCGGAAGGGAAGCCTGGGTCCATGAGCGGTCGTCCAAATTGATATTTATTACTGTTACTAAGAGGTTTTGGATAATTTTGTCAATTTTGTCTAAAAGGGTGTGAAATCTCCAAAAATGGCTGCATCTTAGTATGTATGTGAATTTGGGAACGAAAAGACAATATCTAATTATTGTGTACGCTACATGAGTATTTATTTTGGACAAGCGGTCTGAAATTTCGTTTAAATTTTGGATTTTACTGTCTACAAAATCAGAAAATAATTATTTATTTTATTTGGCTCACCAACAATTGCTTACACTAATACATTTAATAATAATACAATTACATTTAGTAGGTACATGCTAAGTGTAACAATCAATTAAAATAAAACGCCGCGTGCATTTAAAAAATTGTGAACTTTTAAACTACCTAAATTTTACTATGTTCTTAATCATAAACTTTGAATTTATTGTGCATTTGTTACTTAATACTTATGGGTTGTTATTATTCAAGTAAACAATCGTAAATACTTTTCTTAAATCTAAAAACTGAGTCAAAGTGTACATCTATGACGTGACTGCAGCTGTTAATTATTTTGCACAATCTTGGGATAGGTGAGCTACTTCCAAGGACAGTCCGTCTAAGCGGTGGGCATAGAGGCGTGATAGGCTTGCGGGGCGGTCGGGATGGAGCCCGAAAAGGTAGGAGGGCCAATAATTGCGGGCAGTCTAAGCTACTTCTTACAAGCTTGTATGTGAACATTGCATCCGCAATTTTCCTTCTCCGTTCAAGGGACTTCAACCCGAATTTCCGCAAATTCTGTGTATAAGATTTTTCTTTAACTCCAGAAGAGAACCTTAAATGCCTTACAAACCTCTTCTGCACACGCTCTATTCGTAATGAATGAGTAGCATAGTGAGGCCGCCACACCACACTACAATACTCCAATATACTTTTTACAAGGCTATTGTACAATAAAATCTTTGTTTTACATTGCTTAAATATTTTTACATTTCTTAGAACGAAACCCAACATTTTCGATGCTCTTTTTATTATATTTTCCATGTGTGGGACAAATGTAAGCTTTTTGTCAAAGGCTACGCCTAAATCTCTAATGGTTTCCACTTCTTGGATTATTTCTTTACCAATAAAATAATAGGATTTGATTACATTGCGTTTCCTCGAGATCTTAACGTGTGCACATTTTTTACATTTAAAGCCATTTGATTATTTTTACACCAGTCCGTAAGTCTTCTTAAGTCAGTCTGCAAGAGGTCGATGTCACTAGTAGTATTAATAGCACGAGTGAACTTAAGGTCATCAGCGTATATGAATATTTTCGAGTGTTTAAAACAGTCAGGAATGTCGTTTATAAATATGTTGAACAGGATTGGTCCCAAGTGAGATCCTTGCGGCACTCCTGAGGTTGTGACGTGTGGTTGTGATTGAAAACCATTAAGTACTACATAAAATGACGCAGTTTTGTTGCCAAACTAAGATGGCTGGCATTTATTGGAATACTTGCCAGCTGTAGCTAATAGTGTGGCCACTCTAAAAAATTGCTTCAATGTGGCCATTACTATAAAACAAAAAAGTTAGCCTAACACGCAACCAGGATAACACACTGGAAGATTTTTGCGGACACTTTTTAAATTGACAAATTTTATGTGAAAATAACATAGTTTCTGAGGTTTTCAACCAAAATACTTTTTTATTTACTACTCTTCTAACAACGAAGACAAAATAATTCTTAAGTAAAAGCCGTCTTATTATTTTTTATTACATATATGTATCAAAAAATGTCCTGGGGACATTCCAATTTTCTATGGAGCAAAAAACTTGACGAATTTCAAGTTACTCAAATATCATGTAAAATAAAAATAAACGAATTTTATTCGCAACCAATCTATTGGACTGGATTATACTTTAGAAAAATCAATTGAATGTGGTTTAAAAAAATGATGGGAATATTTTTTTGGGGGGTAATCATGTTACCGAAAATTTTGTACAAAAAGTTTTTTTTTTTGAGCCAGACCCTTATGTTTTTGATGGGATTATTATTATCTAAAGAGGATTTTTTCTCAATTAGCATGACCTATTTAAATTGCGTTTTTACCTTAGCCTTGTAATATCGGCATCACTGGAGCATTTTACAGTAACTAAGTTATTTCTAATTATTATGAGTAGGTATACTTAGTGAAATTAAAAACGACGATGAAGTGAATTTCGAGTAAAAGATATTTAAAATACTTTTAAACATTGATATTTCCCAGAAAACAGAGTACCACACGTGATGGTTTCTTAATTTATTATGTCCTACCCCAACCACCAGAATTAAGAAAAACGTTATGGAAATACCCTCACAAACCGTTGCCCGATTTTGGGGTCGCGCTTATACATAACTAATATAAAAAATAATTTGATTAATGGTACATATTTCGGCTCCATTATATCCCGTTCCATTTACGAGTTGTTGGTAAAGATATGCGGTGATTAGTCCGAGCTCTGTTCATATACTGTGCATGTTCAAACCAGGCATGGAGGTACGCAAAACACTCAAGCTTAAACTTCCGAAATCATTCAATTAACAATTACCACTGTTTTGCAGCTTTGACAATGTTTGTGTGTCTATAGTGTACGTACCGCTGTATCAAGAAGGGGTGTACTCGTATTGCTGGGGGAGCGAATTAACAATCAGCGCGGGATTTGTCCGCGTCCGTTGATTTGAGAGACGCTGCGTGAATCCTGATTATTGACTCAAAACGGCATAACGTCAAGCAAGCTATGGAAAAAGATTCAGTGCATTTATTCGGTCCTACGCCCCAGTGATAAATTCATATTCCTCATATTAAATGAAGCTAATCACTTTATTTTCAAGATATCTGATATTTAAAAGATTACTGTCATTTAGTCTACGCGAGAGTTTAAAACTGAAATACAGGTAAATAACTTTCGAGAAGTTTTTGCATTTGTAGTTGTGACCTCTGTAGCCAGCTTGTAGCCGGCCTCTCACACACACACATTCGTGTGTCTGTGCACGTCAACGTGTACGTGTGTCCCT
Organism: Notocelia uddmanniana; assembly: GCA_905163555.1. NCBI lineage: Eukaryota > Metazoa > Arthropoda > Insecta > Lepidoptera > Tortricidae > Notocelia > Notocelia uddmanniana. Next base: position 39,844,265 of record LR991052.1, on the reverse strand, counting down.
GTAAACACACACACACACACAAATACTACTACAAATGCAAAAACATCTCGAAAGTAATTTACCTGTACATACTTTAATTTATGTATTTAGGGACAAGTTATAATCGGGCTATTAAAAAAATATATAATCTTTTTTAATTAATTCATTTTTCATTTTTTTTATGTTTTTATTTTCATATTTACAAACTTGGCGGCGACGGACAGAGTCGCACCGAAAGACACAACAGTTCCCAGCCAGGTTCGCAGATATTTCCGACGGGTTATGCGTATATCCGGGTGGGCCCTGTAACAGGTGCAAAAAATGAAACAGTCGACTACTTAGCGGACCAGCAATTATTTTCAAGTGGTCTCAAATCAAAAAAATAATAATTTTCAAGCATTTTTTCTATTTTTTTTTCAAGAAAATATACGTGTATTTTTATTACCCTTCTGAAGTGATATTAATGTCAATTTATTACAAAAACAATAAAGTTTATTATAAAGAAACATAAATATTTATGAAAACAAAAAATGCAAAAACAATGATGACTCAACTAAACTTGATACCACCTCAATCAAACACTGCATTGACTGATGCGCTATAATCTCGTGATGTCAAGATCCATTACTCGGATTTCATACTCATTACATAACTTTAGATCAAAATTTATTTATAATAAATATAAAAAATATTTATTTATTTATATTTATTATAATTTAGAAGAACTTTGGACACAAGGTAATACTGTAGATGCTGTAAGGAAGCGTCCTTTTAAATGTTTTCTCCAGTTACAGGACCCACCTTGTATAGTGCATGACACCATTTGTAGGGTTCCGAAGCCAAATAGCGAAAACGGAACCCTTATAGTTTCGTCGTGTCTGTCCGTCCGTCACAGCCGATTAATAAGCACTACCAGTATGAAATGTGGTAGGAAGCTGTATTCTATGAACCGCCACAAAAAAGTGCTGTGAAATTATGAAAAAATATTAATTTAGAGGGAGGCACTCCATATATGTAAATGTAACCGGGAGAAGAAAAATACAATGTCCATAGGCGTGTCGAGTAGTAGCAGATATAGATTTGCCCTGTCGCCTCTGATTTCCGAAGTATGAAGTTAAACATTCTGAAAAAAAATTAGGTGCTTTTAACGATGTTTTTGTCCGAACAAGATAGGTCTAACAGTTTTTAAGTTATCGCTGCAAAACTGCCTCACTTTAGCAAAAAGACGTAAGTGTTGTGAGTTTCCTATGGAGATATGACCTTTCTAAATTTACAGTATAGGATAGAAGTTTTAAATTAGGACTATTAGTAGTAGTACGGAACCCTTATTGTGCGTGGTCACGCGCTTGGCCGCTTTTTTGAATATATAGTGTATGACGCAGGGCCATCGTAGTAGCGAACTCGTATCTTCAGTAGATAATTCTAGAAAATGTAAAATAATAATGTCTTGATTGCTATCGAATGGCCGGTATTAGTGCTGGTTGTGTTATCTATGTATACGTTGTCATAGTATTCCTAAAAGGAAGATTCTGACGGCTAAATCATAGTTATAGGTATCTTGCGGACCAGCTGAATGGAAAATTTCAGTCGTTACCTTATATAAATTATAATAAATAACTATAACACAATTTCGTTACAACTGGGTGTCTGGCTGTCTAGTGGAAGTGTTATTTATTTAGATTGAAATAACCCTCTGGGAGATGCGAGGGCGATACGATATTATACCTATTTTGTAATATTCAGAACAGAGTTCAAAATTGAGGAAATATAATTATATAATAATTGTCCGCTTTTTGTCTTTGCTTTATTCGTATAAAAATATTTCTATTACACTTTAAATTATTTTTAATTCTTTTTCAAACATGTCATTTTACCTAAGGTATAAGTAAGTAGGTATATAATTAGAGCAATATTGCTCCGTTTCCTTTGCTATTTTCCGTTTTCTAGTGCAGCAATAAAAACTGATTAAAAAGAACCGCATCGACATTTGGTGCGTCAAATTGCAGCGTTTGATCAGCCCTTTGTGCGTCTTAAGACTATTAGGGCAACGAGATTACGCGGGCAGCGCTCGCGCGGCCGCCCGTGCAATGCGATTACCGCGCCCGCGCTCGGGATACACCCCTATTTTTCTCAAACTGAATTTTTATTCTGAGTATTGCTTGCGATAAAACAAAATATCTTATACTTTGTTGAACTAGACATTTATAAAAAAATAGAACTTTTAAACAAAGGATTTGCCAGAATTTGCTTTACCTAATTTTAGCAACAATCATGTTGATCTTATTTATGAAATGTACCTACTCGTGGGGTTCGTATAAAAAGCTACAAATTACAATGTTCCTAGCGGAAGCTGACAATTTTACTTAGTGTTTTTTAATTAGAAGTTGGGCATGCGCTAGGCTAGACTATCATATCATCTGGGGTGCTACCGCGAAGTTCGAAAATCGAACTTCGTATCGTACCGTCCCTTTCCGTCATATAGTGTATAACACGAGAGTGAAAGGGACGGCACGACACGAAGTTCGATTTTCGAAGTTCGCGGTACGCCTTCTGGCTATTTGACAATTGTTGCCGGTTTACACTTGTAGGTAAAATTGTAACTTGTTATAGCTTCGTGAGACGGGCCACTGTATTTTATCTCTTAACCGTATGTACAATTTGTCGCGTGTTTACACTGTTACCTACTGTGGTTACCTATCCTATAATTAAATAAGTAAGTAATTAATTACATGTCGAATTAGAATTACCAATTACCTTCACGTCCCAGCTAGACAAAGGAACGATCATTACTTTTAAAAGGTTGTAATTTTGTTTACTTAACCGCCCTTTTCATTACCAACCTTAAAAAGGAGTTAATTGTGCTTGTATATATTATAATAATAACCGATTGCTCTTACTTGGTCGCACCCTTGGGACTTGTTAGTGTATGGAACAGTTTACACCAATTGTCGTGTTTATTGTCTCTGATATGGCGTCCCAAGAGGCTGCAGTCCTGGGGGCTCCACATACTGGGGTGGAATATTTAGAAGGAGAGTACAAAAACAGACTGTTTCATGCCTTCTGGAAGATCATTTTGATCGATATATCACATAGGGAATATTATATAATTTTTGATTGCTAACATAGTATGCCTAATACGGGTCAATATAGTGTTAGATGTGTAGATGTAAGTACAATTGTAGGGAGGCTAAATCTCAATAAAACCCAGATCCATAAAATAATGAACAGACCAACCTATAACTAAGGACACGCGTATGCGATTTACAAATTAATCAATTTACATACACACATTGTCGGAAATCACAAAAATCATTGCTTCGATAATGAATGGCGAGCGTGCGAAAGGTTACCGTGAGAATGACGCGGCGGCCGGCGCGCGCCGCTTCACTGCGTCTGAATACCCATATTTACCAACGCGGATTGAACACTGCGGCCCTTTGATGAATGAACCTTATCTAACTCCTAACATAGAAAATACTACACTTCAACACTACCCTCGCGCCTTCCCTGTAGTCACAAGTTACTTTGAACCAAAATAGACCGGCGCCAACTTGGCAAATACGGGCCAAAGATTGAATAGCTCACTCTTTTTGTTGTTTTTACAAGACTTCCTAAAAAACGAGGAGTGTAATATTTTCAGGGTTCATGTAAGTATATAAGTACATATGTACTAATTATATATATGACATACTTTTTAAATATCGGAATGTAATGTCGATGTTACATTGTACAGTCAAGAGCAAAAGTAGATGATAATTTTAGTACCTTGTCACTTTCACTAATTTGACGCATCCCAGCTGTCGCAGTATTATGTTAGTGCGATAAAGTACTAAAATGATCTTTTGCTGTTGACTGTACGCATCGGTTATGAAGATTATATACACACTATCAGATAGTTGTTTAGTAAATGTATAAAAATTATAAAAGCAGTTTCCGATGCCGAGTGGATGCCATACATTAATATGAAATCATACCTGGGACGGTATGCACGGCAACTACGAGTATGATCAATAAGTAACTCGTACGTCCTTTCACAACAAGTGTCCAAATATTTAAGAAAAACTTTATTAAATCTGATTTTACGAGTATGTAGGAAAAAACACAAGCAAAACCATCGATCAGTCTACCGTCATTTACTATACTAGTCACGTCTTCAAGTCTCTGATACTGGAATAAATAGCGGGAAAAATGTTTCAGTCTCGCAACATCCCGAAGAGACAGGGCGAGGCGGGACGGCCGAGGGGCGAGATTAGATTACCTGGCCCCGTGGGCTGCAAACACTTCGTTACCAGCACAAGACGCATAACGAACTCACTCTGTAAAGAAGTCGGCACACTCGTCTGGTCTCGCAGCCCATTATTATTAATCCCAAGTTGCCCAACCAGCAACAAACTTCAGTGTAGGCATGTTAGAGTTACTTAAGCTTTTACAATGGTTGATGTTGACTTCTGACTGTTATTTTATTATATTTATATACATACGATATTCGTGTGATAAATAAATTAATGTTAAGGAAAGTTAAAGGAATAAGTAATAAACAGTAGGGGTTCAGATTAAGGCCACAGATCTATGACTCTTTTATTCTCACTTTAGTTGCTTTGCCAACCAAATACGTACTTAAAAAACAAATTAACCATCTAAACACTGTTGTATTCAATCTTTTGGAGAGTCCCAGATCCCTTAATAGTTTGATAACTATGTTATGACGTAACAACTGTTCATCTGGACATAAGACGCGTAGACTCAACTATGCGAATAATGACAATGTTTTACCTTTTTACAATCATAAACATAGGTACGCGGTTGACTTTTGGTTCAAATGTAGCCATGTGCTGTTCAATATGATAAAATAGAAGTGGGTGTAAATTAGATAAGACTAAGTTGAAACTAAGCTGTTTATTTTTCCACTTAGACTTAAGATATAGCGTAGAGCGGATTTAGCTGCCTAATAGGTATATTCTTTCTAATGTACCATGTAGCAGATTTTGATCATTTGTGTTTTCTTCGAAAGTATGTGCCTTCAGGGTGGCCCCATAAGTATGTATATATTGTTAAAAACTAATTATGGGATCCGTGAGGAATTGTGCTTGACACGCAAATGGTGATTTCATTATACCCACTTCATGCAAATCATGCGTCTGCATCGTTCTCGAAAACCAATAATTTGGTAACGAGCAAATACTTAACTAGTGATCACGATGACCTATGTAACTTCTCGATTATAATATTGGTAACTAGGTTGTACTAGGTACTCGTACTTCAAAGATTTCAATGAAGTTACGTACCAGTTACTAATGCACATCTCATCGATGAGATTCCGAATTCCAAAGGAACGATCTGTCCGTCTGTCCGTCTGTCCGTCTGTCTGTCCGAGGCTTTGCTGTGTGATTGTTAGTGCTAGAAAGCTGCAATTTGGCATGGATATATAAATAAATAAATCTGACAAAGTCGTACAATAAAATAAAATAAAAAATTAAAGGTACCTCTTTACGTGTGGGGACACGTATAATGGAGATAATTTTTTTTTTGCTTTAACCCTATGGTGTGGGGTGTTGTTGGATAGGTATTTCAAAAACGATAGAGGTCTTTATTAAACATTTTTGAAAAAGTGTATATTTTCGGAAATAACGATTCCGAAAGAAAAAAAAATGTCCCCTCCTCCACCCTCTAACTTTTTAACTATTGGCCCAAAAAATAAAAAATAAATTGAGAAAATAAAGCTTAATAAAGTGACTTAAGACTTTCAAAGAAAACTATAGCGGAAGTGATCAGTTGAGTTGTTTTTGAGTTATCGTAAAAAGTCTTTAATTCTTAGTAAAATACGTATGAAACGCTGGGAAGGTATCCCCTTTTGCTTGTTATTGTTTTTTTTAATTGAGTTCCTTGAGCAACTGCTGAACCCTACACTGAGCATGGCCCCACATGCTCTTGGCCGATTTTTTGGGTATTAATTATGAACTTAGAATAATCTAATAGTTGATTTAAAAGTATCAATAGTTATAATTGCACAAACGACCGTTTCTATAAAAGAGATGTTATATAGATATGTAGATATATATGTGTAGGCGAAAATTCAATAAATACATTTTGAAACATAACGGCGGCCCCTTGGTACGGCTAAACTGAATAAATTTGAATAACGTGGGGCGTAATGAGGCGCCACCGGCACCGGCTGATGAGCGGGAATCGAACCCCGACCAGACGAACAATTGTCATTCATTCAACCGTAAATGTATTTCTCTAATCCTTTGACATATTCTTTGTAGTGTAAATTGTGGGCTTGCTTCATTAGTGAGTTGATAAAAATCCGTAGTAAATTTACGTCAGTCAATTTAATCATTGAAACAAAGACTACATAATATTTAGTAACCCAATTTGGGGGCAAATTCTTTCGGAAGGACTTCTCGTTAGCACCAAGTATTGGGCAGTGCAGCGTAGGAGTTTCCCTCCAGAAGGATTCATCAGAATGTCTACCAAATTAAACTAGCAGCTGATAAGGAGAGTGGTTTGATATGAGCTAGCAATCACAACTGTTTCACTCGATGGTTGTACACGCGAGGCCATGAACAATACTTGATCTAATCACTGACGTTTGGTTAAATACTTGGCTGGTTGGTGTGTGATTCAAGGGAAGGTGGCCAGGAAGCTGTCCGCAATCTCCGAAATAATTTGCAGGCTTGTCAGCGTTAGCCCAAAGCGTGTTTACACACGGCTCGATTTATTCGGCCGGCGTCGTAAATAACGTCGCTCGCCAGCGCCGACAGATATATGGAGCTCCATATTTATTGCTATCTGTTCCAACGGTACCGACAGCAACGCAGGAATATTGGTCTACATAGATACATTCATTAAACGGCTGATACACGCGAAAAAACTACTCGAAATCGACTACGCGTTAAGCGTAGGTAACATTACCAACGCTTAACGCGTAGCCAATTCATTCACGGCGTCATATTTTACGTACAAATAGAGGTTTCACTAGATAGCGTTTTGACACCCCATATGGTGTTTAACTCTAACATTTAGACCGAATTACATTTTGTAGTCCTTTTAAATTATTCGGGCTAAAGCCTCGTGTATTATAGAGTTCTATTCCTTTTCGGATAATACAAACACATTTCCTCTGTGCATTCTGTGTTTTTTCTGTTGGCGGAGTTACAGATAATTAAGTAGATTGATAAACTTATCGTGGGGTTACAAGCGTTTAATAGGTATGTGTTCCATGTGATTGACCTCTTCCGAGCAATCAAAGTGACAGTTGCTTGGATTGGAATGTATTAGGTACAACGTTTTACTACCAGTCGACACTTGGTTGGTGTCGGTACCCTGTGCAGGCCAGCCTACACACATCGTTTCTGAATGAGCGTGTTTTTTCCGCGCAGCAGCAGCGTCAGAGCGCATTAAACCACTTCATTGTATTACTTAGATATTTAGTAGTTGTGTAACAAATAAATTGCGATTTTATAATGAAAGCAGGTTTTTTCTCCACATTCGACAACATTTTAAGCTGTTATCAACGCCCGGCGGGCTGAGTTACGACCGCTCGGCACGGCTGAGACGAGGCCAGTTTTTGCCATATTCTCATAATCAAATTTTGATTTACTGCCGAGCCAGTTATTAAAATCCTTTAAGTTGTGCCCTGGTTCAGGCCCAAGACGGCTATTTTTGGAGATTCTGTACCATTGTCAAGATATAAAATTAAAATGAAATAATTTTGTAGAAAGCCAAAAACCTTGTTACTACCTAGACATATTACGTTACTGTTGGTATTTTATAGTAATAATTAAAATTTTAATTCCATGTACCTTACCGAGGATTATTCAACAGAAGTTTTTTCAGTTGGTGCCTAAACGTTTCGTCACATGACGCATTCCTTAAACTTGCAGGAAACCGTTCGAAATATGTAGGTCAGATCGATTACCCAGGGCTTTTTCTTGAGACAGCCATGCGACGAGAGACAGAGTTCGAAAGCGCCACGTCGAACGCAGTGGTTTTCCCGGAATGTTCGCTTTAGGAAACTGAGAAATATTACGTCAGACGAACAGCAACAAAACGTACATAAGTAACGGTGTGAGTAGTATCTTATTTATTATGCATTGCGAAATAAAAAGAGGTTTACAAGGGTGCATGTGCTTCACTCCGGCAAGCATAGTTTCTGCACGGATAAGTGAAATAAAGAAAGAAAAATATTTATTCGCAGCACAGCACAGAAATATATACGGAGCATTATTTACAATACACATAAAACAAAGACAAAAAGCAAGCAAGCTTTTTGCATCCGTGAAGTTACCCCTGATGAGTGTGCTATATTCATGACGAGAGAGTGGAAATGAGCAAAGTATACCTGCTTTAGAGATTCACCCGAGCTTAGTAGCTTTAATTTTCGCAACGTATAATAGACAGCACTACCCAAGAGCTTCACCCGAGCTTAGTAGCTTTAATTTTCGCAACGAATAATAGACAGCACTACCCAAGCTATTGCATAAATTGTCTATAGGTCGATTCACAAGAGCTGGCGCGGAAAATGTATGAAACTGTCATTAATTTCATAGACATTCCGCGCCAGCTCTTGTGAATCGACCTATGCATGGGGTCTTCCAATTTAAATTAGAGTACTCACAATACATGTGCTCGATTTTTCAAAGCATTCGAACTGCGCGGTATAGACCATTTTTTCGCACTGGTGCTTTTTTATTTTTTATTTTTTTGTCGTCAGCCCTATGCAAAGAGTTTTTATTATTTGAGATAAATTTTGGACCTAGATCAATGAGACATTTACATTCCTATAAAAGGTAGGTACAGTCGGCCTCACAAGGGGTTTTACCTTTGTTCCTTGTCGATTTAACGTCATATTTAAACTGCCATACTAAATGTCTAATGGTTGAAAGGGACAAAGTCCCAAAGTGTCCAGCTACTTATGAGGCCGACGTACTGTAAATGTTGTATAACCACCACTTTAACAGTACATAAATATTAGTACTTCGTCAAAAGCATTATGAATTATTTTATCGAATTTCCCCTACAAAAATTTAAAATATTCACCAAACATGCTTCGCTGAATGCAGATCAAAAATGTGCCTTCCCGCTTTAGCATTATGCACATGTGACGTGTATCTCTATGGTCCGTTACCATGGGATGCTTATTGTTATTACTGTATCGCTATCAATGTGTATATTATGCAGTATTTTTAGCTGAATAAAGCCATGTTTACTGATGGTTCTGTCTGATTCCGTATCAATTTATTCAGCTAATTCTTATCGACACGAATAAAATAAATTATGCTACATGGGAAGCGAAAATAAAATCGAACAAGCAAGTATCGCAAATATGTCACGGTATCTTCGCCCCGAGCGATTTGACGAAGAACCAAGCGCCGCCGGATCTGATTTAAAGTGGACGCACTGGTATTTCACTTTTAACAATTTTCTAACCGAAGAATGTGCCCCGGATGCAAAAGATTCCATGAAATTGAATCTTTTAGTTAATCATATCTCTCCTACTATATTTTCATATATACGGGCATGCAAAAGCTATGAAGAAGCTATCACCGTCCTAGAGAAAATATACGTAAAACCCAAAAACGAAATACTTGCCAGACACATGCTGGCAACGCGTAAACAGAGAGCTGATGAAACAGTGAAGGAGTACATTCAGGCACTAAAGCTACTCGCCCTTGAATGTCATTTTACTCAAGTTACTGCGGAGGAACATCAGAACGAATCTATGCGTGGGACGTTCATCGCTGGCATTAATTCTCAAAAGATAAGGGAGAGACTACTAGAAAAATTAAACATGAGTTTAGAAGAAGCTGTTAACCTGGCAATTTCTCTTGAAGATGCTGGAATAAATGCGCAAACATTGGGCAATACTACTTCAATGAATCTCAACGCTTTACCCGAACCTAACAGTAACAACGCCAATAACGTAGCAGCTGCAACGCCCACACGTCTGCCTTTTCCGAGCTCAAAGCGACGCTGCTTCTTTTGTGGCGGAAATGTACACCAGCGCATCAAATGCCCTGCGGCTAACGAAACTTGCCAACTTTGTTCGAAAAAGGGCCACTTTGCTAATGTTTGCCGATCAAACCAGCCACATAGAGCCAATGCTGTCACAGACGAAAACACTCAGCCCGATGGTGCACTGTCTGCAATTACTGCTGCTTCTCCGAGTAGTCTGAGGAAGGCTACTTCACCAATAACAATCAACGGATTCAAAGCGGAGGCCTTAATAGACACTGGAAGCTCTGTAAGTTTCATAGACAAGAGTTTGGCCGAGATACTGAAACTAAAGGTAAAACCTAGCCACCAAACTATCACTCTAGCTTCCCTAAACCACGTATCCTACGTACAAGGTATCTGCTATGTAAATATCCAACTTGAAGACCATCATTACAAACATCAACCTCTTCTCATTGTCAACAATCTATGCGCGGATGCCATTATCGGCCACGATATTTTCAAAAACCACTCTTCGTTGGAACTGCAGTTTGGAGGAGCTCAGGAACCATTACGAATCTGTAATGTGATGGAAGCGTCGGTACCACCAGCTTCGTTGTTTACCAACCTCTCTCCGCTCACGAAACCAATCGCAGTCCGATCTAGGCGACATAGTGCTGAAGACGAACGCTTCATAAACGCCGAAGTATCTAAGCTGCTTGAAGCTAGAATCATTGAACCCAGCATTTCACCCTGGCGAGCGCAAGTCCTTATCGCAGGTGGAGGTCTACACAAGAAGAGGATGGTAATAGATTATTCTCAAACTATAAACAAATTCACGGAATTGGATGCTTTTCCATTACCAAGTATAGAATCGATTGTCGCAAAAGCAGCCAAATATAACTATTTTAGCCAAATCGATTTAAAAAGTGCTTATCACCAAGTTCCTATCGTACGAAAAGAACGCATTTTTACCGCTTTTGAAGCCAACGGAAAACTCTATCAATTTACAAGAATCCCGTTCGGAGTGACCAATGGTGTCGCGGCCTTCCAGCGCACCCTGAGCTATATCATAGAAGAAGAACACTTAAACGGTACGTTTGCCTATCTAGACGACGTCACTGTATGTGGAAAAACTAAAGAAGAACATGACGTTAATTTATCTAAGTTCAAGGAGGCTGCCGCTAAGTACAATCTTACATTAAACGAAAACAAATGTATATTTAATAAAGAAACGATCAACCTTCTTGGCTATACCATAAAAGATAACACAATCTGTCCAGACGAAAACCGGCTGAAACCACTGCTCGACTTACCCGCACCCGAAAATGCGGCTGCGTTGAAACGAGCGTTAGGGCTTTTCGCTCACTACTCAAGATGGATACAAAACTTCTCAAAAAAAATCAAACCACTACTTTCAATTAGTACTTTCCCTCTCTCTGACACAGCAATCACTACATTTAACGAAATGAAAGGCGATATTGTAAAAGCGTCACTGTCTGCTATTAACGAAAATGCAATGTTTACTGTTGAAACTGACGCTTCGGAACACGCCCTTGCCGCTTCTCTTTCTCAGGATGGCCGGCCTGTTGCCTATTTTTCACGCTCCTTGAACGAATCAGAAAGACGGCAATCTTCAATTGAAAAAGAAGCTGCTGCGATAGTAGAAGCATTGCGCAAATGGCGGCACTATCTGATCGGCAGGCACTTTCTCCTAATAACAGACCAACAGTCAGTAGCTTTCATGTTTAATCAAATCCATTCAAGCAAGATTAAAAATGAGAAGATTGAACGTTGGAGACTAGAGTTGTCCTGTTTTAAGTACGACATCATTTATCGTCCCGGCAAAGAAAATTTCGTCGCTGACGCATTAACCAGGGTTTCTGCGCATATGAACATAAATAATCTAAAAACCCTACATGACAACCTCTGTCATCCCGGAATCGTTCGAATGAATCACTGGGTCCGATCGAAAAACCTTCCGTATTCAATTAATGACATTCGACAAATGACTGCCAATTGTAAAATATGCGCCGAAATTAAGCCCCGGTATGCGAATACAAAGGGACAACTTATTAAAGCTACGGCTCCTTTGGAGCGGCTCAATATTGATTTCAAGGGACCACTCCCATCAAAGTCGAGAAACAAATATATACTGACTGTTATTGACGAATATAGCCGTTTCCCTTTTGCTTTTGCATGCAAAGATATGACGTCAAGCACAGTTATTAACTGCTTGAATGAAATATTTTACATATTTGGCACACCTATGTATATTCACTCGGACAGAGGAACGTCGTTCATGTCTCAAGAACTTACCCAATACCTTGTATCTCTTGGAATAGCCTGTAGTCGCACCACTCCGTATAACCCAGAAGGGAATGGACAAGTGGAACACTTGAATTTTACTTTGTGGAGAACTATTCAATTGAGTCTGAAATCCAAGGGTCTAGAGATAGCAGAATGGGAAAGAGTTCTGTCTTTAGGCTTACATTCGATACGGTCTTTGCTGTGCACATCTACAAATGCCACTCCTCATGAAAGGATGTTCAGCCACCCTCGAAGAAGTCCAAACGGGGTATCCTTACCTGCTTGGCTGACTACTCCGGGACCCATTTTAATCAAAAGAAGTGTGCGTAATTCAAAATATGAACCTATTGTGGAAGAAGGACATCTCCTACAAAGTAACCCAAGTTATTCTCACGTCAGATATTCTGATGGAAGAGAAGGCACAATATCGAATAGACGTCTGGCACCAATTCCCTCGGATGATGAGTATATCTCCATATCCTCTGACGACGACGATGATCCGCCTGAGGCTATAGTCGAAGACCCGCCTGCACCTGTAAATGACCCTGAAGTAACAATGGCAGAGGAACCAAGGTCTTCAGGTACTCCTCAACCCGGGGTTCGGCGCTCGACGCGCGCTAGGCATCCACCTGCCTACCTGGTGGACTACCAGACATCCTAGAAGGGGTGAATGACGTGTATCTCTATGGTCCGTTACCATGGGATGCTTATTGTTATTACTGTATCGCTATCAATGTGTATATTATGCAGTATTTTTAGCTGAATAAAGCCATGTTTACTGATGGTTCTGTCTGATTCCGTATCAGAGAGAGAAGAAGATACACGAACCTCGTTTTCATATTGCGGTAGCAGCTCTGAGTACCTCAGAGTAGTCGTCGAACAACCGAGCGAGATGGTCATATACTAAATTAAATAAGAGATAATAATCGTTGGCTTCCCTTGTCATAATTCCACCTTTTTAAATTACTTCAATGAAGTATATAGTGATATACGTTGTAATGCAATGCGTAATTAATTTGTCTTTTTAATGATGTATAATATTTTTATATAAGTTATTTAGAAGTGACACAGTAACTCAAATAGAGTTGCTTAGTTAAGACCTTTTTGGACCTGCGCTTCGTTAGAGTGATAGGGTTGCACCTCTCAATTTATGTAAATTTGAATAAGATTATTATATTTACTAAAACATTGATTTGCATTTTACTCTTTTTCGGATACTTTGTCAGCAAAGGAAAACAAAAAGTTATATTATTTAAATTCAATTTTGTATAGATTGACTCTATACAGCTGTAGGATTACATATTTCGACACTAACAAATTTGTTAAGAATTTCGTTTTGACTCAAAAGCGTCCATATCTACCGAGGAGGTACTTACGTGAGTGTGCTAAATTGTTAGCATATAATATTGTAGACCCCGTCGTGGCTATCACGACGTTTGATAATGTTAAGGCGGTTCCTGTGTTACGTTTTAGTAGCGCGGGCTCCGAAACGGCGTCGGTGCCGGCGAGCAATTTAAACTGACCGATAAGACAACGCGTGCTACCACCGGCCCCGAACCCGTTGATAGATGTAACACTAGTATTAATATGGTTCATCAAAATATACAGGGATTTTCTAGTAAGGAACTTGAAATTGATTTATTCATACAATGTTCAAATATTCATATTCTCAGTATACTCGTAACGGAGCACTGGCTTAAAGATCATGAATTTATGTTTAACTTTAGCAATCATAGCATAGTAAGTTCATATTCTAGAAAGTCATGTAGGCGTGGAGGGTCCTTTATTATGGTAAAACATAATTTGAAATGTAAAGAACGTAAAGATATTGTTGACATGTCCGTCGAGCGTCACATAGAACTCTCTTGTGTAGAGTTAGACCAATTTATAATTATATGCGTATACAGGCCCCCATCGGCGGATTACAGTCTATTTGAGTCAGTGATGGAAGAAGTGCTAAGTAGTATTTTTAAGAGTACAAAATGCGTTATTGTTTGCGGTGATTTTAACGTTAACTACTTGAGAAATCGCCCAAGAGTGTGAGTCTAGTGAATACCTTTAAATCTTTTAACTTAGTGAACTTGTTTTGTGAGCCTACTCGAATTACAGCCACCAGCGCGACGTGTATAGATAACGTTTTCAGTAATAAGGATGCGATTAGTAAATTTATTATAAACTAGCTTTTGCCCGCGACTTCGTCCGCGTATAATTCGTTCTCGCCTTAGAATGATTTGTTTTCCCATACAATCTTTCTCAAGCTCAGGTGTACACCAGGAACTTAGGGGTGACATGTTGGAGAAGGAAAGTCACGAATAGAGGATGATTCACAGTAGACCGTTCCGTGTCCGAGCCGGCCCGTTTTCTATGACAGCAAACGCAACGGCCGGCGTATTTCTCTAGAAGAAAACGGGCCGGCCCGGACACGGAACGGCCTACTGTGAATCATCCTTAGATCGGCCTGGAGATATTTGCTTGACCAGGCTAGCCTAGGGCCCACCCGTGGCTATAACGCCTCAGATGATGATGATGATGATACAATCTATCACCCTTCTTTATACCCACTTAAGAAATGATTTCAGTCACTATCCCTAGAAATCCTATTGTCAAAACGAATCATTAAGTGCTTATTTCGGAATATCAAATGTACCGATTCTAGACGAATGAATCTCGTCAAAAACATTACATGTACATTGTACAATGATAAAAGGTCTCGCTACGCAGTTCTGCCGTAAAACGTTATCCCAACAGAGCGAGTTCTTCATGTAAGTATGATGACCGAAGGCCGGAAGCAGAGCGGCAAGGCATGCGAGAATAATCACACAGAGCGGGCTTCTCATGTAAGGATGAGGGCCGAAGGCATGAAACGGAGAGGAGAGACGCGCGAGGCTTAAGGCCGAGCCTCCCAACAGAGTAGATTCTTCATGTAAGGTTGATGACTGGAAAGCCGAAGCAGAGTGGCAAGGCATGCGAGGCCGAAGGCCGAGCTATGTCGTGGCCGAAGATCCAGTTGCCATATTAATGAGGGTAAATTGTACTCCATTCGTTCGTTTTCACGTGATGCCTAGACATATAAACAGACAGACAAACAGACACAAATTCTTAAAACTGTTGAAACGATTTCTGTTATCGATTCTAAGTATCCGCAGCCAACTTTTTTTCGAATATCTTCCATGTACAGACTTTCGACCCTCTTCTAAGTGTACATCTAAGATGATCCAACTGTCTAAGCTGACGATTGGGCTGCCCAGCTCAAGTGATCTTTTATATCAAACAGTTTTTATTGTGTGAAGGGTCAACAATTACGTAAAAAATAACGCACGATAAAACTCAATGGTACACCGACGATACAAAGTGTGCCTTGAAACAGCTGTTTTGCATTTAATCATATGAATAAAAACAATGCCAAAGTATCGCAAATGCATTTTGATGTACACGCAAAGTAGAACTTATTGCGAAAAGGTTGTGCTCAAAAATAGCGTCAACAATCAGAAGGAATTATGATACTTCGGTTTTGACATAATGAATCGTCAACTTGTTTACACGCTGTTATACTCCCAATTGGCTGAAACTTAAATCGTAGGATGGCGTATGAGGATTAAACCACCCAGTTTCATAGACCTTACTTGCATCCCCGATCCCACTCGAGAACCTTTCCTCCCCAACGGTTCTACGTGCAATGTGCCCCGCCCACTGCCACTTAAGTTTAGCGGAAGGCAAACATGCAAGGCGGAAGGCCGAGAATTCACACAGAGCGGGCTTCTTATGTAAGGTTGAGGGCCGAAGACTTGTAACAGGGAGGCGAGACACGCGAGGCCGAAGGCCGAGCTTCCCAACAGAGTAGATTCTTCATGTAAAGTTGATGACGGGCCGAAATGGAGTGGCAAGGCATGCGAGGCCGAAGGCCGTGCATTCAAATAGAGCGGGATCCTTATATAAGGCTGAAGGCCCGGAGCCGTGTGACACGCACGCGAGGCCCAAGGCCGAGCGTCCCAACAGAGCGGGCTCCTTATGTAGGGCTGAAGGCCTGAAGCAGAGTGGCAATGCAAGCGAGGCCTAAGGCCGAGAGTCCCAACAGAGCGGGCTCCTTATGTAGGGCCTAAGGCCTGATGCAGAGAGGCAAGGCATGCGAGTCTAAAGGCAGATCATTCACACAGAGTGGGCTCCTCATGCCGATCATTCACACATAGTGGCAAGATAGCCAACAGAGCGGGCCCCTCATGTAAGGCTGAGGACCGAAGGCCTGAAGCGGCAATGCATGTGAGGCTGAAGGCCGAGAGTCACACTGCCTAGACATATAAACCGATAGACAAACAGACACGAATTCTTAAAACTGTTGAAATGTGTTCTGTTTCGATGCCAAGGGCCCTCCAATCGCTGCATTGATTTATCCAATATCTTCAATGTACAGATTTTCGACCCTCTACAGCTGTATTATATGTATACGGATAAGCATAGATCCAGGGGCCTTTCAACTCGAAGTACGAATTTTTCTATGGAAATGTTATTTTAACTTGTTTGTACCAGATGTCACTTGGTGCTATCTCTATCGCACTTGCATATTGAAGTGACAGGGATGTAGCGGTCGTGCGGTTAGTTCTTACTAAATACACAACGGCGCTACGATCTATGTGGAGTATTTCACTGGTATCTCCATCTCAGTATATACATTGTACTTTATGCATAGATCTAAGGTGCTTCAACCGTCAATGTTGACGATTGGGCTGCCCAGCCCAAGTGATCTCTTATATCAAACAGTTATTATAGTCTGAAGGGTCACCAATTACGTAAAAAATAATACACGACAAAATTAAATTGTACACCGACGATACAAAGACTGCATTGAAGCAGCTGTTTTTGTATTTAAGCATATGAAGCCAACAATTCCAAAGTATCGCAAATTTATTTTGATTTACACGCAATAATAGACCTATTGCTAAAAGGTTATGCTCAAAAATAGCGTCATCAATCAGAAGGAATTATGATATTTCGGCTTTGACATATCGAAACGTCAGCTTGTTTACAATACGTCAATTTCTGCTATGGCTTAAGTTAAATTTATTGACACGCCGTTATACTACCAATGGGCTGAAATTTAAAGCTTAGAATGGCGTATGAGGATTTAAATCACCAGTTTCATGGACCATATTTGCACCCCCGATATCATCCCTTTGAGGGTGATTATCGGGACAAAAAGTATAAGTGAATCCAGATTATATACTGTTTAGTATACAAAAAATCACCTTGATCTGTTCAGCCGTTTTTGCGTGATTGAGTAACAAACATCCAAACATCTAAATTTTCGCATTTATAATATTAGTGGGATTACAAAGTTATGTATGTAGTTTTTGAATCTAGAAAACGGTACTGAGATTGGGGTTTAGAGTCACAGTTAATTAATGGAATTAATGGAATAAATCATAATAGTGTTCAAAATTTGAAGAGACCGTGTTGGCTGGCGCGCACACTGGGCAGCGCCGCAGCGCAGCGCTTGCGTTTACTTTTTTTTTTAGTTTCTATCTTAAGATTTCACAAATTTTGAATGAGGATGTTTTTTTTTGTCGTCCAGTTTTTTTTGTGCCCAGCTCAAGTGATCTCTTATATCAAACAGGTTTTATGGTGTGAAGGGTCAACAATTACGTAAAAAATAACGCACGACAAAATTAAATGGTACACCGACGATACAAAGTGTGTATTGAAACAGCTGTTTTTGTATTTAAGCATATGAATAAAAACAATGCCAAAGTATCGCAAATGCATTTTGATGTACACGCAAAATAGAACTAATTGCGAAAAGGTTGTGCTCAAAAATAGCGTCAACAATTAGAAGGAATTATGATATATTTGGTTTTGATATAATGAATCTTCAACTTGTTTACAATTCTGCTATGCTTTAAGTTAAATTTCTTGACACGCTGTTATACTCCCAATTGGCTGAAACTTAAATCCTAGAATGGCGTATGAGGAGCCATCCCGTTTCATGGACTTTACTTGCATTCCCGATTTAATATCCCTTTGATGGAAGATCATCGGGACAAAAAGTACACTTATAATATATATAAGTGATTCCAGATTATATACTATTAGCATACAAATCATCTTAATCTGTTCAGCCGTTGTTGAGTGATTCAGTGACAAACATCCAAACATCTAAACTTTCGCATTTATAATATTAAGTAGTGGGATTATGGTATAAAGTGAGTGCACATGAAGTGAACGGCAAAAGTAACATTATAATTGCATGTTTTGAAGAGACCGTGGTGGCTGGCGCGCACACTGGGTAGCGCCGCGGCACAGCGCTTAAGTTTACTTTTTTTTTTCAGTTTCTATCTTAAGATTTCACAAATTTCGAATGATGATGTATTTTCTATGTCATCAAGTATATGCTTACCAATTTTCATTCCTGTAACTCATGGATTATAGGAGTTCCCATACAAAAGTCAACCTCTCTTTTTACCCCCTTTAAACCCAAATTTGCACAATTTTTATAGCCTAAAACCTGACCGGGTATTTACTCGACAGATTAGTAAAGTTTTCATCAAAATCCGTTTAGCCGTTTTCACGTGATGCGCGTTCATATAAACAGACAAACAGACAAACAGACAAAAATTCTAAAAACTGTTGGAACGTGTTCTGTTATCAATTCTAAGTATCCCCAGCCAATTTTTTCTCGAATATCTTCCATGTACAGACTTTCGACCCTCTTCAGCTTTATTATATGTATAGATACCTTAAGTTCTGACCACTGTGGACAACAGGTCTCCTTTAGCGGGAAAACCGACAACGCTCCACGACACACTATGTGCAGACCTATTTCTACAAAGAGCTTAGATTTATTTAATCGTAATATTACGAAAAGATTACATTATCTTCCACTTACTGAGGAAAACCCTGACCGTTTGTGTACTCGATTGTTTAATTGTATCAAAACGGAATTTGATGTCTGTTTTAATTTGAAGAAGATTCAAAGCAAGGTCAAAGCTAAACTTAGCGACTGGGCTACGCCAGACATTCACGAGAAGAGACGCCGACTCTATGACTTGTATGATTCGCGAACTACTAATAAAAGGCCGGAATTTCTAGAGTACGTCAAAAACTATTCAAAATCTTTTAAGATAATGTGTGTCGCTGCTAAAGCCAATTACTTGTCAAAAAAGATCCAGAACTCCAGTGACAAGATTAAAACTGTATGGCAAGTTATCAACAACGAAACTGGGAAACGTAAGATAAAAGATCCGCACTTCAGCCTACGAGTCGATGATACTCTAGTAAGTTCTGACCACGAAGTAGCAGATCATTTTGAGCGGTTCTTTTCTAACGTACCCATCGAGACCACGAAGTCTTTGAAGTCATCACCAAATGTCGCTGAATCCTTATTAAAAGAAAATGTTACGGAATGTACAGAAATCTTTAGCTTCACTTACGCAACCCCCCATATTCTAATTAACGCATTTAGATCATTAAACTTAAAGAAGACTGAAGATCTCTGGGGCCTTTCAGAGAAAGTATTAAATTCCGTTGTAGAATCAATCGCACCTTTCTTAGCTGATATTTTCAATAAATGTATAGATACTGGAGTTTTTCCTAACCTAATGAAGCACAGTAAAATTATCCCGTTGTTTAAATCAGGAACCAAAACTGACTCTACCAACTTCAGACCAATCTCAATACTACCGGCATTAAGCAAAGTTTTTGAGAAACTTATTCTTAATCAGCTTGTGTCCCACTTTAATCGCAATAACCTGCTCAATAGCAATCAGTTCGGATTCACTAGAGGTCGTTCTACCACTGATGCCGGTGTGGTACTAATTAAACATATTTTTGATGCCTGGGAAGAGGCTCAAGATGCTATTGGGGTGTTTTGTGATCTGTCAAAGGCATTTGATTGCGTTAATCACGAGAATTTAATTAGAAAGTTAAGTCACTATGGGATCAAAAACGGTGCTCTTGACCTTGTTACATCGTATCTGTCGGAGAGAACACAACGGGTAGTGATCAACGGGACTCAATCAGCAGGGACAACGGTTGCTCTAGGAGTTCCTCAAGGATCAATTCTGGGACCATTTCTGTTTCTTGTTTATATCAATGATTTACCAAACCTTGTGAAAGATAAACATGATATAGTGCTATTCGCAGATGATACGTCGCTCATCTTCAAAGTAGGCCGCAAAGAGAAAAACTTTGACGGTATTAATGAGACACTAAGTACTGTTGTGAACTGATTTACAGCAAATAATCTACTCTTAAATTCCAAGAAAACAAAGTGCATCAAATTCACTCTGCCTAATGTCAAGGAGGCAAACAATTCCAAGATCAAATTGAAGTCTGATGAACTGGAATTTGAAGAGAAGACAGTGTTTTTAGGAATCACCTTAGATTCAAAACTGCAATGGCACGCGCATATTGCCACTCTGGCTGGCAAACTTAGTTCTGCGACCTATGCAGTAAGACGTATTAGACAGTTGACTAACGTTGAGACGGCCAGGCTGGTGTATTATAGTTACTTTCATAGTGTTATGTCCTATGGAATCCTTTTGTGGGGAAAAGCGGCAGACATCCAGACCATCTTCGTGCTACAGAAACGAGCTGTACACTCCATTTACGAACTAAAGGCCAGGGAATCCCTCAGAGAAAAATTTAAGGAGGCAAATATTCTTAAGATTGTTGTATAACTTCTCGCAATCATTACTCAAAGAGTACATCTGATCGTCTGTCAAATTAAACCAGCTTGACAGAACTGGGTTTCCACGAGGCAGCATCTCAATATATTCTTGAAAATATTATGTATGTTCGGAAAAATCTTCATGAGTTCAAACTTAACAGTGATATCCACGACTACAACACTAGAAGTAAACACAAGATTGCAGTGAAAGCCAGTCGTCTCCGGAAGGTTAGCACGTCGTTCGTGGGGAACTGTATACGATTTTATAATAAAATACCCACCGAAATAGTTAATCTGCCACTGAGTAAATTTAAGTCTCATATTAAACGTTATTTGCTAAGCCAGGCCTATTATGCTGTCAACGATTTCTTAAATGATAAAAATGCTTTTAAGCCAGTGATAGTATAATCTTGTTAGTTAAAATATATATACCTATGCTTCACTTAGCCTATTTCCTTGTACAGCTCTTTCGTTATGTTTTATGAAA
Source organism: Notocelia uddmanniana (assembly GCA_905163555.1). Lineage (NCBI taxonomy): Eukaryota > Metazoa > Arthropoda > Insecta > Lepidoptera > Tortricidae > Notocelia > Notocelia uddmanniana. Next base: position 39,822,894 of record LR991052.1, on the reverse strand, counting down.
CATGATGCTGTTTCTTGCCGAACAGTTGTTTTAATCTTTTATATTATTTATTAATGTCCGGCAGCCTGAATATGTCATGCTCGCTTAAAAGGCTTTGCTTACGGTGGCGTCGTTGATCGGGTCGCCACCTTCCCTATCAAATGGTCGAGGGAGGCGATGGCTGAGATACGCGTCATACTCGTGATCGGGTGCTGTTTGTGGAATCCGGTCTGTTCATGCTTGCAAGGGCATGATTAATACCTTAATACTAGTGTTATTTTATTGGAGATTGACGAGAGACATCATCCTGTTTTGGATTAATTTTATTGTTATTGACGCTTAGAGACCTTATACATCTCTGAGAATATTCAATTACTTATTTTCATTTACTACTTATTTTAATTTAGACGCTTAGAGACCATGTACATCTCTAAGGACTTAGGAATAATGGACGCTCAGAGACCATTTACATCTCTGAGATATTAAATTTATTGTATATACTTCTGTGTATTCGGACAGAGACCGTATATATAGGTCACTAATTTTTTTTGTTTATATAATGTATTATAAGTTAATTTTAATTGAATATTGTGAGTTTGTTAATCACTATAGTTTTAAAATCATTATTATTATTGTCTACTTTTTTTTAGTTCTGCAATTCTGTTTTGAAAACATTATAATTATCATTGTCAATTTATTTAATTGTATAATTCATGTGTTGACTTGTAAAAGTGCCCTTGTGACCTATTTGCAGAATAATTTTTTTTATTTTGATTTTGATTTTTTGACTCGGTATGTGGATGAAAACAAACAAGTACGAAAAGTTTGATATTTTTATTTTTCAATATACTCCCCCCTATGTTCATACACTTATAAGATCGATCAATTATTTTTTTAATCTCTCATAAAAATATTTTTTATCTTTGGTGTAAAAATGCTCCTCCACGGCCGCCTTCAACGCTTCATCGTCAGAAAATTTATTTCCACGCAGATCCTTTTTAAGATTGGGGAACAAAAAGAAGTCGCTTGGGGCTAAGTCCGGACTATAAGGTGGATGAGTAACAGTTTCAAACCCACATTCAACAATAGCTGCCTTGGCAATATGAGCAGTATGGACAGGGGCGTTGTCATGCAGAAGCAGAACACCTTTGGTTAACTTTCCTCGCCTCTTTTCTTTGATTAAGTATATATATAAAAAAACAAATAGTAATAATATTGACGAATCCGAAACGTCGCTCGATGAATCCGAAACGTCGCTCGATGAATTCAAAACATGTCACTCGATGAGTTAGAAACATGTCAGTCGATGTGTCCAAAACATGTCACTCGATGAGTCCAAAACATGTCGCTCCATGAGTCCGAAACATGTCACTCGATGAGTCCGAAACATACCGCGATAAGCCGGAATAATGTCGCAAGTATGCTTACAGAGTCTAATGGCGGTTGGCTGAATGTAAAATCGATATCTGAAGTTCCGGGAGATCTCTTAATACGAAACCAAGGTCATATTTAAAAAGAGTGACGGCCATATTGATTTTCTTTGTTTACGTTCTGATTTAGTTCAAAATCGCTGTCTCAGCGTCCGAGAGGTCTCTTAATACGATTCAGATGTAAAATTTGACAAAAAGTGGCAACCATATTGATTTTTCTTATTTACTTAATCCACCTACCTACCTACCTGATGTGGTCTGGTTAGGGAATCTAGATAAGTGATTAGCTTACCAGTCATAGTAGTTAGTGAAAGGTAAGCCTTTGAAGAAAATACAGCACGGTCACTAGTGGTAGTGTTGAGAATGCAAGGCAAAGATTCACTGTGATGGCGTAGTGGTCTGGATGGCCTAATGATAAGGACAATGATCCATTAAATCAAAGACGTGGATTTGATTATCGTCTTAGGCGCCTTCCTGACTTGTCGATGCGGGGGCGGTACGATATGAGAAAACTGTCAGCTGTCAGCGTCAACCGATACTAATGCAGTACTGCCACACTTCTGCGCATGGTATTACTACTGCGCAAACGTATTACTGACAGTATTTTGTCAAGTGAGGAAATCTCACATCGGTAAATTCACGTCAAAGAGCAAAATACCTATGACATATCGCTCCCGCCCCACCAAATCAAGAAGTCGCCTTAGGCTAGCTCTTCGACGTACAGATATAAATTTTGAAAGAAATCGGGACATAAATAAAGAAAATCAATATGGCCGCCACTTTTCCCAAATTTTACCTCGGATTCGTATTAAGAGACTTCTCGGACGCTCAAATATCGATTTTGAACGAAATCGGGACGTAAATAACGAAAATCAATATGGCTGCCATTTTTTCCAAATTTTACCTCGGATTCCCATTAAGAGAGCTCGCGGACGCTCAAATATCGATTTTGAACGAAATCGGGACGTAAATAACGAAAATCAATTTAACTGCCATTTTTTCCGAATAACGAACTGGTTCTAAACCAACCACTAGAAATAAAACAAAAAAATTTGGAAAAACGCAGGCTACGTCGTAAATGGCACCAAAGCCGACATCCAACTGATAAATCTGCTCTAAATCGATCAATAGTTGAGCTCCGGTCTATGATAACCGCAAACAATGATCGTACACTGCAAACGAAATTAGAATCACTAACTGCGACAAACTCGACAAACTACTCACTGTGGAAATTTGCAAAAGCGTATGATAGACCACAAGAATTTAAACCTCCTATTAGATACGTCACATGCGGATGGGCAAAGACCAATAAACAAAAAGCAGATTTATTTGCCGATCACTTATCGACGGTATTTACGCCTAACAAAATGGGGGAAGCCGACTCAGACGAATATGTTGCCTCTGTGCTACACACTGACCTCCAACTCGAACAACCACTCAAAGCTACTTCTCCACAAGAAGTATATAAACTAATAAAAAGTCTGGATTGTAGAAAATCCCCTGGGTTTGACCTCATAACCAAAGAAATTCTTCAAGAACTGCCAAAAAAGGCAATAGTATTTATAACATTGTTGTTCAACGCGATGCTTAGAGTTCAGTATTTCCCTAGTCTATGGAAAGTTTCCCAAATCATAATGATTTACAAATACGGAAAACGCGCACAGGAAAACATCATACCGGCCCATCAGCCTTCTGCCAGTGTTATCAAAAATGTTTGAGAGGGTACTACTAAATAGACTGGTGCCAGTACTGCAAGAAAGAAGAATAATACCAGACCACCAGTTTGGATTTAGAAAACAACACGGAACTGTAGAACAGGTACACAGAGTTTGCACGACCATAAGAGAAACTTTGGAAAACAAACAATACTGCTCCTCGGCTTTCCTAGACATACAACAAGCCTTCGATAAGGTATGGCACGAGGGTCTCTTGTGTAAGATAAAGCTAACTCTTCCACATAGTTTCTTCCACATACTTAAATCATACCTCACAGAAAGAATATTCTACGTTAAAGAAGGCGGAGAAACTTCAAAATTCTTTGATATAAAAGCAGGTGTACCCCAGGGGTCAGTGCTAGGGCCTGCCCTATACACAATTTACACAGCAGACTTACCAAGCCCTCCAGGTGTCACAACAGCGACTGTTGCCGACGATACTGCAGTACTGGCAAGACATAGTGACCCCAAAAAAGCATCTGATGCTCTACAGATTGGCCTACAGGAGGTTCATAACTGGCTAGAGAAATGGTAAATAAAAGCTAGTGCCGCCAAATCCACCCATGTAACGTTTACTCTTCGCCAGGGAAACTGCCCCTCCGTTAAACTCGGAGACAATACGCTACCGCACAGCGACTGCGTAAGATACTTGGGAATGCACGTTGATCGACGCATGACCTGGAAAACCCACATTAAAACCAAAAGGGACGAAATCGCGATCAAACACAAAAACTTATATTGGATGTTAGGGAGAAACTCCAGATTGTCATTGGACAACAAAATTCTTATCTATAAAGCGGTACTAAAACCGATATGGATGTATGGCGTACAATTGTGGGGTAGCGCTAGCGACTCAAACATTAACATCATACAAAGAATACAGAACAAGATCTTGAGATCAATAGCAAATGTACCTTGGTATGTAACCAACAATGAACTGCATCAACACCTATCAATGGCGACGGTAAAGAGGGAAATATAAGGAGTGACTAATTAACCATCCCAATAAATTAGCACACCAACTTACCGTCCAGAACCACTTAAGACGACTTAAAAGACATAACATCTTGGAGCTACAAAACAGAGAATAGCACCAGACTCCAAAAATGAGGGGATGCTCTCGCTGGAGAGCACACTCGACTTTCCAGATTATATATACTAATCAACACATCGACTGACCGCCGATTAAACTAAGAAACAAAAAAAAACTGCCGTTTTTTTCAAATTTTTCCTCGGATTCGTATTAAGAGAGCTCGCGGACGCTCAAATATCGATTTTGAATGAAATTGGCACGTAAATAAATAAAATCAATATGGCCGCCACTTTTTTCAAATTTTACCTCGGATTTGCATTAAGAGACCTCGCGGACGCTCACATATTGATTTTGAACGAAATTCGAACGTAAATAAAGAAAATCAATATGGCTGCCACTCTTTCCAAATTTTACTCCCCATCGGTGACCTAAAAAAAACCGAGTCGGCAGACTGTATGTAGTAAGACTGTGGTATGGTCAACTGCAAAAATACGTATCATCGATACGTATACGTATTTATGAGAGGATTAAATCGTTAATCCTCTCATAAATACGTACCGCAACCTTAATATACATAAGAGCAGGACATATTTTTAAACAAGTTGTATGCACCCATATTTTTGCAGTTGACTGTACTAAGTACGATAAGTATATTAACACATTTATATAAATACTAACATCAAGAGGGGAGGCCTTTGCCCGGCAGTGGGACACTCTATAGGCTTTTAATAATAATAGCAGGTTTACAGTCAGCATCAAAATTTGCCAAGCATATGAAGGGGCCAAAATCCCTCAGGCAGGGGGAGGGGATCCCTCGTAATAAAGACTTTAGAACTTTTCAAATGCGTAGCTACTTTTGATGCTACATCAAATTAAACTTCTTCTCCATAAGGCCTCTACGTGTTGGATTTATATTCCCACGCACGCCTTCCAAATGACCGGGTTTCATCCCGTGAATTTAAAACGGAGATACATAATGACAATAAATACTAAGAACCTTCATGTTACCAGTATTGGACCCAGGACTGTCAACTTTGCAGGCAGAGCCGCTTTACACGTCTTCTAAAGAGTGAAAAGGTTTCCTACTGTATTTGTGAATGTCTACTGTGGGTACATGCATTAAGTACTTACCGTATTGTATTTGTTCTTCTAGCATTCGCGCGGGCTATTCTTATACGTTTTCGCCGCCTACGCCTACGCCTTATTCTATTCCTGTTATTACCCATATTTGATAGAGCAAGTGCGCGTAAATCAGTATTTATGAAATATTAGTTTTTGAAGGTTTAAATTCAGAAAAAGTAATCGATGTATGTCATCAAGTGCAACATTACGCATTTATTGATATAATTTTCATATTAATAGTTAATGTGCAGAATTTGTAAAAAATGTAATGTAGTGTTTTAGACTTAAGTTTGCGATTTTTTTCTATCGGGCCCAAGTTGCTAAATCGTGTTTTGAATCGATCTTGTCACTAGAGAAAGGTCTCAAAATTGTTGTGCGTATTTTTTGGAAACCCATCATCAGCTACAAACGCGTCACTATTTCGTCAAAAAGTCTGTTTCCTGACCCCACTGCGCCTTGTATTGTCTGTTGTATCGTAGCTCCCTAACGGTTAAACCGAAAACGAAACCGGTTCCTAAATATATTTCGTCATATCTGTTAAGCCGTTTTTGAGATATTGAACTTTGAAATGAAAATGTATGTATATAAAATTCTTTATTGTAGGTACATGATTGACGACCTGTTTAGCCTAGTTGGTAGTGACTCTGCCTCCGAAGCTAGAGGTCCCGGGTTCGAATCCCGGCCAGGGCATTTATTTGTGCATTTTTCACGGATATTTGATCTTGGGTCTTGGATGTTTTCTATGTATTTAAGTATGTATTTATCTATGTAAGTATGTATATCGTCGTCTAGTACCCATAGTACAAGCTTTGCTTAGTTTGGGACTAGGTCGATTTGTGTAAGATTGTCCCCCAATATTATTATTATTTTTATTATTATGATTAAAACACAACAATAAAACAGTAATTATCTACACGCACAGTTGATATATGTACAAAGCCGAGGTTATCCCTATGAGGGATTTCTTCCAGCTAACTTTTAAGCAACTGAGTGGGGTTAAATGTCGGAGGGTTTTCAACTTTTTGCCCGAGCGAGCAAAGCGTCTCCGTTTCAGCTTTCAAAAAAATTCTTTCATATGTCTGTCTGTCCGAATGTTATCCTCTACAGGTCGCATTTCTCAACCGATTCTCGTGAAATTTTGTGAGCAGATTCGATAATTATATATATATTTTTTGTCGAGTCAGTTGCTGGAAATTTTGAAATTAAAAAAAAATCTCTACAGCTCACAGAGCCACTAGTCTAAGTCGGTTATATCCCGCGGCTTTGCTTACGATCTTTGTAATACACGGGCGGAACAGCGCTGCGTCTGAAATAATTAAATAGCAATTATCCTCTATATGGCGATTAAACGAGTTCCACGCGTGCGAAGTCGCGGGAAAAACTAGTAATTCATGAAACATAAACCACACAATATTTGTGGCACAATATAAAAAAATGAGCCATATATAAATATGGCTCATTTTTATTTCAAATATTTAATCGCATTTTCATCAAATCATTCGTCACTTTATGTCATTTCAAATCAAAATAGTAGCCAGCACGCGCTAGTTTATTAAAAACTTCTTCAAATTATTCTACGAGATACGTGCGCGGCACACGTGATAAGTTTACTGTAATGACGTGTGTCTGTGTAGGTGCGTCAAATCTGAGGTTTGTATGGATTTGTTTTACTGACATAGGCTAAATATCTACTGTGAAAGTGACGTGCTTAACTTGTACGCTTCCATCAGTATGTTAGGGATTTTTCCAAATTATTCAAAACAGTGTGCACAAAGGCAAAAGCAATGCACTTGAATAAAGTCCTCAGATAACAAAGCCAAGACTCTCTGGAAAATAATAAACACAGAGACTGGGCAGAGAAATAATAAAATGGTCCACAATTTCTTTGAAAATAGAGGTTAATTTCATTACTAATGCACTAAAAGTAGCCGATGAATTTAATAATTTCTTTTCCAAAATTCCTACAGTCACAACTCAAAGTTTGGTATCATCTACCACAATAGCAGAATCCCTTCTGAGTGAGAACGTAAAATTAGAGTCACTAAATATTTTCAAATTTCAGCATGTTTCTCCTCTAGATGTACTGAAGTCTTTTAAAATGTTAAAAATAAAGAGCACTGAGGACTTATGGGGCGTGCCAGTCAAGGTACTGGAATCTATTCTCAAGGTCGTTGCACCCACTCTAGCACTCATTTTTAATAGTGGTGTAGACAATGGCATTTTACCAGACTTAATGAAGTGTAGTAAAGTAGTTCCTATTTTCAAATCAGGTCATAGAGATAATCCTTCTGATTATCGTCCAGTTTCTATCCTACCAGCGTTTAGCAAAATATTCGAAAAAATAATGCTTACGCAATTGGTTTCTCATTTTAATTCACACGATATTTTGCACGCACAGCAGTTAGGTTTCACGAAAGGTAGATCAACTACTGATGCAGGTGCAAGTTTTATAAAATTTATTTTGCAGTCTTGGGAAGAGTCATATGACGCCATTGGAGTGTTCTGTGACCTTTCCAAGGCTTTTGATTGTGTAGATCATGGTACTTTAATTTGTAAGCTTAACTTCTATGGTATCAGAGGACATGCATTAGATCTTATGAAGTCATATTTAACACAGAGAAATCAAAAGGTAGCGATATATAGAGGCCATTTCGTCAGAGACAATGGTAGAGATGGGAGTACCTCAGGGGTCTATTCTAGGCCCTTTCCTGTTCCTTGTTTATGTAAATGATCTACCATATATGGTAAGCCGAAGATCAGGCATTGTAATGTTCGCAGACGAGACCTCATTACTGTTCAAGGTAAGTAGGAAAGATACAGAACACAAATTCTACAATAAAATTCCAAAACTTATTACTGAAGTTAGCAATTCTAAATTCAAATCTGTAGTAAAACAAACACTTATTTCAAAAGCATATTATAAGGTAAACGATTACATCATGGACAGGGATGTTTGGCAGTGATAGTGTCCTGCACGGCTTATCTATCGCGAAAATAGGTTTTCTACTGTAGCATTGTTATTTTTGTAGTAACTGAGACTGTAATTTTATATTTAACTATACAATAATTTTATTGTTTTGAAAATATGACATCTCGCCGAGTTTCTTACGCCGGTTCTTCTCGTGGCAGAGGTTTATTTTTCCGAACCAGTGGTAGTTTATTGACGTTCATAGGTGCATGTAATATGCCTAATTTGAAGAATAAACTACTTTTACTTTTTTTTTACTTTTGTTTGGAGGAATCCGCGAGTCTGACGTGCCTCACAGACTTTTTTGTATAATAATGTTTGAAGTAATGGTATGCCTTATAGTTTTAAGTCCTCTACGTGTAAATAATGTGTAATATTTGAAGTGTTTACGTCATACATATGTTCTTAACATAACCGTCGTGTGACACGTAAAAGTGACTGAGAACCCACCCAAATATTAACAAATTTATGCCCGCGAAAAAAACCTTCCATTAGAAAAAAATATGCAAATTCTTCAGTAAAGTTAAACACAAGTTTGACACACACATGTATTTTACTACAAGAATGAATTTGTTTATAACTTGCTTATTGGCCAAAGATTCCCAATATCCCCATAGAGCAAAGCCCTGGAGACCGAAGTCAAAAAGAGTCCTGGAGCCAATGTAGGCGTATTTCACGGTAGGTATACATTACGGTACCTACATGCGACGCATGTCTAACTACTTGAATATTATTTCTAAGGGTCCTAAGGGTCCTGCTAAACGATATGCAGCAGAAACAGCGGCGGGGTAGTACGGAGCCTTGTGTGACGCTAGCGTTAATGCCATGCTTTAGATGGCAATCTACTACAGCTCTTATGCGTCTTCCGGACAGAAAGCTGGCAATACATCGATGGATGGTAGCTTCGTCAGAAGACCTCGGTGCCAGACCCGATCGAACGCCTTCGCTATTAGGGATGTCACGAATGTCATTTCCATTCACATTCGCAAATACGAATGCGAATGCAAATATTTAGTATGCGAATGTGCGAATTCGAATTTAAGGCCACCAACGTAATTAGTAAAAAACTAATTTTCAAATAAAAACCGCCTTAAAAAAACTAAAAAGCAAAAAATGGACGGAGATTTCCAATCCAATCTTTAGATAAAATTTAAACCTACGATTTTATGACATGCAATCTTATAAACATACTCTTTAATCAATCACTGATTTAACTAGTGGATTCTGTGAGCTCTTTTCAAATATCAAGTTTTCCATATAAATACTTGACAAAAAAAATCTATATAATTATCAAATCTGCTCACAGCATTTCACTAGGTCGATCAACAATTTCTTAATTCTTTATAACCTTTTGAATCAGGTTGCTGGTAACATTACATCACGACCATTAGAATTTACTTCGTCATAATCGCTCCACTATCATATATTTATTAGTCTTCGAATAAAGATCATTCATTCATTCATTCACAATTATTGAAACAATTAACACGGTTACCTTGTTATTTATTTAACATCTTATAAAACATACGTATTAACAAAAACAGATTGATAATTCATTCATCTTGATTTAAATATCTTAGCGCCATCCATTAAACACTTGGGAGTTTTGGATGACCATCTTCTTCATCAATTCCAGTTCACCAAACGCTACTATTTGAATGAAAATGCTTGGTTTGTTACCGAAAATACTAAAATTGTTAAATGTTTTGCTTGAATTTCCAGTTCCCTCCCTTCCATTCCAGATGCTTTAAAAAAATTAATACTTTTCCAAGGCGGTTCACAAATGATAGAGTTCTGAGGTAACACACATAAAAAAATCAAAAAGAACATAAAAACGAATTGATACACTCCTCCTATTTGAAGTCTTTTGAAAAGTGCTTTCTATTGGTTCAAGACATGCGCTTCTTCTTCGAAACACGCCACGACTTGCACACATTCGCATTCGAAAAAAATTCGCATCGTTTGATGCGAATACGAATGTTGATGCGAATGTTTAAAATGATGCGAATTATTCGCATATGCGAATACGAATTTTCGTGACATCCCTATTCGCTATGTCCAAGCTGACCGCTAAAGCCTCACTCTGGCTCTTAACGGCTGAAGCCCACCGGCGAGTATTAAGATACACCAGAATGCCCCCCAAATCCGCTGGATGTGGGCCGCTCAGGACCGGTCATGTGGCACTCTTTGGGGAGGCTTATTATGTCCTTCGCCAGATAGGGTTATAGATGCCTATTTTTTTGAAATTACCGCATAACTGCGAAAACTTTACGATTTGTGAATAATTTTAGGGCTGTAAATTTGAATTTTACCTTTTTTTTTCACTTCTCATGTTTCTGTATTAAAGCAAATAAATATTTAAGAGCAAATATTAAAAAAAGCAGACAGTAGTATTGTAGAGAGGCGTCAGGGGCGATGTTGGGTAGAGCTGCCTCGTTGTTGAAGCCGAAAAAATGATTTACAGATCTGAATCTGTGCCGAGTCCCGCGAATGCACATACTAGTGGCTCGGATTATAGATATTATAATTTTTGACCTTAACCAGCCATTATTACAGTAAGGGGTCTGTCCCAGCGGTCGGCAATGGCTTCACCAAGATGTTGATTGTAAATAATTTAATTTAAAATAATATTTTTTCTCACTTGTTGCTGTTATCCTAATAATTACGGTTTTTGCAGAATTTAAATTTTTCGAGAACATTTTTTTGAGGATAGACGCCTCGCTGGTATGGATAGATGCCTCGCCAACAAAATGCAAAGAGGGATAGATTCCTTTTGGAATAAAAAAATTTTTTTTATTAAAATGCTTCTTTTGTATCTTAATAATAGGTACGTTTTTACGAATTATCAACACATATTTAGTCCCATTTGGTTCTTGTTCATTTCATGGAAAGCGACTAGTAGTTCCTCTTACTTCCAATCCAACACACAACTCGAGCTTTTGCCCTTCCTTCGGTACTTTCGTTGTATTGTGAACCTAAAATGTATAAATTTATTAACATAACACACAATCTAAAATATATTTATTAGTTAAAAAAAGTAAATTCAACTTTGTCGATGGGTGACAGTATAGATGCCATTTGGATGCCCCTAAAGGCAACTATACCTTGAAAAATCGGGGTGACTATCATTTTCGATATGGATAGATGCCTTTTAATTTTTTGACGATAGTAAACATAAATGCAGTGCTATCGGCACATAGATATTTAACATATCGGGGTTTCGTTACTTACTTCAGATCAGAAACTAAATATTCGCATCACCTCCACGACGGTAGCGAAACGGCGAAGCCATACATATTTACTGATATGTAGAATTTGTTGAATTTAGGGTCGGTAGAGTTAGGCCGTGTAGATTCAGAAGCTTGGCTCTACATGAGATCTGATATATTTTTCACAGGGCAAAGCTTATGTGGTCGTCTTGGCAACATCTTACATGAAATGTTTTTGGTGGGATCTCTATATTTCCCGTCTTTTACTAACTATTAAATAGAATTATTTATTCTTTGTAGGCATGTTTAATACCTTCCTATACGACACGATACATAAGTAATTATAAAATAACATAAAGGCAAATTTACCTGAAACGAAGAAAAAGTGTTTTAACATACAGATAGACGACGAAATGAAACTAAGTTCTCTTAATGACATGAGATGTAGTATACTCGTACTGCCTTAAAAACAAATAATCAGCAGCTTCGTAAAATACCGAAATACTTGCGATTCTTTAAATCGAAATGTCGTTGTAAATCATTGCTCGGGTTTTCGCGGAGAGCCGCCGCGCTCGTAGTCGTCCGGCGGATAAATCGCGTTTACCACCGTGTCAGATCGCGATCGAGCTAAATCATGCTTATTGGTAACGAAGCGTGGCGGCGCGTGCGCGGAGCTGAGTGCGGGGGCGGGTGGCCCTGCCATCCCACTTGCGAATACCTTGTGTACCTATTACTCACTTTTACAGCCGAACTTTTACTACCGTTCCCGGTATAGTTTAAGTTAAGGAGAGATATAGTTCTATTACTTATTCTGTGGTAGAACTACACCGGATAACCGGTAGCTATTATATGTATATATCTATGTTATGTTTGCACGGTCAAGCAATTTGATTTCTGGGCCGCTTAGTATCTTGTCATAGTAAAAATCAATATGAAAGCTGCTAGAGGTATCATATTATTGTCACTGTGACAAGGTACGAAGTTGACGGTTCGCTTATTAGGACGGTAAAACTGGCAGCTTTTCTTATCATCACTCGTCACTAGCCATGAGTGGCCTAACTTCATATGTAGATTATAAACATAGAGGGCTAATGCTACTTTAAAGCGCATTTTCATGCATCGATAACTCGGTCTATCTATACTGTATGCATTCGAATGCTCCCCGAGATGGGACTACTAAAGGCTCATGCTCGTTACCTCGGTCGATAGCCGGATTCTCCTCGCAGACGAGATGGTAACGAGTATTAAACGTCATCAGTCGATAACACAATAGTCGTTCAGTCACATGCAGGTATTTATCGTAAACGGTAAGACCAGTAAAATCGATCAGTCAATAAAAATGTGCCCGAATGTACTCGCAGTTCGCGAGGAAAAGGGTATAAAGTTTAGTCTACTAGGCAAAATCTGCTAAACCGACGTCTTCAGCAACAGTCAATATAGGCCTGGAAGAGTCATTTCATTGTACTGCTTATGCGATTCAAATAAAATTTGTACATACGGTCAAAACGCCAACATGTCTTAATAAAAAAAAATCGGTAAGAAGGAAATGAAAAAATATATATACTACGACTCTACTGTGCTTCTTCTAATCAATGATACATATAAAACCCAGATTTAAGACTTACCAACAGGCAAAAGACCACAATAGGGAATTAATCGCATCAGAAACACCATGCTGCATTTCATACACCGCGCGTAGCTGATTTACCTAGATTTAAAATTTACCTAGATAGGAAAATTCAATTTCAGAATCAGGGGTTAAAATTAGGTAGTCCTTGTTCCTGAGCATGTGCGACGCAGGCGGAGCGGACTTAGATGAAGATGGCGGGATCGGGATAGCTTCATAAGCGCAAATAAGGTAGATAGTAGAGGAAATCAAAGGGACTTTTGCCTAGGAGGGGGACGCTCACACAAAAAGAACAAACATTTCTTAAACATATACGTATATCTACGAACTAGAGAGGAAACAGTGGTCCGTACAACACAGCTACCACACAAACGGCGCAATCAGGGGATAAATTTTGTTAGTCGATGCTTCACAACCAGGGGCGAGGGGCTGAACAGCCCTATTATTGAATTAAGACTGTGTAATCACCGCGTAGTAACACAAGGTGTCGTTGGCGCCGCACCCTTTGCACCACTGCCATGCGGGACAGCTTTAGAAATTTTCTAGAACTAGCACATTCGTAATTCTTATGTATTCAGCATCTGTAAGATGTCAAGTAAACAAATTCAACACCACTTAGTTAAACTAAGACTTTAAACTTAAATTTTGTATGAGTAATATTACTATTAGCTATACCTAGCCAATCATTAGAAGGTACCTAAAATGTGCTGAAACTTTCTTTCAGATAAAGAGTATTATGGAGCAGAACGTAGGTTTTATATGAAACCACATCTAAATCTGGTGCTTGTTAAGTTCGCTCGCAAGGGGTCGACAGCAAGTGACGCGTGCAACGTATTATTATAATAACAAGTGGATGAGAGTGGCGGGTGGCTCACGGGCGAGAATTAGCGGCTGCGGCCGGACATAATGATCCCCCGCCGGGTCGACCCGCGGTACCCAGCTCGTACCAAAAGGCTCATGCCTAACTGATCATAAATTACACTTTATTGTATTGTAGGCTTATATTTGCTCGATTTACGCGAATTGAAAACCTTGAGTATTATGTGGCATTATGGGAATCCCATTTTATCTGCATTCCGATATTTTTTCTTCAGTATAGCACGTAGAACCGATGGCCGTTGGGGCGGAAAGGTTCTCGAGTGGCGACCACGTACCGGAAGGCGTAGCGTGGGCAGGCCCCCCACACGGTGGACTGATGACCTGCTAAGGGTCGCGGGTGTCCGCTGGATGCGGGTGGCGCAGGACCGGTCATTGTGGAAGTCTTTGGGGGAGGCCTATGTCCAGCAGTGGACGTCATTCGACTGACATGATGATGATGATGATGATAGTCTGCTGAACAAAATTACAGACATTCAGAAACAAGGAAGCAATGATTCCACACTAGCATAAGAATAATTTATTGATTATAGCTGATGATGTCTGTGCTTGTACTTACAAGTTACCCAAGTTACCTACATATAAATTGTTACATGCGCCTAAACTAGGATTATATTGCTGTTAAGCAAAGCTCTTCTGTCTGCTCTCTGCTGTCTGTCTGTCCGTCCGTCCGTCTGTCACAGCCAATTTGCTCCGAAACTACCAGACCAAATTGAGTTGAAATTTGGTACAAATGTGTGAATTGCTGAGCTAAAACATATAACGTAAATAAATGAATTTTAAACATTAATGGGTAGCAAATTATAAAATTAAAAATATTTTTTGCTAACTGTATCGTGTGACATATCAAATGAAAGGGCTCACTTTGAGAATGTCAAATATATTTAAAAAATCGGCCAAGAGCTTGTCGGGCCATGCTCAGTGTAGGGCTCCGTAGTTGCCCACTGAAGTTACTTACGTAGCGTTTCATATGGCTTAACTGATCATGTCTGCTATAGATTTCGTTGAAAGTCTTTATTAAGCTTTACTTTCATGATTTTTGTTTCAAATATTTTGGACACATAGATCAAATGTTAGAGGGGGCGCACGCATTTTTTTTCTTTTGGTTAGCAAATTTTTTTTTAATATCACTTAGTCAACAAAATTGTGATGAAGGTCTCTATTCATTTTGAAAGACCTATCCAACAACAACACACACCATAGGGTTGAAGCAAAAAAAAAACATTCCCCCTTTAGTGTAGGGGAGGTATCCTTATAAAAATATTTTTAGATTTTATTTAATGTCTTTCTCAGTTTTATTGATTGATATATCCATACCAAACTGTAGCTTTCTAGCACTAACAATCACAGAGCAAAGCCTCGGACAGACAGACGGACATGGCGAAACTATAAGGGTTCCTAGTTGACTACGGACCCCTAAAAAACCAACAATATACAATATTCAAGGTACTTTCTCTCCATGTGGCATAGCCGTGGGACGCCCTGTATATATATTTTCATAATGTTAAAATAAATGACACAATGACTCACTTACTCCGAAAATTAAAAATATATGATAAATTGAAAAAAAATTATCTTGTATTATCGCATATTCCTTTTCAATACAGCCTTCTCTTTAAAATAGCCAAATCCAAAAACTAGGGCTACTTATGCTTTTTAGAAAAAAAAACATTCAATGGATCTTTTTATTCTCACTCTTGTATCTAACGAGGCGTTTCTAATGCATTTATAAACATAGGCGCTGAGCTGGCTCAGGAAGGAAGCTCAGCAATATTGTGACATATCGGGTGATTGTTGACACGTGCGCCTTTCCTTTCGCCGGCGCCGGCGGCGGCTGCTGGCGCGCGCTCCGACGCGTGCCCGACTAAATTACAGCCCACCTAATTGTTAACTACATATAATCAGCTTAGGTTACGCAAGCTATATTGTCGCAGCAAGATTTAGATCATAAGCAGATAGGAGTACAGCCGTAAGCAGATACAAATACCTAAGAGGGACGCGAGACCGCGCTTACGCTGCTTCAGTGTCCATTCATTATGCTATAAACAATGGGAAATTTAACATTTTATCCCCTTTAAATTTATTTAACCAACGGTAGTGTAGTGCTTCAAGCATGTGGATGTCAAGTGGCAGTTATGCGTTTGAAACCCGGCTTGTACCTAAAACTGATCGAGTTTTTCGGAACTTTTGCATGGAATATAATTTGATATTTACAGTTAGATTTTCAGTTTAGGAAAATATAGTCAAGAAACCTGCATACATCTGCGAAGAAATTCAAAGTGAAGTCCCCAAGCCGCACTGGGCCGGCGTGGGGAGACTAGTGTCCGATCGTTCTCATCAATGAGAGGAGGCCAAACAGTAGGACGAATACTTTTTGATTTGTAATAAGTCTAAACAATAAGTCTAAGAGAATCTAAAAATATTGAATAGCCAACCGATACAGATTTCAATGGGCGAGGTACTCGTATCAGACGATTAATTACTTCGCTGTTTAGTTTATTAAGTTTAATAATAATGTTAACACTAATATCTGGGTAAGGACCAAATTTTAGAACCACATTTAAGGCTTTTAAATTCGTTTACACTTGAAGGTCCGATCACAACGCTGCCGCACCGTAAACGCAGTGACGTGCCCCATGCGTGATGTTTTTAACTCTTATCACTGCGATTTGGTGAGTACCACACCGGTACTCACAATACGGTGACGGTACGACCTCCAGGTGGAGGTTATCTATGGGCCAGCTAGACCTTTGTTTCCCTTGTGGCACGAAATCTTTTCATACAATTTAAATGGGTAACTTTCGTGTCACGGCGGAAATAATTAAATTGTATACGAATTAAAAGTATTAAGACCCTGAACGAAGGTCCAAAAGGTTTGGTCCTGACCCTTCATTAAAATATATGGTCATATTGGTCTTCTTACAATAACATCAAGTGTGTGCGTGCATACCTAGTACCGACGTCAAATTTCAGTGCTTTGGTGGGACATTTTTTAGGTATTATAAATCTAACGCATACGAACTTTCAATAAATTCTCGGTATTAGAATGAAAACAAAAGAATACGATAGATGTTTTATTTTTATTTTTGAATTTACTCCTCCCCTATGTTTATGCACTTATAAGACGGGCCAATTAGTTTTTTTAACCCTATATATATTTTTTGTATATATTTTTTGTATTTTTGGTGTCAAAATGATCCTACATTATACATTACTGTCTTCAATGCTTCATCGTTAGAATATCAATTTTCACATGGATCCTATTTGAGATTGGGAAACAAAAAGAAGTCACTCTGGTTCAAGTTTGGACTATACGTTGGGTATATAATAATTTCGAACCCAGATTCAAGAGCAGCAGCCTTGGCAATATGAGCAGTAAGCATAGCTGAAGACATGACTTTGAACTTCTTGTAGTGAGCTCTTCCTTTAATGTGCCACTGCATGGGCTCTTGTTTGCTCTCAGGGTCATAAGGATAAACCCACGTGTTCTATAAACTAAATTTTGCAGTATCTTATCAGGAATTTCACCGCACACCTGAAGAAATTTGAAACAACAAGCAACACGCGTATTTTTCTGAAGCGGTGTCGGCATTCGCGGCACCCATCTCGCACTGATTTTTGACATATTAAACATACATACATACATAGTTGAATAGACTAATAAACACATTACCTCTTTTGCATCGCGCAGTCAAGTAAAAAGACAGATGTTTAACTATAATCGGGTAAAGTTCGATTCATTCAAAAGACAGATTCTTAACTATAATCGGGTAATCTAAATAAAGGTAAAATTCTGAAAACATTGATATAAAACCTGTAAACCTATCAGTCAACGAAGAAAAGGTTTACCGATGTAACTAGAGTCTCAGTCTGAAGACTTCAGCACGCTATTGAAATGAACACTCTGGTGCCCACTATTGGATTGGCTGGCACTACCTACCTATTGTAAATCTAATAACGACACATGTAACCCTAACTACTAGGTACCTATACGAATTTATCTAGGAAGAAACTGAACGAAATACTGGGGTATATATTATATTACTCATACTCGCTATCTGGATAACAATATAACGAAACTCTAGCTAGGTAGATAGGAACTTGAAATGAAAGTATATCTAATAACAAAGAGAATCCAGCAAATTCCGTCGGTCAGAGCTGCGGAGGGCTTGTGGCAGGGGGTAGGAGCGGGGTCCTCGTTAGCTATGCAAATTTATACCCGCGCAGGAGCCGAGCCGTCAATCCGATCACCACGCCCCCGCTACCGCTCAGTAACTGTAACTGGCTTTACACTCAACTCTACCGTGTACTGTTATGCAATTCACAACTTCTCGAGTCATCTAACCGCTCGTCAGTATATCTTAACCCTGAGATTCGTAACGAATTTGCAGAGTAGAGTTCAAAGTTATAGTGGATAGCTTGGAGTCATTGTTTGGTATTTATTGTGTGTGCCCTGGCATTCACAACCTATTACCCTCTACCCACCAATGTAAGTCTGAACTCTGCTATCTCGGAGTCGAGATATTAAACTAGGGGCGAGCGGTCATTCAAGACGGGTTCCTTTTAATTTGGTTTATCGTGTTGATGATGTGCGAAGCTAAATGTTTGTCACTTTTGAAATCTATCTATCTATTGTAGTAACACTCGGTTTCCTTTACTATGCTTTACTACGGCGGCCGGGAAATAAGGAATTACCTGTGTAGGTATTTGTAAAAATTCATCGCCACTTTACATGAAGGGGATTTTATTTTACGACTTTGTCAGTTTTATTGATTTATATATCCATACATTCCATACCAAATTGTACTTTTATATTAGCACTAACAATCACAGAGCAAAGCCTCGGACAGACAGACAGACATGGCGAAACTATAAGGGCTCCTAGTTGACTACGGAAACCTAAAAAAACAACCAAATGGCGGACTTTTGACGCTCTGAAGCCGGAACGGCTCGATGGATTTTAGCTTCAAAGGTTTCGCTAGATTCATATTATTGTGTGTGTACATCTGGTGTAAATAATGGTAGCTTATTGGTAGAGAATCGAAAAACATCAGTCAGTTTTTAAAAATATATTTGCATTTCTCTTGTTTTTATTAAGAGTAGGTAAATGATAAAAGACCAGAGTCTTTGACCAGTGTGTATTGCAAATGATGACATATGGCACTGAAACGTGGTCGCTTACTATGGGCCTCATAAGAAGGCTCAAAGTCACCCAAAGAGCAATGGAGAGGGCTATCCTGGGAGTATCTCTGCGTGATCGCATCAGGAATGAGGCCTTCCGCAGCAAAACCAAAGTAAGCGATATGTCCTCCGAATCTCTTAAGTGGCAGTGGGCGGGGCACATAGCACGTAGAAACGATCACCGTTGGGGCAGAAAGATTCTCGAGAGGCGACCAAGTACCGGAAGGCGTAGCGTGGGCAGGCCTCCCATACGGTGGACTGATGACCTGGTACGGGTCGCGGGTGTCCGCTGGATGCGGGTGGCGCAGGACCGGTCATTGTGGAATTCTTTTAAGGGGGGCCTATGTGCATGTCTTTCGGCTGACATGATGATTATGATATGATAGTGGTTTTAAATTAGGACGGACGTAGTAGGTATGGAACCCTTCATTATGTGCGGGATCCGACACGCACTTGTCCGCTTTTTATTTTATAACGCAAAACACCAAAGTGACCAAACAAAGCCTTTGAATATATCTGTACAAAATTCTTTTTATTTAAAAGTAGGTACCCCCAAACAGATCTCATATAAATTTGGTGAAGCTCTGATGATGGGATCTAGGAGGAATCGAGGGAACTCCTCGAATTTGATAGGCACGCATATGCTGATTTCGGTATTTTCTGTTGGTAACCAAGCATTGGCTCACGGAAAGCACAAATTGTGGCATAGCGAAGTACAAAATTGGAGTCGTTTTTTTTGGTCTAAATTATTTAATTAAAGATTCATCAACACAACTCATCCAAGTGGTCGCAAGCCTGCACACTAAATTAGCTGGTCGCTAACCGACTTGTCGACCCAACACGGTATGCATTTAGGTAATAACAATTAAAACAGTATTTACCCCGTCCCCTCAAATCGGCCTTTACGCATTTTAATATTTTAAATATATCTTTATTCGACTCGACGACCTGTTTAGCCCAGTTGGTAGTGACTCTGCCTCCGAAGCTAGAGGTCCCGGGTTCGAATCCCGGCCAGAGCATTTATTTGTGCATTTTTCACGGATATTTGTTCTTGGGTCTTGGATGTTTTCTATGTATTTAAGTATGTATTTATCTATATAAGTATAAGTATGTATATCGTCATCTAGTACCCATAGTACAAGCTTTGCTTAGTTTGGGACTAGGTCGATTTGTGTAAGATTGTCCCCCAATATTTATTTATTTATTTATCTTTATATATATAATTCTTCTGTACGTGTGTTTGTCACCTTACTCCTCCTAAACGGCTGGACCGATTTGGATGAAGTTCTGTGTGAATATTCAAGTGGATTCCTGGATGGTTTGAAAATACAATTGGACCCGGTAGATGGCGTCCTTATTGCGTTTTCATGAAAAACCGTATCTGCTGAACAATTCTGTACTATAGATGGCGTTGATATCAATTCTTTGGCATTTGACGTACGGTATGCAATAATACATGTGCAAGTCCTTTGCCTCATTGACATATTTCGAATAAATTGAAGAAATATGATAGAGCTCAAACCTGTAGTAAGTTCTGCAGCAAAAGAAAATATGAGTTTTGAGTCGGCTTTATATATCCGCATCGCCAGTAAAATAACTAATCACCAAATAAACGGTCTGTTTACAACTTTGACTATGGAATTCAATGGACCGGGCGTATTGTTCTATTTGTACCAAAGCTACTGAGGCAAGGGGCTTGCAATGGGTGGAGCGCGCCGCGTTAATAACCTAACGCTCGAAATCCCCGAAACTAGCTGTCAGTCGCGGGCCGTCGCCGTCCGGTCCGAGCGTTTACGTGCCCGTCGTGATCCGCTGCCGCGCGCCGCCGACTTGATCGCGACGAACCGCGCTAACGTATTTTTTTGTGTAATTTAAAAAAAAACACGATGAAACCTATAACCGGCACCACATGTTCTGTATATGGTTGTTTAAATACCCGAAGGAACGTCGGTGTGTCTTTTTTTCAATTACCTACAAATTGTGAACGGTAAGTTTTTCTTTTAGTTTGGTATATGTAATAATAAGTACTTATTTAGTATAACCTTGGTGTTTAAAATTATCAAGTTGTAAGTTACAATGTACAACAACAATACAAATGAATACGATACGAACCACCTGGTTACTTTCTTAGGTACATTTCCGCCGATTTACTTATTAAGTACCTAACTGTAATTTTATTCAAAATGAAACACGCGTTATTCAATTTATTTTACTTGATTAGCTACATAATAGTTGTCCTATTTAGATAGTTGTCCATTATTGTGTTGTGGCCATAGCATTTGAAACACGGACAAAGTGTAGGTACCTATACCTGAGAAACTTAAGAAGATGACCTGTCCTGTTTTATGTGCTGTGTTGATTTGTATGTCCGACAAAACCTGTTGGTTGATGATTTGAAATGAATTTTTTTTTGAGAGTTGAACGGGGAATGGTAATTTTTTGGCTCTTTTCTTAAATAATTATATTAAAATGACAAAAAAATATATTTGAGATGCACGCAATGAGCTCTTCCATATGTAACACGATATTATGTAGTATTTTGATGATTGTCCCCCAATAAAGGTACTTCCCCTACACGTAAAATGGGGATGCATTTTTTTTCTTTCAAAACCCACCGTGTTTGGCTAGCTGTTGCCCGCGACTTCGTCCGCGTTCTCGCTCCTATTGGTCGCAGGGTGATGTTATATAGCCTAAAGGCTTCCTCAATAAATGGACTATCCAACAGAAAAATAATTTACAATTCTAACCAGTAGTTCCTAAGATTAGCGCGTTCAAACAAACAAAATAAAGCTGAAGAGTTTGTTTGTTTTAACGCGCTAATCTCAGGAAATACTGGTTCGAATTGAAAAAT
This sequence comes from Notocelia uddmanniana, assembly GCA_905163555.1. Lineage (NCBI taxonomy): Eukaryota > Metazoa > Arthropoda > Insecta > Lepidoptera > Tortricidae > Notocelia > Notocelia uddmanniana. The sequence goes on along the minus strand of LR991052.1, from coordinate 39,800,903 downwards.
TGGTTGGCTATATAACATCACGCTGCGACCAATAGGAGACGCGGTAGTAATTTATAAAATGTCAATTTTTTGTAAGGTTAGGTGTCCCCCTCAACCATTTTTAAAGGTTGCCAAGAAGTGAATTTCAGAAGAAAATATGGTTAGACGCTATTGGAACTGAGAATGAAACTAGTGGTAGTTGTTTGAATTGAAAAATAATAAAGACCTGTGTAAATTATTAATATATAAATATCCTGATCTCACGTTGTTTCAATAGTAACCTTTTAATATACCTAATTTGTGGTTATCTCTTGGTTAGTTCTCCCCTAATCCGTGGTGGTGGTGAAATGATAAGACGAAAGAACATCTATACAAAGTATATAGTATTATTAGCATATTCTAAAACTAATCTAATGGGATACATCCAGCATACTTGAGGGTGTCTCGTAGGTTTTTATTATTGGTGACGGGCAGATCTATTTATGCTACATGCCGCTATTCACTGCATGTAATTAATACACGATATTTAGCGAAATAGTAAAGAAACTCTTTACTAGTAACTTTAATCATGAAATCCCGCAAAGTAAATGCCTGTTTCATAGAATCATTAAAGAAAACTGCATAGAAAAGAGCTCACTATTATTCATATACTAGATGAAAGCCCGGCTTCGCTCGGGTGAAATAAATAAGAAAGAAATAAAATAAACATTTATTCGTGACGGTTACGCAAACATCGAAAGAAATAGTGTACAAAAATGTATAAAATAAAAACATTATAACAACGGATTATGATGAAACTTCGTATAGAAATATAGTCTGTAGTCTGGATTAACATATGGAATAGGGAGTAAAAGATTACGCTGACAACGTGACGGGCAAAGGCTAGTATCTTAGCAAGTTAATCCTAAGCTTTTTTATAAGGGTAGTATTTAAAAACAGATAAAAAAATTGACACCGTAATCAGTACTAATTTGTATAGCTAAAATACTAATCTTTCATTAAAATTCAGTTCAGATGTGCAATTGTTAAATATTGATGTGCCAGTCAGTATTTTTGGTGCGAAGTCAGAGCTGCTAACGCGAGCGAAAACAAATGAAGTTCCCTCTCTGTCGAACTTGCAAAATCGAGCGACACAGAGGGAAATACACGATGTTCGTTCGTTTTCGTTTCGCGGTAGCAGCTCTCTTATCATTCAGCCGAATGACGTCCACTGCTGGACATAGGCCTCCCCCAAAGACTTCCACAATGACCGGTCCTGCGCCACCCGCATCCAGCGGACACCCGCGACCCTTACCAGGTGGGGGGCCTGCCCACGCTACGCCTTCCGGTACGTGGTCGCCACTCGAGAACCTTTCCGCCCCAACGGCCATCGGTTCTGCGTGCTATGTGCCCCGCCCACTGCCACTTAAGTTTAGCGATTCGAAGGCCTATATCGGTCACTTTGGTTCTGCTGCGGATGGCCTCATTTCTGATGCGATCACGCAGAGAAACTCCCAGCATAGCCCTCTCCATTGCTCTTTGGGTGACTTTGAGCCTTCTTATGAGGCCCATAGTAAGCGACCACGTTTCAGTACCATATGTCATCACTGGCAACACACACTGGTCAAAGACTTTCGTCTTGAGACACTGCGGAATATTGGACGAAAAGATGTGCCGTAGCTTCCCGAACGCTGCCCAGCCGAGTCGGATTCGACGATTAACCTCTTTCTCGAAGTTGGACTTACCTAACTGGACAGTCTGTCCTAGGTATATGTAATCGTCTACAACTTCGAACGTAAAGTGTCCGATTGTTACGGGCAGCAGCTCTCTATTCTCCGCCAAATTCTATTAAGTGGGGCCCTTTACACTCAATATTATGTGTCAATATTATCGCGATTTTCAAAATTGTATGGGGTCTGTTACACGCTTAATATTATCACACAACTGGTGTGTCCATATTATCGTGGTTTTCAAAATCGTATGGATTTTTCTTCAATATTCATTGCACGTGATACGGATCGTGATATTAGTATATCGCGTGATAATAATAACCATGTAACAGGCTCCTATGGATGTTGCTTCAATATTCAGTGTTTTGCGTGATAAGAATAACAGTTGGTAATATTTTCTCCAATTAATGGAAGCTATTTAACAACTTGTTCCGTTTTGCCAAAGGTATTTCACATTTCGATACGCGCACCATCCAAGAATAGGAGCCGTCAGACCAGAGGGCCTACCGCGATCTGAAAACGAAGTATTTCCCTCTCCGCGCTCGAATATGCAAGTGCGACAGAGAGGCATATATATTTAGTTTTCGGTTGGTAGCACTTTAGTCCGAGCGCGGCGGACGGTCGAAGAAAGTCAAAGAACATTCCGTGTGTTGTCTGTCACACATATAATTTTTTAACTTTCCATCGACCTATGAACTTGAAATTAGGTGATAAATTGATAATGTTTATTATGAAGTATATTTTACCAAAAATATCAATATATTGATAAATCACATTTGTTTTTTAGTTGTACGGAACCCTCAGTGTGCGACTCCGACGCACTTGGCTGGTTTTTATTACATTTTATTTCTCTTATAGTAAAATACCCTATTCGTTTTAAAGTTGACGCCTGCGGGCCTACCGCGAACCAAAGACGAACTATCTTCCTCTATGTCGTTCGAATATACATGTGCGAGAGAGAGGCAGATACTTCGTTTTCGGTTCGCGGTAGCGCCTCTAACGTGCGAGCGCGGCGAACGGCATGAGCTGGGGGTCTACTCCGAAATTCAAAATCCTAACTTCGTATGGTGCCGTCCCTTTCACTCTCCTGTCATAGACTATATGAGTGAAAGGGACGGCACCATACAAAGTTCGGATTTCGAATTTCGGAGTAGATCCCCAGTACCACTAAGTTATAAGATAGAGCGAGATAGGGATAGAATTTTGCTAGACGTTTAAAAGCCATAAGTCACCTAGTAGTTTGTCACAACAAAATAGAGCCGCAGCTTCAAGATGGCGGACAGACTCAGCAAACATTCAAGTGGTGTCCTTTACACGATTAATATTATCACAATACTGGGGTGTCAATATTATCGCAGTTTTCAAATTTGTATGGATTCTGCTTCAATATTCACGTGATACTTATCGTGATATGAATGTATCACGTGTATAATAACCATGTAACAGGCCCCATACATTCGCTTTGAAGGCGGTTGTTGTGACAATCAGCCTAGCTACCACGATAGATTATACCGTTACGTTTTATGTGACGTTTTAATACATTTCGCCCATATAACGTGACGGTATAAGTTATCGTGCTAGCTAGGCTGATAGGTGTATAGAACGCTTGAAAACTACAAAAACAAAACGCTGCAGACGCGGCTAGCCGAATCCACGCCCAGCAACCTGGCCAACACACCGGACGCAAACATAGTTTACAATTTCCGAACGTACCCAACCCGACGCTGTCAACAGTATCTTCTTAGTAGTCTGTGCTGTCAACCAACAAATTTAATATGGCCGACCTTTCGTCATAAAATTAACACCTTTTAATGCAAAATACGCGACAATCCGAATTTTGCGGATACATATGTTCAACTCAAAAATCGTTATTTTTATACGTTCTTCAATTTGAGACAGGTCTCGTTCGGGTCTACCGTACCCCTGCACGAAATTATTAATATAGATAATAACATCCTAGGAAACCAATACGTTCTAAGATCTGTCTATAATATCGATAAAAATGTTGATTATCGGGACAGCGCTATATCCGCCATGTTTAGTTCCAATATGGCCGCAAAATGGACACGCTCGTAATGTTGACAGTTCGCGTCCAGAGTTTCCATAGTCAAAGGTTTACAATGTTTACATGAATGACAGACGTGGTGTGTCATTTTTTAATTTATTTTTAATGAGGACCTTTACACGATTAATATTATCTTATCTCAATTATGGGGTGTCAATAAAACTAGGGTGTCAATATTATCGCGGTTTTCTTAATTGTTTGTACTTTGCTTCAATATCTTTAAAAGTAAAAAAGTAAAAGTAAAAGTAGTTTATTCTTCAAATTAGGCATATTACACACACCTCTTTAATTAATAATACCAACAGATCCGTAGTGTTAATCAAGGTGATTTTCATGTAGTTGTCTTTTAATCCTTATGGTTAACTAAGATGAGTTCGAACGGGACAGATAGTACGATCATTTTCGGCTGTTGACGAATTGTCTCCATATGGAAGCACACCAAATTTCAAATCCCATGCAAACCAAAACGTCACAAACGTCAGTTCAGTATAATTTGCAGTTATGAAAATAGAGACACTGACATGTGAAGACCTGTCAGATATCACTTATCAAACTTACTGATTGTAGTTTAATGAGAAAAGATCAGATGTACAGAAATTGTTCAGCTTAAAATGAGCGGAGCTGCTTTACCTACTCTGATATCTGTTTTCAATATTCATTAATATTCACGTGATACGGATCGTGATATGAGTGTATCGCGAGATAATATTCACCGTGTAAAAGGCCCCAAAGGGCTTATCTAAATGTCAATATTAAATTGTCATCTCTATTGGCTATGTGCGAAGTAGGTGGTGGGGGTAAGCTAGGCGATCGTAGCGCACACCATGGCAGAAATGTGTACTTACCGGGGACCACTGTCAAATTTACTTTCACGTTTTCTATTGGTTTCTTAACGGTTTCCTACGATTCGTTTCGTTTGTATGTATTTATTTATTCTCTTATTTATTTCAGTAAAATTTCCAATACGGGGTCTTTCTCATTTACTAAGGTAAATAAAATATTCATGGGTCATTATATGACATCTCTGAGTTTTGAAATTGTCTCGGGACCTTTGACGTTTGACGTTTCAGACGTGCACATAGCCAATATCATCTTTACTAAATACAAACTCATTTTAGCCTATTTCAACAAAGTACAATATAATATATGTACTGAGATTGAGATATCAGTGAAATACTCCACATAGATCGTAGCGACATGTATAATTGTAGTCTTTCGTAGCGCCGATGTGGTATTTAGTAAGAACTAACCGCACGACCACTGCATCTCTGTCACTTCAATATGCAAGTGCGATAGAGATAGTACAAAGTGACATCTGTTACAAACAAGTTAAACTAACAACTCATTAGAAAAGTTCGCACTTCGAGCTGAAAGGCCTATGCCTACTTCTTCGTCGTTCGTCGGAAGTTTTGGTCTACTCAGCTCACATCAGCACGCGGGCCTAAAGGAACACTATGAAATATGTTTGTTTTTATGGTTAATTTACAGGACATGCGGCCCTTGCGGGCTGGAAGGACAACGAAAAAAAGAAACATATCATAGTGACAACTATAGACCCACGGGCTAAGTTGACTTATATTTATATAACTGTCAGCTTCAGGAAGCCTCTAAAACCACAGTCTTCTTAAAATTAAATATACACCAAACATTTATATCCTAAAAACATAAAAAAAAAACAAATTTGGTAGGTATACATTTATTTAATAAAAAAATCCTGATACTAATATTATACATTTTGATAAAGGTTCCGCTAAAATTGAATGGAAAACTCCAACTTCCAAAAACGAGAGCTCCCAAATTCTGTTTAATATCTCCCTCTTTTTTCGAGTTCGGACACACTCTTAAGTCTACATTGTAGTCGTTTAGATCCGTGGGTTGAGTTGACTAGGTATGAATATAAAAATATAAACAAATTTTATAGTGGTAATTTATGCCCGCGGGCTGAGAGAGATGTGGGCTAAATTGACCAACACAGCACAGCCAAAACTTCAATCATCGTCAGAAGGCATTGTGGCCATCGTACGAGTACATAGGCGTTTGGCAATGATAATTATTGTGTGTAATGGCATAGACTTTAGGGCCTTTTTTACTTATGGTAAGGAGAAGCGTCAGAAACGGATTGTAGAAGTTGTATTGCAAAAACCAAAATTTATTCTAAATTATGATTAAATAGGTCAATTCCTGATTTTGTGCTCAGCCGCCTCGCCTAGATTTATATTTTAACAAACTTTGGCGAATTTTCAACAATATGTTATTTAGTCTATGGGCGTATTGATTTGTCTATTTACGATCGTCTTTTGTAGCTGTCCACAATATGTCTTTCACGTAATAGAATGTCTGAGAGGGTTAATAATGGTTAATAATAAGTAAGATATAATATTAAAAAACAAATGTGTATATATAATTGACCTTTTCGAAGGATAAACGTTGCTATATTTTAATCCGCAGCAGCATCCCTTTCGTTATTTGTAATACGCGAGCGAAGCCGCGCCGGGCAGCTAGATAAATGTATAGTTTTAATGCCAAACGACGTAACAAAAAAAGGGTAAAGTGATTGAACTTTCTGGTTGGATGTATGGCTTCGAACAATAAAAAAATAAAATAAATGGAGACGTAAAAAGCACTGGTGCGATAAATCCAACTTTCCGCACGGTAGGGGAAAGTAGTATGAGATGATACCCTTAAGCAAGAATGCACGTAAAATGAATGTTTTTCCTTGCAAACCAAAAATGTAGGCGCTAACTACTAGTAAATTTATCTGCATAACTGTTCTCATACTCAAAACAATCAATTAATTTAGGTTTCATTTTATTATTTTTAATTTTTAAAAACCTTACTAAGTACTCATCTTGTACACCCCTATGTATAAGATGATCCCCATGGTAGGGGTAAGATGATTCCTATGATCGTCTTACCCCTATTCTGAGTAACCAAATATTTAAAAAAAGAAAAATAACAATAAAACCAGCCAAGTGCGAGTCGGACTCTCGCACGAAGGGTTCCGTACCATCATCTATAAAAAACACGTTTGTTGTATGGAAGCCTCCTTAAATATTTATTTTATTCTGTTTTGTAGTATTTTTTTGATATAGCGGCAATACATCATCTGTGAAAATTTGAACAGTGTAACTATCACGGTTCATGAGATACAGCCTGGTGCCCGATGGACAGACATATAGACGGACGGACAGCGGCGTCTTAGTAAAACTGTCCCGTTTTTACCCTTTGGATACGAAACCCTAATAAAAATATGCATAAATCTTACAACTTATCTAGAATAATCTTATAATGTAGACACTTGTCTATAAACTAAACAAAATCAACACAACAGTCAGACGAGTTTTATTGCCACAAAAACAAAAACCAAAATAGTAACACTTACAACAATCTTAATGAGATCAATAAAAAAAATACTGTGAATCTTCATGAATAATTAAGGGAACAAACTGTTCCTAACTAACGTAAAAAAGATTATTTACCATATAAAATTCATAATTAAATAACCACCCTGAAGTCTGACAGATAGAATATTAGACATAAAATTGCGTAGACACCCTTGCGCCGTCACATCTTCCCGGAACGAGGAATAGGGCTGGTGCGGCGGCTGAATCGGCGGAAATCCTCAAAAGGCGCAAATATAGTACCCTCGATAGCTGGTACTTATTTGAGCCTTTTGCCGTATTTGATTAGTATTTATTTATTTATTTTTCTTTTATAAGTATGTACTTAGGTATTAGTTTAATTTTTTAATATTTCATGCCTATACATTATGATGGATTCCCGTGTGACATGTATATAGTTTTAGCCTGTTATTGTGTACAATAAAATATTATTGAACTTTACATTAGCCGGACACAATTTATATTTTATCTCGTAAATATCGATACGTCGCTCGCGCCGCCATTACAATTTGACTGAGGGGGAAGGGTGTACGGAACTATGTCTTGCCATAGAAATCAACTAGATGTCGTTAGGATATCTAGTCTATCGCAAAGGATTTATTTATTTAATCGTATGGCATTTATTTACGAACCGTGAGATCTTCGAGAAGACAAGTACGGTTGCCAGTTTTTGTTGCACTTTTAGCACCACCCAGGGGTCACGTGTAGGGTAACGGTGGGTACTCCCTACGGACGTGGTGCAACTTCGACCCCCCTTTGTCAAGTGAGTGGGCAACTTGACTGTTAGAAGTTCTCAAGCCACCCCCGAAGGCCTCTAACTTGGTTTAACGACTGCTGTCGTAGACAGCAGCCGGGATCAACGGCTTAACGTACCTTCCAAAGCACGAGAGCGGTCAGTTAGTAACCACTCAAAGCGGTCACCCATCAAAGAACTAATATTGATATGCCAATACTTTTAAATCTGATAGTAGGTACTCGTCCAAGTACCTAAATAGAAGAAATTAGCAAAACAAATGTGCCATGTAATAACACCCTCGTGTTATACACTATTTGACGGAAAGAGACGGCACGATACGAAGTTCTGAGTAAGCCCTCAGATTTGGTTGCGTGTTAACCTTAACAGGAACATACGCACTATTGTGCATTGATAAACAGGGTCGTAATTTTCAACAATACTTCTGGAATGTTTAACAAGTTAATAAAAATAAGATGCTAATAATAAAACTAAATTTTATTTGTATCAATTGAAAATTATGCAAGTTACCTCAAAACATTGTCATAATCATTATTGATGACAAACAGGGACGCTCACTTGACAGTAAGTGATAACCATTTAACCACCTTGTCTGTTAAAAGCACATAATTATTAGGTTTGGGCAGTATTTTAATTTAATATTGTGTTCGGAAAATAAAACATAAATTTCATATAAAAAGTGTTATTAATTCCTATTTCCTATTTAAAGTGAATTATTTTGGTATAAGTTAATATCTCATAAACTATCTAAGAAAGTACTATGCATGGTAAGAATTTTATAAACTCGAATCGAGTCATCGAAGCCGTCCGGAACCGCCGTGAAGCTTCCAATTGAATCTCCCTCGTATAAATAAATCGTTTATAAAATCTGTTGAATCTGTTCAATATTCCTTTCCTATGCAAGCCCGCTAAGAAGCGCGCCAACGATGCCTGCCAACGTAAAATAATACGTTTCATGTTACCACTTACTAAATGTGTACTCAAATTCGCCACTAGATGGTACTAGTAACGAACCGAAATGACATTTATTTTCTTCAAGTGGTAAATATATTTATTTTCTACTTTTGTAAGCAACGTAAAAATGAGGTTTAAGAGAGCTTCCAATATAGCTGTTTATTTGCAAAAAATAATGTGATCAATATTTTACCAAACGCGTAGTAATGAACGCAGCCGTTATGCCATACGACGATTGCATCGTTTGTTTGTATGTGTGTTTTACTTTTGCCGTTGTTACGTCGTATCGTTGTATTGTAGTGTCATGTCATTTTATGCAAGTGTGTGCTACTGCTAGAAGTTTGTAACGTTCGCCCAGTGTTCATATTTCGCACACGCCCTAATATAAAAACACAATAAATACTAAATATGTTAATAAATTAAGACATTTATTGATATTTTTTAGTTTGCTTCTGTTTTTGACGTATTAACAATCTAAGAATGTCTGTAAGTGCCAGCGCTGAAAACCTGTCGACAGATGCACAAGTAAGCAATAACGTATTATTGTAATGCTAACGTAACAGTGTATCGTAATTAAGGACTTAATGTTCTACAGTTGCAACTGGGAATAGCTCTCGCTTTGTAGTAAGTCGTGTAATATCCTGTTGGTTTAGTGAAGTCTTTTTGTGAGTCATAGCTTGGGGGACCTAATACGGAAGCAGTGACCTATTAGCGCTTATATCCGCGATATTCAGCCCTCTGAGCGTTATGCAGGCAGGCGCCGGCTTTATTATATTGTCACGATTGTCAGTTGCTTGTACAGGGCATTTATTTGTACTAGAATTTATGTGGTTCAGTACATCATTGTACATTACCCTACAACTTTCATTGGATTAGAATACGTATGAACTGTATTCTCTTGAGTCCTTAGACAGGACCCCCAAATTAAAGTATTTTTTATATTTATTTATTTAAAGGTAGCATATTTAGGCATGAACTGGAACCAGCTAGTAAAATTGGGAATAATAAACTTTTCTATTTACAGTTAATTAATATAGGTAAAATAGTTATAAACAGGTTGCAAATTATGTGCTGGTTTTAGTGTTATCAGCATAATAGCTTGTCAATTTAATTTATTTTGATTTAAGCCTGTTAAACAGGGGCATTATAATACCGTAATAACATATCTATCTTCAAACAAATTCAAGCATGAAAGATAGAGTAGAGTGATATTACTGCCCCTAATTTTTATCTCAGTTCAGCTAGGCACTTGACTGTACAATTAGTTAACCAGGAATTGAGTAGATAAGAATTTAGTAATCACATAGAATGCGCCTTCAACCAACATTATTTATAATGAGTACCCATGAGTTACGAGCAAACAGCAACTGTTTGTATGGCTGCTAGAGGTTATGAACACTCCTTATTTCTAAATACTTCTTGGGAGTATTATAGTCACTGAACTTACTTTATTGACTATCTAATAATATCTGTATAAAAACGTATTTGCTTTGTCTAATTACTATTATATTGACATATTTCATAGGGGCCTATTATAAAATTAAAATAAGCCTTTTATTTCAGACATTTTGCAATATGTATCAGTAATATCAGTGTTCTATAATCTCACACTTCTGTTTCTTCTGTATGTCTGTTTGCTAATTGGCAAAGGTCTCTCCAACCTTCTCCATTCTTTTCTGTCTTGAGCCACTCTGCTAAAGGGATTTTCCAGCCAATTGGTGTATGTCATCATCCCACCTTTGTAAGGGTCTGCCTCGTTTCCGTTTGCCTATCCTGGGGTACCATTGAGTAACATGTTTGATCCTATTTCTCTCCCCTGATCATCTTACTGTTTCCTTATGGTAGTATTTCTTGTTTTGAACACCTAGCATACACCTTTCTATTGCGCATTGACAGTTTCTAATTTGGAAGTGGAATGTTTGGCTTCCATACATCAGGATAGGTTGTACACAGGTATTAAGGAGCTTTCCTTTTGCTTTGATGTGGTGATCTTTATCTATAGTAAAAAGTAAAAGTAATTTATTTTTCAAATTAGGCATAATTACATGCACCTATGAACGTCAATAAACTACCACTGGTTCGGAAAAATAAACCTCTGCCACGAGAAGAACCGGCGTAAGAAACTCGGCGAGGTGTCATTTTTTCAAAACAATATACATTGTATACTTAAATATAAAATTACAATGTCAGCTACCCCAAAACTACAATGCTACAGTAGAAAACCTATTTTCGCGATAGATTATATGTGCAGGACGCTATCACTGTCAAGCATTCCTATCCATGATGTAATTGATAACCTTATAATATGCTTTTAAAATAAGTGTTCGTTTTACTACAGATTTGAATTTTGAAGTTCAGTAATGTGTTTAGGTATTTTATTGTAGAACTCCACTCCACTCTAGAATACCACAAAGTCTTCCTAACATACATTATTATTTCAAATACATATAAGGACGGCAGGGTTAGAATATCTATTTCCTTGAAAAATTATCTTAATGACTCACGCGATCCCAAGTTATAAATAGCTCGGGTAGCCTTTTTTTGCAAAATAAAAACGGGTTTCAATATCTGCAGCTGATCCCCACAAGATAAGACCATAAGTAATTATACTATTAAAATAAGTCTGTGAATCTAAGGTGTGTTAGTAGTTTTCCATCTATGTTGAGTCCAGATTTGTCCCAATTTAGTTTTCTGAAAACCATTTCTGTGTATAATTTTGGGGATAAAGGGGTATCCTTACAAATACAAATAGTTTGTCTGAAAGTGAGTGGTCGTAAAGATAACAAAAGTTCAGTTGTTCATCACAATCTGCCTTAAATGGCGTACAATAATATGATTCTATAGCATGTCAGTGAATTTTATGGATATATGTCACTAAAATTACACATGAATTTCAATATAAGAATTAAATAATAAAAGAAAAAAAATGACAATGACCAGCTATGGAATCTTCGTCTTACTCCCTTCTGTATGTTAAATGTGTTCCTTTCTTTTCCAGCTTAATACAGGATGCGCAATTATTGTAGACATTTTTGATTATGCATATATATTTGTGGTCTATACCCTGGTCCTTCAATGCCTCTCATATTTTGTTTGTGTATTAGTGAGTCAAACACCTTACTATATATAGTCAATGAATGCTATGTAGTATGTGAGAAGATATTCATCGTATTTGTCAATTATTTGTCTGAAAACATGAATGTGGTCTGTGTGTGTGGTTCATAACCTTTTCTGAACCCAGCCTGCTCTTTGGGGTGTTCTTCGTCCAGTCTTGTCTCTATTTTGTTTATGATGATTTCAGCGAAGATCTTATACACACTGGACATCAGGCTTATAGCTTTAATTTATTTTGATTAGTTTTAGTTCTTAGTTACGTTTTTTGTTTTATCCATATGTAGTTATATAAAGTTTTGTAATCAGATGATGAAATCAAAATAAAATCAAAGGCTGATGTGTCTGTAGTTACCAATGTCAAATTGGTCTCCTTTTTATTTAGACTGTGTCCACTGGGCCGGGATGGTTTCCTCTTCGAGGATATTGTTAATTATTTCTGTGAGCATTGGCACCACTACTTCTGTTGCTTGCTTAAGAGTCGCCAGTACGCTCGGCTGAACTCGATTCTCCACACAAACGTAGTTTCGTTCTCATTTTAAAACGCTTTGCTGAAATGACATGAAACTTTGTATACACAATGGGAGCCGCCATATCTAGGTCGGAAATTAGTTGTGTTGCTAGAAATTGTAATAGAAAAAAATAACAGCGAGTTTTTGAGTTTTTTACGTCTTGTATGAAAACCTTAATAATCGTTGTATTTTTTCTCCATTATAATTTCAAGCAACAGAAACTAATTTCCGACCTAGATATGCCGGCTCCGATTGTGTATACAAAGTTTCATGGTATTCTAGCATGGAGTTTTAAAATGAGAGCGAAGCTACGTTTTTATGGAGAACCGAGCTTACTGCGGACTCTTAACCCTTTGAACTCCAAGAACCTATAAAGTGGTCGTGTGTCGTCGTGCCCACCAGGCCAACAACCAATAAAAAGGTCGGAGTGAAGGTGTACTTAGATCATGAAAAAAATCTATTATGAATTGTTTTTATTGGTTTAATTAAACGTTACATCTATTTTTGATACCTTGGCGTCAAATATGATTGTGTTCAAAGGGTTAAGAATTTAATTGCTTATCCCATTACCATAAGGTCCCAGGGCATTCTCGCTTTTTTTGAGAAATTCTAAAGCTTTCCTTACTTGCTCTTGGAGTATGGGTGGGGTATCAGACTGTTTTTGGAGTATGGTTTTCCTATTGGTTTCAGTGTCTTCAGAATATAGGGGCCTAATGAATTTCAGAATTATTTATTTGTTATGTTAATTAACACTAACAGAGTAATGGAACATACTAATTTACAAATAATAATGGATTTGATAAATAAACGATTATTGATATGCATATTTAGATGGAATTACTTGTTGTAATTCATCCTATGTAGCGTTTATGCGGTCAAAAAGCAATTCTCTGGGGTAAAGAAGATGTCTATTCAGCTGTTTCGGTTTAAAATATTGCTTGGTGTAAGGGAAATGAGGTGACTTAAATACATATATTGCATTGTCGTTATATGATTTAGAAAAATACAAAACAAATTATTTTTTGCCATCATCTCCACCCTTGTAGGTCCAAACCTTACCTTTGTAAATATGTGTGAAACCAAAAAGTCATATTTACCAATTGTTTCCTTATATACATATAAAGTATTTCATAGGGTAACCATTATATGACTAACAGCTTATATGTATTATCAGTATTACGCGTATATTTTACGCATTCATTATTAGGCGTGACGTGATGATGTGATTCACATTAAGGATAAGCATCCACCAGAGATGTGTAAGGCTGTGTTTACATACATTCGAGACGTCACTGTCAAGTGTCCAATACACTTCTCTAATACCCTTAAACACGTTTATTTGCACATTACTAAAAAAAAGTATGAAATTTCAAGTAACAACCAAGTTGATGCCTCTTAATTATTAACCTACTATATCCCAGTATGGTTGCATCCTGAATGATGCCCAGATCCGCTACCTAGTCCTAGGAACAGGCGTAAGCGCTACTTTTTACGCAAGCGACTGCCTTCTGACCTTTCAGACCAAGGGAGAAGCTTGTCAAGTGAGTGGCCAACTTAGTCAAGTTCTCAAGCTGCCTAACTTGGCCTAATGTCATAGACAGCAGCTGGAATCAACGGCTTAACGTGCCTTACAAAGCACGGGAGCGCTCAGTAACCACTCAAAGCTGTCACCCATCCAACAGTTGACCTGGGCCAACGTCGCTTAACTTCGCATACCGCACGCAGTAGAGCCACGACTGCTCCTAAACTTTGCATCTCGAGTTATAAAGAAGTTTATCAACCTAAGCTAGAAAAACATCAACAGGCTACCTAGTAGAGTAGAACAAATTACCAATGGTTGTAGCAACTGAATGTATTAAGCTATAGAAGGCGTATTGCGAACTCAAAAAGTATACTTTCTTTTCATTAGTATGTACATTAATTAAAGCGCCTAAAGTGAAAGAGAGATAGATTTTAATGTATTACTAAAATAATGGACTTATTATGCAAAGTATGTGGACAGTGTGAACACCTGCATTAACTCAACTAGTATGCAGCTCTACTCGTATGATATTAATAATAGTATTATAGTGCTTCTTAAGTTTGAATCTATCATGATTTTTGGAGCTTGAGTTTCGAATCTTATCAAGCATGTCCTGTAAAAGGGAAAACTGAAATTCCATTATTATGTTGGTAAAGTCTCTGGCTTGGAAGTCGAATTCTATGTTTTGTTGTAATAGTAAGCTGAGAAAACTGCTCTCCTACCAGACTAAATAATAAGCTAAATACAGACAATACTATTCTGTGATACAGATAAAGCCTATAACGTTATAATAGCGCTTCACAAAATATCGCTATATATATATATTGCTTTTCATTAATAACGATATAATGGATACCGCTATAAATGCGTGCCAAATATCGTTTTTAGTAAAGCGTTTTATTGACAAACTAGCGTTATGAATCATAACGATATGCGAAGATAGCGCTATTTTAAGGCCTGGGCGGGTGTAATAGGGTAGTTTCCTCATGTTGAACTTTAAGTATAACATATTGCCGTTATATGGATAGTATACGATCAAATTAGCTCGATATCAGAATAATAATAAAAAGACTTGTGAGTTTCTAAAAAATATGTATTTCTTGTGATCTGCCTATAAGTTAAATAAAGGATAGCAATATAATTTACATGATGTAGTAAAAAATAAATTGTAAAACAACTATGTACTTAAACGCAGTATTTCACGATTAAAATAGCATTTTTCATAGTTTTTCATACAACGTTAGTACATGGCTCCTGCGTTGTGACGACATAATTTTCTGTCAATTAGTATGGAGTGTTTTTGGTGTCCCGGAACAATATATATTCACCTTTGACCCTCATTTGCGGCTTTTGTTCTTTTAATCGCAGTTGGTCTCATACAAACATTTAATCGCCTTTAAAAACAGGTTCGAATGACATCGTTAAAAATGTTTTTTGGAAACTAGCCTATTGTGTACTAATGTTTCAAAAAATACAAACTTAGAGAATGTACCTTTGTTGATAATAGGTAATATAAATACATATGTGTTTTGCATTTTAACTGAAACGCCGCTGTGTGTGTCAAGGATGTCAGATATCATTTGTTTATTGGCTATGTGCGAAGTAGGTGGTGGGAGTAAGCTAGGCGATCGTAGCGCACACCATGGCAGAAATGTGTACTTACCGGGGACCACTGTCAAATTTACTTTCACGTTTTCTATTGGTTTCTTAACGGTTTCCTATACGATTCGTTTCGTTTGTATGTATTTATTTATTCTCTTATTTATTTCAGTAAAATTTCCAATACGGGGTCTTTCTCGTTTACTAAAGTAAATAAAATATTCATGTGTCATTATTTGACATCTCTAAATTTCGACATTGTCTCGGGACCTTTGACGTTTGACGTTTCAGACGTGCACATAGCCAATAGGTGAGATGAAAATAAATGAAAGAGGTATATAATGAGACAGGTACTTATATAAAATTGAAGCTCGTATTTTATAACAATGACGATTCAAAGTATTGCTTCATATGGCTGTTAATAAGAGTCACTGTTCAATTAATCACTAGAAGTGCATTTTTAATCCTGTGAAACCAGCCTTTGTTAAGATTTTAAGTAGTTAAAATAAAGTCGCTCTAGCTTATCTATCAATAGCAAGATTTTTAAATGTAGTTGAACTAGTTGGCCATTAGAACTTTGTGGTGAATGTATCCTATTTGTATGTCACATTGTACAGTCAGCAGCAGAAGTAGCTACGCGGGCCTAGTGCTTAACATGAGCTACACACATCTAATGCCAAGAGAATAAGGCTTTGTAGATAATTGTGAACGTGTTTAGCTACTTATGATGCTGACCGCACGCATAAGTTTTATTGACGCGCCTGTTTTTATTTGGCATGTTTGAACGAATATTCCAGAGCTGCGATGGGGGTTCAATGTGCCTGGAGCTGGCGCTGGAAGGGGAACGGCTGTGCAAGGCGGGGGACTGCCGCGCGGGCGTGGCCTTCTTCCAGGCGGCGATCCAGGCCGGCACCGACGACCTGCGCACGCTCAGCGCCATATATAGCCAGCTCGGGAACGCCTACTTCTATCTTGGCGATTATAATAAAGCGATGCAGTACCATAAACATGACTTGACATTAGCTAGGTAAGATTTTAACCTTTTGACCGCCACAGTCGGCCATAGACGACAACGGAAAATTGTGACTGCCAATGACGGCACTGCCCGACAAACAGTTTTTGATAAAAACCTGTTGAAAACAGGCCATTTTCATGTTGGCATTATTTCTTTACCAATTTTTATTTGACCCCCGTGACGTCAGTGCCGTGGCGTTTCCTTCGCCTAAGGGCGTTCAAAAGGCTAAACTACAATAATCTTCGCGAACTGATGACCATACCACCGTCAATCGCCCCTTAATGCCAATTTATAACGTCCTATTATAAAGTAAACGGATGTATTTCAAAGTCGCCCAAAAATAACCTGCACATTCAGCATGCATGTGGAGCTGACATTACACTCTTAAAAACTACCACGGTGCTTCATAATAACCATCCCAAATATGTAGAGGGAGAATTGTTCAGTAACATTATTTCGTTTAATTTACAGGACGATGAATGATAAACTCGGTGAGGCTAAGGCATCAGGCAATCTAGGAAATACATTAAAAGTGATGGGGAAATTCTCTGAAGCCATCCAATGCTGCAAACGACACTTGGAGATATCTCGTTCTCTTGGTGATCGCCTTAGCGAAGGCCGTGCGCTGTATAACCTGGGCAATGTATACCACGCGCAAGGCAAGCAACTGGGACGCGCTGGACAAAACGATCCTGGCCATTTCCCTCAGGAAGTTAGAGACTGCCTTATGCAGGCTGTTTCATATTACGAGTAAGTAGTAGTGGTAGTAATCAAATCCGTGAAAATATATTAATGGAAGTAACAACAACAACAGGCTCATTGTATTGTGTATAAATTTTTCAGGGAGAATCTCGAGCTGATGCGAAGTCTCGGCGACAGACAAGCCATGGGCCGAGCTTGCGGCAACCTCGGCAATACTTGCTACCTCCTAGGAGACTTCGCAAGAGCGATCCGCTACCATACCGAACGGCTACAGATCGCACAAGAATTCGGCGACCGAGCGGCAGAGCGACGGGCTAACAGCAACCTTGGCAATTCACACATATTCCTTGGGGAGTTTGAAAGTGCTGCTGAACATTACAAGTAAGTAAAATGGTTACAAAAAAATCACATCCCACTCGCTGATACAGCCACGTGTGTGTTATTCATTAAGTATGTATGCGTTTCACAAAACGCCTTAATACAGATAACCTCTGCCATA
The DNA here is from genome assembly GCA_905163555.1 of Notocelia uddmanniana. Taxonomy (NCBI): domain Eukaryota; kingdom Metazoa; phylum Arthropoda; class Insecta; order Lepidoptera; family Tortricidae; genus Notocelia; species Notocelia uddmanniana. The sequence goes on along the minus strand of LR991052.1, from coordinate 39,783,081 downwards.
CTGTGCCTCTGCATGTTCAAGGTAAACCATTTTTTTTACCTGTTGCTGCGGCTTCAATATACCTATTTTTATTATATTTTAATGTAAGTACCCGTGACTGTAGGTAGGGATCAGGAGTACCTTCACGGTAGTAACATAAACCAACCATAACAAAATTTAGCCAATTGGTTACTGACCCTGCCTACTGATGACAAAGCTGATGGATATCGTCGTCTAGTACCCACGCAGAAGCCTTATTGAGCTTACTGTGGACTGTCAGACTAGTTCTATTTGTGAAAGATTGTCCCCCTAATTTTAATTTAGTAATAAACAATTTTAAGAGTCAAGATATTCTTATGGAATCTGCGAGGAACAGATGGGGCCCTACAGAAAAGTACAGGCCTTATTCATAAAACTTAACAAACCTCTGTTAACTAAAAGTTGTTTTGTCCCTAAAAACACCCCATTCTCACAAACATAAATGTCAAAGTGACAGATAAGGAGGAACCAACTTTAGCGGCTTGTTAACTAATAGAGGATTGATGGACGTTTATGAATAAGGGGGTTAGTATTTTCTATCGCAAGTCATGCACGCAAAGTACCTGCAAATTTTGGTAATGTGTAACTAATGTTAAACATAGATGACCAGTCCCTGCGGGTATCCTAAAAGAAGGTACTCTGCGGAAATCGTTTAGATTTCGGTAAATTAGCAACATGTCCGTGACACACATGTGCATGATATCTTGATGCACGTGTTAAAGCGGGATTGTAGTACAACAGATCGAAGTAGTAACAGAGCTAAGGAATCATTGAGGAGCCTATGGAGGTCTATAAATATTATTGAGACACAAAATAGTGATTTCGATGTATTCAATGATAACCTATGGAGCTGCTCTCTCTTGAAATATTTTATGTGGCTAAGTGAAAGGGAGTTATAGCATGACGAAGTACTAATTCTAAGGGTTTTTTGGTTGTCATAATAGGACTATATTTTGTATGATGCATTCTTAAGTTAATTTGTGCGAAATGTAATATTAATAGCAATGGCGAACGTTATTATCTGGTTGCGTATTTTGCATCGCTTTGTATTTGTACTGATCCTGATGATTGATGGCAACGAAATACTTCAATATAAAGGATATACCTGTTGTGGTCTTCCACTGCTGGACATAGGCCTCCTGTGTCTGCATACAGATACGAAGTTAGGACCGCTGGTACGAAATAATTAATTGAATGCTGACGACCTACCTCAATACGATCTTTAAATGTACTTAGTCCCCAGGACCTCGGATTTCATTCCAACACAGTAATAGTTATAATAAACTCACATGTAAATTCATAGTCAGCGTCATTAAATAAGGCAGTTGTTGATCCAGGAGCCAAATTCAGCCTATTAAAGAATTATATTATTCATGTCACTTCACAATCCGTTTTTTCGTTGACTTTTTCGTTATTAATGGCGTCTTGCTGCTAAGGCACTTTCTATACACACACAGAAATGACATTTAAACTTCTTTAGCCTTTATAAATGGCCAACCAGCCTCATGAGTATTGTAAAAAAGGTTTATTTCGAAACAATTATAGATTGACTGCTATTGGACGACGCAAAAAATCAAGTTACATTCAAAAATGTGAAAAGGACAGCGAATGATAAGAAGGTTAAATGTATATGGGTATGTTAGTACAATCAAGAACAAAAATAACCTAACACTTGGTGAAAAACAGACTATACCAGTATACCTAGTATGTTTGATTCTTTGGTGCAGGTTGAGATAATTTTCTAGTCTTTTTTTCAAGCTTTTGTACACAGTAATGTTCATTATAAATAAATATATAAACAAACCTTCCTTGAAATATTAGCAAACTGACAACCACTGGTTAGTATTCTATTGAGATGACATTTGGCATTTTTGGAGCAAGTTCGGTGATTCTGACCTGATGATGAAGACGGGAGGAAATCGAACCCATGGACAACTATATACACCTGGTGTGGGCTCGTATTGTTAGATTGCGAGAGGCAGTAATTAATAATATGTAGTTGCAACAATATTCTAGTGTTAAATGTAATAATGCTCCTTATGCGATGGTGTAACTTTAGTGCATTGCTTTTGAATCAAGCGAACTCTTTTGCGTCGATTTTGACTATACCTCTATCCTTTTGCTGGCGAATGATTGGTTAACCTTACTCTTATGTGTAGCATCATCTGACTCGTCTTTATTTCTAGTGCCGTTAGAACTTGCCTAGCTAGCGTTTATGTCGGACATATAGCTTCCGGCTCTCTCGCACTTACATATTGGCGAGAACGGAACTAATATTTTACGTTTTGACGCGGTCATGCAAGCTAGGCTGATGGAGACCGATACTGATACTGATTTATACTTTGACGATATTAGGGGGAGGTAAAGGTCATACTTTGCCCGGATCGTTATTTACTGCTTTATCCGTCGATATATGTACAAGCGTTAGCACTGCTGGTTTTGATGCAGAGACAAGAAGGCCAGTCCAAACATCTGCTAAGAGTGAATCCAGCTATCCTCATATAGGTGAAATATTAAAAATAAATAATTGGAATGAAGGGGTTTACGTTGTAATTTACGTAATATACACGAGACACGATGATTCTTTAGGAGCGTTCGTAGCCCAGCGGCGCCCGCGTACCGCGTGCGGTATGCGAGATTAAGCAATGTCGGGCGGTGTCAGTCCTTGGATGGGTGACAGCTTTGAGTGGTTACTAACTGAGGGCTCCCGTGCTTTGGACAACACGTTTAGCCGTTGATCCCGGTTACTGTCTATGATAGCAGTCGTTAAGCCAAGTTAGAGGCCTCCGGGCGGCTTGGGAAATTTTAACAGTCAAGTTGCCCACTCACTTGACAAGCCTAATCCCAATAAGCTCTAGTTTCCCCCTTGGGTTGGAAGGTCAGATGGTAGTCGCTTCCGTAAAAACTAGTGCCTACGCCAATTCTTGGGGTTAGGTAGCGGACCCCAGGCATCCTTCAGGATGCAACTGTACTGGGAATAAAGCCAGGAGGATGATGAGGACACGATGATTCTTTAATTGGTGATCTCCTGATTCCTACCAAAACAGATATGTCCGTAATCTATTGTCAACAGGTTTAAATCGTTGTTATCTACCTTTTTTCACAAATTTCAAACGGGAATTTGCATATAATCTAGACATCTAGATACGCGGCAGCGTGTCCAGCCAAGGTCACCCCAGGAACTGGCGGACAGCAGCCGTGTGTTATATTACACGAACCGTTTGGAGCCACTTTTGACCCCCCAATAACTCCAAATCTATCTAACATAAAAACATGAAATTTGGTACATATATTAAGATCCTTTAGAACAACTAGAACCCCAAATTTTATAAATATATGTTGAATAGTTATTGAGATATTAAATTCCAAAAAACGGCATTTTTACCACTGACTGACTGACTGACTGGCTAGTAATCAAAACCTAACCCACTTCCAGATGACCTAGAAAACTGAATTTCTATTCTATTCTATTATTAGTTTTATTATTATTATTTATGCTAGTTACCTCAGAACTCCGTCATTAATTAACCGATTTGGAAAATTCTTTTTTTGTTTGAAACGGTATACTTCCGGGGTGGTCCCATTGTCATCGGGTCAGAATCTGATCATAGGCACAGAATAAGGAATAGTACAAGTACAGAAATTTCACTTCCTAACAAAAACGGCGTTTAGGCATAAGAAACGTGCCTACTCTCTGCATCTCTGTCTATCGCATAACTTGTATTCATTCACGCGTGGCACGTGTAGCCCTAGGGTTGTCACGCCAAAAATACTTCAATGATGCAAAAAAATGTTCTACCTCACCAGATGTCGCTTAAGTACAGTGAACCGATATTAATTAAGTACATGTTACTTCACGAGAATAATAAATCTCATATTTTTTTAACGAACCATCTAACGATACCCTACACGGTGGGTTTTGCAAGAAAAAAAATGCATCCCCATTTTACGTGTAGGGGAAGTACCTTCAAAATACATATATCGTGTTACATTTAAAATGAAAGGCGAGCTCATTGTGTGCATCTTAAATATATTTTTTGTAATTTTAAAATAATTATTTTAGAAATTATTTAAGATAATAGTCAAAAAATTACCATACCCCCTTCATCTCCGAAACTACTGGGTCTAAAATATAAAAAAATACATTTCAAATCATCAACCAACAGGTTTTGTCGGACATACAAATCAACAACAAACACGTCACAACTGCATACAACAGGACAGGTCATCTTCTTATGTTTTTCAGCTATTTATACCTACACTTTGTCCGTGTTTCAAATGCTATGGCCACAATAAAGTACAACTACCTAAATAGGACAACTATTATGTAGCTAATCAAGTAAAATAAATTTAATAACGCGTTTCATTTTGAATAAAATTACAGTTAGTTACTTAATAAGTAAATCGTCGGAAATGGTGAGTTTAAGCTATAAGTACCTAACAAGTAGCCAGGTGGTTCGTATCGTATTTATTTGTATTGTAACTTGATAATTTTAAACATCAACCAATAATTTTAAACACCAACCAACACTAAATAACTACTTATTAATACATATACCAAACTAAAATAAAAAAACTTACCGTTCAAAATTTATAGGCAACTGAAAAAAGATACACCAACGTTCCTTCGGGTATTCAAACAACCATATACACAGAGCATGTGTGGCCGGTTATCGGTTTCATCGTGGGTTTTTTAAATCACACAAAAAATTACGTAGTAACGCGCGGTTCGTCGCGATCAACTCGGCGGCGCGCGGCAGCGGATCACAAAATAACACGCACTTACATGCTCGGAGAGCGGCGGCCCGCGACTGACAGCTAGAGTCAGGGTTTTCGAGCGTTAGGTTATTAAAGCGGCGCGCTCCACCCATTGCAAGCCCCTTGTCATAGGGTCTTGGAGAAATCGAGGGAACTCCTCAAATATTTTAGGTGCACCTATAGCGGTTTGGGTATTTTGTATAGTAACGCGTGCATTCGCTCTGGGAAAGCACCATTGGATGAAGTTTGACAAAAAGTAATGATATCCCATCAAAAACATAAATGTGAAAATGGCAGCCAAGTTCACCGACAAAAGAATTGAGATCTAAATGGGCGCCAAGTTCCGTAGATTACCTATCTGAAAAGTTGCCAAGTTTGGCACTAGATTGTTTACAGTAAAACTAATTTACTGCGGCTTAATGCATTTTGAGCCTTAACTTGGCAGTTTTCTATGCAGTATGTTATAATACCATAAAAGCTGTTAGATATTTAAGAAAACTGCCAGATAGGTAATCTACGGAACTTGGCGCCCATTTAGATCTCAATTCTTTTGTCGGTCATTTTGATATTTAACTTGGCAGTTTTCTTAAATATCTAACAGCTTTTATGGTATTATAACATACTGCATAGAAAACTGCCAAGTTAAGGCTCAAAATGCGTTAAGCCGCAGTAAATTAGGTTTACTATAAACAATCTAGTGCCAAATTTGGCAACTCGTCGGTGAACTTGGCTGCCATTTTCACATTTATGTTTTTGATGGGATTAAAAAATACTTGTCACCCATACCAGTGGTTAATATTAATAAAATTCTTAGTATAAATTTAATAAGTATAAAGTATGAACCTAAGGCCCATTATGATTTGTAATTTAATCTAACTTAAAACTTGTCATATTAATGTGGAATAAGTTGTCAAATATCATCACATCTATGACAGCGGCTACTAGATGAATGATTTTGTTGATGTAAGACCTCTGCCTCACTGAAGGCAAAGGACTAAGACATCAAATTTGCCGCTAAAGCACTGAAATTTGACATATGCACGATTGCACGCACGCTCTGTAATTGCATGAGACCTATTAATATTATTCGACTTCTGATCACCGATTAAAAATCACCGTTTATGGATTAACATCTTTATGTAATAAATAGCACGGCGGAATAAACAAGCAATGTATTTTCAGGCGTACGTTGGCCTTAGCTGAGGAGCTCGGGGACGCAGCCGTGGAGGCCCAATCGTGCTATTCCCTCGGCAACACGTACACGCTCCTGCGAGAGTACCGCATAGCCGAAGAGTACCACACGCGGCACCTGGCCTCTGCGAGGAAGCTGCAGGATCGCGTGGGCGAGGGCCGTGCCTGCTGGTCCCTCGGCAACGCTCACGCCGCTCTAGGGAACCATGAGAAGGCTCTTTACTACGCCAACGAGCACTATAACATTTCTAAAGAGGTAAACATTACTAAAAGTTTTACTTTACACGGCATCAACCCCCGTCAGATCGGGCGTGGAAGCGGAACGGGGCAGTTAGCGCACGCAAATTTAAATACACGGAACGTTATGAGCTGCTCGGTGTCGCTGTTCCTTTCGGCCTACATAACGTTCCTTTGCATTCAGTCCCGGGCCTAAACTGACGAGGTCTTAAATGTTATTCATTAAATAAATTGCGTCATCTGATTTTTAGCTTGGTGACGTCCTCGGAATGGCAACAGCGCAAATGAACATAAGTGATCTTCGTAAAGTGTTGGGGCTTCCGGCGGAGACGGAGTCCCCGCCGCCGGTCATCCAAGACGATAATTGCGCTCCTCGCACACCTTTCAACGCACTACGCGTACGCCGGCAAAGCATGGAGCAGCTGTCCCTGATTCCGGTAAGTGGTAAAACATCAAATCATCTCGGCGCAGCACACAAGTCTCATAGGCATGGCAGGCATGGGATGGGGATTGAAGCCATGCCACGGGCACATTGGTCATTTCTAAGTCGTAAACCCAAATGATGGCTTAGAAGCATATCAAAGCGACTTCAGACAATTAGCTCCAAAAGCCAACAATTCAACTTTAATTTGTTTACACGTAAGCATTACCTTCCAATCGTATGGTCACCCTGTTCAACAAGACGAGTTCTGTAGGTTAAAGTACTCCAAGTACTCTTAAACATTTATGTAGAATTTACTTTATCTTATCGATATAGTGCCTACGAGTAGGTTGTTATCAACGTTGAATTGTTGTGTATGGGTATGCTGCTGGCATTCTAAGCGCGGATTGATCTCAATTTTTCAGTTTGAATTTGCAGCGTAATATATAAATACGTGTAATTAATAAATATTGGGACAATTTATTTTTACACATATCGAACTAGTCCCGTAGTAAGCTCAATAAGGCTTGTGTTATGGGTATTAGACGACGATACATTTAATAGATATATACTTAAATACATAGAAAACATCCAAGTCTCAGGAACAAATGTTTCTGCTCACCACAGAAACAAATGCCCTTACCGGGATTCGAACCCGGGACCTCTATCTTCAGAGGCAGTGGCACTACCAACTAGGATAAACAGGCCGACAATAATGTCTAATGTCTACAAATTTCAAACGCTGCGTAGCCAAATAGCGAAAACGGAACCCTTGTAATGTCTGTCCGTCCGTTCGTATGTTACAGACGATTTACTCGGAAGACTATTCTTAAGCACAACAATTATGAAATTTAGCAGGAATATGTATTCTATAAAGTGCATAAAATGATTTGAAATTACGAAAAAATATAAATTCAGGGGACAGGGCCCTACATGTAACCGGGGGATGAAAAAATAAACATTTTACTTAGGCGAGTGAGGTATCCCCTTTTAATAATAATTAATAACTTTTAATAATAAAAAATACTGGTCTCTGAAAGAAGTTCTGAAGGGAGACTTCTCTCTACATTCAAAGGTATCCCCTTTAGAGGTTTCTAAACAGTTTTCCATTCAAACCAACCGTTGCGTTGGTGAGATATTAAATGTCAAAGTCGTAAAAAGTGTCCCTTCCCACTTCCCACCTCTAATTTTCTATGAAGCTTAAAATTCGGAAAAATATTGAGGTGCTGTACATTATTAAATACTTTAGACAATGGACGCGATTCTACGAGCACATCGCCTAAATAGCCTAAAATTAAAATGTCTAATTTTTAATCATATTTTAGACAGCGGATTTAACAAGTGCTATTCCACAATGTCAAGCTGACTAAATTTAGCCAGTTTTTATCCGTATTCTAAAATTTCTAAGTTGAATTGAGTGTGTTGCTACTTTAAAAAAATAAGTGAACGAATGAATGAATGAAATCTGTATAAAAGCTGTAAATCGTATTTTCTTTAAGGTTGAATATGATAATTTAATACATTTTATCCATTACTTGTATTTCATACTATTTCACACATCTTAGACCACTAAAAAGTAACTTTTTTTTATTATGTAATTAGGAATATTTAATTAAATTTGAATAGGCAACATTAAAAAAAACTGCTGTCAAGTACGACGAAAGCACATCTCTATGACCCCTCTCGCCTGTGCATGGCACCTATTAAATCTTGCCTCTGGTGACTCTGCAACTGGGTCAGGATGAGGGGTCATCAGCCAGGGGAGAAGTGGGTAGCCTTTGTCCCCAAGAAGCCACTCCATCGCTTGGTTCTGAAGATACTGCCCTTCGAGGTGCTGGTGCACATTGCTGCTCCTCCAAACAGCAGCATCATGGGTTGAGCCCGGAAAGTTAGGGTTCACGCTAGTGATCCGACCTGTGGCATCGCACACCACTTGACAATTTATACTATAAAACCCTTTTCTGTTGTAGAAAATATTACCCGGGGCTATTGGGTGGTTATTTGGGGGTTTGTGTATAGGGATGTGACTCCCATCTGCCGCACCCAATGTATATGGCATTCCAAAATTTTCCTGGAACTCCTGCATTGCCCTGTCTTTCTCCAGTCTGGTCACTGGGAATTTGATCCAATGTGGGGTCAATCTTTCTATAATAACAGGACACACGGTTGCCAGACTGCGGCTTATTGTTGGTTGACTTTGAGCCAGAATATTAATTTCTCCCACAGCAGTCTGGTAGCTGCCATGGGCAAAAAAGTTCAGTGCACTTAGAACCTTTAAATGTGGGGGAACCGTCCCCGCTCGTAGTGCATCGCCTTCACACAAAGTGTCCACTACGTGCCGGCCCATGGCCCGCGACAGCCTAAACAATTTACGGAACTTCCGCTCGGACCGGTCAAATGGGTTAGATTCGTCTCGCAACCTCTTCAAATAAATTTTTTCACCCTCACCCTCACCATATTCCCTCTCTTCAGCCACCACAGCAGCTATGACATATTCTTCATCCATTTCGAAAGAGATTGATTCTGCACAACTTGAGTTTTTTGTGTTATCGTATTTTAAACGGGACTATTTTATTCGCCGCTAAAATTAGACAATTAAGCTTGACGTTTCTATGTTTTTGCTTAAATAAGGCATGTACTGAATAGCGTTTAAGCAGCTAAACCTAAATTGAATAGACCGCCTAAATTAAGAAACGTCAGATTCAAATTGGTGTTGTCATTTGATTATGACAGCTGCTCATAGAATAGCAAAGTGGTTTAGCGACGCCTAAATAAAATTAGGAGATTTAGCGGCCGCCGTAGAATCGGGTCCATTTATTGGTTTAAACAAGATGAGTCGATAAGTTTTTATTTTTAAGTTATCACTAAAAAACTGCCTCGCTCAAGTAAAAAGACGTAAAGTACCGTGTGTTTCCTAAGGAGGTACGACCTTTTTAGGGTTCCGTTCCGTAGCCAAATTGCAAAAAACGTCATGTCTGTCCGTCCGTATGTCACAGCCGATTTACTCGGATAGTATGACCACTACAATTGACAACATTTCAAAATGTATAATGATGCCTAAATCGAAAACCATTTCGGTAAATATTCTACTGGAACATAATAAAATAATTTTTAGATTTTTTTCTTTACTAGTTTCCATGAAAATCACGAATATGTATAAACCGGAAGTGTGACGTCATTACTATGGCTGTAAAGTAACTTTTAATAATAAAAAATACTGGTCTCTGAAAGAAGTTCTGAAGGGAGACTTCTCTCTACATTCAAAGGTATCCCCTTTAGAGGTTTCTAAACAGTTTTCCATTCAAACCAACCGTTGCGTTGGTGAGATATTAAATGTCAAAGTCGTAAAAAGTGTCCCTTCCCACTTCCCACCTCTAATTTTCTATGAAGCTTAAAATTCGGAAAAATATTGAGGTGCTGTACATTATTAAATACTTTAGACAATTATTGGTTTAAACAAGATGAGTCGATAAGTTTTTATTTTTAAGTTATCACTAAAAAACTGCCTCGCTCAAGTAAAAAGACGTAAAGTACCGTGTGTTTCCTAAGGAGGTACGACCTTTTTAGGGTTCCGTTCCGTAGCCAAATTGCAAAAAACGTCATGTCTGTCCGTCCGTATGTCACAGCCGATTTACTCGGATAGTATGACCACTACAATTGACAACATTTCAAAATGTATAATGATGCCTAAATCGAAAACCATTTCGGTAAATATTCTACTGGAACATAATAAAATAATTTTTAGATTTTTTTCTTTACTAGTTTCCATGAAAATCACGAATATGTATAAACCGGAAGTGTGACGTCATTACTATGGCTGTAAAGAGACAACACTTTTTCACTTCACTAAACTGTCTAGACTTAAAAGACATTAATCACTTCCGGTTGTCACTGAGTTCAAATTTAACCTTACATTGGCTGGCAAGTCTATCACATTTAGGTTTGATTAGAGGCGCCATCTATATTTGAGCAGGTGAAACTTCTTAACCAACTTGTGTTATATTAATAAGAAAATAAATTATTTAATATTTTTATTGTAATAACATTGTTGTCGTGGTAAGTTGCTAATAGGAAAATCCGATGACATTTTATAAACCCCGTTACAGGAGTTGATGCGTAAGGTCTGTTATACAGCAACTTCAAAAAAAGGAGGCTCCCATTTCGATTACTTTTTTAATCATTATTTTCAACGTTTGTCACCACATAACTTGGTCATTTATGAACATATTAGTAAAAAAAACTATTAGTAAAGTGGCTGGTGTGGTGTGACAACTAAGACTCAAAATAAATGAAAACCAGAATTGTGATACTAGAATTACTGTTCAAAACGGGATATTTACCATGTATATTAATATTGTTGAGTTTCCGATATTTCGGCGCTGTTGCAAGCACCATTTTCAAGGATTTTGACTGAATCCTTGAAAATGGTGTAATATTTCGGCGCTGTAGCAAGCATCATTTTCAAGGAAATATCGGAAACTCAACAATATTAACATACATGGTAAATATCCCGTTTTGAACAGTAATTTTAGTGTTAGTGACCATGTTAGCTTGAAATCAGAATTGTGATAATATTAACCGTGTAAAGGGACCCTATGAGTACTACTAAATACCGTATATCCATAAATATTAATTCAAATTTTCCCTGTGAAGTTTCAAATTTTCCAAACGGATGACATGGAGACAAAATTATTGTGTTACTTATAGAAAATCAAAATCTCCTCATATTCACTTAAAAAACACGTATCAATTTCCCTATAGCATCAAAAGTAATTTAATATAACACTTATATTTTAGTGCGACTAGATGGCACTGTTTTCAATAAAAAACCTGGATCTTTGCTTAGTTTTAGGTGGTCATAGCATGACACACTACTTGATACTGACGTGAAGTGAACGTCATGTCAACGAAATGTGAACGCACCAAGGTTTTTTAGAAAAATAAGTGGCAATGGTAATACTGCCTTACAGCCACTGTAATGACGTCATAATTTACTTACGACCTTTTGGAATTTGCTACTTTTAGATTAGATATTTTAGAAAGAAAATGAGGATTTAGGGAGAAATAAAATAACACGTGAACCTTAAAATTTCATTTTCTATCGATCTAGACTAGATCATTAAATAGCCACCTTGAAAATATGAAATGTTGTCAATTATGAAATTTGATGTGATGGTGTATGTTATGAACCGCTATAGAAATATGATGTGAAATTACGAACAAAATATTAAACTGGGGGGGCACCTCATACATGTAACAGGGGGGACAAATTTTTAAATAGCACTTGGCCGCTTTTAAAACTACCGTCGCCTTTTTCTTAGATAACTCCCGATGGTAAAAAGAACGAGGAAGAAGCGCAGGACAAGAAGCCCGAAGTGGTCCGAACAGAGTCCGAAGACAACCCTGTGGAATCCTTTTTCGAGCTGCTGTCGAGATGTCAGTCGGAGCGCATGGACGAGCAGAGAGCCACGCTGAACGGCAACAAGGAAAACAGGCCTAAGCCTAGGAGCGTCAGCAACAAGCTCCAGAGGTCTGCTAGCAGCGGCCATCCAAATAACGGGTACGTCCTTTTGCCTCATTCAGACGCATTTTTAAATTGTAATTAAGCAAAATGTTGACGTTTAACCAGATTATTCTCTTAGTCGGATACTTGGCACAGTAGTCAAGGACTAGTAGCCTTTTTTATATTATTTAGCGTGAATCTTGCTCAGGTGAACGGTATGTCTTAGGTATTGGGACATGTCTTAGTTAAGGCATTTTATATGGCCCAGCGATAAAGAAAGCATAGCATTCCTTTAGTCAATCAATAAAATGCGTTTTATTCAATTTCTTCGAATAGTAGAAACACGACTCGTGATACGAATACGACGAAATCAGTAGGTACTATATATTTGCTATGGTTATACATGTAAAAATGTTCAGAATATCATGGCAGCTTTGTGATTGTTATCGGGCTAGTACTTGTACTGAATTATCGTGGTGAATGATATCGTTTACGTCTTGATCTTTGCACAACCGCTTTTCCTGCTGCAGTTGTTGAGACCAATCAGAGTAGAGAGAGAGAGAGAGAGATCAAAGATCAGAAACCTCTGATAGAGATCGTGATCTGATCTCGAAACGAACATCAGTTCAATGCGTTTTGCACACATGCAAATACGTATACGTTACCAGTAATTTCTAAACGATTAGATTTTGTATTACTTGTACCACTTTACTAGGTACAAATTTTCTATGTGAAATACAGCAGCACACGCTTATCAGTAATCCTCAACAATTTTAGATAAGTAAGATGTGTTTACGTCATAACACAAGAGCATAACCTTGCGTTTAAAGTGGAGCACTAGACACGCAGTCAACACAGTGTCTGAAACACACGAGTGCGCAATCATGCACAATGGCCCGCGCGAGTCTCAATGTCACTTGAGCGGGAAATCACCTGCTCGTTATATTACACCATTGTTTCGCGACACAGACCGGCCAAACATGGACAGTCCCGAATGTGAGGAATTATTGAAGTATGTAATTATTTTATCAAGGTTTAACAGTTTTTTTAACTTACATATTATTTATTATGTCATGTTATTTATGTTTAGTGTAGTAAGTAAATGCAGCTGCTATACATTAAGTTTATTTATAAAACAATGTGTATCAAGTGTTTGTACATTGTATGATTAAGAATTGTGAATGTATTCGAAACATGTAGGTCGATATTTGACCTTAAATAGGTCAGTGGTTTTTTTTTTAATAAGTTTGAAGTTACGGCATTTTTATATAGTAGTATAGTGTTCATTCATTCATACACACAATTTTGACGTAAGCCATTATTGGGTCACGAGTGCTGTAGTGTCAATATAATTTCCACCTGAAACTTAGCTGCAGGGCCCTTAACATACGGGAATCCTTTGAATAAAGTCTCAGTCACTAGACTGTTACCAGGGAAATACGAAAGGTAGTAGAATACAGATTAAGATTATACAGTGTGACAAACCATTCATGCAGAAGCACCTGTGCAGTTGTGTTTTTTTGCAGAATCCTGGATCCAAGCCCATATGTAGTTGTAACTCTTGTTATATTAATAAATAAATAAAACATTTTTTCAGCCAACATGGTCAACAGAGAACCTTAAAATTATAACTAACATACATACAAACTAGCATACTATAACTGCGATGTGTTACGTAACTTCGTGGTGTGAGGACACCGACCGCGAAAACGTGGGGAATTGACACCCTACGTTCAAAATTCTTTCTTGGTGTAGGTTAATAGATGGGTGAGGTGTGTGTGTGTGGTTCTGTTGGAACTCTCGCCACAAATGAATTAAAAATAGTATTGTGCTGACATATCAACGACCCATCACGATCCTTAGGATGTATCCGTTCTTCACGCGCACATACTCCACGACTTCCTCTGCCTTAAGCGAAGCACACACAGACGGCGGGCGCTCTCTGTGTGATGATAATATAGCTATGTAAATAGGCCCGCCCTAGTCCCGACCCGCGCCGGTCCTGTGTGTTTCGCGCTTTAGTAATGTAGCGGCAGTGTATTTTATATCTGAATATTTGATTACAGGCCTGCTGAGGCGATGCTGGATATGATCACGGACAAACAGTCGGAGCGGATGGACTCGCAGCGCGCCGAGCTTCGTCCGGTGCCTAAGAAGCTGAGCATAGAGAACAAAGGAGCTTCATTGCCGGGCCTGCGGCCTCAGCAGACCACCAGCACCAAGCCCGAGGACGACTTCCTGGACATGCTGGCTCGCGTTCAGGTCTGTACTCAAAAAACATTTTAATTCAAAATATTTATATGTAGTTGATTAATCAGTCTGTAATCGTAAGATGATACAACCGACCCTAATTACCCCAAACGCAATATTTTGTTGTGTGAGTCAGAATAATAGCATATTATTGTCGAGGCCTGGAAGGAGGCAATTGCAGGCTGAGTATTAGTTTTTTTTTATGACATAGGAGGCAAACGAGCAGGCGAATCGCCTGATTGTAAGCGATTAGCGTCGCCCATGGACACTCGCAACACCAGAGGGGTTGTAAGTGCGTTGCCGGCCTTTAAGATGGGAGTACGCTCTTTTCTTGAAGGTTTGAAGGTCGAATCGGTCCGGAAATACCGCAGGCGACAGTTCATTCCATAGTTTTAAAACGGGATACCTTGGGAGTCCGTTTAATTAATACGAAGCCTGCAATTGAGATTCCAGCCGAGGCTAATATAGTGCTTTTCTCAAAGAGGCGGGGATTACTAAATTGAAATTAAGTTTTGATAAACATAACTCAAAAATGTTAATATTCATGCTCTCCCGCCGTTTATTTTTAGGCGTCTATAGGCTGACGATGAACACTTAATATTTGGTACAGGGTTCCCGATTGGAGGACCAGCGCTCGGAGCTGCCGCCGCCCAAGCCCGAGGAGCGCCCGAAGACCGTGCCCGACGACGATTTCTTCGCGCTCCTCATGCGCGCGCAAGCTGGCCGGATGGAGGACCAAAGAGCCACTGTACATTTTTATACATATTATATTAGTATAACTATAAAATATACATAAAAACTATATTTCAAAATTTTACTAAAACGGAAGTATCTTTCTTCACATTTTCGTGAATATTTAGAAAACTAATAGCTATAAAAACATAAAAATTATTTTGTGGTTTCTGGTTAACAAATTGACGAAATGAGTTAAAATTTCATACTACTTAAAAATTTGAAATGTTATCAATTATTTATGGTCCTGGTTTTACGTCTCATCGGAAACTGGTCATTGATTACTAGACGAGGTGACGTCACGATTTTCAAAGTTTACTCGGTGTTGACACTGTTGAGAGTGATGTGATACCTAACATTTGTCTCTAGCTATCAACACAATGAATCCACAAACCAATAAAAGGTAGACAACGCGGGGGCCTGTTACTCTTCTGATGCGTCAATAGGTTATACTGGTTATAGCTGCCTACCGTCCTGCAGGCCTTGTGCCACCGTAGTAGTGTTTAAACTAGACTGTTCCATTTACTCCCCAATCTACCCTATTGTGATGTCATCGTGATAAGATTATGGAGTATATATTTACTTTGTAAAATATTTTGCATCAGTGGTAAGAAGTATAGATATTTTCTAACCTCCCATGGTTAGAAAATATCTATATCTGCCTATGAAAAAAGAAATTTCTTTTCTTTGTAGATACCGCTGCAGTCATCGACAGACAACCGCCGGAATAAGGGAGGATCGAGCGCCAAGAAGTAAACGCGTCGGGTCCCCGTGACTGCGGCAGACCGTCGTCATTGTCATAACGAACACTGTTTTCCTCTTTACATGGTTGATGCCTTATTAGATTGATCGATTCAGATCGTAGGACATGTAGGTATAAACATAATTCCGTTGGAAAAGTGTTATTGAAAAAATCTTTATGGATAGACAAGTGGCTGCTTCCCCCAAGCGCCGCTCTGTATTATTGCGCGGAAGACACACGCCATGTGACGGTAGAACTTTATTCTTTATTGACTTCTTATTGAAGTATTGGTATGACTCTTGGTTCTGTTTTGGGTCTGTATTATGTATTTAAAGGGCCAAACCACATATTTAATCTCTATACTCAATATTGACTAAAATATAAGTATGTAGTAATTGTTAAATATTTAGGTTATTTACATTAGTGATGTACCTCGAATGATTAAGTCACTGAAGATTTAGGCCGATCAACCTTTTGTTACTTGTTGCAATTGCTAGCATACTCTCCAAAACCTAGTTTCATAGGGTTTGATTCGTCAAATATGTATTTTGCGACAGTGGTAAGTCTATTCCATAGTGAAATAGTTTTTTTAAAGAAACTGTCACAATTGTCTCCAGGCTTACCGGGACAGAATAACAACGAGAAAAAGTTGATTGGCCCAATCATACGCAAAAGAAGTCCACGAGAAGCGATGACAATGAAACTAATAATAATAAAGATGCTAAGCTAGGTTTCCTGTATAAATAAGACGACGTGTAAGTTGCATCAGTAAATTGTAACATGAATGTAATGTGGGAAAAGGTCTCGGACGCGACACTCCTTGAATTTAAATCGAATGTAGTTATAAGATTATTATTATATATTGTGTGGTGTATTTCTGTACCAAGTATTGTATCTGCCAAGACGAAAGTTATTGGTGTTTTAAATCGCGAATATTTCATGTAGTTACATACTGAGATTATATTCATTTCATTGTCGCGGGTGTATCAATGTATGAAGTTTGAAACGCAATAGACTATATCCCTTGCGTTTCTCCTTACTCACCTTGGACATTTCGGTTATATATAAAGAACATTTTTTTTAGAATATATACGTGCATATTATCTATAAGTTGTACTTGTAAGATGTTTCTTATAAATATTTTCATATACTCCAGTTTTTGCAATAAATTATATTTTAATGATATGATTAAAGATAATTAATATTACGTTTACAAAAAATTGGGAAAAGTGATTGCTTATCCTAAGCTTTTTATACTGTAACGGATACCATATTATCCTTCCATTCCATTGTAGAATGCATTTAAAAATGTTAATAGATAATCACACACTGATGGATTCTAGGCTCAGATAGCGTGTCAGGTTCATTCTCGACCCGCTTCCAGCGATGATCAGGTCCATTACTGACATTCCCACAGTTCACATTACAACTGGTAAGAAACCTTATTGGAAACCCCATATTTTCGAACTGTAACAAACAATGTCTGTGCCTAATTACGAAGATGATAACCCCTTAGATGATAATATTGGTGATGTTTGTAACTTATCATTTGTTATGTTCATAGAAATAGGAGATCATTGTAGTAAACAGTTTTCTAATGCCTAAATCTAATGAAATAAACTTTATTTTATTTTATTGCATGTATATGCTTTAGAGACACTTAGGCTATAGCTAGAATTCCTCAAGCCAGAATATATGTATAATGATATAATTTGGCTGCCATTGAGTCTACATTCTACATTCTACTTGGATGTTTATAGTAGGTTTGTTATATTATGTCTAATCACTCCATCGAATCTACAAATGTGGATGGAATCATTTTTGAACTGCCTAACATTTTTTTTGATTTGATACATGAAAGAATAAAAACTATTGTTTTTATTACAGGAAGATATTATATTTATGATAAATTCGCTGAATTGAATGCTTTAATATTGTTAACTTTGAAATGCCTCATAACCGTAAGTGAACATTTCACTTGCGGTTATGAAATTTAGTAAAATAATATAAATAGAAGGAATTGATTAACATTACTGTCTATAGAATAAATTTATTGTACGCTGAAAGTTACTGAATTTGCTGGTCGCGACTATGAACCCTATTTGTGGTAATTGTGGTTAAATTACAAATCACATAGCAATATGAAGATGCGATGAGTAATAATTGAATTTCTAATTTCAAAAATACCTCCGAAGTGATATTACTTGTTTTGCCAAATAAAGTGGTAGAAACAGGAGAGTGGGTTTACAATAATAGTATTTAATTATATTACATTAGTCGGTATATGTGTATACTTACGTAAATATTTCCTGTACAATCATATTCATAATGTATCTACATACACCGTGTAAGAAACTTTATGACGGAAACAGGAAGTACATTTTTAATTAGATTTTGTGACAAATCGAGTGATATTTATTTAAAAAACTCGAAATGTTTCGCAGATCGTTTTATACTCGTGATCCAGTAATATGCTAGGATTGGTATTTTTCCCCCGCTAACATTTTCAGTACTTATCAGGATTAAAGTCTAAGGGTGGTATTCCACTCATCCAATATCTTTGTCCAATCTTTGATTAAATTTCTTTGACGGAGGCCCATTCCACTTACCCAATATCATTGTCCAAGTTTTTTTTTTCATGCGTAGCCATATTGATTTAAATGTCATCAGAATCTTTGATGAAATCATCATCAAAGATTCTGATGACATCCTGATGAATCATCCCTTCCAAGTTTGATGAAATCATCCAATTTATTTGATCAAATATATATTGGACAAAGATATTGGTTGAGTGGAATACCACCCTTACACTTAGTTGACCTATTGGCTATGTGCAAAGTAGGTGGTGGGGGTAAGCTAGGCGATCGTAGCGCACACCATGGCAGAAATGTGTACTTACCGGGGACCACTGTCAAATTTACTTTCACGTTTTCTATTGGTTTCTTAACGGTTTCCTACGATTCGTTTCGTTTGTATGTATTTATTTATTCTCTTATTTATTTCAGTAAAATTTCCAATACGGGATCTTTCTCGTTTATTAAAGTAAATAAAATATTCATGTGTCATTATTTGACATCTCTGAGTTTTGACATTGTCTCGGGACCTTTGGCGTTTGACGTTTCAGACGTGCACATAGCCAATAGGGGTAATTTATGGTAATATGTATGTTGAAGGAATAGTTACTTTCCGGTCAGCCAGCATTTACATAAGTTATTCTTGTATAATATGTACCCGTACATTCAGCATCATTATAGATGGTACCAGCTAACTAGACGAATACATCGTAACACACCCATATGTGCTCCTATAGTAAAGAAGATAGTGTTTTGGTGTATTTATTTTGGCTACCAAGCTAACATGGTCACTAACATACATGGTAAATACCCCGTTTTGAACACTAGTACGGTATGATACTGACTACAATTCCTATACTTTGTACAACTGTTAGAATAGAGACTGCCTCCAATTTACCAAACTTTATGTGGTCAGTCACATTTGGCATAAGTTGTTTAAACCTCTTGTATCCTGACTAGGCAAACCTTACTGATTTAGGATAAAACTGTTGACGAAATGGTTTTAGGTTGAATATTTATTAAAATGCAGCGTTTTTGAAATTGAATCTTTAATTATTTGAAAAGGGTAGGGAAATTTGATGTGAACCAGCCCATGTTTGTTTTATGAACTAGTGTAATCTTAATTTATATTAGCCTCAATATTCGATAAAGGATTTAGTTCAGGAGGACTGAGCTGTTTTATCCTTTTCTTTTGAATATTTCTTGATACATGTGTGAAATGTTACGATAGGGCCTAGACATATAAACTTTAAAATTGGTTGATGCCATTCTGATATTTCAAATGAGATTCGTAAACTAAACGACAATCCTGAAGACTACTACTTTATATGGAAAATTTTGTATCGTACACGTTTGGCACACAGGAGCGAAAACAACTTTGTTTTCTGGATCAACCCGTTGTCCTAATTGGCTTCAATCATGCGATACGAACGACATATGCTGTGACGACAGTGATTGCATACATACAAGCCGGTTACAATATCTGTGCACAGCGCCGTCTGGCTTCGTGACCGAACTTGCGCAACGTCTCATTCGGGGGAGGTGTACCGATTTGGTGCAGTAATATTGATATCTGAATCTCCTAATAACACATGTCTGTGTAGTCAACACAACGCAAGTGGCGGCCAATAAGGACAATGACTTAAAACGCTTGTACACACTGTTGGAGATCCGGGTTCTTGAATACAAACCTCCTTATCAGTTCGAGTAAATTATTGTGAATGAAGTTTGTATTTACACAGTCGAGGTCATAAATATATGAGCAAATCCAGGCCTTCAAAAATAAATGTACATGGTAATGTACAAATACATCTGGACACATTTATCATTCGAAAATATATACATGTGTCATCCGTCATATTCATCTGAGCGAGCCTCTTAATGATATTTTAACCAACTGAAAAATAATAAATATCTGTACTATGATATTTACAAAATTATTTAAACAAGTGGAAGCACATAATTATCGACACAAGGGTTATTTTCAAATATTTGTAAACAGGTAGTGGCACATAAATATATGTACTTCACGTTTTCCAATTTGTTGTGAACAAGTAGGAGCTCATAAATATCTGTACAGATAATACATTTTGAGTTTTCACAAATGACAATCACCGAAAAGAGTACCATACTGTCATATGATACATTTATCTCTTTCAGTTTGAGTGGCAAGTCATAGAACTGTCATTAATCTGCGTGCTGCTTTTACTTTTTTTGTGATTTATACTCGGGTAAAAAGAGGTTTGATATCAACATTTATTACTGGCTTCTGAATAATTGTCTTTTTTCTGTCAGTTTTGTTCAGATGTTTATGAGTTTTTACTTGTTCACATGATTTTGGCAAACTTTATTTCAGAATTTGTTATTTAGTTGAAAATGTTTTATCTGTCCAGATATTTATGAGCTCCTACTTGTTCACAACAAATTGGAAAACGTTACTACATACATTTGTGTGCCACTACCAGTTTATAAATATTTAAAAACCCTTCGGAGCAAAATGCACAAAACGCAAAATGTACACTACACGCAAAATTTAACTATAGCAAAATATACAATTCGCACAATGTACCACACGCAAATTGTGAAACACGCGGAACGTATACGAAGCAAAAAGTACATTCGCAAAATGTACATATCGGAAAATGCACCACCACCACCACCATATCAGCCCTAGGACGTCCACTGCTGGACATAGGCCTCCCCCAATTTCATGGGGGGTAAATGCCATAATCGCCACGCTTGGCATGCGGGTTGGCGATCGCAGTATCTCCACCGCACTCAAGGAATGCTGCTGCCCATTCCCCGGTGGTCTTGGTCGTAGTTTTAGGACATACCCGGGTCAAATGCACAATAGTCGCAAAATGCACATTACGCGAAACGTGCAATACGCAAATAGCCACACACGCAAAACGACATTGGCATCGTAGTATTCTCAAGTGCCAGTATTAATTCATATACCTCATAAAAATCCATTTATGTGTGTTCCCATATGTGTTGGATACAAGTTTTATCCGTGACATGCCTTACATGGATATCACACATAAATCGAGTCGTCCACAAACGCTCCTAAGATGTGATGAAAACTAAACGCACCACTGGCACCGTCCAAATTTATATTTAATAAACTATTTATTCAGTGGCAGCAAACAGCCTTACCCAAAAATTGATAATTTCGTAGGGCCATCTATCTTTGCCACATATATATACTAGTCGGCACAAGAGAATCTTTAGACTCTATCCGATTAAGTCCCATTTCTTGATATCTCACATTACCCACTAGCCACACAAAAGACATCAAGCTTCAACCAGTAAAAATCAGTAGAAACGTCCGAGACACGTACATGCATCGCTATAATATAGCTACAAATAGCCTTTCGTATAACTTATCATTATCAATCACTGATCAGTGCTCCCCTTTATTTATTTATTTTATACCACATCGGTGGCAAACAAGTGCACGGCCCGCCTGATGGTAAGCGGTCCCCGCAGCCTATGAACACCTGCCTTTATGTGCTAAAGAAGTGACTGAAATCACATGGGCTGTATTTTATTGAGAATTAGATTTAGGCAGACGTCGCTAGCCTTAAAGAGTCTTCAAGAAACAGAAGCTTACCGGCTCTTGTGTATTAATTTGGATCGATAAACATAATAATATTTGTTTTGTTTTATTTGACGAATTATTTGATAACAACGCAAAAAATACTTCTTTGAAACATAACAATTATGCTGTGTATATAGGGATGCTTTAATTCATCCATTCCAAAACCGATTTTATATTTAAGCTCCCTTCTAACGTAGAGAGATAGAATGTTTGCGTTTTTAAAATTTACATTATACTAGCTGCCCCGCGCGGCTTCGCTCGCGTATTACAAATAACGCAAGGGATGCTGCGGATTGAAATATAGCTAAGTTTATCCTTCCAAAAGGTCCATTCTATTGGCTATGTGCGAAGTAGGTGGTGGGGGTAAGCTAGGCGATCGTAGCGCACACCATGGCAGAAATGTGTACTTACCGGGGACCACTGTCAAATTTACTTTCACGTTTTCTATTGGTTTCTTAACGGTTTCCTACGATTCGTTTCGTTTGTATGTATTTACTTATTCTCTTATTTATTTCAGTAAAATTTCCAATACGGGGTCTTTCTCGTTTACTAAAGTAACCAAAATATTCATGTGTCATTATTTGACATCTCTACGTTTTGACATTGTCTCGGGACCTTTGACGTTTGACGTTTCAGACGTGCACATAGCCAATACACACATTTTTTTTTAATGGAATGGTTTATTTCGGACATTTTCGGATATATTATTATCAACCCTTTCAGACATTTTATTACGTGAAAGATATATTGTGGACAGCTACAAAAGACGATCGTAAACTGATCGTAAATAGATAAATCTAAACACCCACAGACTAATATCGTAACATTGTTGAAAATTCGACAAAGTTTGTTAAAATATTAAGCTAGGTGAGGCGGCTGAGCACAAAATCAGGAATTGACTAAGTAATCATAATGTAGAATAAATTTCGGTTTTTGCAATACAACGTCTATAATCCGTTTCTGACGCTTCGCCTTATCAAAAGTAAAAAAGGCCCTAAAGTCTATACACACAATAATTATCATTGCCGAACGCCTATGTACTCGTACGATGGCCACAATGCCTTCTGACGATTGAAGGTTTGGCTGTGCTGTGTGGGTCAATTTGGCCCACATCTCTCTCAGCCCGCGGGCATAAATTACCACTATAAAAGTTGTTTATATTTTTATATTCATACCTAGTCAACTCAACCCACGGATCTAAACGACTACAATGAAATATGTAGACTTAGAGTGTGTGTCCGAACTCGACAAAAGAGAGAGATATTAAACAGAATTTGGGACCTCTCGTTTTTGGAAGTTGGAGTTTTCCATTCAATTTTAGCGGAACCTTTATCAAAGTCTACAATATTTGTATATGGTTTTTAATAAATAATTGTATACCAAATTTGTCTTTTTTTGTTTTTAGGATATAAATGTTTGTTGTATATTAAATTTTAAGAAGACTGTAGTTTTAGAGGCTTCCTGAAGCTTACAGTTATATAAGTCAACTTAAAAGTGAGAACTATATATGAAAAATTATCTTGCTTAATACTACGGATCTGTTGGTTTTATTAATTTAAGATATTGAAGCTAAGTACAAACAATTAGGAATACCGCGATAATATTGACACCCCAGGCTAATTGAGATAAGATAATATTAATCGTGTAAAGGTCCCCATTAAAAATAAATTATAAAGTGACACAAAGAGAATATAATCACTACGTTTTAAGAGACGGCACTCCATACAAAATGTTTTTTTTTATAAACGTATGGCCATCTAGTCCTAGTCTTTTTTTATTTTTTTATTTATTTCTTGGCCATGGATACAAAGTCCTTCAGCCGAGTCCTTTAATTTAGTGTTGCCATTTAACTTGCTTGTCAAAGTCAGTGTTGCGAAAAGTCGATAATAGTGACGTCCTCGCGTAAAAAAAGTTTTCGATAAATATCGATAAAAGCGGCGACTGGTGGCATTTCTTTAATTTAATATTTTTCGAGTATGTTATTAATAAAACAATTGTTTAATCACTTTAATCTGTTTTTATTTACACATAAAAGAAACTATAGAAACAATACACTTCCAAGACACAAAATATGAGTAAAGCTAAAGCTCATCAAAAAGACTGATAAGAAACGTTCTCTTTAACTATAATAGTAACTATCTAGGTATTTGTGTCCGGAGCCGAAACTTAGGGTTACAATTATGCTGTCTGAGGATTTTTGTAAAGAGATATCGCACATGGTGCGTAGAAAATTTCTCGTCTTCTCCTAGCATTAACCACCACGCCCATACGTAAAGCCCGGGTTGAGGCACTGGTCCCACCGCCAGCGAGTTAGCGATAAGCTCATACAAAAACACTCGCTTCTCGCCCGCTCGCCCACTCGTTCCAGTATTAAATTCTACTCGTTTATCGCTCGTCGCCGGCGGTGGGACCAGTGCCTGATGTAATGATACATTATTTCAGAGGCCGCGGGCCGGGAAAAAGCAATTCGTGGCTAAGTTAATTTTGACACACACAAAAACGTCATATTTTCATTGCGTGTCTGAGAAAAAATAATGAAACCCCTATCTTACAAACATAATCAATCATAACAAACCACAAATCTATTACAGACAACTGTACCGAAATTCTTATGGCGGACAAGGCAAGGTTAGGAATAAGAGGTCACAGGACCGCACCGATAAAACTAAATGGGAAGGTAATACTGACATTGGTATCACAGTTACACACAAGTATCTGGGACATGTTGTGACTTCTGACATTAGAGACGATACAGATTTTGAACGGAATCGGAGAGCAGTCTGTGAGAGCTAATATGATTGCTCACTGGTTTACTGGATGCTCGAGACCAGTAAAGGTAACTCGATTTAAGGCCTACTGCAGGTCCACACATACCAGCGGTCTGTAGGCGAAATATACGCAAATTCTGTACAGTGCTCTTCATGTCCAATTCAATAACACATTCAGAGTGCTGATGGGTGGACTGTTTCCACACTAGTATGCGCAAGCGATGTACATCCTTGGCGCGCAAGGTACGGGCCAGTCCCAGCAGCATCCTGAAAATGATCGCTGAGCGGATGGAATGCGTGTGTCTCAACCACTGCTATATGACACACACAAATCATAATGTGAAATCTAATCTTTGACAATTTTAAATTTACTTTATATTTATACTATAATAATAAGATAATAACTATGTAGGTACCTCAACTTCATTTTCCCTAATGTCGACGTCCAAATTTTTACAAAAGTAATTTACAAACATACATTCATACATAAACTGCCGCCTATATTCCCAAAAGGGGTAGGCGGTGCACACGAAAATTAATTTCAGTGGCACTTTTAGCTATTGTAGGTTTATAGATGGGAAAAATATATATATATTGCAGTGACAAGTTGCTAGCCCATCGCCCACAACACACTTCAACCTGGTTCAACATTTGTTTGATTTTTTAATTCAGTTTTAATTGTAAAATATGCATCGTACTCTTATAAGTACTAATACCTATCAACTTCTTAAGTTTGTGTGCGTGACGAAAATTAATTTCAGTGGCAATTTTAGGTATTGTAGGTTTATAGATGGGGAAAAAATTATATTGCAGTGACAGGTTGCTAGCCCATCGCCCACAACACACAACCTGGTTCAACATTTGTTTGATTTTTTTATTCAGTTTCAATTGTACAATATGCATCATATTCTTATAAGTATAATACCTATCAACTTTTTAGGTCTGTTATTACTAACAAAATTGAACCAAGTTGGTCTTTAAATAAATGAAATTGAATTAACAATAATAGTAATTAGTCTAAAGCAGTACATCTTCACAATGATATTTCGTTCGCTTAACCCTTTTTCAGGCATAGTACGATTTATCGATTATCGAGCACATATGTATCATTAGAATTTTAATCTTAGTTATCAGATTTCAGGTTCAATTTAAAATGAATTTTCGTAAAAAGTGACTTCTTAAAATGAATCACCAAAACGTAACTACATATTTTGAATATATATATATTTTGTAAAGCCTTCTAGATCGTTGCCGCCTGGAAAAGGGTTACCTAATGCGTTATTTACAATAATAATTTTTACCTATACAATTAGTACATACCCATTTTTACAATAATCACGATTATTATGTACTTATATGTATATACTCTGTTCATCCTTAAGTTGTCTTGAGACTGATTAGTCATTTTGTCGTTATATTATCGTCTTGAGACCACATTTCGAACATCATTTTGTCGTATGCAGTAATTATTTATCGATAACACTGCTCTTATAGTCCAAAAAGTTGAGGTTAGAATGTTGTTTACCACATAATATAGCTAAGGATGAACAGAGTGTACAATATAAGTGAATATATTTAAAGACAGCATCCGGAAAACTAAAGACAATCAATACTATCTATGATATCGGTATGGGTATGGTATTCATGAATCGTACAATTAGTATGCGACTTTCAAACGAAGGTTGAGGGTTCGAGTACCTGTACCAGCTTGAGATTTTATGAAAGAAATATCATCTGATATATATTAATATAGGTAGCCTTTCGTTGATAAAAAACCCGTAATATAATTTCTTTCACATTCATCGACATTTCTTCAGTAAAAATATTTTGCTGTGCCCAGCTGCTGAGTTTTCTTTCAGCTTAACAGCCTTCCTAGTCGGATATATAATGTGTTTAGAATAGCGTGCGCATGTTGCGGATAAGTGAACCACGCCGCATTACAATTTACTTGAAATAGGGTCACACACAATTCAATTTTTAACAATTTGATCCACGACTATGCGGCGACTATTGACGTCTTTAAGGCTCCAATAAACCCGGTAGCCGTAACATTTTTGTTGGTTGGGCAGTGTTGCCGATGTTGTAGTAGCCTTAAGCTCAGGTATTTGAATCCCATATCACGGACGAGATGCCACAAGTCCTGGAGGAAACTTAAAGATGATAAGTATCCGTTGACACATTTAACATTTTTATTCACCTATCCATTTTTTACGAAGCGCATAGCGGACAGTTTTTTTCTAAAATCAGCCCAAACCTGCAAGAGGTTAGTTTTTTCTGAAACATTTTCTCGGATGCCTTTTTCTGCCCAATTATTACAGCACCAATGCAGTGTCCATGTTGTCAGTCTCAGTAGTTTTCTTGTTTTGTTTGCGAAGAGCTCGCAGACGGAACTGAAATACATAATTACACACAATTAGACAACTGTTTCGCCCATTACCGTTATTAACGCTGTATAGTACGTTTTGTTACGGAAGATGCTTCATTTTCGGTTTGTTTTAGTATGTTGTTAGCATGTCTCCTGGACCCCAAAACCACCGAGAGACAATCTCTAAGAGGTCGGTCTCCCGAGTTATGGCGTCATCAAAATTTCCACCACCGCGAAAAAGTGTCACTTTCTCTCACACCCAAACTATGCAACACACATGCACGTGTGTGGTATCAAATGATGCTGAATAAATATGCCGTAACTTACTACTACATTAAATTTCGTTATATTTGCAGGAAATAAAACTATTAATGTACACAGTTTTGACAATAAATGTATCTATCTATCTATCTATTAGCAAACTAATAAAAAAAAATAGAAAAAATCTGAGGTTATTCAGTATTTGCAGGAAAACTAGAAAAGGTACACGAAAATAATGTATCACACAAATAATGGCTGGTATTTCAGCTTTATATCAAGGCTCCTCAAGGTCCAGCATATGCTGAGGATGGTACCCATTGCCAAAATCATAGACTTAATACATAGAAGCAAAGATGTAGTGTAAGTTAATTAGGTTAAAAAAATGTGTTTATCTTGCCCTAAATAGTTCATATATTATGTAGTTTCTTGTAATGTGATTTCCTAACTGTATAATCATCAGGCACGTAGATATAGAAATTCTAAGGGGGGGGGGGGGGGGGGGGGATTCACATTAATTTTAAAGATTTGCTATATCATGCATGACCAGAGTTTTTCGTGTCCACACTTTACTATAAAAAATGAAGTAATAAATACAAATAATGCTTCAAAGCCTCATAATCATAGAAAAAAATTACTTACCAATCCTTTGTGTAGTGGACGTTGCAGGTAACATTTTGCTAGTGGAATCCACCTCCATGCCGATGTGAGCTAAAATATATAAATATATAGTCAAATTAAATCTATTGACATCGGATCTGATAGGTGATTTTACAATCTTTTATTTATTTTCTCCTGAAGACGGGTTTGAGGAGGTGGTTGGACCTAGGTTATCGCGGGACAGCGGTCTCTACAGGGATAAAAAGTATCCCATGTCCTTTCTAATTTCTCACCAAAATCGGTTCACTACTTTAGGCATAAAAAGGTAACAAACAGACAGACATACTGACAGAGAGACAGTAAATTCCTTTCGCATTTATGATATCTAATTCTCGAGGAGGTAGCGCATGGCGAAATGTCATCTCGCTCGTATTTGGAACAGCCCACCTGGGGAAGTACCTCCACCGTACTTACTACTTACTCAGTAGGTATGTGGTGTTGTGTGCCTGATGGTGAGTAACGTTTCCAGAGCTCCTTGAGGATGCGCTGTGTTCACGACGGGGGACCTACGGGACTAACAACACTGCCTTAGGTTAGTGTAGGCCCAGAGAGTGGGTGCGGCGATCAGGGAGACCCGGTGAAGGCGGTGAAACGGCTGACCGCTGGCCGCCCGCAGGTTAGTACAGCAGAATTGGTAGTCCTTTATCTGTGCTAGCGTACCAAATTTCAAGATTCTGAGTTCACGGGAAGTAGTAGGTTTTGATTCCCTTGCGAGTGTCGAAAATTTGCGGCATAAACGGCTGTATCTTTTGATTGCGTTGGCTTAAAAGTTTGATTTTTCACAGCTCCAAGGGACAGTAGATCTAAGTATTTGATATAAATTCCAGCTTGATACCTCCACGCGTTCCTAAGAAAAAGCGTCTTGACAGACAGACAGACAGACGGACGGATAACAAAGTGATCCTATAAGGGTTCCTTTTTTCCCTTCTGAAGTACGCAACCCTAAAAAAAACCGGCCAAGTGCAGGTCGGGCCAAGTGCGTGTCGGACACACAAAGAAGGGTTCTGTACCAACACTTCCTAATCTACATTTAAAACCACTATACAATACATTGAACAAAAAATGACGTATCTTCCTAGGAAACTCACGGCACTTAAGCCCTTTTGTTTGGGCATGACAGTTATTCAATGATTACTCAAAAACCGTTAGACCTATCTGGTGACCAGTTTCTGGTCTAAACCAAAAATCGTTGAAAGTTTTTATTAATGTACAATATATACATCATCTTGATTTTTTTCAGTTTTAAACTTTATAGTATGGAAATTAGAGGGAGGGGGGGGACACTTTTCATGACTTTGACAGCTAATATCCCACCAACGGTTGACTTAAATGGAATTTTTTTTACAAACCTAGATACGACTATTTGCTAAAAAAAAATTGTCCCCCCTGTTACATGTATGGGGGGCCAAAATTTAATATTTTAATATTTTTTCGTAATTTCATATCATATTTCTATAGCGGTTCATAGCGTACACTTTCTTACCAAATTTCATTATTTTAGAGCTCATAGTCTCCGAGTAAATCGGCTGTGACTTATAGACGGACGGACGGACGGACAGATATGACGAGTCTATAAGGGTTTCGTTTTCGCCATTTTGGCCACGGAACCCGTACAAAAGATAATCAAATTTAATTGATGCTACCACTCAAAATCAGTCTGATACATACCGGATTTACTCGCCAGATGTACGGGAAATTCAAGCATTTGTTGGTCAGTCAAAGGTGGTGCAGATAGGTTCAACTTTGGATAGGCTCGTTTCTTAAACCAATTGTTAAAATCTCTGTTTTCAAAACATACTTCATGCAGCTTTTCTATGGGTATTTGTACGAGATCTTCTATGCCTACTATTTGAACCTCCTTCACCTGTAAATAAATTGAAATTCAGATACTAAACAGAGAAGAAATATAGGGTGTGTTGTGTTGTGTATGAACATTAAAGACAAAGTGGGTATATTTATGACAAGTGTAAAGATATGGAAAGTAGATTGGAAAAGCAGGCAGTCATCACACTTCCAGACCAGCACATGTGTTACCTAAGCCGCGAATCTTGAATCAAAGCTCTGATGGAGCAAATATGCACTTCTGCTAGAGATATATGGACTTTTATAGTAGAGTCAGATGGTGGAGCCTGTTCACAATATTTCACGGGAATCTGCTTACTTTTTATAAAATTTTTATTCACAACACACCTTTCAAGTACATGATGTTTCTTACGAATATAATCGAAATATAAATCTAGAAATATATGCCAAGTTTAGTGAGGATCAGTCTAAAAATGTCTGTAGCCTGTAACAAACAACTGGACCAAAGCAAAATCAGCCAGTCCTGAAATGGAGATATCGCTCCACTCTCTCGGTTGAAAAAATAAAACTGTCTATGTAGGTCCATCATCATCATCAAATTTAGCCCGCAATCACCCACTGCTGAGCATAGGCCTTTCTTCGAATACACCACTCACCCCGATCTCGTGCTAGTCTCATCCAGGTGTGACCCACGGTCTTTTTGACGTTGTCAACCCATCGAGCCGGTGGACGACTAACACTCACATGCACGAACTTAAAGGATGGATTCTACACTCAATATTATTTTAAAAAAGCACCATATATGTGGGGGCTAATATCAACCCCCTTGCTGCTACCCATTTCAATTTTCAATGGTCGTTTTTTAGGTGTGCATACTATAATATCACAAGAAGTGGAGGTTGCATTGATATATAGGCAATAATAATGAAAAGCTAGAAGTAGTGAGAAATTAATAAGAATTGGTAAAGTATCCACACAGATATAAAAACATCCGGAAATAAAGAAATTAAACGTTTTAATCACTAAAAATTTACAATGTTGCATGCATGTCAAATCACATTTTATATTACCAGCTGACCAAACATATGAAATATGGTTATTATGAGGTGGTTTAATCATTGGATAATGGTCAATGGTATCTACTCATGTGGACTGGTCTATGAATAGTACATTCATAGACCGATCTCTTTACACGTG
Organism: Notocelia uddmanniana; assembly: GCA_905163555.1. Classification (NCBI taxonomy): domain Eukaryota; kingdom Metazoa; phylum Arthropoda; class Insecta; order Lepidoptera; family Tortricidae; genus Notocelia; species Notocelia uddmanniana. The sequence goes on along the minus strand of LR991052.1, from coordinate 39,752,004 downwards.
GTAATATTACCTTCAATAAGTAGCAATAATTTACTTTACATTGAAGCATAAAAAGTAGATAATACAAATTGCACATTGCACATGCGATGCCCAACGCCGAATTTGGTTATACATACCGCAGTTCATCTTTTGGGAAATTTGCAATGAATCCAGGTCTGTGTCTTTCCCCCACACCGAAAATGTCACATATGTGGCTTTTCCCACCCATAATGAGTCTCTGTCCCGAAAATAACATTAGTCAACAGAACGGACGAACAGATTGCTCGACTCAACGTTATTATAAGTTCATAAGCACGATGTAAAATGGATATCACACACACACTTAACAGAAAGAAGTATTGGACTCAACTCAACGTCCTGTTCAGTCGCAGAACTAATTTACATTGCACTTGCACTCAACTCAAAAGAAAAACACCATAATAAAATCGCCATTGAATCCGTCAGTTCAACAACATGTCAGTTTTGAATTTGAAGTTGACAAATCTTCTGTCATAATTTTCTTTAATTTGTTAAGTTGGTAAGGGTCCCACTTTCTCCCATACAAAATTCTCTTTATATAGGAGTTACCAAAGGCTGAAGTGACACACCATGTCTGTCATTCATGTAAACATTGTAAACAGACCGTTTATTTGGTGATAAGTTATTTTATTGGTGATGCGGATATAAAAAGCCGAAACAAAACTCATATTCTCTTTTGCTGCAGAACTTACTACAGGTTTGAGCTCTATCATATTTCCTCAATTTATTCGAAATATGTCAATTAGGCAAAGGACTTGCACGTGTATCATTCATTGCATACCGTACGTCAAATGCCAAAGAATTGATATCAACGCCATCTATAGTACAGAATTGTTCAGCAGATCCGTTTTTTCATGAAAATGCGATAACGACGCTACCTACCGGGTCCAATTGTATTTTCAAACCATCCAGGAATCCACTCCAATATACACACAAAGTTTCATCCAAATCGGTCCAGCCGTTTAGGAGGAGTAAGGTGACAAACACACGTACAGAAGAATTATATATATAAAGATATATTTGAGCTTTATTTCTCAAAAGTTACTAATATGTTTATATTATTCCATGATTAATATTTTTTTTACAACTTTAAGTATTTAGAGCCTTACGTTAAATATAAGGTAATATTACCTTTTGAATACTCTTGTATATCACGCGCTAAACTCGCTAAAGCTAATGGTCTCAGGCGTCGATTAGAATAGATTATGGTAAAATTTAGCAACAAATAATTAAAATATATCAGTACTTTCGACGGTGAAATAATGTATCAATCTATTTATTTATAAGTGTAAGTAAGAATACCTACTTTATTGAATGTTGTAGGTAGTAACCTCTCCCGTGTCCGCTCACATCTGACGTTAGCATATCGGCGCAATAATTACTTTACTCTTTGCGCAATGCATATAATCTAGTTGAACAGAACAGCACACGTCAACATTGCGCGCGGCTGCCGCGTAACGCGTTCGAACTTGCCGCGCGTAATGTAAACACGGCCTAAGTATACATGTATAACATTATTATGCGTTGGCCTAAAGAACCAAATCCTTAACGTCGTTTTGCCAGCATCAATTTCCTCCTATTCCTATCCTATCGCAGGGAGTGCGATAGTTGCAAGCTTGCAGCTGAAAGTATATATGTCGACATACAAGAAAAAAATTGACGAATGAGTACTGTCAGTACGTTACAATTTCAGCGGATAATTTGTTTCGTTTATCTAGGATATTAATAGTAGATTGTCTGCCATACTAGCCAGCAAAGTGGTATAATGGCGCTAGGTTGAATGATTGATACCAGAGTGAACGAAAAAATACCAGAATTAAATTCCAAATGTAGGCGTTCCAACGTACACTACTTACTTTTTTAATTACGTTTCATAGTTGATTTAGCAATTTTTAAATTCCATATGGAGTAAGGTCTAAGACGATTTAAGATAGGTGGTTTAAGTATCCGTGCAACCGTTAGTCAATGGACTGGTACTAACTACATAGATTACTGCAGAAGTCTCGTCGGTCTCCAGGGCTGCCGGAGAGTATAAGTTACAAGTCGAGTCATAATAATAGTAACTCATAACAACACGCGGCCTTATAGGATACGAGTCTGTCGAGTTACTAACGTAAAGTCCTCGACTAAAAATATTCGAACAAAATTGACACTTACATCACTAATTCAAATTTACATCTTTATTTTATTCCATAAGTATTTTGTATTTTAAAAACTCTTAAGTTAAGTTCTAAGCATGTTTGAGGACAGATATATATTGATCTCTGCAGATCTGGCAGTTATTTTATTAGTAAGTAAAGTTCATAGCCAGGGTCACATTATGGTAATTTATTAATGATGCCAAATTTAAAACAGCGAAAATAGAGAGGTGTACTAAACTGTCTACAAATATATAAAATTAAATGCCAAAATATTTTGTGTCTTAACATAATTGTTATAATATAGGTCAATCTAAATGCCAAATGTGCTATGCATTACAATAAAAACTTTTAAAACTACTATATAGCTTGTTATTTCTCCCCTTCATGTGTAATACTTAAGGCCGATAACAGTAAGTAATAACACAAACTCTGAATGTATGTATTTAAGAGTCCGTATCGGCCCGGAAAAAGTTCAATTCTAGGTATTATTACCCGTCTCCTAGCGCGCCAGCGCAGGTGTTTTAGTGGGGGTCGAGCGAGGCGGCTAGGTCGGCGTAGAGTAGTGTTGATAGACTTTTACGTTTCCTAATATTTGTATATTTATGTAGTTATTTAAATAAAATGTCAGGTAACTTAGAACTGTATCGTTCATTATAATGTATTTATGTAATTACTACAAATTTAAAATTCATTTAAGGCGAAGGGTAGGGCAAGGCTTTCTCCATACAAACGTTGTGCATGTTTTATTCGTTAGTTTCGGCACTACATCATTTTATTTTATTTTTTGCTTGTACATATTGGATATACGCAGAACCAGCCGCCCGGCTAGTATGATAGCTTATTCCGTCACGTTATTTGGCCAAAATGTACTGAAACGTCACATATAACGTGACGGTATAAGCTATCATACTAGCCGGGCTGATGTTGAATATGCTTTATTTCAAAAAAATAAACATAAAAAATAATTAAATAAAACTAATAATCATCAAGTCGTGCTAACAGAAAAATAAACATATTGACCAAAAATAATAACTATAGCGCAAACATAAACGAAGAAAAACTTGCACAGTGTGTATGGAAAGAGCTTGCCTACCCCTTCGCCTTAAGTACTTACTTGTTTGACGACCGCTTTAGCCTAGTTGGTAGTGACCCTGCCTACGAAGCTTGAGATTTGAATCCCGGTATGGGCATTTATTTCTTCCCAAGTCATGGATATTCGTTTTCTATGTACGAGTATTTATTTATCTATACAATAATAATAATAATGCTCACATACTCCTTTGGCATATTAAGGTGGACCTACTTATAGTTTTGTCGTGTCCGTATGTAGGTAGGAGGCATTTTACTCAAAAGCGGGGTTTTTGTAAAAATACAATTGACAAAATTTTAATTTATGAAATATTAACTGTCGACAAGAAACCCAAAAATATTTGTTTTTTATTTTTATTTTTATACCTATTTGTTTTCAAGATATTCACGAAAATGTGAAGTAAGCCTACCATCGACTATATGACGTCACAAGGCTGAATTGTGACAGTCACAACGAACAAAGAGAACAGCAGGACACTTTCTTTAGTAAATCCGCCTTATTAATAGTGCTTCTGTACGATTGTTTACACCTATTAAATTAAGATCTCATTTCTTTTGTCGGCGAAGGCGACAACTACGCATCGCATATTAAACTTTGGATGCCATTTTCACATTTATGTTTTTGTTGGGATATCATATGAGTAGGTACCTACTTTTAGTCAAAGTTCACCAAATTGTGCTTTTCAGGAGCGAATGCACAAGTTTACTTTACAAAATACCCAAAAGACAATTTTCCAAATCAGTTAATAAATTACGGAGTTCTGAGGTAACAAGCATAAATAATAATAATAATAAGGCGTAGGGATGTGACGACCCCATCGCCCACTGGATTTCCAGTGCAGTCAGTCAACATAGAGCAGCTTGTGGCGAGCTGTTAGGGAGCAGCGACCCTATGTACCTGAGTGCTCCTGGGGGTGTCCTGTAGGTTGGTTGTATGAACAGGCCCCCCGCCTCTGGCTTGCCTTAACCGGCTGTCCAGAGTGGAGTCGCTAGAGCTGTTGCTCGGGGGTGGATGTGGTCACCTAAGTGGCGAGTTGGCTATATGTTTAAAGTCCAGTGCCACCTCTCTACCCCCAGCCCTCTGCACCGGTGTTGCCCTTAGGCCATTTTTAATGTCGCTAATTATAGGGGCCCATCTAGCAGAGGGCGAGTCACCGTCTGCCTGAGATAAAAATGTGAGACAGTTTTATTAGGTAGACGTCAGTTGTCTCATTCAATAGCCCAGCCATTAGTCCATCATATTCACCCAATAGTCCGGTTCATTTAGATTCCATCAACCAGCAATAGTTCCTGTACACCCTGGCGGGTGCTGTCTCTGTGTGCGTCCCATGACACGGGCAGGGACAGGATCCGCTCGGTGTACCCCTTGCATTTCATTAAATTGTCAAAAGGGCCTCTACGTGTTGGCTATGTGGTACTCGGTTGGTGCTTCGGTACTTCGGCTCCGCGCACGCCTTCCAAAGGTCCGGGACACCATTGTCCCGTGAGCGGAAAAGACATATAATAATAATAAAAGTGAAAAATCACTGTTCTTGACTTGTTTGGTATACACGCACAATTACCAACTTAGATGCCAAATTTCACCTTTCTAGGTCACGGAAGTGGGATAGGTTTTTGATTACTAGTCAGTCAGACAGTGGTAACAATGCTTTTTTTTCCGACTTGAATATCTCAATTGTACTTTACTTCTCGAAGATCTCACGGTTCGTAAATAAATGCCGTACGATTAAATAAATAAAATATCTCAATAACTATTTCACCTATGAAATTTGGGATTCTAATTGTTCTAAAGGATCTTAATACATGTACCAATTATTATTATTTTTTGTTAAATACCTATAAGATTTGGAGTTATTGAGGGGTCAAAATTGGCTCCAAACGGTTCGTGTAAAATAACACACGGCAGCTGTCCGCCAGTTCTTGGGGTGAACTTGGCTTTACACGCTGCTGCGTTTCTAAACTAATGGTTATGGGAGCTGTAGAACTCATATTTTTTTTTGTTTTTTTCAAATTTTCAAAAAACGGGCTCAACAAAAAATTATATATAATTATCGAACCTGCTCACAAAATTTCACGAGAATCGGTTGAAAAATGCGACCTGTAGAGGAGAACATCCCGCCAGACAGACAGACATATATACGAAATAATTTTTGTCGAAAGCTGAAACGGAGACGCTTTGCTCGCTTCGCTCGCTAGGTCAATTAATGAGATATTAAGGCGGGCACTGACCCTTTGTTCAAGTAGCTAGCCACTTGGAAATTAGAACTTTCAGAGGGCCTAAGTACTCTCCGAACTTCGCGTCGTGCCGTACCTTTCACTCTTGTGTTATACACTACTAGTTACCCACGCGGCTCCGCCGCGTCGACGTACTACGAAGAATGCAAGAGGAGCCGCGGGATAGAATATAGCCTATCTATATTCTATCCCGTGGCTTCGCTCTCGATTACAAAGATGATTTAAAAACATTTGTGTCACAGTCAATCATAAACAAACATATTTGTACCCCGATCCACCGCATAACTGGGCCTTGTACGTGGGCCATGATGGGCTAATGAGATATCAACCTACATGCATTTCTGTAGGGTTCAACTTTGTAGGGTTTGACATCCTCAGAAAAACATTAAAAAAAAATAGCAAATTAACCTTTTGAACGCCATACTTTATGAACCACAGTGACACTTACACGCCAACTCATTTTTCATAAGAGATAGAATATAAACCATAGTATCACAGAATAAGTAATAGTACATAGTATAAAGTACGAAGGTAATTTTCATATATCATAACACCTATGTTCTCGGCAATTAAAGGTTGTAATTATATTTTTAACCTTTTAAGCGCATTATCTATAGAAATGCATGTAGGTTAATATCGCATTGGATGCCGTCGCCATGACGGATATATTTGTCGTTGTATTGAATCGATGGTGCGCATATACTTCAAATGCGTTGTTGGCGTCGTAAAGGTTAATTAGTGCAACATTGTTTTCTCGTTCGTTTGATCTAAATCCACCAATAAGTAACGTCTACTCCAATGAGAACTTCTTCGCTTATGATCTCTTGATCACCCTACTGGTATGGCAATAGGTGGAAGAGAGACACACTTAGACACAGCGAATCTCTTCTCTTTCAAAATGTTTTGCAGCTTATCTATGATTAACTCAGAAACAGTTCTGTAACTCACAACGTAAAGTTTAATTTGGTTTGTCATTGTTTTGGCAGGTATCAATATCAGTCAAGATATACGGAACGTATATTTGAAGCGTCATTGGTTTGTATACCAACTTCTTTGTTTAAACCATGACAATATAATATTGACATAATAGAGCACAATAAAAAAAAGTGACACAATACGCATGTCATTTATGTAAACATTACATTTATTTTCTGCTTTATTCGACAGAACTGAACAGGCCCTGTTCACATTATCCGATCCGATATCGGCGTTGGAGTCGACACGGTTATGTATGTATGGCTTTATTGTACATAAAACACGGCAAAATGACAAACAGGCAACAAATGGAAGTAAAAAGGCTAGCTTATCCCTATATGTATAGAAAACTGCCACAGATATCGAATCCGCTCATTTAAGTTGAACAATTTCTGAACATCTGATCTCTTCTCTCTAATGCACAAATCAGTAAGTTTGAGAGAGACAGATAAGTGATATCTGACAGGTGTTCACCTGTCAGTGCACCTGCTTTCAAATATATTTGTTTATATGCAAATTGTACTGAACTGACGTTTGTGACGTTTTGCATTATATGGGATTTGAAATTTTGGTGTGCTTTTAAGTGGAGACAATTCGTTAGCAGCCGAAAATGATCGTTCTATCTGTCCCGGTCTAATTCATCTTGCTTAACCATAAGGATCCAAAGAGACAACTATAAGAAAAATCGTCTTGCTTAACACTGCGGATCTGTTAGTATTATTAATTACGAAAACTGGTCACTGTTCACATTGCACGACACGATATTGGTCACATTTCCATACATTTGTCGGAGCCGAAACCTTCATCAAATCGGATAATGTGAACAGCGTCTTAAGTTGGGAAATGAATGGGGCCCTTTACACGATTAATATAATGACAAAACTGAGATGTTAATATTATCGCGTTTTTCCAAATAGTTCGTGTTTTGGTTCAATATGCATCAATATTCACGTAAATCGTATGGTGATATGAGTGTGTCACGGGATAATAATCACCGTGTAAAAGGCCCCATGAAATTAACGGATCACTAAAATTTGTATTGTCTTTATAGACCGCAATAATATTGACACCTCAGTATTGTGAAAATAAAAATCGTGTAAAGGGCCACCATAAAAAATAAGTTAAATGTTGACACAAAACGTCAGGCATTCATGTAAACTGTAAATACTTATACCGAATACACCGAATATTATGTATTGTCTTGTAAACAAATTAGTAATTTTACTTTCGTTTATAGTTAATAATATTGAGTATATCTCGACTCAAAAGATTTTATTTTGTAATGCTGTACCAGATATTTCTTACAGGAACATTTTAATTCATATTTGATTTTATGTCATCCGGAATCATACAATAGCCAGTTCCCAAGTCACGTGTTAACCAAGCTAAATTTTGACACCTCGTACAATTCTACCAAGGTAAGCTGACCCGTCGCTTGTATGCGGCGTCATCGAACACGATTTTGAGGCTTATATTTGTCGGGGCATCCAGGATTTTTCGTAAATATCAATTTAAAAAAAATTCTAGGATAAAAAACAAAAAACTAACACCTTATTGCAAATCTGCAGCATGGGACGAATCCTATGGTATATAATTTATCAAAATCGGTCCATAACTGTAGATCTGATGGGCGTTGTAAGGATCGGCTTCGCGTAATATATATATAGATATGACCTAAAGGGACGGCACGATACGAAGTTCGGAGTAGGCCCTCTGTCCCGTTCTAACTCATCTTGGTTAACCATAAAGCCTGTCACAAATAGTAAACTTGTCATTAGCTGCCAAATTTACTATTGACCGCTTTGACTATGGAAACTCTGGACGCGAACTGTCAACATTACGAGCGTGTCCATTTTGCGGCCATATTGGAACTATATGGCGGATATAGCGCTGTCCCGATAATCAAAATTTTTATCGATATTATAGACAGATCTTAGAACGTATTGGTTTCCTAGGATGTTATTAGATATATATGAATAATAGTGACCTCTTTTCTATGCAGTTTTCTTTAATGATTCTATGAAACAGGCATTTACTTTACGGGATTTCATGATTAAAGTTACTAGTAAAGAGTTTCTTTACTATTTCGCTAAATATCGTGTATTAATTACATTCAGTCAATAACGGCATGTAGCATAAATAGATCTGCCCGTCACCAATATTAAAAACCTACGAGACACCCTCAAGTATACTGGATGTATCCCATTAGTTTAGTTTTGGAATATGCTAATAATTCTATATACTTTGTATAGATGTTCTTTCGTCTTATCATTTCACCACCACCACAGATTAGGGGAGAACTAACCAAGAGATAACCACAAATTAGGTATATTAAAAGGTTACTATTGAAACAACGTGAGATCAGGATATTTTTATATTAATAATTTACACAGGTCTTTATTTTTCAATTCAAACAACTACCACTAGTTTCATTTGCGTCTAACCATTTTTTCTTCTGAAATTCACTACTTGGCAACCTTTAAAAATATAAATCACCGAATCAATGAGTAGGTATAGTAAGTCATCACAATTCATTATCGATATATTCAGGAACAACCCTAACTACTGCTTCAGGGTAGCTTTTAATACGAAAATATTGAAAATAAAGCTAAATCCCACTACAAAATATAAATTATCTTAATCTGTACACTAATTATGCTATGATACATGTGCCTTGTTCTCGACAGGTCGTTTACTGCTCAATTTTCAGTTATACAGTGTGTAATTCTAATACGGGCGATAAATTAAATCGGACATAGTATTCATTAGTGTAATCATGAATTAAACAGTTTTTTTTTAATTACAGTTCATAACGACCCCATAATTATTATTTTTTAAATTTCTCAGCAGCAATGTACTGTAAACATGGTTGCGGTACCGAAATGTCAAATGTTCATTAGCAATACAAACAACGTGAGTGTGTTTGCTTTACATTGCGGGCTGAATTATTTTGTATGGACAAAATTATTGTTGCAACTTTAAGTAAATGTTATCTAATTACCTTTACTTTGTCCTATACTAACCACCGTTAAGAGATTCGCCCGTATTAGACTTACACACTGTATATTCTTACTCTTTGTGCTCAATTGACGTATGATTGACGTACCGGGGAACATAACATGGCGATTTTGAGCCTCAGTAGCTTTGGTACAAATAGAACAATACGCCCAGTCCATTGAATTCCATAGTCAAAGTGACCGCTGTAAGACTCGTGTAAGCGCTGTGAGCGTGAATCGGTCCGACCGTGAGCGCGCTCTGAGCGCTGTGAGCGTGATTCGGATTCGGAACACAGCCTATGAATTCCATAGTCAAAGGGCCTCAATAGTAAACTTGTCATTAGCTGTCAAATTTACTATTGACCGCGGCCCACAGATATCAGAGTAAAGCAGATCCGCTCATTTAAGTTGAACGATTTTTGTACGTCTGATCTATTCTCACTAATGTACAAATCAGAATGTTTGAGAGAGACAGACAAGTGACATCTGACACGTCTTCATTTGTCAGTGTCTCCGTCTTCATAACTGAAAATTGTACTGAACTGACGTTATGGTGTGTTAAGTTTATATGGGATTTAACATCCTGGTGTGCTCGCAAATCGAGACAACTTGTTAACAGCCGAAAATGATTGTTTTATCTGTCGCATTCTAACTCATTTTGGTGCACCATAAGGATTAAAGAGACAACTATATGGAAAATCATCTGGCTTAATACTGCGAGTCTGCTTTACTCTGATATCTATGCCGCGGCCGCAGGCCGCTCCAGCGTGTGACACTCGATTCAAAGAGACAATAAGAATTCAAAAAAATGATAACCTAAAGGTGGCTTACGTCTTAACACTTTCACTGTCAACAATTACGTAGCGCTACGCTGAAACCGTAAGTAGCGGAAAGCTCCTACGAGACAAGCGCTCACCTAGCGGGTTCCTGGCACTGAAAGTTCATTTTTATTTGTCAAGGGTTTCAGATATAAGCTTGTTATAGTGTTATATTATACTCTTAGAGCATACATAACGCTCTAAGATTATATATACTATATAATTACTTTATTGCATTATAAGGTTTGTTCCTCTTGTGACCAAAACGTACTTGCAGCAATGTGTGTTACGTGGAATCTGAACGTTCCTTATTATCTCATAATGTTTTGACGTTGACGTTTGACCGTAGATGTCAGTTGAATTGGATTCTAAATTTCTAATAGTGGTCGGTTTGCTGTAATGGAAAGTGCGTGCTAAGTGTTTTTATTATTTTTGCGTAAAATTTTTGATACACGGTTTAATTCTTATCCGATTTCGCAATATTTGGAAGTCATGTACGTTTATTAGTTTTGTTACGTACTGTTTTACACGTTGTTGTTGAACTTTGCTACCACCGCAAAAGTGAAGCCAAGTTTCGAAGACATATAAATCTAATTAGTTCTTGAAGCTTCCATGCTTCTTCAAACAGAATGGACGATATTCTTAACCTACCTAGTTCATCGAAAGGCAGTCAGTAAGTATATGTAGACTGTATGGAATGATTTCTGATTGATATATTACTCTTAAGTGGTGCCTTATTGAAGTCATTTGTACATCTGTTTTTAGCATTTTTTTACTGTTTTGACTACATTACTCACTTTGTTACCTCACAATGAGTGCGTCTTTCCAATTACCAACTGGAATAATTGAAAATAACTCAATTTAACCATTCTTGAAAACCGTCAATAGTCCTCTTACAAAGTATTCTATTATAATGTCAGATCAGGGCTTGTTGTAATATTCTGAGTGACACATGTTGTATGATTCTTTATGGGTTACGGCACATCCTGAAGTCTTGTGATGGCTACACTTACTATTGTGTTCCTTTTGGATAGTGCTAGAACCAAAGCTGTCTTCTATATAGATATATATATACAATCTGGAACATCTGGATAACTTTATCAAGCTATAAGCAAAAAGTGTATGCCATAGTAAACAGTTTTGCCAGATCATCAAATAGGATGGTTATCTGCCCTTTTCATGCCAAACAATCCTTTTGTTATACTTTCCGAGACAGCATACCTTTATAGACTGTTTTTTTTTAACATTTCAACTAAAATTTTTTTTCAATAATGATATATTCCAAAAATGTTGTTTCTCTGACTACCATTTTGGCTAAGTTGGTAGTGAGATCCCGGGTTTGAATCCCATGCAGGGCATTATTTGTGTGTGTTTGGCATGAATATTTGTTCCTGAGTCTTGGATGTTTTTTTATGTAATTTAAGTATGGATTTGTCTATACAAGTATGTATATTGTCGTCTAGTAGTACCCAAGGTTGATTTGTGTATGATTGCACCCCAGTATTTATTTATATGGTTTTGTTCTATTTTAATATAATTCATCCTTTAACAGATTATAGTCCATTTCAAATACCATGGCCCGATTCCACTTGAGACGGTCATTAGGCGTTAACAATAGGATTAGTGATAACAAAAGATACCTGTCCAGATCCTTTTGCGGCTTGGTATTTTTTACGCTTTAGTTGTATGCAGATTGTATCGACGCGTGCCAATTTTAAGTGCTAGGGTAGTAAAGCAATTAGCAAACAAAAGCCAAATATTATGAGCCCTATTGTTAAGTTTTAAGTGCAATCGGGCCATGGTATTTGAAATGGACTATACATACCATTGAACAATTTAAATTATGCACTGGCAACACCATTTTGATAAATTTCCAAATCCTTAATCTACTTCGTAAAGTCCATTGAATCCAATTGCACACAAAATTTCATGCGAAATGATTTAGATATGCAACTTGTAGTGGAGAACTTCCCAAAATCCGATGGATATTCGGACAAATAAAAGCATTTTTACCCAAGCTGAAACAGAGATGGTGTGCTTGCTTGGCTAAAACAACAACTAAAAGTGTGTGTCTTTTCGAAGATCTCACAGTTCGAAATGATCACCATACGATTTTTAAATAATAATAAGGTCCAAAAATGTATTCTCTCTCTCTGAGAATATAGCAATTCATTGTAATAAATTAATACTTTAATAAACATCACTTTTTAATTAAAACAAAATTAATAATAACTAGTTGCTGGTAGTAGGTAAGAAGAAGTATAGGGATTAGTCTAACAATTTTTTTTTTTATATAGCCTATTTAGGTGTCCCACTGCTGGGCAAAGGCCTCCCCTCTTTTCCTCCACTCAGTATATTGTTCTAAAACTGTATGGATAAGATTAGTGTTAAACATGAGTTCATTGGTTTTTATTAATCTTAATATTTGAAAGTAATATAGTTTCGATTGGGTTCCACATTATTATTCAGAGTTGCAAAAAAAATTAAATGCTTAGTCTAAAAACAAAATGCAGTGTTATATTGCAATATACATGCTGTTTTTATTCATTACCGTTCCTTCAAGCATATAGCCGTGAATAGCCATAGAAAGGACGTAACATATATTTTTTTAATAATTTTTTTTAAAAATTTTCATACAATATAATTAATTTTGTCACCAAGGCCAGGGTGAATGCAAAACGGCTTTAAGAGATAACGTGGAGTTAAGCAAAAGTTAATCTCGATGTCGATATTCGGAATTCGAATGTCATGCACGTCAACATTGTTTAATTGTCTTAGAGAAGATTACTTCATTTTATCTCAGGAATGTGCACTCGAATTAACGAAATTCAATAAAATCATCATATCGATTTATCTAATATCTTTAAATAAGCAATTCTTGTATATTTATTTGTTTATTTGGGGGCTCTCGGACACGCCTCTCACGATTTCGACCAAATTTGCAACTCAGGGGTTCATGGGATCAAAAATCGATCTAGTAGGTCTCAGGTCTCATCCAGTGGGAAAACAAGAAAGATGTTGAGCAAAGCTTGGTCACTTATACTAACACTTATTTAACACTAGCTTTTGCCCGCGACTCCGTCCGCGTGCAACTCGTTTTATTCTAAGACTAATTGCTATTAAATTGTTGTACGCGCAGGGTTAAACATCGCTCGTCCATAAAAACTACCCCCCTTTTCCCTAAGGAATGATTTCCGGAATAAAAACTATCCTATGTCCTTTCCCGGGAATCTATCTCTATACTAATTACCATCCATCTAAACCCACAGTTTGGTGAAACTTTGTAATAGACTTAAGTATTTTCTTTGTACGGGCAATAAATAAAACAAACAGAGTTACTTTCGCTTTCATAATATCAGTATGGATAGTATGGATTTTACATGCATGCTGCATACATAGTTAAAAGAGTTGCTGAGTGAAAGATGTAGGTAATGACTAAGGTAGAAAAAAGTTTCCATTGGGTTTGATACCAGCCGCAGACAGACGGACGGATTTACATGTCGAAACTATTATAAGGGTTCCTTGTTTACTAAGGAATCCTAAACAAGAAAATCAAAAAAGCAGACTTAAGTTACGCTAAAATTTTATTTCTTACCAATCTCACATCTACGAGTATTGCTGAGGTATTTGTGAGTAAGCGAAATTGGCGATTGGTGCCGGCGCAGGTAAAATACCATAACTAAGTTTAATAAGTAATCTATTAATCGTGGTCCCAATGTAGCGGAGGCAGCTCATTGATGACATTGGTCGCCGCTTAAGAGTCCCCAGTACGCTCGGCTGAACTCGATTCTCCATACAAACGTAGTTTCGCTCTCATTTTAAAACGCCTTGTTGAAATAACATGAAACTTTGTAAACACAATGGGAGCCGCCATATCTAAGTCGGAAATTAGTTTCTGTTGCTAGAAATGGTAAATTAGAAAATAAATACAGCGAGTTTTTGAGTTTTTTACGTCTTGTATGAAACCCTTAATAATCGTTGTATTTTTTCACCATTATAATTTCAAGCAACTGAAACTAATTTCCGACCTAGATATGCCGGGTCCCTTTGTGTATACAAAGTTTCATGTTATTCTAGCATGGCGTTTTAAAATGAGAGCGAAACTACGTTTGTATGGAGAACCGAGCTTACTGCGGACTCTTAAGCGGTATGGCTGCTAATTCGATTGTCAAGATTAACAATATTCAGAAACCTTATGGTTGTTATCGTTGCACAATGTGACGGAATAGAACCGCTAAACGCTTTAACTTTCTAACCAGGCGCTTTTCAACCTGTTTATCGACTCACCTCTGATACCCAGTATAACTTTTTTTTTATCTCAAGATCCGCAAAACTCACGCGTAATCGGACATTAGATCTTCTACTGGTTTGCCTCAGTAAACTGGTCGGCAACCGCAGGCAGCACAGTAAAAACAGCCCTTCTGATATTGTTCACAATCCTTACAAATATTTTTGCCTCGATTAATAATAATTACTGCTCAACCCTGGTCGTATAAAACTAAAACCGGTTGAGGTGATGCTCTTTACTTTAAACCGCACGAAAGGTTTCGTACCATTATTTATAAAAATGTTGATAAAATCACATTTGTTGTATGGGAGCCCCCTTAAATATTGATTTTATTCTGTATTTTAATATTCGTTGTTAGCGGCAACATCATCTGTGAAAATGTCTGGTCAGTCTGACTATCACGGTTCATGAGATACGAGTACAGCCTGGTGACAGACGGACAGACAGACAGACAGACAGACGGACGGACAGCGGAGTCTTAGTAATAGGGTCCCGTTTTTACCCTTCGGGTACGAAACCCTAAAAATCAGGGAATGTATTGATACAAAATAAAATATTACGCATGTAAGTAACTCACAACTGAACTAAAAATTTGTTTAAGCGAAATTTAAAGAGATTTATTTCCTTCTAAAACGATTTAGTCCTATTTCCGACTTAAGAAGTTTATAGGAGTACCTACGACGTTTTATTAGTTTGATCATACGTAGTATTTGGGCAAGTACTAGACAAAGCCGAAACAGTACTCTTGAAACTTTGTTATGCGCACCCTTGTTAAATATTAGAGCCCGGAAGAGAAATATTCATTTTACGAGTATTGGAGCTGTATTGGATTGGTATATGGTACTATTTGGGGCGATGGCGTATACTGTCAGGGATGTTTCATGCCCTCTGGTTTCTCGGGCTTTGAAATTGCTTCCAATTCTCCGCCAGGAGCCTTTATCATCTGTGCAAGACTTCTCATCAATGACAGGTTCGCCTGGAACTTGTTCCTATTTATCTTATTATAATTTATTAGTATACGGGTCTAGACCGCGTACAATTAAAATTTATTCATCTTCTTGAGGTTTGCCTGATGTTTCGGATGTGTCACAACATAATATCCTTGGTCGCGGGCTGACTGGCTTTAATGGATATTTGTTTCCATCCCCCGATTACATGTATGGAGTGCAACAAATCTTTAAAATAGTCACAAAATTTCACGAGAATCGGTTGAGAAATGCAACCTTTAGAGGAAAACAGCGGGAAATGATTTTTATGCTTTTTCTTAAGGTTGACTGCTAGAGAACGCTTTATGGCATTAAGTCCGCCTTTTGTACTATATTTTTTTTCTTTTGTGCATTAAGATTAAATAAATAAATAAAATCCGGAAATACGCCGACCGGACATACGAAAGCATTTATGCCGAATCTGAAACGGAGACCTTCGTTACGTTTGGTCAATAATAAGGGTGGGTTGCATCAAACCGTCTGTAATCGTAAGGGGTGTTTGTTAAAATTTGAATGTAAGGAAGCTTTGACAAGTTTCTATGGGGTGACAGCTGCCGGCGCCATATTTAACGTTGATCGGTCTGTGATCGTAAGTTGGTGCAACTCAGCATAAGTGCATAAATGAAGGGTCCACGGAAAAAACATGTCCTGAGCACTTAAATTTCATAACAAAAAGCAACCTAACTGATAAAGACATAAGGTGCAAATTGCCTTTGAAATTTCAAAGGACTAGACATGTTCTATACGTGGACCCTTCAAATAACATAACATACAAATATCGAAAATGCAGCTCTTTTGGACCATGTTTGAATAAATTATGAAAAAATAAGTGTACATTTTTTCAATCTTCGGCTTTTGCATATCTTTGTAAAGGAATGAATAAACGATAGCATAGAAACGGAGGAATATCAACTCAAACTTGTCTTAAATTGTCGATTAGCGCGTGGAGCCCCTAAATAATTGGGTTATGGGAATCTTACAGAAAACGGATTACAGAACAATGCTTGCAAGCAGCTACGGGAATCTAAAAACCCTAAAATATATATACAATATATATGATATGACGCTTTCGAAAACACCGATTCACTCTTCAGTGAACGCCGCAGTTTCAGGGGGACAGTGAACTTTTAGGACTACATCATTCTGTGAATGGAAAACTCCTACCCCAACGCATCCGGTTCGAGTCAACTTGGAAGTGTCACAGTATACGAGTATTGTGTTCCAATCAAACCACTCACGGCAAATAATCTGTCTGAGGTATTTTCATCGACGTGAGGATCGTCGTGACAAAGATCTAAATTGAGAATAACCGAGTCACAAGGCTGATAATGATGGAATAAGTAGAGCAGAAGTTTAGCAGGAAACCAGAACTAATAGAATAAAATAACTATATAAAAACCACAAAATTAGTCCACGCAAGGTCTTTAACAAGCACACAATTATACACTATAGGTAGTTATTTGTTTATATTCGCGTATTGAGACAAAATAGATTGACAAGTCAAATTATCAATACAAAACAAAACGGTTGGTAGGCAATGCGCTTAGACAATTACATGAAGTAATGTAAACTCTTAACTGATGTTTACCTACTATGTCGTGTCACTTTACATAACCTTAACACTTTTCCTCATCAGCGCAAGATTAACAGCCTAAGTTGGTTCTCATTCTGTTAAACCTCGGCTTCGGAAATGCCTTTGTCATAAGGTCTGTAAGTTGCTCTTCGGAGCTAGTCTTCTGTACATCTACCAGTCCCTTTTGCATAGTTTCTCGGACAAAAAAATATTTTACACGTATATGTTTCGTGCGTTTTGTGAAACTCTGGATTATGACCTAGTTTTATAGCTGCTTCATTATCCACTTTGACAGTCGGTATTACATCCATCATCATATCAGCCGAAGGACGTCCACTGCTGGACATAGGCCTCCCCCAATGACTTCCGCAACGACCTGTCCTGCACCACCCGCCTCCAGCGGACACCCGTGACCCTTACCAGTTCATCAGTCCACCGTGGGGCCTGCCCAGTGCCCACGCTACGCCTTCCGGTACGCGGTTGTCACTCGAGAACCTTTCCGCCCCAACGTTCATCGGTTCTACGTACGTATCGTATGTGCCCCGCCCACTGCCACTTAAGTTTCGCGATTCGGAGGGCTATATCGGTTACTTTGGTTCTGCTGCGGATGACCTCATTCCTGATGCGATCACGTAGAGATACTCCCTGCATAGCCCTCTAAATTGCTCTATGAGTGACGTTGAGCTTTCTTATGAGGCCCATAGTAAGCGACCACGTTTCACCGCGGAATATTGGACGAAGAGACGTTCCGTAACTTCCCGAAAGCTTCCCAGCCGAGTCGGATTCGCCTCTTTCTCGAAGTTGGACCTACCTAACTGGATAGTCTGTCCTAGGTATATGTAATCGTCTACAACTTCGAGTGTAAGTGTCCGATTGTTAAGGGAGTTGGTGCGACATGGACATTTGACATGATCTTCGTCTTGTTGGTGCTACCAACTCCCGTAACGTATGGGCATTTGACATAATCTTCGTCTTTTCCATGTTCATCCTAAGACCAACTCGCTCGGAGGATGTCTTCTGAAGAGCCGTAAGGACCGGTTTTCCACCCACCTTAAAGAGTTCAGTTCAGCTGTAATTCCTTCTTCACCTGGTGCCTTGTTGTTTTTGAGCTGTTTAAGAGCCATTCTAATCTTGTACAGGTTGGTGTCCGGGATGTCTTCGGTATGGTGTCGGGTTAGTCTAGCTCTAGGGTCTTCGCCAGACCAACTTCGGGGCTGCTAGTTGACCTTGTATAGCTGTCCATAAAAGCATTCTATCTCACTCAGAAGCTCAGGTCTGGAGGAAATGACTCTACCGTCCTCAGTTTTTAATTTGGCGAGCTGGCCATTACGTCCATAGTAGTCCACAACCACCACCATATCAGCCGAAGGACATCCACTGCTGGGCATAGGCCTCCCCCAATGCCATAATCGCCACGGTTGGCATGCGGATAAGCGATCGCAGTATCTCCACCATGGTTCCACTAGTTCGCGAGCGCCTTCACAGGCAGCAGCAATTTTCGCTTCAGTTGTAGAAATTGCTGCGGAAGCTTGGCGTTGACTTAGCAATGAAACTGTTCCACCAGCAAACAGGCGTGCAACTTCTGTTGTAGAGTGTCCTGTTTGCGGGTCACCGCCGTGATCTGTATCACTGTAGACTTCTATAACAGTAGTGTATCGGATGCCAAGGGACTTACATTAAGTAGAGATCGAATTGACAACATTTCAAATTTTTAACTAGTATGAAATCTTAAAACATTTCGTTAATTTGTTAACAAGAAACCCCAAAATGTATTTTTTATATATTTTTATAGCTATTAGTTTTATAAATATTCATGAAAATGTGAAGAAAGCCTACCATCGTCGTAATGACGTGACTAATATGAAATTGTGACAGTCACAGCGCACAAAAAGAACAACAGTTCACTTTCTTTAGTAAATATGTCTTAGTACCTAACAGTGCTTCTGTATGATTAGCTGTGACGCCTTGTCACTTACTCTCTTTTAGAATGAGGAACTTTTGAAATTGATTTATTTTTCTCAAACATGCGCCTAAATGTATGCATTAATGTCACGAAAAGAGGACATGAAGTTACCTGTTTATGGCTCCCTACATTACTTCTTGGCCGATGTAAGAAACTAACATTATTGGCCGCTGCTCGAACTTTTTAAATTTGCTTACTAAAATCAACTGATAAAGGAAATATTATATAGAGCCAATCGCCACGATTTTGTATATATATTTTTAATTTGTTATGTAAATTGGTATTTTACTAGGATTTTCCCGTTTTTTTTATCGTTATTGTATTTATGTAGCACTTTTTGTTTTTTGTGGTTTATTTTCGAGTATTTATGTATTTTTTTTAGTTTTTTTCGTGTTATTATGTAGCGTTTTTTGCGTTTTTGATATTTTTAGACTTTTAAACGTATTTTCGTATTTTTTGTATTTTTCGTAGTTTTTTTAGTTTTTACGTTTTTTTTGGTATTTTTCAGTTCTTTTGTGTTTTTTTAAATGGTGCTTGTATTTTGTAGCATTTTTCGTGTTTTTATGTTGTTTTTTTTTCGAATTACTTGTGAATTTTGGTTGTTTTTTTAGTTTTTAATTGTTATTTTGTAGCGTTTTCGTGTTTTTTGATGTTTTTGGACTGCTTAAAAGTTTTTTTGAATTTTTTTGTACTTTTGATCAGGTTTTTTGTTTTTTCATGTTTTTTGGTATTTCTTTTAGTTTTTACGTGTTTTTTGGTATTTTTCAGTTCTTTCGTGTTTTTTTAAATGGTGCTTGTATTTTGTAGCATTTTTCGTGTTTTTAGTTGTTTTTTTTTCGAATTGTTTGTGAATTTTGGTATTTATTTTTTATTTTTTACTTGTTATCTTGTAGTCTTTTCGTGTTTTTTGATGTTTTTGGACTGTTTAAAAGTTTTATTGAATTTTTTTGTACATATGTCAGGTTTTTAGTTTTTTCATGTTTTTTGGTATTTCTTTTAGTTTTACGTGTTTTTTTGGTATTTTTTAGTTCTTTCATGTTTTTTTAAAGGTTGTGCTTGAATTATGTAGCATTTTTCGTGTTTTTAGTTGTTTTTTTAGATTTTTTTGCGAATCAAGTATTCTTTAAAAGTTTTTACTTGTTATTTTGTAGCATTTTTTGTGTTTTTTGATGTTTTTAGACTGTTTAAAAGTTTTTATTTGTATTTTTTTGTACTTTTCGTCAGTTTTGTTTTTTAGCTTTTTTATAAGTTTTTCGTGTTTTTTGTTGTTTCTTTCGACTTTTTCGTGAATTTTTTTTTGTTTTTTCTTGTTATTATGTAGCGTTATTTGTTTTTTTATGTTTCTGTTTTTTATTTAAGTTTTCGAGTTTTTATGTACTTTTCATCGGTTTTTTGTTTTTTCATGTTTTTTGGTATTTTTTGTAGCATTATTCGTGCTCTTATGCTTTTTATGTTAAATTATTTTAATATTTTTGGTTTTTTCGTGTGTTTTGAATTTTTTTGTAGCAAGTTTCGTGTTTTTATTTAATTTTTGTTTTTTTTTGTAATGTTATTATTTTTGGACGTTTTGTATTTTTTAGTTTTTTTTACATTGTAGTTTTTTTATTGTTTTTTTTTCTAACATGTTTGAGAAATAGTACAATTACTGCAGAGGCCGTGAAGTAAGGGATTGCTGGACGAGTTTGGGATAAAAAAAAACGAGTCCTGCAATCCCTGTTCCGGCCGAGGATTGTATAGTACTTTTCACAAACATGTTAGAAAAAAAAAACAATAAAAAACTACAATGAAATAAAAACTAAAAAATACAAAACTTCCAAAAATAGGAAAGCATCATGACAAATAATGGAAATTTAATAAAAACACCAAAAATGCTACAAAATACAAGCACCAGTTAAAAAAACACGAAAGAACGAAAAAATACCAAAAAACACGTAAAAACTAAAAAACTACCAATAACATGGAAAATCAAAAAAAATCGAAAAGTACAAAACAATACGAAAAAACTCTTATATTAAAAGTCCAAAAATATCAAAAAACACAAAGTAACACGAAAAAACTAAAAAAAAATACATAAATACTCGAAAAAATCAACAAAATACAAAAATACAAGAACGATAAAAAAACCTAAAAAAATACCAATTCACATAACAAATTAAAAATATATATACAAAATCGTGGCAGTTGGCTCTATGTAATATTTCCTTTATCAGTTGATTTTAGTAAGCAAATTTAAAAAGTTAGAGCAGCGGACAATAATGTTAGTTTCATACATTCTCCATACATTACTTCTTTGCCGCCGGCCAAGAAGTAATGTAGGGAGCCATAAACAGGTAACTTCATGTCCTCTTTTCGTGACATTAATGCATACATTTAGGCGCATGTTTGAGAAAAGTACTATACAATCCTCGGCCGGAACAGGGATTGCAGGACTCGTTTTATCCGGCCTCGTCTACGACTCGGCCGTTTATCCCAAACTCGTCCAGCATTCCCTTGTTCCCAATTTAAAAATGTGGTTTTACTTGATTTTTTATCCACTATACCTCGCTTCGCTCGGCCGTCTATATGTCTTCGGCCGGCAACCCCTTTCGTCCCGGCCTCTGTAGTAATGTACTATTAAAACAATTTTATCCCAGCCCGTAATTATTGAAATTATCTACATAATACATAGTATCAATAAAGTGCAAGTAGCAAGAATAGAGTGAGAGCAGCTAAAAACTTTTTATGCGAAATACCCTATGCACTGCTTTACAAACGCTGGTCAGTGCTTTTCGGAGTGGCGGTAAATCACAGAGATTCCAGACTTTGTTGCGATTTGATTTCGCTAGCCATAGCGTCATCTTGTCGATCGTCGGTTCCAGCTCACAACATTTATGGTCCGTGAGCGAACGCATGGTTTAGTATGGGAAATGTCGAAATCAGTATTTGCGTGCCAATTACATTTGAGGAGTTGGAGTTTCCTTAATTCTTTCTGGATCCTATCATCGTCAGATCTTTACCAAATATATGGGACTACACTGCGAATGCCTCCTTTCGAACAAAGAAATAATTATCAATATCGGAGAACATGGTGAAGTATCACTGAATATACTACATAAAAGAACACGTAGACGAACTGAAGACTTGCTTCCATCTACCTAGTCTAGCCATAAGTTCTGTTACAAATGAAATGAAACATATTTTTAAAAGGATGTAATTAATTTACCATAAGTAAATGTTTATTTATAGGTAAGTTAATAAGGTTTCTAAACAATATATTTTTTATTCAAAATGCCCGCCTTTAGCTTTAATACACGCCCTCAAACGATCCGGCCACACGTCTATAGATTCACGCACTGTATCCATTGGGAAATTTGCCACTGCTACCTTCAAAGATTTTTTTAGAGAATCGATATTGGCATGGCGTTTAGAGCAGACCATGTCCTCTAACACTGACCACAATTTATAGTCCAGGGGATTTAAGTCGGGACTGGAAGAGGGCCAATCATCTGCCTTGATGAAGTCCGGAACATTCCTTTGCAGCCAAATCTGGGTGGTGCGAGCTTTATGACCCGGGGCTGAGTCCTGCTGAAAGGTCCAGTGTACATTTTTGAACATTGTGTCGTTTAGTGGTTTAACTACTGTTTCTAAAATCGTATCCTGATACACTTTAGCTGAAATTTTCACTCCTTTTTCGCAAAAATGGATCTCAGAGACGCCTTGATACGACACACCCCACCAAACCATGACGTAAGCGGGATGATGACCTCGCTGAATCCTTCCAACTATCTCTTTAGCTTCTCGAGAGTTGTGTGCGTACACTTTATCATTTTGTTTGTTGTAGTGCTGCTCGATAGTAAAAATTTTTTCATCCGTGAAAAGAATATTTTTATATTTCCCATGTGCGTATCGAGATAAAAGGCTTTTTGATCTTTCAACTCTCTTGTCCTTTAGTGACTGATTTAACATATGTCCTGTATATCGTCGGTAAGCTGCAAGACTCAAGTCATCTTTGATTATACGCGAAAGTGTCCTAGGTGGTATTTTCATTTCCTTAGAAAGGATCTTCTGTTTTCTTATGGGATTTCGGCGAATTCTGGCCCTTACAGCATTAACGTCTTGTTTTGTTCTAACAGTACGTGGTCGGCCAGATCTTTTACTGTCATCGACAGAGGACGTTTTGGTGTATCTTTGAATGGTACGATACACAAACATTCGACTGATCTCTAACTTTTTTAGTGTCTCAAAAATGTGGGACGGCTCCATTCCTACCTTATGCAGAGCAATCACAGCAATTCTATTTTCTTTGACACCCCACTCCATTATTAATTTACTTATTTTAATATTATATTGTATATAAATGGTGGCAAAAACATCCAAGTACTTACGTCAAAACACAACATTCGAAATTCGAATTATTATTTTTCTTAAAATCATTGTTAACTGCCAGTAACAGAACTTATGGCTAGACTAGGTATTGTAAGTCGGTCAAAAGGAAATGCCAACCCCACCACCCACCACCTATGTAATGGAAAATGTGGCTAGTAGTAAAAGAGTCGATCTTGTCTCTGAGGTATAACGATAACAATATGTTAAACTTGAAATTTATTTCAATGAAACAGGCTAACCTTGAAATTCAACATATTTATCACGCATATAATATATTTAAATTCATACTTTGTGACGTTAGCGCAGTTTTTTCATCACACTCGCTCGTATAGGCTCTTATCGTACGCGCAGGGATACTAAAGGACAATGGCCTAAACAGATCCTTCGGGAGTAATGGCTTTGTATAGTATTTATTCCCAAGGGGGTAATATGTAGATGTTGTAGTTATGCCGTTCACTCGCAAGTATGTCATTATTCCACACTAAAGAAGTTTTCAACCAAACATTTTTTTTGTAATGTTCGAAATATCTACCAGCAGTTAATTAAAACGTTCACGATATATTTAACTTCTTTATTTATTATATTTTAAATAATAAAATAATAGCTATCTGGGTTTTGTTGCCGTTTGAGTTTCTAAACACGTTATTTGCTATATTTCGTGGAAGTACTTATTGAAAGTCTTCATTGAAAAAGTCGATTCCAGTCAGAGCATTTTTTTTGTGTGATGAACCCGAATTGTATGATTTGTATCTATACATACATAAGCGTGTACCTATATCGTACCCATGCTCAGTTGGGGCCTAGGTCGATTTGTAAAAGATTGACCACAAATAATTATTTATTTTTATTATTGCCGACGCAGAGTTAAAATATTGTTTAGATTTCTTAAACTTTTGTTGTAGGTAATTATTTCTTCGCAAATATGATGAAAAATATTGTGTGTGTCACGGATTACAAACTCAAGTCATTAAAAGCCCTCCGCCTTCGGTGTCGGGCTTCTTTCTTACTACCCAATGTATACCTAATCTCTGTGCACACGTCAAAACTTAAAGTGGTAAATCACCTAGAAACAAGGCCGTACGATGTGCCGCTTTATTGCAAACTAGAAGAAAGCCCGGCTTCGCTCGGGTGATATAAATAAGAAAGAAATAAAGAAAACATTTATTCGTGACAGTTATACAAACTTCCAAAGAAATAGTGTACAAAAATGTATAAAATAAAAACATTACAACAACGATTATACTGAAACTTCGTATACAAATATGTCTGGATTAACATGGAATAGGGAGTAAAAGATTACGCTGACGAAGTCACGGTTGGTCACGGGCAATCTTTATAAGTTAATCCGATGTATTTTTATAAGGCTAGTATTTAAAGGCGCATAAAAAAATTTACACCGTAATCACTAATCAGTACTGATTTGTATAGCTAAAATACTAATCATTCATTAAAATTCGGTTCAGATGTGCAATTGGTAATTATTGATGTGCCAGCCAGTATTTTTGGTGCGAAGTCAGAGGGCCGTCCCTTTCACTCTCGTGTTATACACTATATGACGGAAAGAGACAGCACAATACGAAGTTCGATTTTAGAAGTTTGGAGTAGGCCCTCAGAGCTGCTACCGCGAACGAAAACAAATGAAGTTCGTATATCTCCCTCTCTGTCGCACTTGCACATTCGTGCGACAGAGAGGCATATATTTCGTTTTCGGTTCCCGGTAGCACTTCAGTCTGAGCGCGGCGGACGGCCGAAGAAAGTCAAAGAACATTCCGTGTGTCGTCCGTCACATATATATTTTTTTAACTTTCCATGGACCTATGAACTTGAAATTTGGTGATAACGTTTATTATGACGTATGTTTTATCAAAAATACCAATATAATATTGATAAATCCCCCTCAATGCGCGAGTCCGACACACTTGGCCGGTCTTTCTTACATTTTGAATTTTATTTCTCATGTAGTAAAATACCCTATTGGTTTTACAGTTGACGCCTGAGAGTCTACCCCGAATATAAACGAACTATCTCTCTCTAGGTCGTTCGAATATGCATGTGCGACAGAGAGGCAGATACTTCGTTTTCGGTTCAAGGTAGCGCCTCTAACGTCCGAGCGCGGCGAACGGCATGAGCAGTACCACTAAGATATGGAAGAGCGAGATAGGGAAAGAATTTTGCTAGACGTTTAAAATAGAGACGCAACTTTAAGGTGGCGGACAGACTCAGCAAACATTCTAGTATCATCACAATACTGCGGTCGTCAATATTATCGCAGTGTTCAAATTTGTATGGATTCTGTTTCGGTATTCACGTGATACGTAACGTGATATGAACGTATCACGGGATAATAATAACCATGTAACAGGCCCCATACATTCGCTTTGAAAGCGATTGTTGTGACAATCTGCCCGGCTAGTATGATAACTTATACCGTCACGTTATATGGCCAAAATGTACTAAAACGTCACATAAAACGTGTCCAGTCAGTATTTTTGGTGCGAAGTCAGAGCTGCTAACGCGAACGAAAACAAATGAAGTTCGTGTATCTCCCTCTCTGTCGATCTTGCAAAATCGAGCGTCACAGAGGGAAATACACGATGTTCGTTTATGTTTTCGTTTTGCGGTAGCAGCTCTCTATTCTCCGCCAAATTCTATTAAGTGGGGCCCTTTACACTCAATACTATGTGTCAATATTATCGCGATTTTTTAAATTGTATGGGGTCTGTTAAACGCTTAATACTATCACAATACTGGTGTGTCAATATTATCGTGGTTTTCAAAATCGTATGGTTTTTTCTTCAATATTCATTGCACGTGATACGGATCGTGATATGAGTATATCGCGTGATAATAATAACCATGTAACAGGCCCCTATGGATGTTGCTTCAATATTCAGTGTTTCACGTGATAATAATAACAGTTGGTAATATTTTCTCCAATTAATGGAAGCTATTTAACAACTTGTTCCGTTTTGCCAAAGGTATTTCACATTCCGATACGCGCACCATCCAGGAATAGGAGCCGTCAGACCAGAGGGCCTACCACGATCTGAAAACGAAGTATTTCCCTCTCCGCGCTCGAATATGCAAGTGCGACAGAGAGGCATATATATTTAGTTTTCGGTTGGTAGCACCTTAGTCCGAGCGTGGCGGACGGCCGAAGAAAGTCAAAGAACATTCCGTGTGTTGTCTGTCACACATAGAATTTTTTAGCTTCCCATCGACCTATGAACTTGAAATTAAGTGATAATGTTTATTATGAAGTATATTTTACCAAAAATATCAATATATTGATAAATCACATTTGTTTTTTAGTTGTACGGAACCCTCAGTGTGCGACTCCGACGCACTTGGCTGGTTTTTATTACATTTTGAATTTTATTTCTCTTATAGTAAAATACCCTCTTCGTTTTAAAGTTGACGCCTGAGGGCCTACCGCGAACCAAAAACGAACTATCTTCCTCTCTGTCGTTCGAATATACATGTGCGAGAGAGGCAGATACTTCGTTTTTGGTTCGCAGTAGCGCCTCTAACGTCCGAGCGCGGCGAACGGCATGAGCTGAGGGTCTACTCCGAAATTCAAAATCCTAACTTCGTATGGTGCCGTCACTTTCACTCTCCGGTCATAGACTATATGAGTGAAAGGGACGGCACCATACGAAGTTCGGATTTCGAATTTCGGAGTAGTCCCCCAGTACCACTAAGTTATAAGATAGAGCGAGATAGGGATAGAATTTTGCTAGACGTTTAAAAGCCATAAGTCACCTAGTAGTTTGTCACAAACAAAATAGAGACGCAGCTTTAAGATGGCGGACAGACTCAGCAAACATTCAAGTGGTGTCCTTTACACGATTAATATTATCACAATACTGGGGTGTCAATATTATAGCAGTTTTCAAATTTGTATGGATTCTGCTTTAATATTCACGTGATACTTATCGTGATATGAATCCATGTAACAGGCCCCATACATTCGCTTTAAAGGCGGTTGTTGTGACAATCAGTCTAGCTAGCACGATAGATTATATCGTTACGTTTCATGTGACGTTTTAATACATTTCGCCCATATAACGTGACGGTATAAGTTATCGTGCTAGCTAGGCTGATAGGTGTATAGAACGGTTGAAAACTACAAAAACAAAACGCTTCAGACGCGGCTAGCCGAATCCACACAATGGGCGATGATGGCCCATCACCCAGAACGCAGCCCAGCAACCTGGCCAACATACTCGTACCGGACGCAAAAATAGTTCACGATTTTCGAACGTAGCCGACACTGTCAACCAACAAATTTAATATAGCAATATAGTCTGTGGGCAATATGGCCGACGTTTTGTCATCAAATTAACACTTTTAAATGCAAAATACGCGACAATCCGAATTTTGCGGATACATATGTTCAACTCAAAAATCGTTATTTTTATACGTTCTTCAATTTGAGACAGGTCTCGTTCGGGTCTACCGTACCCCTGCACGAAATTATTAATATAGATATTTAATAAAATAACAGAGTGAAGAGCGCCGGATTAAATACAAAGTCTAAGCCTCAGTCTGATATTTGGCAAAGGTATGCTTAAAAATTTCCATGAATTGTTACATTCGGTTAACGAGCTTAATCGTGCGCTAACGAACTTCAGCCGATCTGCACTGCACCGGCCGATGGGATTACGCCATGGGATTGAATAAATGTTCTCGCGTAACCTACATAACCTAGGTCAATTAATGAATGATGAGTTTCGTATAGCTTGCCTATAAGTACATATAACCACGGTCAATTAATGATGAGTTCCGTCTTGTTGACTAGTTCCATTATATGGTAATTGCGAAGATAAAAGACGAATTAATTTCTAATTTATCCTTAATACCCGCGTTAATTATACTAGAGAAAACCCAACTTCGAAACTTTACCTTTCGAAAAAATCGCAATCGGTTCATCTGTAAAGATAATTTGTATGTAAGTAACATGGTTATTCTTAGTTTATTTATTTAATTTAGCAATGAACTTGTTACCTGTATTTTGACGATCTTATATACCTATCACAAAATCTTTACATTTTTACTCATGTCGATCCGATTGACGGAACCGGTTCGGCAGGTAGTGTCCGACTAGAAAAGCACTCGTGATGTATTTTTGGTATATTTTGACTTTAATCTTTACTATTAGTAGGTATACACGGTTACTCAAAATCGCTTTATTACGATAATTCTAAGCGTACAAAAAGGTACAAAAATAACCTTTACAGTACATATGGTGCTACATTACCGCACGAGTGCGGTAATCAGCAGATTACGTGCATATGTCGAAACTTTAAAGAGCCATATGTACTGTAAAAGGTTGTACGATACACGTGCGAACAGGTAATTCGCAACTCGTGTCGTTTTAAAACACTCCCTTCGGTCGTGTTTTAATTTATCACCACTCGTTGCGAATTTCCTGTTCTCTGCACTTGTATCGTAATGTACTATTACGGCACGACTCCGGCTCTCCATCTGTCACAATTATTTATTTATTTAACACGTTTACATGACATTACAGCAGTACACCAATGCGTCACGAAATTTAAGACTAACAATTGCTTTATAGATTTGGTACAGTCCTGCACCTAGTATCTAGTAAAGCACACATGGTCTAAGGAAACAAGGTCTGCCATTCCGGATTGTGACACAAGCCTACGTCACCGTCGTGTTACCACTTCATAGTAACAAAACTACTCATGAATGATTTTTTATTCACTCATTACAATTGTCATTTGTTTCTTTAAGCAAACAAAATAGGTCAAGTTAAACATGAAATAACGTTATAATAAAAAAAAAACTCTCACAGGTACGAGGGCTGCCTTTTAAGTTCTGTCGTTTGCAAACCTCCCATGATTGCATAAAAAAGAACTAGTGTCATCTTAAAATATATGAATTTAGAATTCGAAAAACAAAAAATTACTAAATCGGCCCAACCGTTTTAGTATAGCGTTCGGTGACAGTTGAAAGTTGACAAGTCAGTTGTGAAAATGGAAATTTCGAAGGAAAATTTACGTGCGATAACTTTTTACAACTTCAAAAAGGGCTTAACGCGACTGCAGTGCTTCGAAGAGTTGACTACGGTTTTCAATGATAAAGCACCATGTCTCCGGACTGTGGAACGCTGGTATTTAGAATTTCAACGTGGTTGCTCTTGGTGATAGACATCGTGAAGGTCGACCAAAAACAGCCGTAACCCAGGAGAACATTGATGCTGTACGGCAACTGATCGTCGAAGATCGCCATGCGACATACCGTGAGATAGAAGCTTCCTTAAGTATTTCAGGGACCAGTGTTCACAGTATTTTGCATGATCACTTAGGCTTAAAAAAGTTGATCTCACGCTGGATATCACATTTACTCAGTGAAGACCAAAAAACGGCTCGCGTTCGATGGTGTCGCATAACTCTGCGGCAATTCAACCGAGGAAACTCGAAACATGTTTACGACATTATCAGTGGCGATGAATCTTGGATATATGCCTACGATCCCGATTCTAAACAGAAGTCGACTGTTTGGGTGTTCCAAGATGAGCCAAAACCGACCAAAGTAATACGCTCACGGAGCACTTCGAAAAAAATGGTAACCACGTTTGTGGCGAAAAGTGGCCACGTTGCCACCATCGTGCTCGAGGATCGTAAAACGGTTAATGCTGACTGGTATACCACTGTCTGTTTATCAGAACCCATCGGCGAGTTTCGAAAAAATAACCCAAGACGTCGTATAAGACTGCACCACGATAATGCGAGCTCGCACACCGCCCGGCAAACAATTGCGTTTTTAAAAGGGCAAAACGTCGAAATTCTGGAACACCCGCCGTACAGTCCAGACTTAAGCCCTAACGATTTTTTTACTTTTCCAAAAATCAAGCAACGACTTCGTGGTCAACGGTACCAGACGCGTGAAGAAGCGGTTGAGGCATACAGAACGGCCATTTTGGAGACCCCGACTTCGGACTGGAATAAGTGTTTCGAAAATTGGTTCGATCGAATGAAAAAGTGTATTACATATCACGGTGATTACTTTGAAAAACAATAAATACCATTTAACACTTAAATTGTCTTTAGTTTTTCCAGACGACACAACTTAAAAGGTAGCCCTCGTATACACGCGGGTCGGAGAGTGTCATAATACAACACTGGCAATACAGCAACTCACACTTACGCCAGCAGAACCATCGATACAAGTGATGACGTAGGCTTGTGTCACCCACACTACTGAATTTCCCCGGAGTGCTATACCTTGTATTCTTGTAGGTATCATGATTGCACACAGCCGCCCATCGCCACTCAAACAAGCATTATGTATCTCGGGAACAATTTATGCTATTGTTTTGATATTTATCGTTGGAAACGAGGCCCAGTCTAATTGATTCGTATGAAATAAAATCTGAGGGTTAAGATTTATTTGTATGAAATAAAATCTGATGGATGAGATGAGATGGAGAGACGGATGGAAAAGAATCTTAGATATATATAGCACTAATCCATTTAAATAAAATCATTAAATTTAAATATTTTTTGCGGAACTTTTGGCGCGTCAGTCTGAACTTAACCTGATATTCTTTTTTTAAATACGAGTATTGTAACGACTTTTAAGATCTCACCGGTATTAACAGAACGCTAACCAACCGTGAGTTCATTGGAGAAAATAAAGAGACAAGTGGATTTCTAATTAGCGAATTAGCCATAGTGCTCAAGAAAAGTAAAAATAATTTTTAAGAAAAAAAAACCGACTTCAATGGGGGAGTCCGGTGAAAGATTATTAATCTTAGATGGTGCACTCTTAGATTCCTTACAATAAAATACAAAAATGGCTATAAGTATGTTTATAATGGTAGAAGACTAAGTACCCTCAATTCCTCATGAAATCATGGAAAAACCTTGCTTGCTTGACAAACAAAACGAAGAGAACAAATCGCCAAACGTGAACTACGCGTCGTTGAAGAGTTCCGTTCTGATCATCATCAGCAGTTCCACTTCATCAAATGTCACTTTTATGAATGAAAATGCTTGATTAGTTCATGAAAATACTAAAATCACTATTTGTGTGCCTTTCACATTTGAGGAGTTTCCTCGATTCCTAATGGATCCCATCATCAGAACTCGAGCATGACAAAAATCAATCGTGAAAATAGAACTTGCTTAACAAACACAGCTAGAAGGACAAATCGCCAAACGTGAACTTTTCGTCGTTGAAGAGTTCTGTTCTGATCATCATCAGCAGTTCCACTTCATCAAATGTCACATTTTTGTATGATAATGCTCGATTTGTTGATAAAAACACAAAAATCACTATATGTTTGCCTTTAAGATTTGAGGAGTTCCCTCAATTCCTCATGGATACCATCATCAGAACTCGAGCATGACAAACATTAATCGTGAAAATAGAACTTGCTTAACAAACACAGCTAGGAGGACAAATCGCCAAACGTGAACTTTTCGTCGTTGAAGAGTTCTGTTCTGATCATCATCAGCAGTTCCATCCAATGTCACATTTTTGGATGCAAATGCTTGACTTGTTGATAAAAACACAAAAATCACTATATGTTTGCCTTAAAGATTTGAGGAGTTCCTTCATTTCCTCATGGATCCCATCATCAGAACTGCCTTTTGACAAAAACGGGACCAACTTGGATATATATACATACAATCAAAAAAAGAATTTTTCAAATCGGTTAAGAAATGACGGAGTTATGGAGTAACAAACATTAAAAAAAAAAAAACAAAAAAAAAAAACATACAACCGAATTGATAACCTCCTCTTTCGAAATCTTGAAGTCGGTTAAAAATGTCAAGTCTATAATATAGGTTACCATTATTTGTACAGAAATCGACCTAACAAAACGTGAATGTTGATGGGTGAATGCGGCGGCGATCTCGACATCAACAGTGCATCAGGTTGAATCCTTGAATTAATTACCCGGTAAGAAGAATCTCGATGGATCCGAGCACTCTACGATTGCACATCTATAACGATTTGACCGCGTTACCTATTCATGTCGCCATCAATTTGGACGACGTAAACACACTTGACTTTAGGTACCATTCGAGAACTTTGAGATTAGGCAGGTCGCTTGTCATATTTATGAAGATAGTAGTAGTGATATTATGCTAATAATATAACATTAATTTTATTATTACTAAACTTAATTTAATAAGTTACAACATCATACAAAGCTCTTTGGAAGAATAAAAGGGTACTTATGACTTTAATGCGGGGGGCCGGTGAAAGATTATTATACTTAGATGGTGCACTCTTAGATTCCATACAAAATGACACTTTTTTGAATGAAAATGCTTGATTACCTAGTTCATGAAAATAATAAAATCACTATACGTGTGCCTTTCACATTTGAGGAGTTCCCTCCATTCCTCATGGATCCCATCATTAGAACTCAAGCATGACAAAAAATAATCGTGAAAACAGAACTTACTTAACAAACACATCTAGGAGGACAAATCGCCAAACGTTAACTTTTAGTTGTTAAAGAGTTCTGTTTTGATCATCATCAGCAGTTGTTACATTTTTGTATGAAAATGCTCGATTTGTGGATAAAACACAAAAATCACTATATGTTTGCCTTTAACATTTGAAGAGTTACCTCGATTCCTCATGGATCCCATCATCAGAACTGCGTTTCAACAAAAACGGGACCAACTTGGATATATATACTTTAAAATCAAAAAAATAATTTTCAAAATCGGTTCAGAAATGACAGAGTTCTGGAGTAACAAACATTAAAAAAAAACGTACAACCGAATTGTTAAACCTCCTCTTTTGAAATCTTGAAGTCGGTTAAAAAGTGGAAACTAATACTGTTGCGTGATTGCAAGGTTGTACAATAACTTTACCAACTTTGTATCACTATTGTTATTATATTTTAAATGGGAAGTCACGGAAATCACGATCTAAATAGTTTCTATTCACCAGTTGGGACAGGATCCTGGGTTGTCGAAGGCAGTAGACGAGGTCTGAGTATAGGTATTTTGTTTGTTCGCAGATAGCCCAAGGAGACGCCGCGGAGACCGCGCATCATGACGCGCTTTAGCCACGTCAGGTACCGTCCGAAACATTTCATATTAAATATCTATGATATCTTATGTATACCTACAGTATGTAACACGATGAAAGAAGAATCTTTTAAACCGTTAAAACACGGATGGAAAAGGATCTTATAGCACATATCGATTAAAACGTTAGCTGCAATCACATTAGAAATATAGCTTATAGCAGTAAAACATCAATACAAACTTCCAATTTGACGCACCAACACACGTCATTACAGTAAACTGAGGGCATCTCGGAGTCAGTTATTACTTAACGTATTAAGTTTTTTATGCCACACCTGGCCAAAAGTTGGCTTTTACCGCACGCTACGCGTACGGAATAAGCCACTAAAACAATCTGCAACGTTATAAATTTCATCGTATGCACCTAAAAAACTACTACTACTCTCTTTTAAAATCCATTTATTGCAAACTACGAGGGTAAAACTGAAAGTTTCGGGAATAGAAGAAAATATGCAGTATAAGTGAGTTTATTTATTTTTATTGTTTTTCAAAATATTCTCCTTTGTATTTCATGCACTTATGCATGCGTTCAAACCAGTCCATAAAGCACTTTTTGAACTCTGAAGTAGGGGTCGACAAAATGGCTATTTTATAGGCCTCCACTGCTTCTTCTGGCGTCTGAAACCGCTGACCACGCAGTTTGTCCTTGATTCTGGGGAATGTAAAAAAGTCGTTGGGACTTAAGTCAGGGCTATATGGAGGGTGGTCCAATATTTCGACTTTTTCACCGTCCAGGTACTCAGTTGTTGTCCGAGCGGTGTGTGGGCTGGCGTTGTCGTGGTGAAGGATGATGCGACGACTAGGGTTTGTTTTTCGGAGTTCAGCAAAGACGTTCGGCAAACAAATAGTGGTGTACCAATCAGCATTGACTGTTCTACGATCCTCAAGAGCCACAGTAGCTACGTGACCAGATTTAGAGATAAACGTAGCCACCATCTTCTTAGCCGTACTGCGAGAACGAACAACTTTTGTGGGTTTGAGCTCGTCTTCGAAGACCCATACTCGGGATTGGTTTTTAGTTTCAGGCTCATAAGCGTATATCCACGACTCGTCACCTGATACTATGCTAAAAACAGCATTTGAGCGTCCCTTGTTAAATCTTTTCAAAGTTTTGCGGCACCAATTGACACGGACTATTTTCTGCTCGTCAGACAATAGGTGAGGTATCCAACGGGAAAATAACTTTTTCACGCCTAATTCTTCTTTTAAAATAATTTGTATTTGACTCATTCCAATACCCAGGTGCTCTTGAATTTCCCGATATGTCACATGTCGGTCTTCATTTATCAGACGACGCACAACATCGACGTTTTCTTGCGTGACTGCCGATTTTGGTCGACCTTCACGCACTTCGTCGGTGAGGGATACACGGCCACGTTGAAATTCTGAATACCACCTGTATATTGTAGTCTTTGAAGGAGCTTCAATATTAAAAGCAGCAACCATCCGCTCTTCACATTGTTTTTGTGTTAGTCCACTTTTAAAGTCATAATAAATCATAGCTCTGAAATTTTCACGGCACAATTCCATTTTAAGCAGTGACTCGACGACTTCAATAAACAATTGAAACCGAACCATACTTTTTTTTTTCTAAGTGGCCAGTGTGTTGAGATAAGGAAACTTCAGAGATTATAAAAAGGTATAATACATGTTAAAAATAAATTAATAAGTATTCGATTCCCGCCACTTTCAGTGCAAGCCTCGTATAGTGGTCGGCGCTTAAGAAGTCAATCCTGACATCTGTCATTTCCATATAATTTATATTTTTGGCTATACAGCGCGGTAATGCTGCTAGCATAATGGGTACTTTTGAGCCAGCTACGGTTCGGAGTGGTCCTATTTAGTTGATAAGTTCAGGTTAGTTGACGAAGCCTGTTGCGGATTGCTTTATTGTTGTGTGTGACGACGCCTGTTGCTGATTTATAGTTGTACCCACCTGACGAAGCCTGCATTGCGGATAAAAATTGCATGTTAAAATTTTGTACTGAGAATTAAATAAATTTACTTTTCATTTATAACCTAAAAGTCACTTTGAGGTTATAAAATGTATGGAAATGACAGGTGTCAGGATTGACTTCTTAACCGCCGACTACTATAAGCAACATTAGAATATTATTTTACACCACACCTTGCCAAAAACCGCGTTTTTCCGCACGCTGCGCGTCCGGAAAAACCCACTTTTTGGCCGAGTGGTGGCGTAAAATTGTGTACAAAACACGGGTCGTAAAACAGAAAGCCCTCTCTCGCATATTTATGACCCTCGCCTGCGGCTCGGGCTTCAAACTTCTGCGATATCGGCCTTTCTTTGTTTTAGAACCCTTGTATCGTAAATAGCTATAACCTACGAAACAATTAAGTTTCATTATGGTTACGACTAATATTCACAAGTCGAAGTCAATATCGTCTCTGTCGCGACTTATAACACTCGCGTCTACTCGTATTTAACACACAAATCACTGAACACTATCACTTTAAGTTACTGTCATGGCTGTTCGTGACAATTGGGTAGGCCTTGCTTACGAATACCTAATTTCAAATCGATAGCGTACGCAGTTTCTGAGATACATAGTTGTGGCCACTGACCACTTAACCCTACTGTGGTTGTGGCAAACGGACCGCCGGAGCCGAAGTCCCACCATAAGTGTCCATTTCTTACCATTTTGGTACGAAACCTTAAAAACATGAAACAAATTGAGCACCTTCCTTTCTTGACGGCCTGTTTAGCCTAGTTGGTAGTGACACTGCCTCCGAAGCTAGAGGTTCCGGATTCGAATCCCGGCCATGGCATTATTTGTGCATTTAGCACGGATATTTGTTCCTGGGTCTTGGATGTTTTCTATGTATTTAAGTATGATAAGTATGAATATCGTCGTCTAGTACCCATTGTACAAGCTTTGCTTAGTTTGGGACCAGGTCGATTTGTGTAAGATTGTCCTCCAATATTTATTTATTATTTATATTTATTTATTATTTATATTTATTTATTATTCTATTGAAGTTGGAAAATGGTGCCTTTCGCTGTGTTCCAAACTGTGTGTATTACATACATGGCTTTGGGTATTAAGTTGCCACTGTAGCCACCAGCCACTGTACAGTAGATTAAGATGCATTAGCAAATTTTAACGATTCCTAATGATCAAACTGGGATGCT
The DNA here is from genome assembly GCA_905163555.1 of Notocelia uddmanniana. Taxonomy (NCBI): domain Eukaryota; kingdom Metazoa; phylum Arthropoda; class Insecta; order Lepidoptera; family Tortricidae; genus Notocelia; species Notocelia uddmanniana. Next base: position 39,715,321 of record LR991052.1, on the reverse strand, counting down.
TGTTCAGAAAAATACCATACGTTAAATCAATTTCTAACTCGCTTCATCGTCGGCCTCAACTTTCTGACTAGACGCTGGCCAAGAGCAATCCCATTTTTAATAAAAAAAAGCTACAGATGTATTCCCATCGTGAAAACTCGGATTACGACTGGACCCGAAAAAGTGACAGTAAATTATCTTATTATTTAACATCTGTTATGTCAAATGGCAAATTAGCATGAAGTAAGGATATTGTTTTCTCTTTCTACGCAAAATAGTAACTGTTTTCATTCTGATATTTGACATGACAAATAAAGTTTAACATTAACAGATATGATGCAAGTGTCAATCATTTAAATTAAAACGATAAGGGATAGTCACTTCGGATCTAGTCGTATTCCGAGATTTCGCGATAGGAACGGATTATTCACTACATCTTGTTACCTAGCCTAGTTGATTACGTAAGTTGTCAAACGTACGAAAGGTTTGATCTAAATATCATTTTTAGTACGCAAATTGGCATTCAGATCCACCTTACGTTTTGAAAACTTCACGTAATTATCATCATCATTCCAGCCAAACGACGTCGACTGCTCGATAATTAGTTCTTTTTATTAAAAATGGGATTGCTCTTGGCCAGCATTTAGCCAGGGGGCAAAGACGAGGCCGACGATGAAGCGAGCTCACCCAGAAGATGCCTATTCACTCGTGCCTTAACTAGGTTATATGAACTCGCCACTCCACTCCAAAGTGACCGCTCTTGCGCCGCCCTTGTCCAGCGTACGTTACGTAATTATTACTAACGCGCTAATATGTACCAATTTAGCTGTATGTAACCCGTTCAGGGGACCTATGTAAGCCGATGAAGACCATTTGAAAATCTATACTAATATCCACATCATCACTTCGCCTACGTTCTTAGAAGGCTTGCTGGGTCATTGTGTGCCCTACACATTGGCCGATAGGTATTCAGCCCAAATGTCCCTTCGCTATGGTTGAATATCACATCTCTCTCTCTTTGTAGATGTTATATTTTATTATCTAGATATACTACCAGAAAATGAGTCGAAATGGTATTTGAATACGAGAAACACAACCTTGTGAAACGGGCCGCTTCTGAGCGCGTAGGGCGGCAGCTTACGGCGCCCCGCAGAGCCTGTCGATCGCAGTCCCACTGGCCCACTCGGACCCGTTCCATGCACCTGTCTCGAGCAAACAAACGAATAACGGACTGTCACGTAATATATATTTTGTATACCGGTAGTAATAATATGGCGCTGTTCATATTTAAGTACCTGGATGACCGAGTTGTATACTCATTACATTACTTCGTCCGCGTACAATCACTAGGGTTTAACACTACGCCTGAAGAAAGCTAATAGCAAATATGTTATGAGACTTCCTACAAGTGTAGAAACTTTGTCCTAAATGTTCGGTCGCACTATTTGCAGTACTACCCTGACCCTGACTATCGTAAGTGTACTCATAGGAGGGCTTGGGTCGAGTCTTCCGTAAATATATAACGCTTATGGTTTTGTGAGCCATGTACTCGTGCTCATCAGAGGAAGCTGTAGGGGTCGCCGTCGTCGGATACGACGAGGAGGACTATATATACAAGTGTAGGAAGTCCTTTACTGCACTTCTGTAGAAACTTCTCCCTTTTTTCACCAATTTAAGGAACTAATTCCGAGATAAAAAAAACTCCTAAGTTCTTCCCAAATAAAAAAAGAAATAACTATTCATATGGGCAAATCGGTTCACCGGTTTAAATGTGAAACGTACCTAACAGACAGACAGAACTAATCCTAAAAGACGCATAATTATATTGTTATATTTGTTTTTATTCTTCTTCATTGATTTACATAAATCAGGCGTTGCAGACCCATAATAAGGAATAAAATATTTTTTCATATATTTTTCGCCTGTTGAGGGACTTAGTTACGAATTTTTAATGACTGATAATGCAGCTAGGTAGCCAAATATTTCGTATCACATCCTTAGGTCTACAATAATAAACAGATGTAGCGATACATTGGCTGCTTAACTGCTATACTAACTTATGAGCTTTACTTACAGTCAATTACCCTCCCGTCTTCCCCAAATGCCTATCTAATCTAATAGTGGGTATGTATCTTTTAACGAAAAAGTCTTGTATTTATTTATTCACATATTTATTTCGGGATCTCGTAAATGGCTCTTACGATTTCGATAATAATTACAATACGGGGGTTTACGGGAGCGAGAGATCAATCTAAGTGGGTTTCATCATCAGTAAATCTAATACTACCTGAGCGTGGGCAAACACGAAATATGCCGTACGTAGCTGTCGACCTCCGCCTGGGTCATCGCATTCGCGGACTGTTGCAAATAAATACACTCACGAGCAAAAAAAAGCCGCGGCGCGCCCCGGCCGGAGGGGAGATGTCTCAGCTCCGCTAGCTGGAACGTCTGCTTCACCTAACGACTGCGGCATAAGCTCCCCCCGCGCGCGCCCGTTAGGATACACCCCTAGCTTTAGGGAGGACCTTCTGGAAGCGGCGTGTGCCCCCCCCGCGTACACTCCAGGAAAACATCTACTGCCTATCCTTCCCGCTCACCCCAGGGATCTGCGGAGTGGCATTTTCCGCTGCCCTACGCTCACCTGGGTTCCCTATGTTCCTCGGGGACACAGACCTACTCCGACATCCGAAGTTTAGGCCTGGTTAGGTCCCTTAGGCCTGTTTAGTTATACTTACCGTATAGGATTAAATCTAGGATAGCATAAAGTACTTTGAGTTAATAAAGGGCGTACAAAACCCGCAGTCTAATTGTTTCCTACGAGTACTTGTTTGCATTCTACACTCCACCGCCATATCCTTCCCAAATCTGAGTAAGTCTGGAAACCTCCGCCTAAGGAGGATATGTGTGGAGGGCTAACCGCCCACCATCATGTTTTGCGATGAAACCAGGGTTTGCTTGAATGGCTCCGATAGAAGAGGACGTGTATACAGAATATCAGAAGAACTGTTTTCGCAACGTTGTTTTGCTGAAACTGTGGCTTACGGTGGAGGTCCCGTCATCTCCTTCGAGGGGCGGACTAACCTCGTTTTCGTCCCTGGCGAGGGCCATGGCGGTGGTTTGATGGCGGCGAGGTACATCACCGACGTCCTCGAGGAACACGTTCTCCGTTACTCTCGTCTTTATGGCGAGGAATTTATCCTATAGCACAGGATAATGCCCCTTGTCATACCGAAAGGGCCAGTCGAGCGTACCTTGTGGAAGTCGGTATCACCGCCATGGACTGGCCACCTCTCAGCCCATATCTTAATCCGGTCGAGAACATGTGGGACTACCTAAAAAGGATAGTTAGAAGCCGAAACATCGCCCCGACGATTAGTGATGGGTAGCTACCGGTAATATTCCCAAGGCGGGTATAGTGTAATTTTTTTTAAATCATTTTTTTTAATCATTTCCACTTGAAAGCTTCAAGTGGAAATCGTGATTTTAAAAAGTTTTCATCAAATTTTCCCAGTAACGTTACTCCATCTGTCTGTTCGAGGCTTTTTCCTGTGATTGTTAGTGCTAGAAAGGTGCAATTTGGTATGGATAGGTATATAAATCAATAAAACTGACAAAGACGTAAAATAAAATCTAAAACAAAATGTTAAGGGTACCTCCCCTGCACTTAAAGTGTGGATGAAAGTTTTTTTGCTTCAACCCTATGGTATGGAGAGATGTTGGATAGGTCTTTCAATATGAATAGAGTGTCTTGATCCAACATTTTGTGAGAAAAAAGAGTGAATATTTGCGGAAATATTCACTCCAAGAAAAAAAAATTATTGCCTGTCCAAAACTATAGCGGACATGAAAAGACGTATGAAACGCTGCGAAATTATTCCCTTTTGCTTGTTATTGATTTTTTTAAAGTAAGTTCATTGGGCAACTACGAAACCCTACACTGAGCATGGCCCGACATGCTATTGGCCGATTTTTTTATTGTATTGCAGTCACGTCCATGATAGATTAAGGTATGTAGGTAAGTAGGTAATTTTACCATTACCAATAACTACCATCATTACTTAAAGAGTTACTAATCAAAGTATGTTCCAATTGATTGTTATTTGATTGCAAACCTTCCAGATCATCGTCGATGTCTAAAAAGTTATCTTCAGAATCGGAGGAATTTGAATTTTAAGAATCTTTGCTACTGTTCTGGTTTATGGGCACTTTCGGTGATGTTGATGTTAGCTACCAGTTTTAATTTTCCAGCCCTGTTTGTCTTGAGATGCTTACTGTTATTGAATGGATGTTTGAAAACGTAGGGAAAGACCTCTCTACTACTGCAGAAGTGGTAAGAATAGTAGGATTTTAAAAGCTATTTGTCTTAAAGCTGTGCAAGCAAACAATGTTTCCCACCATGTGACTGGTTCTGCAGTTGCTGCCAATTTCCACACCAACTCCTGGGCTAGGAGTTCGTCAAAAAGCTGGTGCGGTCGATGACTAACCGGTTAGGGGTGGTAACACCAAATATTAATTTTATGAAATACTTATAAACGTATTTGTACCTGAAAACGACTTTCGTAATGAAAAAAAATTCTAAGCATTTTGCTCGCATTCACTGAATAACTGCCCTATCTTTGTAATGAAAATAGAAATGACTGAGAAAGTAACATTTCCGGTTACATTACATTTTCAGCTTTCGTTTAACACAAAATTTTTCAACGTTACATCAATAGGCCAAAAGATTTTGGGCGGAAAAGACAACTTGCTAGTCGACTCGATTTTATTGCTCGAGTGTGTGGTATTACTGTCGACGATTCAGATGTTTAATATGTTCTGCGTAAGATCTGAAGATAAAATGGAATGTTCTATAACTTGCTCGAGTATAACTTCAACCTACTCGTATGTCTCCGAAATTGCCGAAAACCTAACGGTTAACTAACGGTTGAATTGTGTGTACGCCGCTTCTCGCTTCAATGCAAAATTTACAATTACATAACATGAGCAATTGACACAAAACAATGCACGTCACAATTAAACAACCTAGATACGTATATAGGTAGGGGCGAGAGGACATTGGAATAAAACTGTCAACGGCAGGTTCAACCTTTGTATACAGCAGCTGAGCGTCTTTAACAATATATTCTGAAGATGAGTTTCACTTTCTTCTTTTCACAGTCTGATTATTAATATACATGTTATGCATGGGAGTGAAACAGATAGCTTAAACTATATAGTGAGTGTATATGTAGTATGTACTATACTTACATACCTACGAATGCTCCCTGCGGCGAACTGAACATTGAATGTTAACTCAGCAACCGCTTTCATCCGGCAGGCAGTCGGGTTATTGAAATAGGCGATAAGCATTGCGGAAGTTGTGTGTATAATGGAGGTTTTCTAAACAACCAAACTTTGAATATACTCTACTAGATCTTATTAACTGCGTTTAAAGTATAGTCTACTTCCAGTAGTCACCCCAACTCTAACGACACCACAACACAGCGAATCCATTATTGCCCATGTATTATTTGAAATGCTTGTTAGGGTTCCGTAGTAAAACAAGGAACACTAGCTTACAGTTTCGCCTTGTCCGCCCGTCTGCGGCTTAGCTCAATAACCTTTACTACTAGAAAGCTGTAATTTGGCATAGATGGGTGAGTTGCAAAAAATTGTACGTAGTTAAGGACTTACTAAATATGTCTACATTTTAATTGATTCTTTTTTGTTACGAAAATTAATCATACAATTGATATGGGTAACTTTCGTAACACAACTAAGTAATCAATTAAAATGTAGGCATAATTAAGTCCTTAACTATTTACAATTATTTTGAAATTCACCCACTGTATATGAATCACGCCGACAAAACGGTAAAATAAAATCCTAAAATCATTTTTAGGTACTCCCCTACACGTAAATTGAGATGCTTAAAGTGATCGTTAGATAGCTCACTTAAAGGAATGTGGGTTTTCTTTAACAATTTGATTCAGGAATCCGTTCGCCTGATTTTAAACTTGGTACTATTTTTTGTTGCATGTGTGGGGGACACTGCTGCCAGCGAAGCAGTTGCTAGTTTCCGTCGTGCGCCCGTAGAGGGCTGTTGAAAGAAATATGATTACAGAACAAGAGACGGACGAGTTCTATGTCATTGATGAAAAAGTCTTGTAGACTTAATTATGGCTCTTGACGAAGAATCGGAGTTGGTGTAACGAACGGTATCTGAGAACTGTTATCACTAGGTCGTTGTATTTCCAATGACATTTGTAACAATGTTGAAGTGAAAGTAAAAAGTGTTTTTTTTTTTTTATTGTGTACCGTTTTTTTACAATACCCGAGGAGCCCTGAGGATACGTTTCTGTGATATAATACGTCCACGATCTGATAAATATGTACATCGGACATGCCCAATTATTTCCGAAGTTTAACCGAGCGAACATTTTAATCATCATCATGTCAGCCGAAAGACGTCCACTGCTGGACATAGGCCTCCCCCAAAGACTTCCACAATGACCGGTCCTGCGCCACCCGCATCCAGCGGACACCCGCGACCTTCACCAGGTCATCAGTCCACCGTGTGGGGGGGCCTGCCCACGCTACGCCTTCCGGTACGTGGTCGCCACTCGAGAACCTTTCCGCCCCAACGGCCATCGGTTCTACGTGCTATGTGCCCCGCCCACTGCCACTTAAGTTTAGCGATTCGGAGGGCTATATCGGTCACTTTGGTTCTGCTGCGGATGGCCTCATTCCTGATGCGATCACGCAGAGAAACTCCCAACATAGCTCTCTCCATTGCCCTTTGGGTGACTTTGAGCCTTCTTATGAGGCCCATAGTAAGCGACCACGTTTCAGTGCCATATGTCATCACTGGCAACACACACTGGTCAAAGACTTTTGTCTTGAGACACTGCGGAATATTGGACGAAAAGATGTGCCGTAGCTTCCCGAACGCTGCCCAGCCGAGTCGGATTCGACGATTAACCTCTTTCTCGAAGTTGGACCTACCTAACTGGACAGTCTGTCCTAGGTATACGTAATCGTCTACAACTTCGAGCGTAAAGTGTCCGATTGTTAAGGGAGTTGGTGCGACATGGACATTTGACATGATCTTCGTCTTGTCCATGTTCATCCTTAGACCAACTCGCTCGGAGGCTTTACTGAGGTCATTGAGCATTGTACTTAAATCCTCCATGGTCTCAGCCAAGACTACTATATCGTCAGCAAACCGAAGGTGAGTGAGGTAGTCGCCGTTTATGTTGATGCCTAGCCTTCTCCAGTCCAGAGTCTTGAAAACATCCTCCAGTGCAGCGGAGAACAGTTTAGGAGAAATAACATCTCCTTGCCTGACTCCCCGCTGCAACGGAATAGGCTTTGAGTTCTGGTCCTGGAGCCGGACTGACATAGTGGCGTTCTTGTACAAACTTTTCAGCACTTCGATATACCGGTAGTCCACTTGGCACCGCTGGAGAGATTGTAGTACAGCCCAGGTTTCGATCGAATCGAAGGCTTTCTCGTAGTCCACGAACGCTAAACAGAGGGGCAGGTTATACTCCTCAGTCTTCTGTATAACCTGACGGAGCGTATGGATGTGGTCTACGGTGCTAAAGCCTCTTCGGAAACCGGCTTGTTCGGGAGGCTGGAAGTTATCTAGCCTGCGTGCGAGACGGTTCGTAATGACTCTTGAAAACAGCTTATAGACATGGCTCAGAAGTGAGATGGGTCGGTAGTTCTTCAGTAAGGAGTTGTCACCCTTTTTGAAGAACAGCACCACCACACCTCTGTTCCATGCCTTTGGAGTTTTCCCTTCCAGTAAGACGGAGTCGAACAACTTCTGAAGGGCCCTAAGGACCGGTTTTCCACCCGCCTTCAGGAGTTCAGCTGTAATTCCGTCTTCACCGGGTGCCCTGTTGTTCTTCAGCTGCTTAAGAGCCATTCTAATCTCGTACAGGCTGATGTCCGGGATATCTTCGGTATAGTGCCGGGTTAATCTAGCTCTAGGGTCTTCCGCCAGACCAACTTCGGGTCTGCTAGTTGACGTGTATAGCTGTCCATAAAAGCACTCTATCTCACTCAGAAGCTCAGGTTTGGACGAAACGATTCTACCATCCTCAGTTTTTAATCTGGCGAGCTGGCTCTGCCCAATACGAGTAGACAGATCTCTTGAGAACACTTTAGTGCCCTTATTCTGCTCGATGGCCTCTTCAATCCGATTTGTATTGAATTGGCGCAGATCGCGGGTAAGGGACTTAGAGATCTGTTTATTGAGCTGCCTGTATAATTTCGCATCGGCTGAAGACTGCAGAATCATCTCATTCCTTTCCTCGATGAGCCTCTGAGTGGAGATAGAGAGCCTTTTGGCTCTTTGAGTTCGTTGGGCCTTAAAGAACTTAGACCCAATGCTATGGACAGCTTCCACAAACCCGTCGTTGAATTCGTCCACATCGCCGCCTAGACAATCGAAACGGTTTTGGAGTTCCAGCTGAAAGCTCTCGGGGTTTTGGATTTGGACTGCTGCTGGACGGAGCGTGGACTTCATCAGTCGAGAGCGCTCTAGCTTGACGCATATATTCAATGTGCCTCTTACCAAACGATGATCACTTCCGGTTTTTAACCGCATTGATCACAGAGACATCATTGAATATATGCCTCTTCGTCGACATGATGAAGTCAATCTCGTTTTTTGTTGCACCGTCGGGACTCATCCAGGTCCACTTCCTGTGCTCGCGTTTCTTGAAGGAGTTCATCATGTAGAGTCCCTCCTTCTCCAAGAAACCAGCCAGTAGTTGGCCCCGGTGGTTCCGACTTCCAACTCCAAATTGCCCCACTCTCGGCTCTTCGCCGTCTCTCTTGCCCAGTTTTGCGTTGAAATCCCCCATAACAACGGTGAAGTAGGTTTTGGAACTATGCATGACCTTTGATATATCCTCATACATAGCCTCCACCTCGTCGTCGGAGTGTGCCGAGGTCGGCGCGTACACCTGTATGACCGTCAACGAGTACCTCTCGGATACTCTGAGTATAAGGTACGCCACCCTAGCCGACACACTCTCGATCTTCACCACGTTGTTCACGAGGGATTTGTGGACGATAAACCCGACACCTCCCTGGGACTGTTGGTCGCCCTCCCGGAAATAGAGCAAGTTGCCGGACTTCAGGGTTATCGTGTCTTCCCCCTCTCTTCGGACTTCAGATAACCCTACGATATCCCAACGCAACTTGCTCAATCCTTCCTCCAGTTCCGCTATCTTTTCGTCGGTCCGCAGTGTTCGTGTGTTGTATGTTGCCAGGGCCAGAAGTCGTCGGTGGTGGTAGCCGGCCATATTAATATTGATGTAAATATTATCATACCCATGAGTAACTAGGTTTTTTGTTTAAATTATCATAAATCCAAGCATAATTTAATTTTCCACAGATCCTCGGTGCGCGAGTTAGAGTCGCTCTTGACCGGTTCTTTTGATTATGTAACTTATGTAGGTAGATAATCGTATATTATGGCCCAGGCGCGGAATGTAAGGGCTTACCTAACGCAGTGGTTGGCAGTGCGAGGTGCGAATCCGGTTTCCGCCTAAATACTTAAATATCTACGGACCGGACAACTTCGAGTCTGAATCGTGCCCCAAGGGTTCCGTACAAAATTAAATTCATAAAGGTTTATTGGTGATTTAAAAAAGTAAATCATATACTTTTGTAATGATATTTTTTACTTTAATGTTAATCATATGTAATAATTTCAAAATGCATGCATTTTGCATGGTAAATTTTGGAAATAAGGGGGGGATTTTTCTTCAAAAGTCAAAATTTAAGTACTGCAGAAAAAAAACCGTTTTAGAATGTTCAACTCAAGTCCTGTCATATGTTATGATAATCGCGCCCTCTCATATCCGTAATTCTTCATAGAAAATAAATATTATTTTTTTCTGTTTCCATTTCCATACATGTGGATTATCCGAAACTAGAGAACCCGGGTTCGAATCCCGGTAAGAGCATTTGTTTCTGTGGTGAGAAAAACGTTTGTTCATGTGACTCGAATGTTTTCTATGTATTTAAGTATACATATATCTATTTTAGCACCACCCAGGGGTCACGTGTAGGGTAACGGTGGGTACTCCCTACGGACGTGGTGCAACTTCGACCCCCCTTTGTCAAGTGAGTGGACAACTTGACTGTTAGAAGTTCTCAAGCCGCACGAAGGCCTCTAACTTGGCTTAACGACTGCTGTCGTAGACAGCAGCCGGGATCAACGGCTTAACGTACCTTCCAAAGCACGAGAGCGCTCAGTTAGTAACCACTCAAAGCGGTCACCCATCCAAGAACTGACCTGCGCCCGCATTGCTTAACCTCGCACACCGCACGCGGTACGCGGGCGCCGCCCGCTGGGCCACGAGCGCTCTACATGAATTTAACCAATGTAATTCACTTAAACAAATATTCTAACATAAATGTTTATGAACTTGATGAACAATTTAGAAGTACTTACCCAATACCCAATAAAGTAGGTAATATTTTTCTTCCGTAACGAAACAGTACAACAGCCGGCGCACTAAGAGAAACTAGATTTTCACAGAGAAACAATATGGCGATTACATTTACCATCAAACAATAGGAAGCCTTTTAGTTTTGCCACTACAAAATGATATAGATTCGTTCAGAAATTAAAGAAACTACTCAGAAATGGTGTGACTAAAGAGTACGTAACTAAAAAGTAAAAAAGGTGAGACATTTAGTTTTTTGCGTGAAACTTAATATATTGTAAAGAAAGCAAGATAAAAGCAACTTTGAACCTTAATGCACATTATATGACGGTGCTAAGCAAAAAAAATTTAAATGCTAGACTTACGTCAAGTAGTATTTTTTGAAGCGGCAAAGTCGTCAGTATAGTGTCAAATATATACAATAGTGACAAAAATATTTTGTATTGGAAGAGTAATCAATGATAGTGCCAACCTGAAGAATTACACTATTATAAGAAGTGTTTTGGGTCTTTGTGATATCTAAACTAGGTATATTTTCTTTATTCCTACATAAATATCTTGCAAGAAGTTTCATCATTTTGTCTTGTATTTTGACTCAAACTTATGCTTTTCCACAAATGTACATCTTTTTTGAGAAATACACGAACCGCTATGTGAAATTTTGAAAAAATAAAAAATTGGGGGGGGGGCACCCCATACATGTATCAGGGGGGCATTTTTTTAAAATGCACTTAGGCGTGTGGGGTTTCTATGGATAGGCTTTCAAAAATGACAGAGGTTCCTAAAAACTTTTCCATTTAAGTCCACCGTTGGCGAGATATTAGCTGTCAAAGAGGTAAAAAGTGTGTCCCCACCCCTCTAATTTCCAAACTATGAAGTTTAAAATTCTGAAAAATCAATATGATGTAATAGTACATTACTACAGAGGCCGGGAAGAAAATCCCATTTTTCCCGCCGAGGTATGTATAGTGCTTTTCTCAAACATGCAATGAAATAAGCAACAAAAAACCAAAGTTTTATTTTTAATACGCATAGTGGCAGAATGTCATGATGCCTGTGCCACAAATTTATGTGGAATGGAAATTAAAAAAGAGGACTTTGCTGGCCTAGGCCTGCAAGATTAGTATGAAATTCCATTAACGACCTGTTATCCTAGCCGCACCTGAAACGTCATACTTTGAGAAAATTAATAAATACTTTTAACGATAATTGGTTTGAGCAAGATAGGTTTAACGGTTTTTGAGTTATTGCTGAAAAACTGTCTTTCCCGAACAAAAGGGCGTAAGTGCCGTGAGTTTCTTATGAAGATACGACCTTTATTGATTAAAGTTATTGTATAGTGGTTTTAAATGTATATTAGGAGGTGTTGGTACGGAACCCTTCGTGCGCGAGTCCGACTCGCACTTGGCCGGTTTTTTTATTTTATTTTTGGCTAGAAATTTGAAGCTGCATTTATAGACCTAGCAATAAAGTATAAAAACTAATAACAGCTTTATTGAAATTTCGCTCTCTGAAGGGGAGAAAGGGGGCTGGAAGTGTGTTTGGGGAGCAAGTATTTTTTTAATTGAGAAAATTGAAGCTTCGTTTATGTATAGACATTTTAGTAGACTAAACATTAATATAAAAAGAACTCAAATTTGTCTTATTTCGCAGCTGACTGGATGATCCACTTATCTTAAAAAAGGTGTATTTTTTTTAAAGGTATACGCACCAAAAAATATAGGGTTTGGTAGTTGATACTATTATTTAACTCCTAGGCAGTTAAGAGCATATAGTTTTTTAAGGGCTGATGAAAAAACCACATCTCCTGTTCGTTATCCAAAGACATACAACCGTTTCTGAACATGTTTCAGAAAATGGTATTATTGCAATCGTATTGTAATTCTGTGATAAGTTTGCAGCTATTTTCGTTACCCAGAGTGGTTGGAGTCAGGTGTCAGTGTCGGGTTCCAAAGTTGATTGCGGCCGGTCGCTCCTCAGGTGGCTCCTGTGTCGGGGGTATGTAATCACGGCCCGTTGGCAGTTGTAGAAATTAGATAGGTATTTTTCCCCGTTGTCTAACGATGCTAAGGCGTATTCGGTTAGCTCTGTACACGGCTAGTTTGGTGGGTTTGTAATTATGTAGTTTAAACTGATAAAAGTGATAAATGATAGTCTATAGTTATTAAATAAACTAGAGGGAATACATTTGGTATTTAAAATCAGCAATGAAAAGATAGACGCCGGGCGCCTAATTCGGATCAGAACTCCAGAAATTAGTAATCCGCGAACAGCTGATAGGGCTGCTAAATACATATCAGAGTATCTATAATTTTTGGTTTAGTAAAAACTAAAGATAATAAATAAAGATTTATTAGGAAAGGGCCAATTTAAGGGATGAGGCTAAGAAAAGTCTAACAGGATTTTATTAAATCATTTTTAGAAAAGCAAATTGATAAAATAATAAAATCAAAAATTAAAATATATACTTTATTTTTACAATAATCCCACTATCTCGTAAAATAATGCATTACTACACATTTTAAAATTAGAATTGCTCAGAGGTGTTTTAAAATTGCTAACACTCCTACGCTACTAAATAAATCTCCATTCGTGAACTTCCCTACAACAGGACTGTATGTACTCAAGTCCCAGGGTAGGCGGACCAAGAGGTACGCATTTTAGTTTAAATTTTATTTCGTAAAAGTTTTAGTTCGAAACTACCTAAAAGTACCAGTATTCACCTGTGTTTTGGCGTAGTCGATTAAGGATATGCCTTACCAACATGTGATTTTTTATTAATGTAAAAATTCATGCATGCATATTTAATAAATATATATAAAAATGGATAATAATTTATTACGTAAAATAAGTTTGTGTAAAGTCAAATTATGCCGGCTCTCAGAATGCCACGGAAATAAAAATAAGGGTCTAGGTAGGTAGTCAATAAAAAGAGGACCATGCGTAAAATGGACCAAAAACCAATAGAGTTGAGAGTTAGGTCATTAAATGTACTATTAGCTCGTATTCACTTTGAGTAAAGTATAAATTGCTTCAAAATGGTCCTAAAAACAAAAAAGCTGAGATTTAAGTCAATAAATAGATCTTTAAATTTATTATTCACTTTGACTAAAATATGAATATCTCAGTTCTGCAATGGAACTAAACTTGGTGCCCATAGATAGAATAAAATGAAGTACACATAAATATTTAATGAAATAACTCGTAGCTCTGTTGGTTTTTGGTCCACCTTCCATACATAGTTGCCCATGGTCACATCACAGTAGATGTAGTCGGTTCGGGATAAGAAGAAGCGTGGCAGAAAAGGGATCTAACATTATGATCTTTACATGGCAATCCAACCTAGTTACCCGCCAAATGTCAAATGTGTCAAACTTGTTTTCTTGCCGTCCTTGGAATAGTTCTTGTTTAGTTTTCTTGCTATTTATGTATATAAAAGGGTAAAACTGTTTACGATGCCCCAAGGGAAATCATATTTAACAAGTATTATTCGCTTTTGTCAGCGAGAAAAAGTCGCTAAATGCCACATTATCGACTTGCAAAAATTAAACGTGCGTGCATCCGCCACGACAGGTATTTACGATTATATAAAATAGCCCTCCTAAGTGATTACGGTTTCCGACAATATAGACGGGTATATAAATCCAAAAGTTATCAATTTAGTTCAATATATTGTGCCTATTAAACCCTATAACAACTAATAAAAGTTTTGATACTTTTTATACTTCGATGGCAAACGAGCTGACTCCAGAGGAGTGAAAAGCTCGTTGTTGACCTTTAGTGATACTTTTTATGCATTTGGATATTTTTTTCCTGATCTGAGTAGATCCACGGTTTATCCAATAAAAAAAAAGGTTCTACATATAACACACCTGAAAAAAGAAGACCAAAAACAATTGTTCTTGAGAATTTTTATAAGTGTGCCATCCGGAGGGAAGTCCATCATTTTTATATCGCTAGGAAGGAGATACCAATTTTAAGGAAGTAACATCGTGTGTTAACCAAAGACGTAAGCTGTGCTGGTGGAATCACTAGTCTTCGTGAGGTTTGAAAAGAACTGAGATATACCTAAATATAAAAAATGTGAATCGTAAAATTTTTTATGTGATCATGTGATTACTGTGGAAAAAACATTGGAACAGCACCATTTAACACTTTCAGGGCTGGGGACCCGAGCGGCAGCGTTAGTCGTGCAGGCAGCGCTTTCCACTACATACGATTTTTCGTAGTGCTACGAAATCGTTGGCTGTAAAAGTATTAATAGGTACAAAAATTGTGATCAATATAACAGATTCAAGCACATTAAATTCAGATTAAGATATTTTTTTGAATCTGTCTAGTGGTTCCGAAGCAAGCTCAACCATGAGTTAGTATATGTCTTACGTACGTTACGTACCTTAGTATAAATCTTCTTTGCCATGAGCGACATTGTGAATATCTGGTTTCAGACTTTGATTATGATGAATAAATTATTTTTGACATCAATATTTATTTATTGACCGAGCGAGATAAGCGAGCGAAGCATCTCCGTTTCAGCTTTCGACAAAAATTCCTTTCGGATGTCGGTCTGTCTGTCCGGATGTTCTCCTCTACAGGTCACATTTCTCAACTGATTCTCGTGAAATTTTGTGAGCAGGTTCGATAATTATATAGAACTTTGTTTTTGGAAAGTTAGATTTTTTTTGGGAGGTCTACAGCTCACAAAGCCACTAGTTTTATACGGTTGTAAAAGATTTTCAGCGTATCATCTGATCAAATTATAAAAACGATATAACATCGTAGTGTTGTCAGCATAACAAGAGCCGAAGATTACCACTGGTGCGCCCTCAAATCCTATGCTTCTTCTTATCCTGAACAGACTCTATATAGCCTATAGCTGTAAAAGAAATTCATACCACACAGACACACGTCATTACAGTAAACTTAAGAAGGTGTGAAGAAGTTTTTAATAAACTAGCGCGTGCTGGTGCTGGCCACTATTATGATTTGACGTGACATAACGCGATGAATGATTTGATGAAAATGCGATTTAATATTTGAAAGACAAATGAGCATATATAATATTGTGGGGTTTATGTTTTATGAATTACTAGTTTTTTCCCGCGACTTTACCCGCGTGGAACTCGTTTAATCGCCATATAGAGAATAATTGCTATTTAATTATTTCAGGTGTTTGCTTGATTATCGCTCTCCGCACAAACTTCCACCATTCTCTTCACTTCCTTAAAATATCATTTCCGGGATCGCCTCAAATTATCTCCATGCGAAATTTAGCCTCAATCGGTTGGGCGGTTTAAGCGTAAACTGTGGCCTTAGAAGTATTTTCGTCAGATAATACAAAATAATACGCCCGTGTATTACAAAGAACGTAAGCAAAGCCGCGGGATATAACCAACTTAGAAAAGTTGAAAACACCCCGACATTTTCATTTCAAAGTTTGAACTTTTTCAGATATTACAAATACAAATACAAATAAATTTATTGAATAACTTTTGTACAAATGTTATAACTATAGACTAAAATTTACAGTTAGTTATGTATAAAAAGGAGCCTGAGCCAGGGATTCCCTGTGGTTCAGGCAAAAAGGTACCGATATATGTCTATTAATATTCATCTAAATATAACAAATACATTATTTCTTGGTAACTAGTACAATTACAGTATTTATTAAAAAAAAAAACTATGTAAAATTAAGAGACTAATAAAAACAGTAAAAATACAATTATATAACATCAATTTAATACAGTCAATAGCTTCTCTGTATCATCAAACGTCATTTTTAATAGGGCATCTCGAAGCCTTTTCTTACAATTTGCGAAACATAGCGGATATAGCTCTAGTTTAGCATTTAGCCTGTTGTAAAGAAAAGGGCCCAAAAAACAAAAAATCTTGAGGAGAAAGCGTGTTTTTTCTCTCCATATTGGGGGCAAACAATATCTTTACGTCGTTTGTTAGTATAGTCTGTGCTGTAAGGGATTGCGGCGTGCTGTTTTAAAACTGTACTCATTATAAATAACTGCCGTACCGTAAGGACTTCACATACTTTATAAAGGTGGTCAGTGGGGTAGAGGAAAGGTAGGAAATAAGAGACTTTCAAAATCGCTCTTTGTGCTCTTTCTAGTTTGATAAGTGTTGTTTTGGCCAGACCACCCCATGAAGAAATGCAGTAATTTAATACCGACTGGCATAATGCAAAGTAAACTTGTTTGATTAGCATTGAATCCGCAAAAGAACGTAGTTTTTTGAATACATATATTAACTTACGCACTTTACTGCACAAAGCCTCGACATGATATTTAAAAGAGAGCGACTCATCAATTATAATTCCTAAGTACTTAATTTGATTAGTTATAGATATAATTGGACAAGTGCATTGTATATTTGTGTTATTATTACAATTGTGTGCATACAGGTTTTGATTATCTGGCGGTAAATTTGATTTGCGCATGAAAAATTTTATGTAATTAGTTTTATCTGGGTTAAGGGTCAGTTGGTGAAGCTGAAGCCACTGATTTACAAGGTTAAAGCCTTGTTGAGCATATTTGTAAACTTCGTCTGTCGATTTTGCAGAGAAAAGTAGGACAGTGTCATCAGCGTAGGAAATGATTCGGCCACTGTCGATTTTCAGATTACAAAGGTCATTAATATAAATTAAAAAGAGAGTTGGGCCTAATATGCTTCCTTGTGGGACCCCAAAACAGGCATTTTTTAGATCAGAACTGATGACATTATCTATTTTTGTGCACTGCGTTCGGCCGTCTAGATAATCTGTGAATAATTTGAGCTGAGTGCCTCTAATTCCTAAGGTTTCAAGCTTGTGCAATAGGGTGGGAATAGAAACGGTGTCAAAAGCTTTTGCGAGGTCAAAAAAAAAAGGCCTATTGTTTGGTTGCCCTTATCTAGCTCCTGTACTAAGTAGCCAGTCATTTCATGAACAGCGTCGGCGGTTGATAGTTTAGGCCGAAAACCAAACTGGTTTTTCGAAAAAATATCTTGGCTGTCCAAGTACTTAACCAGCCTATGATTCATTATTTTTTCTAAGATTTTGGATATCGAAGGTAGTAGTGAAATAGGTCTATAGTTCGATATTTGGGTTTTATTTCCATATTTGTAAATTGGTACAACGATGGCTTTTTTTAGGCACTTGGGGAAAATTCCCTCAGAGAGACACTTTTGAAAAAAATATGTAAGGGGAGGAACTAGGATATGCTTGAACTGCTTTAGTATTCTATTTGAAATACCATCCCAGCCAACTGCAGAATCATCTTTTAATCCCATTATGATCCGTCCCACCTCTTGTTCATCAGTATTAAATAATTTGAAAAACGAATTTGAGGGATTGCGGTGATTTGTCGGACTGGTAATAGGGGGTACCGGCGAGTGTATAGGGACTTTTTCAGCTAGATTTTTACCTATGTTAACAAAAAACTCGTTTGCGTTATTTGCGGCCATTAAAGGCGACCTGTGCGACTGTAACAGGCCTGTAGAAGGTTCACGTTGTTTTGCCGTGTAAATAATCTTTTTAATGCTTTTCCAGAGTAATTTACTGTTTGTCCCAGCCATATCTATTTGATTTTTATCATACCCATGTTTAATTTTCTTAAGTAAGTTATTGCAAAAGTTGCGGTATCTTTTGTAAGTTATTGATATCTCAAAACGGCTTAACCGATTTTGACGAAATATATTTAAGAACCGGTTTCGTTTTCGGTTTCACAGTTAGGAAGCTACTATGCAACAGACAAATACACAGATACCCACGTTGAACTTCTAACACCCCTCTTTTTCTTTGCGCCGGGGGTTAAAAATATAGCCTATTTTAAGTAGCTTCGGAGATTACGTCCCCTACACACAAACACTATTAGTATACCTAGATTACCCGCTAAATGTCACTTGAGTATCTACGGAGTAGAAATACAAATCAATGTTTTAGTAAATATAATAATCTTATTCGAAACATAAATTGAGAGGTGCAACCCTATCGCTCTAACAAAGCGCAGGTCCAAAAAGGTCTTAAGCGACTCTATTTGAGTTACTGCCTTAAGCTATATATATACTGTGCCATGGTCCTTTCACGGACTATTTCTGCGACAGTGAGATGATCATTTCCGAGCATATTGGCATATTGGAGAAAAGAAACATATTTCAATTTGTACATAGGTACTTATTGAATGGATCAGGTATTACTTAGCGGAATACCGTGATTAAAGTCTAGAACAATATTCCTTTGTTATTCCGCTCAAGAATATATCTCTAGCGAAATAGCAAAAGCATGTTTTTCTAGATATATACATTTCGTTAATAAAGTATTCTAAGTAAAAAAGTAAATATGACAAAATAATAACTATCATAATAGGTAGGTAATGAATAAAATAGTTACTAAATTATCTCTCATTTTTGGAATCTGTAACAATCAACATCACACGTGGTCGTCTACACGGTTGATATTATCACGCGATACATTCATATCACGATCCGTATCACGTGAATATTTAGAAGTAAAATCCAAACACAATTTTGAAGTCTGCACTAATATTGACACTCCAGTATTGTGATAATATTAACCGTATAAACGGCCCCATTAATAGTGGCAAAATTGATTACAATGTTCTGCAGTGTGCCGTGTCGGTTCGTAGTATTTCAGTCTCTTTGAGCCCACAACTACACCTGCTAACCCTAGTTACGCAATAGCCATAATAGTCTAGTTTTTCTGTACGGCCTGCGATAAGGAATTAAGTGATTTGAAACTGTTTGAAACTCATATAGTATGAACACGCAATACTATTAATAAATATGCGGGCCGTAATTCATTGTTATTTAAACGATTCTTGATTTCAGATGGACACAATGTTATCAATCTCTTATTGGCCTTTTATTTTATATTCGCGACATCTATGTATTCCAAAAAGTCGCCACTCAGTCAGAAATATTGATAAAACCTTACATACTTATGGGATTTAAGATTGTGGTCTTCATATTTGCGATAGCAGGTACGAGTGTAAAGTTAGCATTTCGAGCAGCGTTAGTGCATTTTCCGTTGCATAATATGACGTAGTGTTGTATGTACTAATCGGCGATAGCGGAGTCGGCACGTGTAAGACGACTGATGACGCAGATTATTGCTATCTCACTATTGCACTACTGCATCCATTATGTATACAAGGTTTCCTTTAGATTTACTGTAACTACTACTACGTTCGTATAAATAGTGAACCTGAGACAACACTCAGAACACGACCGTATCGTGTAACTATTAACCATTTATCTGTAGTAAGTAGGTATGCGTATGCGTCTCCTGTACCCGACAGTGCAACCGATATCTTATGATATAATTATATATGTTTATATAGAGCGCTCGTGGCCCAGCGGCGCCCGCGTACCGCGTGCGGTATGCGAGGTTAAGCAATGTAGGCGCAGGTCAGTTCTTGGATGGGTGACTGCTTTGAATGGTTACTAACTGAGCGCTCTCGTGCTTTGGAAGGCACGTTAAGCCGTTGATCCCGGCTGCTGTCTACGACAGCAGTCGTTAAGTCAAGTTAGAGGCCTTCGGGCGGCTTGAGAACTTCTAACAGTCAAGTTGCCCACTCACTTGACAAAGGGGGGTCCAAGTTGCAACACGTCCGTAGGGAGTACCCACCGTTACCCTACACGTGGTGCTAAAAGTGCAACAAAAACTGGCAACCGTACTTCTCTTCTCGAAGATCTCACGGTTCGTAAATAAATGCCCTACGATTAAAAAAAAATGTACTTCTTATTATTCTCTTTATTATTTTTTTGACTTCATTATACGGGGAATGGCGTAGGGATGTGACGACCCCATCGTCCACTGGGTTTCTATCAGTCAACGTAGGGCAGCTTGTGGCGAGCTGTTAGGGAGTAGCGACCCTACGTACCTGAGCACTGCTGGGGGTGTTCTGTGGGTTGGTTGTATGAACAGGCCCGCTGCCTCTGGCTTGCCTTATCCGGCTGTCCAGAGTGGAGTCGCTGGAGCTATTGCTCGGGGGGTAGACATGATCACCTAAGTGGCGAGTAGGCTATATGTTTAAAGTCCAGTGCCACCTCTCTACCCCCAGCCCTCTGCACCGGTGTTGCCCTTAGGCCATTTTTGAATGTCGCTATGTATAGGCGACTATCTAGCAGGCGAGCGAGTCACCATCTGCCTCATATAAAAACAAAGACAATTTTATTAGGCAGACGTTGTCTCACTCAATAGCCCAGCCATTAGTCCATCATATTCACCCAATAATCCGGTTCATTTAGAATTCCATCAACCAGCAATAGTCCCTGTACATCCAGGCGGGTGCTTTCTGTGTAAATCCCATGATAAGGATAGGGACAGCATCCGCTCGTTGTACCCCTTGCATTTCATTAAATTGTCAAAGGCCGCTACGTGTTGGCTATATACATGTGGTACTCGTTTGGTACTTCGGCTCCGCGCACGCCTTCCAAAGGTCCGGGACACCATTGTCCCGTGAGCGGATAAGACATACAGTAATAATAATAAATATTAGGGGACAATCTTACACAAATGAACCTAGTCCCAAACTAAGCAATGCTTGTAATGGGTACTAGACGTCGATAAACATACTTATATAGATAAATACATAGGTACTTAAATACATAGAAAAACATCCAAGACACAAGAACAAAATATCCGTGCTAAATGCACAAATAATGCCCTGGCCGGGATTCGAACCCGGGACCTCTATAGCTTCGGCGGCAGTGTCAGACTAGGCTAAACAGGCCGTCACTTAGATTAGGTTGTAACAATATTTTTATACAAAGTAAAATATAAAACATAACCATTATAAAAACCTTACATTGGGTGCTGCCTAGGGTGGTTCAAAAAATGATGTTTTTATATATATTTTTGCGGCACCCCTTAAATTTGTTACATGTACCTACTGTATTATCCTCTTGAAATTATAGATCTGTAAAAAAATTTTTAAGCCGGTTTTTAATGAGTGTTCTAAAAACGCTTCGGTTTAAAAATCTCATTTTTTTCAAGTTTTTGTTTTGTTAATATTATTGTTTAGAAAATGAAGATCTTTACTTTTTTATAAATGAAAAATTAATATTCCACTGCACGTTACTATTGCTACACTTTAAGCATGAAACCATGTGTGTAACTCTTTTTTGTCCCAAATAAATTGAAAAAATAAATAAATGCAAAAGTTCTTCAGTATACGCGAAATCAGTATACCCAACAGGGTATTACCCGTAGTACCACTGCTTTTGTACCACAGGGGGACCTCGGGTAATTTTTTTTACCCGTTGTCCCATCGTTCTTGACAGTGTTCGCCAGTGGGTCTACGGGTAATTTATTTTTCCCCATGGTTCGTCTATGTTCGTAATTATTACTGAAATGTTTGTTTTCACTAAATTTATTCTACAGAATATTAGGTACGACGACGAGCGGAGCGAGGAGGAGTGTTAGTAGAACTGCGATCCTAAAGTGCGTGCCGCGGCAGCGGCCGGCGAAGCGCCAGAACCGAACATTTTTAAACACATCGCATCGTGGGACCATGGGAAAAAGTAAATTACCCGTAGACCCACTGGCGAACACTGTTTAGAACGGTGGGACAACGGGTAAAAAAAATACCCGTGGTCCCCCTGTGGTACAAAAGCCGTGGTACCACGGGTAAAACGCGTTCCTATGCAGTATGTAATAAAAGCTGTGGGATATTTAAAAAACTGCCAAGTTAAGGCTCAAAATTCATTAAGCTACAGTAAATTAGTTTTACTGTAAACAATGTAGTGCCGCACTTGGCCGATCTGGAGTTCTGGACTGATCTCCAGATTTGGAGTTACTGGGGGGTTAAAAGTGGCTCCAAACGCTTCGTGTAAAATAACACTCGGCTGCTGTCTGCCAGTTCCTGGGGTGAAATTGGCTGAACACGCTGCCGCGTGTCTAGATATATCTGGTCATTCAAATTCAGATTATGAAACGGCAAAAGCGTGTTTTTATTTCAGCTGGATTTGTCAGAACTTGGCTGGCGGTTTTGTTCTACTATAAAATCACATTCACCTGTGAACTAACTTATTTGTAGTAGTCGCCAGAACGTTCACATCTTCATACAAAATCAGCAAATTCACTAAATGTTAATGTCTAATGCATCGTCAGACAAACATAAAATTTAGTCAATACGTCAAAATACCACAAAATCAATGATCAAATTGGGCGACCAAAGCGAGGGTATCTTGATCATATTTCTACGATACTGAAAAAAGGCCAAGTCATAAGTTCCCGCAACCAATGAGCATGTATAGTATATGGAGTTGTATAGATGTGTTTGAAGCGAAAGAAGTATGTAATGACCGTAGGTTTTTGGCATTCTCTGATCTCTGCCTACCCCAATAGGATACGGGCGTGAGTATATGTTTGTATGTAATATAATAAATATTAAGGATATTAAATAAAAATACGTTGATTTGCGCTGTTTACTCACGGTTCACCCAACACGCCCCTCCTCGCTTTGCTCGTGCCTAAAGAGAGCCACAATGACCGATCCTGCGCCAACCGCATCCAGCAGACTCCCGCGATCTTTACCAGGTCATCAGTCTACATTGTAGGGGGTCTGCCCACGCCGCGCCTTCCAGTACGTGGTCGCCACTCGAGAATCTTTTCGCCCCAACGGCCATCGGTTCTATGTGCTATGTGCCCCGCCCACTGCCTCTTAATGGACGATTCACACCAAACGGCCGGAGTCGGCGCTCACGCCACCAGAGTTAAAGGAATTATTGCCACCAGAGTTAAATTCGTTCGAATTCCTTTAACTCTGGTGGCGTGAGCGCCGACTCCGGCCGTTTGGTGTGAATCGTCCATTAAGAGGCAGTGGGCGGGGCACATAGCACATAGAACCGATGGCCGTTGGGGCGAAAAGATTCTCGAGTGGCGACCACGTACTGGAAGGCGCGGCGTGGGCAGACCCCCTACAATGTAGACTGATGACCTGGTAAAGATCGCGGGAGTCTGCTGGATGCGGTTGGCGCAGGATCGGTCATTGTGGCTCTCTTTAGGCACGAGCAAAGCGAGGAGGGGCGTGTTGGGTGAACCGTGAGTAAACAGCGCAAATCAACGTATTTTTATTTAATATCCTTAATATTTATTATATTACATACAAACATATACTCACGCCCGTATCCTATTGGGGTAGGCAGAGATCAGAGAATGCCAAAAACCTACGGTCATTACATACTTCTTTCGCTTCAAACACATCTATACAACTCCATATACTATACATGCTCATTGGTTGCGGGAACTTATGACTTGGCCTTTTTTCAGTATCGTAGAAATATGATCAAGATACCCTCGCTTTGGTCGCCCAATTTGATCATTGATTTTGTGGTATTTTGACGTATTGACTAAATTTTATGTTTGTCTGACGATGCATTAGACATTAACATTTAGTGAATTTGCTGATTTTGTATGAAGATGTGAACGTTCTGGCGACTACTACAAATAAGTTAGTTCACAGGTGAATGTGATTTTATAGTAGAACAAAACCGCCAGCCAAGTTCTGACAAATCCAGCTGAAATAAAAACACGCTTTTGCCGTTTCATAATCTGAATTTGAATGACCAGATATATCTAGACACGCGGCAGCGTGTTCAGCCAATTTCACCCCAGGAACTGGCAGACAGCAGCCGAGTGTTATTTTACACGAAGCGTTTGGAGCCACTTTTAACCCCCCAGTAACTCCAAATCTGGAGATCAGTCCAGAACTCCAGATCGGCCAAGTGCGGCACTACATTGTTTACAGTAAAACTAATTTACTGTAGCTTAATGAATTTTGAGCCTTAACTTGGCAGTTTTTTAAATATCCCACAGCTTTTATTACATACTGCATAGGAACGCGTTTTACCCGTGGTACCACGGCTTTTGTACCACAGGGGGACCACGGGTATTTTTTTTACCCGTTGTCCCACCGTTCTAAACAGTGTTCGCCAGTGGGTCTACGGGTAATTTACTTTTTCCCATGGTCCCACGATGCGATGTGTTTAAAAATGTTCGGTTCTGGCGCTTCGCCGGCCGCTGCCGCGGCACGCACTTTAGGATCGCAGTTCTACTAACACTCCTCCTCGCTCCGCTCGTCGTCGTACCTAATATTCTGTAGAATAAATTTAGTGAAAACAAACATTTCAGTAATAATTACGAACATAGACGAACCATGGGGAAAAATAAATTACCCGTAGACCCACTGGCGAACACTGTCAAGAACGATGGGACAACGGGTAAAAAAAATTACCCGAGGTCCCCCTGTGGTACAAAAGCAGTGGTACTACGGGTAATACCCTGTTGGGTATACTGATTTCGCGTATACTGAAGAACTTTTGCATTTATTTATTTTTTCAATTTATTTGGGACAAAAAAGAGTTACACACATGGTTTCATGCTTAAAGTGTAGCAATAGTAACGTGCAGTGGAATATTAATTGTTCATTTATAAAAAAGTAAAGATCTTCATTTTCTAAACAATAATATTAACAAAACAAAAACTTGAAAAAAATGAGATTTTTAAACCGAAGCGTTTTTAGAACACTCATTAAAAACCGGCTTAAAAATTTTTTTACAGATCTATAATTTCAAGAGGATAATACAGTAGGTACATGTAACAAATTTAAGGGGTGCCGCAAAAATATATATAAAAACATCATTTTTTGAACCACCCTAGGCAGCACCCAATGTAAGGTTTTTATAATGGTTATGTTTTATATTTTACTTTGTATAAAAATATTGTTACAACCTAATCTAAGTGACGGCCTGTTTAGCCTAGTCTGACACTGCCGCCGAAGCTATAGAGGTCCCGGGTTCGAATCCCGGCCAGGGCATTATTTGTGCATTTAGCACGGATATTTTGTTCTTGTGTCTTGGATGTTTTTCTATGTATTTAAGTACCTATGTATTTATCTATATAAGTATGTTTATCGACGTCTAGTACCCATTACAAGCATTGCTTAGTTTGGGACTAGGTTCATTTGTGTAAGATTGTCCCCTAATATTTATTATTATTACTGTATGTCTTATCCGCTCACGGGACAATGGTGTCCCGGACCTTTGGAAGGCGTGCGCGGAGCCGAAGTACCAAACGAGTACCACATGTATATAGCCAACACGTAGCGGCCTTTGACAATTTAATGAAATGCAAGGGGTACAACGAGCGGATGCTGTCCCTATCCTTATCATGGGATTTACACAGAAAGCACCCGCCTGGATGTACAGGGACTATTGCTGGTTGATGGAATTCTAAATGAACCGGATTATTGGGTGAATATGATGGACTAATGGCTGGGCTATTGAGTGAGACAACGTCTGCCTAATAAAATTGTCTTTGTTTTTATATGAGGCAGATGGTGACTCGCTCGCCTGCTAGATAGTCGCCTATACATAGCGACATTCAAAAATGGCCTAAGGGCAACACCGGTGCAGAGGGCTGGGGGTAGAGAGGTGGCACTGGACTTTAAACATATAGCCTACTCGCCACTTAGGTGATCATGTCTACCCCCCGAGCAATAGCTCCAGCGACTCCACTCTGGACAGCCGGATAAGGCAAGCCAGAGGCAGCGGGCCTGTTCATACAACCAACCCACAGAACACCCCCAGCAGTGCTCAGGTACGTAGGGTCGCTACTCCCTAACAGCTCGCCACAAGCTGCCCTACGTTGACTGATAGAAACCCAGTGGACGATGGGGTCGTCACATCCCTACGCCATTCCCCGTATAATGAAGTCAAAAAAATAATAAAGAGAATAATAATAAGTACATTTTTTTTTAATCGTAGGGCATTTATTTACGAACCGTGAGATCTTCGAGAAGAGAAGTACGGTTGCCAGTTTTTGTTGCACTTTTAGCACCACGTGTAGGGTAACGGTGGGTACTCCCTACGGACGTGTTGCAACTTGGACCCCCCTTTGTCAAGTGAGTGGGCAACTTGACTGTTAGAAGTTCTCAAGCCGCCCGAAGGCCTCTAACTTGACTTAACGACTGCTGTCGTAGACAGCAGCCGGGATCAACGGCTTAACGTGCCTTCCAAAGCACGAGAGCGCTCAGTTAGTAACCATTCAAAGCAGTCACCCATCCAAGAACTGACCTGCGCCTACATTGCTTAACCTCGCATACCGCACGCGGTACGCGGGCGCCGCTGGGCCACGAGCGCTCTATATAAACAATGCATCGTATGTAAGCAATGGGCCCAATCTGGATGTATCAAAGGTGACACTATATCATACACTTGCCTAAACTGCGATTCTGACGATGAATATTAAAAAGGATTCTAAATTACCTATAAGATTGCCTTAGGTCGATTATTTGAAAATTATTCCAAGTAGATTTGGTAAT
The DNA here is from genome assembly GCA_905163555.1 of Notocelia uddmanniana. Taxonomy (NCBI): domain Eukaryota; kingdom Metazoa; phylum Arthropoda; class Insecta; order Lepidoptera; family Tortricidae; genus Notocelia; species Notocelia uddmanniana. Next base: position 39,688,557 of record LR991052.1, on the reverse strand, counting down.
TTTATTTTTGTCTGAAAGATATTGATTATTTATTAACACACTAGCATTCACCAAACGTACACACTAACACACACATGCACAAACACACACACACACACACACACACACACACACACACACACACACACACACACACAAACACACGCACACTACACTAAGACATGCACAAAAACATACACACACACATACCAAGAATTGGTTTTTGATTTTTGTTTGAAATATGTTGATTTATATAAAACTACGCTTTATTGAGGCTGTTTTAGAGTATTATATTATATAGGTATTATATCTTAAATTATCAAGACTGCTATGTTAAAATGTTTAGGAAGTATTACCTCCTTGAAATAAAGACTGCTAGGTTTAAAAATAAACTACTTGCCTACTACCTTTAAGGTAATTCTTTGTGATATTATCTGTAACTGATTATTCGTATGTTAATGAAACATATATCTCGTTCTAGCTAGATATATATTGACTTATATGTTAGTTTCAAGACTGATAAGTAAGTTTGACACTGAAAGTTGTTAATTATTAATAGTGATTTAAATATAATTACATTTTTTGTTTCTGTGAAACAAGGTATTGTTTGAGTTTTTTGTTTCTTGACATTTGATATGATTAGACATTGTTGTATAACAAATTCTTTCAAGTTTTCAAGCCTGATGTTATTTTTATACGTAAATAATTAAAAAATACAAATATATTATTGTTTTCTTTAATAATAATAAGACAAAAACAAAGATGTTAATTCTGGCCCCTTTTGTTAATACTTACCCCAGACACGTTAATTCTTGCCCCGTTCACGGGGTAAGTATTAATTTCTGTCTTTTCCCAGAAAAACTGTTTTGTTGAAAAAAGTATCTACTTCTTGTCAAATTTATACCGAGTACACGATAGCTGAATAGTTTAAACATCATTTAAAAAAAGAATTATGTGAAAATATTAAGTCGTTTTGAAGTTATGGACGAAAATATAAATTTTGTTAATTGTGGCCCCGTCCTCCCTACTGACATTTCATATTATAGTAAGGATTGATTGAATTGGGAAGATTGGTTGGATTTAGCAAGTAAGTAAACTGTTTTTCTTATTCAAGTCTACAGTAACAGATATACTTATATAAAAAGAAAATAATGTTACCGTCGCTGTCGCCAATGAAAAAAAAATGGCTAAGAGCATGTCGGACCATGCTCAGTATAGGGTTCCGTAATAGGGGCGCTAGTCGGGTAACCTCCACGAGTGTCTGGCCTCTTCCAGTTCCCCTGGACCCTCGCGGGTCTGGGGGAAGGGGAAGGGTTCTGGCCGGTGCGCCCTGGAGGCAACGGTAAGTGATTCATCTTCGTAGGGATCGCTTACCGGTGCTACCAATAACCCGTGGACGGGGTCGCTCTGGGTGTTCCTCTGTTTAGCGGAGGACACTCCAGGTGCGACGAATGGGGGGATGGGGGGTTCCGCATGCGGTGCGGCGTGAGGGACAGGCCATGCCGTATGCCTGTTTAAAGAAGTACGGACCCGTAACCCTGACTTCGGCAGAGGGCCGCTATAGTCGGGAGCGGGGGCTGTCACCGTCAGGCCGGGGCCGGGTGGTGGCTGCGAGGGAGAAAACCTCAATAAAAAGTTCCAAGGGGACCTTAGGGTGTGAATTTTCACTCTCTCCTGGCGTGGAGGTCCTTTGGGCGGCAAGTGTGTGGTGTCGCCCTGCACGCTTGCCGTCGGGTGGGGGGCGCAAGCCTCTACCGAGAGGGGACAGCTTCGGACAAGCAGCAGGCGGTGTTCGCGGTTGTGTGCCTTGGCGATCCCGTGTCACCGCCACTAATGCGTAAATGCATTTCCCCAGGTAAAAAAAAAGGGTTCCGTAATAACTTAATTAAAAAAAAGCAATAACAAACGAAAGGGAATGCTTTCGCAGCGTTAAAAACAGCTTAACTGACCATGTCCGCTATAGTTTTCATGGAAAGTTAAATACGTTTTTTTTGGACCCAAACTTTGTTTGTTCTTTTGGAGTCATTATTTTCAAAAATAAAAAAATGATTGATGAAGACCTTTATTCATTTTGAAAGACCTATCCAACAAGAACCCAAACGATAGGGATGAAGCGAAAAAAAATCATCCCCACTTTACGTGTAGGAGGTACACTTAAAATATATATTATTTTTTTACGACTTTTTCAGCTTTATTGTTTTATATACCCATGCCAAGTTGCAGCTTCCTAGCACTAACAATCACAGAGCAAAGCCTCGGACAGACAGACAGACAGACGGACATGGCGAAACTATAAGGGTTCCTAGTTGACTACGGAACCCTAAAAAGACCCAATACAATATTTAAAAAAGGTAGATGACTAAAAAAGCCAAGACACACTGTCCCTACTATAGTGCCCGGCTAGTATGATAGCTTATACCGTCACGTTATATGTGACGTTTCAGTACATTTTGGCCATATAACGTGACGGTATAAGCTATCATACTAGCCGGGCTGACGTATGTATATTATTGCCATATAACATGCTGTTTGCAGCGACATTATCTCAGGTCCAAATAGGCACTGGTCAGAGTGGTCAGGCTATACAAATAACCTTCGTCATCCGATAGGTGAGGACGAGTCGGTTTGCGAATAACACCCCTGAGCTTTATAAAGCACAAGCTACAAGTATTTACTTACCCCCTTATTCATAAACGCCCATCAAGCCACTATTAGTTAACAAGCCGCTAAAGTTGGTTTCTCCTTCATCTGTCACTTTGACATTTATGTTTGTGAGAAATTGACAAAACAACTTTTAGTTAACAGAGGTTTGTTAAGTTTTATGAATAAGGCGGTTAATCATTAATTTTCTTCTTTTCAACATTATCTGGAATTAACCTGTAGGTGTATGTATCGATTTTGTTTTAAGGGTGAATCAACTTTTTTACCGACACATTCTTGCCGGATGAATATAAAGGTTCCGAAAATTAAATGATCCTCCAGCCAGCGATCTCCGGCCGATTGTAATACTAATTATCATCATCATCCTAACGTTATTCCCAGTACAGTTGCATCCTGAAGGATGCCCGGGGTCCACTACCTAATCCCAAGAATTGGCGTAGGCACTAGTTTTTACGAAAGCGACTGCCATCTGACCTTTCAACCTAAGGGGGAAGCTAAACCTTATTGGTATTAGGCTTGTCAAGGGCAACTTGACTGTTAGAAGTTCTGAAGCCGCCCGAAGGCCTCATTAGCCACTATTAGTTAGCGGCTTGTTAACTAATAGTGGCTTGATGGGCGTTTATGAATAAGGGGGTAAGTAAATACTTGTAGCTTGTGCTTTATAAAGCTCAGGGGTGTTATTCGCAAACCGACTCGTCCTCACCTATCGGATGACGAAGGTTATTTGTATAGCCTGACCACTCTGACCAGTGCCTATTTGGACCTGAGATAATGTCGCTGCAAACAGCATGTTATATGGCAATAATATACATACGTCAGCCCGGCTAGTATGATAGCTTATACCGTCACGTTATATGGCCAAAATGTACTGAAACGTCACATATAACGTGACGGTATAAGCTATCATACTAGCCGGGCACTATAGTAGGGACAGTGTGTCTTGGCTTTTTTAGTCATCTACCTTTTTTAAATATTGTATTGGGTCTTTTTAGGGTTCCGTAGTCAACTAGGAACCCTTATAGTTTCGCCATGTCCGTCTGTCTGTCTGTCTGTCCGAGGCTTTGCTCTGTGATTGTTAGTGCTAGGAAGCTGCAACTTGGCATGGGTATATAAAACAATAAAGCTGAAAAAGTCGTAAAAAATAATATATATTTTAAGTGTACCTCCTACACGTAAAGTGGGGATGATTTTTTTTCGCTTCATCCCTATCGTTTGGGTTCTTGTTGGATAGGTCTTTCAAAATGAATAAAGGTCTTCATCAATCATTTTTTTATTTTTGAAAATAATGACTCCAAAAGAACAAACAAAGTTTGGGTCCAAAAAAAACGTATTTAACTTTCCATGAAAACTATAGCGGACATGGTCAGTTAAGCTGTTTTTAACGCTGCGAAAGCATTCCCTTTCGTTTGTTATTGCTTTTTTTTAATTAAGTTATTACGGAACCCTTTTTTTTTACCTGGGGAAATGCATTTACGCATTAGTGGCGGTGACACGGGATCGCCAAGGCACACAACCGCGAACACCGCCTGCTGCTTGTCCGAAGCTGTCCCCTCTCGGTAGAGGCTTGCGCCCCCCACCCGACGGCAAGCGTGCAGGGCGACACCACACACTTGCCGCCCAAAGGACCTCCACGCCAGGAGAGAGTGAAAATTCACACCCTAAGGTCCCCTTGGAACTTTTTATTGAGGTTTTCTCCCTCGCAGCCACCACCCGGCCCCGGCCTGACGGTGACAGCCCCCGCTCCCGACTATAGCGGCCCTCTGCCGAAGTCAGGGTTACGGGTCCGTACTTCTTTAAACAGGCATACGGCATGGCCTGTCCCTCACGCCGCACCGCATGCGGAACCCCCCATCCCCCCATTCGTCGCACCTGGAGTGTCCTCCGCTAAACAGAGGAACACCCAGAGCGACCCCGTCCACGGGTTATTGGTAGCACCGGTAAGCGATCCCTACGAAGATGAATCACTTACCGTTGCCTCCAGGGCGCACCGGCCAGAACCCTTCCCCTTCCCCCAGACCCGCGAGGGTCCAGGGGAACTGGAAGAGCCCAGACACTCGTGGAGGTTACCCGACTAGCGCCCCTATTACGGAACCCTATACTGAGCATGGTCCGACATGCTCTTAGCCATTTTTTTTTCATTGGCGACAGCGACGGTAACATTATTTTCTTTTTATATAAGTATATCTGTTACTGTAGACTTGAATAAGAAAAACAGTTTACTTACTTGCTAAATCCAACCAATCTTCCCAATTCAATCAATCCTTACTATAATATGAAATGTCAGTAGGGAGGACGGGGCCACAATTAACAAAATTTATATTTTCGTCCATAACTTCAAAACGACTTAATATTTTCACATAATTCTTTTTTTAAATGATGTTTAAACTATTCAGCTATCGTGTACTCGGTATAAATTTGACAAGAAGTAGATACTTTTTTCAACAAAACAGTTTTTCTGGGAAAAGACAGAAATTAATACTTACCCCGTGAACGGGGCAAGAATTAACGTGTCTGGGGTAAGTATTAACAAAAGGGGCCAGAATTAACATCTTTGTTTTTGTCTTATTATTATTAAAGAAAACAATAATATATTTGTATTTTTTAATTATTTACGTATAAAAATAACATCAGGCTTGAAAACTTGAAAGAATTTGTTATACAACAATGTCTAATCATATCAAATGTCAAGAAACAAAAAACTCAAACAATACCTTGTTTCACAGAAACAAAAAATGTAATTATATTTAAATCACTATTAATAATTAACAACTTTCAGTGTCAAACTTACTTATCAGTCTTGAAACTAACATATAAGTCAATATATATCTAGCTAGAACGAGATATATGTTTCATTAACATACGAATAATCAGTTACAGATAATATCACAAAGAATTACCTTAAAGGTAGTAGGCAAGTAGTTTATTTTTAAACCTAGCAGTCTTTATTTCAAGGAGGTAATACTTCCTAAACATTTTAACATAGCAGTCTTGATAATTTAAGATATAATACCTATATAATATAATACTCTAAAACAGCCTCAATAAAGCGTAGTTTTATATAAATCAACATATTTCAAACAAAAATCAAAAACCAATTCTTGGTATGTGTGTGTGTATGTTTTTGTGCATGTCTTAGTGTAGTGTGCGTGTGTTTGTGTGTGTGTGTGTGTGTGTGTGTGTGTGTGTGTGTGTGTGTGTGTGTGTGTGTGTGTGTGTGTGTGTGTGTGTGTGTGTGTGTGTGTGTGTGTTTGTGCATGTGTGTGTTAGTGTGTACGTTTGGTGAATGCTAGTGTGTTAATAAATAATCAATATCTTTCAGACAAAAATAAAATTACCAAATCTACTTGGAATAATTTTCAAATAATCGACCTAAGGCAATCTTATAGGTAATTTAGAATCCTTTTTAATATTCATCGTCAGAATCGCAGTTTAGGCAAGTGTATGATATAGTGTCACCTTTGATACATCCAGATTGGGCCCATTGCTTACATACGATGCATTGCACCCAATCTCCACCGGATGTATCCTCATTGTAAGGGACGCCACACATAATGCAGAAATATTCGTCTCCTGTACTGTCGCTGCTTTCTTCCAAAATCCTTTTCTTTTCCTTATCCACCATCTTTTGTTTCCCTTTATCTGACGTTTTTCCTTTACCTTTTCCCTTTCCTTTACCCTTGTCTTTCACTTGTTTTTCTTTCTTGTTATTTTTGTTCTGAAGAGCAAGTGAAGGTTTTGTTTTTTTTTTAAATTCCTGGCTGCCTCTTCTTCTTCTAGTGCCTGTTTTTCGGGGGTGTCAGTAAGTATGGCAGATTTTCTAGTCCTTTTACGATTCAATTGAATCCGTGGCTGAGCTTTTGGTAGAGGTCTTACGGTTTCGATCACAAAAGGTTTATTCACTTGAGTACACGAAGGGGCAACAACCGGTTGCATAGGCGTTTGTGGTCGTACTTCAGACACGTCTATGTTTATATTAGCCAAATTCAAATTATTTTCATTTTGGAGGCCTGATGGTCCAGCCACTGGTTCAATAGACATTTGTGCTATCACGTCAGATACGTTAATATCCAACATAGGCATATCATTTAGTATCTCCGGATCTTCTAGATTTAATGACAATTCATCAAGCGTATTGTCGGTTTCAACGGGGTGTGCAGATACATTTGATACGTTAGGGTTGCCTGGTGTAGGATCTGGTCGATCCGTAACAAAAGATGGTGCATAATCAGATTCTTGAAAAACCTCTTCATTGCACGGCCAGATACCAGCTTTTTTGAACGCATTTGTTATATTCATGGGACTTATTGCCAGCGGGAGCGAATCTCTGACAATCCCGGGGATATCATGAATCGTCATGGTTCTTCCTGGGTTATTAGTCATCCAGTTGGTCTGTTGTCTGCTTACGTAGTTCTTTAAGGGACCATATACCCCCACATCGAGAGGTTGCAAGTTGTGCGAGCAATGCGGCGGAAACGACAGTAGCACAACATGGTTTTTCTTGGCCTTCTCGATCACTTCAATATTCACATGCGAATTGTGGTTATCCAGCAAAAGCAAAACTGGATCCCGTTCTGATGGCTTCACATGATGAATGAAGTGATCAAGAAACTTCAAGAACTCATTTTGAGTCATCCACCCTGATTTATTTCCTGCTCCTATGCATTCTGGGGGTCCATTTCTAATAAACGCGTCGCTGTAACGCATCCGGGGAAACACGAACATGCAGGGAATCGCATTACCGATTGCATTTATCGCTACAGCCAATGTAACCAAAACGCCTCTTTCAGCGGATGTCACCGCCCCAATCTGCTTTATACCCTTCCCAGCAACAACTTTTTTAGGCTTCTGAACCGTTGTCACGCCAGTTTCATCCATATTCCAAATCCGGGACGAGCTAAGCTCGTATCTCTCTAACACAGATCTATATTTTTCAAAAAAAGCATGCACATTTGTTCTGTTGAACGATGTTGCCCTACTTAAACTGGTCGCTTCTGGGCTCCTAATCGATAAAGTTGGATTTCTTTTCATGAAATTAGTAAACCAGTCTTTTCCCGCCGTTTCCTTAACCTTCCATGATTCTGGCAAGTTCTGGATTTTGTAGAATATAGCACACTGATATGCTACTCGTAATTGCTTGACATCCGATGGTAGAAGCCCAAAATAAATATTGGAGCATTTTAACAAATAATCTGCTATTTGCTTTTCTTGCTCGGGAGTAAATACCAATCGGGGCTTCTTGAAGCCTACCTCTACGTTGACTCCTGTTTTTTTCTTTTGTACAAATTTGAACAATGTTACGTAGCAGAGTTGAAATTCAGTAGCTACTTCCCTGTACTTTCTTTTCCTCTCCATTACTTCTACAGCAGCTAACTCGTAGACCTCCAAGGAAGTCATGCCTCGGGTAGTTTTTCGCTTGTACGTTCTCATGCTGCAACATTACAAATAAAGGTAATGTAGGTTGAAAACAAACATTTGATTGCAATCTGCATTTCATAATAACGTTTGTACAAATGTACAGGCTCCAGAAGAAAAAGAGTTAGTCAAGAATTTAAAAACAAGAGGCCCTCGCTTCCCCTGGAGAATAAAAAAATCGGTACAAGAATATATATACATACACATACAAGCACACACATAAACACTAACATACACACACTCACACACTTTTACACTAAGCCACGCACACAAACATACACAAACACACACACAAGCACACACTCAAACATTCATACTGACCAGCACACAAACATACACACTAAGACACACTCACAAACAGAAACACACACACACACACACACACACACACAACTACACTGGGGGGGCCCACACACACACCCATATATATATATATACATACACATTCACACTAAGGTACGCACACAAACCTACAGACACACACACGCACATACATATGTACGAGTATGTGCGTGTGTATGTACACATTAAGATACGCACACAAACATACACACAGACTAGTGTTAGGTAGGTACATAAGAACAAGCATTATTATAGATTACAATATAGACACAACCTATTAATACTTACCCCGCATATGGGGTAAGAATTAACAGGTTAATAGTTACCCCGTCTGTTTTGTTAATTGTTGCCCCATGGGTACTTTTTTGATAAAAAAAATCATAACTAAGAAATAGTTTCCATTAGCGTTACAAAAGTTATGTAGTATAATAACCGATAAAGTAAGCTTCCCGGAAAACAAGAAATTGCCCAGATAAATCAAAAATGCGAGGCGCAAATCAAAAAATCGTAAAGTGGAAAAAGTTCGTTACCTGCCAAAAACGGACGCACATGACACAGCTCACTCCCACGGGGTCCTGGGCGGAACTAACGGGTCTGAACCTGTGCAGCACTGTCGCGGGGATGGATTCAAGCGATTACTAGTGATGTGCAGTTTATCGTTTTTTAGGTATTCGCTTGTTAATACTTACCTCTGTTAATTGAAGCCCCGTCCTCCCTACTATCGGTTATGTCAACAACTAATTTCAAAACTTTGTGTGTTGGAATATTAGTAAATCCTTCGTCCTTTTATTGTTTTAAATAATTAATAATATTCACAATAAGCTTTGTGACAATCTTTTGGATGATTTTCGGCATATTTATTTAAACAATCACGAAATATTTCGTCTTAATGTAAGTTTGCTTACATCGAAGACTTTTGATGACTTCTGTCTGTTGTGAAAGTATGTCTTGCCATTAAAATAAATTAGTATCACTAAAAATCCGCAACATGGCCAGATCCAAATAGATACTGGTCAGGCAGGTTATAATGCCAATACACCACAGTAAGGGATTATCACAAAAGTGCGAACCCGAAAATGCGATGGACGATTGTGCGACAACTCTATTATCCGACAGTTCTGTTCAGCGAAGTTTAAATGTGCGACATATTATAGTGCGACTATTCTAATATCCGACAGTTCTATTCAGCGAAGTTTAAATGTGCGACATATTATTGTACGACTATTCTAATATCCGACAGTTCTATTCAGCGAAGTTTAAATGTGCGACATATTATTGTACGACCATTCTAATATCCGACAGTTCCATTAAACGAAGTTGAATCATGCGACATAAGTATGATACTTGAATAATTCAAGTACGACTACTTAATGTACATCCACTTCAATTTCACATAAGTATGGTATTTTTTTCTTATTTTATAAACAGATTCGAGTATATAATATATTTTAAATGTTTACAATGCAGTTTTAAGTGTGCGAAGGGCGGTCTAACATACTGAGTAAAGTAGAATCAACAACGCATTGTTCGAATCGATTTCACTCTTTAGTATATGCGTTCAGAACTACGTCGAGTAAAGATTTAAATTGTAAAGCAAATCGGCATGTGTCCTTATTATATCCCGACCTGGTTTAGCCGTCAAGGTGACTGAAATTGTTTTAAATAATTGTGCGTCCAACCAAGTGCGTCTCGGGCCACGTGCAATGTAGGTACAATTTAACAAGCTTTTATTTACAATTTGTTTGACATAACTAACAACGTTATCTAAGTAATCAATGGAAATTGTACGAAAGTTGGCTTTTCCCAGTCCATTTCGGCTATTACTCCCACCACCACCCACCACCTCAGCCGAAGGACGTCCACTGCAGGACATAGGCCTCCCTCAATTTCTTGGGGGGTAAATGCCATAATCGCCACGCTTGGCATGCGGGTTGGCGATCGCAGTATCTCCACCGCACTTCAGGGATGCTGCTGCCCATTCTCCGGTGGTCTTGGTCGTAGTTTTAGGACATACCCGGGTCCATTACTCGTTAACTAGTAATCTCAACAAATTTCCTTTTTAATTCAATATCTACGGGTATATACTACTACCCTGATTGTTACTACTTACTTCGACCGTAACAAAGATTGGCACTAATATATATGATACATTAAGCTTTTCTCGCCCAGATGAACTAAAAAAGCGATCAAGTGCGTGTCGGGCCCAATAGCAAAGCAGGGTTCCGTAACTGTCTACCCGTGACATTATGCAAGTTTGAAATGTCAGAAACTTATGTTTACCATATATTTATCATAACTAAACAACATATCTAACTAATCAATGGAATATGTACGATAATTTGCTTTTCTTAGTACATATCTGAAGTTCGGCTAATATTACTCGTTAACCAGTAATGTCTACTTAGTTGTGATAGTTCTTCCTTTAAATTCATTATCATTTAGCTAGCAGAAGGACACAAGCACAAGACTCCAACAATAATTAGCACTTTAAAAATAAATATTACGCATACGGATAGCTTAAACAAAAACATTTAAAGAATGCTCACATTATTATTAAAAGGGGTATCTAACGCATTGAATTGCATCTCCTCTTTACGTGTAAGAGATGTGTACCCTATTTTTTTAATTAATATATATATATATATATATTAATATATATATATTAACGCCAAATTACAGCTTTCTAGTGGTAACCGTTACTGAGTTAAACGACTGAGAGACGGACGGACGGACGTGACGAAACTATGAGTTCCTTGTTTACTATGGAACTCGAAAAATGGCCCGGGAAACCCTCAATACTTTTGAACGAGCTATCCAACGATACGACGATGGGTTTTACTGGAGAAAAAATGCATTCCACTTTACGTGTAGGGGAGGTACCCTAACATATTTTTTCAATATTTTACACTAGTACTATTTTGTTGTCATGATCGATGTGTATACTCAAATGCCATATTATAGTTTTCTAGTAGTAACGGTTACTGAGCTAAGTTGCAGAAGAACACCTTGTTTACAGCGGAATCCTAAAAAAGGGTTCGTAAAAACCTACAATATTTTTGAACAAGATATCCAACGATAATATAAAAAAATTCATGCTCACTTGATATGTGTGTGACACGAGATTTTATGGGACCATTTTGTCGGCTTCATTGATATTATACACCCACGCCAAATTTCAGCTAGCAAGGGTTACTGAATTATACCGCGGACTGTCGCACATATCAAAACTTTACTCCTTTCAGTCAGGGTTTAGTCAACCCCCACTTATTTCCCTAATACTGAAAACCATTTTTATGTTTATATAAAAAATATAGACTACATAGAGAAATGGTTTTAGTTTTCCGGTAATATTAACGTCTGATGGTAAAGAGCCGAGATTTTTTCATAGTTTTATTCATAAACCCTAGAGGTCTAAGCCCGTTCATATGACTCCATACTTGACCTACATAGTAACAAGAATTAAAAGTAAAAAGAACGAAAAATTGTTGATGTAGTAATATACGACTACTCGTATCATCACAATTCACAAATGGAAAGAAACCGTGGAAAACTGACGAACAACGAAGTTCCGATTCCTCGAGTAACTAAAGAGCCCATGATATGGACAGTCGAATTCAAAAACTTGAATAAGTTTATCAAAAATATAAGCTACCTATCATAAGCCAAACTCGAGAATTTGGTTTTTCTACCCAAAGTCCTTTTTACGTTCTTCAGAATTCTACACGTGTAGTCGAACCTAAGAGGTAAATTAGTTTCGTTACTTCCCAACGCAATGTGATTTCAATGTGTTGTCTACTAACTAGCACAATACACTGAGCTAACATTTCAGAACGAGTAAATGTGAGACTTTGCGATGTTAAGTACCGTACTAAAACAATCTTGAGAATACTTCCTATTTCAATACAATAGGATAAGTAATAGCGAAATGAAAATTGATTAACCTTGCGTTCAAATCAAGCTGAAATAAATAAGGATGTTCCTTGGAAGATTCTAAAAATAATTAGGATTATCTTTTCCCATAGGCACGAGTACTGTAGAGAAATATGAGTAGCAATTTAAAAATCAGGTGATGGTTAAATCATATACTGTTCAGTTTTTTTACACCATTCCTGCCCGGCTAGTATGATAGCTTATACCGTCACGTTATATGGCAAAAATGTACTGAGACGTCACATAAAACGTGACGGTATAAGCTATCATACTAGCCGGGCTGGTACGTTACGTACATATGTCAACGTGCTCTATATCGCTACGTAAATCGAGTTTCCCAGTGACGAGGGTTACTTTATTTATTATCTTTGCAATATAAATTATTTTTATTATTAGAAAAATAATATTAATGTCCCTCGCTTAACAAACGTTCATTGAGGTTTATTTTACATGTTACGTTAGTTATATTAATATTATGAAATGACAACATAGACGAATTTGTAAAAAAATACACTTTATTTGCCTAGAAATAATGCATATCATGTGTAACGAGTAACGACAGTTACTCACATGCATTGTATGACTAATTTCATTACCATTGTATTGAATAAAAACTTCGATACAGGTTTCATTAAATTGTTGCTAATCACCATACATCATCACAATTCAGTGTAGGTATGAGGTTAAGTAAATCAAAATAATCTATTCACTAATCTGGAAATAATTTATTCTCCAATAACCATACCATACTTGACGACGCGCCAAATAAATATGCCTATATAATAAAAATAGTGATATAATAGAAATATTTATATTGGTAATACAATAATTACAAACAATCAGGCTTTTCACAACAACAACTTTTTTAGGCTTCTGAACCGTTGTCACGCCAGTTTCATCCATATTCCAAATCCGGGACGAGCTAAGCTCGTATCTCTCTAACACAGATCTATATTTTTCAAAAAAAGCATGCACATTTGTTCTGTTGAACGATGTTGCCCTACTTAAACTGGTCGCTTCTGGGCTCCTAATCGATAAAGTTGGATTTCTTTTCATGAAATTAGTAAACCAGTCTTTTCCCGCCGTTTCCTTAACCTTCCATGATTCTGGCAAGTTCTGGATTTTGTAGAATATAGCACACTGATATGCTACTCGTAATTGCTTGACATCCGATGGTAGAAGCCCAAAATAAATATTGGAGCATTTTAACAAATAATCTGCTATTTGCTTTTCTTGCTCGGGAGTAAATACCAATCGGGGCTTCTTGAAGCCTACCTCTACGTTGACTCCTGTTTTTTTCTTTTGTACAAATTTGAACAATGTTACGTAGCAGAGTTGAAATTCAGTAGCTACTTCCCTGTACTTTCTTTTCCTCTCCATTACTTCTACAGCAGCTAACTCGTAGACCTCCAAGGAAGTCATGCCTCGGGTAGTTTTTCGCTTGTACGTTCTCATGCTGCAACATTACAAATAAAGGTAATGTAGGTTGAAAACAAACATTTGATTGCAATCTGCATTTCATAATAACGTTTGTACAAATGTACAGGCTCCAGAAGAAAAAGAGTTAGTCAAGAATTTAAAAACAAGAGGCCCTCGCTTCCCCTGGAGAATAAAAAAATCGGTACAAGAATATATATACATACACATACAAGCACACACATAAACACTAACATACACACACTCACACACTTTTACACTAAGCCACGCACACAAACATACACAAACACACACACAAGCACACACTCAAACATTCATACTGACCAGCACACAAACATACACACTAAGACACACTCACAAACAGAAACACACACACACACACACACACACACAACTACACTGGGGGGGCCCACACACACACCCATATATATATATATACATACACATTCACACTAAGGTACGCACACAAACCTACAGACACACACACGCACATACATATGTACGAGTATGTGCGTGTGTATGTACACATTAAGATACGCACACAAACATACACACAGACTAGTGTTAGGTAGGTACATAAGAACAAGCATTATTATAGATTACAATATAGACACAACCTATTAATACTTACCCCGCATATGGGGTAAGAATTAACAGGTTAATAGTTACCCCGTCTGTTTTGTTAATTGTTGCCCCATGGGTACTTTTTTGATAAAAAAAATCATAACTAAGAAATAGTTTCCATTAGCGTTACAAAAGTTATGTAGTATAATAACCGATAAAGTAAGCTTCCCGGAAAACAAGAAATTGCCCAGATAAATCAAAAATGCGAGGCGCAAATCAAAAAATCGTAAAGTGGAAAAAGTTCGTTACCTGCCAAAAACGGACGCACATGACACAGCTCACTCCCACGGGGTCCTGGGCGGAACTAACGGGTCTGAACCTGTGCAGCACTGTCGCGGGGATGGATTCAAGCGATTACTAGTGATGTGCAGTTTATCGTTTTTTAGGTATTCGCTTGTTAATACTTACCTCTGTTAATTGAAGCCCCGTCCTCCCTACTATCGGTTATGTCAACAACTAATTTCAAAACTTTGTGTGTTGGAATATTAGTAAATCCTTCGTCCTTTTATTGTTTTAAATAATTAATAATATTCACAATAAGCTTTGTGACAATCTTTTGGATGATTTTCGGCATATTTATTTAAACAATCACGAAATATTTCGTCTTAATGTAAGTTTGCTTACATCGAAGACTTTTGATGACTTCTGTCTGTTGTGAAAGTATGTCTTGCCATTAAAATAAATTAGTATCACTAAAAATCCGCAACATGGCCAGATCCAAATAGATACTGGTCAGGCAGGTTATAATGCCAATACACCACAGTAAGGGATTATCACAAAAGTGCGAACCCGAAAATGCGATGGACGATTGTGCGACAACTCTATTATCCGACAGTTCTGTTCAGCGAAGTTTAAATGTGCGACATATTATAGTGCGACTATTCTAATATCCGACAGTTCTATTCAGCGAAGTTTAAATGTGCGACATATTATTGTACGACTATTCTAATATCCGACAGTTCTATTCAGCGAAGTTTAAATGTGCGACATATTATTGTACGACCATTCTAATATCCGACAGTTCCATTAAACGAAGTTGAATCATGCGACATAAGTATGATACTTGAATAATTCAAGTACGACTACTTAATGTACATCCACTTCAATTTCACATAAGTATGGTATTTTTTTCTTATTTTATAAACAGATTCGAGTATATAATATATTTTAAATGTTTACAATGCAGTTTTAAGTGTGCGAAGGGCGGTCTAACATACTGAGTAAAGTAGAATCAACAACGCATTGTTCGAATCGATTTCACTCTTTAGTATATGCGTTCAGAACTACGTCGAGTAAAGATTTAAATTGTAAAGCAAATCGGCATGTGTCCTTATTATATCCCGACCTGGTTTAGCCGTCAAGGTGACTGAAATTGTTTTAAATAATTGTGCGTCCAACCAAGTGCGTCTCGGGCCACGTGCAATGTAGGTACAATTTAACAAGCTTTTATTTACAATTTGTTTGACATAACTAACAACGTTATCTAAGTAATCAATGGAAATTGTACGAAAGTTGGCTTTTCCCAGTCCATTTCGGCTATTACTCCCACCACCACCCACCACCTCAGCCGAAGGACGTCCACTGCAGGACATAGGCCTCCCTCAATTTCTTGGGGGGTAAATGCCATAATCGCCACGCTTGGCATGCGGGTTGGCGATCGCAGTATCTCCACCGCACTTCAGGGATGCTGCTGCCCATTCTCCGGTGGTCTTGGTCGTAGTTTTAGGACATACCCGGGTCCATTACTCGTTAACTAGTAATCTCAACAAATTTCCTTTTTAATTCAATATCTACGGGTATATACTACTACCCTGATTGTTACTACTTACTTCGACCGTAACAAAGATTGGCACTAATATATATGATACATTAAGCTTTTCTCGCCCAGATGAACTAAAAAAGCGATCAAGTGCGTGTCGGGCCCAATAGCAAAGCAGGGTTCCGTAACTGTCTACCCGTGACATTATGCAAGTTTGAAATGTCAGAAACTTATGTTTACCATATATTTATCATAACTAAACAACATATCTAACTAATCAATGGAATATGTACGATAATTTGCTTTTCTTAGTACATATCTGAAGTTCGGCTAATATTACTCGTTAACCAGTAATGTCTACTTAGTTGTGATAGTTCTTCCTTTAAATTCATTATCATTTAGCTAGCAGAAGGACACAAGCACAAGACTCCAACAATAATTAGCACTTTAAAAATAAATATTACGCATACGGATAGCTTAAACAAAAACATTTAAAGAATGCTCACATTATTATTAAAAGGGGTATCTAACGCATTGAATTGCATCTCCTCTTTACGTGTAAGAGATGTGTACCCTATTTTTTTAATTAATATATATATATATATATATTAATATATATATATTAACGCCAAATTACAGCTTTCTAGTGGTAACCGTTACTGAGTTAATCGACTGAGAGACGGACGGACGGACGTGACGAAACTATGAGTTCCTTGTTTACTATGGAACTCGAAAAATGGCCCGGGAAACCCTCAATACTTTTGAACGAGCTATCCAACGATACGACGATGGGTTTTACTGGAGAAAAAATGCATTCCACTTTACGTGTAGGGGAGGTACCCTAACATATTTTTTCAATATTTTACACTAGTACTATTTTGTTGTCATGATCGATGTGTATACTCAAATGCCATATTATAGTTTTCTAGTAGTAACGGTTACTGAGCTAAGTTGCAGAAGAACACCTTGTTTACAGCGGAATCCTAAAAAAGGGTTCGTAAAAACCTACAATATTTTTGAACAAGATATCCAACGATAATATAAAAAAATTCATGCTCACTTGATATGTGTGTGACACGAGATTTTATGGGACCATTTTGTCGGCTTCATTGATATTATACACCCACGCCAAATTTCAGCTAGCAAGGGTTACTGAATTATACCGCGGACTGTCGCACATATCAAAACTTTACTCCTTTCAGTCAGGGTTTAGTCAACCCCCACTTATTTCCCTAATACTGAAAACCATTTTTATGTTTATATAAAAAATATAGACTACATAGAGAAATGGTTTTAGTTTTCCGGTAATATTAACGTCTGATGGTAAAGAGCCGAGATTTTTTCATAGTTTTATTCATAAACCCTAGAGGTCTAAGCCCGTTCATATGACTCCATACTTGACCTACATAGTAACAAGAATTAAAAGTAAAAAGAACGAAAAATTGTTGATGTAGTAATATACGACTACTCGTATCATCACAATTCACAAATGGAAAGAAACCGTGGAAAACTGACGAACAACGAAGTTCCGATTCCTCGAGTAACTAAAGAGCCCATGATATGGACAGTCGAATTCAAAAACTTGAATAAGTTTATCAAAAATATAAGCTACCTATCATAAGCCAAACTCGAGAATTTGGTTTTTCTACCCAAAGTCCTTTTTACGTTCTTCAGAATTCTACACGTGTAGTCGAACCTAAGAGGTAAATTAGTTTCGTTACTTCCCAACGCAATGTGATTTCAATGTGTTGTCTACTAACTAGCACAATACACTGAGCTAACATTTCAGAACGAGTAAATGTGAGACTTTGCGATGTTAAGTACCGTACTAAAACAATCTTGAGAATACTTCCTATTTCAATACAATAGGATAAGTAATAGCGAAATGAAAATTGATTAACCTTGCGTTCAAATCAAGCTGAAATAAATAAGGATGTTCCTTGGAAGATTCTAAAAATAATTAGGATTATCTTTTCCCATAGGCACGAGTACTGTAGAGAAATATGAGTAGCAATTTAAAAATCAGGTGATGGTTAAATCATATACTGTTCAGTTTTTTTACACCATTCCTGCCCGGCTAGTATGATAGCTTATACCGTCACGTTATATGGCAAAAATGTACTGAGACGTCACATAAAACGTGACGGTATAAGCTATCATACTAGCCGGGCTGGTACGTTACGTACATATGTCAACGTGCTCTATATCGCTACGTAAATCGAGTTTCCCAGTGACGAGGGTTACTTTATTTATTATCTTTGCAATATAAATTATTTTTATTATTAGAAAAATAATATTAATGTCCCTCGCTTAACAAACGTTCATTGAGGTTTATTTTACATGTTACGTTAGTTATATTAATATTATGAAATGACAACATAGACGAATTTGTAAAAAAATACACTTTATTTGCCTAGAAATAATGCATATCATGTGTAACGAGTAACGACAGTTACTCACATGCATTGTATGACTAATTTCATTACCATTGTATTGAATAAAAACTTCGATACAGGTTTCATTAAATTGTTGCTAATCACCATACATCATCACAATTCAGTGTAGGTATGAGGTTAAGTAAATCAAAATAATCTATTCACTAATCTGGAAATAATTTATTCTCCAATAACCATACCATACTTGACGACGCGCCAAATAAATATGCCTATATAATAAAAATAGTGATATAATAGAAATATTTATATTGGTAATACAATAATTACAAACAATCAGGCTTTTCACAACAACCTAAAATGGCACAAAAAATCAAAACAGCCGTGTGTCTCGATTTTCAAGTTTCAGGCTATTTAAGCAATCGTAGAGTATACTCGTTGAGTATTAACGAATCCACACAAGCTATTATAACTATATATTTTCCTACTTGCTGAATATAAAGTTAGTTTGATTAAAATATATAGGTGACTAGGGGTAGAGCATGACGGGCAGGGTGCAGGCGCTACGTTAGTTTGTTTAGTCGCGTCGAGCGGAGCGGTTTAGTTGGGCGGACTCGTTGCGCCAAGTGGTCGTGCGCCGCGGGCGCCTCTCGCGGCATGTCGCACTCCCACGACTTCCCGCGGGTACACGACTTCTACCTGCAGCTGCATGACCTGCACCACCACCCCACCTATCAATATGAGCTACCTCTGTGAGTCAGCTGATACCTTCCTGCAACTTAGCTACGCAGTCATTTCGTTAACTTAAGTTATCTTGATGCTCGGTTTCTTAGTAAATAACGAGCTCGCAAGTTATTTTATTTATACACAAAGAAAAAAACAATTTATTTTGAATTTCACTTCTTGGTTAAAACATTAGGTACAAGTTAATTTTCATTCACCATTCGCCACTAATTTATCTCGATGCATGGTTCGTTAATAAATAACGACTTCGATGTTATGTATATTTTATTTTTTGTAGAAATTAAAAGAAAGTTACACGTGTACTGTCGCTCCTTAGTATTTAGGTCCACATATTTTTTTTCTATACCATTGTGTACAGTAAATATTTTCAGAATTAGTCTGCCAAGTGGGATTCAATTGACAGTTTTCGGTGCAGTTTTCATTTTTTATTTAGCTGACTTATAGAGCTTCGAAATGGTATGCAAGATATCGATGTAAATATTCTACATACCAGAAAACAAGCGCTCAAAAATCCATAAACTTATTTTTAGTACAAAATTGTTTCATTTTGTATGAAACTGTAAATAATGTTTTTTCAATAGCTGTTAAAAGAAAACTTTATATTTAAAAGGGAAGTCGCCGGTGCTAATTTCAGGTGCAGTGTGAATAATTCCATGGGCTCTGATTCGACAGCATTAATCAAAGTAATTTTACGGAGAAAATATGTGTGCCTAAATACTCATGAGCAGTAGTGTAAAAATTCGATAACTTATGTACATATACTGGTTTAGTTTGCGTAGTTTTGATAACGTAAATAATTATTTTATTATCTTCACAATATTATTTTTTTGTAACTACTTAATGTATCCTGAATTTAAGTATCTTTCTTTATTAACTGACTTCAAATCAGGTGTAGGTTCTTAACTCGCTGGTTTTTTTTTTAAATATGTATTCACCTAACTCTTGAGACTATTAGACCGATTGCGATAATTCTTTTTTGTATGAAAGGTTATATGTTTTTTTTTCATTCTGTGAGTGATGGCGGGATCTTGGAGAAATCGAGGGAAGTATAGGGACACAATATAAACATATAATACAGTTTAAAACTTTGATTTGAGACCTGCTTAAGAAGACGGTACAGTCAAACTAAATATATAGGAAATAAAAGAACAAAATTGCGTAAGTGAAGTGGCAGATTGTGTTCATGGCATTTCTCTATTATTTGAGTGCAGCTGGTCAGCAGTAGGAGTCCTGGTCGGAATCCGAATTTATCGCGTATGGGTATTTTTCGGGAAAGTTTAGTAGGAGTCCAAGTATTTTGGACTTAGTGGACATCCATCACTTGGTACATTTTCCAGCTATGACGTCACACATTTTTTGGGATATCATAGGATACAATAGATTGTAAAAGTGTTGAAAACTAGTCTTTCGCCAATAATTCAAGGATGAAATAAAATATTTCACCGCAGTTAAACACTCTGTTTTTCTTTGAATGCGAGATAACCAAAAACATCCTTGTGTGCAAAAATATTTTCTGAATCAAACAAATCCTATCGAATGCTTTTTAAATTCGTTTGGGTATGGACAATGTTGGGACGTTACTAATATTTGTGTATGATTCAGATTCAGATTAGTTTATTATCATAATTTTTACAATTAAATCATTGCACAGTCATTGAGATAAGAATACAAGATAAATTGTCCAAAACTATGACTCGTCAGTTGTATACATGTACAATATTGCGTAGAAATTAAAATCATAATCATAATAAATAAAAAGAATAATAATAATGTCGTATCACATTAATAACAATAAAATAATAATAAATATTATTATTAAAAAAGAAAATATAAAAAAAATAAAAATAATAATAAATAATGCAAATGAATTTGAGGCACTGAAATTAGGATTATGGACCATATCGGGGTTTTTATAATTTGTTTAAAACGAAAGAATGCTTATAATTTATTGAAAAGAACCGATAACATTTTTGTTTACATAAACAAATTGTAATCCATTTTCACAATAAGCTTCAATATTAGGTACTAATACTAATATAATAGTAGTGTACTAGTGTGATCTGATGAGCTTCTGCAATTTTATAATGTTTTAGCGTTCCGTACTCAAAATGGCGAAAACGGAATTACAGTTTCTTTATATCTGTCCGTCCGTCCGTTAGTATCATGTCACAGCCGATTTACTCGGAGACTATAAGCACTCAATACAACATCGTAGAGATAAAAAAAATGCAAATAAGCGTGTAATAAGCCTTTAAAAATGACTATAGGTACCTATTAGAATTTTCTTCTTTTTAGAAAGTTTCAAAAAAGCTTTTCCATTTAAGTCAACCGTAAATCGTAAAAAGTGTGACCTTCTAAATTTGAGGAAGCACGTGTCCAGCAGTGGACGTCCTTGGGATGATAGGGTGGTGGGGTCCTCAACTCGTCACACCTCTTAATTTCCAAATGATGAAGTTTAATATTCTGAAAAATATTAAACTTCATAGTTTGGAAATACATTAATAAGTACATTCAACGATTTTTGGTTTGAACAAGATATGTCTAACGGTTGTTGACTTTTTCGGAATCAATGTAATGTACAGGCTGTTTGTTTTTTATTGAATTCCGTTGATTGCGAGAGCACATTCCTGAGATGAAATAAAGTAATCTTCTCTAAGACACTAGTATCCCAATTCGTATACCATTTCGAATATATTCAAGAATTAATTTTCGTTAAATAACACCCTTCGTATAGTATAAAAGATCCTTAACAATTAAACAATGTGTCATGCGAATTCCGAATATTGTCATACTTGAAATTAACTTTTGCTTAACTCCACGTTAACTCTTAAGGCCCTTTTGCATTCACCCTTGGTGATATAATTATTTTGAATGAAAATTTAAAAATATATTTTTTTTCTATTTTGAAAAACTTAATATGCTACGACGTTTTTATAGTTATAATAGCTGTACACGGCTATATGCTTGAAGGAACGGAAATCTATAAAAGCACCATGTGTAGTGGATTTAAATGTGAACTAGCAGGTATCTGTACGGAACCCTCCTATATGCGTGATCCGACGTGCACTTGGCTGGTTTTTTAATGAGTTTAGGACGCGCTTATATTTAAACTCAGTTGCTCAATATGCAATCAATCGGCAATATATTTACTAGTCTTCATTTAGTTTTTTTTATCAGCATAATATTAAATTAAATATTAACGGGCTATTTTGCTTTGAGTTCCCGACACTTTTGCTTTAAATACCCCCAATAAAAAATGCATATTTCGGAATACTTCTCTTTCACTTCAACTTCCTGCTTAGTGATAATAAAAAGGGTTTTATTTTATTAGGCTATTTGTTTCAATGGTTTTGGTATATCTAATATATATCTAAGTACTGTAAATAATGTAAATATCCATAAATTGTATGAAAATGGAACCTTAGCACTGCTTACTAGCTTTTTACGGCTTAAAATATTAATGTATACGTCTTTGCCACCGAATTCCTTTTACCAGGAAGTATTTCCAAATACAATTTTTGTTTTTTTTTTTCGCCAAAGAAAAAAGGCTTTTCAAAAGAGAATGGCCCTAATTCACAATTAATTAACAAAGTTTAAAATATTTATAGTAGGTGGCTGTACACGTACAGGTTTTTTTTTCAGGCCGAGATTTCATAAAAAAAAGGAACAAATTTCAAAACACACAAAATTGGAGCTCTTTCTGTCAGCCACTGCTGAATGAATTTTCAGGGTTCCGTAGCTTAATGGCAAATCCGGAACCTTTTAGTTTAGTCTTGTCAGGTTATCTATCTGTATGTACTGTTCAGGCATTTTACTCAAAACTATAGGGTTTATTGAAAGAAAATTTGTAATGTCGGCATATTTTGTAATAGTCATGAATTAACAAAAAAATAAGGGAGATACTCAATAGATAGATAGAAAACACATTTATTTGCTTTCTACAAGTGACACAGTACACAAAAACTATACAAAAACAGAAAATATCAAAACAGGCATTATAGTAATAAATATATATTTAAAAAAATACGGAGTGCATTGCAGCAAAACGAAAGCGTTTTGGCCAGAACCCGAGTCACGACCAGGAGAATTAACCTTTTAAAGTTCATTGTTAGGACTGAGCAGGCGAACTCAGTTTTACAACTTAATGAATTAAAGACCCAACAAAATACTTAAGGCTTTATCGAAGGTACATGGAGAATCAGGTAAAAAAATATATTTTACTTTCAGTTATATGTATAGGAATGTCACCATACATGTAACTGAAAGTAAAATATTTTTTTTTTACCTGATTCTACATGTGGGACATCAATCTACAGGTCTTTAGAAGGAAATGTAAGGTTTCTCAAAAATCATAATTAAAAATAATAATGTTGAATATTTGGGTTCGTTAGATATACCTACGAGGATAAAACGAGTTATTTGGCGTATGTTTTAGAAAAAATAAATATTCTGCCGTCTGTCAGACATAGCCCAGTGTTTTTGGAACCAGCCCATGGAGTTTTTTCATTTGATTCCCAACGATTCGAATGCTTTCTCATATAAAAAATGTATATTTCCCATACAAAAAAAATATAACGTTGTAGCAGGAAAACGTACCAGGTGACGGATGTCCACCCAAATCTAAAATACTCGCTAAACCCCTACTAATCTTTCCCGTAACAAAATTCTCCATACGCGAACTTCCCTACAGGACTGTAGTCAGGTCCTGCATTAGCTTGTTCTGGTGGTTCGTGGTGATCTGTAATGCGATGCGGTTTTTGGTGATTTTAACAAATACCTTGTACAGATGGGAGTAGATTGATTGGGCGATGTTAGGCGTTCAATAGAGTTAATTTTTAACGCAGCTACACCCATTCAGCGATGTCTAAATTACGTTCAAATTGATTTGAGGTAAATATGTGATATGACGTCTTATATGAATAATGTCTTATATAAGGGCCTATTAAATTTATTATAAAAAAAGACATAATACTAGCCGCATGAGTGGGTGTCACAGCGTCACGGCGTAGGGATAATAGTCATTGTGGCAGTCTATAAATGGGTGACACAAGTGTTTCGTGTATAAAGAGGACGAAAATATGAACAATTTATTTATTGACATGTCTTGAAAAATATCACGTTCTTTGAAGTCGTTCTAGTCGGATTAGGAAGCAATGAAGATTGATTTTTAGATATATTTATGGTTCTTGACTAATTGGTGGTTACCTCACCGACAAGAGAGGAGCTCTTAAGTTTTGATGATATGATGATGATGATTGTTGCTTGACACTACCGTGCTATGGCCTCTTTAAAGTTTAGCATCTCGCAAACGGATTTTTGAATAAAAAAATAGTTGACGGAAACCCTCATTACGTTTATCCGACACATAATGGGTTTTATGAATATTTTTTTTATTCAGGAATCCGTGTGTGTGATATTTTAAAGTGCTAATTTTTATTCGTGTCTACTCGTATGTTTCTTCTTGGCAGCTAATTCGTTGCTACTGGGTATGTGAAAAAAATCCAGGAAGCATAGTATACAGGGTGTGGCCTGTAATAGGAGCAAAAAATTAAACGGTACACTATTGAGCTCTCCAGCGTTATTTTTCTTGCAAATTTTGCTTATATGTACTTTTTTACTCTACTGGAGCTATATTAATAACTATTTATTTAAAAAAAACACTAATAATGCTAAAAACGATTTAATAAATCCCAAAATATCCTTTCAAACCAAAAATGCAACAACGATTAGGAGTCATAACTAGATGCTATCTTCATCAGCAGTGACTGCCGCGCTATAATCTCGTGGTGCCAAGATCCATTACTTGAACGTAATTTCTTTAGATCATAATTTCTCCCAAGTGAAAAGAGATATATATTTTTGGACACAAGGGGTTACTGCAGATACTCTAAGGAAGCAGCCTTTAAATTTTTTGCTCTTATTACAGGCCACATCCTGTATATAATGAATTTAAAAGGAAAACAGTCACCGCCAAGTAGATATTATTAATTAAAGAGTAATTTAAGAAATAAACTTGAACATTCTTCCTTTTGTACAATATTCATTGATTACTTAGAATCAAAATTGTACCTATCATACGCATAGAAAATATAAGTTTGTCTAAATCCGTATAATGTAATGGGCGGACAGCTACGGTGCCCATGCGCGTGGTCCGACACCCATTTGGGCGGTTTTTTTTTCTTCAAAATATGGAGACGTTCAGCGGAGGAAATGTAAACACGGTACGTCAGAAATCAGAAATCAGAAATTATTTATTTGCATAGACACAGTATAGCTAAGGATGTTACAGTACATTATGTTTCTTGTATCTAGCTCGCATGCAAGCGTGCAAATATACAGTAGTAAATTAAAATGTCAAAAGAGTAAAAAATAACGTTGGTTTTAACCCTGATTACAATTGTGGCAAGAGAGAAAATGGTACATATTTCAGTTCTTTGACTATACTTTATGCTCATGAAAAAGTAGAACGACCTGAATATCAAACAATTTGACGGTATTATGAGTGTCTAACTAAGCATATATATATAGTACGGTATATTCGACTACAAGGAAAATATCAAAGTAATTTAAACTTCGTAGATATTCTCACTTCTCCGCAGAAAATGTATTAAATGGTATTGTCATATTTTTTCTATTTACAAGGTTATTCAGGTTGCAAGTATGTCTGACCGTGTGGGTGAACGAATAGGGTGCGTTGGTAAAGTCCAATACAATACAACACTTTTGGGTCAATTATGTAACTTACTCGTATCGTATCTCGCCCACGATATCTTTTTATCATTGTTAATTCGACTCGACTACTTTACTTTTCTTTACAGGTAGAGATCCAGCTGTGGCCAAAAACGTGAGCGCGGAAGAGACGCACGTTTTATTTGTGTGTCTCTTTCTTATATGGGTAATAATAATAACGATATATGTACATATATACAAATATGGCAATGTGTTAGAGGGCCACGCTAAGACAAAGCGTTATTAGCTTATAACTATGAATTCTGTGATTAATTTAAAACACTCATGTGACTTTACTACAAAAAGATAAAAATAGAAAATAAGGTCTAGTTATGCCACAAATTTATATACACACACATGTATAGTGTCATTAAGTTTAATCTTTGAATTATAACTTCATAGACAAGATAGTTTACCGTACAAGAAGCCAATTTTAAATCTCAACCAAAGGTCCACGCACCGAAATATTTAATTATACAATAGTACGCAAAAACGTAAAACCATTTAAAGATATATATAACAAAAAAACAATGGGATACGGGCGTGAGTACATGTATGTTTTATGTGGATGTAATTGTATTTAACCAAAATTGTACCCTGTTTTGAGATAGAAATAATCAGAAAGAAGCAATAATTCATTTAGTAATCGTAGACTCCTTTAGCGAATATCTCAACATTGGTGGCGTTTCGACCGTAGAAACGTTAGTGTACTTGTTAAATATGCGGATACCTCCTTAGGGTGCCTTTCCATCAGAAATGTGCTATGCTACGTTGCTATGGATGCGTTTAAATCCACCAATATTCATTAATTCGCATAGCATATAGCACTGGTGGAAATGGGTATGGTAGCGTAGCTTACACATCCTCGCAGCATATTGTGTTGTGATTTAACGAAATTAGCAATTTTAGAAATTTGAACGATATTCTGTGCTAATCATGGACACTCATTAGATGACACTTTTCTTTTTGTGCGGAACGACTTTGTTTTAGCGTCGAGTTTGTTTTCAATTGAGTATTGTATACAGTTACATAACCAGCTATTGAAATATCGTACGTATCGTACCGGCTTCAATAGCTCTCATTATGTTACGATTGTACAGAATACTATTTTTATGTTATTAGAGTAATTTCCAAAAGCGGAATAGATAGAGTTGTTTACTGATCTGTTTTATTAATGTGGGTAGGTTTTTTTAGGTTTTCATATTGATATGTAATCAATTTATTCAGTTGAAATAAGATTTTATTCAAATATTGATTCATTAAATAATCATGAGCCGCCTAAGTGTAAACCCCTCGACCCAGAATACATAAAAACTCACATGACGGTTAAGTCAACTGTATGCTACGATAAATCTCCAGGTTACGGTGCACAGGGTGGACCCATATAAATTTGGCGAAAATCTGTGTGCGTGTGGATCTATGAGACATTAAGGGAACTCCTCAAATGTCATGACGATTTCAATAATTTCTTTAGTAAATCACGCATTTGCTCCCGGAAATCGCAAATTTGGTTACGTGTTATTAATTCATGATGACCACAGGACTCCTATGGTATTTCGTTGATGTAACAACTACTACTCATCAAAACAGACATGAAAATGAAATGGAGACGTCCATCAAATACGTGAAGTGTTTATGGAGGGGGGTCGAGGTCAATCTCACCTAATCTCACTTGGGAAGGGTCTCGACAAATATGACGTAACTTTTGCAACCGCAACCCACAACTGACCTATCAGTTCTAGCAAGTTGTTCCCACGATTCAGTAGCTATGCCGGCAGCAGACTATGGCATTTTATCCGTGCCTCCTTGTACTATAGGTACTGCAGCCATGCGTTTATTCTATGTTAAGCCCGAGTAAAAGACAGGTTTGTAGGCAGTCTCGATAACGTCATACATACGGGATGCTGACAAGTCATGTCCGTCGAAATGTTAACTGTTGAGGTGATTCCTCGTTTCTCGTAAATCACACGTCCCTGGTATGTTAGAAGCACGTTTAAGTCTTCCGCGCATGGTCGAATTAGATTCAACACTCTTCGGGAATTACTTTTTTGGATACATGCCGATGAATGTCAAATATTGTTCATGTTTGATTCATAGAATGTTAAAATGAGGTAAAATATATATTTGTATAATCTCAACTATATTTTAGTCGTTTTGTATCAGTGGGCTCTCGGCATTGTTCTTCGTCAATCGTGTTTTGGCTTTCATTTACAACAATATAAATAAGAAGATTGTGTGAGATTTTCTACTAATATTAATATATAATTTTATATAAGTATAAAGTCAATCTAATGTTTAATTCTGTTTGTTTCATAGTTTCGGCAGCGGTCTTCAAATAGCATAATTATTAGTCAATAAGAGCATTTGACCCTTTCATGTGCGTAGCTACTTTTGATGCTGATTGTACAAATACGAATTAAATCCTTTACTTGCGTGCGTGCTTTAACTAATATTGTCAGTGTCATACTTAGATTTATTTATTGTCGAAGAAAGTCTTTTAGCTCCGAGTTCGGATTCCATCATGTATGTTTTTGTTAAAGATTTACAAAATGATGATGATGATTGATGAAATTCATCGGTTACCTACTTAATTTAATTAATCTTATCAGCACAAATCACTCGACACTAAGTAAGAACTATTATGTAAGGTAAATTTATGATAAACATCACCCACCATTGAAGTAGTGTCATTATTATGAAGTATGTATTCCTGTGTTGGATGTATTTCTTTATTTGACATAAGAAACTGAATTATCGACTACGTGCGTAAGCATTTCGATTAGGCAACGTTAGCAATATATTCCGCCCTACAAGCCACAAGTGATATGTTACGTTACATTTAGTGTCAGCGCGTTTTCAATTGACACACGCGCACTGTGGCACTGGCGAGTGGTCGGCAATAGTGTGAACTCTCGGCCTCCGCATGCACTTACCGCGGTATCCACAATGCATCTTAGTGCACCACGCATTTTTATTTCAAAGTCCGTGAATCTATCGAGTTATGAATTATCCTGTGCCGTCGACTGTGCTGTCCAGACAAGATTT
Source organism: Notocelia uddmanniana (assembly GCA_905163555.1). Classification (NCBI taxonomy): domain Eukaryota; kingdom Metazoa; phylum Arthropoda; class Insecta; order Lepidoptera; family Tortricidae; genus Notocelia; species Notocelia uddmanniana. Next base: position 39,659,502 of record LR991052.1, on the reverse strand, counting down.
ACCAGGCTGGTACTTGGGTTACAGTGGTTTGGCGACGCTTCCGTTGAAAAAGTAAGTTTTAAAATAGTTCTAAAATTATCATTAAAACTTTTTAGAAATACGACTACCTGCATCTAGACACGCGGCAGCGTGTCCAGCCAAGTTCACCCCAGGAACTGGCGGACAGCAGCCGTGTGTTATTTTACACGAACCGTTTCGAGCCACTTTTGACCCCCTAATAACTCAAAATCTATCTAACATAAAAGAATGAAATTTGATACATGTATTAAGATACTTTAGAACAACTAGAACCCCAAATTTCATGAATATAGGTTTAATAGTTATTGAGATATTAAATTCCAAAAAACGCCATTTTTACCACTGACTGACTGACTGACTAGTAATCGAAAACCTAACCCACTTCCGGGTGACCTAGAAAGCTGAAATTTGGCATGTAGCTTGGTAATTGTGTGTGTACACCAGAAAAAATCAGAAAACCATGGTTTTTAATTCGTTTTATTATTATTATTATTATTTATGCTAGTTACCTCAGAACTCCGTTATTTATTAACCGATTTGGAAGATTCTTTTTTTGTTTGAAACGGTATACTTTAGGGGTGGTCCCATAGTCATCAGGTAAGAATCTGATCATAGGGTCCTGGAGAAATCGAGGGAACTCTTCAAATATTTGAGGTGCACTTATAGCGATTTGGGTATTTTGTATAGTAACTTGTGCATTCGCTCTTAAAAAGCACCATTTGGTGAATATTGACAAAAAGTAATGATATCCCATCAAAAACATAAATGTGTAAATGGGAGCCAAGTTCAATATTAAGAATATGCCATGCGTGGCCATGCTTAGTTGTCGTCTTCACCGACAAAATAATTGAGATCTAAATGGGTGCCAAGTTCCGTAGATTCTCTGAGATGGTGCCAAGTCCGGCACTACATTGTTTACAGTAAAACTAATTTACTGCGGCTTAATGCAATTTGAGCCTTAACTTTGGCAGTTGTATACGTATGTTGACGTCATTAAGGGCTTGGGCGCCGGGTATGCTGTGCCTGGTCAAGGTGTCATCACAATAACTTTATATTAACCTTGATAGAAATATTGTGAATTAATCCTAAATAAACTAAACGCAACTCTAGTCGAGAGATCAGTCTTCCTACTAGACCTGCAGCTAGGCTTAACCAGGATATGAGTTTGTGATTCTTGAAAAATAATTCCAATGTCAATCGAATTGGGACAACGCCAGTTAGCAAATTTCGCATTGCTTAAACGAATGCAATCTTTACAATTTTACCCATTCGTATAACGTCGCTAAAGACGTACTTAATAAGATCGTCAGTCATTGAAACAGATTGAATATTAGATGGCTGTTAAGTTTTCAAGAAAGCTACATAAATGGCAACTAGTGCAGATTTGTTAGATGACGCAGCGTTAAGAGGATCTGATCTGGTATATACGTAGCTTATTTCAGTATTGGCTATGTGCACGTCTGAAACGTCAAACGCCAAAGGTCCCGAGACAATGCCAAAATTCAGAGATGTCAAATAATGACACATGAATATTTTATTTACTTTAGTAAACGAGAAAGACCCCGTATTGGAAATTTTACTGAAATAAATAAATACATACTAACGAAACGAATCGTAGGAAACCGTTAAGAAAACGTGAAAGTAAATTTGACAGTGGTCCCCGGTAAGTACACATTTCTGCCATGGTGTGCGCTACGATCGCCTAGCTTACCCCCACCACCTACTTCGCACATAGCCAATACATAGCGTATCATCTGGAATTACGGGCATTTCGGCCCACATGTTTACACTTCCGTCACTTCCCATTCAATTTCCTTGACCTTTTTTTACCTTTCACAATATTTTTAAGAATATTGTATAACGATCTTGTTTCTTTGAAATACTTAATCCAGCTTTCGTATGTTCTTAGGGTTGGATTTAGTATCCTGCGGCACTAATTAAGGGGACCCCCCTGTGAAGGAGAGGGTGAAGAAACCATAACTATTACTCTATTTTTGTATTAGCAATCAACAGTGTTAGAAACGAAGCTACTCACCCCGAATCCACGTCGTACTTGTCTATCATACCCCTGAGAGTTTTTATAAAATCGGAGGTGCGGAGGGAGGGCTTCCGCTGTAACAAAGTTCAACCCCCCTTCCCTTACCTTACCTTACCTTTAAACCTGATATGAACGGAGGAGGGGGGGGGGGCCCTGACTCCTTTCCGGCCGTTGGTGTTTTTTTTCGTTTTTGAGGTTATGGCGGTTTAATATGAGTATTGCGGCACGAATACTCATTTTTAACCGACATAACATCAAAAACGAAAAATTCTATTAAAAAAGGTGTTTCTTGTTGTTGGTTTGCCGTGCATCTAAACTTTAGAGGGCACTGTTTCAATTTTTTGATAATGCATAAGATATGTAGTTTAGTAATACATCCGTAATGCCCATCTTTGTGTTCCACATTTAAATTGTTTGTTGGTCATTAGGTACTAGGTATACCAACCTGAGACACCTTGAATAAGTTACAACGCTAACGGGATAACTTTATGATAAAACTCGTTGGAGATATTAATTAACGCTGCTCATCAAATCTCCCCGTTACTTTTTTAAGGCGAATAAGGACCAAGGAATTATATTTTTAATTGGTTATGATCCGTTTCAAATAACATTGGAAAAATCGTGAGTTAATTAATCACTATTCGATCGCAAGAAAATGGCATTGAAACGTAAAGAAATATTTGTTTTTTAATGAAAAAGTAATTATTATCGATATAAGTAAATATAGTACAATATTTCTATATAGGTAATGTCAGTTCAAAATTTAATTTTATGAAATCGATTTATATTATTGCGATATATTTAATTATTTATTTTGGAGATCTCGGAAACGGCTCTAAGGATTTCGATGAAATTTGCAACTTCGGTGTTTACGGGAGGTGAAAATGATCCAGCTAGGTGTCATCAAGCATAGCTCAGTCGCCCAGGTACTGTTAAATGGAACGCGGTACTGATAGGTGGTGAAATCACGAAGCCAAGGTACGTGATGAACTGATGATATAGCGAGACGACGATATTGTTTTGTATTTAATTATTAAAAAAAACATTGATGAAAAAAATAAGGAATTCGTCGTTAATTCAATTAGTTACGATAATTTGTCACGCAATTATAAAATAATAAATATATATATTTGTGGACAATCTTACACAAATTGATCTAGTCACATACTAAGCCGGGCTTACATAGTCGCGGAATGAAAAGGTAACACTTCGACCTTAACATTAAAATATAGTTGAGAAATGACGAACTTTTTTATTTCCGCGACTGTACCTACTAAGGGTACTACCTAAATAAATACATAGAAAACATTCAGAATCAGGAACAAATATTCAAGTCACACAAATAAATGTTCTAAACGGGATTCGAACTCGAGACCAACAGCTTCGTAGGCAGGATCACTGTAATAAAATGATATGCATTGTGGTCTCTCTCGCTACACAACAGGATGAATTAAATTAACTAATTATAATTTATGATGTTGTCATAGGTTTTGTTATACAACGACGGTGGCAAATAAGCTTACGGCCAGCCTGTGGTAAGCAGACACCGTCGCCTATGAACGCTTGTGGCTCCAGAAGGATCACAAGTACATTGCCGTCCCGTATGAACTTGAGGATTCGGTGTGTTGCCAGCTAGAGACATGTAGTTCCCTTACGCAGCGAATCCTCGAGAGCTTTGGCGAACTTACTCACCAGCAAGAAAACATAAGTACATACCTATTAGGAACAAGTAGGGTGTTGTTATGGGTGCGGTATTCCGTAAGGTGGGGGTAATTCCCTAGTTGGAATACTCCAAATGACGTTCCGCTGTGCCCTACCTATCTTCAACCTAACTACAGTGCGACACGAAAGAGTAGAAATTAAAAAGTGGCAACATGACCTGGTACGTCGGTCGCTTGCCACCGCCTCGGTGCGATCTACCCTAGAACCCACTGGTATGGTGAGAGACGATGGCAAGCGCCCGGACGGAGTCACTTTGGTGCCGTGGCGGCTTGACAGGGCACAGTAGTAGGGTACCCGCTCTCAGGCCGGCGTTGCGGCTAATCAGGCCCAAACCCTCAAACGCCGCAAATACTCATCTTTAATGAAAGATTACGAATTTGCGGCGCTTGCGGTAGAAACATGGGTCCCTGGTCAGCCGACATGAAAAGCTTTATCAAGGCTTTGTCGTCGCGGCTGATCAACGCATCGGGGGATCGCAGGGCTGGTGGATACCTCTGCCAACGGATCGCTCTCGCGATCCAAAGGGGTAATGCCGCTAGCGTCCTGGGATCCATGCCGCAAGAGGGAGAGCTAGACGCTGTTTTCTTTTATAATTTAATTTAATTTTAATATTTTATTTATTTTTAAGTTAGTTTAATTTGTTTTTTAGTTTACCTTGTAAAATTATATAAATATAGACAAATAAAAGTAAGTAAATTCATTGGGCAACTACGGAACCCTCCACTGAGCATGGCCCGACATGCTCTTGGCCGATTTTTTTATACCACTTCGGTGGCAAATGAGCTTACGGCCCGCCGGTTGGTAAGCGGTCACCACAACCTATGGAAGATAGGACGCCTGCAACTTTTTTCGTAAAAGCTCTTTTCCGTCCCTGTTGATGGCACGCGCATAGCGGCTCTAGATATATAATTCTTCCTTTAACATCTGCCACGTCACGAAATAAGTACCTCAGGAACTACATAGGTGAGATGGGTGTAAGATGATCCCTCTAAGGGAAAATCTTTACTGTGTGCAAAGATGAAGACAGTAACACAAAATTTAGACCATTATGAATAGTTCATTTTCTTACCGAAGTAACTGTATACTTATTTCTCATGTTTTGTATGTAGTTTGTTAATAACGATATGTTTTCTTAAAGTTTGGTAAAGGATCATTATTACCTAGGTATGTATAAAACGATCCCTAAAGTAGGGTTAAAATGATCCCAGGAATCAGAGGCACAGAGAACTTGATGCTTGCTGTTTTATAAGGCATCCCATCATTACGGGCATTAAAACCCTTAAGTATTTCTTAAAAATATATGGGGTAAAATGATTCTATCGATCATTTCATATGCATTAAAAGGGATCATTTTACCTCAAACACCAAATTTGAAAATATCGATCAAAATATAACCTTCAAGTTCAACGTGCGTAGGTATAAATATCGTTACAATATAGCTAAATATCAATTAAATCCGACGATAAAACACTATGTCAATAAAACGTAACCTGCAAAAAGTAATAGTATTCAGAAAATAGGCTTACCATAGATCAGACACACATCTTTTTATTATTTTCTAATAAAAGACACTGCGTACTAACACCGCCATGAAACTTTAATAGGAAACTGGCAGGGTCGTGGGGCAGACGTTTAATGCACATTTAGATAAATGACACCAGTAGTCGCTGAGATACGACGGGGAATCATTTTACCTCGAGGGATCGTATTATACGCATCTCCCCTACTATGCTATCAAACAAGACTAATCGTATTAGGTCAAGTGGGATATCATTTGAAAAGGCGTGAATCGTACATTCTGATACATTTTTTTCTTTTTTTTACTAAAGACTGTCTTCTTGTCGGCCTAGGCCTTCAGTTTTGTATAAAATGCCGTTATAGGCAGCTAGGATACTTCGCGGTCATCATATACATGTAACAAAAATAACCTCATTATTTTTGAGATAAAATATTAAAATAACAAGTTGGAGCTTGATTATAATAATTATCATCATCACTATTATATCAGCCGCAGCCGAAGGACGTCCACTGTTAGATAGGCCTCCCCCAAAGAGCTGTGGGGCTAAAATTTCACGGAAAATTTTCGTACTTTTTTCTATTAGTAATTCAAGAATGAATATATTGTTATCAAAATACCGTATTAAAACGAATGGAGTTGCGGCCCCAGTCAGCTGGGTGGGTACTCAGCAGCAAGCAAGCAGTTACATACTAATAGCACTTTTTATTACCACCACCACCACCACCACCACCACCATATCTGCCGAACGTCGTCCACTGTTTGACAGGCCTCCCCAATTTCTCGGGGTCTATATGCCATAGTCACCGCGCATGGCATGCGGGTTGGCGATCTCAGTATCTCCACCGTACTCCAGGGATGCTGCCCATCCCCCGGTGGTCTTGGAGTTTTAGGACATATTCGTACCCGGGTCCACTTTTTTATTAATTAAACATAAATCTAAAATACACGATCAGCGTGAATACTAAACATTATGGATCCATTATTATGTCACTTAATAATAGTAAAGCTTACGGGCACGATGAAATTGTAACTATGGTTCTAAAGTCATGTGCTTCCTTTATATGCCGCCCACTCTGTCATATTATAAACTTATCCTTCACTGAAGGAAACTTTCCCACGGAATTAAAATTGTCCATAGTTAAACCTTTATATAAAAAAGGCAATAAATCAGACCCTAGCAACTACAGACCAATAACTTTAATACCGGTACTATCCAAAGTTCTGGAGAAAGCGCTTCTCGAGAGACTCAGTGAATTTTTAAACAAGCACGATATTTTGTCACCCAAACAATATGGATTTCGAAAAGGGAAATCTACTACACTTGCCTGTTTAAATCTAGTAAAAAGTGTTTCAGAAAGCTTAAACCAGAAGATACCAATAATGGCTATTTTTATTGATTTAAGCAAAGCATTTGATTTCATCAACCATTCGATTCTTTTAAAAAAATTAGAGTTATACGGCATACGAGGGATTGCCAACAAATGGATAAAAAGCTACCTAGAAAATAGAATGCAATGTACAGAAATTGACAAAATTGTTTCTAGAGATAATAAAAGTCAATACAAGGAAAAAATTAGGTCTACTTTTTTGATCAAAGACACTGGAGTTCCTCAAGGTAGTATACTCGGCCCTTTGCTGTTTTTAATTGCAATTAATGACTTTCCTAACCGTATTAGTCAAGATTGTATCATATTTGCTGATGACACTACCCTAGTAATAAAAGGAGATAATAAAAATCTTTTAGAAGCAAATGTAAAAAATACCTTAGCAGACGCTATTGCCTGGTTTAAAATAAATGGGTTGCAAATTAATATAGAAAAGACGAAAGCGATTAAATTTAGTAATAATACCCAGAACACACCACCTTAAGAAATTATTTTTGACAACGCCAAAGTAGAGATAGTTGACATGCACACATTTTTAGGATTCAATATTGATAAAAACTTAAACTGGAAACACCACATAGAACATATTTGTAAAAAGTTAAGTAAATTTGTATTCGCTCTTAAACGTTTAAGACAAACGGTCTCAAGAGAAGCTGCGCTGATGGCATATCATGGATATGTATCTTCAGTGATTAGGTATGGACTGGTATTGTGGGGAAACTCTGTGGATGTGGAGCAAGTTTTTAAACTTCAAAAGAGATGTATTCGCGCTCTAGAAAATACTTGGTTTCTGGAAAGTTGCAGACCATTGTTTAAAAAACTTAATATACTGCCACTCCCATGTCAATACATACGAGACGCGTGCCTACTTGTTAAAGATAACCAAAACTACTTTACATCCCGTAGTGAGACAAGCTCAAGACATACAAGGGCCCAATACAAGAATCTACTGTATCAGCCCCGCTGCGACTCGCACATTTATAAAAGGAATTACTATAATATGTGTATAACCCTATATAATAAGTTACCTCACGAAATAAAAATAAAAAATAAATATGCATTTAAAAGGAAACTGACACATTGACTTCAAGAAAAATGTTTTTATAATATAAAGGAATATTTGACATTACAGAATCAGTTCAAATATATATTGTAATAGTTTGTATGTACCTAACTGTGGTGCTCCCAGAATCACATTGCATGTATAATTTGTACACCTGCATGCAGGTTGAATACGATGGACTCTTGTTTATTTTTAAGACCTGTCATTTTACCGTGTTCTTACAAATAAATAATTTTGAATTTGAATTGAATCCATTATTCTCATAGGTCTCATTGGTTTCGTTAATTTAGATCCTTCCAGCTCTATTGAAAAGATCTATAAGTAGGTGGCGACTGTGGTAAGGCTTCTTTCCAATTCAAACTTGGAACTTACCTGTTAGGGTTAACACGGGTTCGCAAATTGGTAAATTAATTAGTGTTATTGTATTAGTTATAGCTGCCAACTAATGACGTGGGTACCAATTCGCTACTAGTGAAGCCGTAGAGCTGCGGCTCGGTGGTAGACCTTGCACACTGTAATCGTATGGAAACCTTCACCTTTGCACTACACAAATTACGTTAAAACGTGGCAGACTGTAAAAGCAACAGAAATCGAAAGAACTCAATAAAATATTGCGGATTTTGATGTTATTTGCACAGTTGTCAACTGATCTTCGAGACAATTTTATTTAACGGGCCTAAACAACAGGACTGGCTTTGTCCACATAAGGGCTCCATAAAAATATTACATTGCCCGTAATCACCGATTTGTTCATGAAGGATATCATCGGAATACGAGTATTGTAAACTTTTCATTATTTTTACTATACAAAATTGTGGATGTTTGTTATTTTAAATAGGATATTGTAGTCAAGTTGAGATGATATCCATTTTAATAATAGAAGAATTCTTTTCTTTTTAAGTTTTCAACTTCTATGGCTCAACCGTCTTGATTTTTTTCCAATTACTGAATTAAAAAAAAATTACCTACATGTAATTATATAACCTAATCACAAAATTTCACGAGAACCGGTTGAGAAATGCGAGCTGCAGAGGAGAACATCCAGGACATACTTACAAAGCACTTTTGCCCCAGTTGAAACGGAGACGTTTCGCTCGCGCTTCGCGCTTGGTCGTTCAATTTGGATCCCATATATCATCATAGGAAAGGCTCATCATTCTGATATATTCAATATTTTTAATTATACTCGTATTTTGCAATAGCGTTGTTATTGCGAGCGTATAGGGACAGAGAAAAGAAAACAACGACGAAATGTTAGTAATCAATCAATATGTATTAATTTTAATTAAATAAGCTGCGGCATATCCAACACAAATGTGATATACTCGTAGGTACATTAGGTATAACTGCACTTTAAAAAACGTTAATCTATGTCAGTTTTGTGACGATAATTAAGCATTTAAGTTCTATGAAAATTTATTCACACATACTACACGTTTTTCAATAACATGTACGCGCCACACAACAAAAATGCGAAATAAGTTATTTTTTTCTTAAATTTCCATGCCAAATATTTGTCACAAAACTGACATTGACTAAGATTTTTAACTACTAACGCCAATTGGGTACACTTATTTCTGATACTGGCCAATTACGTATAGGATACATACATACATATATTATAGAATATTTCTTATAGAAAATAGTTTGTTAGTTTTCTTTGTTTGTGGCTCGTTTTAGTTCTATAATAAGAATTGCGTACAGCATTATGTATTCGGGATTTATTATTTCGCAGAGTAACATAATCGAAATTCGAGTGAACAAACACGTTCAACACTTCTGCCCTCTTATTCACAAACTGTTTCGTCCTCACTTGTCACCTCACACCTCACCCGTCATTTCTCAAATTTCCCTGTAGAAACGGGTGAGGTGAGAGGTGAAGACGAATCGGTTTGTAAATAACGCCCCTTTCAGAGCTTCGGATGCACTTGGACATAATCTAAGTTCTTCCGGCATGTCATTATTATCGTCGCTATCTTGGCTATCGACGAGAATACTTTGCACAATATTTTCATCAGATGTACGAGGGGTGTTCCATAAATTCTCGGTATTGACATCTTGTATACCTCTTTGGTAAACTTTTTAATACTGGCCGGTAAAAGTCATTCATTAATATTAAAAAAGTAAAATTCAAACGGCGATGTTCTTTTGTTTTTTTGCAACTACCGAAGAAACGTGATCACTATGAGCGATTTTTCAATGTCGGTTAAATTGGTTAAATTAGAGCACCGAGCGGTAATAAAATTCTTGACCAAACAGGTAAAAAACCAATAAGCTATAAAAAAGAAATGGATTATGTTTACCGTGACTCTGCTCCTTCTTTATCAACAATTCAGAAGTGGTCAAGTCAATTTAAGCATGGGGGAGAGAGTATCGAAGACGACCATAGAGCTGGTCGGCCCGTCGAAGCTTCTTCATCAGAAATTTAAAAAAAATGGAGAAAATTATATTTGAAGATGGTTGAGTGAAGGTGAAAGCAATAGCTCAAAGAACCAACCTTTCTATTGGTACTAGACACGATATAATTCATGACCATTTTAATATGTCTAAAGTCAGTGCGAGATGGGTACCGCGAATGCTGACATCGCTTCAGAAGAATACGCGTGTTGCTTGTTGTTCCGAATTTCTTGAGGTGTGCTGTGAAATTCTTGATAAGATACTGCAAAATTTTGTTAGTAGAGATGAAACGTGGGTTCATCATTATGACCCGGAGAGCAAACAAGAGTCCATGCAGTGGCACATTAAAGGAACTCCTCATCCCAAGAAGTTCAAGGTCGTGCCTTCAGCTGGTAAGGTCATGGTCACAATATTCTGGGATTGTGATGGAATATTGCTGATCGATTATAAAGAAAAGGCTGTAAGTATTATAGGAGAGCACTACGCTTATATTCTTTGCCAAATAAAACAAGCAATCAAACATAACAGAAGGGGAAAACTAGCCAAAAGTGTTCTGCTTCTTTACGACAACGCCCCTGTGAATAGTGCTCATATTGCCAAGGCTGCTGCTCCTGAATCTGGACTTGAAACTATTAAATACCCACCGTCTAGTCGAGACTTGACCCCGAGTGACTTCTATTTGTTTCCCAATCTCAAAAAGGATATACGTGGAAATTTATTATCTAACGATGAAGCCTTGAAGACAGTAGTGTAGGAGCATTTTGACACCAAAGACAAAAAATATTTTTATGAAGGGTTAAAAAAACTAATTGACAGGTCTTATAAGTGCATAAACATAGGAGAGGAGTATATTGAAAAATAATAATAAAACACCTACAGTATTTTTTTGTTTTCATTCTAATACCGAGAATTTATTGAACTCCCCTCGTACATATCTTCACATATCGCGATAGCGTCATCAACTGCGGCATATTGTTCGAGTTCATCGTTTGCTGGGGGCAGCTAATTATGAAGAGCTGTCGCCCAAACGGATAGTGGTACGAGGGCTGCCTTTTAAGTTGTGTCGTTTAGAAAAACTAAAGACAATTTAAGTGTTAAATGGTATTTATTGTTTTTCAAAGTAATCACCGTGATATGTAATACACTTTTTCATTCGATTGAACCAAGTTTCAAAATACTTATTCCAGTCCGAAGTCGGGGTCTCCAAAATGGCCGTTTTGTATGCCTCAACCGCTTCTTCAGGCGTCTGGTACCGTTGACCACGAAGTCGTTGCTTGATTTTTGGAAAAGTAAAAAAATTGTTAGGGCTTATGTCTGGACTGAACGGCGGGTGTTCCAGAATTTCGACGTTTTGTTCTTTTAAAAACGCAATTGTTTGCCGGGCGGTATGCGAGCTCGCATTATCGTGGTGCAGTCTTATACGCCTTGGGTTATTTTTTCGAAACTCGCCGATGACTTCTGGTAAACAGACAGTGGTATACCAGTCAGCATTAACCGTTTTACGATCCTCGAACACGATGGTGGCAACGTGGCCACTTTTCGCCACAAACGTGGCGACCATTTTTTTCGAAGTGCTCCGTGAGCGTATTACTTTGGTCGGTTTTGGCTCATCTTGGAACACCCAAACAGTCGACTGCTGTTTAGAATCGGGATCGTAGGCATATATCCAAGATTCGTCACCACTGATAATGTCGTAAACATGTTTCGAGTTTCCTCGGTTGAATTGCCGCAGAGTTTTGCCACACCATCGAACGCGAGCCGTTTTTTGGTCTTCATTGAGTAAATGTGGTATCCAGCGTGTGATCAACTTTTTTACGCCTAAGTGATCATGCAAAATACTGTGAACACTGGTCCCTGAAATACTTAAGGAAGCTTCTATCTCACGGTATGTATGTCGCATGGCGATCTTCGACGATCAGTTGCCATACGGCATCAATGTTCTCCTGGGTTATGGCTGTTTTTGGTCGACCTTCACGATGTCTATCACCAAGACTAGAGCAATTACGTTGAAATTCTAAATACCAGCGTTCCACAGTCCGGAGGCATGGTGCTTTATCATTGAAAACCGTAGTCAACTCTTCGAAGCACTGAAGTCGCGTTAAGCCCCTTTTGAAGTTGTAAAAAATTATCGCACGTAAATTTTCCTTCGAAATTTCCATTTTCACAACTGACTTGTCAACGTTGAACGAACGCTGTACTAAACAGTTGGGCCGATTTAGAGTCATTCTTTTGTTTTCTAATTCTAAATTCAAATATTTTAAAATGACACTAGTTCTTTTTTATGCAATCACGGGAGGTTTGCAAACGACAGAACTTAAAAGGCAGCCCTCGTACGTCATTTTCGTGGTCGCTATCAGTGGACGGTGAGCTGCCCGAGCAGTCTAAATCAGGGTTTTCTCTATGGGTCGCGAGCGAATATTGAGTGGACCCTACCTGTAGAACGACACACAAACCGACCGAGCCAAGCCAACGGATTGATAAAAATTGCATTAAACTTTGTTTTTTATTTGAACAGCCAGTTATTTATATTGGTAACGGTTAAATTTCCTAGAGGCGGGTCCTTGGTGGGCGTCCTTCGACTGATATGGTAGTGGTGGTGGTGGTGGTGGGTCCCGCGTTTGTAAACTAGTGTTAGATGGGTCGTAGCCCAGACAACTTTGGGAACCACTGGTCTAAATTATTTCGGACAAATCCAGCATATCTGAAGCATATGAAAAACATCATCTGCGTAACCAAGTTCAAAGGATCGCAGACTCATTCCCAATAATAAAAGGCATAAAACAAACTTATTAGCAAAAGGAAGTACTTATATCGTATTTTCCATTAGCTTTTTGTTTCGTTGTGCAGTAGCCCATAATAACGTACGGGTTAACATTTGTTTTTACTTTCCGTTATATGTATGTATGGAGTGACCTCCTTTTTTGTAGTTCCTCTAAATATTAGATTATAATACAAAGACATACACAGACAGACATGACGAAACTGTTGGGTTCTGATTTTGCAATTTTGGCTAACGAATTCAAAAAAGAAGCATACCTATTACTATTAGGGATACATTCTCCATACTGCCTGTCAAGACCTCGTACTGCTTATTTCAATTCCAATTTTCAATTTATTCATTTTTTTCAAGTAGGCCTTATAATACAGCACTTTTGAAAAGTCACACATAAAACAATTGAAAAAACGATACACACATAGACCAACAAAAAAAACAAATCATTACACAAAACAAATAATACATGTCAAATGTATATGAGAATAAAGCCAAATTGTGTACAAATAATATTATGTCAAAAAAATAGCCAAAATTAATAAATAATAACAACACAAATGAAAACGATAAAATTAAGTACTATTCGTACGAGTAGAAAATTATAATATAATATATGTCAATTGATATGGAAATTGATTATAGAACTAAAACAAACAGGTCGATAATTAATTATTACGCTATCACAGGAATTAGAGCAATTCAGTCCCATGCGTTTTTATCACTAAGGTAATCCTTGGTGCTGTAATAAGCTATAGAAATCAGCTTAAGTTTGACCTGTTGTTTAAATTTATAGACTGGAAGTTCGGTCATACTGCTTGGGAGTTTGTTTTAAAAGCGTATAAAATTTCCCTTGAAGGAGTTTCTAATTTTTTTGTAACCCCGTAGGTGGCATTGCAAGTTTGTTTTTATTTCTTGTATATATAAATGTCACAATTTCTCTTAAAACTATTGATATTTTTATGAACATACACAATATTTTCATAAATGTATTAACAATGCATTGTCAACAATGCATTGTCAATACATTAATTTCCTTGAACTTATTCCTTAGCGAGTCCCTAGGATACATTTTATAAATTGCACGTATGGCTTAAAGATTTTAATTCGAACTCATTTGCTGAGCATAAATTATACTAGAATTAGACAAAATGAGACAAAACATTTCAATAGAAGTCCGATATTATGTGTAGTAGTTGGTGGGCGTTGTCTTTTACTCCCCGCCCATCGGGGCGCCACTCCCCTCGGCAGCGCCGCCCAGCCAACCCTGCTGCTAGGTAATGCACTAAAATATGATGTGTATTGCAATATTAAAGACTATAGTAATCTTACATAGATACGTGCTTTGCACCCCATTATGGACGATTCACACCAAATAGCCGGAGTCGGCACGCCACCAGACTCAAAGGAATTCGAACCCTCCATACAGACTAGACTTCGTATCCGGCAGCCGACCGGCTCCGACCGGCTGCCCGCAACCCACTCAAATATGAAATCTAACTTCTGCATGGAGGGTTCGAATTCCTTTGACTCTAGTGGGGTGCGCGTCGACTCCAGCCGTTTGATGTGAATCGTCCATTAATTTAGCCTTAGGGTGGTATTCCACTCATCCAATATCTTTGTCCAATATACTTGATGAAAGAAATTGGATGATTTCATCAAACTTGGATGGGACCCCGACATTTGATCAAATATTCTGATGACATTTAAATCAATATGGCTACGCATGAAAAAAATAAAACTTCGACAAACATATTGGATAAGTAAGTGGAATGGGCCTCCGTCAAAGAAATTTGATCAAAGATTGGACAAAGATATTGGATGAGTGGAATACCACCCTTAGGCTGCGGTGCAGCGGGCACGGCGCGACGAGTGGCAGTTCATACATTTCAATGATTTCAATCTTAGAACGCCTGCTCTTCGCCCCGCTGCCTGCTAGCACACAGACCAAGGACTTAGGCTGCTCTTCTACCTAAGATATATGTCTCCTCTCCACATAATTTGGCTAAACAAAGCTACGTAGCATGTGTGACTTGAATAAGTGATAGATAAATAACTAAATATGATAACCAGCTCGGCTAGTATGATAGCTTATACCGTCACGTTATATGGCCAAAATGTACTGAAACGTCACATAAAACGTGACGGTATAAGCTATCATACTAGCCGGGCAGCTAAGGTATGCATTATCATCATGTCAGCCGAAGGACTTCTACTGCTTCTTGGCCGCCGGCCAAGAAGTCATGTAGGGAGCCATAAACAGACTCCTCTTGTTTTTAGCCCTTTAGTTTTACTATGTATCATTTTTATACCAGTCACTGAAACCGGGGTCTCATTACAACCAGTCACAAAATCCCCTGACACAAAATAAGTTTAACGTGTCTGTTTGTGTATGTGCCCCGCCCACTGCCACTTAAGTTTAGCGATTCGGAGGGCTATATCGGTCACTTTGGTTCTGCTGCGGATGGCCTCATTCCTGATGCGATCACGCAGAGAAACTCCCAATATAGCTCTCTCCATTGCCCTTTGGGTGACTTTGAGCCTTCTTATGAGGCCCATAGTCAGCGACCACGTTTCAGTGCCATATGTCATCACTGACAACACACACTGGTCAAAGACTTTTGTCTTGAGACACTGCGGAATATTGGACGAAAAGATGTGCCGTAGCTTCCCGAACGCTGCCCAGCCGAGTCGGATTCGACGATTAACCTCTTTCTCGAAGTTGGACCTACCTAACTGGACAGTCTGTCCTAGGTATATGTAATCGTCTACAACTTCGAGCGTAAAGTCTCCGATTGTTAAGGGAGTTGGTGCGACATGGACATTTGACATGATCTTCGTCTTGTCCATGTTCATCCTTAGACCAACTCGCTCGGAGGCTTTACTGAGGTCATTGAGCATTGTACTTAAATCCTCCATGGTCTCAGCCAAGACTACTATATCGTCAGCAAACCGAATTTGAGTGAGGTAGTCGCCGTTTATGTTGATGCCTAGCCTTCTCCAGTCCAGAGTCTTGAAAACATCCTCCAGTGCAGCGGAGAACAGTTTAGGAGAAATAACATCTCCTTGCCTGACTCCCCGCTGCAACGGAATAGGTTTCGAGTTCTGGTCCTGGAGTTTGACTGACATAGTGGCGTTCCTGTACAAACACTTCAGCACTTCGATATAGCGGTAGTCCACTTGGCACCGCTGTAGAGATTGTAGTACAGCCCAGGTTTCAATCGAATCGAAGGCTTTCTCGTAGTCCACGAACGCTAAACAGAGGGGCAGGTTATACTCCTCAGTCTTCTGTATAACCTGACGTAGCGTATGGATGTGGTCTACGGTGCTAAAGCCTCTTCGGAAACCGGCTTGTTCGGGAGGCTGGAAGTCATCTAGCCTGCGTGCGAGACGGTTCGTAATGACTCTTGAAAACAGCTTATAGACATGGCTCAGAAGTGAGATGGGTCGGTAGTTCTTCAGTAAGGAGTTGTCACCCTTTTTGAAGAACAGCACCACCACACCTCTGTTCCATGCCTTTGGAGTTTTCCCTTCCAGTAAGACGGAGTCGAACAACTTCTGAAGGGCCCTAAGGACCGGTTTTCCACCCGCCTTCAGGAGTTCAGCTGTAATTCCGTCTTCACCGGGTGCCCTGTTGTTCTTCAGCTGCTTAAGAGCCATTCTAATCTCGTACAGGCTGATGTCCGGGATATCTTCGGTATAGTGCCGGGTTAATCTAGCTCTAGGGTCTTCCGCCAGACCAACTTCGGGTCTGCTAGTTGACGTGTATAGCTGTCCATAAAAGCACTCTATCTCACTCAGAAGCTCAGGTTTGGACGAAACGATTCTACCATCCTCAGTTTTTAATCTGGCGAGCTGGCTCTGCCCAATAGACAGATCTCTTGAGAACACTTTAGTGCCCTTATTCTGCTCGATGGCCTCTTCAATCCGATTTGTATTGAATTGGCGCAGATCGCGGGTAAGGGACTTAGAGATCTGTTTATTGAGCTGCCTGTATAATTTCGCATCGGCTGAAGACTGCAGAATCATCTCATTCCTTTCCTCGATGAGCCTCTGAGTGGAGATAGAGAGCCTTTTGGCTCTGAGTTCGTTGGGCCTTAAAGAACTTAGACCCAATGCTATGGACAGCTTCCACAAACCCGTCGTTGAATTCGTCCACATCGCCGCCTAGACAATCGAAACGGTTTTGGAGTTCCAGCTGAAAGCTCTCGGGGTTTTGGATTTGGACTGCTGCTGGACGGAGCGTGGACTTCATCAGTCGAGAGCGCTCTAGCTTGACGCATATATTCAATGTGCCTCTTACCAAACGATGATCACTTCCGGTTTTAACCGTATTGATCACAGAGACATCATTGAATATATGCCTCTTCGTCGACCTGATGAAGTCAATCTCGTTTTTTGTTGCACCGTCGGGACTCATCCAGGTCCACTTCATGTGCTCGCGTTTCTTGAAGAAGGAGTTCATCATGTAGAGTCCCTCCTTCTCCAAGAAACCAGGCAGTAGTTGGCCCCGGTGGTTCCGACTTCCAACTCCAAATTGCCCCACTCTCGGCTCTTCGCCGTCTCTCTTGCCCAGTTTCGCGTTGAAATCCCCCATAACAATGGTGAAGTAGGTTTTGGAACTATGCATGACCTTTGATATATCCTCATACATAGCCTCCACCTCGTCGTCGGAGTGTGCCGAGGTCGGCGCATACACCTGTATGACCGTCAACGAGTACCTCTCGGATACTCTGAGTATAAGGTACGCCACCCTAGCCGACAGACTCTCGATCTTCACCACGTTGTTCACGAGGGATTTGTGGACGATAAACCCGACACCTCCCTGGGACTGTTGGTCGCCCTCCCTGAAATAGAGCAAGTTACCGGACTTCAGGGTTATCGTGTCCTCCCCCTCTCTTCGGACTTCAGATAACCCTACGATATCCCAACGCAACTTGCTCAATCCTTCCTCCAGTTCCGCTATCTTTTCGTCGGTCCGCAGTGTTCGTGTGTTGTATGTTGCCAGGGCCAGAAGTCGTCGGTGGTGGTAGCCGGATCTTAACCGGAGATTCTTCGCACCCCTGACCCCGCTAATACCCTGGCCGCTACCAGAACCAGGGTACCGGGGGTCGCCGGAACCTCGGGGCCGTGGCCTGTTTGTGTATGTCATGAGGGGTAATTGCCATAATCGCCACGCTTGGCATGCGGGTTGGCGATCGCAGTATCTCCACCGCACTCCAGGGATGCTGCTGCCCATCCTCCGGTGGTCTTGGTCGTAGTTTTAGGACATACCCGGGTCCGTGGTATTATAACATACTGCATAGAAATCTGCCAAGTTAAGGCTCAAAATGCATTAAGCCGCAGTAAATCTAGACACGCGGTAGCGTGTCCAGCCAAGTTCACCCCAGGAACTGGCGGACAGCAGCCGTGTGTTATATTACACGAACCGTTTGGAGCCCCTTTTGACCCCCCAATAACTCCAAATCTACCCAACAGAAAAAAATGAAATTTGATACATGTATTACGATCCTCGAGAACAACTAGAACCTCAAATTTCATAAATATAGGTTTAATAATTATTGAGATATTAAATTCCAAAAAACGGCTTTTTTACCACTGACTGACTGACTAGTAATCAAAAACCTAACCCACTTCCAGGTGACCTAGAAAGCTGAAATTTGGCATGCAGCTTAGTAATTGTGTGTGTACACCAGAAAAAATTAGAAAACGGTGATTTTTTAATTTACTGCGGCTTAATGCATTTTGAGCCTTGGCAGTTTTCTATGCAGTATAATACCATAAAAGCCGTTGGATATTTAAGAAAACTGCCAAGTTAAAGCCAAAATGCATTAAGCCGCAGTAAATTAGGTTTAAGAATGTAGTACCGGACTTGGCACCATTTCAGAGAATCTGCTGAACTTGGCACCCATTTAGATCTCAATTCTTTTGTCGGTGAAGACGACGTTTTTCCAGGACCCTATGATCAAATTCTTATCTGATAAGAATGGGACTACCCCTGAAGTATACCGTTTCAAACAAAAAAAGATTTTTCCAAATCGGTTAATAAATGACGGAGTTCTGAGGTAACTAGCATAAATAATAGTAAAACTAATAACAAAATCACTGTTTTCTGATTTTTTCTGGTGTACACACACAATTACCAAGCTGCATGCCAAATTTCAGCTTTCTAGGTCACCTGAAAGTGGGTTAGGTTTTTGATTACCTACCTACTAGTCAATCAGTCAGTGGTAAAAATGCCGTTTTTTGGAATTTAATATCTCAATCATTATTAAACCTATATTTATGAAATTTGGAGTTCTAGTTGTTCTAAAGGATCTTAATACATGTAGTAAATTTCATTTTTTTATGTTAGATATCTTCGGAGTTATTGGGGGGTCAAAAGTGGCTCCAAACGGTTCGTGTAATATATATACCTAACACACGGCTGCTGTCCGCCAGTTCCTGGGGTGAACTTGGCTGGATAACTTGAATGTTGCTCAATAATTTTTTTGTGCACTGACTTAATCTTGTCATAAATGTCATAATAATTGGGGTGAGCAACAGGTGTCATCTTTTACGTAGGTATTAAGGTGTAAATGTAGGGACGTTTTCCTTACCTCTATTTAATGAAACCTCAGCATTTACTTATGCTCTTCATTACTAAGCACAAATGCTCGTTCAAGTAGGTACTACTTGATAACAGATGCACATAATAGTTTCCGATAGGCTGCAACAATGAGACCTAAGTACTAGGCAGCGCGCTCGATTTGATTCCACAAGAGTTTGTATGTAATGTGCACTCGCTGCATTTGTTTGTAATGACATCTGCGGGGGAGACGAGTGCGGGGGTCACGTGCCGCGGAAGGGCTGCGGGCGGGGTGGATTCAAGGTCGCGTCGCTTCCGCGTGCGCACGATATGGCAAAGCGCGAACGCAAATAACCTACAGAAATTATAACGTCCTTCATACTTACCATTCATGCATTTCTTTTTAAACTGTAAGACACTTCGGGCCGACGGTAAATGGTGACCTAAGTTGTTTTTATTACATGTACCGTCAAGAGCAAAAGTAAGTTAACACTTTTTCACCTTATCACAATGGCATAAGATGCAAAAGTGTTAAATTACTTTTGCTCTAGTTCAAAACAGCACGTCTCAGGACTTTCAGGTCGGCGGCCATTGCTTTGTAGTTGGAATTAGCTTTGAATCGTCACATACTTACTTAATAGTAAGTAATTAATGCATACGTAATGCATTTTGCATTATAAGTATCTGTAGTATTAGATTATTATGTTGTGATTGTGTTATGAAGGTATTATACATTATAAGTCGGTCTGGCGAGCCTCGTCAGCGCATGACCACAATTACCTCTAGCGCGATTGCGCAATAATAGTCGTAACCCTGCACTTGAACTACAACTGCGTTACGTAGCATCGTTTCATATCGATTAAATGTATAAGCAAACGTCAAATGATTTGATATTGTGGGATATATTGCGTATTATAGATGGTAAATAAATAAAAAAAACGAACATAGGTATTCATAAGAAAGCTATGGTCGCGTATGGTACGTTTTCAGAGGAATTTCTCCCTCGGACACTCCGACTGTGGAATGCGCTCCCTGCCGAGGTTTTCCAGGGTGACACCCCTGGAGTTGCAGACGTCCATAGGCTGCGGTGACTGCTTACCATCAGGCGGGCCGTACGCTTGTTTGCCACCGACATGGTAAAAAAGAAAGTTGTCTGGAAGAAAACGCTTTTTAGTGAAAAGACCGCCTGTTGTCTGTCTTTACTTTGATTCATTGATACATTTTTCATTTGACCTGAAAATAGATACCTATTAAAAATACATGTACAGCCGAGTTCGAAAGAATGTGCACCTAAGACGTGATCAAAAATATGTGAACACGTCTTTATTATTGAAGGCACAAGGTTTCATAGAATTTGTTGACCCTTTGGAAACGTACATATATTTATGAACTCGACTTTACACGTATTGGGCATATAAACACATAAGCGTGAGTTTATGTGTTTATATATATATGTACTTACGCCTATATTCCCAAAAGGTTAGGCAGAGCACACGAAAATTAATAATTTCAGTGCCTCTTTTAGCAATTGTAGCCATATATACACTTAAGAGCTAATAAACCAGGTACACTTTGTATGTAAATTGTACGAAGTGTATTTGTTTTATTCGCTCTTGACTTGAGTGTAGATGGAGAAAATGTGATATTGCAGAGACAGGTTGCTAGCCCATCGCCCACAACACACTTCAACCTGGTTCCCATAGTCGACTCTTACGACACTTAAGAGTAGAAAAAGGGTGGTGCTTTTCTAACCCGGCACCACACAAGTAAAATAAAAAAAAAATAATTAAGAAACTTATTATTTAAAAAGTATATGTAATTATTTAAATAGAAAGGTATAATGTTGTTATTCGTTTCATAATAATTAAGGGTCCTTATCGTTGAAAACGCTCATCTATTTCAGCTATTATACGTATTTTGTCATTTTCGTTTCGTCACTATCCAGTACAGAACTATTACGGCATATCATTATTTAACAAGTATTTTATGAACTTTGCATGAAGATATGTATACTAAATAAATATCGTTACAAACAACGCTCGCTCCAAATTTACATTTCTTTTTTCAATTCTAGGTATTACAGAATATAAAAGCAAAAAGACACGATTCAAGCAGTTAAATAAAGTAAAAACTTTTGTCATAATTTGAGTCCAAAAATTTTATAAATTGTAAGGCCTCTTAAGCTTATTTCTATGCGTAATGTATGTGTGTGTAATATTTGGGGAAAATCTTACACAAATCGACCTAGTCCCAAACTAAGCGAAGCTTGTACTATGGGTACTAGACGCCGATATACATTCTTATGTCTATATACAAAATAATAATGTATGTATTTATCTATATTAATACATACATTTTTTTCCTGATAAGAACTTGGAAGTTATTTAAGCTATACATATATCTATTAATTATATTATCGTCTACTACCCATAACACAAGCCTTATTGAGCTTATTATGGGATGGGACAATTGTCCCCTAATATTTATTTATTTAACTAAGGATAATTTTACTAAACGTAGTAATAATAGAGAAGGTAAATAAAATCTGAAACCCCAGTCTTTTTACGCTCACATTTAACGTAATAACAACACATTTATTTATTTATTTATTTAATAACTTAAGTCTATCATTACATGGTACCTAATGCGACAGACAAGAACGTAATTGGTATTATAATAGTAAAAAATAGCCATAACACATAAAACTCCTAAATAACTAAAGTTCCATCATAAAAAAAAATTAAGTAACAAACTTAACTATAAGCACATTAAACCAACTCTCGTCATATTATTTGTGTGCATCGAGAAATTACCATCGGAGAGCCGAGGTACCATTACTGAAACATTTTGTTCCGTGGCATAATCACCTGAGGTGGAGAAAGTGTCATGTGTGTGTGACGTCTGATTTCAAGTTAGACATAAATAGGTCATTATGTACTTGTTTACAAACAGCTTTAATGTTAACAGCACTCTCATATTGGTGACGGCTGAATTGAGTTTCTAAAACTTTATGGTAAACCACGTACTTATACGAGTGTACATAGTAAAGTTAACTGAAGCGTAGCGTAGCTTATAATATAATATACCTTGTTAAAAACATTGGTAAGTAGTAAGTATGATCCCATGGTCTGTTATGTTTTTTTTAATACTAAGTAAATAATTATTAAGATTAATCGGGGCATTCAGGGTCTTGGCTTTGACTTATAATTTAATTCTAATATCATTAATTAATTTATTGCTCCGTCGGAATCTTGGTTATGGCATTTGACACAACCGAATATTATTTCTTAAGTGTGACAAGTTAACAGATACCTTTTTTAAACAAAAATGTACCTACGTGAATACTCTGAAGCGTTAAATTGTTTATAACACTAATGTACGTTCTTTAAAAATGAGGATTAATTACGTTACCACTTTAGTTTAATCTAATTTCCCCTTTGAAATTATGAAACTCATCCTCAAAATAATTCCCCTAGAAAGTCCTTTATCTTTTACGATTGAATATGGATTCATAATCGTAAAAAAATTTTTATCGATTGTAGAATCTAATGTTGAACGTTCGTTCGTTAGTTGCACGTTTCTGTTTATTTTTATGATTCCGCCTGTTTTCTACTGAGTTTTAGCTCTACGGCCCTCGTTCTTCACGCAGCTCAAACACCGGCTAGGCTTTACGTCGATACCTCGGTATGTAATGCAGGCAATGCCGATGTGTACCTCTCAGCGCATCCTTATTCAATCTGCAAGTGACACCATTACAGCGATGAGCGCAATAAGTGTCGCCTGGATACTGTTCCTTGGGGATTGAGTTGAGAGAACATCTGTACACAGTCGAGTGTGAATGCAGAAAATGGTTTACAATTATTTTACTACTACTGAATTACGAATTAAAATGAATATGATTTCGCTTGATTGATTTATGTCGATTTGCTGTAGGTACTAATTTTGTCATCATCATCATCATCATGTCAGCCGAAAGACGTCCACTGCTGGACATAGGCCTCCCCCAAAGACTTCCACAATGACCGGTCCTGCGCCACCCGCATCCAGCGGACACCCGCGACCTTCACCAGGTGATCAGTCCACCGTGTGGGGGGCCTGCCCACGCTACGCCTTCCGGTACGTGGCTGCTACTCGAGAACCTTTCCGCCCCAACGGCCATCGGTACTACGTGCTATGTGCCCCGCCCACTGCCACTTAAGTTTAGCGATTCACAGGGCTATATCGGTCACTTTGGTTCTGCTGCGGATTGCCTCATTCGTGATGCGATCACGCAGAGAAACTCCCAACATAGCTCTCTCCATTGCCCTTTGGATGACTTGAGCCTTCTTATGAGGCCAATAGTAAGCGACCACGTTTCAGTGCCATATGTCATCACTGGCAACACACACTGGTCAAAGACTTTCGTCTTGAGACACTGCGGAATTATGGCAACTACCCCTCAATGACGTACACAAACAGGCCACGGCCCCGAGGTTCCGGCGACCCCCGGTACCCTGGTTCTGGTAGCGGCCAGGGTACTAGCGGGGTCAGGGGTGCGAAGAATCTCCGGTTAAGATCCGGCTACCACCACCGACGACTTCTGGCCCTGGCAACTAATTTTGTATTAAGCAGTAATGCTGCTAACGAAACTTCTAAATTTAAAATTAAGCAGCAGCTTTACGCCTCCCTGAGGCGTTGTATTAAGATGTAACTTCTGAAGGATTTCATGCCTAAGCTTGATTATTCCTATAGTTCCTTCAATTTGAAGTTTTGATTTACTTACCTTATGTTGATGATGGCCTTGGTACCTACGTAAGATTTACTTGAAAAATGTCATATTTATGTATGATTCAGTTGGATCAGGTTGCAGTTGTCCATTATCAATTTATTTAAAATCTGGATTAAAACAGATACCGGCCAAATAATCGCCAAGTTTACGTATTTTACTCTGTAACGCCATCCAACAATAAGTTAATTACTTAAGTGTAATCGATAATATATATAAGGAGAGTTCATGGCCCAGCGGCGCCAGCGTACCGCGTGCGGTATGCGAGGTTAAGCAATGTCGGACGAGGTCAGTCCTTGGATGCGTGACCGCTTTGAGTGGTTACTAACAGAGCGCTCCCGTGCTTTGGAAGGCACGTTAAGGCGTTGATCCCGGTTGCTGTCTATGATAGCAGTCGTTAAGCCAAGTTAGAGGCCTCCGGGCGGCTTGAGAACCTCTGGCCTATTTTCTACAATTCTCATTTATACTAGTCAACAAAACGAGTTGTCATATGCGTGTATATTCATGCTACTATTAAAATTCTTGTTACATTTGTCGTGTAAGCCCTGTCCTATAGTGTAGATAGGTACACATATGTGTACGATCACCAGCATCAATATCTGCCAGAGCAAGGCGCGCATAAATATCTGACGTTTCTTCTCTATCTCTGGGCAGTTAGGACGTATCAGATATATACTAGTATGCGCACTTTGTAGTGGCTGATGACTGTACCTATCTATCGTAGGAATAGGTACTCCGCTCAAAATAAAACACTATTAACAACGTTTACAAACCAATCAATTGACAACATTTCATTTTTAAACGTGTTTTATTAGAACGTTTTCCTCTTTTGGACTCTACTATTCCAATTAAATAGAGTCTAAAAGTGACAAACATTCAAATTCTTCGACGATACATTAGCATTTAAATTGTATATATGCCGTCAGTGAACGTTTTGATAATCGACAAAGCGGTATGAATGACCTCATTCCTCCTGATGGTTTAACCAGCAACTACCCCTTGCTAGCAGCTAAACGCCAAGGTTCATTTTCGGCCGCCCAAAATTTAATGACCGACTGAGCGTGAAAATTTCAATGTATGGACTTACTTTCCATGCATTGAAATTTTACCGAACACAGCTTATGATTACAGACGTTTTGGTGCAACCAAGCCTAATGCTGGTTGCACCGACTTACGATCACAAACTGATCAACGTTAAATATGGCGCCGGCAGCTGTCATCCCATAGAAACATGTCAAACATTTCATACATTAAAATTCTAACGAACACAGCTTACGACTACAGACGGTTTGGTGCAACCCAGCCTAAAGCTTATGTTTTGTGTTCGCAGTGCGCCTAACGCGAGCGCGGCACCGCCGTATGAGCTGACGGCGAGCGCGGGCGGCGGGTGCGCGGACGCCGCCGACGCGCTGCTGCCCGCGCAGCCGCACCAGCCGCACTCCTCGCAGGCGTGCCATGACCCGCGCAAGAGGAAGGAGAAGCATTTGTGAGTGCCTCGCCACATTATTTCTTGACGAATAAAGATATATTTTAGGGAGAGCTGGCACCGTTTGTTACTGTGTTATATCTTTTGACTTGAGCCATATCCAGCTTATATTATGCGACTTTTCATTTTTTAAAGGTGGTCAGGACTTCTTGAAATAAAATTATTTGGATTCCTACTCGTATTACATTGGGTATATAATCGCTACGCGACACTAAAAAAGGATAAAACTACAAAGCACGATGTAGTTCTGGTTTTTTAGTATACATAGAAAAATTTAACCTTAACTGATCCATACAACATACTAAATAATTTTTAAGAAAAAAAAAACCGACTTCAATGGGGAGTCCGGTGAAAGATTATTAATCTTAGATGGTGCACTCTTAGATTCCATACAATAAAATACAAAAATGGCTATAAGTATGTTTATAATTGTAGAAGACTAAGTACCCTCAATTCCTCATGAAATCATGGAAAAACCTTGCTTGCTTGACAAACAAAACGAAGAGAACAAATCGCCAAACGTGAACTACGCGTCGTTGAAGAGTTCCGTTCTGATCATCATCAGCAGTTCCACTTCATCAAATGTCACTTTTATGAATGAAAATGCTTGATTAGTTCATGAAAATACTAAAATCACTATTTGTGTGCCTTTCACATTTGAGGAGTTTCCTCGATTCCTAATGGATCCCATCATCAGAACTCGAGCATGACAAAAATCAATCGTGAAAATAGAACTTGCTTAACAAACACAGCTAGAAGGACAAATCGCCAAACGTGAACTTTTCGTCGTTGAAGAGTTCTGTTCTGATCATCATCAGCAGTTCCACTTCATCAAATGTCACATTTTTGTATGATAATGCTCGATTTGTTGATAAAAACACAAAAATCACTATATGTTTGTCTTTAAGATTTGAGGAGTTCCCTCAATTCCTCATGGATCCCATCATCAGAACTCGAGCATGACAAAAATTAATCGTGAAAGTAGAACTTGCTTAACAAACACAGCTAGGAGGACAAATCGCCAAACGTGAACTTTTCGTCGTTGAAGAGTTCTGTTCTGATCATCATCAGCAGTTCCACTTCATCCAATGTCACATTTTTGGATGCAAATGCTTGACTTGTTGATAAAAACACAAAAATCACTATATGTTTGCCTTAAAGATTTGAGGAGTTCCTTCAATTCCTCATGGATCCCATCATCAGAACTGCCTTTTGACAAAAACAGGACCAACTTGGATATATATACATACAATCAAAAAAAGAATTTTTCAAATCGGTTTAGAAATGACGGAGTTATGGAGTAACAAACATTAAAAAAAAAAAAAACATACAACTGAATTTGATAACCTCCTCTTTTGAAATCTTGAAGTCGGTTAAAAAACAGAACTAAATCGT
The DNA here is from genome assembly GCA_905163555.1 of Notocelia uddmanniana. Taxonomy (NCBI): domain Eukaryota; kingdom Metazoa; phylum Arthropoda; class Insecta; order Lepidoptera; family Tortricidae; genus Notocelia; species Notocelia uddmanniana. The sequence continues at coordinate 39,632,376 of LR991052.1, read as the reverse complement.
GCTTAATTTGCGATTATATTGTCGAATCCCACCGGGTTATACTGAGACATTATATAGTATGCTCTGTGTTTGTGTTGCAGCGGTGCGGATCGCTTTGAAATGTCCAACTGCGAGCCGAGTCTACGCGCCCCGGCCATCCCCTCCCCGCCCAGCTCTTCACGCAAACGCAAGGGCTCATCTTAGTAAGTTTAATGTCAATATGTAATCCTTTGGGTGTAGCAACTCTAATAGGTTTGGCGCAATATGTGCAGTCACCAGCTTTAAGAGTCCGCAGTAAGCTCGGTTCTCCATACAAACTTAGTTTCGCTCTCATTTTAAAATGGCATGCTGTAATCATTTGAAACATTGTTTACACAAGAGGATCCGGTATATCTAGGTCGGAAATTAGTTTCTGTTGCTTGAAATTATAATGGAGAAAAAATACAGCGATTATTAAAGTTTTCATACAAGACCTAAAAAAATCAAAACTCGCTGTATTTTTTGTCCATTCCAATTTATAGGAACAGAAAAATTTACATCAGGTGAAACTAAGGCCAATCGTCTGGTCAGTATTAAAAAAAAATAAGAATAACTATTTTTAAGTAGAATTTTAAAATACATATACCTACATGCCTCCTCATGTGTTTAAGTAGATTTATTTATTTATTGAATCTTTATTGTACTAAAGAAACCTTATCGTACAAAAGGCGAACTTAATGCCATATGGCATTCTCTACCAGTTAACCTTAAATTATTTTAAACAAAAAGTAATTGAGTTGTTATGATCTCTTCTTTTTTGGTTTGGTGGTAAGCAGACACCGTCCCCTATGGATACTCGCGACGCGACGCCTGAAGCGCGTTGCCGACCTTTTATTAACTTGAAGATTCAGTGTGATGGCAGCTAGATACATAATATGCGGGTCCCTCGCTCTCAACACAGCGCATCCTCTGTAGCTCTGGCGACCTTACTCACCACCAGGAACACAACACCACATGACCTAAGGAGCAAATAGTGGTGTTATTATGGCTGCGGTCTTCTGTAAGGAGATACTTTCTCAGTTGGGCTTACTTCCTCAGTGGACTGCTCTAAATAAGAGCGATATGACGTTCCGCTGTGTCCTACCCCTCATCATATAGACATTATATCTCTTCATAAATATGAACACCAAATTTCATTTAAATTGACGTATTTAAGTTAAAACTTTGTACGACTGGTTTTATTAAATTTACTGTTTCTACTTTTCATATACTTACATTTAATAAAATATAATGACATTAATAACAAATATAGTAGAGTACCTAACAGAGAAGAGGTGGCTATTATTCGTACATCATTGAAAGTTACACGTTTATCCATCGTTACACGTTTGCATTGAGTACCCTGTCATCGCAAATAAGAGTACAATGCGCGCAATTAGCGGCGCTCAGAGGCAGCGGCTGCGACCAGCGACGACAGTGGAGCGCCGGCGTTGCCGGGCGACTATTGCGACCGAAGCCCTCCAGCGCCCATCTGCGTCCCGACTCCCGACCCCGACGACATTTATAAAAATGTACCTTACAAACTTTTTAAAGGGTGAAACTTGTTATTGTTACAGATTTAAATACTCGAAGTAAAACAAAAAGTCGAGCAAAACAAAGTAAATTGTCTTTGTAAGGATTCAGAAAATTAAACTTAACGAAAAACTTTTTTCTGTGAAACCCTTTTAATTTTCTTAATAAATGTTGTTTACAATCTTGGAATAAAATCGATTCGCTAACCTGTACCTACTAATTAATCAAATGTCTCGAATGACGCAGGGATATTGACCCTTGATTTGCTAATAGAGTAATATAAGTTTTGTCCGTAAGGGCTTGCTTTCATTAGTCCAGATAATTGACGCGTTTGGGGTATTCGGCAGTTGATGCTGTGTTCATACTAATCAAGTTGCCGAAGATTTGGCGATAAATAATCATTGACGTGGAGACTATAGTGAAGCGCAATTTCTGAAACATGTCTTAATTTTCCTTAAGTGGCGGCAAATATTCCGATGTGGAAACATCGCCTATTCCTTTTGTTCATTTTGGCAGCAAGGCCTTTGTTTCATTTTATTACCAGTATCGTTTTCTGAGCGTAATTTATGTTACCAGTATGTAAACCTTACATTCAGTCATATCACTCACCATCCCACTCATACATACGCCATAGGACCCACTGGCGGGTAGCCCGTAGTGTTTTTTTTTGCAGACCGCTATTCTTGTGGGACATTGCCTGAATATTTTTTAAGATTTAAAATCGCAATCTAAAAAAATCATTTTTAATGTATTATTAACATTTTAGGTCGGTTATATAGCCGGAGTATGTTTATGACCAAAACATTTAAACGCTATTGTAGGCTGGTATGTCCCCGGGACCCGGGTATGTCCTAAAACTACGACCAAGACCACCGGGAGATGGGCAGCAGCATCCCTGGAGTGCGGTGGAAATACTGCGATCGCCAACCCGCATGCCAAGCGTGGCGATTATGGCATATACCCCTCGTGAATTTGGGGGAGGCCCATGTCCAGCAGCGGACGTCCTTTGGCTGATATGGTGGTGGTGGTGGTAGGCTGGTAAGTTATATTTACTTACCAGGTTACATCGGCACATATGTAGTTTCACGATTATATTGTTTACCTGTATTTTTAACATATCTGCATAATCTAAGGGTAGTAAACATACATACTTCCATACGTTTTATTAATAATTGTCGCCTTTTTTTTTCGTTATTATAATAGTATTACATTCGGGGGTTTAGTGTGCGGAGTAGAAGTAACAAACTGAGCAGCAGCCGCTTGTGTTTCTATACTACCTATATACAGCGCGAGGCCCGACACGCCCTTGGCTAGCTTTGAAAACGATTTCTAAGTCAATGGCTTTTGTAGATGTGATAAGAAAAGCTTGCCGGTTGGCCGGTGTTTTATTATAATGTGTATGCATGTAATATATATCATGTTGGTGTTTCAGTGGGGCCCCCAGCACGTGCGATGACGATGACGACACACGTTCCACCATCACCCTGCCCGACAAGAAGTGAGTGCTAGTTCTGTACCGTAGATCGTTCAATCCATGAAGACGCGTAAATGGGCCTTAGTGCCTTACGCATTTATTAACCTAAATCATAAATATTATCATACATAATATAAATATGCCACAATGCTAATAATAGTGGGAGCGCCAAACATGCAGAGCCCGCCCTTTTTAATGATGATTGTTTATTGCTATTTCCACATATTCGATGAATCAGACCACATTCAGACGATTGCTTAAATTGCAAGAAATTCTGAATATGTTTTATAGTATATTACGTACTCGTAAGTGTAGAACTTACTCTACTACTCGTGGAGCGATGGCCTCAGGGAGGGTGGTGAATTATTACCCAACGACGAAAAAACCAAAAGGGAGGGTAATGATTTTAGCACTCTACATTCTTAGACTGCTTAAATCATACATACTTATATATGTTTGCATTTTTTCCGTATGTTCAACCGCTACGCATTAATTACTTAACCCATTTAGATGAATGAGATTTAAATCGATTCGTTGTTATTGTCCGGGTCTCATATATGTGCGAAAAATATCAATATTGACAGAGATACAAATATGTAGACGTGGATGAAAACATTTTGCTATTTATCACATAGCATAATATTAAATCAACGAGGAGAAAATTCCGAATTCAAATACGTTAAATTAATAAAGCGTAACAAGAAAAGCATATAAGCTTTATTTGAAAGCATAAAACTATTAGAGCTATCTATCGACAGGTCTGAGTATCAACCGTGTAATTTATGTACATGCACAAATTGAGAAACAAAATGAGTTCAATAAAATGTACATATCTTTTGTTCACGGAAGGAATTCACTCCTATTTCGTAAAGAACCTTATTCAAAGGGTCTAGCAGGCTAAGCTAACAAGAGTGGCCCCCGCAAGGGAATTGGTTGTAATTTGAGGTGCAGTAGTGGCAGGACCTAAGAACACCGTATGCGTAATATCAGCCTTCGATATTTTTTTGTTTCAGACGATTATTCACGAAAATGTCAAAAAAAAGGTCATTTTTAAACTGTTATTTTAGCTAAACCAAGTAAGCGAGAGTAACAAAATAAATTCAGAATTAAGGAGCATAATATGGAGTTCATAATGCATATTTTTACAGACATTGATATCCTTACCCATTTCATTTTCATTAATTTTATTTTTCTTTCATTCATAATATTTCATGCAGTTTTCATTAATTATTTTATTCATAATTTTTTTCAATATATTTTTAAATAATTTTTACTATATCATATCATATCAATATAGTAGTAGTGGCAAATTAGTCTGTAGTAGGTATAACATCCTCTTTAGTTCATTATGAAATAATTAATTGACATTGATCAATGTGTAGTTGTAAATATATGACTAGGGTTAGGATTCTGGTGGCAGTTTAGCATTGCAGTGGAGTCGCCATTGTATTTTTTTAATTTGAATAAATGAATAATTGAACGATAAATCTATATTACAGTACCGGCCAATAATATATCACCTTTGCGTTTTATTGTATGAACGTGTATAGAGTAAACAAAACAATTTAGGTTTGTTGATTCATCGCATATTTTACTAGTTACATATTTTTCATACATTTTTGACGACAAGTGCAATGCAATACTGTAAATTACAATGATGATTATATAAAATAACATTTAATTTTTGTTTGCTTAAATGTCTATGTATTCAAGAGCTTGAACAACTTGCAACTGTTAAACGGTTGTCAAGATTATGAAAAACATATACTATGGCAATTTGTTCCATATTAGATGGCGTTATACGGTTTCTCAAGTTGAAAATCCAGTACTCAAAAATCCAGTACAAGTACAAGTGAATTCAAAAAAGAATTAATATTGACGTAGTAACAGAAGGTATTTCGAATGAATATTATATGCTATTACTGATACTGAAACTGAAGTATAAGTAGTATACTGAAACTTATTCCAATGAAAAATTGTTCAAGACCTTGAATAGGTATAACCTTGAATAATATTATACATTTCAACAATATATAATTATTTTTATTGAATTTTTATGAATCAATTTAATATAATGAAACCAATAAAAACAATCATTTATTCATTCATTCATTCAATCAAAAAATATATGAAAACGACTCCATTGCTCTTTGTTCACCCCAATGCCACCAAACATCCCAACTCTATATATGACACACAATTATTATTTTTTATTTTGTATAGTAAACATACGTACGTAAATGTTTTTTTTTGACATGACGCACCATGATTTTTCAAAATGTTTTTAAATGTATACGTAGTTGACAATTGTGACTTATTAAGTAATTTTTTTGGTAGTAGTATCTCCGCGAAAGGGGGAAAAAAATTAAGCGAAAAAAAAAAACCATTTTTTTTTCATCAAGTTCAAAGATATGAATGTCTGTAAAAATATGCATTATGAACCCCATTTCATGCTCTTTAATTCTAAATTTATTTGGTTACTCTCGCTTGCTTGGTTTAGGTATAATAACAATTTAATAATTACCTTGATTTTTTGACATTTTCGTGAATAAGTCTGAAACAAAAGAACATCGAAGGCTGATATTACGCATACAGTGTTCTTAGATCCTGCCACTACTGCACCTTAAATTACAACCAAATCCCTTGGGGGGCCGTTAGCTTAGCCTGCTAGACCCTTTCACTGACAAACATGTGCCTTACGAGGATAAGACTAGAAACATACCTGCAGAAGTTTAATCTGTTTAACTCGATCATGAACCGCCCATAGACAAAACCATTCCGAGATCGAGAAACGTCGCCGCGACAAGATGAACACGTACATCATGGAGCTGAGCGCTTTGATCCCGATGTGCGGCGCGATAGCTCGCAAGCTCGACAAGCTGACGGTGCTGCGCATGGCCGTGCAGCACATCCGGTCCGTGCTCGGCGCGCAGGCCGCCTGCCCCCTCACCGCGCGCCCGCGACCCGCCTTCCTCTCCGAACGCGAGGTCAATCAACTCATCCTTCAAGCTGCCCACGACTGCTTCCTCCTGGTGGTTGGCTGCGACCGAGGCCGGCTCTTGTTTGTTTCCACTTCAGTCAAGAGAATGCTTCAATATGATCAAGTAAGTTTATTTCTGCCACCGCTACCACACTGTTCTTAGATATCAAACTGCAAGGTGTCACTGCTGGGCAAAGGCCTCCCCCTTGACTTGCTGGATCAAAGCAGTTTCGGAACAGTACCATTATATTTTTAAGGGTTCCGTACCCGAAGGGTTCGTAATCCGGAGCTGGGGTCGGATAATAATGCAAAAATATATAAAAATACAAGCGCATTATAACAAAAAATTTAACGATGATTTCATTGATTTCAGTCGGAGCTACTGGGACAAAGCTTGTTTGATATTCTGCATCCAAAAGACGTGGCCAAAGTGAAGGAGCAACTGTCGTCCTCCTACCTCAGTCCTCGGGAGCGACTCATTGATGCGAAGAGTAAGTAGCTGAGTCTCCCGGTATCGTCGATCTTGCACCATTTATGATTCGATGGGGTCGTGTGTTTCAAACACATTGGGAGACGAGAGGCTTCATCCTGTTTTGGATTAATTTCTATTATTATTGACGCTTAGAGATCTTAAGATACAAGTTATACATTATTTATTATGAATTTGACGACGCCAAGAAATCGTATAACGGCATAAGAATAATTAGTATGAACCATAATTGGATGATCAGATTTGTAGTTTAGAAATTATGATTAGGTATTGTAATATTATTATATGCTTGCCAGCATGTGCCTAACATGTGCCCAGCAAGTGCCTAACCAAGGTAAATTAACTTAAATTCAGATGAACTAGATAAGTGACATATGCTAAGAAGCAAGAAAGCGATATACTCTCAAAACAACAATACACCATCTATATTGATTAAATAAATAAAAAGTGATTTTGACAATACAATCACATCAATGATGGCCGGCTCTATCTCTAACTCCATTTAATATATAGGGAACGGATGTTACTGTCTCATTTCAACAAACTGCTGTGGTTTTAACGTTTTTTAACCCGTGTAGAGAAAGCGTGTTCCTGTTCATGGATGTAGTAGATTGTAGCATAAGCTACTCGCAGTAGCCCCTTTCTAGTAGAATAAGCTCTGGCTAAAGTGCACGGTCGGAGTACTCCTGAACCGACGTTTTTTTCTTGGCTGCCTTCCGAGTAAACTCTTGCCTACCCCCGTGTTGTGTTGCGAAAAGTAGACACCGGGGTAACACTGTGTCGTTATGTTCAGCGATGTTGCCAGTAAAAGCGGACCTGGTGGCGGGCGCGTCGCGGCTATGCCCGGGCGCGCGGCGCTCCTTCCTGTGCCGCATTAAATGCAAGCTGGGCAACGATCCCCCGCCACAGCCCGCGCTCGTCAAGGAGGAGGGCGACTCCGCCAAGATCAGGAAGAAGAACAGCGAGAAGAAGTTCTGCGTTGTTCAGTGCACAGGTACGATAGGCCACTTTTTGATCTCATCACAGTTAACTGACCATCCTTAATGCAACTTACTCCTTCACTTTCGGGCATCCTTACTGACCTTATTGCAAAGAGATAAGTTTTACCAATGGTCCGTTAAATCTGACGCTAATAGTACGATTTAATGTCAAAAAGCCTAAATCCTAAAATGCCTTATTTTTTTCTCTAAACCAGTTTTTTAACATATAAGATTTGTTGTTCTCGTAAACCCTATCTTGTATATTTAGTATATTTGATTAAAAGCGAAATCGTTAGTAGGGTTTTTGAGATTTCAATTAAAAACAAACAAATAAATGTACAAATGTTACTCGTCTAATAGTATACGATGTTATGATATGAGACAAACATCTTTGTACATTTAGTCTTTTGAAAAACATTGTTTAGCATTTTTGGATTTTCGCATTATCACACTAAGTTTTGAGATCTGGTTTTAACACTAAGTTCTGAGGTGATTGGAGTATTCATCATCGTCATCATTCTCAGTCTCTAATCGCCCACTGTTGAGCACCTGCGCCTATCGCGAAAAAGCACCCGTCCCGGTACCGTGCTAGTCTCATCCAGGAGTGACCCGTGGTCTTTATAATGTCGCCAACCGTCGTCGGAGAATTAGGCAAAATAAGTATCAGTGTCATTGAGTCAGTCACCCAACGTGTCGCAGGCTACCTCAAGCTGGCGGCCCCCGTGGAGATGTGCGCGGGGGAGGGCGGCGACGAGGACGGCAGCCTGTCGTGCCTGGTGGCGGTGGCGCGCGCGCTGCCCGACCCAGCGCCCGCCGCGCCCGCGCCTGCGCCTGCGCGCGCGCCGCCCACACGCCGCCTGCAGTTCGTCTCCCGGCACGCTACCGACGGGAAATTCGTCTTTGTCGACCAAAGGTAACGAATACACAGCACTATAATAATTTATACCAAAAAAACCGACTCCAATTTTGTACTTCACCATGCCCACACAAATGAAATTTTTACATAGCCTTCCCACTTAACCATCTGTACTGCTTTCCGATAGGAAATGAGGTGGTTACTACATACATATCCCAGCTAAATCACTTTATATGGGCCGATGATATTTGAGGAATTCCGTCGATTCCTCAGGGCACTCATACTGACCTTCAGTTCCTCAGCATAACTTACACTGCGTAAATGTGTATTTTCACGAGCATTAGTTACGTGGTCGCCACTCGAGAACCTTTCCGCCCCAACGGCCATCGGTTCTGCGTGCTATCTGCCCCGCCCACTGCCACTAAGTTTAGCGATTCGGCGATTCGGAATGATAGGAATAAATAAATATTAGGGGACAATTCTTTTTTGCACACGTCGAACTATTCTCCTAGTAAGAAGCTCAATAAGGCTTGGGTTATGGGTCCACGATTAAATAAGTAAATTCTTCTTAATAGTCCTTCGTTTTATTTACGTTATCACAAAATATGTTGCCTCGCTCAGATCGACTTACACACTGCCTCATCCGTCAACTCATTTGCCATTCCAAAGCAAATCAAAGTACATTAGAACGTTCCTTATTCATCATCTAACAGCCAGCACCTTACACCACCATCACGAAATACCAATCCCACACTCGGCCATCCTACAATCATGTACTGGTCCCTCAGTCATCGCACCTTCAGACACCGCACTACCCGTCGCCAGCTGTCACATCTTCCTTACATCTTCATACTCGTAGCACACACTGCCTACTTAGTAAAACACCGTACAAATAAAACCGATACTTAAAGACACACGAAAACACATAATAACACACTCTGAACGCCGCCTCTTTGAAGTCCCGCGTACTGTCTGCCTGCACAAAGCCGCTGCGTCGAACGCTCTGGATGCACTCCTTGCGTCCTCCGTCTTTCTCCAGTGCGATGGTAAGCTCACAAAGTACAATATATATACTGAGACAGATATATCTGTGAAATAATCCACATAGATCGTAGCGCCGCTGTGGTATTTAGTAAGAACTAACCGCACGACCGCTGCATCTATGTCACTCCAATATGCAAGTGCGATAGAGATAGCACCTAGTGACATCTGGTTTGTACCAGATGTCACTAGGTGCTATCTCTATAGAAAAAATCGTACTCCGAGCTGAAAGGCCTCTGGGTAAGCTCCCGACAAGAACTGCTTTTCATCTTCAATTGCACGACTTTCACTGCTACAGGCCGTTTGTATTGATTTCCGTCCCTTCTAGCATTTAGCCGAGTATAGCCATAGAAACGACGCAGCATATTTAGTTTTTCAAAATCCAGAAAAATACATTTATTTTTTATTTTCTTACAAACAACATGCACGTCCACTTGGCAGGGTGACGCTGGCGCTGGGCTTCCTGCCGCAGGAGTTGCTCGACACGAGCCTGTACGAGTACGTGGGCGCGGACGCGCTCGGCGCGGTGGCGCGCGCGCACAAGGCCGCGCTGCTGAGCCGCGAGCCGCTGCTCACGCCGCCATTCACCTTCCGCCGCAAGAACGGCACGCTCGCGCGTGTGCAAAGTCACTTCAAACCGTTCAAGTGAGTACACTACCCGGACCCTGGTATGCCCTAAAACTACGACCAAGACCACCGGGGGATGGGCAGCAGCATCCCTGGGGTGTTAATATTTTCGTCACCGAACCAAAGGAAAAGCTTCCGATAAGTGTACGCGAACGCACAAACTTTTCTTTCAGTATTTTCCGATTCAAATCAAGAAAATATAACCGTATTTTTTCTTGTACCTACCAGCAATAACTAACAAAAACGCCAGTGGCAATAATAACGCAAGAGTTGTGCTCACATATTTTGAGCACTTTATCCGTGCTTTAGTTTTCTCCGCTATGTTGTGCTGCACGTAAACCTGTGTATCTTAACTATTATGTTACAATATGTATAAATCCTGGACCCGGGTATGTCCTTAAACTACGACCAAGACCACCGGGGAATGGGCAGCAGCATTCCTAGAGTGCGGTGGAGATACTGCGATCGCCAACCCGCATGCCAAGCGTGGCGATTATGGCATTTACCCCCCATGAAATTGGGGGAGGCCTATGTCCAGCAGTGGACGTCCTAGGGCTGATGTGGTGGATCCGGACCCGGGTATGTCTCAAAACTACGACCAAGACCACATACTGCGATCGCCTGCATGCCAAGCGTGGCGATCAGTGGCGGCTGCTGACTACGTGAACCGGTGGTGCGCTAGTTTATGGATTTATGAAATACTATAATATATAACTCAAAAAATGTAATACAAGCACATTTCCCTACAATTTTTTTTTTATGTATTACCTCAATCCGTCGATTTTGGTCAATGGCAAATGGTTTTATATCAAGACATGACCTTGGCGGCCCAATCGATTTTATTTCTAATTTATCAATCACTAAAAGTTTTATTATTGTTTTTAATATTCTCGATATTCAAGTTCACACTTATTTTTTCCATTAAACACACAGTTCGTCACTTCATAAAAGATAGTCACACACACTTTACAAAAACAAACAATTAACACGAAATACGAATAATGGCGCGATACGAGAAAAGTGCAGGCCATGTTATTATTATTAACCAACTAAGCTAACTTGACAATTGGCGCGCAAGAAAATCTTTATATTTTGAGCGTTTACTTCGCTTGGTCGGGTAATACCGCCGCCAGCCGCCTGTGGGCTCCGTGCGCCGCACCAGATTAACCTATTTCTTCATAGTCTTTGTACGGAGTATCTTCCGTCTCACGCGCCCGGCGTTCTAACGCGATTCTCATAGAAATTGTACTGGCTAGTGCGTGCGCTCCACGAAGCGCACGGAGAGGTTTTTTGAGACTGAGCGAAAAAGAGTTTTAAAGACTACGACATAGCGTAGTGGTTTCTTTGCATTTTTTAAAATGTAATGTATGTATGTATAGTACAGATAATTGCGATTGTTTTATTGATGGTGTTAAATTTTTGGTAGTGCAACGCACGAGCGCACTCAAGGTACAGCCGCCACTGGTGGCGATTATGGCACTAACCCCCAATTGGAGGAGGCCTATGTCCAGCAGTGGACGTCCTTCGGCTGATATGGTGGTGGCGGTGGAAGTACACTACAGCTGCACATCGAGTCCAAGCCGAGCGTGAGGCTGAAAACAGTGTTCGACGGACAGTCAGCGCGTGTGCTCGTTCGGGCGTAGCTATCGCTGTAGAAAGCATATTGTGCGTTCAGAGTGATGCTCACCGTCAGCGTGTATGGGGCCATAGAAAAACACGCCTGACCGACCATACGTGCTGACGTTGGTCGAGCACTGACCGGGGCCTGAAACTCTACTACACTCGGATTTTTTAACCCCCAACGCGCAACGCAAAAGAGGGGTGCCATAATACATGTTTAACGTGTGTATCTGTGTAAATATGTATCTGTCTGTGGCTTCGTTGCACTTAAACGGTTTATTTACTTGATAGCACGTTTTCCAAAGATGCTTATTGGACATGTTTTATCAAAATCGGTTCAGCCGTTATTGAGATATGGAACTTTGAAATGAAAATGTCGGGGGATTTTTAACTTTTCTAAACAGTCAGTTGTCATCCATTAAGTACTGCCCATAGTAAAATGTATGGTAGGCTTATTTGTTCATTACATAGAACTCGTATGGCATAGTACTTTATGATTAAATAAAAACTAGCATAGTTTACAGTAAACCTATTTTGCTTCTCTGAGCTACAGCATGCAGTATAGAAATTTACCATTCAGGCCTTGCTGCTGCAACTCCTGACTTGAAATAGGTGGTAGGGTCTTTTCCTCTGCTTGGTTTGACGAATATAATATTATCTTGGTCAAGTGGAGCCCTTGCCGTGACTAGTGTCAGGTTATACACATTTTTGAATTTATACCGTTTTTCGGAGCACATATACACAAGGATTAGTAATAGGTAAAAAAATGTGTACTAAAGTTCATTATTGTAATAGCTTTTCAACTATTTTGTTGGCACGCTCTTAGTATCGTAAATTTTGTAAAAATACCGTTTCCAGTAACCATTTTATCATGTCACATTTTTGAATTTATACCGTTTTTCGGAGCACATATACACAAGGATTAGTAATAGGTAAAAAAATGTGTACTAAAGTTCATTATTGTAATAGCTTTACAACAATTTTGTTGGCACGCTCTTAGTATCGTAAATTTTGTAAAAATACCGTTTCCGGTAACCATTTTATCATGTCACATTTTTGAATTTATACCGTTTTTCGGAGCACATATACACAAGGATTAGTAATAGGTAAAAAATGTGTACTAAAGTTCATTATTGTAATATCTTTACAACTATTTTGTTGGCACGCTCTTAGTATCGTAAATTTTGTAAAAAATACCGTTTCCAGTAACCATTTTATCATGGTCCTCTCAAACGTGATTGCAGGAACCCTTGGACCAAGGATGTGGAGTGCCTGGTGGCCAACAACACCATCCTCAGCGACAGCGAGGCAGCGCTCATGCCTGATTCCGAGCTCGGCTCCTTCGAGCTATACAAGCATAGTACGTATATAGGTCAATGGTTTTATTGATCTTATTCACATTGTTTGTGGGGGATCCTACATTTAGGAGCAAATCTAACGCGCCAGTTTGTAAGGAAATTCGATACAAAATATTCCCGTTTTATTTGCTCTTAACTACATGTCAATGCTTGAACGCATGCTATGTCATGTCTACGGAGGAGCTGGGCAGGGTCCGCTTGATCCCCGCCTCACGTCCCTATTTACGCCGCGCGTCGCGCTAAATTAGTGGTAGGCCTCTGTAACACATCTCTACGCTTAATTATCGAAACGAAGGAAAATATCGAAGAGTGATTATGATTAGTACCAGAGGTTTGTTGAATTGTGTCTTCATTGACCGTTTCATCTTGGAGTTTTGAAATCGGCAATTCCCTGGCATTCCTGGCAATGCCCTAGACCTACAATCACCTGATGCAAACGCTACCTATTGGGGGAATAATTTTAATATCACATTATACTAATTGAGTAAAGTGACTCTGTAATTTATGCCATACAACTAAGTAAATAAATCTTGGGCAAAAATACTTTTTTATGCACAAATGGTCGGTGGTTCTCCTCTACAGGTTACATTTCTCAACTGGTTCTCGTGAAATATTGTGAGCAGGTCCAATAACTATATCCGTATTAAACGAGCAAGATTTGTATGTTTACTTGTTTGTCTGTAATTGAAATCTCAAAAACGGCTCTAATGATTTTAATGAGATTTACAATATAGGTGTTCCCGGAACGAAAACATATCTAGCTAGGTCTTATCTTCGAGAAAACTCGTATTCCAACACGAGCATAGCTTGGTCGCTCAGGTACACTCGATTACAAAGAGCCGCCCAAAGTTACAAAAATATGTATCCATGTCTTTATTGACTTTATATTCAGGTCGTGGATACATATTTTTGTAACTTTAGTTGGATCAATCAATTTGCAGTCGACTGTACTAGAATTTATTATTTAATAAGTTATTGAAAAAATTGAAAATCTGGAAGTAATTATGCGAGTCATGTATGTAGCTCACAGATCCATTCAGTATATTTGCTTCAACTTGATAACTACGTACGTATAAACACACGTACACGCATGTATACGCACGTACGTACGTATACGCATGGGTACGTAGCTTAGCACGCGTAGCACATTAGCGTAGCACATTTATGGTGGACATAGACCCTAATGGGGCATTTCCATGTTGGCCCTAAAGCCCTGTCGGCAAGAATTCACAAACGCGAGTATATGGGCGGGTCTGGTATTCCTCGGCTCGCACAAACTTGTGTAAGTTTTTGGGGTAGATCGAGCAGAGTTCAGTGTCGGTTCTGACGTAGCGTATAAAATGGCATCCAAGCCTAGAGGGGACCATTCACGAAGGCGATGGCTTGGAAGTTGTGAATGTTTGCCGAGCTTAGACCGACATAGAAACATCCGATTAAATTTTATAGTCACCGTAACCTCTGATATGACGATGCCAGAATACGAGATACTTACAACTGTACGTTTCTATCAATTGGCGACATTTTTTTTTCTTTCTTATCGGCTTGAAAATAACAAGTCCGAAAACAATTTAATTTCTGTCAGCCCAAGATCCCACCGTAGATTGATGCACGTTTCGATTTTATTCAACAAATACTCCACCTAGTCTGCCAACGCACTATGCGGTGTGTCGCTGGGGTGCGATTTTTATGTGAAACCGCCTCTTTTGATCCACAACGCACTCTGCGGCTGGCCGCAAATCGCCTCCACCACCACCACCATATCAGCCCTAGGACGTCCACTGCTGGACATAGGCCTCCCCCAATTTCATGAGGGGTAAATGCCATAATCGCCACGCTTGGCATGCGGGTTGGCGATCGCAGTATCTCCACCGCACTCTAGGAATGCTGCTGCCCATTCCCCGGTGGTCTTGGTCGTAGTTTTAGGACATACCCGGGTCCACGCCCAGCCTCCAGCTAGCCGTAAGTGCATTGGCGGGCTTAGTATTTCTTACGTGACATGTTCCTTTTAATGAGTGCTAATATCACATTTTTCGGCGTTCAAGGGTGGGTAACCACCAGAGATGTGGGGATTGTACTGGGTGCCACTATAGAGCCAAAAATTAATAAGTTAACAAGCATAATACAAATATAGGTCGATTCACAAGAGCTGGCGCGGAATGTCTATGAAATTATTGACAGTTTCATACATTTTCCGCGCCAGCTCTTGTGAATCGACCTATACAACAGCCAACTACTATTGCTGTAGCAAATGTAGCAGCAGTAGTAACCAGCAAGTTGTGACGCTCGGGGACACCCTAATATAAAAAATACAAGTAGGTGCAATTGTCTTACGGTGGGATCTGTAATTTTAGGTAAGTAGGAAACAATATAAACAGGCCGAGTCGTATTCATCTGCTTGTTATGTTGTGCGTAGAGGCGAACGTCGCTGAGGCCGGGGCTGCGACCAACGAAGGCGCGAGTGACTTTCAGAGTGGCGTTTCAGAACTGGACCTGGAAATGCAGCGGCTGATAGATTCGCAGGTGGACTCGCACAAGATCGGCAGCGCCATTGCCACCGAGGCGCTGCGCCGCTCGCCGCCCGGCAACTCGCCCGACCTGCCGCCCGACGTGCTCCAGGACGCAGTCTTCTCACAACAGGTACTATACACGGCTGGACATAGGCAAAGTAGAAAATTAGCTTATATCAGTTAAAAAAATCTATACAAACGTCCGATTTGACGCACCCTCCCAGACACACGTCAATACCTACAGTAAACTTAAGGGTATCTCGGAGTCTTTCGGTCATGTCTGCCGCGCAAGTATTGCGTAGACTAAGTTGAAGAAGTTTATAATAAACAGTCGGGGGTGCTGGCCAATATTTTGATTTAACGTGACGCGACGTGACGAATGATTTGACTAAAATGCGATAAAATATTATTTGAAATAAAAAAGAGCATAATAAAATGTTGTGTGGTTTACGGGAGCTTAAATTCGTCCGTTGCAAAACCAGGATTTTAATAAATTAAGCATGAACAAGTTTGTTTACATGTTAACCAGTGCGCGTTTCTCGAACTTACAGTACCGGCCAATAATATATCCACCACCACCACCACATCAGCCCTAGGACGTCCACTGCTGGACATAGGCCTCCCCCAATTTCATGGGGGTAAATGCCATAATCGCCACGCTTGGCATGCGGGTTGGCGATCGCAGTATCTCCACCGCACTCTAAGAATGCTGCTGCCCATTCCCCGGTGGTCTTGGTCGTAGTTTAAGGACATACCCGGGTCCAATAATATATCACCTTTAGGTATTTAGGGCAAACATTTTTTTATATATTCCTAAATGTTTTTACCTTATCTCATCATGCAATAGGTAGTATTTGGGCTCTTTGGACGAGCGATAAGGAAACCTGGCCACATATAAAGGTTTTTATTTAGTTTTTTTTTCCGCAAAAACACTACATGACAGTTTTCCTACAGTTGTATGTAAATGTGAAAAAATTTGAATCCCTGTCAATCAACAAGCTATCTTTGCCGGCTACAAGCAAGGGCGTACCCACAAACAGCTTTCGCAGCAGTTTAGTGTATCAAGAACCACGATTACTAAGTTGCTGAAGCGATTAAAGTCACCAAGAAGTTCCATTGGCAATAAAACACGTGGCAGACCACTTTGTACTACACATGTGACCGACCGTAAAATTTTGCGAGTCTCACGTGAGAGTCCTCGGTTAACGGCGACGGATATAGTCAAAGAAATATCAACCCCAGGGCAGCGTACTCCATCTTTACGGACTGCCCTACGTCGTTTACAGAACGCCGGATTAAACGGAAGATGCCCTGTAAAGAAACCGCTTATATCTGAGAAGAACCGAAATATAAGAGTAGCTTGGCGTAAAGCACGCGAACACTGGACACCGAGACAATGGTCTGATATACTCTGGAGCGATGAGAGCAAGTTTCTTTTATTTGGAAGCGATGGTATAAAGTGGGTACGTCGCCCTACTGGTACCCGATATAAGCCCGAGTACCAACTTCCCACGGTAAAACACGGAGGAGGCTCTGTAATGGTGTGGGGTGCCTTTTCCGCTAAAGGCACCCCTGCATAAAGGCATCATGGACTAGAATGTGTACTTAGATATTCTGGACAATTTGATGTTACCATATGCACGACGATTTCTGGGCCGCGGGTTTTTGTTTCAGCAGGACAACGATCCAAAGCATCGTGCAAAACGGGTCACAGAATGGTTACGCCGGCGACGCGTTACTCTAATGGACTGGCCAAGCTCTACTCTAAAGGAATGTCATAAAATCCCTCAATCAACTATTGACGCTCTTGTGGACTCTGCCTAGACGCTGTAAAGCAGTTATTGAATCAAAAGGGTTTGCTACAAAGAATTAATGTTGTTACACTTTAATAAATATATTAAATGTTAATCTATCACTTCTTTTGATTTATAATAGGTTCATAAAGACCGACTGCACTTTGTTATGTTGTGCAGGTTTTAAGTATATACTCGTAATGAGTATCACTGTGCTTTAACATTATTTTATTGAAATATGCATTCTATTTTTTGGTAAAGCTCTGGGTAATATTTACACTTTATAATCTTAACAATATATTTTACTATATACATGTTTACTTAAAAAAACACAAAGGTGATATATTGTTGGCCGGTACTGTACGGTGGTAATATATAAGTTGTACGGTAGTAATTTATTGCGTATGCGACGATATGACGTGACAGCGAAACTGATCCATTGTTTCGGGTAACAATGGTAGCGTAAGTAAAAGCTAAGATAAAATCTTTAGCTACCCTCTAATGACACTTACGATTGGCCAGCCAGATTAATGATTTTGGACATTACCAAAAAGAGCAGGTACTATTTTATTAAAGCAGATCGCGCTGCTGCGCCCTACATGGGTTGTAAAGAACGTAAGCGAAGCCGCGGGATAAAATATAGCCTATTTAGTAGTTCCGGACAATACGATTACGTCCCCTACACATAAACTCTATTAATTACACAGTATACACAATACCTAGATTACCCGCTCAATGACATTTGAGTACCTTAGGAGTAGAATCAAAATCAATGTTTTAGTAAATATAATTTTTTTATTCAAATTTATCAAAATTTAGTGAGGCAACCCTATCGCTCCAACGGAGCCCAGGTCCGAAATGTTGAGATACTGTTAGCTATATACCTATTGTGACAGGCCTCTGCTTGGCATGACGATTGGCGATCGTAGTACCTTCACCGCACTCTACACTTCAAATGCATATTTTGGTATACTTCAGTTTCCTGCTTAGAGATTGTAAAGTTTGAGGTATGCCATAAATGGGTGAATTGTACATAGTCAAGGACCTAATATGTCTACTTTTTTTCCCATAGGGTTAGGAAAGTTACCCATATAAATTGTATGACATAACTTTTTTTTATTGCATTTCACCCAAATGAGAATATACGCATATCCTACAAATCGTGTGTTGTTATTTCGACGCTCTCGCTGGAACCGAATGATAGAGGGGATCGCAAGTTAGCAATCCTATAGATACATGTATGACTATAAGTCAATATAACCCACATTTTAATTTGTTTTCAAACTTTGGTACCATGGTCTGAAAATGCAAAATTGCCCCCTTAACACGCTTTTGTTTCTATAATATTATTATTAAAAAAAATGGTATTTATTGTTATTTATTAATTCAACAGCCGTCCCTAGTGGACAACATTTTCGGCGTGGAAATGACCGGTTTCAACCAAGTGCGCAACAACGTGTCGCTGAGCGCAGCGGGAGAGGACAGTCCACCTGCTCCCGGCGCGGGCGACCTCGCGGGGTCGCCGCCGTCCGTGTCGCCGCCGCTGCCATCTCTCGGACTCGACGGGAACGGCGAGGCCGCCATGGCCGTCATCATGAGCCTGCTCGAGGCTGACGCGGGCCTCGGCGGGCCTGTAAATTTTTCGGGCCTGCCGTGGCCGCTGCCATAACTGCAACCTTTACTGTAGGGTTGATTGTTTTTGTCATGTATAGTAAACGAACGGAATCTTATGTTAACCGTGAGCCTGCTGGAATATGATGCGAGCTCCAAGGGCCTGTCAATTTTTCGGTCCAATAGTGGCCGCTGCCTATGGCTGTAACCTCCTGAGATAGCACAGAAATAAAATGACAATAGAGTACCGATAACATTTCATCTATATTACTGATAATATTAATTTTAACTTAATGAGTTCAAAATGAAATTTCTATCAAGATACGAACGAGCCTATCAAAAGCCCGACGTCGAAGGCAGTGGCTGACTAATTGGCTTAGGGAGCAGCAACTAGCGCCGTGGTCTGCTCTATTTATACGAATATTAAATGAATACTTTCGTTAAAATACAGTCTCGGTAAGCAGGGCTAGATTAATAGTACATTACACACTAGAGCAGTAAAGTGGAAATCACGGCTTCCTTTTCTACCGCCTTTGGTGTGTCCAAATTTTTACGCCCCACCTTGGCCTTGAAATGGGTATTTATAATATACGAAATTATTTACATCTTTACCTTGATAGAAAATATGGCCCAGGGTGGCGTAAATGTTATCGTAATTAATTGGTTTATTGTTCTTTAGCTAGTTATTTTCATATTTGATATGACGATCATGAAATATCTGCAAGATTATTTTGCAATTCATTTTTGTGGCATCTGCCAATTGCATAGTCTAAGAGATCTTATTCTACAGTTTTCGAAAAGAAACTTCGATGTGGCAAAACTATCCTAATTCTATAATTAAGTATAACGTATGCTAAACACGTGTATTCCGGATCTGGAAGACGCGCCCCATTCTTCTTACTACTGATAGTATGAGTTGGAGAAAAAGCGCCAAATTTGGTACATATTCTATAAGAATTATATACAAACTCAAAACATGTAGAGAAGAGGTGTATTTTATACTTACTTATATTTTTGTTTCTAATTGTGAATGTTTAAAAATACATATAATCAAATCGCCATAGATCTGTCAAGTCGTATCAAGGAATGATTTAAGGCGTGACTGATCCGCTCACAATCCATAGCCCAACCCTTAATAGACTACTAAGATTTCGCGGACTGCAATATAGAATAAATATTTTTTTAATATTATTTTTAAATTATCTTGTACGCCATAAAGTAGTAATAGAGAGAGAGAGAGAGAGAACAAGAAGTAACAGAGTCCATACTGCAACTTGTTCTATAACTTTTGTCTCGTGTACAAAAATGAAATCGGGAACAAGTGATGTACTCGTAGCTGTTTGTAAATAAATTTGAATTCGTTTTATAAAACGCGCAATTCTACCTGCAGCTGCATGCAACACTTTTGTGCAATATATTCCAATCGCTGCAATTGTACTTTAGTTCGGATTTTATAAGTTTGTTATCTATGTACCAGGCTTCAAGTCTACGCTCACGAGCTTAGTTTTGTTTATAAATTACCACATTTTCAGCCCGTGTAGAAGTCCTAGCCAATAACGAAGCCATTAATTGCACGTTTTTAACCCTTTGAACGCCAAGAACCTATAAAGTGGTCGTGTGTCGTCGCGCCCACCACGCCAATAACCACTAAAAAGGTCGGAGTGAAGGTGTACTTGATTATGAAAAAATCTATTATGAACTCTTTTTATTTGTTTTTATTGGTTTAAACGTTACATAAATTTTTGACACCTTGGCGTCTGAGTGATTACGTATATATAATGTACTCTTTGGTGATCACTTCATTCAAATATGAAAGCGTTCAAAGGGTTAAAAAACCTGTCCAATTCATTGTTTTTTATTTTATATGTTACTGTTACATAATTGTATTTTTGATGAATTTTTATCAATAATTAGAATCCAAATTTGTATCTAGTCTAGTTATGTTGCTCCATAGTAATAGTGCTCGGACTGCTCGGCCGCGTGTTGCGTTACTACGATAGTAGCCAAATGAAATATCTCAACACGTCTTTATTACTGTACAGTATTGATGTAATAAGAAGTATTTCGCTACTTTGGCTTTGTTCTGCCTGCATCTACAGCGTACACTAACATACATACATAATTATGCACATATATCATACGCATGTATGAACACTATGAACTAGTCTTGGAAATCTCGCACTGTTCTTTAAACGAAGTAAAAGTAATATTTTGTTTGCTACGCAGCATGCACTACATAGCATGTCCTGTTCCCAGCAGCCCAGTCCCCTCTTGGGTGATGTTATCCAGTCAGATCGAGTACTCGTCTTTTGTGCAACTGCTTAATACCTACTTAAGATCTGGAGCGAATTTAATTTATCGTTTAGATAAAATTGTATGTATATATGTCTATTATTGTTGGGTTTTAGTTACGTTTGTCGTGACTAGTGTAGTTGTCATGTAAAATCTTAGTTTGCCTTCTGTGCCGTTTCACGGGAGTCAATTCTCTCACTGAAATGAGAAAGGTTAGAGACGCTTTCTTCATTGTTATAACGGTGACGGTGAAACAGACGTGCGAGGTGGTAGTCGCCTGTAGAAGTGTCTCCGGAAAAAGGAACGGCGGCTTAGATAATTTGTTAGTTAATATATTGTAGTTGGTTCCGTTTTTTATTAGTATATATTATTGTTAAAAATTGTTTTCCTAATGCAAAGTTTATATTTGTACTATATTAGTTTTAAGACTGCAATGCGAATTGTTGTTTATCAGGAACGTATTTTTGGGGTAGATGCAAATGAAATACCATTTTTAATAAAGTCTATGCTGCAATCAATTCTATTTTATTTATACTTTATCTACCAATTCACAACTAAACGTTGAATGAGCCTTGTTGTACTTTATGCATTGCCCTTTTAGGAAACGGACGAGCTCCTGGAGAATTAACATGTACACTGGTACTGAAATGTGTCGTTATAATTAAATTAAACATGATTTACTATTCCTGGATGATGATAAACCTTTTAGTATACAGCGTAAAAAGCACACCGGAGGAACTAGTGGGAAAGACTAGTTTAACTTATACAATACAACGATAAGTATAAACAATATAAACATGGTTTAGCTACCTCAATTAGCAAAGTCGAAATTTGAAATATGCGTCAAGTTTTATGATATTGTTTCAATGTACATACATTGCGTGCTGAACTAATTGTTACAGAGCTGAATAAACTCATCAGTGCGTACAAGATGTTTCAACTGTCTCGGGTTTCAATTCGCGGTATTCTATTTACACGCGGGCGTTTTGACATTCAACAAAGCTAATCGTAAATGCGTTATGTGGCGTTGGTCCGGCGGTAGGTGGAGCGCTAGTCCATGACGTCGCCGTACTTGTTTGTGTTGGGCGGGGTGGGCTGCGCCTCCACCACCGGCGCGGCGCGGGTTATCGGCGGCGCCGCGTTGGGATCGAGTCTGGAATAAAATCACAACCATTACGTACAGGCGCACAATACCTAATGCCATAAATTAATAGGCTGTTTAAGCTAAAATTCTATTAAATTGATTTATTTTTAACTGTCACCGTTAAAAACAAACGAATTTAACAAGGTAATGTTTGTGAGAGAGTCAATAGTTATTTGTTCAAAGTATTTTTTTGCTGCGAGTGTTGATGTTGAGTCCCGAGCAAGCGAATGATTGTATAATTAAATCACGAGCGTATCGAGTGCTTCAAAATTAGAATCTTGAGCGTACCGAGGGACTCAAAGACACGAGATGCAAATATCTTTGCTTTCGTGTGATACAACTTTTCACCTCAGCGGCGAGAACATATAACGCAAAGGAATAAATAGAGAGAATGAAGTTACTTAAACTAACCTAAGATGTGAAAAATTAAAATGTAAGTTTTTTCACGCTCCCAGTAAAATTGCATTTTGCTCACTGGTTTCAAGCAGGAAAAGTCGTTTTCACGCTCGCAGCAAAATTGCATTTTGCTCACTGGTTTCAAGCAGCAAAACCGCCATTTTCGAGCCGCTGAGGTGAAAAGATATTTAACTTTAGTAGTAGAGTAACTTGATTTCAATTTAATGTTGATGTGTTGCGCGCCTATATTAGGCCCTGGTATTCTGGGTGCCGATTAGTGGAGGTTTACTCTTAGGTGTATCATATACCGTATATGGAATATGGAAATGCCTGGACATGTTTTAAATGACCACGGACATGGCTAACTTTTTTCAGAAGAGAGTAATAAATAAGAATCCTAATTGAAAGCAGGCAATAGCTCTGACAGCATTCGTAACACTTATAGCTGATCCTGGCCCGTGAATGTGAAAAGGTTAAACAGTATTGCACATCATAAAGCTCTCCTGGCAGCTGTGAAGTTACTCGAAATATCCCAATACTGGGCGTGGTACAATTACCATAGCCTCTTAGGCTGGGTTGCATTAAACCGCCTGTAATTGTAAGCGGTGTTCGTTAAAATTTGAATGTATGAAAAGTTTGACAAAGGTCTATGAGGTGACAGCTGTCGGCGCCATATTTAACGTTGATTGGTCTGTGTTGGTGTAACCGAGCCTTAGCCGTTGCATTGTTGTAAAACAACAAAAAGTCACCTGTAGGGGTCCTGCCTGGCGTCCGTGTACTCGCCGCGGTTCCTGCGCCTCAGGTCGTCGTAAGAGAGTGCGGAGCGTTTCCTCTCCGGGTCCAACGAGGGGAAACCACCACCTAAAACGACCAATTTTCACGGTTTTTTACCCTTTTTTAACTTGTCTGCAAAAGAAAATACCGTCGTTTAATTACAACTGTGCATAAGAACTAAGGATCCTGACTGGTGCTGAATTGGTAAGACACTTAAAGAAATGTCTTGTATTTTAATTATACTAATTAAAATACATTCAACACATTGACGATGTGACATTTCTTTAAGAGTTAGAGAGCTAGTTTCAAATGTTTGGGTTTTACGATTAAAATAAATAGTGATTGATTGCCTAGCTACTTATATTTTAGAAGTAAATTTTGTACGTTTGTATGCAGGAAATAATCTACTAAACGACGCATTCTCGAAAAATTATTTCACCAGTGTACCTATATAGTACAATCATCCATATTATATTTTTTCCGCCATTGTAAGTATTGGCTATGTGCGAAGTAGGTGGTGGGGGTAAGCTAAGCGATCGCAGCGCACATGGTGGCAGAAATGTGTAGCTTCCGGGGACATCAGTCAAATTTTCTTCAGTTTCCTTTTGGTTTCCTTCTATTTGTTTCGTTTGTATTTATTTATTTTTAGGTATATATTTTTTATTTATTTATTTCAGTTAAATTTCCAGTAAGGGATTTTCTCGCTTACTAAAATAAATAAAATATTCATGTGCCATTATTTGACTTCTCTGAGTTTAAAATTGTCCCGGGACCCATGACGTTTGACGTTTATGACGTGCACATAGCCAATAGTCCGCCAAGAAAGTGTTCTACTACTTTACATTCACACGTCAAACACACATACAAACTCACGCCTTTATTCCCTAAAAGCAGCGCAGAGCACACGAAAATTAATCTCAGTGCCACCTTTTGCTTTTTAACCGACTTCAAGATTTTAAAAGAAGAGGTTATCAATTCGGTTGTTTTTTTTTTTGTTTGTTACTCCATAACTCCGTCATTTCTTAACCGATTTGGAAAATTCTTTTTTTGATTGTAGGTATATATATCCAAGTTGGTCCCGTTTTTGTCAAAACGCAGTTCTGATGATGGGATCCATGAGAAATTGAGGGAACTTCTCAAATCTTAAAGGCAAACCTATAGTGATTTTTGCGTTTTTATCAACGAATTGAGCATTTTCATCCAAAACTGTGACATTTGATGAAGTGGAACTGCTGATGATGATCAGAACAGAACTCTTCAACGACGAAAAGTTCAAGTTTGGCGATTTGTCCTTCTAGCTGTGTTTGTTAAGCAAGTTCTATTTTCACGATTGATTTTTTTCATGCTCGAGTTCTGATGATGATCAGAACGGAACTCTTCAACGACGCGTAGTTCAAGTTTGGCGATTGAAATGGCTTTTAATTTTTCGACAGATGAATATTTTACACGGTCATCGCATATAATTATTTACTTCAACAAAAATACGATACACGCGCACAAAGCTCCTCTTTGTTCTCGTCTTCTACTATTTCATCGTATCTACTCAGTTTTCTCGCGCTTCAATTTCTCTCTACTCAACGCCAAGCGCCGTTTTTCTCTTAGTACTACAAGAAAGATTAGAAAAATAATAATTTGCCCGTTGAAAAAATCTTTAATCATAACCACAGATTAATGATCTTCCCAAGACTTGCTTGCAGATTTTGTCTGCGGGCAAATTGATATCACCATCAGCCGCAATCACATATATCGAAACGCGGAAGGATGCTCACAAAGACAACATTTTTCTCGACAGACAATGAGGTTAGAATGTTTAGGTTTAGGCTGGGTGGCACCAAACCGTCTGTAATCGTAAGCTCTGTTCGTTAAAATTGCCTATATGGAAAGTTTGACAAGTGCCTATGGGTTGACAGCTGCCGGCGCCATATTAAACGTTGACCAGTCTGTGATCGTACGTCGATGCAACCCAGCCTTAGTGAGCACCTTAAGCACTGGTACGATACAAGTGATGGCCACTGTACGTGAGCAAATCCTGACCTTCGTTATCGGGACGATAGGAATCGTCGGTGTACGCAGGACGGTCGGTGTCGAGGTCCAGCGAGCTGCCGGGGCCCGCGTCGGAGTAGATGTCGTTGGGCCCGGCGCCGAACATGCCCGGGGTACTTTGCATGTTAGTGCCGCTGAAATCAATGCTAATCATAACTACATTCAAGTGCAACTACCGTGTCCAACATTTGTTAGTTTTAATGTAGAGGGTAGGGTTTGCCGTCCCGGTCCCGATTTGTATGCAATTTCCCGGGAATTTAGGTACCAATACTGCATTTCAAAAATTGGAGTAAAATGTAGCACCGTTATCAAGATTATTGAGATATGAGTAAGCAAAGTCGTTCTCACCCGCCTGCCTTTCCATCCCTTTTTTCGCGGAGAAGTTGGCCGATGTAGCTTCCTGGGAGAGCCATCAATTTTTCAGCACATGCCTCCTGATAAGAGAGTTTTCCAACGAAGTACCCAACCAACACCGCAAACGATATTTTCGGAATCACACCGAACCGGGGATTCGGCTTCAAGTATCCTGCAATTATTATTTTTTGTAATTAGTGGTGTTATCAATTGTCTTGTTTAGCGTAAGAATGATTTATCGCATTTAAGTAGGTCACATTGTAAATGCCATGTTGTTTGTTAAGTATTTTTAGTACAGACAAATAGGGAACAGCACGGCTAGCACAAGACGGCTCGCGAGATAGACACTCATTAGATAGAAACGGATAATCTATCTCACGCGTGAGATAGCTCGCGCGCCGTCTTGTGTTAGCCGTGCCGTGAGTAGTCTTTTCACATGCATTGCAAAAATATGGGTGCATATAATACCCAACTTGCAAATAAAAGTGAATCAATCACATTTACACACATGTTAGAGTTGTTAGTACCTAAATTTTTACGCTTTTTTTAATACTACGACGGTGGCAAACTAGCTTACTGCCTGCCTGATGGTAAGCAGACACCGTAGCCTATGGACACTTGCGACTCCAGAGGAATCACAAGTGAGTTGCCAACCCTTTCTTGACTTGGGGATGCACGGTGTTGAGGTGACGTTCTATGCGGCCTACTCATAAGTACACTGGCCCGCAAAAGAAGGTATAACACTCATAAACGTGACGTTAACTTCTGTACTATTTAAATAAGAAAATTGAAATAAAACCATTATGTAAAAAAATTAGTTTTGGAAAGAGAACGTTTTGCACAAAAAAGCAAAACACTCTCTTTCCAAATGCTGTTTTTTTTACTTTTAGCTTTCTTGAAAAAAAACTGCTACACCTTCATTTGCAATAATAATAATAATCGTATGGCATTTATTTTCGAACCGTGAGATCTTCGAAAAGTCAAGTACGGTTGCCAGTTTGTTGCACTTTTAGCACCACCCAGGGGTCACGTGTAGGGTAACGGTGGATACTCCCTACGAACGCGGTGCAACTTCGACCCCCGATATTTTGTATAGTAACTCGTGCATTCAGTCCGAAAAAGCACCATATGGCGAAAATTTACAAAAAGTAATGGGATATCATTACAAACATACAAAATATCGGGGGTCGAAGTCATCAAAAGCATAAATGTGAAAATGGGAGCCAAGTTCAATTTTAATAATATGCGATGCTTGGTTGTCGACTTCGCTGAGAAAAGAATTGAGATGTAAATGGGTGCCAAGTTCCGTAGATTCTCTGAAATGGTGCCAAGTCCGGCACTACATTGTTTACAGTAAAACTATTACTGTGGCTTATGGATGAATTTTGAGCATTAACTTGGCAGTTTTCTTAAATATCCAACAGCTTTTATGGTATTATAACATACTACATAGAAAACTGCCAAGTTAAGGCTGATGTTTTTGATGGGATATCATAACTTTTTGACAATCTTTGCCAAATGGTGCTTTTTAACAGCGAATGCACAAGTTACTATACAAAATACCCAAATTGCTATAGGTGTCCCTCAAATATTTGAAGAGTTCCCTCGATTTCTCCCGGACCCTATGATCAGATTCTTACCTGATAACTATGGGACTACCCCTGAAGTATACTGTTTCAAACAAAAAAGAATTTTCCAAATCGGTTAATAAATGACGAAGTTCTGAGGTAACTAGCATAAATAATAACAATAATAAAAGTAATAAAAAAAATCACTGTTTTCTGATTTTTTCTGGTGTACACACACATTTATTAAGCTGCATGCCACAGCTTTCTAGGTCACCTGGAAGTGGGTTAGGTTTTTGATTATAGGTCGATTCACAAGAGCTGGCGCGGAAAATGTATGTAACTGTGATTAATGTTATAGACATTCCGCGCCAGCTCTTGTGAATCGACCTATACTAGTCAGTCAGTCAGTGGTAAAATGCCGTTTTTTGGAATTTAATATCTCAATAATTATTAAACCTATTATTATGAAATTTGGGGTTCTAGTTGTTCTAAAGTATCTTAATACATGTACCAAATTTTTTTTTTTTATGTTAGATAGATTTGGAGTAATTGGGGGATCAAAAGTGGCGCCAAACGGTTCGTGTAATATAACACACGGCTGCTGTCTGCCAGTTCCTGGGGTGAACTTGGCTGGACACGCTGCCGCGTGTTTAGATAGCGCTAATTTTAAGTTAAATAAACTATTTCGATTTGTCACATAGTCTATTCTATACCAATTCCATTCATGTGGAGTAAAAAGTGGCTATGAGAGCTGCAGAGCTCGCATGTCGAGAAGTACATGTTAGTAGTTGTTATGATACACATGAAACCATACTTGTATTCCTGTGTAAGCCTATATCCTGAATAAAGACTTGTTTAAGTTGAAACTATTAAAAATAGGGTGGAAAGCCAGCAAGTTAAACATCAAGAAGTATTTGAATGGTACACGGAAAATCATGTCAAATTCTTATAATTACAAAACAAAAAGGAACCTAACTTATGACACGATACCAGGCGCAAACTAGCATTAAAATTATAAAGGACTAGACATATTTATTCAGTGTACCCTTAACTTGTACTATAACTTCGTGTTCTGTCCAATGAAAAAAAAGAGTGGAAAAAGCTGGAAGATGCCTTTGTGTCACAAAGACACACCAACACATACTTAGTTGAACTTTTTATTTTAACATAACACTTACATGTTGTTGGCAATAAAGACAAATAAATAAATAAGTATGTCAGCAGTAGCGGCACAAAACCTAAACTGAATGTGGGCAAGGTACATTTCGCGAGGCTCTCTGATGGTGTATGAAGAAGGGAATATAAAATTTCGGCTGTGAGGTGAGAGGCTCTTTTCACGCCTTACACGGCCTCTGTATGCCAGTTGCAGTATTAACAAATATCGCTGTGCCAAATACTTATACGACTAATTAGTGTCGAAACATACAATTTTTTATGATTATCTATAACTTTACAAATACCTGCAAAGCTGTTAATTGTTGACACCAGCATTTTCATAAAGTACAAGATATAGTTTAGCAAATAGGATCCAAGCCAAAAGAGAACACTACTGAAAATTATCTATGATTATGTACAAATTTACATTGCATTTGTTGAATCTTTTCAATAAACTGTATTTTTTACATTGAATAAATTACCAAAGAATGACACAGTGTAACAGTAAAAAATAGGTATCTGAACAAAGTGAACATATACAGCTTTTTGACAAATATTTTAGAGTTTTTAAGACTGTAAACTTAAGTTCAGTTAAATTGAGTAATAATCTGATTTAGAAGAAGAGCCTTGCCATGCAACACATTTATACAACAATAATAGATGATTAGTTATGAAGAAATTTCATTTAAATACACGAACATCGATATTATCTATTTCTCCATTACTACAGACCTTTCTGGATAGCCATGTAAGTTCCCACACCAAGAGAGGTGCCGAGGGGCAACGAGCGCTGGTAAAAACTCTCGCTATTGCACTGGGCCAGCACTCGGAGCTCATCAGCTGAGAACTTGTACGAGCCCTACAATAGTACAAAGATTTAACATGAACATTGATATCTCAGCAATTTCTTGATGTAGCCAATCCAACAATTGTTATGAAATCACTCCTTACCTGCAAAGGCGAATTTTGCCGCGGCCCCGGGGCCCCCGGCGTCAGCTGTTGTCCTGACCCATCTGGTTGGTACCCGAATACGTTTGGGTCATTCATTGCATTACTGTGTCAATTACAACAAGCTAAATATACAATCAACTTTTTTTTAACACAACCGCGCAGATTGGGCTACTTAGCTAATTTTCAACTTTTAGGTTGACAACCTGTTGACACTGACAATGACAGTACGTGCGTCGTTTTTAATTTAATTCTAGACCATGGTGACTGACACTACTGACACTATAATTAACCTATTTAACTTTGAACGGGTAACCGTTTGTTTGCCTCAAAGTCATACCGACTAGTGTGAGGTAAATAAAAAAAGTGGCACAACATATGACAAGGGAAAAAAATGATATCCGGCTTTATTATATATTAGGAGAGAGGATATTATTATATATTCGGAACAAATCCCGATGATCCACCGGCATAAACAATAATATGTCGTTTGCCGGTTGAAACGGATTTGAACACACCAGCCCGGCTAGTATGATAGCTTATACCGTCACGTTATATGGACAAAATGTACTGAAACGTCACATAAAACGTGACGGTATAAGCTATCATACTAGCCGGGCAGGGGTGCTACCGCGAACTTCAAAAATCGAACTTCGTATCGTACCGTCCCTTTCCGTCATATAGAGTATAACACGAGAGTGAAAAGGACCGCACGACAGGAAGTTCGATTTTCAAAGTTTGCGGTAGCACAGCTGGTTCATTTTCGCTTTCGCCAACATTTAGCATGGTTAAGAGAAGTATGGATGTAAATCTCATCTAATTAAACAAGAGGTATATTATTGTCCCTGGCTTCTTTTATAGCTGAATCCTGGACGGCTAAGAAAGTGCACGAACAAAAGCTGCACGTGGCGGAGCGGAGATTAAGATGCTCAGATGGGCCGGCGGTGTCACCCGTCTCGATAAGGTTCGAAATGAATATGTTGATGGATCGTTCCAAGTTGCACCGATTACGAAAAAACTCAAAAAAAGCCGGATGAGATGGTATGGACATGTTATGCGACGAGACGACAACTACTCAGTGAGGAAAGCTCTGAGTATCCCAAGCCACCCCAGAGGAAGAGGAAGACCACCTGCAACGTGGTGGTCCAATGTCGAAAAAGAGATCAGGACACTTAACCTGACCACTCAGACTACCCAGGATAGAATATCCTGGCGCCAACGTACGAGTTGCGCTCGACCCCATCTAAAATGGGAAATGGGCTGGACGAAGAAAGAGAGAGAGAGTATGGATTTTGCTTCAGTATTCATCGATATTCACGTGATGCGTATGCGTATTGTGATATAAGTGTAAGACGTGATAATAATTACTGTGTAAAAGGCTTAAGAAATGACATAAACTTTTTTGCAAAAACTGTGTCTCCTTGCGATTCCAATGTACAATCCCGAGAGTAGCGAGGCTTTTATGGAACACCGCCTGCTGCGTCAGCCGAAGCTGTCCCCTCTCGGTTGAGGCTTGCGCCCCCAGCCGTCGGCAAGCATGCAGGGCGACACCACACACTTGCCGACCAAAGGACCTCCACGCCGGGAGAGGGTGAAAAACCCCAGATTCACCCCCTCAGGTCCCCTTGTAACTTTTTATAGAGATTTTCTCCCTCGCAGCCACCACCCGTCCCCGGCCTATTGGTGACACCCCCCGCTCCCAACTATAACGGCCCTCTGCCGCAGTCAGGGTTACGGGTCCGTAATTATTCATACAGGCATACAGTATGGCCTGTCCCTCTCGCCGCACCTGGGGTGTCTTGTGACTCCCTAGTGCGGCACCCCCCAACGGGGGGGCCGTTGGTCGCATCTGGTGTGTCCTCCGCTAAAACACCCAGAGCGACCCCGTCTCCGGGTTATTGGTAGCACTAAGTAAGCGATCCCTCCGAAGATGAATCACGGGTATCAGCGTTATTCGTTCCATTCGGTTTTCGTTCAATTCGTATGTCGTGTCATTCTGGATTCGTCACACATTCTTTATTCGTCTTGTTCGCTATATGTCTTAATCTTCCTAAGCCTAATTCTGTAACTTGTCTCATTCTTAATAAATCTCAATCGTATTTCGTCACGTCTTCCTAGGACTCATTCTTCATTCTTCTTTTTCGATTTTAGTCTCATTCAATTATTCGCCTAAATTTTTTGGACACGTTCGATGTTGGTCACATTCGTAATTAGTCTCATTCGTTTTCAGTCCAATTCTAAGTTCGTTTCATTCGTTTTGCGTCTTGTTCACTGTTTGTAACTGTCTTTTCCCGTCAATCTTAAATTACCGTTAGTTTTTGATTTTGGTTTACGAATATACTTTTTAAACAATAATTTACTATCATTGACGTGTGTGAATACAGTAAGGTTTAAATATGAGAAGAAAAATAACAAAGAGTCTTCACAAAACCGACCGAAGTGTGGCACGTGTAGTAGAGTAGCTACTGTTGTTTATGCATAATTGTTTTCAAATCTTAAAGATAACTATTAAACAATAGAGAGGTATCGGTAATGGTTGGTTTTAAGTACTTTTCGTCACCCGTCGGCTTTAAGTTATAGTTAGTTAAGTATATTCATCTTGAGAAAAATTAGTTATCTCAAGTATTTATGGTTACCCCTTTCAGTATATATAAAGGTACTCTGTGGTTACCCCTCAGGGCCCCATTTTTTTCCATCCTGTATATGTCCCCGGAGTTGCACAAAAGAAACCTCATTTCATAAATAGGCAAAATTCAGAATAATCAAAAGCCGTAAATTACTAAATTTTAATTGTTTATTAAACTATGAATAGACGATCTGGCAAAAAAGATATGAATATAGCGACTAAGACGACGTACGTCGTACGGGACGAGTAGCAAACGTGCCCAAAAAAGAACGAGACGAGTTGCCAATAACGACAAAAAAAGAGAGAGACCAATAACGAATGTGTCGAAAGATAACGACGACGAATGTGTCGAGAGAGACAAATAAAGAATGAGTTCTAGGAAGACCGTGACTAATACGATTAGGATTTATTAAGAATGAGACAAGTTACAGAATTAGACTTAGGAAGATTAAGTCATATAGCAAACAAGACGAATAAAGAATGTGTGACGAATCCAGAATGACACGACATACGAATTGAACGAAAAACGAATGGGACGAATAACGCTGATACCGTCATATCTTGGTAGAGGACACGGGTATGTACACAAAGAAACGTCGCTTCATAAATAGGCAAAATTCAAAATAATCAAAAGCCGTAAATTACTAAATTTTAATTTGTTTATTAAACTATGAATAGACGATCGGGCAAAAAAGATTTGAATATAGCGACTAAGAAGTACGTCGTACGGGACGATTAGCGAACGTGCCCAAAAAAGAACGAGACGAGTTGCCAATCACGACAAAAAAAGAGAGAGACCAATAACGAATGTGTCGAAAGATAAATGCGAATCATACTAAAAACGAGAGAGACAAATGAAGAATGAGTCCTAGGAAGCACGGTCTTCCTAGGACTCATTCTTAGTACACTAAATCCTAAACAAACTCACTAAATACGATTAGGATTTATTAAGAATGAGACAAGTTCCAGAATTAGACTTAGGAAGATTAAGACATATAGCGAACAAGACGAATAAAGAATGTGTGACGAATCCAGAATGACACGACATACGAATTGAACGAAAAACGAATGGGACGAATAACGCTGATACCGTCATATCTTGGTAGAGGACACGGGTATGTACACAAAGAAACGTCGCTTCATAAATAGGCAAAATTCAAAATAATCAAAAGCCGTAAATTACTAAATTTTAATTTGTTTATTAAACTATGAATAGACGATCGGGCAAAAAAGATTTTAATATAGCGACTAAGAAGTACGTCGTACGGGACGATTAGCGAACGTGCCCAAAAAAGAACGAGACGAGTTGCCAATCACGACAAAAAAAGAGAGAGACCAATAACGAATGTGTCGAAAGATAAATGCGAATGATACTAAAAACGAGAGAGACAAATGAAGAATGAGTCCTAGGAAGCACGGTCTTCCTAGGACTCATTCTTAGTACACTAAATCCTAAACAAACTCACTAAATACGATTAGGATTTATTAAGAATGAGACAAGTTCCAGAATTAGACTTAGGAAGATTAAGACATATAGCGAACAAGACGAATAAAGAATGTGTGACGAATCCAGAATAACACGACATACGAATTGAACGAAAAACGAATGGGACGAATAACGCTGATACCATCGCACGCAGGCTAGATAACTTCCATCCCCCGGAACAAGCCGGTTTCCGAAGACGCTTTCGTACCGTAGACCACATCGATAGGCTCCGTCGGGTTAGGTATAGGTACAGAAGACTGAGGAGTATATTTTGTCCCTCTGTTTATCCTTCGTGGACTACGACGAAGCCTTCGGTTCGATCGAAACCTGGGCTGTAAGTACTACAATCTCTCCAGCGGTGCCAAATGGACTACCGCTATACAAGCACGTAGATGTAGAAATTGTAAGGGGGAGGGTTTCTAGGGGGTTCACTTATCTATCCGGGGGTCCCTGCCGCTAAATATATCGAAGTAATGAAGTGATTGTACGAGAACGAAATTATGTCATTCCGACTCCAGGGCCAGAACTTCAAAATCAATCAATATAAACGACAAGTACATCACTCACTTTGGGTTTGCTGACGATACAGTAGTCAAGACTAATACACTATACCTTGTAATCTGTTACTTCAACCATTTGACACATCACAACACCCATAGAACGTAAACACGCTAGACTTATCGGAAATATAAATAAAATCACGGAATAGTATTAGGGCTTTTCAAGTAAATAAAAATAATATTTTGCTTATTTTAAACATAATTTAAGTTAGTTATGTTACATTTTTTTAGTTCATTGTTGTTGAGTAGGTATTTTACGATAATAATTCACCACCCAAACAGTTACGTGTTATGTCGTTTTCTTATTAAAACTAGTGTTGTGCCCAAGTCTGCCGTTTCGATTCAGAAGATATTTCCGTAAATTGATAGAAATCGATTAGGTACGCATATATTCATTTGACATACTGCTGTGTGTCTGCGGCATGACATGTCAGCGATACTGGTGAAGAGCCTGGTGCCTTCGCAGGCGTCGACACTTTTGCTTCTGCCGTGCGTTCAGCGTTAACACTACGAGTTTTTATTCCACTCGGCGTGCGAAACACATACTTAACATAACATATTTCGTGGTGTACACATGTGTGGTTCGAATTTACACTAGAAACGGCTCGAAGACTACTTTGTTGACGCTGAACACCTAAATATTAATAAAACTCCGTAAAGTTATTGGAAAATTTGTGCAAAATTTATTGATTGATATAAATGACAGACGGACCGACCAGCTTCGGCATCAGCATAGCGATGACGTGATTAAGAGAATATGTCTATCTTTCTTATTTCTTCTTAAAATGTTTCTTATTGGATGGAATATAGAACGCCATACATAATAAGTAACATTTTTCGGTTTTAGGAGACTGATACAATCATGTGATATAAAATATATAAAGGCATCATAAACACATTTCAAAAAACGGCTGTAAAATATATTCAATCAACCATTCGTTAAAATCGCTTCATTTGACAAAAAATACGTCTTAGCCTCATCACTACAAACGTCAATTCATAAATGTCAAATGGTTGAAGTAACAGATTACAAGGTATAGGGGAACAAGACTAGACTTGATGGAGGATTTGAATATCGATGCTCGATGACCTCAGTAAAGCCTCTAAGCGACTTGGTCTTAGGATGAACATGGATAAGACGAACCGAGAGGGGCAGCTTCGGATGTCGCAGCAGGCGGTGTTCGCGGTTGTGTGCCTTGGCGATCCCGTGTCACCGCCACTTATGCTGCGTGAGGGCATACCCTGGAGGTTTTAGACGGTAGTCCGGGTGGTTCCCGGGAGTCCGTCATACCCGTCCTAGTTTCCCGGCTAGGCGGGATTCGTAAAGGCATTTCCCCAGGTTAAAAAAAAGGGAAGCATCACACACTGCACATCTTTTCGTCCAATATTCCGCAGTGTCTCAAGACGAGAATCTTTGACCAGTGTAATGCTAATGATGAGCTATTAGGCACTGAAACTTGTTCGCTTGCTAAGTTATGACATTGGCAAAAAGTATTGTTTACTAAATTATGAAACAGTGAAAAAAATCCTTATTTATAACCAGTTATGGAATCTTAGTTGCGAATGTGGACGAAGGGACACTATTATGGTCCAAAACATATTTAGGTATAACTATAATGGCGATTAAAGATTCTAACTTTCTAATAACCGTAACTATTCATAACTATGTATATACGAATTACCGTACACACAAGATGTTCCGTCTTAACAATTGTCTAACGTATTCTGAAGCCATTAAATCATACGAATAAAGTAGCATATATTTATCATTTACTTTCGAGGAAAAATATGGTTATGGTAATTAGGCTGAGAAAAATGACCGTTTTAAACGTATGTACCTATAGGTATCATAAATAAGCAAACTTAAAATTATTTCAAGTGGTAGAGTTGTATCAAAGCAGTCCATTCTAAAAGAGACTTCACTTGGCCAAGCAAGAAAAATCTAAATCTAATGTCATTTTTTTAGAATGATGGATATGTCAAATAATTTTAACTCTCTTTACCTAATTACTAATAAATTAACTTATATGTAACGTATTAATCTACCAATCAACGAACCAGCAAATCGATGACACACGTTACAAGTTTTCATAATCGGCCTATTAATTCAGCCTAGTTGGTATAGTGATGGCCTATGAAGCCGGACGGGGTTCGAATCCCGGTAACTCGTTGTTACACAAAAAAATACATCCACATCTAAGGAAAAAATATTTATACTCGTCACACGACGAGCACAAGCCTTATTGAGTTTACTATGGGACAAATAGTCCCATTTTTGTGAAAAATGTCCTGATACACTTAGTACCCATAACACAAGCCTTATTGCGCTTACTATGGGATTAGTTACATATTGGTACAATTTGTCCCGTTATTTTTTATTTATATTATTCACACTCTTAGTAGAAAACAAAGAAAAATAATAAATAACAGCCAAATAGCATTATTTAATTGAGTGTCACTGAGGTTTTTTCATACGCTCGCAGTAGTAATAGCGCATGACGTTCCCCAGGTAGCTGTTGGCCGGCAGTTGGCGTAGCTTCGCCTCGCACACCGGGATGTACGCGTAGCGCCCGTAGAAATGACCGAGCAGAAAAGCGATGGTCACTTTGGGAAACGCTCCGAGATGTGGGTTTTTCTTCAGGAATCCTAAAATAAGAAAACATTCAATGAAGCAAGAAAGAATGCACTCAAAAAGAAAATACTTAGTGTAATGGGACATTATCAATGTCAATATTGGTAAGATTGAGACTTAGCCAACAGTAAAACAAATTTGTGCAAAATAATGGTGTACTCATTTGGAATTTGGGGGGCATGACCCTTTTATTATTCGTTCTTACTTCAGTGAAGGTTTTCGATGCATCCCTACCAATTTATACACATCTTAACGAAGCTGTTAAAATTTGCTATCACATAATACGCCGATATATCATTACACAATAATATTGCAACATTTGCAACTTTCGTCTGATGATTTTGTGACCGACTGCTTTACGATTGCTAAGGACGACTTTCTCGCTTGACGCACATATTCCTCCTAGTACCTAGTCAAATTTCACCGAGAAATTCGAAACAACTACGAATTCCATCTTAAGAATAGGCTATAAAGAATAAGACTTAAACTACTTATAGTTCGCCAGACGTGAGTTGATGCTAAGCGTTAACACCAGGTCCGCTGAAGGTCATTTTACATACCTAAGTACCTCAGTCGTCATTCACAATTCTATTATTAGTCTTTCAGATGCAAGAAGTAGGTTTTCCATACACTCTACTGGCTGGGAGTAGGAGATTATATTATACAAGATAGTATAATCCTGGAGGAGGCACATGATGATGACGATACTATGTGAACGTTATCCGTCATTTTGGCCTTATGGAATGGAAGGCCGAAGGATTCCTTCTGCGCATTAAAATATATTGACGTCTTTCGGTCCACTTACCATACTTAATAGCAGCATACGTGGCCGTAGCAAAAAGCGTACTGTAAGGTATGCACCGTTGATAGAAGCTCTCCTTGTCGCATTCTTCTAGAACTTTGATTTCATCTCGAGTGAACTCGTAATACCGCTGAAACGAACCAAACATTCTTTACACTAATGCCAACTACAATGGTACAATGTATGGTGGGCCGTGACAAACATTAGTTCGTATTAACGAAGATGATTTTTAGGGTTGCATACCCAAGGGTAAAAACGGGACCCTATTACTAAGACACCGCTGTCCATCCATCTGTCCGTCTGTCACCAGGCTGTATCTCATGAACCGTGATATTTAGACAATTGAAATTTTCACAAATGATTTATTTTTGTTGCCGCTGTAACAACACTAGACTAGTTTTTTTATTTAAATTCCAAAATTTCCAAAAACTGACTTGACAAAAAAATAATCAGCAGCAGCAATATTCAGCAGCAGCAGACAACAGCAACAAATATAATTATCGAACCTGCTCACAAAATTTCACGAGAATCGGTTGAGAAATGCGACATGTAGAGGAGAACATCCGGACAGACATACATACAAAGAAAATAGGATAAAATAAATATTTAAGGGGGGCTCTCATACAACAAACGTGTTTTCTTTTTTATCAGATAAGTAATGGTACGTACGGAACCCTTCGTGCGCGAGTCCGACTCGCACTTGGCCGGTTTTTAAAGGTGGGAAGGTACTTAGTGTTCGATCAATAGTCCACTATTAATGCCTTACCAACGGGTGCGTTATGTTCTTCACTGGTGGATTACAAGTATTAAATTTTGTTTCCTCAGTTACACATTCCACCTTTTCCCTCTTACTAGCATCAATTTGTTTCTTGTTTTCACTCATAACGAAAATTTCATTTTTAATTAAATACTTAATATTTGGAAAATATGGCTCAACATTATTTATAGGTTTAGAATTTTGAATAATTTATTGTTGCGTCATATTGAATGAAATATTTTTCTTTTGACGGGTGTTTATATTGAAAGTGACGTGACTTTTTGCAAATAGTTTACGTACGTCAATTTTGCATATACTTTTTTTACTAGTTTATGGCCCGTTATTCTATTCATTTGAATAGAGGTGTAACGTAATGCTATGCGTATGCACAAACTAAATATTAAAGCCAGGCCATCCCATGCTCACGTCGGGCTACCTCCGTTGCGTGTTTCTCTGGCGGCTGCTCAGTCGGGGTCACCGCTTTGCCAGGCCGTGGTTGGTGGTTGAAGATACTGTCCACTTGCCAGGCGGCAATAAAGGATGTTGATGGGTGAGCAGGTAGAGGGGAGTGTGGACTACACCCCAGAGGGGCTTATGGAAGTCCACACTCAGTGAGAGACAGAACTGAGGCTTGACTACAGATACTGAACACTGATCATTTATTCGACATTCCATTTCCTTATATACTAGTAGCTACATAGCACAGACATACTTAATCATCCGTACATCTCGCACGCTCTTAATCTCTAACTTATCTAAATCACGTTGTAGAGATAATCTAATCAAATTAACATGATTTGCCGTAAGGCACATAATATAAAACAAAATTTAACTTAAACCAACCCCTAAACCAACTTATTGAATAACCCACCACCCCGTTTACCGCGTTGGACTGCAATAGAAAACCTTGCAACAAGAATGACCCGGAGCGGGGGTCAAGGCCCATGTCCCGTATATGTCTCCCAACCTGGTATATAAAGGTTTTGGCCTCCGAGCGCCAACAGCCAATCGTCTCCACCGCCAAAGGACCGAACAAGTAGCTCCTCAGGCTTGAATGCTGTCTCGTTTTTTAAGAGCCACAAGCTCAGCCACTGCCCAAGCCGCCCGGATGATACGACCGATGTGCGATGCAGAAAAAGTACTGACGCAAGTAGCGTCCCAGAGAAGGCACTTTGCATTTTTCCAGGGAACTAAGGTTAAACCATCCGGCCTCTTACCTCCCGAGCGGCTTAGACCAGGGGGCTCCAACATAGACGGAACGTTCGCTGACACGAGTTTCCTTCGGATGATGTCGTTCAGAGTGTGATGCCGTGGGAATCTTCCTGCACATCGGCGACAACTCATTAGAATAGGTTTCATACGTTGTCTATTATTGTTCCTAAAAATACTTACTACTTATAAAAAAAATTGGTTTAAGCACTAATTACGGCGTGACTGCTATCCTACCTTCCAAACCCGAGAGGAATAAGTAGATAACTTAGATTAATAATACCAACAGATCCGTAGTGTTAGTAAAATTATTTTTCATATAGTTGTCTCCTTGAATCCTTATGGTTAACCAAGATAAGTTAGAACGGGACAGATAGTACGAACATTTTCGGCTGTCAACAAATTGTCGCCATATAAAAGCGCACCAAAATGTTAAATCCCACATAATCCTAATATAAACGTCAGTTCAGTATAATTTGCAGTCATAATATAAAAACGAAAACACACACTTATCTGTCTCTTTCAAACTTACTGAATTTTGCTTTAGTGAGAATAGATCGGATGTACAGAAAACGTTCAACATAGCCAATAATACATCCACAGTACGACAGTACATCTGTTCGAAACACAGTTCGAAACATTTTCCTTCTCTCTCTCTCTGACTTCGTAGGTATAAAGCCTCGTGATTTTTCCAAATAATCATGGCTGAAGTCAAAGCACATGCTAGGTAGTAGAAACTGAAATAAATTAAGAAGCAGAAAACTGTCGCCTCAATGTCAAATTAAAAGTCACCGCTGCTGAATTATGTTGCAAATTTTGTTAGTAACTTTGTGGCACCATAAGTTTGTTGAGCGTTAGTGTGAGTTGCGATGAAGCGCTGGGTGGTGTTGGTCGTGAGCGCACTGTGGGCCGGCGCGGGAGCCGGCCGCGCCGATGCCGACTACTCGGCCGCCCGTATGCCGCAATATGACTCCCTCAACTACGAAGCCCACGCAGCCTCGTCGCCCGCTCAAGACTATCGCGACCGCTCACCAGACGTTGCAGCCCCTGTAGATTACAATCAATACGACCAAGAATCTAATGGTAAATAACGAATCATCAACATCAGCCCGCAGTCGTCCACTGCAGGACATACGCCGTCCCCAATTCACACCATTCCATGAAACGAATAAGTGAAAAAAAGTAACTTGTTATGTTTATGTTTTTTGACCATACGATAAAACAAGTTTATTTCATCATATACAAATTTTAATTCATATTCCCGTTGGTCAAAGCCTTAGACGTGTTCTTGTTTGGTCTTTCGAGAATCGAGTTAAATGGCAAGCCTAATTCGAATAGCCTATCTACTCGTAATACATACGTACCTGAATGTATCTATACTCCTAGTGTAACAAACTAGTTTCACTGTTTCCATATTATAACCACACCACTTCTACAAGTATCATACCGAAACTCTCTTACTCACCCCCACCCTTCTTTACAGATAAGAGGAATCCGAAAATTCTCCACGATGAGGATTCTTATAATATGCCAGTTAATAGTAACTTAAGGAAAGAGTCAACGACTGTTATTTTGGATGATATCGATGTGGATTATAATTTTAATTCAGAGGAAAACAATCCAAATAATAAATATAATAACAAACGGTCAGGATATCGTAATAAAATAGAAGCAAGCGTGCCATTTTCTCGTAGATCTAAATTTGGCACAAACATAAAAAAATACCAACACTTAGAGGATGAAGATATTGAAATTCCTTCAGAGCACTTTGAGGACGAAAATTATTTAGGCACAGACAGTGACAAAAGTAAATTTGTACGTAGAGACATAAGCCAGAAGGTTCGGCGAAAATCTAGGAATCAAGCAGCTTCAGTTTCTAATGATCCTGACTATGACGATCAAAGTGATGTTAGACAGGCTAAAAGTGCAAAAAAAACTGGTGGGCCGATATACTCTGATCAAGATCTATCGCAGGACGCGGTAATTGGCGACGATATCGGACCCAACCGGGTCGCAAGCGCGAGTCGACCGCCTGGGTATAAAACGGGACGCGATAACAGTGATGATTCAGATTCACCCTCGTCTCGCCCACCCAGCGGATACAAAGCGCCACTGCCGAAATCCAGGAAGAAAATCAATGAATACGTAGACTACAACGACATGAGCAGGATCGAAAAAATAAAAAATCATTCATCTCAACGTACAACAGGTGAGCTAAAATTTTTGGAAACAATTAAGCACTATATTATTCCGACTATTAAATGCATCAGTAAGATGTATGATTATTCATTTATTTATTTAATTTGTTCAGGACGACAACAGCCGTAAATATACATTTTACATGAGATTGATTACATAGCAGAAGGCCAATAATAGTTATCCGTTGATTACAAAATTAAATACATATAGGTTATAATTAATGAAAGTAAACACCAATGTTCAAGTCACACAAGGTGTATCCAACATGCAACACACTGCACAATAAAAACTTAAATATTCTAAAAATAGGAACGAAAAGCAATATTTCCATAAGTTATTGATTATTTAAACAGATTAAATAGAGGGAAACCGATAAATTAAAAGAGACAGCGACCGCTTTGTACGTTATAAAACTAAGCAGCATGTTATCACTACATGACTTCCATTAGAACTCTCTCTCTTAAATTTATAAACGTGCAGATTTTATTTTACGGCCATATATTATTTTTCGCCCTGTAACCTAGTCACATGACGACACCCACGACTGACTACAGTAAAATAAATAGCGTCTTGTGTTAAATTGCACTGATTTCAAGAAGTGAATGCGCTAACTGTCGGCTTGTGTGTGCTCAGCGAGGCCGGGTGCGTCGCGGCGGTGGTCATTCCAGGACGGGTTCCGTCGCCGCTACTTCAACACGCCTACGCTAGTGGCAGATGCAACAGAGACTGAAGAACATGCTGAAATCTTAACTACCATGCAACCTAACGATGTTTCGGTTGCACTATCTACCAACGCTACTCCTCCATGGTTAATTACGGGCGTCGATGAACCTATTATTCCGCTTTCCAAAGACGAAATCCAGAATATCACGGCGTTTGTAAATGAGTCTAAGCAGTTATCCTTAGCTGAATTGTCACAGCTCTCAATTCTCAAAAAAGCTCAAAGGAAAGATAGTGTTAAAGATGAAATTTTAAAGGGCAAGCCTCCGGTATTGCTCCAAGTTACTGAGAGGCTGCAAACGGTGGTAATGGTGGAACCACCGCTAGCTACTCAGGAACCATGGCTCCGAGCGAGAGACATTGCAGAGGATTCTCCTGAGCGCATAGCAAAAGTTAAGCGTTTCATGAGGAACAAGCTAGTTGCCAACGCTAGGAATATCAGCGAACTGATGGAGAACTGGGACGACACAGTCTGCGACTACGTCGACATCTCGATGTTGGACGAGAGCAGGGCAGAATTGACGCACGTGCAGTCTCATCTTTCATTGATTCTCTCTTGGACTTTGGCTGCACATTCAACTTTCCGTTAATTATGATCCACCCTTTTTAAAAACCACTTTTTAAACTTTTGTAAAATTTATCTGCCTTGTTTAAGCAGAGAATCTGACAAAATATCTGACATTGCACGGATTGCACTTAAATTGAAAAATTCCGATATGGAAATCCCGATAGGAGTGAGACTTCTGAAACTTCAACTTTTTTATTTCATCTTCTTAATAACAAACGTAGGACGTCCTCTTAAAACTTAATAAATGTTTTTTTTTTATTATTCGCATTTTACATTTCGTTCTTTCTTTATTCCCGTAAAGGAAGAAGGTTTTAAATCATTTTCATGTTTTTTATATCAATTTGCGTAATTTCTTCTTCTATTTATTACCTAGCGATGTTGTAGTTGGTCGCATTGGGTCTCGGTTGGACTTTTTATCCTCTTTAAAAAATGCTTTGAACAGGCCCATAAAATAATGGCTAATTTTAAGCTCAAAACGCACTGAGGGCCAGTGCGTGTCAGGAGCGGATCAGGTCGGAGGTTGGTACTGGAGAACAATAAAAACTGTTTTTTACCCGACTGCGCGACGTAAATGAGGGTAATGCGAGGGTTGCGTGGTCAAACCCGATAAATCGTAATAATTGCTTTTTGAAATAAGTACTCTATATCCCTAACATATAGTTCTATTTTCCAAAAATATTTTACGCGACTTATCGGGTTTGACCACGCAACCCTCGCGCTCGAATGTGTTTAACAGACTATGTATGTATGTTTGTTCCTTTGTGGCACTGAGACCAAACGCGTCGGCCGATTTTGATGATTCTTACGTCAATCGATTCGTCTTGCATCGATCGAAGTGTCCAAATGTCACTAAAGACATTTTTATGCAGTCGACTTTTTTAATTTTGCTTGTTTCTATTCCGTGTGGAGTACGGCGGGCCTATCTATTCACATACCTCCACATGAACAACATCACACAGACGCCGGGCGCCCGCGCTTTACACGGAGCACGGGCGCGGATCTCGAGTACGATCAACTACAAAAATAGGTATCGATTTAATCCTCACACAAATACGTACCGCAACCTTAATCCGCCGACGTAAGAGCTAAAGAGCTGGACATAAGTTGTATGTACCCATATTTTTGCAGTTGACTGTACGACGGGGCTATTCACATAGCTCTTTAACCCTTTAACCGCTTGCAATTTTTCATCGAGCATGCTCGTGTCGCCGTCGATACGAAGATGCACTACGCAAAGTAGGTCTTGAACAAACCATGTATCGATAAAAAAATATTTATTTTCAAATAAACTATTATCACCCGTAATAAAAATATTTTACCACCCTATCACATAATGACACTGCATAATAGTAATTCAGAACGTTACATTAATATTTTTATCGCAAGATGAATGAATTTACTGCATTTACAAATATTAACAGACGTTAAGATTTTTATCATGGTCACATCGCTATAATTTGAAATTTTATATGTCTGACGTCAGAAGCGGTAACGTCAAATAAACAATCGATTTTTTTTTTAATTTTTTTTAAATAATGTAAGAATCTCTACTTGAATAAAGCAATTACAACTTTTGGTAAAATCAAAATCAAAATCAAATATTTATTCTGCAAATAGGCCACAAGGGCACTTTTACAAGTCAAAGCGTGAATTTATACAATTTAAAAAAAACTGACAATCTTACTTAATAATAATGATTAAAAAAATATACTGATTAACAATTA
Organism: Notocelia uddmanniana; assembly: GCA_905163555.1. Lineage (NCBI taxonomy): Eukaryota > Metazoa > Arthropoda > Insecta > Lepidoptera > Tortricidae > Notocelia > Notocelia uddmanniana. Next base: position 39,587,552 of record LR991052.1, on the reverse strand, counting down.
TATAAAAATAAATTTACAAATATTAAGGACGTATTGAATACGATCTGTCCGAATAAACAAAAAGTACATAAAATTAATTTAATATCTCAGAGATGTATATGGTCTCTGAGCGTCCAAATACGATTAATAACAATTATTTAAAAGTCCTTAGAGATGTAAATGATCTCTAAGCGCTAAAATTAAAATAAGTAAACTTAAAATAAGTTAACTCATGTCATCCTAATATCCTTAAGGTATTGCGTTGCCATACCGTTTTGAGACGTCATTCGCTATGCGAACGGTAACAGCCAGAAAAGCCTTTTTAAATATTTCCTTTAAATGTTGATTACGCTCAAAATACTCTTCGGCCAAAATGTCCGCCATGAACTCGTGCCGTTTTGTGAGACCAAAACTGTCATCAGTCTGCGTGGACGTGGAGACGTGCTTAGCATATTCGTCCGTCTGAGTAAAAACATCTTCTGCAGAAAGGCAGGCAGTTTATGAAAAGTTTTCTTCAAAATGTGCCCGATGTGTTTGTGTGCCACGATGTATGTACAGGTCAGGGGTAGAATCAGTTGATCTCGGCCTAAAATACTCTTGAGTTACAGCTTGGTAAGCTTCCTCCACAAAGTCTATTAGGATTGATTGGCTATAATCGTTTTCCATTTCTTTAACCCTTTAACCGCCATAGTCTGATATATAAGACATAAAATATCCAGCTCATTTCGCCGCAGTCTGATAAATAAGACAAATGTCTGATATGATTGACACAGTATATTCATCTCTCTCACGGATTCTAATTTGATTAATGTATACATTAAAAAAAAATAACTTCGTATCGGCGGCGACCCGGGCATGTTCGATGAAAAACTATCGGCGGTTAAAGGGTTAAACAATTGGCACTTGGTAACTATTTATCTATCTTTTCTTTTATTTCCTTAGATATTCGCCTTGAAATTTCATAATACTCGTACTTTAATAAAATTCGTGCCACTTCTGACAGTGATTTCTGTACGTCACAAAAATTGCTTTCTTTATTATTTATTTGTCAAATATAAGTAGGTTACAGTTAGATTTTCTTTTACAATATACCTACGTCGACTGTGCAGCTGTGTTTTGTAAGGATACCATTGAGATAAAGTAGGTCATAAGTCAATTCATTAGGTTAATATTAATACTATAATCGATAGCAATACCTATAATCGATTAGTATCTACTCGTAAATTAATAAATCATACGAATGATTTTATCACTTTACTAGCGTCTTATAAATCAGACATTGGCCGACTGCTTCTTATGAAGTTTTGATGAAAAAGTAATGGATAAAGGTAATATATATTTCGTTAACTACTTAAAATTAATGGATAGAACCAGTTTTACTATTATTAACTTAATAGTTTAATCTTTTATGCATAAATTAAGCCAAATAAATTTGGTGAGAGTAGTAAATATCCTGTAAAAACCCAACCAGATCTTAGTCTTATTTGTCAGACTGCGGCGGAATGAGCTGGGTATGTTCTGTCTTATATATCAGACTACGGCGGTTAAAAGGTTAATCTATATGAATATGAACAACATCACCCAGATAATCTTATAAGCGAGCATTGTTGCATCGATTTTCCGGACCTAACGATTTCCCCGTCAGCCGCCCGAGTGCGGCGAAGCCCAGTCCTTTTTAACCGACTTCAAGATTTCAAAAGAGGAGGTTATCAATTCGGTTGTATGTTTTTTTTATGTTTGTTACTCCATAACTCCGTAATTTCTTAACCGATTTTGTTTTTTTTTTATTGTAAGTATATATATCCAAATTGGTCCCGTTTTAGTCAAAAGCAGTTGTCGCAATTTCGATGATGGGATCCATGAGGAATTGAGGGAACTCCTCAAATCTTAAAGTCAAACATATAGTGATTTTTGAGTTTTTATCAACAAATGGAGCATTATCATACAAAAACGTGACATTCGATGAAGTGGAACTGCTGATGATGATCAAAACAGAATTCTTAAACGACGTAAAGTTCACGTTTGGCGATTTGTCCTTCTAGCTGTGTTTCTTAAGCAAAGTCTATTTTAACGATTCATTTTTGTCATGCTCGAGTTCTGATGATAGGATCCATTAGGAATCGAGGTAACTCCTCAAATGTGAAAGGCACACACATAGTGATTTTAATATTTACATGAACATATCAAGCATTTTCATTCAAAAAAGTGACATTTGATGAAGTGGAACTGCTGATGATGATCAGAACGGCACTCTTTAACGACGCGTAGTTCACGTTAGGCGATTTGTTCTCTTCTTTTTGTTTGTCAAGCAAGCTAGGTTTTAAAGACACATTTTTGTCAAGCTTGAGTTCTGATGGAGGATTCCATGAGGAATTGAAAGTACTCAGTCTTCTTCCATTATAAACATGAAATTTGGTACATGTATTACGATCCGTTACAACAACTAGAACCCCAAATTGAATATATATAGGTTTATTAGATATTGAGATATTAAATTCCATAAAACGGCATTTTTACCACTGACTGGCTGACTGACTGACTGACTAACTGACTAGTAATCAAAAACCTAACCCACTTCCAGGTGACCTAGAAAACTGAAATTTGGCATGCAGCTTGGGAATTGTGTGTGTACACCAAAAAAAATCATACAGTATTTTTATAATAGTTTTATTATTATATTTACTATTATTTATGCTAGTTACATCAGAACTCCGTCATTTATTAACCGATTTGGTAAATTCTGTTTTTGTTTGAAACAGTATACTTCAGGGGTGGTCTCATAGTTATCAGGTAAGAATCTGATCATAGGATCCTGGAGGAATCGAGGGAACTCTCTAATATTTGAAGTGCACCTATAGCGATTTGGGTATTTTGTAAATAGCATGATCGGCACGCTTGGCTTGCTGGTTGGCGATCGTAGTATCTCCACCGCACCCCAGGGATGCTGCTGCCCATCCTCCGGTGGTCTTGGTCGTAGTTTTAGGACATACCCGGGTTTCGGGTTTGGGCCAGACAAGCAGTAAAATGGTCGATACGTGGTCTGTGCAGATACGGATGCTGCGAGCACGGCGACACCGGGAAACGCTGCGCAGCGCGAGCTGCAAGCCGCGCTGCGCAAAAAGGACGCCGGCGCGGCCGCCGCCTCGCCGCTGCCCGCGCTCCGGCCCGGCGCTGTGGACCCCTACCAGGAACTACAGTGGACCCAGTTCATAATCAACAATCACACGCCAAGACCCCAGCTTTCGACGTATGTTTATCTTTTAACTTTAATACACTATTTACAAATATATAAAGAGACCAATCTTATTATCTACCGGTAGATGAATATTCACGTGGCGCATCTTTTGTTGGACTACAATCGAACATTTAGTTACTTCTATTTTTAGGTTTCCGTACCTCGAAAGGAAAAAACGGAACCCTTATAGGATCACTTTGTTGTACGTCTGTGTGCCTGTCTGTCAAGACCCTTTTTCTCAGGTACGCGTGGAGGTATCAAGCTGGAATTTATATCAAATACTCAGGTCTACTGTCCCTTGGAGCTGTGAAAAAATCAAACTTCTTAGCCAACGCAATTAAAAAAATACGGCCGTTTATGCCGCAAATTTCCGCAAATTTTGGAAGCAACCTTTTATAACACAGATAAAGGCGAAATTGCGAAAATCGTAAATTTTTAGTTACATCATATAATAAAAATACTTTAACGGAACCCTCGGTGCGCAAGTCAGACTCGCACTTGGCGGGTTTTTTTTCACACATTGAACAATCAAGGAAATGTTTTAATTTAACATAATTATGAATATGTTTATTCTAGAAACAATAACATATAAAAAGTAACAAAACTTAAAATAAACCTATAAGTAAACTTAAAAAAAAAACTTATAAATAAAAAATGGTCCCCAAGTCCCCTTCGTGGGCTATGGTGCAGGACGCTACTCCCTTGATTTACAAGTATCTATGGCAGTGCTATCATCAGCCTACGCACCTCCTCTTCAAAAGTCATCGCATATCGTCAGCGGTGGGCTGCCAGCAAGGTGACCCTCTTGGCCCAGCCATTTTCAGCTTCGCCATCCATCCAACCATTTCAAATTTAAATTCAAAATTTAACTCGTGGTACCTCGACGATGGGACTCTAGGAGGAGACTGGAAAACCGTTCTAGACGATTTGAAGAACCTCACTGATTCTTTTAGCGCAATCGGTCTGGAGCTAAACTTCTCCAAATGCGAGCTATTTATTAACAAGCCCCTCCCTGCGGCTGATATGCAAAACATAATCGCTTATTTTAATACCCTAGCTCCCAATATCAAAATAATAGATAAAAACTCCCTCAGACTCCTAGGAGCTCCCATCTTACCGGAATCAATACCACCACTCATCAACGACCGTCTCAACACTCACAAAGCCTATTCGGACCGCCTCCTAAAAATCAATGCACACATGGCATTAATGATCATAAAGTTTTGCCTGTTCGTTCCCAAATTCACTTACATACTCCGGTGTAGTCCCATCTGGCAACATCCTCATCTTATCGAGCCCTTAGATTCCGTACTCAAAACCACTCTCTCATCCATCCTAAACATCCACCTCGATAATCGCGCTTGGACCCAGGCCTCCCTGCCTATCCGACATGGCGGCTTGGGTATACGCCAAGTCGTCAGTGTAGCCTTGCCTGCGTTTTTGGCCTCATTTCACAGTACACAAGACCTCGCCGATAAGATTTTCTGCTCAACCTCCGATAACGAGTGCACCACTACCCTGAATGAGGCCAAAGACATGTGGATGCAGTCTTGTCCTGGTGTCCCTCTTCCGGTTTGCCTAAAGTCGCAAAAACAGTGGGATGAGCCCCTATGTAAGTCAACTTTAAAAGAACTCACTGACACTGCCCAGAGTTCTGCAGAGCGCGCTCGTCTGCTCGCAGTTGCGGAACCGGAAGCTGGATATTGGCTCCACGCATTGCCATCAGCCAACATTGGTACCCTGCTCGACAAAACGACCCTCACCTTAGCCACCTGCTTGCGACTAGGCACTAAAACCAATGAGCCCCACCGCTGCCGCTGTGGCGCTATGGTTAACGAGCTTTGCCACCACGGCTTGTCCTGCCAGAGGAGCGCAGGCCGCATCTCCCGCCACGCGTCTTTGAATGATGTCATTTGGAGGGCGCTTGCTTCCGTTAACGTGCCGGCCATCCTTGAGCCGAACGGTATCGCACGTGACGATGGCAAGCGCCCCGACGGTATGTCACTCATTCCGTGGAAGTTGGGGAGGACGCTTGTGTGGGACGCCACCTGCGTTGATACGCTCGCGCCTACAGGCGACCTCTGTCAAGGCGGGGGCTGCGGCGACAACGGCGGAACAGAACAAGCGGCGCAAATATGCTGCCCTCGGTGAGGGCTACATGTTTGCGTCGTTTGGGGTTGAAACTCTGGGACCGTGGGGGCCCAGCGCGAAATTCCTTTTTAAAGAAATCTCCCAGCGCCTCACAGATACCTCAGGTGACCAGAGGGCTGGCAGCTACTTCGGCCAGAGATTAAGTCTGGCCATCCAAAGGGGTAACGCTGCCAGTCTTCTGGGCACCATAGCCCACGAAGGGGACTTGGGGACCATTTTTTATTTATAAGTTTATTTTTAAGTTTACCTATCAAGGAAATTGAAACACGTACCTTTTTAGCCTTGGCACAATGTCAATAAAGCGTTACGATGCATACGGCCAAAAACGCTAAAGGCTAATTAATACATGCAGTACTAGGCATAGGTATGGGTTATGTGCACTGATATCATGATCGCTTTTTAACCGACTTCAAGGGAGGAGGTTATCAATTCGGTTGTATGTTTTTTTTTTTTTTTTTAATGGTTGTTACTCCATAACTCCGTCATTTCTTAACCGATTTGGAAAATTCTTTTTTTGATTGTAAGTATATATATCCAAGTTGGTCCCGTTTTTATCAAAACGCAGTTCTGATGATGGAATCCATGAGGAATTGAGGGAACTCCTCAAATCTTTAAGGCAAACATATAGTGATTTTTGTGTTTTTATCAACAAGTCAAGCATTTTCATCCAAAAATGTGACATTGGATGAAGTGGAACTGCTGATGATGATCAGAACAGAACTCTTCAACGACGAAAAGTTCACGTTTGGCGATTTGTCCTCCTAGCTTTGTTTGTTAAGCAAGTTCTATTTTCACGATAAATTTTTGTCATGCTCGATTTCTGATGATGGGATCCTTGAGGAATTGAGGGAACTCCTCAAATCTTAAAGGCAAACATATAGTGATTTTTGTGTTTTTATCAACAAATCGAGCATTTTCATACAAAAATGTGACATTTGATGAAGTGGAACTGCTGATGATGATCAGAACAGAACTCTTCAACGACGAAAAGTTCACGTTTGGCGATTTGTCCTCCTAGCTGCGTTTGTTAAGCAAGTTCTATTTTCACGATTAATTTTTGTCATGCTCGATTTTTGATGATGGGATCCATGAGGAATCGAGGGAACTCCTCAAATCTTAAAGGCAAACATATAGTGATTTTTGTGTTTTTATCAACAAATCGAGCATTATCATACAAAAATGTGACATTTGATGAAGTGGAACTGCTGATGATGATCAGAACAGAACTCTTCAACGACGAAAAGTTCACGTTTGGCGATTTGTCCTTCTAGCTGTGTTTGTTAAGCAAGTTCTATTTTCACGATTGAGTTTTGTCATGCTCGAGTTCTGATGATGGGATCCATTAGGAATCGAGCGAACTCATCAAATGTGAAAGGCACACAAATAGTGATTTTAGTATTTTCATGAACTAATCAAGCATTTTCATTCATAAAAGTGACATTTGATGAAGTGGAACTGCTGATGATGATCAGAACGGAACTCTTCAACGACGCGTAGTTCACGTTTGGCGATTTGTTCTCTTCGTTTTGTTTGTAAAGTAAGCAAGGTTTTTCCATGATTCCATGTGGAATTGAGGGTACTTAGTCTTCTACCATTATAAACATACATTATAGCCATTTTTATTGCATGAGAAAGTAGTGTTAACGCTAGCTTTGGAGCAATTCTGTAATGATGAATATAAAAATGTAGCATGTAATCAAAGATTAACCAGAAACAGAGATGCTAATATGTTACTGATACCTAGTTTTAATAATTACTATGGACAAAGATGTAGAAAGTACCTTATTCCGAAAATTTATAACGGTTTACCTACAGATTTAAAAAACAAGTGCATCACAAAGCATCAGTTTAAAAAGAAAGTTAGTAATGTCTTATTAAGTAAAATTAAAAATGCAATGCAATAATTTTAATACAAAAATTCTTCAAAAAACCCTTTAGTATTGTGGGTTTTTACTGTATTAGTTCCGCTGTATTGTTGTACCTACACAGAATCCTAGCCTATCTTTTAATTTGTTTTCTTTTTTTTTTTGATAGTAGAATACCAATGTATAAGTACCTAATTGTGATTCGTATTTGTTATTAATTGGAGCCTCGACTGCCAACAAACCGCATTGTGGTTTGGCAGAAGTGTGTGATTACTAAAATTTGTGTTATTGGCGTGAATAAAGAACATTATTATTATTATTGTACGTCTTTTCCACATCTCGGGACCATGGGGTCCCGGACCTTTGGAAGGCGTGCGTGGGGCCGAAGCCAACAGCGCAGAGGCCCCTTAAGACAAAAATAATCAAAAAGTAAGGGATACACATGGCGGATACCATCTCCGAGCGCACAATGTGATACATCCGGAGATGGTCCCCGCCAGGTGCAAAGACTATTGCAGTGCATCACTGTGCTGCGATGGAAACTAAGGTCATGGGCTATTGTGTTGAATGTTGGATGGGCTGGATAATGGGCTATTGGAGGAGACTAGCGGACACCTGCCGTGACAATCAGTCTCAATATTGTAAAAGGCAGGCGGTGACTCGCCAGCTCGCTGAGTGGACCCCACATAACAGTCGCACGCACAGTGCGACAGTGGGGCAACATCCTGTTGAGCGGCTGTAAGGTTGTCGAGAGGTGAGTCTGCGGTAGCCAGATCCCGGTAATCCGATCAGCAGGCCGCCGGCGTTATGACATTTTACACTTCCAACCTGGAGCATAGGTCTCGCTCTTGCGACTCCACTCTGGCCAGCCAATTAAGGCAAGCACAGAGGTGAGGGCCAGATGGAAAGGGCCCTCAGGAGATTAGGGGTCCGCGGTGTCGCCACTCACCGTCAGCTCGCCACAAGCTGCCCCCGCGGGCTTATTATTATTATATGTCTTTTCCGCTCACGGGACAATGGTGTCCCGGACCTTTGGAAGGCGTGCGCGGAGCCGAAGTACCGAGGTACCGAAGTACCAACCGAGTACCACATAGCCAACACGTAGAGGCCCTTTTGACAATTTAATGAAATGCAAGGGGTACACCGAGCGGATGCTGTCCCTGCCCGTGTCATGGGACGCACACAGAGACAGCACCCGCCAGGGTGTACAGGAACTATTGCTGGTTGATGGAATCTAAATGAACCGAACTATTGGGTGAATATGATGGACTAATGGCTGGGCTATTTAATGAGACAACTGACGTCTACCTAATAAAACTGTCTCACATTTTTATCTCAGGCAGACGGTGACTCGCCCTCTGCTAGATGGGCCCCTATAAATAGCGACATTAAAAATGGCCTAAGGGCAACACCGGTGCAGAGGGCTGGGGGTAGAGAGGTGGCACTGGACTTTAAACATATAGCCAACTCGCCACTTAGGTGACCACATCCACCCCCGAGCAACAGCTCTAGCGACTCCACTCTGGACAGCCGGTTAAGGCAAGCCAGAGGCGGGGGGCCTGTTCATACAACCAACCTACAGGACACCCCCAGGAGCACTCAGGTACATAGGGTCGCTGCTCCCTAACAGCTCGCCACAAGCTGCCCTATGTTGACTGACTGCACTGGAAATCCAGTGGGCGATGGGGTCGTCACATCCCTACGCCATTATTATTATTATTATTATTATTATTTTATTGTATATCTATCTAAGAGTGCGCCATCTAAGTATAATAATCTTTTACCGGCCTCCCCCATTGAAGTCGGTTTTTTTTTCTTAAAAATTATGAATCTATCAATTTATTCGAATAGACAATAGTAGATTGTACAACAAGTGCATAAAACGCACCATTTTACGCGAGATGTTTATAAAGAATATACTTTTTAACCGACTTCAAGATTTCAAAGGAGGAGGTTATCAATTCGGTTGTATGTTTTTTTTTTTATGTTTGTTACTCCATAACTCCGTCATTTCTTAACCGATTTGGAAATTTATTTTTTTGATTGTAAGTATATATATCCAAGTTGGTCCCGTTTTTGTCAAAACGCAGTTTTGATGATGGGATCTATGAGGAATTGAGGGAACTCCTCAAATCTTTAAGGCAAACATATAGTGATTTTTGTGTTTTTGTCTACAAGTCAAGCATTTTCATCCAAAAATGTGACATTGGATGAAGTGGAACTGCTGATGATGATAAGAACAGAACTCTTCAACGACGAAAAGTTCACGTTTGGCGATTTGTCCTCCTAGCTGTGTTTGTTAAGCAATTTCTATTTTCACGATTAATTTTAGTCATGCTAGTATTCTGATGATGGGATCCATGAGGAATTGAGGGAACTCCTCAAATCTTAATGGCAAACATATAGTGATTTTTGTGTTTTTATCAACAAATCGAGCATTATCATACAAAAATGTGACATTTGATGAAGTGGAACTGCTGATGATGATCAGAACAGAACTCTTCAACGACGAAAAGTTCACGTTTGGCGATTTGTCCTCCTAGCTGTGTTTGTTAAGCAAGTTCTAATTTCACGATTATTTTTTGTCATGCTCGATTTTTGATGATGGGATCCATTAGGAATTGAGGGAACTCCTCAAATCTTAAAGGCAAACATATAGTGATTTTGTGTTTTTATCAACAAATCGAGCATTATCATACAAAAATGTGACTTTTGATGAAGTGGAACTGCTGATGATGATCAGAACAGAACTCTTCAACGACGAAAAGTTCATGTTTGGCGATTTGTCCTTCTAGCTGTGTTTGTTAAGCAAGTTCTATTTTCACGATTGATTTTTGTCATGCTCGAGTTCTGATGATGGGATCCATTAGGAATCGTGGGAACTCCTCAAATGTGAAAGGCACACAAATAGTGATTTTAGTATTTTCATGAACTAATCAAACATTTTCATTCATAAAAGTGACATTTGATGAAGTGGAACTGCTGATGATGATCAGAACGGAACTCTTCAACGACGCGTAGTTCACGTTTGGCGATTTGTTCTCTTCGTTTTGTTTGTCAAGCAAACAATGTTTTTCCATGATTCCATGAGGAATTGAGGGTACTTAGTCTTCTATCATCATAAACATACTTATAGCCATTTTTATTTTATTGTATGGAATCTAAGAGTTCTCCATCTAAGTATAATAATCTTTCACCGGCCTCCCCCATTGAAGTCGGTTTTTTTTTCTTAAAAATTATTCATAAGATATAATTCATTCGTCATTTATTTACTCAAAGAATTCGACACTTTCGAGACGAACACAATCAGTCGATTTTTTTATGTACTTCACCCTGGGACAGAGACTATTATTATATAAGTCACAAGTCCGTCCGCACATGGAGTATTGCTGTCACCTCTGGGCGGGAGCACCTGGATACCAGCTTGGGCCTTATGACTCGCTTCAGAGACGTGCTGTGCGAATCGTGGACGATCCCAAACTCACCAGCGATATTGAACCGTTGAGTTTAAGGAGAAACTTTGCCTCCTCCTTCTGCGTGTTCTATCCCTTATATAATGGGTTGTGCTCCGAAGAACTGTTCGACATAATGTCCACGGCCGCTTTCTACCATCGAACCGCTCGCCGTCGGCAGGGCATTCATCCTCACACCTTAGGACCTAAATGGTCGCGTACGGTTTCAGAGGAATTTCCTCACGAGGTTTTCCCGACGGACTACAGTATGGGGTTCTTCAAGAAAGGAGTGTATAAATTCTTAAAGGTTCGGCAACGCGCATGTGACACCCACCCTTGGAGTTGCAGGCGTCCATAGGCTGCGGTGGCAGCTTACCATCAGCCGAGCCGTACGCTTGTAAGCCACCGAAGAAATTGGTTTGACAAAAGTGTCGTTAAACCCTATCGGGTTTGTATCGACACCGAAATCGTGGACAATAAAGTTACGAGCTAATTGTACAATACATTGGAAAAAGAAAAAGAAACTAAGCACTGGCCAAGTGTGAGTCGGACTCGCGCACGAAGGGTTCCGTACCATTATCTATAAAAACGGCAAAGATTCCGACTCGCACTTGGCCGGTTTTTAATATTTTTTGTTTTAAAATTTAAACTGTCTTAACTATCGCGGTTCTTGAGGTACAACCTGGTGACAGACAGACGGACGGACAGACAGCGAAGTCTTAGTAATAGGGTCTCGTTTTTACCCTTTGGAAACCTAAAAAGAAAACTAAACTAAACTAAGCTACATTGGTCGCGTTAGTCCTCTGTGTGCGGAGCGATGGAGGTTCCATCTTGATGGTATACTTAGGGGGAAAGCAAGGTATAGCAGTGGTGTTATTGATTTTACACCAAACCTTTCCAAAAAGCGCGTTTTTCCGCACGCTGCGCGTCTGGTAAAATCCACTTTTTGGCCAAGTGGTGACGTAAAATTGTGTACAAAACACGGGTCGTAAAACAGAAAGCCCTCTCTCGTATATTTATGACCCTCGCATGCGGCTCGGGCCTCAAACATGTGCGATATCGGCTTTTCTTTGTTTTACAACCCTTGTATCGTAATGAGACATGAATATAGTATCATGTCTCATTATAAAACTATTATATCGTCCAATTTTTAAACATTTTAATAAATAAATATAAATCGACGCATGTTTGTATCACTCTGTATTTCACCATCCACGTCAAAATTAGGCGTTTATATACGTAACCATGTAATCAAGTTTTATGTAGAGCACATGCAACTTTTCTATTGGTGAATCGATATTAACTGATCTGAATAAGTGATTGATCAACGAAATATACTATAAGAAATTTTAATTTCATAAACGTCGTTAATTGGTCATATTTTGACAACAGTTTTGTACGACGGACGATAAGATGCTCTTCCATACTTATTTCGATGGCGTTTATGGCACATTGCACAATAAGGTAAGGACATCTCCGATTTGGTAGGTATTACGCCTAATAAATATGCAATAATGCAATAATTATACATGGTAGATCACGTATATGTTATGCGGCGTGTTTGGAACTACGCGAATAAGGTCTGTCCCGTTTATTGGCCTTTTGCGTTTAAGGCATACAAAATGGTACGTGTTTTTCCGTTTCTTTTTCTGTACTAAAATATCAGAATATTCACTCTAGCGCCTTGGCAATAGTCTTGTTGATATATTTATGAGTACCTTGTTAGTTCCTGTATATCTAGCGGCAACTGTATCAGCTGACTTAGTTGAATTCAGTATGAATGAATTGTACGGTTTCTCGAAAAAATAAAAAATATACATTGCCGTTTCGTTGATTCTCATAACAGTCATAACATTTATACATAATCAGTAGTATTTCCTCCTCGACATGAATTTGTTTCGTATTTATCAATTTTAGCCATTTTTTTCTGGGTCAATGCAAGTGGGACTATTTTGTTTGGTTTGTAGTATGATAGTTATGACAACTTAGCTTAACCTACAAAGTAAATATTTTAATTTTTATTTTACTATACCAGGGGTTCCCAAACTTTTTTTTTCTCATAGACCACTTTAAAAAATTTGCTGGTTCTGGTGGACCCCCTACTCTACAGCCTACACCATATTCCCAAAAAATTACAAAAATGTGACTATTACCTAACTCTGGTGACGATATAACTATGAAATAGTATAGTATATTATATGTACACCTAGGGAGATAATATAAAGAAAGGCCGAGATCGCAGATATTTACGGCCCGAGCTGCAAGCGAAGGACGCAAATGTACTATCAAGGCTTTCTTTATTATCTCCCGTGTTGTATACATCATTTTATGTCAACATTTGGCGAAAAAGCGGCTATTTCCGCACATGTATCGGGCGAAAAAATCCACTTTTAGCCAGGTGTGACATAAATGTTCTTTACAGGTTTAGAAAAAAAAGTGAAAAATGATTGGTTAATATGCTGTCAATAATAAATACTTTACTTTTTTGACATCTACTCACAACCTATCTATTCCAGCATCAAATAAAATAAAATCAATCAAATCTAAATCTCGGAGTGGAGAAATAAAATTAAATATAGTATATTTTGCTTGTGTTGTGTTTATTCGAGTACTTTATAATATTTATGATGATAATAACAGTCGTAAAATAATTAAAATTAAACATTGTTACGTAACTTCTAAGTACAATGACACTCAAAATTAATGGGAGGGATGAGCTTGATGAATTGACAACAAATTGTCAATATTTGGGTTCAGTTTTGTCAGGAATAATCGCAAATCTCCTCGTTCTGTGATATTCAGTCTGTTCCTATTTTTCGTTAAAAGGTTTGTAACGGTGCTGAAACTTTTTTCCACAAGATATGACGAGGGAAATGATATCAAAAGCTTTCTCGCAATTTTCCACAGTCCACGATATTTTTCGGGTATTTCTGCTTGCAGCCAAAAAGTTTGATACCCTTTTTTATATTTCACCTTCAGCTCCTCATTAGTGCTAAGCTCAAGTAGCTCCTCTTGCAATATCACGTTCTCCACTTCCATTTCATCAAATGGATTTATAATCCATGGTGGTATTTCCATCGTGAGAATGTCTTCAAATCTGGTTTTGAAATCATCACGCAGGGCAATCAAATGTTGAACATATGTCTGAATATCATCATCCTCGCATTCTACCTGTGACAAGCTTGAGAATTGGGAAAATTCGCGTCGACTAATGTTTTGCTTCATTAACTTCAATTTTCCAAGAAAAGCGGAAATCACACTCTTTGTTTTAATTAAATTGAGGTTGTCCCCTTGCAGTTGTAAGTTAATATCATTAAACTTTTTGAACAAATCTGTCAAATACGCGATATCTGCTTTGAACTTGATCAGGTTTTCTTTTAAATCTGGAGCTTTACTATCCAGAAACTCCAAGACAGACTCAAAAAGTGAGTAAAATCTTGTTAAACATGCACCTTTCGACAACCAGCGTACTTCAGTGTGTAAGAGCAATCGTCGGAAGTCTTCATCATTTTCATCGCACAATTGGGCAAATAAACGCGTATTCAAAGCATTGCTTTTTATTTTATTAACCGCGTTAATCACAAATTGGAGCGATTGGTGCAGTCTAGCACTCAAATTTTTTGCTACTAAGTGTTGTCGGTGGATGACACAGTGAATTGCAGTTAAATCTGGTATCATTTTTTTTAGATGGCTTATGAACCCACGATATTTCCCGACCATTGCAGGAGCTCCATCTGTTGCCGCCGATGTAACGTTTGTGAACGGAATTGATTTTTCTTTTAAAAAATCGCTCAGGATGTTAAATATCGATTCACCTTTAGTGTCAGTCTTCAAAGTTTTGGCGAATAATAGCTCTTCATGAATTTCTTCGTCCATAACAAATCGCACAAATGCTAATAATAATGCCTCATTATCAGGTAAAGTTGACTCGTCCAGTTGAATAGAAAAATGAGTTGTTTGCAGATAATTACACAAGAAACTTTCAATATCAGATCTCATTTCGTCAATACGTCTTTGTACAGTGTTGTTACTCAAAGGAATTTTTTTGAGTATGTCAAATGGAGGTTTGTGCAGAACAGTTTTTAAAACTTCTTCAACAGCGGGTAAAATTAACTGTTCACCAATGGTGTGGGGTTTTCCAGATTTCGCTATGAGTAATGAGATGTTGTAAGATGCCCGCAAGCCATCATTGTTACTTTCAGATGTTGAAGCGAACATACCTTGCAGGGTGGGTCTCTTTTCATATTTTTCTTTCAATGATTGAAAATATTTCAAATCTTTACCTGTTTTATCAGGGTGGCACCTTTTTAGATGATCTTCGAGCTTCGATGGTTTCATAGAGTCATTGCTCAAAACTTTATTGCATAAAAGGCACATGGGCAATCGCTTGTCCGCGTTTGATGGAAGAAAGCCAAATTTTAAATATTCCACACTGTACTGTCGACACTTAATTTTCTTCTTTGGCTCCGCCATGTTTCAAATTAGCTACCTGTCAGTATAAAAAAGTTTTTGTGATCTTAACATTCTTACTTAACTTTTTCTTAGTCTTACTTTACAGGATATGGCTATTTTATAGAACAGAATTTATAATTTTTCGCTATGAATCAAAAAAAGAATACTAATAAACTTTTTCGGCTGTCTGTTGTTTTATGGAAGTAGGTAGGTAATAATCGTAATGTTCATTATTTCATATTTCATACATGTCTATCATACACAAAGAAGACAAATATATTAACTACAAAAAGAGATACCTATAAGTTGTATAGCAAATAAACAAATAATGTACTTACTTTTCCGACACGATTCTGGCAACCAGGAACAGCAATTCACTTTACTTTTGTAGTCGAAATCCGGAAACAAATTAGTAACGTTTGTTCTTAGCATTCGTATTTATTGGTGAAGAATCAAACAAGTGCATACAAGCACAGCACATTACCGTAAGTCATAGGTATTTCGTCCCTTTGCACGTCCGAACAAGCGTTTTGGTCGGCGCCGGCGATAGCGACGCGACGGTGCTTCGCAAGCCTAGACTTGTTCGTTTGTCCAACAGCTCGTTCGCGATATGTTGCAGACTTGCAGTCGACAAGTTTTGGAGCCGAAAGTTGTAATTTTAATAATATAGTATTATAGTATAGGTAGTTTGATTCACCGAAATATTTATCACGGAGGAACGCAATATTTTTATTATATATTTATCAGTCGTCCAGGCTATAAAAATAATACAAAAATCATTATCTGTTTCGTTATTTACCACCGAAACCAGATAAATTTTCGTGGACCCCCACGTACAAACTGTGAACCCCTATTTTTTTGCCACTCCAGCGTAGACCCCTGTCACATCGTTCGTGGACCCCTGGGGGTCCACCTGGACCACTTTGGGAACCCCTGTACTATACGATCTGCTGAGACGAAAGAATTAACCCAATACGATCGGATTAATTCTTTATACAGAAAACACCGAATAATGTTACAACGCAATGACAAACAAAAAATTGTACTTCTCCCAAATAAAGAAATACAATCCATACATCTAAACATTTTATTAATAAGTAATTTTTCATCTGGTGTACAGCGCTATTGTTTCTCGTATTGGGCAGGTTTACCATCGAAACTAAATAAGCAAAGCTAATTTCATACTCCTACAAATGCTCACTGTATAATGGGAAAGCCTAGGTTGTGTGTACCTTTTTCAAGTATAAATTCCAGTATCCCTACCTCATTCAGATCCCGGTACAGCTACGCCGTAGCGTAGCGCAACGTAGCGCGTGCCATGCTTATGCCACAAGTAGCGGGAAATTATTCGTAGCAGCCGGACAGACAAGCGTCTTTGCCTTCAAGGGGTTGAATTACTTAGACTTAGACAGTAAGTATTTCCTTACATTCATCACTTTAATCATGTATTATGATCTGGTTAAGCAACCTCTTTAGTTATTATTTGGGTGACAGCACCAGTAATGGACAAGGACAAATGATGTACCTTGACTCTTATTTAAAAGAGAACAAGAGTTATTAATTTTTTATACAACAATCAATTTAAAACCGTATGATCGTTGATTTAGGAATGAAGTGTCCATTACTGGTGCTTGTCAGTTTAAAGTGTCCAACACTGGTGGCATTCGTCAGGAGCTTCATAGTATTCGTACCTTGTTCTGTTATACAGCAAAAACAGCTTTAGCATCGACTCTGTACTCAAATCACAATAAAATGAATGGAATCCTGGGCGATTGGGAGGCAGGAGCAGGTAAAATACCCATTTACAGGACCTGATTCATTCTTACCACCCTTTTAGTGCACGGTAGAGAATCAAGCCAAGTACAGTTAAGAACGATTATTTATTATATTAGTATTTTGTGGAACGCTATATTTTCTACTTGTTTTGTTGGTTAGCGCCATCTAGCGCTGCGTCCGTACACTAAGTAAGGAGGCAAAGAGGGAGCTAGCTCGGGATTGATTGCGCTCCGCCGCCGCCGGGTGTCGACAGCGTCGACGCGAGCGCGAGACTCGACCGAGGCCCGAGTCTGCCGAGTAGAGCGCGAGTGTATTTATTCGCCGCGCGAGCCGCGGGCCGGAGGTCGGTCGTGGTTGACAGTAGCGCGGGACCGGCGCGTCTCCCCGTCCAGTGTTGTTGTATCGAGTCTCGAGTCGGTGTTCAAGTGACTATTATGAGCGACAGGGACAGGTCATCACCCTCCCTCACGGACACTCCGCTGAAGACGTACATCGGCAGACACGACGACGACTACCCCCTCATAAACGGAAACGGTGAGTGGGTATGATAGCTTCGACCCTCGAGAATGATGGATATAGTAGAGCGCGTGGTTTGGGCGCGCATCACGCGCTCGCACGCGCTCCCCACTCCGGCGCGCGTGCGGCGGGCGCGCGCGGTGCGTCGTGCCCGCTGCAGCTCCAGGGCACTGGGTCACCGGGCTCTATCACTCGATGTCCATTCAAGGTCGGCACCCGATCCCAACAAATCCCCACAAGACGATTAACTTTGCCGCATTGAAGCTGCCGCAGGTTCGATCGACCCGCGACCAGCCCCTTTCGGAATCTATCTAGATATAAATGTGATGTCTATACTTCGTAGGTGTATACAGCAACCGCTCGTCCTGCGGATGAATGGAAGTGTTACGATTGTAGAGTTTGCGAAATACGATGAACATTAGATAATTGTAAAGTGATGTTTTGATAGTGTAGAAGGAGTTGACGTATTGTTTTGGGCAACGGTAATGGAGGGTGGGTATGTGCGTGCAATAATATGTGGTGTTGTACTGCGGAGACGGAGAGGAAGCGAGAGGGGTGCCGTGGTGCGGTCTCCAGCTGCCGCGGGTTGGTGCCGGATCGATACAGGGTGACCTTAGGTCTTAAAGCCGAATCACTTCGAGACTTGCGACTTTGTGCCGAAAGATAACATCGCTAGAGAACGCGCCGCTTCCGCAGTGAAGTGATACTCGGCTTGACGCAGACCTTAAGTCTTAGGTAAACATGATAGTATTTTGTTTCAGTAATTTGTAAGTAGGTACTAATTGTCTTTTACCGTCACATCTTCTGTTTCCTGTCCGTGATTTTTGCCCTTTGAAAACGACCGGCATTTGAATGAGAATGAATTCTAGTATTCTGCCCCAACCACAAATACTGCCGAGTATTTGTGGTGCCTAGGATCAGACAAGAACTGAACATGATCTATTATGCGACTGTCGTAATATTGGTATTGTGAACTAAATATATAGAGACACGAGTCTAATTATGCTAACAAAGTAGTCGGACTGTTGTGTGGCGCTATTATATGCCCGTACGTCGTCAACCTTGTGAATAAATGGACGCAACCGGCTCGGCTTGAATGGCGAGCCACTTGTATCGGCGCGGGCGCAGCCGCAGCCGCTGCGCTCGTGAGGGCTCATTGCTCTATCTCCGAAACAAATTCAAACATACATTTTTCAAAATATAAAATTTGAAATGGGGTAATATTTAAACGACATTGACTCTATTTTAACCGCTCAATGAAGTCGTAAATAAAGTGAACAGTTTTGAAATTCAGCTCGAACACTGCCGATGATAACTGCCTGACTATATTTAACTCGCTGTTGCGGCTAGGAATGTTTCGGCGTGTTTCACTTTCTGACCGGACGGACAGCCCAAGGAAATCGTTGACGCATTGCGTTTGACTATTCCTGTCAGAGAATAGAGACTAAGTACTCGATGAACTTAAAAAAAATGAAAATAAAAATCTCTTGTGTACTGTAGCCAACTTCGTAAAAACGAAGTTCATATCCATGTCCGCTCACTGCTGGCACCTACGGTATATTTTAGCAGTATACCCAGAAACGACAAAAGAATTAGTTGTTTTTCTTTTACCGCTACGAGCACATATTCGTTTCAGATACCTACTTGTAGTTTTACTTTTTAATTTTCTAAACAACGATCATTGGAAATGCCAGTCAATTGAAACTTTATAAGAGTTTTTTTAGTAAGTGCATGTTATGATAGATATTCGCTCCGAACAAAAGTCGTGAAAATTGTATTCCCTCTCATTTATGCCTTTCTGAGTTGATGCCGGAGCCGGAAAACCTTTCTTTAAAAAAAAACTGCAACTGTAAGTATCTAACTAAAATATAATACCAGCCATTGATACCAGTAATGCCTAAATATATGCAGCTAGTTAACTAACTTGTGTCCACTTTTAATATCCCAAATTTTGCGGGTTAAGCTTGGCTCTAGTAGGTCTATGTGCAGCGAACAATTCATTCAGCACGCAATTAATCACTTTCAGCCGTGGCGGCGCACACACGGCTTACGGCTCACGTTTAAATCGGCGAGGAGGGAATGCTTAATTTATCGACCCGACTACAGAGAGCAGTCTTGCACTAAGTTGGATTTGGTAAAAATAATATTAACAAGAACTGGCTATTGTTCGTTTGGCACTTTTTACCTCATAACAGTACAAAGTAGTTTAATAATCATATATACTTACGGGAGTGTGTCAGCCAAGTATGCACAGCAAAAAAGACGGCACATCGGCCTTGCTTGGGTTTATATTACAAAAAACCATTTCAGACCACTTTAATTTCACTCCCCAATAATAGTCAATTTGACCACACTTGCAAGTCCAGTCTTGTAAAACCAGTTAATAATTACCGAATCCTGAATTTTAATTAATCAAAATCCTCATACCGTTCACGAGATTTAAGTCGAGAGTCGTAGTACGAGATAATAGGCGAAAAACAGTGAGTTTTATACTTTGTTTTTTTCTTAATAAGACAGAATAAGAAGAAAATTCTTCTGATAAGATACACCCTGAATATAAATATTAGAACAAAAAATTCCTAGAAGGGTTCCATTTTTTCTCCCTTTAAAGGAACAAAACGTCATTCATTATAAATCGTTATTCATGATCAGCCCTTTAATGAACACAGGCAAAATGTTTGCCTTCATCATTTTAATATATTTACAAAAATATGCCCGTTGTTTTCAAATTTATATATCTGTTAGTGATATAAGTTATTGGGCCTCAAATCGAAAAACAATAATACATATAGTTCAAAGCTCGTAGTAGACAGTCAGTGTAAGCAACCGAAACAAAATCATTTCATTAATAGGTAATTATATAGGTATTACAAATAGGGCAACTATTTACTACTATACCTATTAAGAGGGCGCAGTACGCTCGGTCTGGCTCGGTTCTCCATACAAACGTATTTACCCTCTCATTTTAAAACGCCATGCTAGAATAACATGAAAATTTGTATACACAATGGGATCCGGCATATCTAGGTCGGACCATAGTTTCTGTTGCTAGAAATTGTAAAAGAAAAAAAATACAGCGGCTTTTTGAGTTTTTTACGGCTTGTATGAAAACCTTAATAATCGCTGTATTTTTTCTCCATTATAATTTCAAGCAACAGAAACTATGGTCCGACCTAGATATGCCGGATCCTATTGTGTATACAAAGTTTCATGTTATTCTAGCCTGGCGTTTTAAAATGAGAGCATAAATAAGTTTGTATGGAGAACCGAACGTACTGCGCAGTCTTAAACGACAAGGTATGTCTTTGTTATACAATTTAACTCTCAAGACAGCAATCCTTTCCGAGCTCTGCTAATAACGGAAGTGGGATATAACTGGAAACCAAGTTCTTTCAAAGCTTCTTAGATTAGATCATGACAGCTTCTGACATGCTTAACATCCTTCAATTGCTTAAAATAATTTATTGCTACTTAATAGTGTGACTTGCCAAATTTTTATTTTACCCACTAATTTAATCTTTGAGTGTGATGAGTACAATTAGTAATTAATTAGTCTAGTACATATGTCATGTTTTTGTTAAAAATCTAGCCAGGCATTTGAATAAGTGTGTCGAAGTAAGGAATTGTAAGTTAAGGAAGTGATTAACTTAATGTTCAGACAAATCAAGTAGAAGAATTTAAAAACCAGAAAAAACATTTTTTATAAGCGAAACCGTTTACGAACTTGGCATTTTTTCACATACATATATGTTTTTGATGGGATAATGAATAGGTACGGGAGTTGCGAATCGATCGCAAAATGTAGTATGGAAACTGCGAACCCACTAACAAGAGGCTAGTCAATGTCACGATACTACGTTGTTTGCACTCCGGTTACTCGATGACTTAAAAAAATCTCTCGTATGACGTCAAAAGAAGTAGAAAAAATCGATTTTCAAGCAAGGCTCCAAAAGGCTTGTTTACAGCAGACAAAAGTAGACACTTAAAATGGGCAAAATTTTCCGGAAACTAAATTATCAGATGACTAAAGATATATATGTAAGATATATATGCAATAAATGTTTGACTTTGACTTTAAAGAGGCGAGTAAGGTGGTTTGAAGAGATTTACTTAGTCTCTAAAACATTTATTAGATTTTAAGGATTGAGTTAAATATTTATTGATATTGTGTTTTAAGATGTTAATCGTTGCGTTATTTAGATATCGCTATCGTAGGCAGCTTATCTGTCGCACCTTATTGATAACTTGCTAACGTCGGTTAGCAGCGAGTACGATATTAATGACGATAGTAATCCATTTGTGACACTATTACCAACAGATTTAGTATTACCGAAATGCTAATTAATGAATCTCAGTGGTTCAAAAGTCCATTCTTCGATTTGCAATGCGTGCAATAGCCTGCCTTAGATAATAGATATAGTTTCCTTCCAGTATCTTAAGAACAACTAAAAATAGCAAATAACGATATTTCGTAAATAACGCAATTTTCTCCCCTATTTTCAAGAAGACGGATACTTCTTGAAAAAAAATTGTTGTTTGTTTTACTGTGAGAGTTTGTAGAATTTACAAACTAGGCTGAGTATTTTTTTCGTTTGGCATTAACTATAAGTAAATAAACAGTAATACTAGTAATTGATACAAACTATGGACCGTCGCGTAGTGTCTGCAGTTAGGTAAAGCACGTTTAGTTGAGACCGGCCGGCTGGCACCGGCGCGGCCCCCCTGCTCCCCCACTCAGGCTCGCAGCCGTTGGCAATGCGCTGCTTGGCATACAGTGGCCTGCAATGCTCAATTTAACATCAAACGGCAGTCTCTGACAGAATGAGCCATTCAATAACGCGCGCTGCCCGTTCAAAGCTTAATTCCGTAGCGAATCAATGGCGGTGTACGCTCTGTTTTATCCTCCTTCGTCAAAAGTACGTATATGTATGTCTCATTGCACCTACCAGTTATGGTACATATTCAATTTTAGTTTGATTTCCATAATCTTAAGTCCTGAATCAAGGGTAGACTAATTATTTATGGATTCTATACATATATACCACCCCACTACTATACTGATTGCGCGCTCATATTATTAAGTAGCTTAATTACTTAATCTACTTGTGGCATAAAAAACAGACGCACTTTGGCCACGCTGATCTTGCTGAATATCTGAGGAATCAGTAATTGGGTCTTGTCGTCGCGTTTTTGTGAATAGCTACTTCTAGTTACGAGCGTGACTTTTCACTGTCCTGTGTCAAAAGCAGGACAATGAAATTGTGTGCATGTGTAGTGGAGACCGGCCGACGCTGGTTCGGTGCTGCTCCTCGCTTGGCAAACGGTCAGCTTCTAGCTGAAGCCGGATAACTGTTTCGATTTACGTCAATAAAATCACCTTTCACTAATGGCATCATATTTCGATTACTCCGTGTGTACTAAGCTAGCAGCCCTTGTATAATTTGTGTTTTAGGCACCTTTAAGCGCTTAATTTGTTTCTATATCATATTAATCATATAGATACTTTGTATAAATATTTAGATATTCATTATATTATGTACTCGTACATACATAGGCATGTTATATTATATTATACTCAATACTTACACGTACGTGGCTTAGGTTTCATTTATCTGTGGCATAGATCTCACTTAAATAAATGTTGTTTAAATATTTAGGTATTCTCTTTTATGGAACTAAAGTATGCTCCTAAAAATGGTATGTACAAACAATGGGTGACCCAACAATGATGGGGGTGGGTGGGTGAAAATGCGCAGCGTAACATGACAAAGATCTAGTCTAAATTTGGGTAACCATAATAGGATAAAAAAACTCAGTTGAAATGAGATGGGTATTTCGGCTCGGAGCGTAAAACACCAGTATGATTGAAAAAGTTTTTGTTTGAGAGATTGATTAAGTACTTCTTTATTATGTCTTTGTTATCGGAAAGTTACTTTCGCTCTTTATAAGTTAATTCTCTAAATAAGACAATTGGACGATAGAACTATTAGGCCAGTAAAATCTTACAAAATAAAAACCTACAAACGCAAAACGCGATGTTAAGCTGCTTTTATGGTGTATTATTTGGACCCTTTAGGACTATGACCCCTGATCCTGTGAAACCACGTTTTGCAAGCAAAAACAGTTATGCTACCTGCGTAATACTTAAAAAACTGCAAAATGGACGGACTCGTTTCAGTATTTTGCAGTTAAATTCATAAACTGTGGAATTTTTTGACATTAGTTGCCAGTATCAATTTGTAAATGTATTAAAAGACAATTTAGGCCCACACACAGCCCCGTATGCTTAACATTTTACGAGTTTCAAAAAGTGTTTTTGTTTTAAATAATCTCTGCTGTCTTCATCTATATCTTTCAATCACGGAGATTTAACTTTACCTCCAGGATTTGTATTATTAGTGCACGCCTATTCTGATTGCGACACTACTTCTGCCCTTTCGGGCATTCCATGTCAATCCAATCATCAATTCATCATGTTTATATTTTTGACATAAAATTAGTCTTACTATACGAGTTATATTTATATGTAGAGAGCCGTATTGCCAAAGTCTGATCTGTGGTCTGAGCCTCGAAAGTTTTGCAATCCCTAAAGGTGGATCCACACGGCACAGACTTTAGTCTGCGCAGCGTGTCTGTACAGACTTAAGTCGGTGCAAATGGGACGTATGGAGGTGAAGTCTCAAGTCTGTAAGACTAAAGTCTGTGCCGTGTGGACCCACCTTAAAGGTAGGAGTAGGTATACCTTTATTTAACCAATCTGGATTTCCCAAAGCACATGTGTTTCCTCGTAATCAATAATAATAAATTATTGACTGCCACCATATTGGCCCAAGGACGTCCACTCCTGGACACAGGACTCTCACAATTTAATGGGGGGTAAATGCATAATCGCCACGCTTGGCATGCGGGTTGGCCATCGCAGTATCTCCACTGCACCGCATGGATGCTGCGGCCCATCCTAGGGTGGTCTTAGTCGTAGTTATAGGACATACCCGGGTCCATCCGGGTCATAATATATAATCATCGATTTAGAATACCTAAGGTAGTATTCTAAATCGATGTATATAATATTCGCCTCCTACATATATCGTCCTTCAATTGAAATCAAAGTACGCAGTTCTTCCACAATGCACACATTGTCATATTTCAAATGCCATGTGTGTTTGTATTGTCTCAGCCGTTTGCGAAAGGCTCATAAAATGATGTTCCACAGTGCCATATGTAGCATTGTACAATACTCCCTACAAGAGGATTGTAAAATGTGATGCGGTTCTTATAGAGCAAGACTTTTATTACCTTTTTTGTTATTGATGTGGAAATGAGTTACGTATAGCCCTGGTCTGGGAAACCTGATCCTTCTCCCGTGCCATCTCTCAGCAAAACAGAGCCTATCCATTAAAACCACACCGGTGTTTACTACCCTCTTATGCCGTGAAAGGGGGCGCCATGTAATTGCGATCATTCTATCATAATGGCCTTCGGCAATCCCAGCCCTGGGCATCCGCGCCGATGTAGAAGGGCCCTAAGGGGTCAGAAACGCTTTTACCTTCGCCCCAAACGTATAGCGCCGTGCAAGGCGGGTTCCCAGCCCGCTGGCCCAACAAGGGGATTATTGCCGCAGCAAACGTGCTGGTCTTCTACGCCTTCATGGCAACTGACCGAATGGAAAATAAGTCAAGTCCGGTCACTACTTATTTTCGGTCCAACCTCTGGTTGAACGACTGAAAATGGTGCAGGTGCATAGGGGCCGTCCCTCAGATCGAGTCCCTTCGGGGCCCTCCGTCCGGCGTCAATTCGTAGTCAATGGAGGAGTCGCTTCAAAACCATCAGAACAAAACATCTATACAAACTATATTTTAAGATTGTTCTCGCTAATTAAAAATCAAAATCGTAACAATAACTATTCTCAATAAACTTGAAAGACAGTTTTACGTGAATATTTTGCCGATCCGTACAATTTTATATCCAGTAGGCCATGCTTGCCAATAACCTAGCCTGAAGCTTTATTGATATAGCATCTTGTTTTGTGTTTTAATGAAATTCGAAGACCTGCAGAAGTGCATGCAGACCGCACTACAACTGCTTAAAATTACGCCATGCTGTATTTTTATTGCCCATCGTACTTGCATGTTATTGTTAGCGATTTGGCGCCTGTCCACCCGCGGCCACCACTGTCATAAGCTACTAGTAATTTATTGACCTCATGTACATAAAAACATATAAACTACTTTTTAAAATACTAGTCCAGTAGTAAAAAATGAGTAATTTTGTTTTTAAAATTAAAAACGGCGAGTTTTGGAGCCCTTGTTTTTCTAGCTTCTAGGAAGGATTATATTGATTGGATCCGTGCCCATTTTAATAACTTAATCGGTTCTCAATGTTCTTATCTCTATAATTCCTAACATATGCCTCTTTTTTTACGTTTAAAACAAAACACGCATAGGTACATTAGGTACATAATAAATATACTATAATTTATATCTCACTTGTGGATATGTCTCTAATATTTGTACAGACATTTAATGTTCACTATACCTGTCATATCAAACTCTACACTAATGTTTACAAAATAAAGTATAATCTGTTGTAATTTTATAATATAACATGGGCCGGACGTAAAATACTTGCAAGTACCCAAGTACTATTATTTACTTTGGTAGCCATTTTCGTTTTAGCAATTAAAAAGAAGTGTATACCTGCATCGTGTCGTAACAACTCGAGTGGCTCACTACAGTAATGAAGTGGCTGCGAGGTGTTATCTAGTTATTGTCGGATCGATGCAGCAGCGAGGCGGCGGCGGCGGCGGCGGCAGCGGAGGCCGTCGCGCCGGCGGCTGCCTGTCTGCGTTCGCCGATGCTATCAGCATGCGCTTGGCCTTTATTGGTTCCACAAAACTTTCGTTAATTTCCGCATGCGACGCGAATGTCAAAAACTCGAGTCTGACGCATCTCAGCCCACTGACTGGCAACTTAAGCATAGCTACCGCCCTTGGTACAGATGTGCAAGTTGCGGAAAGTTTCCATAATATTCTATAAATTCTCGGAAATTTCATGAAACTTTCACTAGAAATATAGGCAATTTAAATTATAAAATGGAATGTTTCAAGTCCCATACAAAAATGTAAGAAATTTTAGAATTTTTCCTACGTTAAATTTCCGAAACATTTCGCAATTTTGGAAAGTTTCCTTAGGCACATCAGTAGCCCTTGGTAGCGTCTAAAATAATGAAACAACCTTAAGTTCCACTAGGAATGTGCAAAACTGTGTTTGCATACTTGCAAAGCTTGACACAGCTATCAAACATACAAGAGGTATCAAATGTATATATATGTATATGAATGCCTCCCGTACTCCGTACATCTATATCTATTGGAGGTTTGAGTAATACTGCTCAAATCCGTCATTAATATAAAATCCGGTGATAATTTCCACCTCTAAACTTATATTGATTGCTGCGTTCATCAAGCTATTAATTATTATTACCTACCAAGCTAGATACGAAGCGGAGTTCCTCTATTTTGCTTTGACAACGGCATATTAGTTTCTGAGGTCGACCTTCTGATTAGCTTTCATGCCAACAATACAGTCGGATAAACAGCTACACACGAAGGCAAGTAAATTATGTCGTGGCTTATCCATTGCTTTATATTGGTGTGAACCATACCAATATCCTGTTATTCGATAAGTCGAGACATGTAAGTTACTTACACTCGTGTCTATCGCTGGCTAAAGCCAGAATAATCATTTCATTCATAGAGTGCTCCGTCGTCGCCATTGTAATACGAGTATATAATCTTTCAGCTGCGCTTGCCGTCGCACTCACACGTGGCCAGTCGACAGCTATCCACTAATTACTTTAAACGACACTAATTACTTAACAGGAAAATATAATTTGTGTAACCACTCCATTTTGGGTGCGTTATAAGACTTATAAGATATGAAAGTGAGAACTTTAGATGAGGTCTACAGTATGAACTCCTATTCCATCTAATCATAGAGCCGTTATCTCGTTGAGCAAAGCTTTTAAGTCTGCTCAAACTGCTAGAAGGTGTGCTATGCCAGCAAGACCGAGAGAGCATTATCTGCAATCCTATGGAACTCCTTCAAGCGTTTTTATTTTATAAAAATGCCTTGTACCCTGCCATTGCTTTATTGGCGCCAGCACTGGATTGAACACTTACAAGCGCTTTTAGCCGCCATACGTGCACGTGCACACGCAGGAAATGCATAACTCGCACCTAATCATCGACCTCTAAAATGTTTATACTTACAATGCTATTCCATTCTTTGCTTGGGTCTGTAGGTATCATGCCAACGCGCTCAATCTGTTTTTCAGCGCATACGAGTATTCTTCCCACACAGACGTGAACAAAATAGTAAAGCACAATGCATATTTATTAAATACATTTACACATTTCCGACATTTCCGTATTGTAAATGTTTGCGGTAGATCTTGGTTAGGTAAGGCTAGGTTAAGGCTAGGACAAATTTGATTAAAAACATTAAAAAATATATTTTGTGTTCCTACCTGGGTTAGGTAGATAGTGCAGGCAACAGTATCAGTTATGCTAGGGACAAAAAGGGTGTTGGAGTCAGGGCTCGGAACCGGTTAATCTCAAAATCCTGAAATAGCTAAATATTTTTAGTTAGTTTATGCTCTTTATGTAGGACTCAATAATGTATTTGGGTTACTACTTCTTATTGTTAGATTGCCTGATTAAACATGAAATAGTACACGAAAGAACGATAAGAACTAAAAAAAAACGGTATTTTTGTATGGACAGAATACCGGTTTCCGAGCCCTGGTTGGAGTAGTGCAGGCGCGGTAAGTATATACCCTATCATCACAACTTCACCTAAACACTTCATTCGCCGATAGACATCCACGAGTACCAATACTGACAAAAACTAATTAAGGAACAACTTGGGAGAAATACGACGTAAATAAATACGATGTAGCATTGGGATCATTATCACTCGACGATGTAAGTTCGAGCTCAGATATAAATATCCGATATAGAAATTATTCAAACTGTCTTTCAGCGCCTTTGTAAATTAACTAATGACAATCATTTGCCACGCAATGGATATGACATTAGCTTCACAAATATACACACTTACCTATTATTTATAACTTTTACGTTACTTATTTGGGAACTTGAGGCTTCTTAGTAGGTTAGTACACTTATTTATTTATTTATTAAAAATGGGATTTCTCTTGGCCTAGCATCTAGCCAGGGGGCAAAGATGAGGCCGACGATGAAGCGACCTCACCCAGAAGATACCTATTCACTCGTTCCTTAAAAAGGTCTAGGTTATATGGTTATATCCCCACCGCACTCCAGGGATACTGCTGCCCATCCTCCGGTGGTCTTGGTCGTAGTTTTATTACATACCCAGGTCCACGTATTCATTTCCTAATAATTATACATAAATTTAATTCGGAGACATAAATTACTATCAAATTAGAAAACTTGAAAACCCCGACATTATCATTTCAACGTTCAATACCGATTTTGATAGAGCATGTCCAGGAACCATCGCTGGAAAACCTGCTTTTAAATAATAAAAAAGAAAATCGGTTCACCCGCTATATCCTACGATGCCACCGACAGACACACATACATACACAGATACGATACACACGTTAACCCTTTGAACGCCATCATATTTGAATGAAGTGATCACTCAGACGCCAAGGTATCAAATATTGATGTAACGTTGAAACCAATAAAAACAATTCATAATTGATTTTTTTCATGATAAAAGTACACCTTCACTCCGACCTTTTTAGTGGTTGTTGGCGTGGTGGGCACGACCACACACGACACCTTTATAGGCTCCTGGCGTTCAAAGGGTTAAACTTATAACAACCCTCTTTTGCGTTTCGCGTCGGGGGTTAAAAATAGGCTAGACCCAGGTCTTGCCTGCCAGCAACATTTGCTGGCCAATGTCACCAAAATATTTCAACAATGCAGATAACGTCGATGAAGCTGGACGAAAGGATTCTGAAATTAGGAAGATAATCATATCACTCGATAAAATAATATTTATCTAAGGCGTTAGCGCCTATTTATTATACTCGTAGGTGTTCTGGTACACCATATCGGTGTGTACATGTGTCGCATTCTGCGGAGGTGCAAAAAAGATATTGTGACCGGGATCTTTAATTAGTTATATTAGAGTTAGGTAGGACAGTCGTCAACCTTAGGGCGCTCCCAAATTAAAGTTTGTGACTGGTACAGTCAGCATCAAAAGTAGCTACGCATTTGAAAAGTTCAAAAGTCTTCATTATAAAGGAATAAGAGCTTTTGACCTGTTCATATGCGTACCTACTTTTGATGCTGTACAGTCAGTACCTAATGTCTGCAAACGTGCCATCAGTCTTGTGAATTTTTCTTTGCGGGTATATATTTTTTCCCTCTTATATTGAATTGTGTATTTGGTTATGCGATGACGATGACATATGATATAATTTGATGTTTTAGATGAGGCTGCCTCGAAAATATCAAAATAGAAGATCAAAGGATACTAGATAGAATTACCATTAATTAAAATTTCAAGTATGAAAGTATAGCATTTTATGATCCATTTTACCTCGTTATATGGTAACATGAAAATATAACAAGGACACTTCGGATTCATCATTTTGCAACGTTGAATGCTTTGATGGAAGCTCACCACTAAAAGTCGGCTCCTTACGACGGTACGTTAAAATCACGGCCAGGAGATCGGTATCGCATCATTAAAAAAAAAAAGTTTCTGAATAATTTCTATCGCTGGGCCGTGCACGTGCCTGTGCTTGTTTTCATTCGTTATCGTGTTTCAGAGCAGAGTGACTTTAAATCATGACGCCTGCGTGTGCTTATAATTTGCTTGCTGTGGAGAATTAGGTACGAGTAAGTACAATAATAATAGTTTACAATGTAACTTGTGTCGCGACGCTAATACGGTTCCGGTGTTAACTAGTTCATGTTCCATGAACTTGAGAATTGCGCAGCTGTTAAAATTTCGTGATATCCAGCTCGCACCAGCGTGTGCCGCGCGGCGCCGGCGCAGGCGCAGCGCGCGCGCCGCTAATGACCGCGTCCTGAAGGACTTCCGCTAATCGCATCGCACACAATTGAAACGAATTTGAACCATTATCATATTTATCATATCATTGTGTCTAATTTGGATTTCCTTAAGTTTCCATAATTACCTACAAGCTTTTATTTAACTTGCAATCTTTGTATGTTTATTCTTGGAACATAATTTTAAACCAGTTATCCTCAAACACTGACCACTTAACCCTATAAGTGGTCTGTGTCCTCAAACGATTAAGCCGAATATTGGTGTACAATGGTATACAATTTCTACTTATTTTTTTGCGAGTGTAACTCACACCTTCTTACCACTATATATAATTTGAATGTATATTGTAAAATTATGGATTTAAAAAAATGGCTCAATTCTCTTATGTCTAAGGGGAACAGCCGATTTCTAAAGAATGGTCAAATTTAATATCTATTCTGGTAGGGCTGTCACAGGGAGCGTCACTGGAAGAAAACATATTTATTTTTTACCAAAAAAAAAATCTTATATAATCATTTCACTATCACACGAATAACACACTTTCACACGAATGTTATAAAAATTCGTACCGGGGGGGTGAAAAAGATATATTGCACATAGGCATGTGGGGTATTTATAGATAGGCCCTTAAAAATCCCAGACAGATTAATTTGTACTTGAAGTCATTAAAAATTTCTCGAACTTACTATGCTTGGCTACTATTTTTAGTACTTATATATTGCGGATGTATTAATTGCGTAGGTTAACTAATATTGTTTATTGTTTCACAATAAGCACTATACACCAACCCTTAAATTGAGAACTGGCCGAGTCAGTGCAAACCAGTTTTACCACGGTATGTTCGAGCGGCTGCTGCTACGAACACAGACGCCTTGCACTTGTAGTGGACCATTTTCAGTGCGTTGTCGACAGTTTTCTGAGCCGTTTCTTTACTTGTGTGAGTCACGCAGCCATGCTGAATTTGTTACTTATATATCAATATAGAGGTGTAATAACAATAAATTTATTTAAAATCAAAAATTCGTGTACATCTGTAATTGAATTAGTATTAGAGAATGATCATTCCAACCTTTCGACGCATTACAACCTATAGGTAAAAAGCGATCTAATTACTTTATGTACATAAGACCTATACTCCAACGAAAGTCTTTTGCACCATTTCCCCTTTTCCGCGCAGGGTCGTTACGCAGCTTGCGCTGTCTGATTCTATGAATGCCTTTTGAGTTTCTATGGGCATTCTCACGCTGGGACGGCACTCGGCAGATCCCCGATGTTTGTTGTTCGATGTTTGTATGTTTATTACAAAAATATTCTTCAAGTCTTTTTCTGGAGGGAACTAGGCTATCTTTCGATGACACAGATGTTCTCTAGAGTATTGTTCAACGCGTTCAACGCTAACTAAACAAACAAACGGCAAACACAAAATGATGACAAGGTCGTGGTCTCGCTGTCAACGCAACTGACCTAGTGGTCCCCATTGAGATGATTGCCGCACCGGGAATGTAGGTTCCCACAATGACCCTCTATCAAACCTCTGCGATGACTGGCCTTGAATTGAGACGACATATTCACTTCATACTCTGCTTCCTTCACTGAGTGTGTAGTTTTTTACTTGGTAGTTTTTTTAATTGTAGATGACATATTTGTTTTATATATACTTATAGTTACTGTATGACTGGATACTTTCTTTGCTTAAAAATTATCTTATATATAGCTACTAAACTAACACGTAATAAAATAAACTAAAGATTGGACGAAAATTGAAACGCTTTAGAGCCGGCAGCATAGGTAGGCATAGGTACTCCTTGAAAAATCGTTTATTTTTCTATTCATGCCCTCAAAATTTAGATTTTTGCATCATAAATTTCATTCAGAAATTGGTCACACAGAACTCGCAAGCAAAATCTATCCCATGCAAGTTCGTTGTGGGTCCTATAGGTGTGGTGGTAGGGCAGGTTAGGTATTCGCCTTCCGCAGCATAGAGAGCGAGACATTATTATCGACATAGGGAGGGGCCGCTGGCACCGGTTCAACGCTAGTTAGCTCGTCGATAAATCTCTCATGCGACAAACTCGCCGGGATGAATGTACCAATGCACTGCCACCTATCTACATTTTATTCATTTGTACAATGTATTAACATTTTCGCATCGGAGGCTACCGTAGGTTATCGGAACTTTGGTATACTACTTAGGATTTTAGGAAGTAAAAATTGATAGATAGGTGCTTAAACTTGCGTA
Source organism: Notocelia uddmanniana (assembly GCA_905163555.1). NCBI lineage: Eukaryota > Metazoa > Arthropoda > Insecta > Lepidoptera > Tortricidae > Notocelia > Notocelia uddmanniana. The sequence goes on along the minus strand of LR991052.1, from coordinate 39,554,814 downwards.
GAGTCGGATTAAGCCGATTAAAACCCATTTGAGAATTACTTACCTACTCCTACCCTACCCATCTCATTTGAACGACTCTCAGACAGAGTTTTAATTTTGCATGAATTTTTTTTTTAATGTAAGTGCATTATTTAGGCCCCAAAATAGTTACTCTTTTTTCAGCCCTGTATTGATGGACCTTAGCGAGCACTTGTGCTTGAAGGTCCCAAAGAGGATCCGCAGCCAGGATTGTCGCCGCTGAAAAGGATATCGTGCGATATCCTCGGATGGCTCTTATTTATTTATTATTTATTTATTTATTTATCGAAATAGCCCTGTGAGGTCGCAGAGTAGGGTCTTGTTAGATGCTGAAAAAACGCATTTGCACACGATTATGAGTTTTAGAACGTTAAGTCCAAAAAGTCCCAATATATTTCTCGTGATTCACAGCGAGCTCATTTTTTCAATATTGCTGGATAACACTACCCTAACTGATTTATACTACAACAGACTAAAAACGAGAACTACGGCGTGCTTTTTATTAATTTATTATAGTGACGTAAAGTCAAAGGAGTAAATATCTAAAATTAACAGTAACATTGAAATAGACATTTAGTTGGTCAAGGAAATACTCGTAGTAAGTTTGCAAATGTTTTTAAAAGGATTAGGTAGCCTACGTGTTTTGGTTATTAGAATGTATCACGACTACTTATTGACTTGTTTGGTCAAAAAATATGGTCTCCTTGATCTCGTTCTGACTCGTGCCTCTTTGCGGCCCGTTCGGTCCATTAGTATTATTATTGAGTGGGAATGTTTCAAATTTCTAATTCTAACTGATATTGTAGTTTAGTAAACTGCCGGTAGCTAAGAAGGATGCATTGGTTGAAGCTAAACTTATTCAAAGCTCGTTCATTACCTCTGTGAACATGCCGTTACGATGAGGACGTAGGTACTCTGACAATGTTTGCTTTGACGACGGAGAGGCAGATAGATAAGTGCGAGACGTGTCATGATTTCGTAAGATAGCGCCCGATAGCGCGGGGATAATGTAAACTCGATTGTTGTTTTTCACACCCATGCGCATGGAATTTTCGGATATAAATCATCGTTGCTAGACTTGCTAGTCTTAAAATAACCAATTGCAGGTGTAACACAATTTATTGTGTGATGTGGGTTTCATCGGATTTCGCTATATGGCGCTACATGCTACATACTAGATGTTTCTAGACCGATAGCGCCTGTGTATAAATATAAAATGTAGAGTCAAGTGCAAAAAAATGATACAACTTGCTCAAAAATATGTCCCACGGCTCTTGTACCGGCGAATTAAGGTTGCGGTAAGTATTTATGGGAGGATTAAATCGATACGAATTTTTTCACTTGATACGATCGGCCTCACAAGGGTCTGCACCCCTGTTGCTTTAAAACGTCATGTTTAAACGGTCATACAAAATTTTCAACGGGTGAATGCGACAAAGTTCCAAAGTTGTAAAATGTAAAAGATAAAAAATGGTTATTGTGGGTTATCCCCCAGAGATAGACATTTACCATCGCCGACTTTTTTGTAGACCTTTTTAAGGTGTACAATAAACACTGTAGTACATTATTGAGAAAAAATATTTGTAGTGGCTCAATATATATACTATAACTACTAACTTAAGGCCAAGTTTACGCTCGCGGGTCAAACACACGCAACATCGCGCGGTTCGTCGCTCTTGTCAGAATTTATGGAAAGACGTATAGAATTTGACAAAAGTGCGCGGGGTACTGCGTGAAATAATACCTGTTAGTAAACGAGGTTTAAACATTAATAAATCATAGTCGTTAAATGAGATTGAGGGGTGTAATTGCTTCTGCACGGTTCACGATCAAAAATGCGGATGTTGAAATTTGAAATGGCCAGTCGTTTGACACTGAGGTCAATCAATATTATGCAATTGCAGAAACAACTACCCTAAAATTACGAACTGTAATAGTATTTAATACAATCGTTTTCGTAAAGTCTAATGAACACTGTTAGGTACTTCACCTTGGTACTCTTGAGTAAAGCCAACGATAAATAAAATAAATAAATAAATATAATAAATAAATAAATATTAGGGGACATTTTTCACACATATCGAACTAGTCCCACGGTAAGCTCAATAAAGCTTGTGTTATGGGTACTAGACGACGATATATTTAATAGATATATACTTAAATACATAGAAAACATCCAAGTCTCAGGAACAAATGTCTCTGCTCACCACAGAAACAAATGTCCTTACCGGGAATCGAACCCGGGACCTCTAGCTTCGGAGGCAATGACACTACCCACTAGGCTAAACAGGCCGACTAATAACGATACGAGACATACTTCATACTCGTCTGATACCGTCGTTAGTTTCTCGCTCTTTTCCTCTTGTCTAGTTGACCTGACATTTCGGTATAATGTTATACCTATAATTGCGTCATACTTATACATGTTTTTCATCCCCAAAGACAATAAAACTTAACCATGTCTAGAATAGAATAGAAATAGAGTTCCTTTCGAGTATACTAAAGTGTAACAGTTTAATACTAAAACAACTGTTCAAATAGTATTGTTTGCCAAATAACAGATAAGTCAGAAAACACTTGTTCACGGCTTGCATTTGTCAGCATATTTCCTTATTCATTGTATTTACCAGGTGACTTGCCGTAAGTCGCTTTGGATAAGACAATAGTGGGTCTTAAGTACAGAGATTTTGGTTGGTTCGAGTTTTTGTTGTTGATATAACTAATGTTAATGGTTATTGCTATTAATAACCTATATAAATAAAAAATTAAACCCCTGACAAACAAATATCTGTGGGTAAGATCCATCCCCCAAGACTGGCGATTATAAAAACCGCACCCAAATTGGTTCATCCGGTTGGGAGCTACGATGCTAGAGACAGACACACAAACGTTAAACTTGCACCCCTCTTTTGCGTCGAGGGTTAAAAATAAATAATATAGCAGAGAAGAAGTCTAATTGTTCATTGGATTCAGAATCCGCATAAGGAACGTTAATATAAATCTATGTTAATAAAATAGTTATTTGTTCAACAAGAGAGCAAAGTAGATTTTTGCTGCGAGTATTGATGTTGAGTCCCAAGCAAGCGAAAGACTCTGTAATTAAAAATTAGAATCTTGAGCGCAGCGAGGGACTCAAAGACACGAGATGCAAATATCTTTGCCGTCGTATGATACATACAACTTTTCAACTCAGCGGCGAGAACATATAACGCAAAGGAATAGTGATAGAGAGAATGAAGTTACTTAAACTAACCTACGTAAGAAAAATTAAAAAGTTAGTTTTCTTCACGCTCCCAGCAAAAGTGCATTTTGCTCACTGGTCTCAAGCTGGAAAAGTCGTTTTCACGCTCGCAGCAAAATGCAATTTTGCTCACTGGTTTCAAGCAACAAAACCGTCATTTTCGAGCCGCTGAGGCGAAAACATATTTTGCGTCTATTTGTACATAATCCGTTAAAGTTCGTCCTCCGTCCTCGGTTAATTTTCGAAAAACGAGTGTTATTTGTCGGCCTGATTAGCCTAGTTGATAGTGACACTGCCTACGAAGCTGGATGTCCCGGGTTCGAATCCTGGTAAGGGCATTTGTTTATATGACGAGCAAAAACAATTGTTCCTTAGACTTGGATGTTTTCTAAGTATTTAAGTATATATATATATCGTCGTTTAGTATCGATAACCCAAGCCTTATTGAGCTTAAGTATGTATTATTTATTTATATGCATTAACTATTTCTGTCCATTAAAGTTTTGAAACCAAAAAACAATGTGTCATAATTTGCAGGAAGTAAAAGTACTCGTTACGTGGTTTCGTTTTCAAAACCCATATCTCTTTAAATAAAATAAAGTCGTGTTAGTTGCACCATTTATAACTCACGAGTTTTAATGATTCGATTTAAATGATCTTTGATTTTTTTTTGGTTTTTCTTTTCAGCGATTAGCAGAATAACTATTAAAATATTTTCTCAACAATTTTGTACGGAACGTGTCAAGGGCAGAACGACGTTCGTCGGGAGCTAGTTAATCACTCTTATGTCTCCACTCCTAACGATTTTACTAAAGCATTCTTTATCAAAAAATATAAAATTTTGTAAGCTAGGTAGTAGTGAATAATTCCTTTCCATCGTGAAAACTCGGAATACGACTAGATCCGAAGTGTTGATCAATGTATTATTTAAAATCTGTCATGTCAAATGGCAAAATATGTACTACCAGTTTTCATACTAAACTTTATTCAGTACAATTTTTTATCATGTAATTTTAATCCGCAACGCAGGCTTCGTCAGGTGGGTACAACCTGGGGACTTTCAGCTCGAAGTACGAATTTTTCTATAGAAATGTTAGTTTAACTCTTTTGTACCAGATGTCACTGGGTGCTATCTCTATCGCACTTGCATATTGAAGTGACGGAGATGCGGAGGTCGTGCGGTTAGTTCTTACTAAATATACAACGGCGCTACGATCTATGTGCAGTATTTCACTGATATCTCTATCTCAGTATATACAGGGTGACATCGGAGACGTGATCAGAAATTATTTGAGTCGATGAAGTTTTGAAAGTTAAACTCAATGAAGATGATATCACAGTTACTACTTGCAATATTGACTATTATTTCTCAAATTATTAACAGAAAAAATAATGTTTCATACAACTTGGTCACCCTACACCCCACGACGTCTTGTCATCCTTCATACAACGTGTGTCAAAAGTGATTGGGTGACCATGATTTAAGTATGGCGTTATTATTTTTCAAGTAAAAATTTGATAAAATTAATTGTTTTATTCGATGTAACAACTATTGCATTGAAAAGGCGATCCTGTGTAGAGGTGAAAAATTAGCTTCTGATCACGTCTCCGATGTCACCCTGTATATTGTACTTTGTGGGTACAACTATAAATCAGCAACAGGCGTTTTCATACTGACATTTGACATTGACTAATAAAGTAACACATACCCAGACATGAACTTGTCAATCATTTACTTGTAATACGATAATCGATAGCTACTTCGTATCTAGTCGTATTCCGAGTTTTCACGATAGGAACGGATTATTCACTACATCTGTACTATAACTTGGTTTTCTATTTTTTTTTAAATAATTATTCGTCTTGACCAAATTCATTGTTTTTACAAGTTTCGGCGGGCGTCGGCATACTGAGCTCACCCTCGGCCGGCTAGCAAGGAGTCGATCCTTAACTAATGAACCCAGGAAAGATAACTGTCAATTTAATATCAGTCGCTGAAAACCAACTTTCAAAAAAAAAAAACAAATCGGTTTCCTCGTTTACGAGCTACGATGCTATAGATAGGCTGACACACTCGCACTCAGATACACATGTTAAACACACCTCTTTTGCGTTCCGCGTCGGGGGTTAATTACTTTTTTAACTGTGTATGACCGACCCTAGTGGCAGCCAAAGTTGTTCTTCTCATCTGGCTTAACGAGGTAGGTCGATATTGTACATGGGTGCTAATCACAAACCGACTCGACCTCACCTGTCACCTCACACCTCACCTAGGGTGGTCCAAAAATCATTTTTCGATTTCCGTTTTGAAAACTCCTCCGATATTTTGCTTATGCCTACTGATTTAACGTCCTCAAATATTGTCTTATCACTAATCGTAGTAGAACTTGGTGATAATTGATTGTTCAATTCAAGAAATGTGTGATTTGGTGCCTCTATTACTCACAAACGACTAGTCTTTAGTGATAAGTGTCTGATAGAAATAAAATTGGTGAGGTGTCTTTTCAAGTGCAGTTGATGGAAAGTCGTTGGCCGAATTTATCAGTCCTTTTAAAAGAGGTCTTTGAGGCGGAAAAGTCCTGCTTTCTTCCTGTTGGATTTCAGAATCTGGAGCTTTTTCAGTAGCTAAATAACTTTCAATATACATCTGGATAAACCTACAACATTATCATCAGCACCTAAAAGTAACAAAAGATGTGTCCAATTAATCGTCCCACTTTAAGACGTAGAGCAAAAAATCGATACTGTTTACCACATGCTACACTCGAACGCCGGAGAAATATAAGGATTATATATCGTGATATTCATCTATAAGCTTTCTTTATCATAAAGGAGCCCGGGCCCACATGCTATCTAATTCACAGTGTTGGCATAGGGTCTAGTTTTTGAAAAGTACTCAACTGCCATTTGATCTTCTAACCTAAAGAAGAAACTAGACTTTTATGAAGTTAGATGCTGCGTCAAATAATTGGGCAACTTGGCTGTTACATCTCAATCATGGATCAACGACTTAGGCGACTTCCTGATTTGGCGGGGCGGGAGCGATATGTCATAGGTATTTTGCTCTTTGACGTGAATTTACCGATGTGAGATTTCCTCACTTGACGAAATACTGTCAGTAATAAGTTTAAGTTTAAGTTTGCGCAGTAGTAATACCATGCGCAGAAGTGGGGCAGTACTGCATTAGTATCGCTTGACACTGACAGCTGACAGTTTTCTCATATCGTACCGCCCCCGCATCGACGAGTCAGGAAGGCGCCTTAGTGTGTCTTCAAAAGCATGGAAACGCTTTGTTCATAACCACTCTAAGCCGCCGAATTGCTTAAGCCACATAATCAATGCAATCGTGCAGGTACCACTAGGTTATGAGCGCTTCACAGTAAAGCTACCTGTAAGCATCAAATGATATTATTCCATACAGAAATTCCTGATAAGTCGTTGGCTCGAACCTGGACTTAAATCTATCACCTCATATTTGAGAGTCGTACGCAAGAACCACTCGGCTACTGTATAGGCTCCGGTAAGCACCGTGTTAATGCATAAATTATTTAGTCTCCTGATTCAGTTACAAAATTAACATAGTCACACAAATCGGAGACGGATTTTCATCACCCGATAGACGACCTAGTCAAAAGTGTTTGGTGGCACAGTACAATACCTACTTATCCTTTTGGCGGACTGTAGGAACTTGATTAACGATTAACGGAATTATGGAAAGTTAATGGAAGTGAATGAGTCCTTTAACAATTTTTGTAGTTATCTTAAAAGTTAATCAGTTTGTTAACGTCGTTAATTAACGATTAACGGAGTTTTTTGGTGTAGAGTAAAAACATATGTTCCCGAGACTTGGATGTTTTCTATTTATTTAAGTATATATCCATTAAATATAGTACCTACCCATAACACAAGCTTCATTGCAATAAGCTTAGTCAAAGTCGAAGTCAAAATATTCTTTATTCAAATAGGCCCAGCAACAAGCACTTTCGAATCGCCAGTTATAACATTTATTTAGAGTAATTTATTGACGCTATTATATGTTTTTAATAAATTTTGAATTATTGTAGATATGACAAAAAAAGAAGAATTAATATGTAGTTCAATTCACAATTCACAAAAACATAAATAAATGTATAAAAATAGAAGTCTTGACAGTTTCTAGAATAAAATCGAAATGTCAAAATGAAAATAATAAGTATTTAATTAATATGTAATGCCATAATTAATAAGACATTATATACCGTACTTGTCTTCTCGAAGATCTCACGGTTCGTAAATAAATGCTATACGATTAAAAATTAAAATAAATAATTCATTTATATTTCAGTCACAATTAATCCCACGGTGTTTTATCATTCATGTACTTTACTTATGGTACTAGGTCGATTTGTTTAAAAAATAAATTCCTAATATTTATTTATTTAAAGTGATTATTTGTTACTAAGTTAGATTTGGTGGTCAACCGACGATATGTACAGTCAGCACCAAAAGTAGGTACGCATTTGAAAAGTTCAAAAGTCTTTATTATAAGGGAATAAGCGTTTTTGACACGTTCATATCCGTAGCTACTTTTGATGCTGACTGTACTTATTAGAAGTACTAGAGTACGAATGCACTAATTGCTATTTTCACCTAACTATTCACAGTACTTTTAAAAAACCCACTAATTACAATAAAAGTGTCAATTATTATGTAAGCTAGTTATTTTAAGCATCATCCGAAAGTGAAACATACGTGCATATAGTACATGCCAATTTTATCCGAAGGAAAGTAGAACTACATAATATAACACATAATTCAATATTCTTAGACGATTACAATTTAAACGATATATGTAAATCTAAAAATTAAATGTTCTATTAGAAATAACCAAAATAACGTTGTCGAAATTCGAGTCATTGGAAAAAAAAAACTAGTGGTTCTGAGAAATTCCCGTTTTTATCAAATAATAACCCTCCTTACGCAATCATACTTATTTGATCCGGGTTTATTGCGAAGAAATGGACTGAATCCAGGGTTTTCAAATAAAACTAGAAGTAGTTTAGTGGAATGACGTATTTTAATCGACAACAGGCGTGGACCATTTATTTTTCGCGATCCAGCTATATCCCCGTTGTTAAACCCTGAAAACCCTGGACTCTATACGCAGCAAATCAGTGGGATATCGTAAAGCAGCACTCTTTTACCTTTTTAGGGTTCTGTAGTCAACTAGGAACCCTTATAGTTTCGCCATGTCTGTCCGTCCGTCTGTCCGTCCGTCCGCGGATAATCTCAGTGACCGTTAGCACTAGAAAGCTGAAATTTGGTACTAATATGTATATCAATTACGCCGACAAAGTAATAAAATAAAAAGTGGAAAAAAAATAATATTAGGGTACCTCCCCTATACGTAAAGTGGGGAGTGATTTTTTTTTTTCATTTTAACCCTAACGTGTGATATATTGTTAGATAGGTATTTAAAAATAAATAGGGGTTTACTAAAATCATTTTTTGATAATGTTAATATTTTCGGAAATAATCGATCCAGAAGTAAAAAAAAATGTGTCCCCCCCCTCTAACTTTTGAACCATAAGTTTTAAAAATATGAAAAAAATCTCAAAAGTAGAACTTTATAAAAACTTTGTAGAAAAATTATTCTGCACTTGATAGGTTGAATAGTTTTTGAAAAAATTACAAAAATAATTTCTGAACTAAGTTTGTAATTTAACCGTATAAACAGGTGTTTATTGTACCTGTCATTTCTACAAAATCACAATGAAATGACGTGCTTTCAAAGGTTTTGTGTTTCTGTACTTAATATGTCAACTTAATGTGACGGACGGAAAACTACGGAACCCTACACTGAGCGTGGCCCGACACGCTCTTGGCCGGTTTTTTAGCAACACGTTGACATATACAAATAAGAAGAATATAGAATCAGCGGTTTATAAGAATGCCCAAAAAAGAAGTGTAATATTTTCAGGGCGCAGTAATAAATTTCAATACAGGGATTAACTATGTCTAATCGAATTTTGCCATCGGTAGGCCAAACTCTCCATGGTGATTGATAGGCCGGCTCGCGGCGGGCACCGGGCACGCCGGCAGTCGTGAGTCGTGACCTACATGCGGCAGCTCGTCGCTTGACGCTCGGTGCTCGGCATTCTGAGCTGGCTATCCACGATTCTCGAGTACTTGCCTGAGGCGAACCATTGTAAGTCAGCCCTCTGATTACGCACTGTTATTACGAATCTCAGCGTCAAGATATGCCAGGGTTCGCGGTGAGGTGAAACGAAATGTGAATAGCACAGGTAGCAGCGTTCGGCTCCGGCGGCTGCCAAGTGACGCTGTCGACGTTAACTCAATTAGCGACCGTCAATGGTGATCTTAACACGTTGAAGACGCGGGCGGGGTTTTCGAAACGTTAATTTGGTTAAGTTCAAATGTATATTTGCCGCACATTTTTTATTTTACTCGATTATTATTTTTGGTGTGTAACTGTAATTAAAGTAGCATTAAATAACATTTAATTTACCACTATTAAATGGGATTTGATAAAAAACCAGGAATAAGGTCTAAAATCTGAGGTTATAATTCAAAATGTATTAACTGATCTTGTAATAAATCCGATTCCTGTTTGGTCAAATTTCCGATAAGTTATCACAAGGGCAACAAGGGCAAGAGCTTGGTTACATGATTGGCATCTACTCTAGCCTCTATAATGAGAGAGAGGCTATTGGTATTTTTGACTTGACTATGTAACCCCTGACCGGTCTAAGACAAATAAAACTGCCATGTCGCACACGTTATATCCGGACCTGCAGATTTAGTCTGATAGATACAGTCAGCTAAATAAGAACAAACAATAGAGTCAAAAAAAAAGTGGTATTCCTGAAAAGACCTGAAAAGTGGGAGGTCCTTGGCTCATTATACCTACGTTTCAATTGCACATTAGATTGCAAAAAATAAAAAGTTCTGGTGTATAGGGGAAAAACTTAGTGGCCCCTATTTTCTTTTGTGTAGTCATCATCGTTGTCTGCACCCATAACTTACGAAGTAACTTGTATTTCATCTGTGCCATAACACAATCTTTATTCAGCATGCTATAGGTACGGGCCTAGTTCGATTTGTATAATATTGTTTTGCTAATATTTATTAATTATTTATCAATTATTTATCTTCTTGTGATATAAGATGCTGTAATTACTACGATTATGTGCGTCACTAGTCACTACGGTAAGTGGCTTAACTAAATTCATTCCACGTACGGGCGAGCGGGCGCCGCGCGCCGCGCGCGATCGATGTGCGGCGTGGAGCGCAGCGTGGCCCAGCTGGGATTGACGGGTCACTTCAGTGAAAACATTTTTGGAAATTCAACCACTGTCTATATGTATCTATCTTTATGAGGCTTTAAAATATAATTTACGATAAGACCAAAAGTCTTTAGTTAGGAGTTTGGTCTTTAAGTTATGTATGTACATATAAATATATTATACTCACGCCCGTATCCCATTGGGGTAGGCAGAAAACAGTGAACGTCAAAACTACGGTTCTTACATACTTCTCCCGACAAAGCGCAAGTTTGTATACCGTTGTATACGAACTTGCACCTTGGTGAATAATGGTGAGGTCACCACAGTGACCCGCCAGTCCCTTTTGTTTTACGTATTACGACTGCTGCTAATTGCTGGAGGGTTGCTAGGATGTTAGAATTGTTAGAACTGCTCTAGGGTACGGTACGGTCAGATGGGAGAAAACGGGAAATGATTTTTGCAGATTCTGCAGGAACTAATGTAAAATACAGGTCAGTTTGAAGAAATAAATTCGACTTCTAGCTCGCGTGTTGTCCCAGAAAGTCAAGCGTACAAGTTAAAATTTTATAAAATAAATATTATCTTTTAATTGCTGGTAGCACCAGTGAATTTAATTAGGACACATATTTTATTTATTACGAACCAACATAACCGAACGAACGAACATTCCTAGAGTGCGGTGGAGATACTGCGAACGCCAACCCGCATGCCAAGCGTGGCGATTATGGCATTTACCCCCCATGAAATTGGGGGAGGCCTATGTCCAGCAGTGGACGTCCTAGGGCTGATATGGTGGTGGTGGTGGTGGAACATAACCGAAATGATTTCTGCTCGCCTTGACAGTAGAAGAAATCGGATGTCATTGTTAAAGTATACGAGTTCTACTATTTTCTGTTACGAGCATATACATAGTTAATCCTCCTCATCGGTTTTGAGGACGGTGACTTAAACAAAGTTGACCAGGGACGCTACCGAGAACAGAAAATGAAATATCTGCCTCTCTGTCGCACTTGCAAATTCGTCTGACAGAGAGGGAGATACTTCGTTTTCAGTTCGCGGCAGGCCTTCAGAGATAAGCGCACACTGCCGCGGCCTGCGGTCGCGGCCGCGCCGGCGGCCAGTTGTACACTATGGTAATCCTAACACTGATTTAGTCACACGCGGCGTTGATTGTCATAGTTACAACGGCCGCCACTGAGGCCACCATTGCAGGCTGCTGCAGTGTGTGGTACGCTTTACACGTGTACACGTAGGAGGGTTTAGGCCTCTTTCCTCCATTGGCGTTCTTATTCGGATGACGGCTCTACACTTCGCTATGCGCTATTCGTTATCCGGCTTATACCTCTACGAGTATATTCGACGAAATGTGGGGGATTAATTCGTCTATAGGTATGTATACTTTATTCGCTCGCATAAGCGCGTTTAGCTAAAACGCGTATCCGTCGACGTGTAGGTTTTTGGTACACATCAAAGATGTGCTTTTCTTTCATTGAAAGTTCATGTAATGTAATGAAATAAAATATTCGTATGTCGTTATGTCACATTGCCTCAGAATTTATCAACGCCAGTTGTAACCGCGCGTAGGTACCTACACTCAGACAAGTACCCATGAAGTGTTTTGCGAATTTCACAATCATAGAAAATTATACTGAAATTATTTTAAATTGTTAAAGTTTTAACAGAGAGCTTATTTACGTAAATTAATTAAGTGTGGGAATATAAATTGACTATTTGTATTCCCTAGTAAAGGGCCACTGTAAGTGATAACTACGATGAGACTGGGGGCCAATTCTCGGTCCGATCGAGATGCATGTCTATCGTAACATTGTATAAAATGGTAGAGTCACTTGTATGGAATCTCTAATAGAGATCATCTCGATCGAACCCGAGACTTGGCCCCCTGGTTTATTATCGCTACATATCGCATCATGCAGTTCTATACTCGTGAATGTATAACCTCAGATGCACTAGCATTATTATTATGACTTACGGGTATTGGACGGTCAATGGACTTTAATTAGATTGTGAGAGTATGATGTCTAAATATATGACAATGACACTATATTCTGTAGTCTGCCGGTACCGGTACATTATTCTGTTCTAAGGGCCTACCGCGAACTGAAAACCAAGTATTTCCCTCTCTATCGCTTGAATAAGCAAGTGCGACAGAGACAGACAGTCATATACATATTTTGTTTCCAGTTCACTCGCGGTAGCACTTCTGAGAAGAGATTTTGACTCTGACATATACACGCGTCAGTGCGTGTGCTTGCCAGAATGTAGGCATAGAAAGTAAAGGCGTTTGACAACGTGCAGCGTGCCGCGGTGCATGTTGCATTGCTTTGAGTACGCGCCCTAAACAGGCCCTAAAGCTTCTCACAGGCTGGCGCCTCCTGGCCGCGGCAGTCACTAGTAAACTTGTCATTAGCTGTCAAATTTACTATTGACCGCCACCGCAGGCCGCGCCAGTGTGATTCAGGCTTAACGCTGTAAGGGTATGCCTTGAAATTTGCGACCTTTCCCGAATCTCCTCTTACTTACCTTAGCCCCAGAGATTTGTCGATCCGAGGCCAGACTTACATTGTGCGCTGTACTGTAGAGGTTATGTTGTTGGTAAATTGTACGTTCTGAAAAAGTTTTTCTTTTTTTTGCGGTGGATAAATTTCGAGTTACCAAGGAAATGAAAAAAAAAATCAAATTATTACATAACTTTACTTATGGATATAAGTCTGAAATAAATTATTCAATTCAATTCGATAACTGATGAATTGTAACATTTTACTATATACTACTGATGTAGGTATTTAAAAGTAAAATATATATAATAAGTTTAATATCAATAAAAAATTAAAACATTTAAACAATAGTCTGTTTTTCTATCTTTAGCCTTTTAACCGCCGTAGGCTGATATATATGTAAGCCAAAAATATCCAGTTCATTTCGCCGCAGTATGATAAATAAGTCAAATATCGGGTATTTTTTTACAGGATATTCACCGGTCTTTCCGGTAACCGTGATTCGTGTTATAATTTTTAAAGCAATAACTTGATGCCTAAATATCCAAATTGTCCAGAAAATGGACACTGTGCTCTGATTCTAAACATTTCGATACCCAACCGACCATGCTACAATGTATTAGTTCAAGTTTTGGACTCAATATCTAAATGAACAGATCAAGTCAACAAAATGTTCACTTACTGAAAAATAAATCAAAAGTGGAACTAAGCAATTAATTGTATTGGTTCATGTTCAGTCCGCAGCGTTTTAGGGTTAGATACCAATGCGAGAAAAAAAATATTTTTATTTATTTATTTATTTTTCTACACGCCCGGGGAAACGCTAGGATGATGTTCTGGGCACCGGTTGTTTGTTGAACAATGATGTTTTTCATAATAAAACAAATTCCTAAATTATAATATTGGGATACAAAAGTTACGTTTAACTTTTGGTCGATAAAACAACAACGGCAAAAGAACAATTAATTTAGCCAGAGTATAACCACTCGTACTTATCTTATCGATAACAATTTACTTGGGTTTAAAAAAAAAAGTAGGTATGCAAGTTTTCTCTATATTAAATTGTTATTCTGCTATTCGGAGCGAAGAGACCGATCATAGATTATAATTGATGATGATAGATATTTATAAATTGTATGTCTTTTCCGCTCACGGGACAATGGTGTCCCGGACCTTTGGAAGGCGTGCGCGGAGCCGAAGTACCGAGGTACCAACCGAGTACCACATAGCCAACACGTAGAGGCCTTTTTGACAATTTAATGAAATGCAAGGGGTACACCGAGCGGATGCTGTCCCTGCCCGTGTCATGGGACGCACACAGAGACAGCACCCGCCAGGGTGTACAGGAACTATTGCTGATTGATGGAATCTAAATGAACCGGACTATTGGGTGAATATGATGGACTAATGGCTGGGCTATTGAGTGAGATAACGGACGTCTGCCTAATAAAACTGTCTCACATTTTTATCTCAGGCAGACGGTGACTCGCCATCTGCTAGATGGGCCCCTATAAATAGCGACATTAAAAAATGGCCTAAGGGCAACCCCGGTGCAGAGGGCTGGGGGTAGAGAGGTGGCACTGGACTTTAAACATATAGCCAACTCGCCACTTAGGTGACCACATCCACCCCCGAGCAACAGCTCTAGCTACTCCACTCTGGACAGCCGGTTAAGGCAAGCCAGAGGCGGGGGGCCTGTTCATACAACCAACCCACAGGACACCCCCAGGAGCACTCAGGTACATAGGGTCGCTGCTCCCTAACAGCTCGCCACAAGCTACCCTACGTTGACTGACTGCACTGGAAATCCAGTGGGTGATGGGGTCGTCACATCCGTACGCCTTGTATATATTATTGTATATATTATTATAATTATTATATTCTTATCATAGGTTTAAAGAAAAAATACATTGCCCGAATGTTGAACGCCGTTCAACTATGGCTCTGAGCCTTACAATAAAAAATCAAAACCATAATTTGAACAGCAAATATTTCGTATTTACAATAAAATACAATTACTCTTAACGAAAAAATTTAACTATGGAAGTAGAGTAGACCTGCGGGGACCTACGCAACGTTTTTGAGCACGCGTCATGTATTTACTTAAGTTATTTTCAATAGGAAAGATTTACATAAGACACCGATATCCTGCTGTTATTCAATTTCATATGTACTGCACGTATGGAAGCGTAGGTTGCATTGCACCGACCCGTCTGTAATCATAAGCGGTGTCCGTTAAAACCTAGTTGTATGGAAAGTTTTTCTAGTTTCTATAACAGCTGATGCGCCATGTTTAACGTAGATCGGTCGATAATCGTAAATTGTTACCGTGCGACCCGCCCTCGGAGCTTACATTTGGAAGCGCTAATCTTAAGTAGATCTACATGGTGCTTTTGATGCGACGCGAAGTCTGGACGCAAAGACCACTCACAGCCGCCTGCGTAGCGTAACGCCCTGGGAGTATACCGTATATTTGTCACATAAGAAAAAAAAAATATCCCGAACGCGTGGAGTTTTTCATTTCTTATTTTCGATGAAACGTGTTTTGGGGGCTACAACTCTACCAGCCGGGCGGGCAGGGACGAGCGTCCGATTCGCCGTCGCTATGTGGCAGCTACTCTTTGTCATAGCCATTAGCCATAGCGTTATTTCCACACCTTCAAGTATTTTGAGCTGTCGATGAATATTTTAACTACTGCTATTAATAAGTGGGTAGCAGTTTCGTCCGCAGTCTCCACTGACGCGCTCGTGAGAACGCCATTCAGTAAATAAATAGGTATTTCTATGTACAATGTTGATGTATGTATATGTCGTGTAGGTAGTTATAACGCGGGGTTGTGAGCGTCTAATATATGCGGTATAATATTGAAATATATTGGTTATATGTATTTTTTATATACTCTGCCTGATTGTAAGCGGGCACTGAAGCCTACTGACGCCTGCAACTCCAGGGGTGTCACAAGTAGGATGCCAATCCAATCTCATGCGCGTTGCGGACCCATATAATTAGATGTTACGTGAAAATTTCATAAAGCTAAATAAACACTGTTTGAAGTGTGTTTTAGGAACATAGGTAATGTTTTACTCAACTACCTTAAAGTGGAATATTATTTATAATATTTTATTATCATATTATTTCTACTCGTACCAATGACCCATTCTTATAACAAAGACCGAAAAGTATAAAAATAATTATTGAATAACAAAGTTTTTTTTTTCATACTTCCAAGTTTCCATAAACTGAATCGACAAAAAAAATCTATATATTTTATAATTATCGAACCTGCTCACAAAAAGTCACGAAAATCGGTTTAGAATCGCGACCAGAAATCCGGACATCTGGACATCCGGACATACAAAATCATTTTTGTTGTTGAAGCGGACGCCTTCCTTCATTTCACACGGTCATTTGCAAAACACGACATTAAGGGTGAGTTGCACCAACTCACGATTAGAGACCGATCAACGTATACGTATAATATAGCGCTCCTGCTAAAATACACTGACGCTCCGTAATCACAGGGACGTCCCTCATGCGTGACCTTTTTAACTTATAAGTCTTATAAATTAATTTTCTTCCTTTTATATGTGATTCCATACTGTCACCGTCTTTTGACGACCGGTATGGCCAGACCTTAAGTAGGTAGGTAATAGAGATTTGCATAAAACCATGTACCACTAATTAACCACCTGTCCCGTTCATCGCACCGGATACAAGTACATAGGTCATGGACAGTAAAAATATGTTAATTTCAATCATACATTAAATTTATCTACGCACTAAAGCAACGTGTCAATGAAAAGCCTGTCATAAGCAGCATGACATTAAGAGTGATAATACATACAGCACGCTTTGCCGTGAAATATAAAATATTGATAAGTGAATTTTATAAAGATGAGCAATTTAAATATGACATCCGTAGATAGGTAAAGAGTTAGACACATGATTTAGTTTCAGTACCGTACGTTAAAAATATAATTGTTTGTATCGTTACTTCGTAGGTATTGTACTTACTATACTAGCCGTCCGACCCGGGTACGCACGGGTCTTCTAATGAAGAAAATGAGCTCAAATCTTTCCTTTTCAGTCACTCGATCACCCTCACTCACTGGTTTTGAAGTAATTTTTCCGTAGAATTTTTCACACATTTTCTTTAATACGAGCCTTATCCTGACTATTACAAATGCAAAGGTCAAATAATTAGCCAAATAGATTCAAATTCAAATAAATTATTAAGTTATGCGCGTACATACATTTCGAGAATTGTTTTTTATTTATATAGATAGATAATATAGATAAGACCGGCTGATACCGGCTTCAACCTCGGTTTATTATTGAAATATCTGTTACGTTATACGTTAGACGAGTAGATAATTATTGGAAAATAACCACAATTGATGAAATAAAAAAGTATAGAATCACGCACATTTAAAACCGACACAGTACACTAAATCCAAATATGTCGTATCGTTATAGGAAATTCAAAGCACTAACATCCTTTTTTTTGGGCCCGACAGTTTTTCAGTGACATCTTAACACGGGGGACACTTTTCACTACTTTCTAAATAATTTAGTTATAGTAAACTTTCTAAATAAAACCTCTATATCATTTTTAAAGGCCTATCCATGATAACCGACAAGCTTATGTACAGTGAAAGCTTTTCCATCCCTCGTTTACATGTATGGGCGGCCCCCCTAATTTAATATTATTTTCATAATTTCACATCATTTTCCGGTCGCGGTTCATAAAATACATCATCTTACTAAACTTTATAACCGTATTAGTGCTTATAGTTTCCGAGTAAATTGGCTGTGACATACGGATGGACGGAACGACAGACATGATGAATCTATAAGGGTTCAGTTTTTGACATTTTGGCTAATGAACTCTAAAAAGACAGTACACGTGGACCTTTGTGTTATTAGATAGACCTAGACCTACCATTTACGTACTTACGTACCTGCGACGGACGGATCTTCAGCGCCGTCGCGTCGTGCGGTTGCCGCTTCATCTGAATATTTACAAGGACCCTCGCTAACGCGACAACTAATAGGGCAATTCACTACATATAATACAAAGAAAATAACTGTCTTTGTTCTAGCATTTTACGCCATTTTGTAACAAATAAGAGGCTTTTGTTTCAAGCCGTGCTAGAATCTGGCACATAATAAATAATGATCTAGTAAAGTAAACGTCCCAATGCTCGCCACCTTAATGCCCAAATTGCCCAATAGATGACACTTATTAGTCACCTGTTTCTTATGACAAGAATGAAAATATAATAACAATAAAATATAAATAATACAAATTAAATATTATATTAATAATAAATATTGGGTCAGGATCGAGCATTGAGACTTTCTCGATAGTCATCAGTTGCTACTTTATAGAAGACTCGCGAGCATAGCAGTAGCTTAATAGTGTAAATATATAGTCATTTAGGTTATATATATATATATATATATATATATATATATATATATATATATATATTTATTAAAGAAATATACAAAATAAGTCATTGTAAAAGCGGCCAGAGCTGTACAGGTTTAACTGCCGCTGTATTCACTCGTAAACTTTAAATATGATACATTATTATAATTTAACTGTATTATGACTAACTATTATTTAACTGTTGTGGAAGTCTTTTGGGGAGGCCTATGTCCAGCAGTGGACGTCATTCGGCTGACATGATGATGACTAATATTAACTAAAGCTCTACCAGAGTCTTTTCGGTCCTTACCATGTTGCGGTTGCTTTGCTGCTGAAGTTTTAAAGTTCTATCCCCATTTATGATAAGAATTTAGATAGGTAATAACCTGACATGATGATGGGTGGAGTGTACGACTGTGCGTGTGGTTAGTAGGTATAATAGTAGTAGTCGAAAACATCTATACTTACGCACCCAGTGACTAAGTATATGAACATGAATTAAATTACAAGGACGTAAGAGCATACAGATATTTTTGTCTCTGCGGAACGTAGTTTTATAGCATTAACTGTACCTTATTATCGAGGCATGTAAGTAGCCAATTGCAAGCCGAATTTTAGTTTGGCAGTTGCTCTTCCAGCCGAGGCTAATACAATAAATAATGTTTTCCACAAAAAATGGATAAGAATTAATCTTTAATGAACAAAATCGTAAAATATTAAAATATTACTTCATATTTTTCCGCCGTTTCTATTTGTATTAAGAGGGCGCAGTACGTTTGGTTCTCCATACAAACGTATTTATGCTCTCATTTTAAAACGCCATGCTAGAGTAACATGAAACTTTGTATACACAATGGGACCGAGCTTGTCTAGGGCGGAAATTAGTTTCTGTTGCTTGAAATTATAATGGCGAAAAAATACAGCCATTATTAACGTTTTCATACAAGCCGTAAAAAACTCAAAAAACCACTGTATTTTTTTCTTTTTCAATTTCTAGCAACAGAAACTAATTTTCGACCTAGGTATGCCGGATCCCATTGTGTATACAAAGTTTCATGTTATTCTAGCATGGCGTTTTAAAATGAGAGCCTAAATACGTTTGTATGGAGAACCGATCCACACCGATCGTACTGCGCCGCGCCGTCTTAAACAGAATCGCAGAATTCCTAGTGAATTTTTGAACCGAAACCCGCAAGCTAACTGACTCAAGACACCTACCTAACAAAAAAGTCACGGATTGAACAAAAAAAACGATTTAAAGTCTGAGATGGAATTAGAGATCAAAAATGTACACGAACAACTGTATCTGACATGGCTTTCCTTTTTAAAACCTCTTGTCATTACCAGTAGCATAAATCATATTTCCACATATTTTATTAAAACAACACCAATACGTTATTAAAAACCCTATTTCATTCAGAGTGGTTATATTTTGTATTAATTCAAATTTATTTTGAATGCGGTAATTTTTTAATTTTTGATTTCTAAATCTATCATCGATTTTAGGGCATTTAAATTGGCTGTAAACGACTTGTGACGTTTTTTATACGGCCATTTACATTTTTACCTTTTTAGGCTTTTAAATATATGGCGCGTGGCGCGAGCGAGCCTGTAATGGGTTTTATTTAATTTATATTTGGCCATGAACGGTTATGAATGGGGAGAGAAGGTTTGAGAGGGGGGTGAGAAAGGATTTTAAGGATACTGCTACAAAAATAATGTATTCTAATTTAAAATGGAGCTACTCGTTATAGTAATACGCATAATCAAAAAATCGATCCAACAATCTTCCTAAATCACCTTTGTATGAAAACCCCTCTCACCCCAAATACGAGGCACTACGGGGTGAGGTGGGTTTTCCTCTTTATCGTCAAAGTTATGAAATAGAACTACCCAAAATAAAATAAAAACTAAAATACAAACGTCCGTAACACTTATTATATACACCATTCAGTTTTCATATGTAAAAATAAAATGTTATCGAGATTTGAATTTCAGTTTTGACCACGGAATATATAAAAAGATGGAAGCGGCGTGACAGCTATCTACTTAGAGAACCACCGTAGCCGTTCTAACACAATCATAACTAAATACATACACGCAAAACTTTTGAATGGATAACGCTTATAATTCCATTACGATTTTAACGGTTGGCATTTTTAGAAAGCAAATGACCTCAAATTAGATCAATTTAGGGCCTAAATTCCAATGCCTAAAAAATGACAGGTTTGCTTTGCTTTGTAAATATAGGGGCTAAAAATCGGAAGGCATTTAAGGCATAAAAATTATATTCTATTAGTATTGATATATGCTTTTCCTTTTGCATTATTACATAGCCAAGCGTGTGTGAGCGAGATGCACTTTGGACAGAAATTGGTATAGAATCCTTGTCTGCAAAATGGAGACCGCGGTCAAATACTCTTGACATTTGATTGGGTTCGAAGCCAAAGGTCTTATGTTACTATGAAAGTCTGTGGTGGCACACCTATTTGGAAGTGAGAGTTAGAATTTGGAAAGAAATAGGGGTGAGGGTATAATCGTTAATTATCGATATAAATACGTTGAGTAGAACCTGTCTAAAACGGAAAGCGCGTCCAATAGGTTTTCGTAATTTTGAACGAATTTTGACGTTGTAAGATCACAGTTTCTGTCATGCATAACGTTTTCCAGTGCTTTTAATAAATTAATGACTTGTTATGTTATTGGCTACCTATTTTTTATATTAAAATGTAACTGCATGTTTTTATTCATCAACTTTAATCTTTGAGTCTGAGTATAATGCAGAATAGGTATCTCGTCGGCAACGATCTAGTTAAATATTCGAATAAGTGTCTCGAAGTTAAGGTATGATAATTAAAGGAAGCTATTAACTATAGGTTATGATCAATCGAGAAGCAGAAAATGAAAAAGAGGAAACTTTACAATTAGCACTATTGAGTAACAAATAACATAACAAATCCTTTTAAGCAATTTTAGCAAAAAAAATAAAAGTTGTGCATGACAGGTGCTGTACTCTAAGGAGCTTTGAAAGAACTTGATTTCCTGTTAGTTCAAGCTTATCTAGACACGCGGCAGCGTGTCCAGCCAAGTTCACCCCAGGAACTGGCGGACAGCAGCCGTGTCTCTAGATTTTACACGCACCGTTTGGTTCCACTTTTGACCCCCCAATAACTCCAAATCTACTTAACATAAAAAATGAAATTTGGTACATGTATTAAGATCTTTTAGAACAACTAGAACCCCAAATTTCATAAATATAGGTGAAATAGTTATTGAGATATAAAAGTAAAGTCCGAAAAACCGCATTTTTACTACTTACTGACTGACTGACTGACTAGTAATCAAAAACTTAACCCATTTCCAGGTGACCTAGAAAGGTGAAATTTGGCATACAGCTTGGTAATTGTATATGTACACAAAAAAAAACAGATAAACAGTGATTTTTTTATTAGTTTTATTATTATAATTATTTATGTTTGTTACCTCAGAACGTCATTTATTAACCGATTTGGAAAATTCTTTTTATGTTTGAATTGGTATACTTTAGGAGCGGTTCCATTGTTATCAGGTCAGAATTTGATAAAAGGGTCCTGGAGAAATCGAGGGAACTCTTCAAATATTTTAGGTGCACCTATAGCGATTTGTGTATTTTGTATAGTAACTCGTGCATTCGCTCTTGAAACGCACCATTTAAGGGAAGTTTGACAAAAAGTAATGATATCCCATCAAAAACATAAATGTGAAAATGGCAGCCAAGTTCAATATGCGATGCGTGGTTGTCTTCACCGACAAAAAATTGAAATCTAAATGGGTGCCAAGTTCCGCAGATTATCTGAAAATTTGCCTTGTCTGGCACTAGATTGTTTACAGTAAAACCAATTTATTGCGGTTTAATGCATTTTGAGCTCTCATTTATTTTGTCGGTGAAGACGACAACCACGCATCGCATATTGAACTTGGCTGCCATTTTCACATTTATGTTTTTGATGGGTTTTTATTATCGCTAATAACCATTTACGAACTTGCCTGTTTCACATTTAATAAATAGAGGCACGTTCATTTAAAACTTGTATTTAGTTGAGTCTACAAAGCTTAATGTGATTAGTTAAAATGTACTGAATTTGAACGTACCAATAATGAAACAGAATAAATGTATAGTGTATGTGTAGTGTGTAATTTTTGATTTGCAATAAATACATTTCTTTTTTCTATTGCAGTACAATATGTAAGTATTTATATAATGTGGGCAAGAGTTCTTGCGCGTAAAATAAATTAAATAGATAGTACTTAAATAAAAAAAAAACTTATTCTATTATATGAGCAAACTATGCTTAATATGTTATTTTAAATTAGAACTATGACAAATAACTATCGGACTATGCAATCAGTTATGTTATATAATGACATGTAGAAATTATTAGATATTTTTATTTATTGTCGTGCCCAAGTTAAAACATAATTAAATTTATTTTAACATAATCGATAAATTCGTACATTAGGTATGGGTACCACTCTAGCCCTGCAACCAATTGTTCCGATAAAATAACAATCTGAAAGAGCACGAATAGCGCGATACATTGCGGTGACATTACGGTAGTTCCTTAATCGGTGCCATTCGCAAGCAAGCAATGTCAAGCATCCATATCGATTCTCTCATATTAACGGAGTAATGGCGAATGTCATAATCTATCGCAATGTTTTCCAAAAAGCAATTATTTTAGTGCTTATCAGTGAAAATAAATCACTCCCGGCTGATCTTTTAGGTTGTAGCTTCGTTGTCGGTACGACAAAATTGCACAACAAGGCATTTTTATATTTTTAAAAGGGTTCCTCATTCGCAGTCCATTGACAACTAAACTGCCTTTTGACTGCGTTTGACAGGTGCATGTAAATCCGATCATACACGCGGCTACGCGTGCCCCGCCCATTACCATTTCTATAGTATTTATTTGTTCTGTGGTTTTGACCCTACTCACCCCATTTTACGGTACTTTAATTTCGGGTGTCGAGACTTAGACGACATGGCGATGACACCGTAGGAAATGAAAGTACTTAGAATGGCAACTTCATACTGTTGTTAGATAGGTTAGGCTGAACATTGCAAGTCTAATACCCGTAGGATATTGAGCTTGTCTTCTATACAAGAAACGACTATAAGAAATCAAGTAGATAATTGCATCACAGTTACGTGATTTTTTTCTCAGTAGACACGATTAATATCACCGTCAATATTATCTGAATAGAAGTGTCTTTATAATCCCTGACCTCGTTTACTTTCCTCAGGACATTAAGAGTTTTCGGCGGCCGCCGAGACTGGGAAATATCGACGCGGCGGGGTCGACGAACTGTTTGCCGTAGGCCGTTGCGTTACGTTATACTACAACATAGATATGCGAGTCTTCGAGACGGGCGGGAGCGGGGGCGGGGGCGCGGGGAGGAACTCCCGATGGAAGTTACCGCACCAAAGAGCAGTTTCAGGCATCAGGCAGTTTACTCAACAAAATCTTATCGACGAGTCGACGACACAATACACTGCAGTGCAGTCTTCTTAACTAACTTTCAATCCACGGAGTTAACTGGGATGCATGAAACATCTAAGTTATTATTTAATTAAGGATAGTTTACGAGTACAACACTTCTTGCTAAGGCGTGGTCGTTCTCATACTTGCAAGCATCAGGATACATTTATTCATCTATAAGTAAATATGTACATGTAATAAAAATCTCAAAATATGAGACCATAGGTGTAAATATAGGTACCTGCAAAAACAAAAATAAGAATAAAATCGGCTAAGAGCATGTCGGGCCATGATAAGTGTAGGGTTCCGTAGTTGCGCAATGAACTAACTTTAAAAAAATCAATAACAAGCAAAAGGGAATACTTTCACAGCGTTTCATACGTCTTTTACTAAGAAGGGAAGACTCTTTACAATAACAGCTTAACTGATCATGTCCGCTATAGTTTTCGTTGAAAGTCAGTAATAAGTTTTACTTTCATGATTTTTTTCATATTTTTGGACCCATTGTTCAAAAGTTAGAGGGGGGGGACACAATTTTTTTTACGATTTTGTATGTTTTATTGATTTATATATCCTTACCGAATTGCAGCGTTCAAGCACTAACAATCACAGAAAAAACATTTTTTAGGTGGTTTCCCTACATGTAAAGTGGGAATCCTAATTAATCCATACCTATGCATTAACAAGCTAACAGTAAAGTTTATCTTGAAGTTGAATATTTAACATAGTTAGTTGACGCGGTTGAAGCGCGGATGCGGACGCGGTGCCCGGGGCCGGCCGCCCCCACCGCTTAACTGCCTATTTAGCGCTGAAATACAATATTGTATTTTCTCTAATTTACGAATTGATCCACGAGTCAGTCCTAAAAGTTTAGTCTAGTTGATAATTGTTTATATCGGACAAGGATCCTTACACGACTCCTTCCAATTAGGTCCATCCATATCGCGGAACTGAAAGTTAAGCATAATAATTATTAGTTTATAACAAGTACGAGTACGGAAAGTGGATGATTTTTAACAAGTGTCATTCTTATACACGAGCAAGTGCAACGAGCGAGATTATTATTCGACACGAGTCGAAAATCGTTTTTCCGCGCGCTTATCATACGTTTTACTATGCATTGTGTGAGGAATTAAAAAAAACATGCGCGCTCAACATATCTAATACCGCGCATGTGCAAAATGCTAAAGCGGGAAGGTACAGGCTACATATGCAGTCCAGTCAAGCATGTTTAGTTAATATTTACAATTTACGTATTTTTAAGTAGGTATTAAAATCTAAAATTATTAGATATGCGTTTAATGAAGTATTAATATTTATGTATATTAATAACAATGTAATTCTATAATTGACTAATACGTAAAGGTTTCTCAAATACTAAGACTCTTTGCGCCAGGCTTACGACGGAATTAATGAATAAAAAAAAACAGGCCAAGTGCGTGTCGGGTCACGTACAGAGAAGGTTTCCGTATCGACACCTCCTTATCTACATTTAATACCACTATAAAATACAGTAAATAAGAAAGGTCGTATCTTCATAGGGAAGTCACGGCACATAGCCCTTTTGTTTGGGCAAGACAGTTTTTCAGCAATAACTCAAAAACCGTTAGACCTATCTTGTTCAAACCAATAATCGTAGAAATTATTTATAATTGTACATCATCTTGATTTTTTTCAGAATTTGACACTAACTTCATAGTTTGGAAATTACAGGGTGGGGGGTGGGGGCACTTTTTACGACTTTGACAGCTAATATCTCACCAACGGTTGACTTAAATGGAAAAGTTTTTTACAAACCTCTATGTCATTTTTGAAGGAATCAATGGATAGATAGATACCCAAACGCCTATGTGCATTGAAAAAAATCTTTTGACCCCTGTTACTTGTATGGGGTGCACCCCAGTTTAATATGTTTTCGTAATTTCACATCATATTTCTAAAGCAGTTCATAGCATACACCTTTCTACCAAATTTCGTAATTGTATTGCTCATAGTCTCCGAGTAAATCAGCTGTGACATACGGACGGACGGACGGACAGACGGACAGACACGACGAATGTATAAGGGTTCCATTTTAGCCATTTTGGCTTGGTATATGTTTATATTCCATATTTTTCTGATAGAAATGCAGTGGTAGTAAAATAGTTAAAAAATGGAAAAATAAGCGTGACATCGAGAAATAATTTATCAAATTTATTTGTACACGGATTTGGAAGACGATCATATTTCTCTCGATGGCCTGCAGATTATGATATAATATTTCCTAGTATTAAAATATATAGTAGTAATAGCTAATGCATAAAAAATGTTTACATAACTACTAAGGGTGTTTTTGTTCTGAGAGACATTAGTAAAGTAATCATAAAACAAGTTTCGCTAGGATATTTTACCTCGTTTTCCTCAAGATTAGTCATCTAGGACGAGATCTGCGGCAGCAGTCGTCTGGGTTATTAAGGAAATTACCCAATTTGCACAATTATCTTTTTTATTTGCAAGTATTATGCTTCCATATTGGTTCCATTGTCATCAAAACCTAGTTCTCGAAGAGACTCCTCAAATATAGACACGCAGGGTTTTCGATATTTTCTTTAGTAGTACCTAAGTACTATAACTATAGAAGATATCTTGATTACTATCGTTACACTCTCGGAAACCACAGATTTAGTAAAGTGGAATTGATGATGAAGACTACCTACAGGTGACTTATGGTACTTCACAGATTATGGTGAAATTCCGTAGACGTAGTAACTATAAGTAATAAAAAACTCATCAAAGGTAATTCTGGGACCCTCGAGACATCGGCGAAACTCCTTGAATATTATGTGGTTCGCATTGCTTATTTATATTCCTAGCGATTTGCTGCCAACCAAAGTATTGTGTCTCGTAAAGCAGTTCATGTGGTAAAGTGGAAAGAAAATGCTTTTAAGTTACTTTAAAGTAAATTATTAACGGAACTAACCAGTGCTTTATTTGGTTTCAGGTGAGCGTCATGTAATGAATGGTACTTAACCTTACTGATTTCCGGCCGTTGAGGTAAGTATTATTTGTAGCGCGCTTTTTGATAATACATACTATCATATTTTACCTGCAAGAAAACCAGCTAAGTTGATTGATAGAAAAGACTTTCTCGCAAGTACGATGCAAGCGAAGCGCCCTGCCGCTGTTGCAAATATTATTGCCATCCCGAATTGGGCCTATAAAAGCGAACGTGGGACGCAAGGGAATTAATATATTTGGCATCATTGGGAAATTATATGCGGACATCAAACCATTATGAATTTATCTTATTCGTTAAAGCTACTACCAGTACTTTAAACCGAACGATTAATCATATTTATTTTGCGGTCTCATTGCCATCTCTCATCATTTTATTTTTATTAAAGCTAATTCGGCTAACTTTGAATATGCGATTAATATTGAATGCCCTTTAACATAATAGGTCAAGTCACCATCAATTGTATGTGTACTCATCAGAGCGCTCAAAAATATCTGAGCATGCACTCTATAACGCCTAGGCAATTAATATGTACTTGTAGACTCGTGTTTAAATATTTGTGAGCACCTTGTTTGCTCTGATGTATCTGATGGCGGCATCTTCTTATAAATGAATAGAAAGAAAAGACTATTTATATATTTTATTATGAAATAATATTAAAAACATTTTTCTAGGCCCATTCGGTGTTGTTTGAAAGGTAGCAAGATTTACCGTGATTATTATATTTTCTTTATATGTATGTAGAAAGAAGCAATACGCATTACTTTACTTACTTACTACCTTGATGAAACTCTTCCGACACGATGAAACGTTAATGTAGCCTTGTGTAGCCTCTGCTTAAAGTGACTTAACGCCCTCCCACACCGTTACTAACTCAAACGAACCATTTTATTTCCTTAGGCCCCACATAATTTTTTTTAATTTAAATTATTACTTAACATTGAACTTTTTCAAGAAGGAGGATTTAATAATTGTTGCCGAAACGTATGTTCTTGAATTTTGGGCGTTTATAAAGATGAGCTTAACAGTAACTTCCAAGCAATAAGAATAAAGATTATTTAATATATTATTGACGCTTAATTTCAAATTAAGCCCTTAACTGACTGTGGTCAAGCTTACTTGAATTATTGCTAAGAACTCATTATAGCAATTATGTTCTTGTTTAACTAATACCGCATGAAGGGATTCGTATTACATATGAGATTGCTTACCAAGTTATTACAAGTACAGACTGAATTCTACAAATTGTAAATAACCCCGTGCAACCCGACATAATTTGCACTGAATACGGAGGACTTCTTATAAAGAGCATATCATACCATTATAAGTCTAATGGTTAGAATAGGATGTGAGGGGATATTATACTCATTTCCAAGTAATATGTGACATAATACTTTATTCATAAGAGTCATATGTTAACATGTCAGAAAGTACTAAGCAAGTGTAAGCGTTCTTTTTTTCGGGAAGGTTGAATGCACCCGTAGTATTTTTACACTGAACTTAGACTACAATCATACTAATGAATGAGTGAGATTAACTACAAGCCGATCAATACTTGATTAGTTAAAATAAACCAATGTTTCTAGATTTAATGATTTTAAAAATGTGCGTGTATGTCGCGTACACGCGGTGAGGTTTGCGTCAGCAACGACCGCGACCTCCGACTCTTACGTAGTGTTCTCCCTATATTAATATATGTGAGACTAGCTAACCCGGCGAACTTCGTAACACCTAACAGTCAATGCATGTCGTGTTAACTTTTAGATAAACCGGATTTAATAACGCGATAAGGATAAATTAATGCAAACAAAATAGCTTATTGGGGATGACCTGTGCGATTTTATAGATCAATGGTTTCTCATTGCCAACCGAGCCATTTCATTTCGCGGGATGCGGGATGCGGGCTCAACGGAGCAGAAAGCTGCTCCCGTGTTTGAAAAACACGTGTACGTTGGGCCATGGGTACTAACACGGCGCTCTTCTCGTGCGATTTCTCGTTCCTTTTCGGTGGACTGATTCGCAATGTCCCGATTCCGAAGCCTAACTGTATTACGAAATCTCAAACATACCCAATCGACGTTTAACGACGTTTTCGGGTTTACAGCCAATCGCTTGTAGCTTCGAAAATTCGACATCTTCCAACATCGAGGTAGCTATCCCTTATTTGCAATCTCTAGTAAAAATAATGTTAGGGATGAAGTTTCCGGTCTGCCGACACCATTATCTCGCGACGTCAACTCTATACAATAGACACCGCGAACAGACATGCTCTGACACACTTGCTTTATTACAAAGTTGGCGCATTGCATTTTAGTAATAATCTACATACTAAATCCTCTTTACTGTAAACAAATTAGGTGCTCGGTATATATAGTTATGTAGAATCATTTGACAATTAGCCATATGAATTGGTAGAGCGGGGAAATTAGGTACGCAACGTTTTCTTCGAGCGTGTGTAAGGTAGATCCTAATTTTATTTTCAATAGTAAAAATTACAGTTAGACTTATCGTATGTTCGAGAAGTTACATGGTTACCCTGGAGCTCACTGAAACCTAGTCTAATTAATAGTCTAGGTACCTACATTACCAGTGCGGCCAGAAAACACTTTGTGAACCAGAAAAAGGAGATTTTATGTGAAAATTATCTATTTTTTTTCTAACGCTAATTTATTTTAGAATAGTCAACAAATAGTCTTAAGTGACCATTTTAGAAGAGGGTGAAGATTGATTTGCAAGGTTACCAACAAAGTTAATATAAAACTTGAAAATATGGAATATTGTGATTCTCAACTCAATCGTTTAGTGCAATATCGTTTAGTGTTTAGTTGAGAATTAACATCATTAATTTAATTAAATTTATCCAATAAATATTTTAATTTTTATTTGGAGTTAATGGTTGAGTTTTGTATGAAAAAACATACTATTAAAAATACTTTAAAAAACTATATTTTATATAGGCGGTACCTTATAGATAAAAAACTTAGCTGCATGTGAAAGACGGGCAGAAATCGAGTGATTGCATAAGTTATCCGTTTGGTACGTAAGACGAAAAACCGAGTAGAATAAGCTTAACATAACTGTCAAGGCAATCGCTGGCTTGTAAAATAATAGGGAACGAGCCTACAATATAAATTCAATATACCCAGCATTGAAAGAGATCAGGGTTTTGTATCACGGTCTGACTCCTTGGCTTGTACATTCCATTGGATCGTTCGTTGGTTCTCCAATTGCATACTGGCGTAGTCGCGTCGCGTCGGTCGCACACCACCAAACTGCAGTACTAAATACGTGGAATATTTCATATAACATTTTATGTATTCTTGAATAATACTGAATAAAATCTAGATTCACCACTGATGAAAGGTGGCAGGGCTGTTTCAGGAGGCAACCGTGATAATACCTTTGTATCCCTGATCATTGATCAAGAAGGATACTGTGAAGTAAGTTTGATATATAAAGAAATATAATGACACACAACAAGTACCAAGGTATTCGAAGTTTAACAGGTCGATAGTCATCCTTAATTTAATATTGTTTAACTAGATACTTACACTCAATAACCCGCGGATATCCACGGCGTTGGTGAATTATAGTCCAGGAAATGCTTGGGCATGCACTTAGAAGTACACTTCAAGAGTGCGTTCAAGACTCTGTCCTTGTAAGAAAACTGCATGGCTCAAATAATCGATATCTATTTACATGACTAAATTACTCGCCTTTGTCTTCGGGTCAAAATCTTTATGTGACCTACACTTTTATGAAGTAAATCCAACCAATTATATAAATAATTCTTACAACAGTAGTATAATATGATATGAAATGCGTCGTTATAATTTCACACATCAAGTTTAAAGCGTTTTTCGGTGTTTTTAGTAACGTAAAGCATCAGAAACTGATTTTTGAAGTTGTATTTCCAAGAAACTGGAATTCTGAATTCAGATTACTTATTTGCATAAGTAAGTTGTGACTAGTGGCCTTAAATTTGAGCAGCACTAACAGAATATTAATTTAACTACATTTACCCGATTACAGTCAATAGGTTTCTGAAGAGTGTGCGGAGTCTTAAGTTTTAGAAAACTTTATAAAACTCGTATGTAAAATAAACTTAATATTTTTATAAATAAAAATAAAATAAGTAATATATTTACAATAATAATAATAACTCGGTGTACCCCTTGCGTTTCATTAAATTGTCAAAAGGGCCTCTACGTGTTGGCTATATGCTACTCGGTTGGTACCTCGGTCCCTCGGTACTTCGGCTCCGCGCACGCCTTCTAAAGATCCGGGACACCATTGTCCCGTGAGCGGAAAAGACATATAATAATGTATAGTAATATTTATAATAATAATAATATATATCATTCTAAAGTATGTGGATATTCTAGTAAGGCCCAAAGCCATTTTTTATTTAAATTTCTGAAATGTATAATTATATATTTCTCTCCACTTTTTTAAATATTTTTCAGACTTGCAATAGGTATATCCTTTTTGTGACCTATGGCCTCAAATTTTCATTAGTCGTCGTCGTCGTTGTTCGTGTACATTTGGAAATCGTTCCTAATTATACCATACTAGCTGTTGTCCGCGACTTCGTCCGCGTCTTCGCTCCTATTGGTCGCAGCGTGATGTTATATAGCCTAAAGCCTTTCTCGATAAATAGACTATCCAACACAAAAATAATATTTCAATTCGAACCAGTAGTTCCTGAGATTAGCGCCTTCAAACAAACAAACTCTTCAGCTTTATAATATTAGTATATTCAACAAAACATTATTAATAACACATGGATTTTTGAATTATTGTTGAATTATTAATATTATGCTTTACATCAAAGTTCGTATGAATAACAACACAACTCTGTTAAAAAGAGAAAACTTTAATAATATCTATTTATTTCAATCATAAAAAGGTGGATATTTTCAAGTGCGCTGCGCTTAATATACATATAAAATAACAGCGTTTCGCGAAATGGGACAGTGCTGTGGCGAGTTTTGATAAGTAATGGTATCTATACCTGGGCTCTGAACTCGTTACAACTCCATGGGAAATGTAAGGTGTTAATGCAACGTCAATAAAATATGTGCCTTCACATGGCAACGCGCCTATTGACGTGCACATTGTCCTCGAATGTGTAGAAGTGAAGCGAGTTGCGATTTTATCACAACTTCTCAGCCCTTTAGTTAAATTTGGGTGGATTGACAATTTGACAGTTTTGCTCCTGTTCACAATTTTATTTGCTATTCAATTGCATATGTTCCGTGTTCAATATAAGTATACACAACTGAAGTCTTGAGCAGGGATCTCATGAGCTGATACTCATACTCTTACTTATTTATTCATAATATTACAAATATTACATGTCAAAGATACAATACATAAGTATGTATCCCACCTGAATGAGAACGTTTAGGTACATACCTACTGAGAAACGTTAAGCGTTCAGACGTGCGTTTATAAAATCTTAGCATAAAACATTAAATAAAAGAGTACCAGTTACTTACTCTGTTTAGTTTCATCGGATGACTCAATAAAGAAACCTTGCGCAGATTCAACAGTCGATTTAATAACTTACTAAGTAAGTTGACTGTCCGTACTTATTGTTATTTTTGTTTACTTACTAGGAAAATCTGAGCGAATTAGAGTGTAAATAATTTATACTCAAAAACCGACTCCAATTGTGTATGTAATGCGCCATGGCAACCACATATCCATTTTCAAATATCCTGTCCACTTCACCACATCAACCGCTTTCCAACAGCAAATGCGATGGTTACTATAGAAAATAGCCAAGTCGCTATGTATGGGCCGTTGATATTTGAGGAGTTCCTTAGATTCTTATAGGATATGGGATCCTACCTCATTATCAGGTCCACTTCATGATGTGTGTTTTGATGAACATTAGTTGCTATGTCAGCGAACTCTCATCGGAATCTTTGACTTAGCGGACCTCCAAATGTCGTCTATGGGCATCAGTTTGACTTCACCAAATTGGAGAATAACTAGAGCAAATACTTGGATGTTCAAGAAAATACCGAAATCGCCATGTGTGCCGTATCATATTTGAGGAGTTGCCTCGATTACTCATAGATCCCATCATCCGACCATCACCAAATTCATATGAGACCACCATGGAGGTAACCTGCTTTCAAGTAAAACTGTTACTCTGAAAATTAGCGTACCGCAACAGTACCTTCTAAATAGTTGGTTCAATTAATGACTTAGATTGACAACTCTATTTTGGTGTGGGTTTGAGAATATGTGTCTGTGCAGTTTGAAAATAAATCAAACGAGAGAACGAAGAAGCGGGGCGCGTGCGGCACGGCAACGGCTACACGGAAGTGATCGCTCTATTATTACCCGGGAATGAGCAACTTTAGAAGACGGGAGACGAGCTTAGGCTGACACGCCACCCGCGACCCGCGCAGTCTAGATACCTCTCCTTTATTCTAGATTTTCACAAAGTTCAGCAGTATTATTCATATAAAATTGTAACATGCTTGTAGAGCATACTTGCTCCAGTGAAGAGTTACATTTTCTTCGTTTAAGCATGTAATAGTCTTGCACACTTGCAGTCAAAGCTCTCGTGTTTACATGAAAATTTATAGTTAATACCGTAATCTATAATTTACATCAGGGAATGTTTCTATGGTCGTATACATATTCAAACGTACTCCATGGCAATAAATAAGCGGGCAGAATAATTGTGCTGGTGATGCGTCTTCGTAAAATCAATCAGTTAAGACACAATTTGGACGGTGTCCAAACCGGAGCATGAACAAAAAATAATGTGAAGAACGAACACAGGTTGGGACTAGGCCGGGAGCCGTGCCGTACCGCGGTTCCGCGCAGGGATCGCTCCACCCCACTTCTGCGCCACTTTCGTGTCGACGCCGACAGACCTCTCGCTTTCAAGATCATAATAATACTGATTATTTATCAAATTCAATAGAATATCTGTAACTAACTTCATTGCATACAAAGTATACCTAACTATTACATTTTGCCCACACATTGTTTGCTTGCTACATACAGCTTGCTCGGGACGAACCCGAGTGAACTTTACCAGAGCATTCATGTGTTATGTGGTAGTTACGACCTGGTCGTAAGAGGTAAAAAATGTGGTGTAAACAAATAATAGTAGATACATTATTGTCGCGGCATGGAAGGAGGCAATTCTAGGCTGAGTATTAATTAGTAAACAGTACGTCTACACTCATAAATCTCATAATAGTCATAATCATGATAAGTACTTAGTCATAATAGTTACATTAAATGTTTTTTACGGACTTCTAAAAGGGAGAAAGTACTTAATGCGTCGGATATTTTTGTTACATAAATTACAACCGTGTTAACATTAGGGCAACAAGTGAATTAATATTCGCAACATCCTTTCCTATTATTATACGAGTAGGAGCTTACAGGTCAAAACTCGAGAATACCATTTATTCTAAATTCTAAGTACAATCGTTTATGAGCCATCTACATACTATAACGTCCATTTAGTATGATACGAGACGCACGGATGTCGGAAGTATTGCCGGAGACAGATTAAGATATCCGGCTTTTCTAATGTAGTTAAATAGACAGAATCAGGCCACGATTATATTCTCATAAAAAATAACATGATTACAAATGTGATTCGAAATGCATATAGGTTCAGGTTCCTTGGTCATCGTCGCGTACATCTGGTATTTTATTTCGGACGTGTTCTGGATTTACATACAAATGTGCTATCACGTAGCATTGTTTTTTCCAAATGTTATTTTATATTAGTAATGGTCGCACGCATCACGCATCGGCGATGTTGAGCTGCCACGGCCAGCGACTGGTTTATAAATACCTACTCGGCGAGGAACGAGCGCTCCGCGCTATGCGATGCGCTTTCCCGGCACCGGCACCACAGCTTCAGACGTGACGAGTAAATTTTTACCAAACTCGGGTAACTTGAGTTGAGTCAAGTCCACCAAGTAGTGACTGACTTAAGATGGCGCGGTCTAGCACTGTTTCAGATTCGGCTGGTTGCGTCAAGAGAGCAACCC
Organism: Notocelia uddmanniana; assembly: GCA_905163555.1. NCBI lineage: Eukaryota > Metazoa > Arthropoda > Insecta > Lepidoptera > Tortricidae > Notocelia > Notocelia uddmanniana. The sequence continues at coordinate 39,519,765 of LR991052.1, read as the reverse complement.
GAGTTAGCACTCGGCTCTGCGAATTAGCGACTTGGATTCTTCACTATGCCCTCAAATGCATTGTCGTTCATTCTACACCATTATAATATGCGGGTCGTATTTGTTTTGAGAGTCATTATAAAATCCAGGTGTGAAAAAATATCATTCATTCAAGTAGGTAAATCAAATTTACTTGCCCATCGCTTACCGCAGCGCAGCGCCGCGCCCTGTGACCACTCCACTACTGACTACGCGTCCCTAAATTACTCAACTTAATGGTTTTTGTGATAGTGGCGTATATAACACCACTTTTGCTAATCGCCTCACTTTTATCCATTTTCCTAATACCACAGTGAATTAAATTTTGGAGACAAATTGGCAGTTATTCACTTGTATTCGTCTCAATACCACATAGCTACAAAGCTGTAATTCCCATTTACCCCAGTCAATAAATTAGACCCACATAAAAACATAAAATCGTTCAAATCGTTATTACAATTGGTGAAATATGTAGCTGTTTACGAAACACTAACACATATATTTTTAAATTATCATGAGTAAACTAACCATGATGATCATAACTTCCAACTACCGTACCTCATTAGAGACAGGGGGCGCAAAAGAGTTCTTCTTTTGTCAGGATCTTGCGCGGCTTCTTGCAGCTCTTTCCAGCCGAGATCAGTTATGCCAGCCTATTTCTCATCTGAACGCCTCCATATAGTCCGAGGACGTCGCGTCCCGGCCGTCTTTTCCCAATAGTACCAACAGAGGGTCTCCATGATAACCACTTCGGGATTCAAAGTGTTTAGGTAGGAGTAGCATTATTGATTTGCCAGAAAAAAATATGTTATTATTTATTATTAGTTACTCAAACTAGAAATCTGGCATATTAGGTACTAGTTATTGTGACTTCGTTAGTCGATCTCACAGAACAAACATACAAATATCGACCCCACATTTTTGTTATGTGTTTCAATTTCCTTAACGATGCAATCGAATTGTTAATATATTAAGCATTGTATCTACTGTCCATCAGTGGGCCTACTAAATATAAATCCGCGTGGGTCTCGTTTATATCGTACCTCCATATATAAACTTCCACCTCCCATATCACCCTCTTAAGGGATGGCTTCCATGATATTTCCGTGCCAAATTCTATCTAAACCGGTTCAGCGGTTTAAGCGTGAAGAGATAACAGACAGGCAGGGTTACTTTCAGGAATGGACTTGAGGACTCAGGACTAAGGCACACCATAACTAAAATAAAAATTACCACACTGTTTAGATATAGTTATTTTATTACCCATTTTAGATCGAGATCGGGTTGAGTGGCGTACTCTAAGAGAGGCCTAAGCTCAGCAGTGGGCGATTATACAGGCTGAAAATGATGATGATGATATTAGAAGGGGACACATTACTCGTATGACAAAGTGAGTTTCTATCGGCTCGCGTTTTCGGCTACAGACGCTAGTCTACTTATACGTAGTATCTTTATCTCATAATCCTCATAGAGTTACATTTGTTTTGTTTGTTTCGATTTAAAATAAAACAAACTACTCTATTTCTTATTGCAGTAGCTACTCGTAGATTAAAATTTCGTTGACTGGTTCAGTAATGAATTGACTCGTAGAAAAAGCATTGTATAAAATAGTTGTAGAATTAGATTTGTAAGTCTCTTACCTTAGTAAGACCACTCGGCAAGCCTCGTGGTCTAAACGCGGTACTCGATTAATGAGCATATTATGGGTGTGGCCTGTAATAGGAGCAAAAAATTAAACGGTACACAATTGAGCTCTCCAGCAATTATTTCCAAATGGTTTTAATTAAAGAAAAAGTTTTTTTTTGTCGCAAATATATCTTATAAGTGCTTTTTTACTCTACTGGAGCTGTATTAATAACTATTTATTTAAAAAAAAACACAAAACTATGAATAAAAAAATTGAAAAATCCCAAAAATATGCTTTTAAACGAAAAATGCAGAAAAGATTATGAGTCATAACTAGATGCTACCTCAATATCAGCAGTGACTGCCGCGTTATAATCTCGTGTCTCGTGGTGCCAAGATCCATTACTTGGAGGTCATAACTTGAGATCAAAATTTCTCCCAAGTCAAAAAAGATTAATTTTTTTGGACACAGGAGGTTACTGTAGATGCTCTAAGGATGCAGCCTTTAAATTTTTTGCTCCTATTACAGGCCACACCCGTATAACGATTGCATTATAGTACATTACGATACAAGTGCAGCAACTCGCAGCTCGTGTCGATTTAAAACACTCCCTTCGGTCGTGTTTTAATTTATCACCACTCGTTGCGAATTACCTATTCGCACGTGTATCGTACATTCTAGGAATCTGAATGTTTGTCACTTTTGGACTCTATTTCATTGGAATAGAGTCCAAAAGTGACAAAAATTCAAATTCCTCGACCGTACAACGTTTTACAGTACATATGGCTATTTAAAGTTTCGACATATGCACGTAATCTGCTGATTACTGCACTCGTGCATTAAAGTAGCACCATATGTACTGTAAAATATTATTATACCTGCTCGTATGCCATAGCCATGGAGCTGCCGCGACCGAGCCCTAGTTAAAAATGAAAGCACGTTTCAACTCAATTTGTGTTAAGTATTTCTCGTCTTTCTGGAACACGTATATATACACTTGCATGAGTTCTAGATGTTGTAATAATCGAGTATTTTTATTCGTAAGACTAACAAAGTGAGGGAAAGTAAACAAAAGGAGATGGAACTTACTAATATATTTACTGATTAAACCTAAACTTATTTTACGGAAGGCGCACTGAGGGTCTACCGCGATTACCGCGAACTGAAAACGAAGTATTTCCCTCTCTGTCGTTAGAATATGCAAGTGCGACAGAGAGCATATATTTTGTTTTCGGTTCGCGGTCGCACTTCTGGTCCTGATCGAATTTATTTAAATTAACATCCACTGATAGTCTACTGCACGTTGGTTACAAAATATATCATTCTCAACATTTCTAAATATCCCCTATGAAGCTTAGTTAACAAGTTGTTCATTCTTGCAAGTTTTATAAAATAACGACTATTTTAAAGTCTGCCTTTACTTTTTTCTTCAGACTTTGTAAAGTTCGGTTTTGCTACTAGGAAACAGAAAGTTTGTACTACTTTGATTATAGAGACCATTAGCCTCTCCAATGTCCCACAATGGTTTAGTCCAATGTATACCTGTGTTGTCGGAATGTCATTGTGACTTTCAATGTAAGTACGAATATTGTTATGGATAATTGGATATGTACAAATAAGGTACTAAAGTCCTGGTTTTTAGCAACTACCTAAACATGATTTCCTACTCATGAGGAAGAAAGAAATACGTCTTGCTGTACCTACACGATTTCGTTGTACACCTGCATACTCGCATCTTTCTCTTTTAAATGTTTATTATTTTGAGTTGATATTTGCTTGTTATGAGAGGGTACATTAAGTATATGTATACATATAACAACGTATAAGTAAGTATTTTGAAGCGCTTAGGAATTGTACCAAATTATGTTTAAAAACAAAGCGTCTCCCGTAACTTTCTATAAATTCAACAATTTGTAAGGGCTTTCTGCAATTTCGACTTGCATAGCAACTGCAGTTTGCGACCGCACAAGAAAAAGATGCATCTTCCCGCGAAAGTTTGAAGTGTGGCGCTGGCGGTGCTAGGTATGACAACTTGAAAGCACTGTTTTAAAGTTACCTCAATTTTTGTCTGCCTGTATTATCGGCTCAAATATTTGGGATCAATTTACACCCGTGAATGATATTCAGCGCGTATTAGATATACAGACATGGGTACATGCACTGCAGCATATTTTTAGGGTTCCGTAATAAAAAGGAACTTAGCTCAGCAACCGTTACTATTAGAAAGCTGTAATTTTTCATATGTATGAGTATACATGTCAATCACGCTGACAAAAAACTATAATATAACCTTGAAAAAAAATTTTTTGGGTACCTCCCCAAACAGGTAAAGTGGGGATACATTTTTTTTTCTTGCATATACCAATCTGGTATCCTCATCGGCTATCGGTATGTTTTCGGTGGTATCGGTTAAAAGTTACGTGGGTTTTTCTTCACCAATTTGTGTTGTTTGTGTTTTTAACTTTAAAGTGGAATCAAGCCAGCTATACGGTTGCTACTGGGCATGAGAAAAAAACATGGTAGTAGTAGGTATATTGAAATTAAAAGGAAAACTATCACAGCTAAATAGATATTACTAGTTAACGAGTAATAGCCGAACTTAAGAAATGTACTTGGAAAAGTATACTGTCGAGTTCGTCGTCCTACGTTATGCACTACATTTTTTGCAGTTTATATGTTACGATTATATCCGTAATTGCGAATGACTGCACTTTCGTATTCCGGCTAGACGTATAACCAAAAAAATGGTTACAAAAGTGTCTAACCTATAATATTTAAGTAGAAATTTATTTTAAACTGATGAAATACTTTGGTATTTTTTTTCTTATCGGAAGGCAGGTTAGAATCTTATATGAAAAAAACGTAAATGTCTTTTTGTGACTTACAAATTTAGACATCGATATTTTCTATACAAAATCCCTGTGGTCAATTTATTCCCCACGCGAAAACGTTAACGTGTTAGCTTTGTGCCAGTAGCACTGTACAGTGCCAAGATATTTGCAATGCTTTATTTTATCAAACGTATCACGTCCATAAATTGGTTGTATGTATAGCCTGACAAGTGCCTATTTGGACCTGGCCATGTTGCGGATTTTCAGTGGAACTAATTTATTTTAATTGTAATGATTGTTTTTGACAACAGACGTTATAAACAAAACGAAAATAATTCTACATATATCAGAATAATAATCGATTTTGTAATCAAAATGCCCAATAAAGTTCACCCCGATGCAAAACAAATATTCAAATGGTGGTGGCAGAAAAAGGACGAAGGTTTCAACGTTATTAAAATAAATAATGTTTTGACATTAGTTGTTGACATGACGGGTACTGATATTGATAGTGCGGTTGTAATGAACTGGTTCGCTTGGTACTAAATATGTATATTAATTTTGTTATTATTATTATTTTCTCATTCAAGGCGTCTGTAGTGCTGCAATCAGAAATATATACAAAAAGAATGAGCCGTTCCGCCATTGCCACCGATACATCATACACCACCACCATGTTTTGACCGTTTGTTGTAAATTTCATGTCGCATACTTACATACATAAACCAACATTTGTACGCCGAAAGGCAAAACATGAAGGACTTCTTATGATTTATGACAGTTTAATGTACTTTTACTCATGTTTAAACAAATAAATTATCTTTATCTTTACAAAAAAAACTACTCACAAAAAAGAATACAAATAGACGATTTCGAGAAATGTGCCATAAGGCACAATATTCATGAATTCAATGCTGTGCGAGAGCAAGTAAGATATTGGTGTTATCGAAAGTAGGGAGTACTTGCGATTGCTATTCCACATTATGGGCTTCAAAAGTAAAAAGTGCAGAAACCAAAATAATTAAAGTAGATGACTAAGTAAGCCAATACACACTGTCCCGACTATACATGACGTATGTATATTATTGCCGTATAACATGCTTTTTGCAGCGACATTATCTCAGGTCCAAATAGGTCCTGACCAAGGCACATTCTCAAAACAAAAGGATTTGTACAAAAACTAATAAACCAACGATATTGACGACTAACTATTAATTTACCTACACAGGGTAACAGCGTGAGACTCTACAGGCCTATATCACCTGTCTTTTAAATATTTTTTGAGCATCATCTCGTTGGATATCATAAAACAATATTTTAGTTATTATATAATGCTGATGTTTCGGTCCATTAATTAAATTCACAAATAGGGGAAAGTAATCATCCCTATTCTTTTTAAAATTTTACTATTACTACCGTTTTGTTGGCGTGATTTCTATATTAATAATTTCGTGCAGGGGTACGGTAGACCCGAACGAGACCTGTCTCAAATTGAAGAACGTATAAAAATAACGATTTTTGAGTTAAACATATGTATCCGCAAAATTCGGATTGTCGCGTATTTTGCATTTAAAAGTGTTAATTTGATGACAAAACGTCGGCCATATTGCCCACAGACTATATTGCTATATTAAATTTGTTGGTTGACAGTGTCGGCTACGTTCGAAAGTCGTGAACTATTTTTGCGTCCGGTATGTTGGCCAGGTTGCTGGGCTGCGTTCTGGGTGATGGGCCATCATCGCCCATTGTGTGGATTCGGCTAGCCACGTCTGCAGCGTTTTGTTTTTGTAGTTTTCAAGCGTTCTATACACCTATCAGCCTAGCTAGCACGATAACTTATACCGTCACGTTATATGGGCGAAATGTATTAAAACGTCACATAAAACGTAACGGTATAATCTATCGTGCTAGCTAGACTGATTGTCACAACAACCGCCTTCAAAGCGAATGTATGGGGCCTGTTACATGGATTCATATCACGATAAGTATCACGTGAATATTAAAGCAGAATCCATACAAATTTGAAAACTGCGATAATATTGACACCCCAGTATTGTGATAATATTAATCGTGTAAAGGACACCACTTGAATGTTTGCTGAGTCTGTCCGCCATCTTAAAGCTGCGTCTCTATTTTGTTTGTGACAAACTACTAGGTGACTTATGGCTTTTAAACGTCTAGCAAAATTCTATCCCTATCTCGCTCTATCTTATAACTTAGTGGTACTGGGGGACTACTCCGAAATTCGAAATCCGAACTTCGTATGGTGCCGTCCCTTTCACTCATATAGTCTATGACAGGAGAGTGAAAGGGACGGCACCATACGAAGTTAGGATTTTGAATTTCGGAGTAGACCCTCAGCTCATGCCGTTCGCCGCGCTCGGACGTTAGAGGCGCTACTGCGAACCGAAAACGAAGTAGGTATCTGCCTCTCTCGCACATGTATATTCGAACGACAGAGAGGAAGATAGTTCGTTTTTGGTTCGCGGTAGGCCCTCAGGCGTCAACTTTAAAACGAATATGGTATTTTACTATAAGAGAAATAAAATTCAAAATGTAATAAAAACCAGCCAAGTGCGTCGGAGTCGCACACTGAGGGTTCCGTACAACTAAAAAACAAATGTGATTTATCAATATATTGATGTTTTTGGTAAAATATACTTCATAATAAACATTATCACTTAATTTCAAGTTCATAGGTCGATGGGAAGCTAAAAAATTGTATGTGTGACAGACAACACACGGAATGTTCTTTGACTTTCTTCGACCGTCCGCCACGCTCGGACTAAGGTGCTACCAACCGAAAACTAAATATATATGCCTCTCTGTCGCACTTGCATATTCGAGCGCGGAGAGGGAAATACTTCGTTTTCAGATCGTGGTAGGCCCTCTGGTCTGACGGCTCCTATTCCTGGATGGTGCGCGTATCGGAATGTGAAATACCTTTGGCAAAACGGAACAAGTTGTTAAATAGCTTCCATTAATTGGAGAAAATATTACCAACTGTTATTATTATCACGTGAAACACTGAATATTGAAGCAACATCCATAGGGGCCTGTTACATGATTATTATTATCACGCGATATACTCATATCACGATCCGTATCACGTGCAATGAATATTGAAGAAAAATCCATACGATTTTGAAAACCACGATAATATTGACACACCAGTATTGTGATAGTATTAAGCGTTTAACAGACCCCATACAATTTTAAAAATCGCGATAATATTGAGTGTAAAGGGCCCCACTGAATAGAATTTAGCGGAGAATAGAGAGCTGCTATCGCGAAACGAAAACGAACGAACATCGTGTATTTCCCTCTGTGTCGCTCGAATTTGCAAGTGCGACAGAGAGGGAGATACACGAACTTCATTTGTTTTCGTTCGCGTTAGCAGCTCTGACTTCGCACCAAAAATACTGACTGGCACATCAATATTTAACAATGCACATCTGAATTGAATTTTAATGAACGATTAGTATTTTAGCTATACAAATCAGTACTGATTACGGTGTCAAATTTTTTATGTGCCTTTAAATACTACCCTTATAAAAATGCTTAGGATTAACTTGCAAAGATACTAGCCTTTGCCCGTGACGTCGTTTGCGTAATCTTTTACTCCCAATTCCATATAATTCCATTCCATACTTTTATTCCCAATCCAGACTACAGACTATATTTCTATACGATTCGAAGTTTCATCATAATCCGTTGTTGTAATGTTTTTATTTTATACATTTTTGTACACTATTTCTTTCGTCGTTTGCATAACTGTCACGAATAAATGTTTTGTTTATTTCTTTCTTATTTATTTCACCCGAGCGAAGCCGGGCTTTCATCTAGTATATGTATAATTACGGACTTCTAGTAGTAACGGTTAGGAACCTAAGCAGCCGACAGACGGACATGGCGAACATTGGTATTTACAAAGGAACGTAGGTATCATAAAAATGGGATTAGTATTAGTACAGGAGAGATATGTACTTTTATATCTAGAATAAAAGAAGTGGTGCACATAGCGACCCGGCGCATGGGGTGTTATCGTACAATCTACACTTTTTAGGAAAACCGGCATTGCTTGGTAATTTTACATAATATTGACACGACACGAAATTGTACTGTTATAGATGATGATGATGATATTGATGATAAATAAGCTATTGAATCGCATAGGAATTGTTCTCGGACAGTATTCCCCGTATTTTTTTACAACGCGTACAGGAAAGAGCGTACGAATTCTACCTGCTCTGACATCTGAAATCCACCGATTTGATAGCAGGAGCTCGTTGGCTGTGCCGATTCCTTAATTAATACTCTCTAGTAATCTAAATAAAATGTATGGAAATTATTCTGAGATAAATAAGCAATACATAATAAATCAGAAGTGGACAGTGCATCTCTTGCGAACTGTCTTGCCGTGGGTTGTTACAGGCTAGCTTGCATGATCGATCGCGTTTAGAATGTCTGACGATGGTTAAGTATAAGTAGATAGCGCAACCCATTGATCGTGTATCATACCGCCATCAATAGTTCACGGTTCTCCCCCGCCCGTCGCCTTCCGCGCCCCTTGCACCACGATCCATGACCTTGGCCCACACTAACAATTAGTAGGTAGGTACCTATCTATTTTAAGAACTCTTTGCCGTTACACACGGTGTTCAGAGGTTTACGATATTTTTAAAACCTCGTCCTTGTCCCCAGTGATTGGTTTTATACTGGTACTGATCAATGCTCTTGGTCAGCTTGGAACTAAATTACCAAATTATTCATTGACTTTCAATTCCATGCGTAAATGAAACTGTCAGTAGATTGCTACTTGTTATAAATATCATGCTGTTAAAAAAAAACAGAAACAACGTGCCCCATCGTAAAGACAGTGCATAATGTGCAGTGTATTTTATACAAATAAATTTATGATTTATGATTTATATAATTTATATAATATGAAATATATAATCCATAATGTGAATCGTAATACCAAAAGTGTATATTATTCTATACAACCAATTAAGTAGTTCCTTTTTAGGCTTCCGTACTAAACAAGGATTAACCCTTATAGTTTCGCCATGTCCGTCCGTTCGGGCGTCCGTCCGTCTGTCTACGGTTTAACTCAGTAACCGTTACTACGAGTGAGCTCATATATAGCTCGGCATACACGGCATACTCGTATGTCAAAAACCTGAAAAATATTTTTAAGCTACGCGTAAAGTGGCGGATTTGTTTTTTTTTTCTTGCATAACGCATCGTATGGGATATCGTTTAAAAAGGACGTGAGCTTTTTAACTATTTTTGATTAAGGTATCCATTGGCGCGATATTAATTTATAAAGTGCTAATGTATGTTGGAGTCAAGTGTTAGTTGTATATATTATACAATTATACATATATTACCTCTAAATTTGAAAGGAAAACTATCACAGCTAAGAAGAATTCTTGGAAATGCAAACTTTCGGACAATTTCGGACATGTTATAAGTTATACTTATAAGTATATAAATTTCCGACATCTTAAATTCGCATAATGTCACGGATGGACAGCTACTGAACCCTACATTGCGCATGGCCCGACACTCGCATGTCCGCTTTTAAGGGTTTCGTACTCAACTAGGAACCCTTACAGTACCGCCATATTCGTCTAGCTGTTTGTCCATCTGTCTGCCCGAGGCTTTGCTCTATAATTGTTACTGCTAGAAAGCTGCAATTTGGTATGGATATATAAATCAATCAATCTGACAAAGTGGTAGAATACAATCTAAAAAAATAAGGGTAGGTACCCTACACGTAAAGTGCGGATGATTTTTTTCCTCTTCAATCCTATGATGTGGGGTGCTGTGATAGGTCTTTCCAAATGAAAAGAGGTCTTCATCATAAATTTTTTGGTGAAGTGAATAATTACGGAAATAATCACTTCAAAAGAAAAAAAAGACCCCCCCTGCGTCTACCTTTTAAACTATGGGTCCAAAATATATGAAAAATATCATGAATGTAAAACTTAATACAGACTTTCAACAAATACTATAGCGGATTTTTAGCTATCATAAAATGTCTACCCTTCTCACTAAAAGTCGTATGAAATGTTGCGAAGGTATTCCTTTTGATTATTATTGATTTATTTTAATTAAGTTCATTGGGCAACTACGGAACCCTACACTGAGCATAGCCCAACATGCTCTTGGGCAATTTTATATGATAATTCATTAGGATTGACTTTTGCCCTAATGTTTCATTAAACCTAATGTTTATTATAGTTTTTGTTGTTAAGTGTAGTATCAAGAGTATCTTAATGGATCAATGTTTAAAATCATGTTAATTATGTGAAAAGTTTATATTCGAAGATATTGTAACATTATTGTATATAATTCAAGTATATTTAATTGACATATAAACAATGCTTACACAGTTTGATAACACTTCGGTACACTATTTCACTCGTTGTCCGATATTATGGAATACTTTAGAAGCCCACTTATTTTTTTTATTGTTCCTTGTTTGAAACAAGTTATCCGGAGTAATCCTGGCTATCACTTATACATATTAAATTTTATTTAAATCGGTTATGCCATTCGTTCAATATTCAAAAAAAAAAATAGCATTAGAGAAATCGATTATCTGAAATGCTCTATACTACTCTTTATATTAGTTACTAATATTATTAGTGAGTAGTTAATCATTCGGCCTGGCGATGGCGCAGAGCGGTTCATTCATTCCTAGGCGCGCGGTGCTTGCTCCTACTAATAGGCTTCGACAAGCGTCGCGGGCTACCTAATTACATCGACGTCGTACACGTGCCGTATGCCGATCCACGTCCTCGGCAGCTTTTATACATGGCTGTTGCGCTTTTGCACTGCTTGCTCTAATGAAACGTTGTGAGTAAAAGCTTTTGGGTAATTCCTAAATGCACATTAGCTTTCAGGTAAATAAATACCTTTTGTATTGGTATAAGTTGGTATTAGGTACTGAGGACAGCTGCCACTGGACACGGCGATTTATATAAGTAAGGAGCAGCGTTTGGAATGCAGTTACACTTTCTCGGGATTCCCCATACCCAACCGCTAGCTATAATCCAATCCGATTTACTAAACATATCTTTCGAAGAAGTTTATTAATTTATTATTATGGTACACATAATCACAGGTGTTACATTTGGATTGGAACAGCACGGAACCTGAATACGGCATAGCAAATAAGACTAAAGTACTACTAAAAATGCATCAAAATTTATAACAATAAAACTTAAAATACAGAGCTATACAAAGTAAATAAATAAACATAACGATTGGTCTTAGATTCGCCCCGTGACATTCCTGACCCAAAGGTGCCCATCACCCTTGTCGCGTTCCCGCGTTGGATTGCAACGGACTGCCCTTGCACCAGGAATAATAATTTAATCACCCGTTTCAGTTTCAATTTCATGTAAAAATGTAAACAATCATCTTTACATAATGGAATTCAAAATTTACTTGTTAATAAATAATAACGCATGTTGGTATAATACATAATTTATTTTACACACACAATTACATATTTTCACAATCGTATATTTATACAGTACAAGCCACGTTTCCTAAAACTTATTGTACAGCAGCTAATTATAGACAAACGTCACATACAATAACTTAAAGTTAATAAAGCAGCGAGAAACGAAAAACATCAAGGTGAAGTGAAGAGCGCAATAAAAATTTAATAAATTGTTTATTACGCGCAACGTAATCATCTTTTAACACAGATATGTATGTGACGTGTAAAATTTGTTTTTAATTTACCGCAGGGGTCGTTCAGTTATCTGTCGCGGAAGAGCAGTCTCCTCCGAGTGACATTAGCAATAATCGTGTCACATTGAGATTGCACTCTCGCGGTGCCGCATGCCGCGGTAGAGGTAGAGCCACTCCGCCAGCGGCAGCGCCCGCGCACGCCGCGGCGCACGCCGCACAAACATTCATACAGAAATAAAAGAGCCGCGAACACAAATAAATAACTATAAAACACAAATAGCCCGCATAAATAGAGAATGTGAATAACTGACACACTTTGTGTTCTAGTGTGAGTTTTGGCGTGGATTAATTTTATTGTGCCTCGCGCTCGAGGCGTGCGGTGTGCTGTGCCCGCGCCGATTGTTTAATGGTCCTGCGAACCGTTTACTCCTCCATTTTAATAGCTCTTACAACGTGATGTTACATGTTACATATCTTTGTGATTTGAATCTTAGACTTATCAGTTGACCGTGACATAATGTTATCGTAATTGCTAGTTACTTCAATTAGCGATATAAATAATCTGTTAGCTCTGCGAATGGTCCAATTATTATTTACTGTGTCACAAGCTAAGAAAAATAGTTTATAAAATTAAGGGCCAGAACAAGAAGGGTCTATCAAACAGCTATGAAATTCTTCTCTCGCTCTTTTGACAGTTTTACTGGGTTGTCGTAATATACAGTACCATAATAATTAATTGAGAGATATTTAACGTTACACATAATTAAGACGCCGTAATTAAAATTGCCGAAAGACGTCCACTGCTGGACATAGGCCTCCCCCAAAGACTTCCACAATGACCGGTCCTGCGCCACCCGCATCCAGCGGACACCCGCGACCTTCACCAGGTCATCGGTCCACCGTGATATGAACCCTAGCTAGGTTCACTACATTGTTGCAGCGATATTTTTGTTTGTAATCTGACTCCAAGTATTAACTGGAAGCCTCGGAGATTATTTACAATTGTTTAAAAATGTAGCAAACTCTTTGGTATAACTAAATTTATTTATTTTATGTGATTTCAATTTTGGTTTGACAACAGCAGTCAATGAACGAAATATGATAAATATCACACTTGCGACCAATTTTAGCCGGAGCAGGCATTATTGAAATGACTTTAACGTAAACACATCTAAATAGGTACTTATGGAGTACATACATAATTTGCGTAAAGTAGACTTCATTAGACTTAATTTAGTAATTCCCGACTCGTAGTGGTCGTACGTAAATCGTAATGCTCTAATGATTGTGAACGCGTTCGGAAAAAAAGCTTGCCCGTGACCGGAGCAGCTATCTAGTTACGTACGAGTACATAGTAATTGTAAACAACTTGTTCCTCTTGTCGTAAATATTTATTTGTTCATGTAGTCTAATTATCAATCCGTCGCCAAGTATCGCTTCCCTTTTTTTTATACCGTCAGCTGCCTTACTATAATGCCGCTCGCAGCACTCTTTAGTCCGTATTATTGTGACACATCAGTGTTTATTAACAACTTTGATTATAAATTTGCTAACTCCAAGAGTTACCAGGGATGAGTTACCACTTCTAAAGACCCAAAGTTTCGTTATTATTCATCTGACGTAGATAAGCATTGCCGATGCCGGGATGATTCATAATTACCTATATTATTCCTACTATACTGAAGACATTACGAAATGCGTGCTTTTTAAAGAATGTAAATACAATTTTTAGGGAATTTCATCGATATTTAACATTTAAAACACGGATACTTGGTATAATTAAGTTGACAAGTACCTGTCAACAAGCGAAAAACCTAAATGTTTTACGATACATTGCGGTCTGAATTATTTTGTATGGTTAATTATTTTTATTATTTTCATTATCAAGTTTTTCAAAAAGGTTATAGGTAAAAAACTTAAAAAAAGCACCTGCCCGGCTAGTATGATAGCTTATACCGTCACGTTTTATGTGACGTTTCAGTACATTTTATGTCATGTTTCAGTACATTTTGGCCATATAACGTGACGGTATTGGCTATGTGCGAAGTAGGTGGTGGGGGTAAGCTAGGCGATCGTAGCGCACACCACGGCAGAAATGTGTACTTACCGGGGACCACTGTCAAATTTACTTTCACGTTTTCTATTGGTTTCTTAACGGTTTCCTACGATTCGTTTCGTTTGTATGTATTTATTTATTCTCTTATTTATTTCAGTAAAATTTCTAATACGGGGTCTTTCTCGTTTACTAAAGTAAATAAAATATTCATGTGTCATTATTTGACATCTCTGAGTTTTGACATTTTCTCGGGACCTTTTACGTTTGACGTTTCAGACGTGCACATAGCCAATAAGCTATCATACTAGCCGGACTGTTGTCTGTAGTTGTAGCGTGTTCGAATAGACATTACATATTTAAAATGTGTAACACAAACAAAACAAACGCCTATTCGAACACGTCACAACTACATATAAGTCGATTCACAAGAGCTGGCGCGGAATGTCTATGAAATTAATGACAGTTACATACATTTTCCGCGCCAGCTCTTGTGAATCGATCTATACAACAGGTCATTTTTAGGGTTCCGTAGCCAAATGGCAATAATACGGAACCCTTATGGATTCGTCATGTCTGTCTGTCTGTCCGTCTGTATGTCACAGCCGATTTACTCGGAGACTATTACCACTACAATTATGAAACTGGGACTCCGTATATGTAACAGGGGGGTCAATTTTTTTTTCAATGCACGTACGAGTAGGCTTGTGGGTTATCTATGGATAGGCCTTCAAAAATGACATAGAAGTTTATAAAAAAATCCATTTATGTCAACTGTTGGTGAGATATTAGCCGTCAAAGTCGAAAACAGTGTGCCCCCTCCCCCCCTCCCCCTTTTAGTTTCCACACTATGAAGTTTAAAATTATGAAAAAAATTAAAGATGATGTACATTAATAAATCCTTTCAATGAGTTTTGGTTTGAACAAGATAGGATCAACGGTTGGTGAGTTATTGCTGAAAAACTGTCTTGCCAAAACAAAGGGGCGTAAGTTTCCTATGTAGATATGACTTTTTTTGATTAAATATATTGAATAGTGGTTTTAAATGTAGATTAGGAGGTGTCGGTACGGAACCCTTCTTTGTGCGTGGCCCGACGCGCACTTGGCCGGTTTTTCCACATATATTGTGGTTTATTATACAAAGTCATATGTATAAATTTATGAAGAGGAGATTCGCGATTACTGTCTCCTGCCTGTCCCTGTGGGAGATAATAGTTGTAATACTAAATTAATACTAGAAGCACTGTAAATTGATAACAGAATTCCAATCGGTAAATGTTGGCGTACGGGATTGGAAGCTACCGGAGGAGCCCAGACGCACGCCGCTCGACGCTCGCGCATGGCTGCGCTGCCAGCTGCCACTGATACCTATTTTTACGACCACCATTACAATTATTCACAGATCTGCTACAAACACATTTTTCGTCATAGCTGACTCGTCGTTCATTGATCATTTCGTCATTTTATTTTAGTCGGTGCGGTGATGATACGGTGGTTTATTCTTTAGTAGGTGTATACTGTGTTGTTTGTTGTGTAGAATCAACAAAATGTTTAACCTACGAAGGAATAAAACAAAAATTTAAATTTTACACATCGATACATATTTATTTAAACTTTATTGCACAATGCACAGTAACAAGTTACGGATACAAAAGGCGAACTTAATGCCATAAGGCATCATATTGTATGATTACAGTATATCTGTAGGTACCTACCTAGGTATTAATGTTATAAAGAGGTTCGTGTGTTTGTGACTTAAGTAGCTAACATAAGTACCTACATAGCACCATGATATGAATAGGTATTTATTCATCATCGATAGAACTGCCTTCGTTTTTCAATAGGTCAATAGGCCAATGCAGATTCTTACTGTCGGAGTTAACTTCTGGATCGGGCATTTCACACTTTGTCACAAAAACAAACAAACTTTATGGGGTGGATGGGACACAAGATTGTTTTTAAATTAATCATAGATAAGCTGAGGCTAGTCCGAAAGAGACTAATTTTTACATATACAAGCTGTTCGTCGCATGTACCTTAAAAATTTCGGGTTGGTGGTAGGGTCGTCTGCTACCTTTCCATCTCCCAGGGTCCAAATCCTGGGTCCTAAGAGTCATGGTTTATGAAGTTACACGATTTTGCCTTATTGACCTGAAGCGGCTTGAGCGGCTGGTTTTGTCTGCCAATGTGCCGAACACCATACTCCTTCTTCTCCTGCACTCACCCAGTATTCTACTTCTCAAACCATACTCCTTCTTCTCCTGCAGGGTAATCACATAACTTTTCGAACGTACGATAAATAAATCTGACTGTCATTTCTACTATGGAAAATGACATTTTAGATCTAAATGTCATTTTCCATAGTAGAAATGACAGCCTTGCAGATCTTAGCACTTTCATCTTCATGATTGATGACGTACAGTGAACATAATTATGAATAAGTAGGTATGAAAAAAACATCATATTTCAATCAATTAATATCAGTTTGGCGATTCAGCTATGAAACGTCGCCAGGATCTTCGGCACAATGCCGCAGGGGCCATTTTTAGATTTAGTTTAGTTTTAGTTTAACTTTACTTTGTTATAGTTTAGTTTTATTTTTAGGTTTAGATTTACTGTAAGTATTTTTAGTCAAATTGTATTATTGGTCCCTTTCTATAATAAATATGATTTTAATTAACATCATCTGTCAACCCTCCTCGGTTAATTGCTTGCTCTGTTTGGACCTCTAATTATATTGTACGAATTCAAGTTCACGCGCATAGCGAACTCCGCATTTTATACCCTGTGGTCAAAGGTGCCCTATATGTCAATCATTGTTTTCCAAATTAAGCTTGTGATTATCCCGGATTCTAAGAGTAGGTATCTTCCGGGCGGGAAAACTCGTCAACAAACTAAAAGTACAAGTGGGTGTCACTCGTGACCTGCCTAAAATGTGAATCATGTGATTTGGCACCAATGTTGGTTCCAATAGTAACGTCAACATTACCAGTTATTTCTGACTCGCATTGTACGCTTGGCAACAAACTGGCCGGTTTGTTTTTCTCCTGTTAGGTGTATAATTGTATATTGCCGGAGCGAAGCTTAAGAATGCTAGAAATCGCACGAGCCGGATGAATCTCTGGAGACCAGTCCGCAAAAGAGTTACACAAGCCGGTCATAAACACAAGCTAAAATCACTTACAAACCGGAGGCACGCAGTCGGGCGTAGCTCGTAGTCGCACAAGTCGACGTCGCGCAAAATACGGAGGCCGAAGCAATCTACCTTTAGACATTTTTCGGGGGTAAAGTAAATATTTTCTTTTTTTCTTTAGTGATATAGGGTAACTAAGCAAAATCAGGCGCACTAAATTAATAAGTAACAATAAGTACTAAGCCATGACAATTTTTCCACAAAACAGCTGTTCTCGAAAAAGGGTTAAAGTGAATGTTTTACATTTAGTAGACGATTGAATCAAGTAGTCGGTTGAAGTAAACGGCGAAAAAGCTTCACAATATTTGAATTGCTGACTCACGATCTATGAGTATATACTAATACAAAGGTATATGAAAGAATATATGAAAGTATACTGACGACCTGTTTAGCCTAGTTGGTAGTGACTCTGCCTCCGAAGCTAGAGGTCCCGGGTTCGAATCCCGGCCAGGGCATTTATTTGTGCATTTTTCACGGATATTTGTTTTTGGGTCTTGGATGTTTTCTATGTATTTAAGTATGTATTTATCTATATAAGTATGTATATCGTCGTCTAGTACACATAGTACAAGCTTTGCTTAGTTTGGGACTAGGTCGATTTGTGTAAGATTGTCCCCCAATATTTATTTATTTATTTATACGAAGATATAAAACATTTTAAGCTACTGCGACCGCTCCGTCTGTTCGATCCTCGAGGGCCCTCAAGCAGCCACTACCCCGGGCACTCCCCGCCTCGACATTGCTAATTCTGATACATCCTTTTTCTCAAACGAAATCTTTCGCTACTACTCTAGATTCCGCTTTTTGTCTTGTAATACTTGGGATTTGGGCACTTTTGAAATTGCGCTACGTTAGGAGCATACTGCTAGCAACACAGAGAATGTTACCAGTAGCTTTATGCCTGGGTATGGCGATATTCACACACACACATCATCTAGATAGATTGAAATTTATTCATGTTTCGAACCAGTCAAACCCCACCATCCACCACCATATCAGCCGAAAGACGTCCACTGCTGGACATAAGCCTCCCCCAATTCCATGGGGGGTAAATGCCATAATCGCCACGCTTGGCATGCGGGTTGGCGATCGCAGTATCTCCACCGCACTTCAGGGATGTGATGTGATGTGTGTGTGAGTCAAACCCATATTTACCTAATATCTATTATGTTCAGTAAGTCGGTTTTTATTTTTATAAAAGTCTAAAAAGGACTAGTTATTAGTAGTTATCGAATGTAAACTTTCGTGAAACATGTTTAATTTTCATACTTCTAAATACGATTAAACTAAAGTAAGGAAGGTCTGACTTGTAACGGATTTACCAAATTTAAAACCATGTTATTGTTACTAAAGCTGATTTAATTTAACTTGTTAGCTTATACTAACTGGTTCAATACCATGTTATAGTTTATTATTAACCACTATATATTAAAATGTATTATTCTCCATTTTTCCCCTCTCTAATCGTTATCATTCTCGCGTGCTTTACATTACATATTCCACAGTGATTTTTGTCATCCTCTTAGTGCAAATTGCATCAAGCAAAAAATGTTTTATTTTTCGATTATTATTGTCGTATGTGGACTCTGAGCAAAAAGTCTTGTCTAGATAATCCAATAACGTTTATCAGGTCAAAATTGTAGAGCTTTTGGTGGATCAAGTCTTTAGGTCCGATTTGGAGAACATTATGTTCAAGCAAGATAATGGTCTCTTTGCTTGCATATAGACTGCCTCCAAATACGGTTAAATAAATGTTGAATATCGAATTTTGTATCAAAATCTACGAGCCGTTGCTTTAATTCAATAATGAATGTAAATTTCTTCATTGAAAAGGAAATAAACTCGACTGCGGTCATAACATCGACATATTGCTATCACACCCGATATTTAGAGCCATTTCTACATTTTTGTCCTAGAACAAACCTTGAAATTAATTTCCATTAATTGCATTGATTCCGATTAAGACATCGAAATCTAAAAGGACTTGTCTTGTCATCCAGAAATGGTGTAACATTAGTTACCAGACGGTGTTAGACATCAATTTACGCAGATTTCGTCACCTACTCGTAGTCTAGTAATACGTTTTTGGCAGACATTTGCCGTTTATATAGATATTTATGTCGTTTAATTCAATTAATTATTGCGATTATACATATAATACTTTTACAAGCCTATGAGGGTGACAGTTTTAACTACTTTACTCAGATATATGACCTAAGAAGCGGGTTGTATCTTTAAAGTGAGGCATGTGGCCCCTAGGGTATAAAAGTAATCTAAAACAAATTGAATCGGCAGGCGCCTGTACAGCCACACCCGTAAAATTGTATGAGTTTTAGACTCTATTAACAATGATTATGAGTTAATAGGAATTTTAAATTATGGTAATAAAAACTAAATAATGACTTCTACATAATTCATGGTGTTTGAATACGTTTTAAGCAACTGTTACTCATTATTAATCGCACCCTCAACTTATTAAAAAATAACATAAAAAATACTTCGGAGCTAAGAGGGGGCGAGGCGGTATTTATTTTTACATTTTCAATAAAGAAAACAGAGTGAATTTGTCAAGTCCGTTTCGAACCAGGCCTCTGGCCTTACATTATTTTGTATTAACCTACACTGAAGCATTGCAAGGAAAAAACCAAGACGGTATTTTCTTATAATTTGGTAATGCTTCTGAATAACAAATGGCGTGTTCAAGGGATAAAATGAATTTTCGCAAGTTTCTGTATTTGCGCGGGCGAAGAGCATAGTATTTTGAGCTACCATTAGGGAGCGAACGGGACATTTTGTTGGGGGATACAGTCGCCTTAACTAGTCTTTCTTTAAGTGTAGGAATAGCATAGATACCTACCCGCCAATGACAAGTTCGGCTGGATCGATACCGCCTTCCGCTTAGTGACACGACCCTGTTTTGCAACTCCGCCACGCCAAATATGAAGCAGACAATGGCGTCTATTCCCAGTAATCCCTTCGCTTTGTCCTTACTTTGCTACTGTACTATACACTCAGTAAGTACATCAGAATCGGAAAATATGAGCGTGGACAAATTATTAGTTATTTTTAACGGAATAAGGTTGGTTGGTTCCGTAGTAAAAAAGTAAACCTTGTAATTTGGCGTAGTAAGTACTCGTATACATTTCAATCACGCCGACGATATTGTAAGAATAAAAAACTTTCTGTATGGGAAATTGGCAAATTTTAATGAAACTACCCATACAAAAAAAAAAAATTCCGTCAAAAAAATACCTACTTACATACTTGTTTTAGTCAGAATGCGATAACAATTAACGTTTTTAATGGATCCATGCCACTTTTTTTACAACCTGTTTGATGAATATACCTAAAGGCAGATTATCACAGCTAAGATTATAGTATAAGAGCTAGCGACCAAATCGGTGATGTGGCTTCAGCTGTATTGAAACTCCGTTAGCTACTTCCCTGAACAACCTTTTCCTATAATCTTCGTGCTGGCAGGCCGCGGGCGGTGGGTGCGGGTGTAGTGGGGTGGGCAAAAAAAAGAAAAAAAATGTGGGCTCAGCGACTTTAATTGTTTTTTATAACAGATGCTCTTACTCCCTGTGCTCCCAAATTTTTTTTTAAATCGATCGGGTGGTGGGAAGGGGTTGCCAGCGTTATTTAAAAGTACCAAAATAATAATAATTTTCGTGTGGGCTCAGCTGTATTGGCTTTTTTTCTGACGCGGGATTAATCAATATGTAAGTCTCAAAAAAATTGCCATGCAAAAACATCGGTGGGAAGGTATCGGTACGAAGATTATAGGAAAAGGTTGTTCAGGAAAGTAGCTAACGGAGTTTCAATACAGCTGAAGCCACATGACCGATTTGGTCACTAGCTCTCCGTCTATTACTGTAGTTGACGAAGAATAGCCAAAGATAAGAAATGTACCTACTTAAAAAAGCAAACTTTTCTAGGCACAATTTCCATTGATTACTTAGATAAGATTGTTATTATGTAAAATTAATGGTATAAGTTAAGTTTGTCACATTTTAAGTCCACACAATGTCACGGGTGGACGCTACGGAACAGAACCTTTCATTGCACATACATATGTACCGCATGTATACGCAACGCAACTGACTAGTGCCATTAAAACAACATCAGTAGCAGAGAGTTTCAAAACCGTAGTTTAAAAAAAAAAGTATCACATTAGGTAGACTATACATATTTAAAATTGTATTAATTTCTCAATTACATAATTTACCATATTCAAAAGTCATTGTTTATTTTAAAAATGATTAATAAAATATGATGATTGATGAGATTACGCCTAATTTTACAAACAAACACACGATCCCTTAAAAAGTTTCGTTATTGGTGCGGGAAACTACTTTCCAATCAGTGGCATACGCTTTATAAATGTTTAAAGGAAGGAAAGCGATAAACGTAGGCTTTCAAAAGGAGGTAAGTAAGAAAAGTAGGTAAGTATTCTTTCCTAACGTGTTTTATCACCACAAGCTACGCACTAGCTCGTTACGTTCTTACTCGTACCAGCCAACCAAATGGCCAAGCCAAACTGAGCAATTAAAAATGCGTCAGTTTGAAAATTCGATACAAGATGTACCCATTTTACTTGATCATGACCACTATGGTCAAACCAAGGTACACTTCTATTAAAAATGAGTACTCGTACACTTTTAGAGGTGTTTACGTTTGGTCTGCTGGTCAAAAAACGCTGCGGTTGGCACCGGATCGATTTACTTACTGCTAAATAAAGTTTACTGCTTGTACAATGCCGCTTATCCTGGCTTCAGGCGAACATTTATATTTTATAATATATACCGGAGAGCCTAAACGAATTAAATATGCCAATTTTTAAAATTAAAGCTTTCAGAGAGAGCTTATTATAGCATTGAAGATTTTTTATTAGACAGAAGTTTAAGAAATATGTAGTAAAAATGTACCTAATTACTTTGTCAATGTTTAAGCATAACTAGTGCATGTTCTTAAAGATTAGAACTATGTCGTTATTTTAAGGTTTTAATATTTGTACACCTTGAAAGTAGATCACAGCGTATTGTATATTTTATTCTATTGACATCTATTATTGTAACCTGTGTATCACAAGTAAATACTTACTTACTTACTATACTTTATAAGTGTACTTACTTATATGAAGAAAACAATGAGACTTGTACTATATTTCTGTTATTTAGCGGAATCGAGATAGCAAAGACGGACCACCACCTTACAAGGCAGGTCTGGTTTGGTGATAAGGTAGATGGCATGTTGTGTCGGAAGGCCCGCGACGCGGCGTCTCGCGCGGTCGCCGCGGCGTCGCTCGGGCTGCCGCGCCGTCGCCCTGCACCCCCTCCCACACTTACTCCCTGCGTAACTGGGGTAGTCAGACATAATTTTCTGTCTACGTTTGAAACATCCGCCAGTATAAACTCCTGACAACGCTTTTCACTTGCCCCTTTTTAGAGAAGTAAACATCCCTGCCCCTAGTGTGACGGAGACGCCTGCATTTAATACTGATTTATTGTCATACTACAGTGAATATCTACATTTTAATATAGTCGATATTGTCATACCTTCACGGGATTTCTTGGTAAGAATGTTCATTTTAAGGCCCTGTTTTCTTTTCTAAAAGTTCCTATACAAGAGGTGACTGTTTATAATAGTAGGGTACTCTGAGTATCAGTGCCACAGCACTAATGTGTTTCTGGCCTATCCACCGATGTATGTATGGTATACGAATATTTAAATCCATTCTATGATTTAAACTTTACATTCAATGTACATATTTATTGTAATTAACCATATTAAATTTTACACGCAATAGAATAGGCATGGACAATAAATAGGCTATGCTACGGATTTTTATACAACGACAAAGGCAAACACAGTAATGGCCAGCAGGCTGCATAATAACCGTTGCCTATGGACACTTGCGACTCCAGGAGATTCACAAGCGCAACGCCTTAAGGATTCGTTGTGCTTCACAGCTAGAGACACATGTAGGTCCCTCACTCTCAACACAGCACATCGTCGGGAGCTCTGGCGACCTTACTCACCACCAGGAACGCAACACCACATACCTCTTTAGGTAATCTTTAGGAAGCGGATAGTGATGTTATTATTGGCTGTAATATTCTGTAAAGTGGAAGTACTTCCCCGGTTAGGCTGCTCCAAATGTGAGCAAGATGATCTTCCACTGTGCCCTGCCTCTCTCCTCCTTCTCCTTATTTGTTGCAATCCATCAAGGACCTTAGCCTGCAGGCGGTTAAAGTATCATTCTTAATGATCGGTTACATACTCGTAAATGGATTCATTTATGTGCCTGTCATTGTGGTTTAGCCGCAGGTGGGCAAGATTCTAATATTATCACAACTAAAGTCCTCTTTTCTAAATCAATGTGGATTTAAATTACAGCGTAGCTCATTATATAGAATCAATACTGAGGGAAAATCTAACATAACATTAAAGGTTATATTTTCCGGCCAAAGTTGTGATCTACAGGCTTGTGAAAAATTGGTTAAGTTTTAATGTACTTATTTTTTTTACGTAGAGTCAGTAGTTACATATTAAAACTCGAATCTCTGACGAATGGCGGAACACATTTCTCATGATGGTGGCCATTCTACATAGTCCTAACGCAAGGTATTTAACGAAATGAAAAGAAGCCAACATTATCAGTATAGAGAGCATAGAGGTTTCTACAAAAGTTTTCCATTTAAGTTAACCGTTTGTGAGATATTAGCTGTCAAAATTGTAAAAAGTGTCGTCGTCCCCCCCCTCTTATTTCCAAAGTATGAAGATGATGTACATTAATAAATCCTTTCAAACTGTCTTGCCAAAACAAAAGGGTGTAAGTGCAGTAAGTTTCCTATGAAGATACGACCTTTTTTGATTAAATGTATTCTATAGTGGTTTTAAATATAGATTAACCTTTTAACTGCTTCATTACGTAGCGGCTTACAAAATATGCCTATGTTACAAATTTCATTCATATGCCTCACAGTTTTTAAGTAAAATGTTCGTGATATGTTTAAGGACAGACAGAAAGACAGACACACAAAACTAAACTACACATTGACTAAACTCATAATGACTACTACTAAACTGTTCCGTTTTTGCTGTGCTGAAGTCTAATTCTTGAAACGCACGGAGCGCGGCGCAGAGTCGTTGCGGGGCGGAGGCGGTTCTCGGTAAAGTGAACGCCGCCGCCGTCCGGAGGACGTCCCACCAAAAATCCGAGTGGATCGCGGAGTGGAGGCGGCGTGTGTCAATATGATGCAGTAATTGACACTATAGACAGTCGACAGAGTCGGAAAGATAGAAAACGCCTCCGCCCCGCACAACGCCGCGACCGCTCTGTGCGTTTCGAGCTTAAACATACATACGTTCAGAAATAAAAAAACTGGCCAAGTGCGAGTCGGACTCGCGCACCGAGGGTTCCGCAAAAATGATTTTATTATATGATGTAACTAAAAATTTACGGTTTTCACATTTTTCCTTTATCTTGTACTATAAGACGTTGCTTCGTACAAAATTCTGAGTTCACGGGAAGTACCCTTTAGGTGTTGATTCCCTTGCAAGTGTCGAAAATTTGCGGCATAAACGGCTGTATTTTTTATTGCATTGGCTTAGAAGTTTGATTTTTTCACAGCCCCAAGGGACAGTAGACCTGAGTATTTGATATAAATTCCAGCTTGATACCTCCACGCGTTCCTGAGAAAAAGGGTCTTGACAGACCGACAGACGGACGGACAACAAAGTGATCCTATAAGGAGTTCCGTTTTTTTAACCGACTTCAAAATTTCAAAAGAGGAGGTTATTAATTCGGTTGTATGCTTTTTTTTTAATGTTTGTTAGTCCATAACTCCGTCATTTCTTAACCGATTTGGAAAATTCTTTTTTTGATTGTAAGTATATATATCCAAATTGGTCCAGTTTTGGTCAAAACACAGTTCTGATGATGGGATCCATGAGAAATTGAGGGAACTCCTCAAATCTTCAAGGCAAACATATAGTAATTTTTGTGTTTTTATCAACAAGTCAAGCATTTTCATCCAAAAATGTGACATTGGATGAAGTGGAACTGCTGATGATGATCAGAACAGAACTCTTCAACGACAAAAAGTTCACGTTTGGCGATTTGTCCTCCTAGCTGTGTTTGTTAAGCAAGTTCTATTTTCACGATTAATTTTTGTCATGTTTGATTTCTGATGATGGGATCCATGAGGAATTGAGGGAAATCCTCAAATCTTAAAGGCAAAAATATAGTGATTTTTGTGTTTTTATCAACAAATCGAGCATTTTCATACAAAAATGTGACATTTGATGAAGTGCAACTGCTGATGATGATCAGAACAGAACTCTTCAACGACGAAAAGTTCACGTTTGGCAATTTGTCCTCCTAGCTGCGTTTGTTAAGCCAGTTCTATTTTCACGATTAATTTTTGTCATGCTCGATTTTTAATGATGCGATCCATGAGGAATTGAGGGAACTCCTCAAATCTTAAAGCCAAACATATAGTGATTTTTATGTTTTTATCAACAAATCGAGCATTATCATACAAAAATGTGACATTTGATGAAGTGGAACTGCTGATGATGATCAGAACAGAACTCTTCAACGACGAAAAGTTCACGTTTGGCGATTTGTCCTTCTAGCTGTGTTTGTTAAGCAAGTTCTATTTTCACGATTAATTTTTGTCATGCTCGAGTTCTGATGATGGGATCCATTAGGAATCGAGGGAACTCCTCAAATGTGAAAGGCACACAAATAGTAATTTTAGTATGTTCATGAACTAATCAAGCATTTTCATTCATAAAAGTGACATTTGATGAGGTGGAACTGCTGATGATGATCAGGTTTGGCGATTTGTTCTCTTCGTTTTGTTTGTCAAGCAAGCAAGGTTTTTTCATGATTCCATGAGGAATTGAGGGTACTTAGTCTTATAGCCGTTTTTATTTTATTGTATATCTATCTAAGAGTGCACCATCTAAGTATAATAATCTTTTACCGGCCTCCCCCATTGAAGTCGGTTTTTTTTTCTTAAAAATTATTCTTTCAAGGTACGGTAGTCTAAACAGAGATGGTTGAATTTGAACCATCGCTTTCCCAATTTTCTCTGGATATAATTTTCTCGTTTTTATTCCAATAGACAAAACGTATTTACTCTGAGAAAATAATTACTATGTGTCTCTA
Organism: Notocelia uddmanniana; assembly: GCA_905163555.1. Taxonomy (NCBI): domain Eukaryota; kingdom Metazoa; phylum Arthropoda; class Insecta; order Lepidoptera; family Tortricidae; genus Notocelia; species Notocelia uddmanniana. The sequence continues at coordinate 39,493,149 of LR991052.1, read as the reverse complement.
ATATTTGTTTTGTAACGATGAGACGACCTTACGTCAAACAATGCTGACATCAATTCGTGCGTTTGACTCGAGAAAAAAGATTTCTTTAAGCCAATGCTTTTTCATAGGCTATATTGATAATGTTGGCTTGTGGCTTGTGTGTGCCTAAGTATATATAGAAGTGCTGTTAAAGGTTCTAATGTTGTAGGCTCGACTCGTGTAACAGAAAGCTCTGTAATCTCGGAAACACTTGTCGTGTTGAGCGTGAGTTATTCGTGTAATGATTCGAGTTTTGTTATTTAACTCGGTCGTTAGCTCGAGTGTGAATCGGGCGATTATATCCATTAACAAAAAAAAACTGCTAATAGCATGTCGGGCCATGTTCAGTGTAGGATTCCGTTCCGTAGTTGCCCAAATCAATAACAAGCGAAAGGGAATACGTTCATACGAGTAGCATTTCATACCTCTGTTACTAAGAAGGAAGACTTTTTACGACAGCTCATAAACAGCTTAACTGATGATCATGATCATCTCCGCTATAGTTTTCATTGTAAGTCTTTTATTAATCTTTAATTTCATGAGATTTTTATTTTTTTGACCCATAGCTCAAAATTTTGGGGGGCGGAAAATACCTATTTTTCTTTTGGAATGATTATTTCCGAAAATATTCACTTTATCAAAAAAAAAAAACAATTTGTGAACACCAACAAGAACACACACCATAGGTTAGAAGCATAAAAAAAATCATCTCCTCTTTACGTGTAGGGGAGGTACCGTTAAACTTTTCGATTGAAGTATTAATTGCAAGTCGCGTCCTTGGCAATAATTAATAAGGAATTACGTGGCACAAACCTTCAACTTAAGTATCTACATCCTGAATGAAAATAAGTAGTTGTTCGTTGTGTTCTTGTTTTTGTTTATAGTGCGATACGTATCTATGAATTTAATATTATGTATACTTTATAGATGTTCTTACCTAAATATGTAATTGACTAATTATTTTATTACAATTTATTTTTGTCCGTCTATTCCGATCCCGAGGGGACAATTTTGCCAAAAAATGGGATTTATTGGCGGCGCGACCCCGAGCCGAGAAATAGCATTAAGTAATATATAAGTATCGATAACAGAGCAACTGCTTACGCTTCTCAAGTGATAACAACAAGCATGCTCGTCGATAACGCAATCGCTGCGGCGTAGGAGTACAGATACAAGTAGGTAACGAGTATTCGCGTGAACTGATTTTAGAAAAACTACGCCACAAGTCAGATAAGTAATTCGATTTCTTATCAACATCGATAACTGTATTATGTATATATTTATAAAAAAAATTAGATTTTTTGAGTACAAGTGACATTTTTTTGCTTGCGTGTTTTGCTAAATAGTATTAATTTTGTATTAATCATTAATTTTGTACTACAAGAGAGAAGACTTGAAAATATCACATGATAGGTGTTCGAGAATTGGTCTCCGCAAAGGTAGATATTTCTAGTTTTGGATAGTTTTTAACATTCAGATTTAATGACGCAAGGTACATCACAGGCAATCTAGGTACATTTTTGTATGAATTACCTATGTACATCACCCATAGCATAGCGTCGTGAGGATATAGTCTGACATAAGATTGAAAGTGCCATGTATTGGCTCAGTGGCGAGCACTGGGACATTTACCTTATTTCTTCAAAAAGAGTAATAAAAAGTTCTATAATATACGGATTTTTCCGAAATCGATGTATTTAGAAAGGTGATCTCGAGTACGACGTCCGCCTCCCGCCTCCCGCCGGGGCCCGGCGCCGGCCTATACGAAATATGCGCGTCGAGGCACTGACAAAGAAAGGGAAATGAAAAACGTACCTACCTGAGGAATATCTAGGTCGCGTCAAAAATAGACCAGCTTTAACAATTTCACATTTTTCGCAGAATTGCAGATATAGGCTCTGAGCTATTTGTCTCAAGATGTACGCTTCAGTAAAGTTCATGTTCCAGATAGGTAGATAGGTATTAAATAGTAGGTATATATGATACGGCTACTGTACTGGCTGAGAGTGGCTGAGCTTGGTATTCGCCAGAATGATTGAAGATCAGATGAAAATAACCCAAATTTAAACCGTCAGGATTTCGCAAACTTTGGAATCTGCAGTTGCAGATCACAACCCAATCTGATTCTTCATCTAAATGCAACTGTGTCGTGATACAACATAGAGTGCTCTCAACAGTTAAATACGCGAAAAGCTTGTATCGTTTTATTTAATGCCATATCAGCCCAAGGACATTCACTGCTGGACATAGCGGCCTCCCTCAATTTCATGGGGGGTAAATGCCATAATCGCCACGCTTGGCATGCGGGTTGGCGATCGCAGTATCTCCAACGCACTCCAGGGATGCTGCTGCCCATCCCACGGTGGTCTATTTAATCGTATGGCAATGGAAAAATTAAGGCAATCAGAGTGTAGCTTTGAGGTACTTAGATTTGAGGTCTTGCACAAAAGATCCCATTGGGTCCAAGTGCATCCGCAAGGGCCCTCGTATAACAAGATATAACAGCTTTGAGGTTGTAAAGCCAGGTGTCTAAGTCAGGCGTTTAATGACTGTAATATATGCCCATATAGTCGCCGTGTTACGAGTATACATGTGTCAATTAGTTTGAAATGGAAAGTAATTGTAGGTTTCCGTACTTGAAAATTTCTAAACCCTTGGGAGTTCGTTGACTCCATGATGATAACAGCCGAAAGGTTACCACAGATCCGCAAGTTTTGAAAATGTTGATGCATGGTAAGTATAAGATCGGACACAAACAGTACACAAAAAGTGTCTGAATAACTGGCTGGAATTGAATCTGGCTGTGGGAAAACTCTCAATAGTCTCGTCCGTTCTTATACCACCATGTAAAATGTTGATGATATAATCTACGTGCCTTTTTGAATACTCGTCGTAACACACTAACCTTTACGAGTATGTCTAGGTATTCAATTCATGTACATACTGGGAACAAGATCCAACAGCATCTCATCTCAATAGATAAGGAAATTCAACGCGCAGTGTAATAAATAATTTGTAGTTATTAATGTTATTAAAAACCTATTGATACCCCTTTCTATAATTGCTTATATGTATAAATTGCAGCGGAATGGAGTATCGAGACAAACCACCATGGTTTAACGATACTGTTTTTAATTGTAAAGCAAATAACCTTTTAATTACCTTGATAAATAAAATAAATAAATAACTCACGTATGTATTTATAAAGTACACTCAATTTCTTGACGTTACTTGAAAATACTATATTCAAAGGATGATTCACAGTAGGCCGTTCCGTGTCCGGGCCGGCCCGTTTTCTTCTAGAGAAATACGCCGGCCGTTGCGTTTGCTGTCATAGAAAACGGGCCGGCCCGGACACGGAACGGTCTACTGTGAATCATCCCTTACTTGGCGATTTTGTAAGGGGACTAATTCACAGCAGCTGTCGACCGAATGTTTTAATGGTTGCATATCACTGCATACGTACAGCCTGCTATAAGTACTAATAGGGCAAATTCAGAGATGTGGCAGGTTCCGTGAAACGTATTACCTACATTTATCTTACATTTAAACTCGTTTAAATCCTTACTGCACCGATCGGTTATTAACGCCTTACTACTCGTCATTATGTAAACAGTGTCGTAGTGGCAGCACACATACGAGTACATAATTAGTTAATACCTCACATTTGACACGAGCTAGTCGAGTGTCAGTATCGGGTACCTAATAGGACCTTATTCCCGACTCGGATGCACTATTGTTCGTAACAAATACATAACTTATTGATCCATGTCTGCGCAATGTGGGGTCTTGGTAAATATAGCTCACGCACCACCGATATGGTCCGTTGTTCCTCGCAGTCGGGGTTATGAGCCGTTTTTAACCGATAACAATAGAAAGAAGGAGGTTCTCAGTTGTTTTTCATGTTAGTGATCATTTATATTTTATGTGTCTTAAACGATTATTCTTTACGATGATGTCTGGTTTTGATAATTCTTTTCTTTTTCGAAGTCTGGTTCAACACTCGGAAGACTCGTTCGGTCTCGGCACGGTCGGTGCGATGCGATGTCGTGTCATACTTTAGTGAATTGTATGATGATGATGATGGGATCATGAAGGAGTCTCGCAAATCGTGATTCCACATACTCGTAGATTCCAATGAGAATTCGTTGACGTATCTACATATTTTGAAGTGAAACTGATGATGAGGTACCGAAGGTATCAACGTATGGCATCCTTGATTGAATCGATAGAAGTTCAGAAATACCATTGGGCCATATATAGCGACTTAGCTATTTTTATGCAGTAAGTATATAATCACTAATCACCACAGTCATTGGGTATCGGGAAGCAGTTCATTTGGTGGGTTTGGTATAGATTATTGTGAAAATAAATCATCAATGGGACACGATACGAAGTTAGAAGCAAACGGAAAATAGCGCATCGTGGGAATGCACTGCACTATCTTTGAATCCTTCACCTTCATTATGAATCATGTTTATATGTAGGGAAGGTTATGTATACCTTAAACACCGATATATAGTATTGCTTGAACGAGGCATGAACTCAGGCCGGCTCTGTTGCCACGATATCGGAGCTGGCTAAGTTATGAGCTGCCAGGCACCGCTCGGCAACTGTATTAATGTGTTGACAGTATATAAGTATGTACAAGTGTGATACAAGTGAGTAGGTACCTGCAATGTTACTTGTTCATGTAATTGCATATGTTGTGGATGTACTTAATAAAATAAAACGAAATAAATAATGATTTAGCACGTTCTTACTCAAGGTGTTAAAATCAACGATACAGCGGTCCAGCGTGTTACCCCCTTATTCATAAACGTCCATCAAGCCTCTATTAGTTAACAAGCCGTTAAAGTTGGTTTGTCCTTATCTGTCACTTTGACATTTATGTTTGTGAGAAAGGGACAACACAACTTTTAGTTAACAGAGGTTTGTTAAGTTTTATGAATAAAGGGGTTAGTGTGTGCGCAAGGTAGTTAAATAAATAAATGTTAGGGGTCAATTTTTACACAAATTGAACTAGTGCCATAGTAAGTCCAATAAGACTTTTGTTATGGATACTAGACGACGATGTATTTATTAGATATAATAACAACTGTTTTTGCTCACCACAGAAAAGATTCGAACCCGGGACCTCTAGCTTCGTAGGTAGTGTCACTGTCACTATCAATAAGGGATGATTCACAGTAGACCGTTCCGTGTCCGGGCCGGCCCGTTTTCTATGACAGCAAACGCAACGGCCGGCGTATTTCTCTAGAAGAAAACTGGCCGGCCCGGACACGGAACGGCCTACTGTGAATCATCCTTAAGTATAAGCAGGCCGGCAAAGATTTAAGTTTATAAAATAATGGGTACCTACACATTTATAATCTGTTCATGTATACTAGGTACATACTTGAAGCAACGCAATCAGATAGGTATTCGTAGGTATTTGTTTGAGTTCCACGCCACGGTAAAAAAGTGCGCGCCAAGTGCGTGTCCGAGCTCAAAGCACAAAGAAGGGGTCCGTATCGACGCCTACTAGTCCACATTTAAAACCTCTATACATTTAATAAGAAAAGGTCGTACCTTCATAAAGAACTCACGGCATTTACGTCTTTTTGTTCGGACAAGACGTATCTTGTTCATTTGAACAAATACATATAATTTGACATTTACTATCTTGTAATATTTTTATCAGAATATTAAACTTCTAAGTCAACTTTTCTTTGACAGCTAATATCTCACCTAAACGGTTCCCGCGCTCCCCATAATTTAATAATTTTTCGTAATTTCATATCACTTTTCTGTACCAGTTCATAGAATACACCTTTATATCAAATTTCATAATTGTAGAGCGTATAGTTTCCGAGTAATTCGGCTGTTACATACGGACGGACGGACAGACGTGACGAAACTATAGGTAAAGGTTCTGTTTCATCATTTTGACTACGGAACGGAACACTGTCAGATGGTTTACCAAAAAACCGGCCATGTGCGACTCGGACTCGCGCACGAAGGGTTCCGTACCGCATGATCTATAAAAAGAGTCCGACTCGCATTTGGCAGGTTTTTAATATTTGTTGTTATAGCCATAACAGAAATACATAATCTGTGCAAATTTCAACTGTCTAGCTATTACGGTTCTTGAGATCTAGCTCGGTGAGTGGTAGCCATGAAAAAGGGCAAAAATATCACGTTTTTTGTATGGGAGCCCCCTTAATTATTATTATTATTTTGTTTTTAGTGTTGGTTGTTATAGCGGCAACAGAAATACACAATCTGTGAAAATTTCAACTGATGACAGACGGACGGACGGACGGACGGACAGCGAAGTCTTAGTAATAGTATTTACCCTTTGGGTACGGAACCCTAAAAAAACGGTGACTTTTGTTTTTGCGTCTCTTGCCTTTTTATCGTTAAGTACAATTTCATTTAGATGGAGTAAAAAAGGGATATTATCATTTTTTCCTCCTTACCCACATTTTGTATTTATCGATTAATATACTTTGAGATAATGTCGGTGATATGTCTTCTTTTTAAGTGATTGTTTTAGATAAGATAACATTACTGACGTTGGCCAATGATGTGGATCATCATGGTAGCAGAATAGTTCGTCATTAGACTCATTATGTACTAAATTAACCTTTCAAACATTGAACGTAAAATACGCGTTTCTTTTTCCGGGTCAAACATGTTTCTCATTGTGAGGACGCGTTTACGTACAGGTGCGGTAGCATAAAGTTAAGGTAATTTTGGCGCTGGAGCCACACAAGAACAAAAAATAGTACTTACTTGCAATCCTGCAGGTTAGTCACGTGTCACGTAGCTACTAGGTTAGTCAACGTACTAATTAGACAAATCTCAGTTTGTTTGTGGAAAATTACTTTTTGATCTACCACACACGCTGGAAAACGTTGTTACCGCGCCAATATCGGATGTTATAAAAATACCGCGAAAGTTATACACCCTTCCGCCCCCGCCCTCTCTAGCCAATCGCAATGCTACTGGGTGACAACTTGCAATGCGTCATTTATTTTGTATCATGTTAAAATGTATGCCTTTATCTTGTATCATGGTTAAATGTAGACCCGGGTGTGTCCTAAAACTACGACCAAGATCACCGCTGGATAGGCAGCAGCATCCCTGAAGTGCGATGGAGATACTGCGACCGCTAACCCGCATGCCAAGCGTGGCGATTATGGCATTTACCCCTCATGAAAATCATTATGACCTCATGGACGTTCTTGGGCTGACATCAGCCCTAGGACGTCCACTGCTGGACATAGGCCTCCCCCATATGGTGGAGGTGGATGTTAAAATCTAGGTATGTCTTTAGAAATGGGAAGACACGCCAAAATGGTAAAAAGCCAGACCCATTCATAAAACAGCTCTACAGCCGTAGTCGTATATGTACAGTCGAACTACTTTTAACGACCACTTTAGCCTAAACAGTTGGTTGTGACTCTGCCTACGATGCTGGTAGTCCCGGGTCTTAATCCCGGCCAGGGCATTAATTTGTGTTCAGCACGAGTAATTTTCCCTGAGTCTTGAATGTTTACTATGTATTTGAGTATTATTTACATATCTATATTTTTCCCTGAATTTTGAATAACTAAATATGCTACGTCGTTTCTATGACTATACACGGCTATTATGCTTAAAGGAATGGAAATCAATAAAAACACCGTGTATATAAGTATTTATATCGTCGCCCATATGTAATACCCATAATTAAATATTACAAGCTATGCTTAGTTCGGGACTAGGGCGATTTGAGTAATCTTTATTATTTGAACATTATTGTAATCAATTAAGGTAAAAATGTGTACTCTTTGTAGTCGACTGTACTTAAGTACAAGAGATTTATAAATGAACTAAGGAGGAAGACGAGCGTGCAGTTTGTAAATACACGCCTTTCACAAAAAGCTACTTGTCACGAAAAGAAACAAAACAACATACAAATTGTTAGTGGGTAGTTGCTACAGCAGCAAGACTAGCTAAGATCGAGAAAAAAAAACAAAGCTTCGCTGGACAGCATTCCAGAGCCCGCCCGCAACCTTCGGACGATGCTTTCATCAGTCCTACCTTTGTGGGTCAATCCACCCCCACCCCCACTTCCGAACGCCCGCTTCCGAAATATGGCCCCAACCCTAATAAATCCTTTCCATTTTAGTCAGTAGGGTAAGATCAGTCTGCAGAATTGTGTGAGGTTCGATATTAGGTATACCGACAAATTAAGGGTCACACATTAATTGTTAATGCTTTGAATCAAACATTAATTTTTCACTGTTTCTTTGTAATTTTTCACCGTCAATTTTTCACCGTCGTTTCTATAATCAATTTACCTGTTTTGTTGGTTCCCATTATAAATAAAAATCGTAAAATCATTTCAAAATGGGATTTCAGAAAAGTAATAATGTGGGTAGGCTGAGCTGAGTCGTGAAAAAAAGAATATAGCACCATCCGTGGAATTATTTTTTAATTTATTAATGAAGCGGTTCCGTATCTTTAATCGACCGCCTGTAAACATAAAAATCGGCCAAGAGCATGTCGGGCCATGCTGAGTGTAGGGTTCCGTAGCGTAGTTGCCCAATGAACTTAGTCTAAAAAAATCAATAACAAGCAAAAGGGAATACTTTCGCAGCATTTCATAATACGTCTTTTACTAAGAAGGGAAGACTTTTTACGATAACTAAAAACGGCTTAATTGATCATGTCCGCTATGGTTTTCATTGAAAGTCTAATAAGCTTCACTTTCATGCTATTTCTCATTTTTTTGGACCCATAATTCAAAAGGTAGAGGGGGGGACACTAGTATTTTTTCTTTTGGAGTGAATATTTCCGAAAATATTCACTTAATCAAAAAATGTTTGATGAAGACCTCTATTCATTTTGAAATACCTATCCAAAATCACCCCACCCACGCCATAGGGGTTGAAGCAACAAAAATTTATCCTCACTTTATGTGTAAGGGAGGTACCCTTAATTTTTTTTAGGATTTTATTTCACAACTTTGTCAGTTTTATTGATGTATTATATCCATACAAAATTGCAGCTTTCTAGCACTAACTATCATCACAAAGGTAGGTAGTAGGGTGCACATGTTATTGCAAAACGAACGTTGATTTTTTTATTTAAAACAAAGTTATACATATTTCAGCATAATGTTTACGTAAAAGTTTATGAAATAAGTACAATACAAAGTTATTGCTTACCTACTCTTTATCTGCCCTTTATCCTAAAATAATAAATTCACTTTTACCCGTAGGTACTTCCTTCACCGGTCTCGTAAACTCATTATAAATATATTATTATTTCCATACATGATGTAAATCCAGAACAGCAGGGCCACCTCTAGCGTTGATAAATCCCTGCATGGGCAATGTGAAATAATGATGACATACGAATACATTATTGTCTTTTATTACATTAAATGAATTTTATTTAATAGTATATTAATTTCATTTATTTAATAGTATTTAATGCCCTTTGAAACATACGTACCATGAGTACACAAATAGTCATTACTTATAAAAAATAGTACATTACGATACAAGTGCAGAGAACAGGAAATTCGCAACTAGTAGTGATAAATTGAAACACGACCGAAGGGAGTGTTTTAAATCGACACGACTTGCGAATAACCTGTTCGCACGTGTATCGTACAACGATTTACAGTACATATGTCTCTTTAAAGTTTCGACATATGCACGCAATCTGCTGATTACCGCACTTGTGCGGTAAAGTAGCACCATTTGTACAGTAAAACACTTTAAAAGTATGCACAGCAATAGGTATACTTTTCTGACTTTAGATTGTGATAGAACGCGATTAAGTAGTGTTAGCACAACATGTAAGGAATCAAGAAACAACTGAGAAGAGCGGCTCTTTTTTTGATAGCTATCAGCCGACATCTTTATTTTATAAAACGTTAAAACACATTTTTGGAAGCTCAAAAATAACGCAACTAGAGATGTACAGAATTGAAATTGATTGTCATAATACCCGATTACGATTGATGATGCCTAATTTAGATACCTGCATCGATTGTTTGTTGTATTTTCCTGTCCTGTCGATCCTAATAACGATTTGGAAATGGTGACAGATTTTAAACGACAGAATCGGCCCAACTCTATACGAGTATAACAAAATTCTCCAATTGTACAGTATAGATACATACATATAATATCCATTTAATTGTTATAAACAAGAGTGTATTGGGTGTTTCTATTTATTTTTGTAAATCGCAAGCCTTTTATTTGTCACGTAATTTTTTTTTATTATTTCTATGAGCACTACCAATTGGCATTATATGAGTAGCTTCCAAAACATCATTTGACTTCGCACAAACTGTCGTAACTTTGAAAGTGAAAAATCCTCATTTAATTTACTTCTTTCATCTGGTTTGTAAGCCACTGTAGGAAAATATTTATATTATCATGTCATGTTAAATTATAAATTATGAGTGACATTTTATTGTTTCCACTAAGATAGTAGTACTCGTACAAGTAAACCGCGCGCTGTGCCGGTCGGTTGTCACTGGCTGACGGCTGACTATTATCATAATTATGTCACATGTAATAACGTAGTATTAGCGAGGGTTGCGTATCGGAGTTCTTGTAAACAATAGCCGACAGAGCCATCTATTTGCCCTCGAGCAAAACACTTTGACCATGTCGTCACGTCACGTGCTATCGCTGACGCTGTTTTGCTACATCGAAATGCTCGTCCAATGATATGCGGTTCTGCTTTACCGACCGAACGTCATTTACCCAATAGCAAGAAACAACACTGCGATCACAGTGAGCACATGTGACCGGCCCTCTGTTTATTATTATTCAAGTTTTAGTTTCTAATCTTAACTTAGTTAAAAGTTTTAATGTTTTTCTCATAGTTAGTGGTTTGTTTTACTCTAAATTAATATAAAACACGTTTACTTAAGTTGCCATGAGTCGGAATGGTAAGTCGATAAGGTACAATTTAACTTTACCTTTTTTGTTCATGTATTGATAGCGCCACCTGCCATCAGAATGCTACAATACGACGACATAGAGCCAACTGTGTTCACAATGACTTCTCGTTTTCACAAATAAATTGGAGATGGCGCTCGGTACAAAGTCGTTGTAATATTATTTTATTACCAAGGGTCGAAAATACGCCCGTCATTTCATAAAGTAGCCTATCCCTAATTATTTTACTACATTACCTTTGGCATAATTTATTAAACTGAGATTGTCAGTATCCTGACACTGGTATGACTTAATTATTAAGTATGTATTATTAGTTAAGAGTGCGCAGTACGCTCGGTTCTCCATATAATCGTATTTATGCTCACATTTTAAAACGCCAGGCTAGAATAACATGAAACTTTGTATACACAATGGGATCCGGCATATCTATAACGGGCAACACATATATATATATATATATATAAGGGGTATACAACATACATAAAGGGCACGCGAATGATGATATTAGTTATGTGTTTCAATTTAATCTGTGTATATATCTGACATGTTTTCATTGTATTATATTTTTATTGTTATTCTTTCAATTGATTATTGGTAAAAAATGCAGGTATATATTTAGTATATAGCCTTATATTAGTATTATTAACTATATTACATTTCAATTTCAATATACTGACGATTTATATACGATTAGCAACATAAGGGAAGGGAACATGTTTTATATTGTAACTGTATATTATGTGAAGATAAATAATACTATCATAAACAAACTATACTATCCAAAACCTATGTATTGACGGGGCTTAGTTTTCCGACCCTCGTTTATCCTAATAATACTTTATCATTATAACTTATCCTTTTGCTTTAATTTAACACTGACACAAACTTCAGACGCTGGCAAACCCAATTTTTTTGTTTTCGCTCATTAGTGGCTGCTTGTTCTAAAGGATCTTAATGCATATATACCAAATTTCATTTTTTTATGTTAAATAATTTTGGAGTTATTGAGGGGTCAAAAGTGGCTCGTAACGGTTCGTGTAAAATAACACACGGCTGCTGTCCGCCAGTTCCGGGGGTGAACTTGGCTGGACATACTGCCGCGTGCCGATATTTTGATATTTATAATAAATATCGGATATTTTCGAACCCTGAATTTTACAGAACCTGAAGAAAGAGTGCGTTTCATACATTTTATTTGGTAGTTTTTGAATGGGAATACAATAAAAAACGATATAAAATCCTCTCAGTTCATCAAATCACACCTAATCAAGCGGCTTATCGACCCTACCCTACATACATTCATATTTTTTCATTAAAACTCTGTTGAACACGATAAAAATCACAAACAGTTGTTTAAAAGTAAGGATCTTGTCCTAAAATCTGGATGTAGTATATAAATAATTTGTTTTACAACAATTACAGCGGTACCTATCAACAAGAAACAAAATAAAACCTGAGTCTATTTTTTTTTAAATACAATATTAATTATTTTTTGTTACTTAGGTGTAGACGAGGTGTAGAAACTAATATAATAAAAATAAATACTTTCATAATCTATTTTGGTCTTAGTTTAGATTTATAATAATATAACTAGTTCAGATGTTCGGATGCTATGTGTAGCAAATTAAAAAAAATCAAACCGTAAACCAGAAGTATCACATGCTCATATATCATACATATCTTTACAAGCTTTTATGCAACCAGTACTGTTCGTATGTAAGTGGTACCTACCTCTGTATAGTGTTGAGTTAGTACCATTCAATTCGTATGACACTTTGACCTTTGCAAACAAAAGGCGCCATCTATGTACACAACTAAAACGCTTTTAAGAGTCAGCAACAAGCTCGGTTCTGCATACAAACGTAGTTTCGCTCTCATTTTATTACGCCATGCTAGAATAACATGAAACTTTGTATACACTATGGGAGCCGCCATATCTAGGTCGGAAATTAGTTTCTGTTGGTTGAAATTATAATGGAGAAAAAATACAGAGATTATTTTTTCATACAAGACGTAAAAAACTAAAAACTCGCTGTTTTTTTTCTATTACAATTTATAGCAGCAGAAATTAATTTCCGACCTAGATATGGCGCCTCCCATTGTGTATACAAAGGTTCATGTTCTTTCCGAAAGGCGTTTTAAAATGAGAACGAAACTACGTTTGTATGGAGAATCGTGTTCAGCCGAGCGTACTGGAGACTCTTAATAGTGTTGACGCCACTGGGTTCAACCAACGAGTTCTTAAAATACCTACCTACAGTCCCTTGCTGCTAGGAAGTTAGTCGGGACAAAAATGTTTCAAGAGTGAGCCGTGGTGTTAAGTATATAAACTGTGAAAATTTGACTAATGCCATTTGACAGTTTCCATTTAAAAACAGGGGAGATGTGAGCTGAAAGGTCAGGACCAGTCGGCTTGTGAATAAGAGGGCTGAATGTAGTCCGCTAATATCTTACTACATTGAAATATTTTGTATTGTTGATACAGATGTCTAGTTATTTTGATAAATGAGCAACATTTACAACTTAAAGACGTAACTAAAGTGAAAAAGAGACTGAGATATAATACTATTAGGTGTGCGTCTGATATTTTATTTCATTCTATGACATTGAATGATTTTTTTTCAATACGATTTTTCAAAGAAGCGTGATATAGTATTTAGAAAGCCCGTAAAAAATATAAAATATAGGCCAATAATTAATGTTAGCACAACATGTAACGAATAAAGGAAAACTGAGAAGAACAACAGAAGTTTTTTTGATAGTAACAAAAGGAAATCCTTACAATTATTATTTAAAATACGTCGAAACACATTCTCAACAAAAACTCAACGATTATGACTTTCTTTTGACAGGTCAAAAGTAACGTAACTAAAGATGCAGCGAATTGTCTTAATATCCTATTACGATTGATGATGCTTAATTAGATACATCGATTGTTTGTTGTGTTTTCTCTACTATACACCGATTTGGAAATGGTGACAGACTTCAAACAGCATCGACCCAACACTAAATTTAAAAACAAAAGGTCGTAAAACGTACCTGAATGCGTATTAAGTTTTCAATACGAAATTCTGCATTAATATGGTTAACATTAATATAAAATCCATTGAATTGTTACAAAAAAGAGTGTAAATCGCAGTGGCTTGTGGTTCAACACGGACCGTGATTCACGGTAGACGAAGATGGACACCTCGGTCCTAGTTCCCGGAAATTCACATGGCGAGTCTGCTGGGTTGATGACTGAGAGATGAGGGATCTTGTCAAGCAGATTTCGCTGCCATGGAGACATTTGAGCCAACTGCGATCCGGGAGGGTCCGTTTAACTAGGCATAATTAGTTGTAAGGTCGACAAATCCTAATAACGAATCTCATCATTTGTTGTATGTAACGAAGCGTGTTCCTAATTTGCATTAGTGCCCACCTCGCGAAGCCTACATTGCAGATACTGATTTCTGATTTACTATTCCTGCTTTTTTATGATATAAACGTTTTCGCACGTAGGTATTTTAACATAATGCATAGCGTATAATTACAATACAGGGTGTTTGGTCCATCGTGTGCCAAATTGAAATGGCGGATAGTAGGGGTCATTTTCTATTTTCTACGGCCCCAAAATAATTCTTGGGCCCACGCATTATTTAATGTAATTTTTTTAAAGTCTTTTGGAGAATCTTACAGGTTGACTCGTTAAAACTGAAATTAAAAAAAAAGTAAGTGGTCGAGTCTCTAATTTTTTATTTTTATAAAAAAGTGCAATAAAAATTACTTGCAAGTAACGTCTAGTTTTTTTTTTATTGACCCGCGAAGATTGTTCAAAAGGTAAAAATTCAGTCGCAGGTCAACTTTAAAATGCTAATAAAAAATTAAATAAAAAAGATCATGTTCTTAAAATTCCTTTAAAAAGTGCTCCTATCTACCTTCTTTCTAATGATGTGCAATAATGCCAAAAAAACTTTCAGAAACTCAATTAATTTGTCAACTTTATGACAAATTAGGCTAATGCAACTATGCCAACCTTTGGGCTCAAATTCAGTAAGCAGGTTTTTGTGCACACATACAATAATCAAATTTCAATCATTTTATTCGATCACAATTACTATGTTGTTTGAAATGAGAGAGGAGGAAGAGATTTCGCTTGCTACAGGACTCTGAGATTTAAAAATCCTCTATGGGAAGCGGAGAGCGAGCGGGAGCGAAACGAACGAAGTTCGTGTATCTCCCTTTCTGTCGCATTTGCAAATTCTAGCGACAGAGAGGGAACCCGAATTTCAGTCTTTTCACGCTTCGGGCCTTCGAGCCTACGCCAAGCTTGGCCTTTGATCTCGCCTGCCTTGCCGCTTATCCAAGCTTGTCATCGCTCGGAGTGAGTGTTGTTCCAAATGTAAGGAGAAAGAGATTTCTCCTTCTGAGAGGATAAAAACGGTAAAACGCGGACCCTCCCAATCCCCGACCCGAGGGTCTTACAGGCGAACTTCTAACCAGAGCGAATGTTTTACAAGCGAACCATCTGAGGCCGAAGGCCCGTAGATTGGCGGCGAGGCACGTCAGGCCGAAAGCCCAAGACCCGAAGCGTCCCCTAAGATCACGCACTCCGGGCGTACACCCCCCCTCGCTCCTCTATCACAAGGAAGACGTGCCTGACAATCTCACTCCCGCTCTTCGCTTTCCATAGCAGAAATATCCGACTACTCTCACAAAGGATATCTCTTTCTCCTCTCACAATCGAACGACAGAATGTTATTAACTAATTAAGTGTACCTACTACAAACCTCCGTACCGAATTTGAGACTGAAGATTGCCAAAGTTGCATATCGATTATTAGGCTAACTTGACAAATAAATGAAGTTTGTGAAAGGTTTTAAGCATTATTGCACATCATTAGATTCATTAGAAAGAGGATAGACGAAAGCACTTTTAATAGTACATTACGATACAAGTGCAGAGAATGGGAAATTCGCAACGAGTGGTGATACATTAAAACACGACCGTAGGGAGTGTTTTAAATCGACACGAGTTGCGAATTACCTATTCGCACGTGTATCGTACAACGTTTTACAGTACATATGGCTCTTTAAAGTTTCGACATATGCACGTAATCTGCTGATTACCGCACGACTCGTGCGGTAATGTAGCAACATATGTACTGTAAAAGAATTTTAAAAACATGGATCTTTTTAGTTTTTTTTATCGCCTTTCAAAGTTTACCTGCGACTGAATTTCTACCTCTTGAAAAATCTTCGCGGGTCATTAAAAAAAAACTAGACGTTACTTGCAACTAATTTTGATTTTGATAGAACCGTACATCGTTGCACGTTTTTTATAAAAATAATAACTGCAGACTCGATCACTTACTTTTTTTTAATTTCAGTTTTAACGAGTCAACCTGTAAGATTCTCGTTAAACTTTTTTTTGGGGCCGTAGAATATAGCAAATGACCCCTACTATCCGCCATTTCAATTTGGCACACGATGGACCAAACACCCTATATTAGAAAAAAGGGGCGACTAGCGCTAAATTATTATTGTTATAATACCTTTACCATGATTTTTTTACATATTTAGTATCAACCGTTTAGCTGGCAGTGATCCCAACAAAACATAGCACTTTAAATTCACTCAAAAGGATTCCTGAATTTAAATGGTAAAAAATCCATATTTTTATTTTTAAACGAGCCATACAACGTTTCTTCGCGATTATTGAAACCACACGATGGGTTATGCAAGAAAAAAATTGCAACCCCACTTTACGTGTATTTAAGATAAGCATCTGAAATATATCAAGATTTCATCCTAGCATTTTGCCGGCGTGATAGGTATTGCAGCTTTCTATTAGTAACGGTTACTGAGCTAAGCCATAGACAGACGGATCGACGGAAATGGCGAAACTATAAGGGCTCCTTGTTTACTAACCGAACCCTAAAATACTTTTATTTAATGGCAGTGTACAGCCAAGTTTTTATTATTGTTGATTTTTTTTTTAGGAAACGCGTCTGTAGTATGTATGCATGTGTATAAAATTCTTTATTGTACATGAGTAAAACATAACAATAAAACAGTAATTACAAGAAAAGTTGACATAATGTACAAAGGCGAGCTTATCCCTGTAAGGGATTTCTTCCAGCTAACCTTTGTTGTTTTTAATGTATTCAAATATTATCAAATGCAACAACTGTCAATATTTTGTTAGTTTATTACCGTAATTTTATGAATTAGCTCATAATAATTATGAAAATGTCTATAATCAATGCAAGTTTTAAAGGTAGTTGGAAGTGTTCCGTAGTAAACAAGAAAAACTCTTATAATTTCGCCATGTTCGTCTGTCCGTCCGCGGCTCACTAATTACTAGAAAGTAGTAAACTAGAAATTTGGCAAGGGTATTCAAAGTTTACTGAACATACAAACCTGTACACATCAACCCAACCTTACCAGCCAACGTCATGGTTTTCCCGTCTGGAACGTTGTATTGTAATACAGCATAAGGACCGGTATAGGAAGGCTGCAAAGTACGTCAGACACGTTACCTCCCTCTCGTTTCCCCTCAGCCAACTAAGCGGTTGCTACTGGGCAAGTGATAAAATTAAGGTTTTGATGTATTATTTATGTATATTTCTCATATGCATTATGTTGTAATCCGGTGCGTAGCCCGGGCGCGTCGATATTAAATAGATAATATAATGAATTCATTATTTACTAGCGATCCGCCCGCGCACCGCACGGATTATGTACATATCTATCTTCTTGGAAAAGCGAGCTTTCGTACAATTTCTATTGATTACTTAGACAATGTTGTTAGTTGTGTCAAACACATAGTAAATATAAGTTTGTGAACCTTTAAGTTCGCAGAATGTATCGGGTGGGCAACTAAAGGATCCCTACATTGTGGGCAACACGTATATATATTTATACATTTTATTATGAAGTTTTTTTTACTTTTTTATATTTTTTTTATTGAAACACAAATTGTCATTATTACAGATTTTCTGAGTCACGGGGCGAGTTTCAACAAAAAATACGGTCAGTCATTTTGTGATTTTGTAACACTAACATGCCTAAGTTAACGGTCTGCTCAGACAATCTTTACACACCACCTTGCTAATGACACATTGGCTGAGCCCTAATTCACTAACATGACAACTGTCACAGAGAACGACAGTTCACCATACATTGCTGAGTCCACCACTAAGAAAATTCGCTGAACATGAGGTATCATCCTCATCAGGGATATTTCTATATTTTACATCCACGCCGCAACCGCGGAACTTGGATATCAATTGAAGATTCGCATCTGCAACAAATCATGGGGAACTTTGCGGATGCGGATGTAGTTCAAATCGCAACATGCCCGAGCCATGTACTTTGTGTAGTTACTTTCGCTATTAGCCATAAAATCAAGAAAGTTATTAGGTAATTGGTTTCATTTGGATAAGGTTAATTTCTCTAAGAAACTATTGTCTTAACTCCTCCATTTTTTGAATGGTTCAATAGATACATTCAATGGCTGAGTTGAACCACTTATTATGTACGTTATTTTTTAAATTTCGTCAGTAAACAGTTTCAATTGATATTACCTACCTATTAGCTACAACACTAAATGCCTTTTACACTTTAATATTCATTTATTAAGTATGACAACCATTTTTTTTAATTCGGTTAATCTCTGATAGTAATTACCATTAAGTAATTATAGGTAAAAACTTAAGAAAAGGACCTGTTGTAGGTATGTAGTTGTGACATTTTAAATATAAAGTGTCTATTCGAACCTGTGGGCCTACTCCGAACTTCGTAAATCGATCTTCGTGTCGTGCCGTCCCATTCACTCTCGTGTTATAAATACACTATATATGACGAATTTCGTTTTTCGAAGTTTCTCTGATTCGAACACGTCGCAACTACATACGGTAGGTCCTTTTCTTATTTTTTTTTACGTATAATTACCCTAGAAAAGAACCTATTGACCTAAAAATGTACGGTGAATGTCACTGCCAGGTGACAACTGTCATCTTCGTGAAATAGTGGTGCCATATTTTTTGAATTTCATACATGCAGTGCATTTTTGTAAACACTTCTAAATTATTTCACTAACACTAAGCTTCCAAGTTGTTTTCGTGTTACTTTAAGTACTTAATTACCTACTGTGTGATAATAATATTTCCTTAACGGGTAAGCGGCTCTGCCGCCCCGTGACGTTCACATTTATCACGCGATAAAGACAAAATAACTCGTTTTTCACATTATGACACTAGTTGACAAAATGCATCTGAGTTAATTAACTGTAATATACAATTACAACTGTAGTTTGTCACGTGATAAATATGCGTTCAAAATGCTCTGTAATATATACTCGACCAATGCCTATATGCACCTCGCATGCTATATGTCATGTCTTTGCACTATAGGTATCTATGAGCGACCTTACTGAATAAAATAAGAGTAGAATGTGTCACGTGGCCGTTCAAGCATTCCTTTCTGTGAATAAATGTAATAATAATATCATGTGAAAGTACCTAGCACTAACAAATTGCCTGTGAAGAATAAGTATGAAATGTAATTCTGATCTCTAGTACATGTAAGGTTTTGACTTCACTACTTTGGTACTATTCCACCGGTAAAGACTTATTTGCTTTGAGGTTATCTTTTGACTTATCGAGTCATCAATTAAACTTATAACGAAAGTCAACTGCGCTGAAAAAAATGCTGAATAGGTAACCTTTTTTTATATATCTAAATTACTAGGTAGCCCAAAAAGGTTATAAAAGGTCTAAAAACAAAGAAGATTTAAACTTTTCTCAGGTTTTTAAATATTTATACGAATCTTAAAAACACAAGAAACCTTACAAATACGATCGGTTGATTTACTTAAAAATGTACAGTCAGCAACAGTAATTTACTATACCAAGATATATAAAGACAAAAGTATCTATATTGAAATGTCGAGCGTTTTTACAGGCACTTTAATTAATACCAATGAGATCAATCAATGAGACAAGATCGATATATAAAGAACATCATATTTTTTCATTCTATTATATTCCAATTTTCATACATTTGTCAGTGGTTGTCACAAAATGGAAACAAAAATATATGGTACCTACTGTTGGAAACACTTATTCTTCACCAGAATTATTTCTCCTAGGATTTTTTTATACAACGTCGGTGGTCTGCCTGGTGGTAAGTAGACACCGCAATCGCAGCTTAAGGACGCCTGCGAGTCTACAAGAATCACAAGCGATGTCTACCCTTTATTGACTTGAGGATTCATTGTGTTGACAGCTAGAGAAATATATGGTATGTAGGATACACAACGCAAACGCATCCTGCTCTGAGAGGAAGTCATAGAAGCCTGAGAAGAAAATAGAAGTAAGACATTTTGTCGAACAAGTCCGACGCTACCCTACCCGTGTATGTATTACATTACGGCTAGCCGGTTTACGAAACAGGACCGTTTTGTATTACGGCATGTCAAAGATTAGCCGGATTGAACAGGGCTGAATGAAGGTCCGCCGGAATGTGTTGGGCGCTTTACGTTCTTCTATTGGGCTATAGCCTTAATGTAAAAAAGGGGTTCAGTAGCCAGTTCGTTTTCGCCGTAATACTTAACGGCTAGCCGTTATAAGGGCCGTATTCGGCGGTCCTGCTTTGGAATTGTTAGGTACGGTACGACTATGAGCGAAGCGAGAAGTGTCAGGAAGAACTGTGATCCTACAGTGCGCGAACCGAACGAGGGAAGCGAGCTTGCCGCGGCAGCTACCGGCGAAGTGCCAGAACCGTAAGGCTGTATGTGAGCCGCTATACATATTGTAGAACATATGTATTGCAATATCAATCCTGCTAATCGTTGATCCACCGTAATATAAAACTGGTAGCCGTTACGTAATACGGCGAATTATGTACAGTACACCCCTAGGTTAGACCCACCCAGGGTTAGGTAGGGTCGTATGGTATACTGACATACAACTAAAACAGTTTATTTTTCCTGTGTGTCCTAATTTACAAACAGGGAACACCCGAGACTTATCACATTTGTTTCATTTCTTAGTTTTTTGATTATGATTTAATCGCTATCGCTATGATAGGCCGGGAGATGCTGCTGTTATTTATAAGTAGTAACCTATTTTGTCCGTTAATTTTGGCATTTAATAAATCTATGGAGTTTCTAGGTAATGTACTTTTAACTTCACATTTCAAGAATTGGCAAGACCAATTATACATTAACGAGAAACAAAAAACAAGCTAGAGCGAAACAATGGTGATGGCGCCCACGGGGTACGCCTTCGCCCACGGTGGCCTGTCGGGGAGCGCTGGAGTTAGGGGTGAGTTAAGGTGCGATAGGTTCGCGGGCCGCGGCACGTGGCGCTCGGGCGGCGCACGTTGCTGCCGAGCGTGCCGCGGCGCACGTGGCGATGAGCGTGCCCTGCGCTCGCCACTGGCTCCTTCTCAATCCTGCCGCGCGCTTCTTCGGGAACGGACGCGTTACTTCACGCGTTTACCGGGACATCGCGAGGATTGAGTGCGTTAGAGGAGACAGGGCTGGCTCGTGTTTACGATGCTGGCCCGCACGGCGGCCGTTAGACCGACACGGATACATCGACATGGGCACCGACAATGCCGGCCCGGGCTGGTGCGCGCACTCTCTGCCCCACCTGGAGGGCTGCTTTCTGTCGCCGCCCGCGCCGGAGCCACCGCAGTCTGTGGGCCCGCCGCAGCAGCCGCTGCTGCCGCATCATGTCCACCGTCGCATGCCCATCATTCATTCGCCGCAAGGTACGCTCCTAAGGCGTTGATTTTATTGGCTTAGTTTTATAGCGGTTTAGTTATGAATGTAATGATTTCGTCTCAAGGAGTGAGGTGCGTACCTTACAGTATAGGAGAAAAATGCCTAAGTGATGCGGTCTCGCAGTCTGACAGAACTAAACATTACCAAGCTTGTGTTGTGTCTTGTTTTGTTTATGCAACACGTGTGGTTTAATAGCAACGTTTCATGGCTAAGTAGATAATATCAGACTAGTCCTCGACGTCACATACGTTTTTCTTCAGAAACCTATCCAATGGGGTATCAAAATCAAATGAAAGAGATTCAAAAATAAACAATAATATTATATATCAGCCAGTTGCACCGTACAAGTTAAAACCCATTTTTATTACAGAGGATTCTTGATGACAGGAAACGGCTGAATGAAAACTTTTAAAATATACGTCGAATTAATAATTAATTTATAATTATTAATTTATTTACGAGTACTAAGTTGTCAATAGCCACATTTATGACAAGTAGGTGGATGAGTTTGTTGACGTAGGACCTATTAAATCTCCCGCCAAAACACTGGAATTCGACGTGTGCACGCACACGCTTAAAGGCACGTATAGGGCATGCAAATTCCCAGGAATTTTCATACAAATCGAGACCGGGACTTCAAACCCTAGGCACGTAGGATGTCCATATTTTTATGGATAAGATACGTAAGTAAATAAAATGATTATTATCATTTAATTTATTAAACGGCGATGTAATTGCATAAGATCACGGGCATTAGAATTTGTATTGGTTGCCTATTCATATTTTTCGACTCATGATCACCGAGTAAAAATCAGGGTAAAAAAAATATATAATTCAAGATAGAGTGAGAAGAGTCAATAATTGGGACGTTGATCATTGAGTATGGAATTTATACAATATATACAAGCTTCTCGACGTAAATAGGTAGTTTAACTAATATTTGGCAAGAAAGTGAAACGTAAAGAAAATGAAAACATTTAGTACCTATACATATACTTTTCTCGTAACAAACTCTGAAGATTAGAAATTTAATGTAATAAAGTTCGTTCAGGGAATCCATTAG
This sequence comes from Notocelia uddmanniana, assembly GCA_905163555.1. NCBI lineage: Eukaryota > Metazoa > Arthropoda > Insecta > Lepidoptera > Tortricidae > Notocelia > Notocelia uddmanniana. The sequence goes on along the minus strand of LR991052.1, from coordinate 39,470,340 downwards.
GCGACGGAAATAAAAAAAAAATGAAACAAAAATATGTAACTATTAAAACTTTTTGCTGAGAGGTGTACTTATCCCGCACCTACACGCAATGCGCAAGCCGTTTTATCAATGCGCACCCTTATGTCAATATGGTCTAAATGATCTATACGCCACTTGAGATTTCAATCATTTATTGATAAAAAAAAAACATATTACACGTCAGTAAAGTAAAAAAAAACTGGTACTCTACTTGAGAGGCTGAGTCACACTAGCAAGGTTCTCAATCCCGTTTTTTGAAAGTACGTAAATACCTACGATAGGTAAATCTAACTGTCATTTTTTTCTATGGAAAATTACATTAAAATCTACCTTAGGCACGGTCGAAAAGGCTCCCCACAGACCTACTAATTATTTTTTAAATAACGAAAACAAAACAGATTCATTTTATTTAAGTACAGCGAGCATTTCGATAACTTACTAACAGATGAAATATTGTATAGAAATTATATGACTTTTATGAATCAGATAAGTAGTCCTGGACCTAACAACCTATACAGTGCAGTGAGATATCTTTTTCAGGAAAGTTTATCAGGCAGGAGTCTTAGTAAAATTACTACATATTCGTTAGGTATGTATAGTATTAATGCATCTGGTAGGGAGTAGGGTCGGCAGAGCTCTCGAGCATGGGCCGTGTTTGTACTATTACTTATTCTGTGGTCGTGTTGAGAATAAAGAACCTGCATATATCTCTAGCTGTCAACATAACGAATCCTCAAGTTAATAAAGGGTCGGCAGCCCGCTTGTGATTCTTCTGGTTTCTACAATAAAATTCCTAAACACATTACTGAACTTAGCAATTCTAAATTCAAATCTGTAGTAAAACAAACACTTATTTCAAGAGCATATTGTAAGATAAACGATTACATCATGGATAGGGATGTTTGGCAGTGATAGCGTCCTTCACGGCTAATCTATCGCGAAAATAGGTTTTCTACTGTAGCATTGTTATTTTGTAGTAGCTGACACTGTAATTTTATATTTAACTACACAATGTATATTGTTTTGAAAAAAAGACACCTCGCCGAGTTTCTTACGCCGGTTCTTCTCGTGGCAGAGGTTTATTTTTCCGAACCGGTGGTAGTTTATTGACTTTTATAGGTGCATGTAATATGCCTAATTACTTTTACTTTTACATAGGCGACGGTGTCTGCAAACAATCAGGCAGGCCGTAAGCTTGTTTGTCTTGTCAACAAGTCTAAAATACAAGTGCGGTCCAGATATAACGGCCGTCTGTAACTATGTAAATTATGAAAGAAAGAAAATTAACTAATGAAAGTAATGAAATCTGATCTACTCGTGCATATGTTTAGTTAGGCTTTTAAGAATATATACTAATCTATAATAATATTATAAAGCTGAAGAGTTTGTTTGTTTGTTTGAACGCGCTAATCTCAGGAACTACTGGTTCGAATTGAAAAATTATTTTTGTGTTGGATAGTCCAATTTGTCGAGGAAGGCTTTAGGCTATATAACATCACGCTGCGACCAATAGTAGCGAAGACGTGTACGAAGTCGCGGGCAACAGCTAGTAAATTATAAGCAACAGGACCTCGTTTGGCACATATCAGCAGTTTGGAGATTATCCAGGTTTGGCTGCGATCTACTTAGAAATCTGCTTCCAGATTCGTTCTATTTACTGGAATGCTGGTAGCTGGTTTATTTAACTCATCTTTTCAATCTGTCGTAGCGGTGACACATTTGACAGTACATAGTTTGTCCCGTTTGAATACAATTAAGATTCCAGCTCTCTTGAGTTCATTAAGCATTTTGTATGATAGCTTCCGAATAAAAGGAAACAGCATTTCTTAATACACTATTTTAGCAAACGCAATTATTATTCGCAAACGGCGCGGAAATGTGCCCCTCTTCAGAAAAGGCCTCCCAGATCATGAAGCGGCTTTCAAATTTCCCAGTTGGGAGTAGTGTCGTCAATTGGTATCTCGTGTTCTTCGACCGACATTTATCTTCCGCGTATTTGTATCCCGCTACTTGCGTCAGATCTAACGGCACGTTGTTGGTTTCATCATGCAACACGAAGAAAAAAAATCGTACGTTGGGATTGGGAATACTGTCTTGGCACAGCTTAGCAGCACCCTTGATAAACCGATCGATCTGACCTTGATTGTATTTCGGGCTCCGATTCCCGGTTGCTTTCTTTCCTCGCCGATAATGTAAAAAAGGATCTTGTCTCGCCTTCTTCAATACTTCTTTGCAATCTATGCGTATTAATAATCGGCTGTTGACCGAGAAGTGTTCGAAATCCCACTTGATGCTTGTCTACGTACAGTTTCATCACATTTCAGATGGTCGGGTAGCGTGGGTAACGGGTAAAATGTACCTGACATTTTACTTGCGAAGAAAGTTTTTGAGAACGGCATCTGTAGAAATCTATAATTGACTCAGCTCAATATTCGTGCTCGGCAGGCCTCATTTTTATGATTTTTTGACTGACTACAAAAAAAAAGAAGCAATCTTCTCAATTAGTCGGAATATTTTGTATTCAGGATCGTGGTACTAAAATTTAAACTAGAATAAATTACCAATAAAATTCATTTTAAAATTTATTCTCGTAGTCATGGTCTCTTATTGGTTTGTGGCCATGGTAACGGCTTTTTGGACCACGCTTTACTTACTAAGACTCCTACTAAACATTCTTTTGAAATAAGTCTGCATTCGCGATCTTTCTTGCAGGACTGTAGTCTGATCCTGTGAGATAATCACGCATTTTCGAGCGTGTGATCATAATCTCATTTTCCATAGAAAAAAATACCGTTGGACCAACCTAGTATATATCGTACGTTCGACAAGTTACGTCACTATCCTACTCTCTGGATTACCTGTAAAATAATATGAATGCTATTTTTCTCTCTTTGATTTTAATATAGTCCCAATAAGATCTGATTGGGTTTCGGGTTTTATATATTTATTCAAAAGATATACAAAAAAACCTTAGGTTTTGTATAATATATGTAAGTTCTCTTTTGTATCTGGAATTTGTGATCTTTGCCTTTGGTAAGTTGAATAGTAAGACACATATAGTTAATATGTATTTGTATATTCCTTATAATAACGAAATATTAGCGAAATTATTGTAAATCCGAATGTACAATTAATTGACGTACTACTTTAATTAGCTGCGCCAATTAGATTAATGACATCTCATTGTAGAAACGCCTACAACATCAGTTTCATGATAAACCAGACCGCATAACTAAATTATGAAATAATATTATACCATATTCTGATAAACAAAATCTTTTAACCTATATCAGCGAGCCAATTCTTAGAACCATCAGGCCCAGACATAGCCCGAGACGGCGGTAAGATCTATGAAGAGGCTTGACGGCATGACCCCTGTTGTGCTAGTTGGGTTCGGACTGCCTTTAGTAGAGCACGCTACAAGTGTGGGGATATTTGCGTCGTCCCATTCTTCAGGGACTAAGACCAAGGCTGAGGCTGCCGCCAACGCAGCCGAGGCCCTCACACGGCTCAAATATAATGCAGCGATGCCATTGAATCTGATTCTGGGAAAGAAAATTCTTACTTAGTATTGTTAATGACAATGTTATGACAAATATATTCGTGAGATAAAATAAAATGTTTACTCAATTCTTATTTATCGTAAACCAAAGTAAAGATGACAAGAATAATAAAGGTAGGCTTCGAACACGTAAATTTATTACGAATTGAAAAGGTACGTTTTCCGAAATGCAGCGTATTTATGTCACATGAAAACAAAACTTCCAACTGAATAATATTTGATAAACATTTTCGAGATTTTAAAGGTTTGACAACATATAACAACTGTGCAGATTTAGATAACTACCTTGTTAGTTCTACTGGCTAGCTTTACGAGTATCAAAATGGCTTGTTTCAGGAAAGGCCTGTCCGACATACTCCGAATGGATTGTCGCCATGTCACGAACTGTCATTGAAACAAGTCGAATTTCGCCGGACGTTATTATTTACGGTAATACAATTTCTTACGTTTGGTAAGGAAAATACGATTTTATACGTTCTAAAAATATTTTCTAAATACTGATTTGCAGTAGTCAATTCTTAATATTGTGCTTAACGGCCTCTAATTTGGGCATAGCATTAAATTCATATTTTAGCAAAAACCTGATAACCGGCAGTAGTTTCCTGAAGAGCGGCGGAGTAGTACGTTCAGCAATTACAAGTCTTACAACTTAAACATGTTACATGAAAATCCAGTTGATGTTCATATTTGTAGCATCACAATTGAGTAAAATATTTTTGAAATTTTATGTACTTATAATATACGCGCGGAAAATTTCCGACTTACTATGAAAATTCAGTAAAAGGGCTTTTAAGGACGTGAATTGAAAAATATCGGGCTATGCAACGACTGCTATTCTGACCAGATTAGGAAACAATAGGAACTGATTTTCAGATATTATGATTCTAGATAGATATGATTAACCGAAACGTGACTGCTTAAAATTTCCTGAATAGTAAAACATCCAAAGTTGCGTTTTATTTCCCCTTTTCTTCTTAGCTTACCCAAACAACAGTATACATAACATCATCAAACGAAACAGTCCAGTTAAAATTATGGTCTTTAAATTTAACCTCAATGTATATTTATTATTACGTCCAGAAAAAGCCATTCTATAAGAGTCTTGCTTCTTGTTGTCTATACAATACAAAAATCGTAACAACATGTGTGAAAGACGACCCTAAAAACTGACATCAGTAATTTAACTATCTACATATATTTATTTTCTTGAAATACTTGAAAGTAACTTGTTTTCACATAAAAGGAATATGGAAAAAAATTGATTCACGTGATAAAATCCTGTAAAAACTAAGTGACCCTTAATTAAAACTCTTTTTTATCCTGTTTAAGATCTAGCTTTTGTTAGACTCGGAAGATTTTGCTCTATGAATAAAACTGATTATTATTTTCAAGATAAGTAATGACGTAAGGTAAGACGAAATAATCGACATAAACGATGAAAATGATTCCTTGTAGCCAGTTTTCGAAGTGTTTTAGGGTATGTGCGTACTGAGCGGCTAGCGGCAAGAATATGGTATGAAACCGCAGTTTTTATAAGAAAAGTGATGCGGCCGGCAGTGCACATAAAAACTGCAGTTTCATAGATATTATTGATTGCGGTCAGCCGCAATGCGGCTAGCCGGTCAGTGCGCACCTTCCCTTAGAAGTAAGTTTAAGTTACTGCCAAAGCATAAAAAAAACCGGCCATGTGCGATTTGGACTTGCTCATGGGGGTTCCATAAAGTACTCCCATGATTTTGGAACCCCCATAATTTGAAGCTAATTAACTAGTGGCTCTGTGAGCTGTAGACATCGGGAAACATTTTATTTACATATTTTTTTTTTCTAAAACTGACTCGATAAAAAAGTTCTACACTTAATTATATAAATAACAACCCTGAACACAAAATTTCACGAGAATTGGTTGAGAAATGCGACCGGTAGAAGAGACCAGCCGGAAATCCGCCAGACATACGGAAGAATACATTATATAATTTTTGCCGAAGCTGTGACGGAGACCTTCGTTTCACTCGGTCAGTAAGTCTAGTTTACCCTGGATTTTCCTCGCCAAAGGTTTTTCGGCGTTGAGGTGTCCCTTTACGTTGGTTAATTTCAAACGGCATGTTTACTTGTAATTTAACCATGTTTCTTGTCAAGTTTCATGATGCTAGGGCAACGGGAAGTGAAATGTCAAATATGTGCCTAGTATGCGGCATACCTAAACATAAATTTGAACTTGATTCCTGAAAAAAGGCCTTTAACGACTGACACCGAAGTGATCATATAAGGGTAACCCAAATAAATTACTGTTTAAAATTTCATTTTCACTTATGTAGCTTTCCTAAGGTTAACTTCGTAACTTTTATAACGTTTTCTACCATTCTTAACCACACTCGCAGAAGGCCAAGATACAGGCTCAGCTTAGTTTGTTCTCTGATAGAATCTCTAGTTTTGTACACTGTACTACTTTACCTATTTTTGAATAACAAAACCATTTGTATTGTATTTGTAGTTTTGGCATATGATTTTATTACCGACTGTACTTTTTTCCTCAATCATCAAGTACTCGTTGAGACGGTTCGAATGATATCTTGTGTAGTTTAGGAGTCGCTATGGCCACCTTCTGTCTCCATCACCAGATCATCTCAGTGTTACCATATTATTGTATCGTCACCGAACTTAAAATTCAGTACAATCGGATCGGCAAGTGGCTGAAGAAAGGGTTGCCAAATTTGATGACAACTTACCTACATGCCTACATATATTCAAACAGTGTAATTAAAATAAAAGCTTGTATAAAGTAATCAAAATTACAAGTTTCACTAACAACTGATAGTAAATATCAATAAGAACCTTTCTCTAACTGGACGTGCACAATATTGTCTTGAATGTTTGGTTTCATTGACTAAGAGATCTGTGGTTTCATTTCTACTGGTGGTCGCACGTCATTGCAATATTTACATTACGTCATTCTTACATTTTTATTACTTCCTAAATGAATATCTTCTTGTCTATAAAGAAGCTACTTAGTAAAAAGTGAGTCCTTCACTTGTAACCTACCTATGTCTCGTGTGGCATTGGGCAAGTTGTCACTCACAGTTCATATTGATGGGAAAATCGCGCAGACACGTGGAGGAAGGGGGGGCGTTGTAATTGTGTCGGACGCGATTTATTACCACAGCATTCTTAACCTTGAAAAGTGACGACGCTTTGTTACCATCGCCGCGAGTGTGTATATAAATCGCATACCGCAGCAAATCATACGGTTGCACTTCTGCTTCATTCATTTAAATAACCTATTCCTGAATTATCCATTGATTTAGCTGAGGCACGGTAGCGGCAATAATCGATACCCTCATGTTTAGCTTGAGGTACAGTCAGCATTAAAAATAGCTACGCATTTCAAAAGTTCAAAAGTCTTTATTATAAGGGCATAAGCGCATTTGACCACTTCATATGCGTAGCTATATACTGTTGATGCTGACTGTACGGGCAGCATTATAAACATGTATACGGAGGGTTGCGTGGTCAAACCCGATAAGTCGCGTAATTTATTTTTTGAAAATAGATCTATATGTTAGGGATATAGAGTTTTTATTTAAACAAGCAATTATTTCGATTTATCGTGTTTGACCACGCAACTCTTGATGCAGTTTTCATTTATTTCTTTACACAATAAAGTGCTAAAATTAATACAATCACCGTAAATAATGATGCTGACTACACAAACATTAGTTATATTGAGTAAAACCAATATTAATTTGAACGTCTCTTCACTGTCTTTCTGCTTACATGCCATAAGCATATAGGCGCAATACACAGAAACTCAGGCATTGAAACATCTACTAGAAGAGGGGCATTCAGTTTAAGATGATTTTGCACAAACTTGCTTTAAAACAGTTGAAAACTAGAGAAGAAACATAAGTAAATTTTATCTTTAAGGTTGTACGAGTATTAACATCACTAATTGATATTAAGATTCTTTTTACTTAAATTCGAGTTAGGTACAAGTAAAGTGTTCAGATGGCTGGTTGTATGTGTATACCAGGTGTGTAGGCATGGGCGCTGTGTAAACACTGGTGTTATTGTAACATTTGCCACAATGGGCCGATAACGCGGCCGATAACAATCCGTGCAACTACCAACCCTGACATTGGCACCCGCGGCCGCGTCACGCTGGCTCGCCTCTCAGCAATAACTCCGACTCGCGCGCAACACCAGCTTGTGCGGTTCCCGGACGTAACATACGCATCCTCTTAGCATGCGTATAGCCTTAGTCGTTATCACAGACGATGTTTACTGCATAATTTGACATGTTGAATGAACTTAATATTTAGCAACATAATTTGCATAACTAAAAAACTTCGCGCACTCCTTTCACCTCCGTATGAAACACCCTCCTTTCTTTATCAGATAGTGCTCTAAGTGATGAGGATTATACTAACATGTCTTAAGTTAATATGATTTTGTGGTTGATTTTTCTTTATCTCGACCATAATCGATGTATCTCGACCTTTATGGTTTCACTGTAGAAAATAAATACGTAACAAATATCTCGATAAGGGTATTGCACTTTCTGTAATTATGTCACCCAATATGAGTATAAGTCTATGGAGTAAGGTCATGTTTTGCTTGAATGTAAACATTAGTTACATAAACGACGCTCGATGGACGATAGTGAAAACTACAGACCACGAGGTTAAAAATTCTCTTAGAATAGCTCGGCTTAGTTGTATATCTCTTGCGAGTTTCGGCGCAGGTGAAAGTGTTGGTGTTTTTGAGAAAGGAAAAGTAGCTTATTTTTTGTGGCCTTGTGAGGTCCCCCCCCCCGCACTTCCCCCGCCTTCGCCACTGTTCATGAAAGTGAAACTTGAGTCCGCGTTTTGGCCTGCAACGCCTCTGATCGCATTCCAATGTCAAGCTCGTAGTAATTACGGACCGAACGAAATCCCCCTACCCGTTAATGCACTACATTTCCAGGTTGCACTTGCCTGTTTATGTAAGGAACTAACTTCTGTTTATAATTATGTACGCGTATACTTTAACATTTCGTTGTCTTAGGAAACTTCCAACTTTAAGAATTTACTTAATTTTTATGCTTTGTCTTCCGATACGATCGCATATCGAAATCGCATACACCAGACTACCTATAAATGATGCTGGAATTTGAATAACTTATAGCATTATTTTACCTGTTCTTTACTGTACTGTTTGATTCTTGTCGAGCTGTTGGATTAAGGAAATACAAAGCTTATTTTCAAAATTAACTTGTTGAGTACCTATATACTAAATAAGCTCAACAGCTAAGAAGAACGCATGCGGACCAACGAGATTAAAATGCAGCCTTCATCAAAGCTGAAAGTCCTTTCGATATATTATACTGGTGACGTAGGAAGAAGATTTAGTAGTTTCAGAGATTTCTCATCTCATGATTAATGTCCGCTCATTATAATTATACGCGTAGGTAATAATTCTACATATACGAGTATAATGTGTAGAATTATTACCTACTCCTATAGGTGGACAGATTAATATGTAATTTGGATAGTGAGCCACGTCTGATGAGATGCCGATGGGCTCCTGCAAGTCGTGGCAAAGGTCGTGACAAGACAATGGCCGGTGCAATCGGCGTTTCACGGTCCGCTGGCCGCGTCTGCACAAGTGCCACAAGTGCATAGCTTGCACAGGCGGCGTCGCTGCGCTTGCACCGGCACGTTCCCCGATCACATCAGCCCTTACCTATAAATACAAAAAAATACAGGGCTCTTATTACTTAAAAACGCTCATTAATTTAGCCTATTTTATGTGTTAATTGACACGTTATTTGATATTTCCTCCTTATTACTATTTAATCATAGATTTCACACGTGATTTTTCAAGAAGAAATATAATTTCATAAGTATAACAATCCGAATCGCCAAACAACAACCAAAAATCATTCCTTTTAAATTCTACTTACTACACAATAAAAGCAAAGAATGGCTGTCACTATCTTAAACTTTAATACAAGTTGTGGAATTATCAACACTTTTATGAAACTTGAGATCAAAACTTGTAGTTAATGCCTTTTAACCCACTTCTCCTTTTTCTGCCTGCCTCAGTATGCACTTAACATCGTGTTACTCATTAGGTACGAGTTTAGCATATAAAAAGAGATTGCATTAACTATATATTTATATTACAGACCGATCAACATATGTATCACACCGGTAGCTGTTATCCCGATGAAACTAGTCAAACTTGTCGTACAAACAGGTTTAAACCAACTCAGCTTATGAGAACCGGCCCTTGAACTGGATAAAAAAAGTATTTATACGAAAAAAAAGCGACCTTGTACACTTTGCATGCTTGTGCATATTTTACTTTTAACTACTTTTACTACATATATACTCGTAATTAATAGCCTAATCGCTATGTATGAGCCATTTGAGGACTTCCGTCGATCTCTCAAGGGATCCCTGAATATGGGTTTACGAGTATTTCTCTGTTTCACTTAAAAGTGATTATTTTGATAAGCATTAGTTGCTAAATAATTGAACAAAATCTCATCGATATAGTTAAGAAGAGCATCTATAAGTATATAGTTAAGAACTTACATATGTAGGTGGACCACTGACCAGGTTAAGTGGTCTGTGAGGTGGACATTACCATCAGTTGCAGGTATACAAATATGGGCCCTCAACGATGACCAATACCACAACAAACTTGTACCTACTGAATACCACCTTCCTTCTATTGAAGTTAGTTAATGAAGTGAGCATAAGTGGAGTTCAAGTTCGGGTTCCATTTGAGCAGTGATAGCCTAGCGGGTTATCGCGGCGATGCGGACGCGACGCGCCATCCTAATAAATAACTATTTATGTAGACTATCTGAAATATTGATGCATACTACTATCCATGAAATAATCATCTAGTTATTGTATAGTGGAAAGCTTGATTTAGCAATACAATCATTTACAAAGTCTCTGTTTGCAGAATAACGTAAACACATGAAAAAACCCTGTTTCGTTTGCGGCAGTTGGGTAGAAATAACACTGATAGTTTTTTATACCGATAAACTGTAGGTCTATAGGACTTTTTCCATTAATAACGGGAATGTATTTTTAATTCGGTCTTAAGAAAAACAACCACTTAAGAGTTCTCGGTAGAACTAGCGGCTTCTCGGTAGAAATGGTGAGAACAAGAACCGAGACTATACCACCACCACCACCACCATATCAGCCAAAGGACGTCCACTGCTGGACATAGGCCTCCCCCAAATTCACGGGGGATATATGCCATAATCGCCACGCTTGGCATGCGGGTTGGCGATCTCAGTATTTCCACCGCATCTGGATGCTGCTGCCCATCCCCCGGTGGTTTCGGTCGTAGTTTCAGGACATACCCCGGTCCACTAAAACTATACACGAGGCTAGATAAGTTAACTTTGAACCTAACTCGATTAGGAACCGGTTGTAGTTTAAATTTAACTGAGGACGGATCTTAAGTGTGAGCATACAGACGGCGTGTTATAGTAAAATTCCTGAAAAGTACGTGAGTCAGCGGCTGTGCACATCTGGCCGAAGGAAAACACCATTGTCCACGCTATCGGCGTGCGCAGCTGCCGGCCTGAGCCTCTCGCCGCAACTATTGCCAGCCTCTCAAACACTAATGATTATCGTGATACATGATTCTTCAATTAACAATGATTATTTAATTGATCATTTTTTCTGTATGTTGGCATCTTTATGGTTACCTATGTGCCGTCCCATGGCATATTCCAGATAAGGGAAACCGCAGGCAATATTCCTGAACTGGGAGTATTAATCTCACAAATATTCCTGTAAAATTGGAAACATACAATGACATGTCCTGCCTGTCTCATTACTAAATAAAGGAGGTTATATCCCGCTACAAAATATAGACCACTACTCCAAGATCCTGTATATATGAAAATATACCCTTATCTGAGAAAATATACCCTTTCGAGAACGACCAAAAATAGGCACGTGATATATAACATATAGGTTCAATCGCATAGATAGTGCCCAATGCCCATAGCCAAAGTCTGGACAGAAACTATTAGAAAACGTAGATATTAACCTTTCCGGCATGTGTTATTTCTAAATATCAAGGAGATAAGAGAATATGACCAAAATAATTGGAAAAATAGGGATTGGCTTCTGTCAATACACAGAGGTACAGGGAGGTTGTACAAATCAGGTATTATGTACAGAGGGCAACGTCATATAAGTCCAGGCTGACAGAAGGCTATCCTTACTTTTCCAGTTAATTTTGTCATATTCTTTCATCTGCTACTTGATTTTTACAAATAACACATGACTGAAAAAACTTAGTAGGTACCTACGTATTTTAATAGGTATATTCCAGTTTTTTTTAAATCCTTGTCAAATTCAATCAATCTCTTTATCTGTTATCGAGCATGTAATCTTTGTCATTATTAAATAAAATATGAAGTTGGAAATTTCCTATTCTGATCATGCTCTATACCAGAACCTGTCAATGTCAGCAAAAGTAGCAGCTTACCTAAATACCTACGGCAAAATTGAGGTAGCATCAAAATTTTGAGTCATAATAATTTTGGCACTTTTGGTTGTCGATGATATTTTTGGTATTTTCAATTATTTTTAAATATGTTTTAGTGTTTGTATACAATATATTTTTATTAATATCACCCCAGAAGAGTTAAAAAATAAACGTAACCTATCTTTGAAGAGAATAGAACAATAAAACTGGAGCGTTCGAATTATTGCTCCTGCTACAGGGCCCGCCCTGTATGGGTAATGCTTATTATCCTGTTCATAAATGAAATTTTCCACTCATTCTGATTAATTTAAACTTTTAACTTATCCTATCGAACTTGAATAGGTATACTTGTTTTTTTTTTCAGTATTTTGAGATATTTGGGGTTTTAACTCAACACAATCATGAGTGTTCTGATGAACACTATGATTCATTATCCGTCATTTTCAGCCAGTAATCTGTAATTGCCCACTGCTGAACACAGGCTTCTCTTCCAATACGACATTCGCCCTGGTCCTGATTATTTAGCGAGTGTTATTTTGAAAAATAAAAAAGAGGAATTTTGTCGTAATTTTTGCAAGGGATATCATTAAATGCACACCTAACTCACCTAAAAGATGTGTGGAAAATTGGGATCACGGTTTTTCTTAATCAAACTCGGTGGTGCTTAGATTATGAGTAGGAGAAACTCAAATTCTGGCACTAAACTATTTATAAGATAGGTACCTAGATTGAGATATCTTATTCCAGCGCCAGACAAGGCTTCAGAGGTTATCGATTGCACATTACTTTGAAGACTTTTCAAACGTTTGAAAACACATTTGAACCCATATTCAGAGTCCCTTGCCACACATAGCAATCAAAAAATATATATCTGCCACGGACATTATTGACAACGCCATTTAAAACTCCAAAAAATTATCAACTTTTCTGGACGAGGACAAGAGCTGCTTATTGCATACGAAAGAGTTGAACGCGCGCGGTTTACTTTCTTTTTTATTTACCTTGTGAATAAAATGTATCATTAATGGTCATGCCATTATTATGAATAAAAAATGTTTACATTTTCTATATTTGGATACAAGTTAGTTATCGCTAAATATATGTAACTCATTTGGTAGGTACAATTTTGCGCTAGGCAGCCGAATAAAAACCAAAACAGATGAGCTGAGTGAGGAGCTGCGGGCTTTGTTTACAAGCGGCGTACGACACGTGCACTCGTGTGTACACATAACATGCGCGCGACCAGTAATCAGTTATCGCGTGGAGAGTGATCGCGCATCGTATTATGTCACTGTAATTAAAAACTATGCCGCGTGCAGAGGAAGTGGAGGAAACGGGTGGAGGTCTGACAAGTGAGAGGCAAGAGTGGACCGGTGGGGAGGCTTAGAGGTGGGAGTGAGCGGGCGCGGGAGGGAGGCGGCACGCGTGCGACCGCGCGTCGGCCTGTCGCGCGCCGCACACCGCCGCGATCGCACGCCCCGCGCGTCCCCGCACCCGCACCTGCAGCGTCCGCGTCGCGATGTGTGAACACTGAGCGAGTGCGTCGCGGAGCGCCTCGACTCGTTCTCATGGAGTACCAGCACCCTCAAGCCCTGCAGCCGCTCGGGCCGCCGGCGCCGCCGCCGCAGCTGCTGCCGCCCGCGCCGCACCCGCCGCTGCCCACGCTGCCCCAGCTGCAGCACGGCCACGCGCACGCCCAGGACGACGACCGTTGGAGCCAGTACCACATCTGGAGACAGCACGTTTTCGTCAACGGTCAGTGGCTCGCACCCTCGTCGTTTCTGTCCCGCGCTTCTCGCGACCAGGAAGCTCGGAGCACTTTCTCCGGCCGAACCGCCCCGGGCCCGCGCAGTGGACGCGGACGCGAGAGAGCCGCGAAAAAAAGAGAAAGTGCCCGAGCGAAACCCGCTATCAGATGGAACTTTTCGGTTCATCGAGTGTTCTTTGTTTCGGCGATTGGGGCCTTTCACTCGCTGCAACACGTCTGCTAACCGAAGGCTCGTCCAACGAAACGTTAAGTTCAGACATGACAGTGACATTGTGCGTTGGCTCGTGAGTAAACGGTTATTTTTGCTATAATCGCACTTAGATAAACTCTTCAAGTAGGTATACGTATCATAATCAAAAACATTATTTTGTTGTTCAAGATAATGGTCATCTTAAATTGGAATACAAATTTCTTATCTAATTTCCGGCACGGTGCGTACTTCAACATACGGTCTCATCGTGATGTAGTACATATACATAAGTAAATTAATAGGGTGGGCTTCGCTCCTGGTGGGCGACGACGGTAGGCAACAAACGCGATTAGCACGGAAGCGCCGGGAAGCCGTAGCGCGGAAGCGGCTCGCTTGGCAGCACTCTTACCTCGGCACTTTATACTTTTTTATATACGTATATTTGGGCCTATGTAAACTTAGGATCAATTAAACGGGACTAATATCCACCTTTGACCCTCACTTGCGGCTTTTGTTGTACTTTAATCGTAGTTGGTCTCATGCAAACATTAAATCCCTTTTAAAAACTGGTTTGAATGGCATCGTTAATAATTTGGACCCTAGCCTATTGTTTTATTAAAAAGCGGGATAGTTCCCTAAGCATAAGCTGTTCCTACCCGGGGTGGTACGTCACTTTGTCTTATGACATGGCAGCTTGTGAATCGTATGATATGCTTTGATATCATAAGATATTCTTCGTTCCAACTTTGTTTGACTAACCTAATACGTTTTAATAGTGGTATTTATGTTTAATAATAGTCATATTTATTACAAAATTAATTAAAACATACTTTTATACTAAGAGTTTATCCGTGACATCACTACTTTTCGCGAAAGTATGGTGGTGGTAGTATAAATATTCTTAATTTAATGTGGTCAGTGAAAACAGTCAAACGAGTCATAACTAATGCCTAATTTTTGAAGTGTACGACGAACAATGTGGAAACCTGCTCGTGTACGCGACGCGACGCCAACATAAACGCAACCAGTTCCGAACCTAGAAGAATAGTTTCTTATGTAGGTTTATTATTTTATTCTATATACCGCAACAAATATAACTACAACAGGCGTTTGATTTGTATTGGCATCATAGTCGCAGTTGGTCCCCTGTAGGTACTAGTTTTTTGCGGAAGCGACTGCCATCTGTGCCCTTCTAATCCAATGGGAAAACTAGACCTTATTGGGAATAGGGTCATCAATTGAGTGGCCAACTTGACTGTTAGAAGTTTTGAAGCCGCCCGATGGCCTCTAACTTGGCTTTTAACTGCTACTGTTGTAGATATCAGCCGGGATCAACGGCTTAGCGTGCCTTCCGAAGCGCGGGCAGCCTTGAGTAGTTTTTAACCATGTAAATGACTAAAAGCGGTCATCCACCTAAGAGTTAACCACCGCCGACGTTGCTCAACCTCTCATACCGCACGCGGTACACTGGCGCCGCTGGGCCACGAACGCTCATTTAGATTACACCTGTATCTTGTTAAACTACCCATCGGCTCGTTCTCGACCCTAAGCCGATTCCGTAAGATCGTTTTATATAAATTCGGTGCACAGTGTCAGACGGTGGAAACGGAGACGCGTATCATTACCGCTCAAGTGAGAGCATGAAGCAATTACAGACATACATAAACTTCGAAACCACTCAGCAAGAATCTATTGAAATTGTGGGTATTAGGAGCGATGTGTCCTCCTGTTCCCCTGCATTACATTCGCAATCTATACCCCGTTATTTTAAGATTAGAATTTTAACGGCCAGTTTTGTCAACGTTTCTTCGTTTCCCTGGGATACCTATTCCATATACCTGCGATACTATTTCAGTAACTTATTACGTTTCAAAGATAACACACCATATATGTTCCCGTTTCAAGTCTGTTTTCCTTGAAATCGCATGACGGATAACGCACGGTTTTTCTAATCTTAAAAGAAACGAGGTATAACAACGGCAGTATTATGATGACGGCAGCTCCCAAAAATTTGTCCTGGTCGCACCCTCAGTGGTAGCTCGTTATTACTCGTACGTGCCCTTCGCACGGACGATCATGCGGAATATCAAAGTTCAGATACATAAATAAATTCCTAATCTTTTTTTGACAGAACGTGAATCTTAATATCATTTCAAGTTTTGTTTTACACAATGATTATTTAATTTTTTTACCTTTAATATCAGGTTATTAAAAACAAGATTCAAAAAGCGGATAGGCAATTTCTACCCTCCAGTTATTCATTTATAACAAAGATTACATGATATATGACATTGGTTTTTGTGACATTGGTGATTGATAAATGGCACAGGAGTTGAAAAAAATTTTGATTGAACTCATTGAACCCGTTATGAAAAACGTGGGAACTAACCCTTTTGGTCATGTGTTATTTGTAAAAATCACGTAGGTGGAAATATATGGCAAAAAGAATGGAAAAATAGGGATTAACCTGCGGTCAGCCTGGAGGCTTGGAGTTAATAGGACTCCTGGAGGAGGAACCCTCTGTTATGACATTGTGTTTGTGTAGATAAGCAGTTCCCAATCCCTGTTTTCCAACAATTTCGGTTCATCTGTTTTTTACTAATAAGATATGAACGAAAAAAGTTAGCACCTGCATTTTTATGGTTCCCTAGCCAAAATGTCGAAAACACAGCCGATTTACCCAGAGACTATAAGCACTACAATTGTTAAATTTCGTAGGAAGATGTAATTAGTATCTATGAATTGCTAAATAAAAGTGATGTAAAATAAGGAAAAATTGTTAAATTGAGGGGGGAGAGCGGGGCCATACATGTAACCGCGGCATGAAAAAAATATCAGTGCTTTTAAAAATGGTATAGAGGTTTCTAACAAACTTTTCCAAGTAAGCCAACCTTTGGTGAGATATTTGCTGTCAAAGTCGTAAATAGTGTCCCCCCCCCCGCCCTTATCTCCAAACCATTTTTTTGAAACATTAGGTGGTGTACATTAATAAATACTTACAACAATATTTTGAACAAGATGGGTGTAACATTGACGAAAAACTGTCTTCCCAAACAAAAGGACATAAGTGCCATGAGTTCCCTATAAAGATACGACCTCTTTTGATTCAATGTACATATTGTGTAGTGGTTTTAATTGTAGACTAGGTAGGTGTCGGTACGGAACCCTTTGTGCGTGATCCTACACGCACTTGGCCGGTTTTTTTAATCGGTTAGGCATCCCTTGTGTGATTTATCTATCTACATGTTATGAAATGTTATGTTAAGGGTCGGCAACGCACTTGTGATTCCTCTGGAGTCGCAAGTGTCCATAGGCTACGGTGTCTGCTAACCATCAGCCAGAGGGTAAGCTTGTTTGCCACCGTGGTAGTATAAAAATATGTTATCTATTACGTAATGTTTGTGAATATCAGCTAACTGACAATCGTATATTTTCATGTATACTGGTTCTGAAACCATTAATAAGACTCTTTTAAAAACTACCATCTGGCGTTTATATTTCTGTTAAGAGGGGGTTCTGAGAGGGTCAGTAATTCTCTCATATTATTTTAACACTGAGCGTTAGTACATCATATTTAATACACAGAATGGAGCTGTTTGAGAATAATATCATATGCACTTTGAGTGTGTTATTATTCGCGAACCGATAGTTTCTCGATTATAATCGGGACTCATTCATTAACAGATGATAAACAAAAGATTGTGATAACAGCAGTAGAAACTGCTCGAAGTTGCAGCCACTTTTGGAATTCGTATATACGTATGCACCAAGAATGAAAATGAAAAAATCGGCCAAGAGCATGTCGGGCCATGCTCAGTGTAGGGTTGCGTAGTTGCCTAATTAACTCAATAAAAAAAATCAATGACAGGCAAAAGGGAATACCTTTGCAGCGTTTTATACGTCTTTTACTAAGAAAAAAGTCTTTTTACGATAACTCAAAAACGGCTTAACAGATCATGTTCACTATAGTTTTCGTTGGAAGTTTTTATTAAGCTTGGATTTCATGATTTTTTATTTTATTTTTGGACCCATAGTTCAAAAGTTAGAGGGGGACACATTTTTTTTTCTTTAGCAGTGAATATTTCCGAAAATATTTACTTCATCAAAAACAATTTTATGAAGACCTCTACTTATTTTGAAAGACCTATCCAACAAAGCCCTTTTGTTTCGGCAAGACAGGTTTTCAGCAATAACTCAAAAACCGTTAGTCCTATCTTGTTCTAACTAAAAAAGGATATATGAATGTACATCATCTTGATTTTTTTCAGAATTTTAAATTTCATAGTTTGGAAATTAGAGGGGCGGAGGAGGGACACACTTTTACGACTTTGACAGCTAATATCTCGCCAACCGTTGACTTAAATGGAAAAGTTTTTTAGACACCTCTATGTCATTATTAAAGGCCCTATAGATAACATACCTGTGCATTCATAAAAAAAAAATGACCCCCCTGTTTCATGTATGGGGTGCCCCTGCCCCAGTTTTTAGTTTTCATAATTTTACATCATATTTCTATAGCATTTTACAGCATACACTTTCCTACCAAATTTCATAATTGTAGTGCCCATAGTCTCCGAGTAAATCGGCCGTGACATACGGACGGACGGACAGACATGACGAACCTATCCTTATAGATTCTGTTTTCGCCATTTGGCTACGGAACCCTAAAAAGAATATATACAAATAAACAATATTTCGTCATTGTTTTAATACGATTTTGTATATTGAATAATTGATAAAGGACAACTTCAAAGCTTGCATTGCAATAGATATTGCAAGTATAGGAACAATTTTATTTTACTGAGTGACTTTGATCGAATCGAATTATGAAATTTGGTTTTAGGATTCCGTAGCAAAAATGGCAGAAACGGAACCCTTATATTTTCATCATGTGCGTCTGTCTGACTGTTCGTATGACACAGGCATATACTCAAAAACTGTAAGATGCAAATGAACATTTGAAATAAGGTGTGATTTGATAGTAGCGTACAGTCAAATTAGGAAAAAAAAATGAGGCACTCTATACATATAAGTTACTAAAATAAAAATAAATTACGTAGGTCAACATGTGGCATATCGATAAATTACACACAGTAAATTGTGTCCCACCTCTAACTTACGAACCATTGAATCGAAAAATATAAAGAAAATCACTTATATTATATATTATTTTTTATTTTATTTATTATGCGTGTACCTATCTTAAAATAGTATGTTGTGTTGCGTTCCGTGGGTCACGTACGATGCTCTGTCTAAAAACCAGCACTGCAGGTGTCTGATACCTCGGTATAATGCTGAGACAGCAACCGATTCACTGTCGCGAAGACACACGTTATGTGTTGTATGTGAGTTTTCTTCCTTTTGTATCTGTGTGTCTTTTGTTTTGTGCAGTGAATAAATGTCTTTCTTATTATTATTAATCGTTTTGATAAAAGCCCGCGTGCCGGTAACGCATTGTATATTTGTGTGGTATGCGAAATAATCCTAGCTTGCTCAAAATATTACGCTACGATTATAATAGGAATTTATATAATTTCACTACTGTTCAGAAATATTTGAACACCTCGCGCCCGCTACGGTTTATCTGACAGGGCCCTCGCAACGCGTGTTCAACCCGCACTTGGCCGGTTTCTTTATGTTGTAAACTGATGGCACGGTTTTATTATTTAAAATACATTAGGTACCATTTAAATACACACGAGTATCAATTTTTATATATCTCATATCGTAACCAATGCAATTTTAAAAACTATACTACTTTTCATATCCACAGGCTAGAGGTTATCGTGAAATTAAGTTTTCGCAACCCAACGCGTTGTTGCGGTTTTGCGAATGCGTCGTATGTGCGATATAAAATGTGTATTAACTTTTACTGACTAGGTACTCGAAATAATAATAATATCTCCGGTAGCTTAGGCAGGTGGCACTTTAGGTTACATTTTTTATTTATGATGTCTTTCCCGCTCACGAGATTATGGTGTCGCGGACCTTTGATACGTGAAACCGAATTACCGAGGTAGCGAGGAACCAAACGAGTTACCACATAACTAACACGTAGAGGCACCCCACGTAGTACACCGAACGGATTCTGTCCCTGTCCGTGTCATGGGAGACTTGATGGTGTAATATACGTAGGCGCTTTACGCAGGGTAGACCAGAAATAACGCTTGGTTTTTTTTGTTGAATCCGGTGTGAGAATAAGTGGGGGGGGGGAGTACACTTATATATATGTATATATATATAGAGAGAGAGAAGCTACTCCTATTTATTGCTATATTCTAATATAAATAGGTGCTTTACTTACATTTTTTACCTATGTTTCACTATACAAACTTGATAGTGACTGAACCTTCATTTTCGTTTCATAATAAGTTATAGATTTGATTACCTCATTCATTCGCAGTCAAGGGTAAGTTACCTATCTCATTATTCTGTTAGCACTGCAAAAATCAAAAATGACACTTATCTTACACAAGTACATCGTAAAATACTGCATTTAATAGGTAGGTACATAGTTACCGCCCATTTCCCATTCCGTGTAACTTAAGGAATTACTTAAGCGATTTAAAAAGCAGTTTGGGTGTGGTAGCATTTTTCAGTAATATTTAGTTACTTGTAGGTACTAGTAAATTTTTCTTGTCCATGAAACTACATCATGTCACAAAGTTGTGTAATTATACTCATTTTCCCACCATTTCTAATTGCACTCATGTAAACGGGCTGATCGGTCTCTCTCTCATACACTGGCCTGCAACAGAAGGTATAATACTCATAAACGTGACGATAACTTCTGTACTATTTAAATTAGAAACTTGAAATAAAAAGCATTCTGTAGAAAATTTAGTTTAGTTATATAAATTCTTTTTTGACAACTTCCTTTTAAAAGGTGGCAGAAAAAAAAGAAGAAATACGCTCCCTTTTCAAATCCTGTATTTTTTTACTTTTAGCTTTCTGCAAAAGAAGGTATAACACTCATAAACGTGACGATAACTTCTGTACTATTTAAATTAGAAGCATGAAATAAAAAAAATATGATTATAATTTAGTTTTGTTATATAAACTCTTTTTTGACAACCTCCTTTTAAAAGATGGCTGAAAAAAATACAAACAAGAAAAACGCTCCCTTTTCAAATGCTGTATTTTTTTACTTTTAGATTTCTTGATCAAAAACTGTTATACCTTCTTTTGCCGGCCAGTGTATAAAGATCGCTAGTCGCTAGAAATAGATCTTCGTAAACACGTCTATATTTTTTTAAATTAAAAATGGGATTGCACTTGACCAGCATCTAGCCATCTATTAAGAGTCATCATTTACCCAAATATTATATATAGCATACACCTACATTACCAATAGTGCTCTCTCTACTTTACTAATACGATTTAAAAATTACTTCCACCTGACTGACAGTGACCGCACCGGTTACCTTGGCTGTGTAATATTTAAGCAACTTCTTCAAACAACTTCGTTCGTTTTATTTCGTGGTAGCAGTTTTGATCACTTGCTGTGCCGTAGAGCGAAATAGCACAATTAGATGTTTTCTAGATGTCAAAAAATTCAAAATATAATATTCATAAGCTCAAAAAACCTTAAAATATTCATACCGGAGTCTCTTTTTAAGCAAACAAGATGCCTGTGTCAAGAGAACCCGCTCTTCCTTAAAGTTTAACAATGTATGATATCAACATAGGTGGGATATTTAAATTTAAGTTAATAGAGGAGGGGAGAGAGTTAGTGTAGTTATCAATAAGTTATGATTTCTGGTCCGGTAAATTAGCTTTGGTGCTAAGGTTCTCGAGTGGCGACCACGTTCTGGAAGACGCAGCGTGGGTAGCCCCCTACAAGGTGGACTGATGACTTGGTAAAGGTCGCAGGAGTCCACTGGATGCGGGTGGCGCAGGATCGGTCATTGTGGCACTCTTTGGGGGTGGCCTTTGTCCAGCAGTGGACATCTTTCGGCTAATATGATAATGATGATGAATATGATGATGATGAAATTGGCTTTCACCTTCTCCTGCTGCTTTACAAATTTTATAATTAAGGTATACGTAGAAGTCAACATTTTATCAACAAAAAACCTTGTCTACGTATTTATTATATAGTAAGTGGGAATTAAGATTTTTATAAAATTTGATTGTATATCTGCGTGTCAAGCATAATCATGATAGAGCCGGCATAACAACATGCATGCAAATTATTTCCTGGCCTTCCTCTGTTGTAGAACAAAGTGTTTATTGATGCTATCGATCGACAGCAAAATCGCGAATAAGTAATAGAATTACAGTTCAAAACGGGATATTTACCATGTATGTTAATATTCTTGAGTTTCCGATATTTCGGCGCTGTTGCAAGCACCATTTTCAAGGCTTAACTGATGTGCTGCGAGTTTTATTTGTGGTCTACCCACACTCCATAGCGATCTACCCTCTTCTTGGTTCGCTTTTTCCGCACAGTGCTACTACCACACACGCTACGTGCGATGGAGTGTGGGTAGACCACAAATAAAATTCGCAGCACATCAGTTGAGCCTTGAAAATGGTGCTTGCAACAGCGCCGAAATATCGGAAACTCAAGATTATTAACATACATGGTAAATATCCAGTTTTGAACAGTAATTCTATTGTTAGTGACCATGTTAGCCTGAAATCGTATATCGCGAATGAGTGCTTAACCATCTTCTCGAGGTTTTTGAAAAGGGAATATTGCTTGTCTCAACATGCCCGGAAATAATATTATATTATGTTTGAAAAACTAACACGCAAATAACCTAATTAAAAAAAAAGTAAAATTTTAAAATTTTAAAATTAGTTCTTAGGATTATTAATATTTTTATACTCGTAAGCTCCGTTACTCCTAGCTACGTTAATTTTTAAAAATCCTGACAACGCCATATAAATTCGAAGGAACTAAGGAAAAATAGCATTGCGACAAAGAAAACCGCCTGCAACTCACGAGTTCCTTTCCTCGCCTTCATATGTATTTTCTATTTGCTGTTTATTGTCTGTGATCTTAGGAAATATAAAACAATAATAATTCACCAAAAAAAACCGCCTCCAATTTTGTACTTCGCTGCGCCATAATTTGTGGTTTCCGTGAGCGAATGCTTGGTTACCTACAGAAAATACCGTAATCGACATATGCGTGCCTATCAAATTCCCTCAATTCCTCCTAGATCCCTTCATCAGACCTTCACCAAATTTATGGGACCAAATGGTATGCTTTGAAATGGCGCACTCTTAGATTCCATACAATAAAATAAAAATGGCTATAAGTATGTTTATAATGGTCGAAGACTAAGTACCCTCAATACCTCATGGAATCATGGAAAAACCTTGTTTGCTTGACAAACAAAACGAAGAGAACAAATCGCCAAACGTGAACTACGCGTCGTTGAAGAGTTCCGTTCTGATCATCATCAGCAGTTCCACTTCATCAAATGTCACTTTTATGAATGAAAATGCTTGATTAGTTCATGAATATACTAAAATCACTATTTGTGTGCCTTTCACATTTGAGGAGTTTCCTCGATTCCTAATGAATCCCATCATCAGAACTCGAGAATGACAAAAATCAATCGTGAAAATAGAACTTGCTTAACAAACACAGATAGAAGGACAAATCGCCATACGTGAAATTTTCGTCGTTGAAAAGTTCTGTTCTGATCATCATCAGCAGTTCCATTTCATCAAATGTCACATTTTTATATGATAATGCTCGATTTGTTGATAAAAATACAAAAATAACTATATGTTTGCCTTTAAAATTTGAAGAGTTCCCTCAATTCCTCATGGATCCCAGCATCAGAAATCAAGCATGACAAAAATTTATCGTGAAAATAGGACTTGCTTAACAAACACAGCTAGGAGGACAAATCGCTTAACGTGAACTTTTCGTCGTTGAAGAGTTCTGTTCTGATCATCATCAGCAGTTCCACTTCATCCAATGTCACATTTTTGGATGAAAATGCTTGACTTGTTGATAAAAACACAAAAATCACTATATGTTTGCCTTAAACATTTGAGGAGTTCTCTCAATTGATCTCTCATAGATCCCATCATCAGAACTGCGTTTTGACAAAAACGGGACTAACTTGGATATATATACTTACAATCAAAAAAGAATTTTCCTAATCGGTTAAGAAATGACGGAGTTATGGAGTAACAAACATTAAAAAAAAGAAAAAAACATATAACCGAATTGATAACCTCCTCTTTTGAAATCTTAAAGTTGATTAAAAAAGAAAAAAAAAACATGCGTACGAACTGAGGACGTCCTTTCTTCTATTGAAGTTGATTAAAAATATAGATAACTTACAATTAATAAATTCAAATTGTACTTACAATTTCATTGATTTAAACATACAAGAAACTCATTGTGTAATTATTACTTTATAAACCGAGTTTCACGGAGTTTGGGTGTAGAAGATAGTGTGGGCCTTACTTTACTCTTCTATCAGTAATATAAACCATCGCAAACTATTCAGGACGGGTGCCAATATATATGGTTTTCCTCGAATGTTTATAGTTGTAAAGAGGATTTCGCAAATAGCCTGCGGTATAACAAAATATATATTAATTAATATAAAGAGCGACTACTCATAGCTCATTACATTACCAAATAAATAATACCATCGTCATCATTTCATCGTTAGTTGCTTAAATATCGGTTTAGCACTTTGTAAATAACAAGCAAGGGACGAACTCACGCCAGAAAGACTCCGTACTCACCGTATTATTTTTCTAAACGTTAGGTAGGGGTAAACCATCTTAAAATGTACGTGAGTCCCACGTATTGACGTAATTTTGGAAACACAAGATGCCGTAATTATTAATAAAATAATATATATAGGTAGGGGTTAGCTTCCGCCAATGCGCATAAAATGCATCAAAGTCGTTCCGCCATCTCCTTTTCAATCTGCCTCTGCCTGGCAGATCCATTCGCTGGCTAATTTGGCTCATCGCTCCGGGTACATTCGGCGGACATGTCCAGCTCAGTTCGACGAAGACGAGTGGCGGAAATAAGTGGAGGCCTTTGTCCAGTGTAATACATTATAGGCTATTAAAAATGTAGTTTAGGTTAGGAATAACATAATAAAATCACATATAACCATTTTACACATCGAGCTATAATGCCGCTAAAACACGTTCCTTGAATGGCGTCCCATACTTATTTTTAGAGTTTGTTTTTATTATTAAAGCGCCCACATTTGTCATGTAGTATTATTTTGCAAACATGTGACAGAGAGTGCATTGCATTGGGCATTGAACTTGGCATTGGGGCATTGTTGACATTATTACATGTGTGACACGAGTGCGGGGCGGTTATGTCATAGAGAAATTAGTCAATGGCGAGAAGCGTGCGCCATATCGCTCATATCCGCTCCATATCAAACAAATTCTTTCAGCGCAACTATAACAAGTTTTCACAATCGAGATTCAATCTACGTTTTACTATTATTTCATTAAAACTTGGCTCATATTATTACCCCTTAACCACTGACGTGTTGGTCTAGTCTTTTAAATTTAACTTGATTATTATGTTTTTAGGTAATAACTATTTTAGTAGATATCTATTCTATTAGAAAAAAAAACATGTGTTTTTACAAAACAACAATATTTATTTGCCAAACAATCATACATGCACTGATATTAACGAGATTAAATATAAAAAATCTGCAAAAACTAAAAAGCAATAATATTTAATTTATTTATAGACGTAAAAATTTATTACAATGAGTTTTTAACGGCAGCTTCGACTTCGGCTTCTTCACCAGAAGAATCACTTCGGTCAGACAAAATATAATCTTTTTCATCTGCCGAAGAATCATCTGACTCGTTGAGCCACGATTCTATGAACTGATCTTCTTTCACTAATTTCAACTATTTTTCCATTTCGTGAAGTGTAAATACTCGCGCCGTTGATTGTCGTCGATTGTTAACGCACTGCCACCGACGCACATGTGCGTTCACTTCTATGCAAAATTGTTCCTGGGGGGCGTGGCTGGCAGTGAATGTGTTAATCGTGTTAAAAAAGTTACACTAACACTGACCATACGAACCACATACGTCAAGAACACAAAATTAACTACATATTTAGAAATATCGTACACGCTCGTTCTTATCTGTTTTGGTTGCGTCACCGCATGCTAGGAAAATACTAAAACGGGCATTAAAGGCTACCCACCAGAAAAATATATATGAGCGAATAACAGGTTACGCAATGTACCTCATTCGTACGTCAGTGGTTAAGGGTTACAGTTCAATTAGGTGTTACTCAGGTGCACACAATGTAGGTACTTTTAATTGAAGACTTAAGCTATCGAGATGGAATTGATTAATTTCGTTACGTCGCAAACTAATGAACCTTACAGAAATAATATTCATATAATTAATTTTTTTTTGACCACGAACGTTGTGGGGTTAATAAAACGGGCCAAGTGCGAGTGGGACTCGCGCACCGAGGGTTCGGTAAAAAATATTTTTTATTATATGATGTAAATAAAACTTTACGATTTTCGCATTTTTTCCTTTATCTGTGCTATAAGACGTTGCTTCGTACCAAATTGCAAGATTCTGAGTTCACCGGAAGTACCCTGTAGGTTTTGATTCCCTTGGGAGTGTCGAAAATTTGCGGCATCAACGGATGTATCTTTTGATTGCGTTGGCTTAGATGTTTACTTTTTTACAGCTCTAAGCGTTCCAAAGAAAAAGGGCCTTGACAGACAGACACACGGGCGGACAACAAAGTGATCCTATAAGGGTTCCGTTTTTTCCTTTCGAGGTAAGGAACCCAAAAAATATATTTAGATTAACGATGGTCTTCTTTGAGTTTGAGAAAGTTGTAAACAGGTTGTACTTTACATTTTGTTTTTATGTACGTAGTTAATATAGAGTTGAACATTAACAAAAAAAGGTAAACGTTCCAAAAATTGACACCTTAATACCTAATAGTTGACGCCTAGGTATTGTTAACCTGTATTATTATGAGTATTATGACATAATATTCAAACTCCAGACATGGCCTGGCTGGTGTCGATCACTGGGACATTTAACGTATAAATAACTTAAACGGGATCCTTTTTTACGAATTAAGGACTAGCCAAGCGCAGAAACTTTCAGTAGTTTAATCAAATATCAACTGATGCCCTTAGTTCTTCTGTCAAGACGGTTACGTTACATCTCATTCAGGCTGGCAGTTGCGAAATGACAGTCGAATGTTAGTCTCATTTAAGTATGCAAAGTTTGAAGGCGAAGACAACAAGGGGTTAAAAATACGCCACTTGCTGTCTACATCGGCTGTAATCCGCTAAGTATTCGTTTCGTGCAACAAAATTGCGGGATCGTTGTGATTAGTGACCATCCATTAAGTAGGTATATCCTATGTTAGAGCCTAGGTTAGAGAATCGTTAAAAACATTACAAAACGTCTAATTTTAGAATTAGCAGAGAAGTTTAGATGTTTTTGTCTGTGTAGTTATATCCTTGATCCTTGACTTTAGATTAAATCGTATCGGGTTTAGTACAAATCTTATAAGCTCTTCTATCTAACACAGGGTCATTAACATGTTCTATTAGACCCCCGCCCTATGTACGCCTTGTAACATCTCGTAATACCATAGCTAGCAATAAATGAATGATATGATATGATTATTAATTTCGGAATGGCTGGTCCACTTTCAGAATAGTTAACACTCACGCATGGGATTTGTACCTTTCACTACTTAGTACTTAGTAACAGTAGTGTTCTCGTGAAAGGCTGTGCTGTCTTCGCAGACTTCTTTTTTTATCAAATCGGGCATACCCGCACGCACTTTCACTCGGAATATTTGGGCAAAAGTGGCGACCTTTTCGCAACTTTCTCCTCGTCCCTCCCGCGCGCCTGCGGGCTTCCCCCGCCGCGTGCTTTCTTCCGTGTACGGTGCGCGTGGGCACCGCCCGACCACTTTTACTTTTTGACCCAACAATGAAATCTTAAGACGAGTAATAATCGCGCATGGCTGCCCGAACCTCGCTTCCTTTAAACCACCATAGACGGCACTGTTAATCCAACTCGTTAGATTTCTCGTTCTCATCATTATACAAATTTAGCACATTATTTAGATGTGTTAGATAAAAATACCTAATAGCTCATTTTTAAATACTGTTTGTAAGTGCGTAACTATGGCATGTGGCATTTTGGACTTTTGCCACTAGTATAATCGACATGAACAGTATATGTAGTGCCATGAATAGTAATTTTATGACTGTGATAAGTATCAACTTTATGGTAATATAATGAGGTATTGATTTATATAATTTTGGTTATAAGTTAGAAATTAATTTATAGAAACCTAACATTATACTCGTATTTTCACTATTACATAGTTCGTATATTCCTATTGGTGTTCAGATATTTTCGAGAACCTTTCATTATACCTTGGATGCGATAGCGACTGTCCCATTAGTATCTTCATTTCCGCATGTCTGAATAAAGATATTGTATTTCTACACCCAACGTATCAAGTGCCGTTATCACTGGGTAATGAATGAGACAAATGAGTCAGACATATTCGCACTTGAAGCTGAGTATGTAGTCCGAAATTGCATCGTTATCCCCTATTCTCTCTTTCTTCCTGCCTCTCTCTGTCCAGCATATTACTGTCCCTTAAATGTATGCCAAGAAAGTCCCATAACTACTCGTACACTTTAGAACAACAAAAAAACGAATAGCGGTTTATGATAGTTTGTTTACGTTTAATTATACAGCTTTCAACATGCCAGTAAAATCAGCAATTAGTACATATAACCATTATTTACTGACTTGGGAGTGAGTTTCATTAAGCTTTTAGCATGTGAAATCACAGTCTCCGGTCTCTTGGTTTCTCTACCTGTAGTGCTGGGGAGCGCAGCATCATCGAATCTGGGAACACCTCGAGCTGCTTCTGTCAATAATATTAATGCCAGCTTTTTGATATTGTTTTTAATACACATTATTATGTACAGTGTGTGTGTGTGTTACAGGAAGATGTTATCTGAACTTCTATTAAAATATCAGTTTACATATTTTCCGGAGTTCAATAAAAACTATTTGATCGAATAAAGGTATTATGAATGAGGCGACTGTTTTAAATATGTTAGAGGAGCGTTGTGTTGAGAGAGTCGCGTGATTGTCAAAGTCTTACACTTTTTGGCATAAAATCTAATATATCAATCATGTTGCTTAAATAAAATTACCACATATTTCATTTAAATGTTTTAAGTGCTGAAAATAATTTATAATTGCTTCTTTTCTGCGGGGCTTAAACGGAAATTGGCAAAGCATTGGCGGAGGGACTTTGATCAATTTTGATATGTAAGGAAAAGGTTTAGTATCATGCTTCATGAATAGTGAAAAGAGAGCCGGCTCTGCGCGGGCGCAGTGCAGGCTCCGAACGAGAGTAAAAGCGATCTTCCGGCACGCTTCCGTGTTGCCCCGGCCCCCGCACCCGCGCCCGCCGCCCCCCGCTCAAGCCGCGCATACCACCTTCCGACTTTTACTTTCCACCGACGTAGTTTACATTATTCCGATAGCGACACCACTTTCAATCATTACGGCATAAATAAATATTCTAATACGCCTCGTTTTGTACCCGCTGAACTTCGGCTGAAGTGGGAGAGTTGTTTTACCAGTTGATACGGATAATATTTTGTAGGATAGCAAATAGTTTTTTTTGTAGGCTTCAAAATTTTGAATGTACCTACATATTATAATTTCTCAAGCGATTTTTTCAGTTTTGAAGGCTGGTAGACACAATAGGTTAATAAACACTCGCATTGATCATATTTTAATATTGGTTACATACTTCGATTGATTAAACTTTCCAATTGTATCATAAATATAGCTAAAGTAGCTATACGGTACGGTGTGTTATATGAATCTCACAAATAAGTATCTGCCCTTTACGAGCTTACTACCTCCGGTTAAATAGTATGACTGTAGTCATTTTTTAACGCGATAGCGGGAAGGGTCTTCAGTTAGATTGATTTTAATTAGGTATGATGTAATTTTGCATACTTGCTCGTTTAATTTGTGGATATTTCCTATTCAAACAGGTTGACAAAAACTAAAACGTACACGCTTCGGAGACGATAATGCCTCACAACCGCCGGAGCTAAACAAATATACCCAACGAAATACTGGTTTACTGTGTGCGCAATCGCAACTCAGCAGGTGGACGTTCGTCTGATTAGCAATAGAAATTATGATCGGCCGATAGTTTATAAACGTGAATTGAATGATAGGAGCCGAACGTGTGGCTCCCGTGCATTCCTAAATCACAGAAATGCATTTTCAGCTCACCACATCAGTTGTAATATTTAAACAGCTATTGTATTTGGCTAATATAATAGTCGTAGTTGGCCACGTAGACAAAGATAAATGCGTGGGTGCCCTTTTTACCTACCAGCGACATTGTTGTCACTCTATTGGCTTCTTCGAGCATAGCTCAGGCCGGCTTAACTCGTAAAATATCCACCTAACTAGATAACGGCCATGGCTGTTGCAATTTACGTACCTATTGTTAGCCGATCTCGGTTTTTTATTCATTTTATAATGTTTGTGCCTCGCCTCGTCAAAGAATAACTAATGCATTACAAATTCAAGCAGATAACTACTGCTGCAACTTATAGTGTTATATAGTAACTTTGTTAGGTATTTGACAATGTACATAGGTACATTATTTTAACGATGTGTTGTCAAAACTGCAAAATATCCCCAGACCACTGACGCCTGCCCGCGACGCGCGAAGGCTTCTACTTTCTCGTTCACTTTCGCTCAATTCACACGTTTACGAAAATGATCGCGCGCCGCCGGAAAACGCTTGCTTTCTCCGTTGCGCAAGAGCAGCGGCTACTTCCCACTCCCCCCAACGTGCACCCCGCAATACTCCTCACCTATATTTTCCGAGTAGGAAGTGAGACGGTTACGCAACAGCTTTCCACCTGTGTAGC
Source organism: Notocelia uddmanniana (assembly GCA_905163555.1). Classification (NCBI taxonomy): domain Eukaryota; kingdom Metazoa; phylum Arthropoda; class Insecta; order Lepidoptera; family Tortricidae; genus Notocelia; species Notocelia uddmanniana. The sequence continues at coordinate 39,439,333 of LR991052.1, read as the reverse complement.
GCAGCATTCCGATCGCGATACATACCGCAGCCACCGACGCTTCGCCTCCGAACCTACCGTCACCCCCACGTGGCTCGCGTGCTACAATACACATTAATATCCTTTTATTTACCCTTATGCTTGCTATAATGACATGATCATATTTTTAAATGTTCAGCCGGTTCTTTTTAAAAGTACAAAAATATTGGCAAATCTTGTTTGAAACTGCGATTTCTTTCTATACCAGTGATATTTATTTTCCATAGTCAAAGCCAGATGATAAAATATGTGATCATTATTATACACCAGGCATAATGATTAATGCGCAACGTATTTCGGAGGAGATGCATCACTTTCTAGCGCTGCTGTTTAAGAAAGTGAGAGTGTTCACGTCACTCTCGTCATCAGACGCAAGCGCAAGCGCAGGCGAGGGCGCGGGCGCGGGGCTTCTCGGAGCGCTGCTTGCTTGTTAACTGTTCTGGCAACACTTTCTCTGCCACTAAATGTTCAAACCGGAAGGACCAGTTTCAATTCAATGTTTAGATTATAAAATATTATAACATTATTTTATCATAAATTATATCTAAGAATCGAGTTGCTAGTGCAGCTGATACAGAGATGGCCTGAAAGAGCGTATTAATAGCTGTCCTCCTAGTTGTATTTGGCGTAGCGTCAGCCGCGTCTCTTTAAAGCCCGATTCTGATGATTTTGATATATATAATATATAAAATTCGGGTAGCGATGCCGTCAGATTTTCCCATTGGATGACACCTCGAAACTTTCACCAAACTAGCGACCAAAGTGAGAGTTCGACCAACGAAAGTAAACGTTCGGTACCTTCGTTGTTTAGTGCAGCATAATTGTAATTTTCGCCTTATGTATAGTATTATAATTATTATTTTAGTCGGACATTTGTTGGTTCTCATTTTTAAATGGTTGTTCGATGGTGGCGATGAAATGGTTCATATTAAATACGATATAACGAAGCTGGTGCTTCATAAAGTAACATTGTGCAACAAGAGAGAGGGGTGTGTGGTGCGTCGTGCGCATGAGTGGAGCGTGCCGGGGCGCGGGCGCACGTAACACCGACAAGTGGGTTCGTTTACTTCCCGTTTCCGCCTCCCCCCGCCGACCCGTTCCGCTGAGCCGACGCGGTTTTTCTCGAGGAAACTCGCGCGCGGGCTCGATCGCGTGTCTAGGCTTCTCCCACGTTCGTTATTGTGTCACTAGTCACTAGTTTCTGTCGACGTATTAATACAAACCTCGTTGTTTATGTTCCTTTTGATAACGCGATTGACGCAAAAACTGTCGTTGCGAAGTTATGACAGGGCAAGTAGATAATCATTTCTACGTATGTTTTTAATTTCTTCCTGGTAAAACAGTCAAATATTCTTTTTAATGAGGTAACAAAGAATATTCGTAGACATACAGGGTCTAAGTAAAATAACAAAATTGAATCCTACAAAGCATATACCCTACTGCGTCAAATTATAGTGTTATGGTATGAGTAAATAATGCGTTATATAAGGTGTTAATTTATTAGTTGCAGATATTTTTACAGCTGATAGTACTCAGTCCCTGGAGTATACTTAAGTATGAAACATTATAGCTTTTACGATGTCTTTTTGGAGAAAACTGAAAAACAAATTTGTTACGTAAAAACACCCTGTTAATGTTATTATTGAATGAGAACTCATTGAACAGATTCTAGTACCTCTTTTACGTACCAATTAACTCTAACTGGCCACTTCACGTCGATGAATTAAATACTTGATTGTCAATGTCATGTTATTTTCCGTCTGATTAATAAAAGTTTTCTTTTGTTCATGCTCGCTTTTAAAATTACTTTTAACTCACTTATCAAAGGCTAGTTAGTTAACTACCCTAATGGGTGGATTTTATTGACTAGTTTAAACACGACAGGCCCAATTCCCATCCTAATAACATTTGCAGTTTTCCCGCCGAACCATGATGACATTTAAGACAAACAATTGTTGACATGAGTGACATGACAGATAGTGTTAAACGTCTTGTCAGACACATGTGATTATTTTTAGACGAAATTACAATTAATTTTTTGTTCGGTAAATGAAAACAAAAAAAAATATGTAACTAAAATCTTAATTTATATTTAAAGTTAATTGTTTTAAAGTAAAGTATCATCTGTTAAAATATCTGCAACTAATAAATTAAAACCACTTAAGTAACTTAAATACTTTATAAAAAATAATTATAAATAGTAACTGTCAATACATTTACAGCCAAATCAAAGTAGGTTTGATGTAAAAACCGGCCAAGTGCGTGTCAGATCACGCACAAAGAAGGGTTCCGTACCGACACCTACTAGTCAACTTGAGACCTATCTTGTTCAAACAAAATAGTTAAAATAACAAAATAAATAAATCATACAAAATAGTTGGAATAATTCATTGATGTAATTTATTTATTCATCCCCCGGTTACAGATGCCAGTGCACCCCTAATTTAATATTTTTTTCTTAACCTCACTTTACTTTTCTGTAGCGCTTCGAACTCAGTTGTACTGTCAGTTGTGTTGTACTCAGTCGAACTGTAGAGTTCAGTTTTTATCCATTTTGCCTTCGGAACCCAAAAAACCGCTGGCCAGATTTATAGAAATAGAAATAGAAATTATTTATTTGCATCAGGCACACAATACAAGAATGATAAAGAAAAAAAAACGTTGTGTGCCAGCAAAAAAGATCAGGCTCAGCATGATGCTACAGCCTGGCGGCCGCAGCGCTGATTTTCAGCCTGATCCCTGTGGGTGACATCCAACCACTCGCACAGAACATTATGTGTAAAAAAAATAAAAATAAACAATTATAAAGTACTACTAAACAAATTAACAACTAAACCACACAAATTAAAACATTACATGACAAAAAAATTGTGTAGGAATTTTAACAATATGCTTATTTAGGTTAAATCCTCGGTTTAAACATAGGCGTTACCCATAAATAATCTCTCCGTAGGATGGAAATGCCGATGGAACGAATAAGGGACATGCGTACGAAGTAGCGAAAAATTGAAATACAGTCGACATCAGATTACTACATTCACGAGTGTTCAATATCTGATCATGCACTCACTGTGACCACCGTGTTCACTCGGAAGTAGATGCCTTATGTATATATGTTGTAGGTAGTTCTGCAAAGGTATATCTACCCGTTACTATTTTAATAAATCGGTTGTCATCTGAGCTCGGTGGTTTTACTTACTACATGGTGACAGCGGTGGGATACGAACCCACGCACGGCTTCGTTGCTGAGGGTAATCAGATTCTCAATTGCAATTATTGAATCGGCCACCGAGTCAGGTAAATCATTGCTCGTTTGTAATTTAAGCAAGTAAATTGCAAGTAAATCATAAATTAATATCAAAGTACTTATTACGTAATTAATATTTGATTAATATATTCGAGTATCATAATCTTTAATTATTATAGTGTATGTATAGGACCGGGCATTGCGCAAGTCTTTGGGGGAGGCCTATGTCCAGCAGTGGACGTCATTCGGCTGAAATGATGATGATGATGTATAGGTACCATATACGTAATTTCCAACGTAGGCCAACATGTGGCAGGTCATAAGAATAGGTCCTTAAAAATCGCCATAATAGACACCCCCGTCCTTTCTTCTAACTTTGGTCACTAACCATGAAATGGAAAATGTAAAAAATCAAGGACATCATAAATAAATTTATCTAAAGTTTTTTTTACTGGAATATGTCGAAGGTTTTTTTAAGTTCCCGTAAGTTTATGTGAAGATAATTAGGTCCATTTGTTAATACGGAACCCTACATTGCTCGCGTACGAGTAAGGTGGTAGACGTGACCCAATATATATGACTCTTTCTATCTTATGACATAATAATACGGGTGAACATTAGGTGTCATCCCAATCAATCATCAATTTGCCAAACATTGAGACTTTTATGTAGTTTATTTTTCACTCTCTTGTACTTACGACTATTATCAATCACTTATTAGTTGGACTAAACTTTACAGGTCCCCTGTCACACACAACCCAATGAGCCGATAGAGAAACATTAGATCTCAATAAATACTGACATATTCAACTTTTTATTTATTAGTAATAAATAATGAAATAGGTCGTGAAACTCGTGGATGCGGTTTTACATATTAAAAAGTCACTATATGTGCCTATACGAGTACATATAAGTTATTCTAGCTCGTTGACGAGTGCTGGCAAAATAAAAGGTTGTAAGATTAGGAGGAGACGACACTATGTTAATGCGGCAGCTTGCCTTGGGTCGCCGCCGCCCGCTCGCCCGCCACCGCAGGGCATCCTACCGGCGGTGCCATGCGACTGACCACCGATGACCGAGTCACTTGCTAATAACACTACCATTTTATGACTAGCGCCATTTAGCCTTTACCCGTTTCTAGCGCAAAGTTCCTAAAATTAACATCCACACTTCAAGAATCGTGTTGATAGTGTCAAGTAGCAATACGATGTACATACATACGTACCACGGCGCACCTTAGCATGATCGTTTAATGAATTCACATGTCATTAAATATAAATACGAATATGCTGTACCCAATTTCATGAGTATACTTAAGCATTTATTTACCTGGTACGTCTATAAAGGACTAAAAAGGTCATATTCAAACTTTGAGTATATCCTTACAGTTTTATTTAGAAGGCAGTGCAACGAATATTTATACATATATATTTTACATGCACGTTTCGTATTCGGGGAGGTTTCTGTTAAATAAACGTGCGCACCCGTCTGAACAAAGGGTAAATTGCTACCTACATTCTAAAACAACGTAGGTTGTTTTAACTTTACAGTTGTCTGCAATTAGGTAGAGTAACTTAGGTAGGCATTGAATAAGTCTGAGGGAAATAGTCGGAGGTGTTCGCCGCGCGTGAGGAGTCACGTGGAAAGGAAAGACTGCCCGCGCACGCTCCCCCCGCGCCGCCCGCGCGCGCCTCTCAGCCTCACCAGCACGTGGCCCGCCATGTGACCACCACCCTCAACAGCCCTCTCTGGTTCACTCCACCACGTGTTGACTTTCGATCCTTCCTTTTCGACCTTGTTGTTCCCGATATAGCAAAATCCAATCAGCCTTTCTCCCGCCTGTGCTTGATAATTTAGAATTTACGTACCTAATTAATCCTTAAAATAGCAGATTGAATAATGCCGTGTTCGCTGGCAATGTACCTACACCCAATCCCGTTTTTATAATAAATACCAGCCTTGTCGGCCCGCCTTAATTTTTTTATTCTTATAGTTCTGTGTTGCTCCTCTATTGACTAAGAATAGACGGCAGATGGATCTCAAACAAATATTCAATTATTATTTCGTATTGTCCCACTGGAGGCATATAACTCACATATGAGTCATGCACCTACGATCGATTTCCGCGGCTTAGCGGGAAAATGCTGGTCTCGAATGGGGAACACTATACATCCTCATCAGTCATCACTCTTATTCACTTTCTCACTGAATGGGAGTGAAACGTTGAGAAAACACATTTCATACGTCTGTACCTAATTCATTGCGGAATGCAAACTCAGATGTAAGGAAGTTTATTATAAACATTGTAGGTAAAAATCTACAAGTCATAATGATTGAACGTGTAGAGAAATAAATGGTTGAGTGATGTCTGTTTTATTTTTATAACGTATGCACGTATTCACGAAAGCCAACTGGATGCGGTGTGCTGTGCTGTCATATCTGCGTATAGTCTAGTGAGGCTAGTTTGTATCTGAGGCGAGCCGCGATGCCGATGCCGTGTCGGCCGCGACATAATGCTAAACGAGCCCTTTTTTGTGGAGATCATTATATTTGTAATAGTGATCAAGATTTACGTACATTATCATATTCTATTCCTACTTTTACCAAAGGGGACTTACCTTAAACTGAAATTGACATATATACGTAATAGCTTGCCAACAATTTTCAAATATTTGTGCGGATGTTTTTGACTAATGCACATTTATCTTGGAGGGTTTGGATTTAATAATTTTTTTAGTAATGTTTTGTTGCCCTTAAATATATTTTTAAACAACATTTTAGCTGGTGCGATTATCGATTTTGTGTTTTTGCTCGCATTTTGTGCACTGCGATTATCATTTCTCATGTAAATAAGGTCAAGCAATGTTATAATAGAAATTTATATGTTTTCTTTGTGTATGTTTTGTTTGTGTTCGCCCGTGTCAGCAAAATACTAGTAAACAACCTATGCCGGCGTCGATCGCTCAATCTTTACCGCCACTTCTGTATCTATCTAATAACGTTTATTTACAATTTATTTTATGCCTATGGCAAACTACCATCGATATAGTAGCGTATGGTAATTTTGCCTAGCACGGCGTGCGACGTGCCGTATTGGAATCAGCCGGCCAGGTCGTTGCCTAGTGTCGGAAGCGCGACGGCGCGGCGGTACGGAGGGAGGGTTGCGACGCCGGGCTCATCAGTGACCGGCCCCGTCTTGTTTGTTACAGGCAAATCCGTGAACAGTAAAGACACGCTCGAAGACAAGAAAGATGACAACGAACTATGGGAGGCGCAGGCCGCCTTCCTGGGTCCCAACCTATGGGACAAGACACTGCCCTATGATCCAGATCTCAAGGTACACGAAGTCAGTAATCGCAACTTTATTACCTATTGCGTGTTGCGTGTTGTGTGCGTCTCTCACCAGCTTCCTGGTCGCTGTCGCTCGCACTAGGTAATAGAGAGGCTTCCCGCTCCGGTCCTCCTGACCCACCCGCCTCACGCTTTATTAACTTTTGCACCTACTCCTCGTATTTTACCTTTTATGAATTTAATTAATCTAGTATAAGTAGAATTTAATACTGCTAGCGAATTGCATTTGTGCGATTGTTTAATTAAAATGTTATATTGGCGTAAAATGTGAATCAGTACGTACCTAATATTATCAGTGCGAGTGTTATGCTGTGCGTGAATATGTGCGCGCCACGCTATGAGTGGCGCGATGCATAACGTGTCTGCTATGTGGTGTTCCAGTACGTGGACCTAGACGAGTTCCTGTCGGAGAATGGCATGCAAGGAGAGGCGCTGGGCGGCGCGCACCTGGGAGGCTCGGCGTTCGGCGCGGGCGCCGGGCTGGCGCTGGGGCTGCAGGCGCCCGTCACCAAGCGGGAGCGCTCGCCCTCGCCCTCCGACTGCATGAGTCCGGACACTATCAACCCGCCGCTCTCACCCGCCGATTCTAGTAAGTTTTTTTTAAACCACGGGGTCAAGTTGTCACCGTAGCCTAAGGGCGCAGGAGTGTCATATGCCCGTTGCCGCTCCTTAAAAATGTACTTACCTACATACTCGTTTCATGAAACACCCCAATTTAAGTAGTCCTTCGGGAAAACATCGGCAGGAAACTCATTCTACAACAGGACCAGCGGACAGACCCTTTTTCCCGAAATATTGGGAACATTATACATTTGTAACTTAATATTACTATCTGGGACACTTAAGGTTTTTGCTACATGGAAGGTGATGTCCCTGCTCCAGATACAATATTATAAACCACTTCCCAATGCAATGAATTAACTCGATATGATTCACCATCAGCATATATATACGTCCCACAACTGGGCACCAGCTTCTCATAGATGGGAGTGAAGGGGCAGCACGCTGGCCTAGTTTGGGTTAGGGATTTCACATACACCTTTGAATTTCATCGCAGATGTTTTCCTTCACCGAAAAGGCAACGGTAAATTTCAAATGATATTCCGTATATAAGTTCCCTAGAAATAGTTGGTAGGTACGAGCTGGGATTCAAACCTACGACCGCTGTTTGACAATCGCACGTTTGAACCACTGGACTAGTATCTTCAAAATGATTACGCTCATTGATTAGTTGTAAGTACCCGAAGTTGATAGGCAACTTTGACGTTCCAGCATTTTCAATGGCGTCGTCGGGGCGTGACTTCGACCCCCGGACGCGCGCCTTCTCTGATGAGGAGCTCAAGCCGCAGCCCATGATCAAGAAGTCCCGGAAACAGGTAAATGAAGTTAGTGCGCTGATCATTCCTAGCCGCATGCTGCCTCCGGGGAGCGGCGTACACACACTAACACCCACACTCTACAGATACACTAGTACATACCTTTACATCCGAGAAATCGCGATTGTAACAAATTAACATTCACTTTAAAATGACACTTGTAAATAGCTTACAGTCGTTTCAATACGGGAGTGCAAAAATAAGTGTACATTCTTCTGCAAGTAGGCCGCAATGGCACTTTAACAAGTCAAAATCTACTAGCGATTCTGAAAAAGAAGACCACTGCCAAGAAGAAGCGCCGAATCAAACTTGACAGTCAGCCATTTTGTCCCAAAAAGTTATTATTACAATGATAATACTTAACCTACTTAAAATACCTAAGTAAACGTGCATATACGAATACAAAACAATGAGGAATAATATTTACAATGCGCAGTTTAACAAGGAAACATATAGATCCACTAGATTATAAATAAAACCTGTTTGACATTCTTTCTTGCAAGAAATGTGTCAACATAAACAGTAACAACTTCAAATCCTTAGCGTAAAGAAACAGAAAAAAGCAGCGTGGTGTATAGGGGATGTATCCGTATATTATATAGGAATTTTTAATTGTTTATCAAAAATACTAATTTGCACTCATTGCACACCAATAAAACTATGCTATGTGCGATTAGTTTTTTGGTGTGAATTCATCATTTTTTAGGTTGTTACTTGTTAGGTCTTTTTTTGATGTGCCTTTAAATACTAGACAAATTATGTTAATTGAATACTTCTTACGTTGCCTACCTATTTATTGTCGTATTTAAATAGGTAAAAAGGTACTAAGCATCGATGTAAAACAAACACAAAATATGTTTAAGTATATGGTTGATAATCATTAATCACTGACACTATCACTTATTTTATCGCCATCTAGCATTAGTAACAGAACTAAAATTTAAAAAGTTGAGAGTAGGGCTGAGTTAGAACTCATACATAAGCTGCCAACAAAGAAGTAGGTACCTACTCACTTCAGAACATGAGTGGTATACAAAACTGGCTAAGTTGATTTACTTTGATGTCTAAATATAAAACAGTAGGCTCTGCTCTGTGAGCTGTAGATGTCACGATTTTTTTTTTCAAATTTAAAAAATTGCGAATTCTGACTCCAAAAATTCTATATAATTATCAAACCTGCTCACAAAATTTCACGAGAATCGGTCGAGAAATGCGAGCTGTAAAGGAGAACAACCGAAAATCCAGACATCTGGACATCCGAAATATTTTTTTTCGAAGCTAAAGCGGAAACCTTCGTTTCTTATGGTCGACAACAATAAACTAGGGAATATGATTTATTCAAGTGTTGGCCTGAAGTTCTCGTTGATTTTAACTATATTTGATTGCTCCCAAAAATCACATTCTCTTAATTCCCTAATTAAAAATCCCTAATGTACTCTTTTTGAAATAAAACATTTACTAATTTTATACACAATAAGTTAAACGCATTGATAAATTGCATTGGCTTGAATAAATGCTGAAGTAAGAATTTGTTACTTCAATGTGAGGTATTTTTGGATCGAACGAGTAAAAATATTCAATACTTTCCCCGTCGAACATGCTAATAGGTAATGTGGAGTTACAAATGCATTAAGTATGAGGTCCCTAGGTTATTCTGATACGGCCGTTCGTTACACACACACCTCACACGTCGATATGTTAGGTACACGTGTGATATCAACACAGCATGGATGACCATCAACTGCACTAACGCTTTACCAGCAGTATTTAGACTAATACGAGTATAATAAGTTTGCATGATAGTGTAGTAAAAGTAAAAAATCAAGCCGGTTTAATGTATGACGTTTTTAATGATGAATATTTACCTATGTATTAATAATAATATGTAACTTTGGATCCGTTTCTGGAACTAGCACTGCTGAACAAAATCGCTTACTCTCATTTGACTACTGTTGGTTGGGAACTGATACACTTATGTTATATATCTGCTCTGTCTGTAACTTATCTATACGTATATATATATATAGATTAAGAAGGGAGATACTTCTTTATCTAATTCAAAGTGTAAATTTTACAGGACCATTTACGTGAGCCTATCTTACCGTGTTCGGGAGAGGTAACGGTAGACTTACGATTACCTATGTCAATTTTGTTTTAGATAAATTATCTAATATCACGCTTGACCTGAGTTTACGAACGAATGAGAACCTATTCTTGGCATCTGTATACTCGGGATCGGATGAGTCGATGGCAGTTGTTGATATAAAATTATTAAAACTAACTTGATAGGGTCAGATTTTAACCCGATATTATAAAGTGAAATTATTAGAAAAGGAAAATTAATGTAACCCTCCACTTTCAGCTAGCTAGAGGTGTTAATTTAAATAAATACGCTAACAAAAGTACACATTGACTCTCAAAGAAACATCATACGAAAATTGTCTTTTCAGTTTTTCAAATGGGAGTAAACAATTTCCACCTGCAGCGTATTAGAGTGTAATGTTACGTTCATCATAGAGCTAAATACACTGCTGATTTTTCGGGCAGACCACAGAACATCAATGTTCTGTGAGGCAGACTATGACCGGCGTTGTTATTTATAGACGTAAGGTGCGTCCAATCAGGCGATTGAAGAGGAAGTACAATCGAAGAGTTGACAAGTTTGCCTACGTTTTACTGGCACTAGTATAATCTGTCCAATGTGCATTTAATTTCTCTATAACACGTGTATGTCAAGCGTGTTATTCCACTGCCTGTGTGGTGTACATCATAGCCGCATTCAGACCAAGACTATCTGCGTGGACCAGGATCGTGGAGGGCGGTACGATCGCTATGAAGCTATAGTGGGGCGAGATCAATCGGGTCAGTCAATTCCCTAAACCGCACTCTATCTTATTTCCGCTTCGTATCTGTCATGCCGTTCTCCACCACTGGATGCAGCTGTAGGGAACTATCATATAGAAAACAGATGCTTGGAAATAATATAATGCTTCTAACATCTTACGTCTGCATCCAAGTAGACGATGACGATTTTTATATGCATATTTTTTCGTAGGGATGGGTGCCTATGGGTAATAAGGCCAGAATTAATCCCACTGAAATCAATCGTAATGGCTTGGTTATTTAAGATTGATATCTACCATAATTTTGTTCTGAAGTAAGTCAATTATGAAAACTAGATGTTGGAACATTTCATAAGAGGTCTTGTCTCATTTAAAGTACATACTTACATTTGGTGATGGAATAAAAACGTCGCGCATATACGAGTTAAGGGTGTATTTCACACGCTCGCTATATGAATATACTATACCACGTACACTACCACCCCTTACCATACTGTTTTAGATACATAGGTACCTATATATTTAACAGCTTTCGTTACTTACTAGTATTCTGACTATCTACAACTGGCTTTACTACTCAAAGATATCTTTTTATTATACTTTCTAGTATAGTTTTCCGTAAAATGTACATATTCTGTTGCTTACCACAAACGGTATAAAGTTGAATATGATATCGATACTACAAAACAAAGCAGTGCTGGATGGTGCGCTTTCTATGTCGATTGAGTTCGTAGGTTAGGGGGTGTTGAGGGCAGATCAAGGCGCGCCATTCCGCGCGAAGCCTCGGTGTGACGGATGGGTCTGTCGGTCGGTTCTGTAGCGCTTTGTTGTATTTCACGGGCGGGTGAAGGGTGGTATGAGTGTGTGGCGCGGCGTGCTAACCATATATCGACGTCGTCGGCAGTTCGTGCCCGATGACCTGAAAGACGACAAGTACTGGGCGCGCCGGCGGAAGAACAACATGGCGGCCAAGCGGTCTCGCGACGCCCGCCGCATGAAGGAGAACCAAATCGCGCTAAGAGCCGGATACCTGGAGAAGGAGGTTAGCGACCCTTTACATTATACGCCCCCTTTGTATGTATGTATGTCAATACTTTATTGTACACAAAACATAGGTAAAAATACATACAAATTCGGTTATGTCGGTATACAAAGGCAAACATATCCCTTTAAGGGATGTCTTCCAGTTATCCTGATAAGACAAGTCGTTCAGTTTTTTTATCTCGCTAGTCTGTTTGAAAGCAAGTAGCTCTTTCTGCCCAACCTCTTTTAACTCTCCATCTATCTTACTTCGTTGGCTCTACGAGTATACATGTTGTAACATGATCACTATTGTCTTTTGCTTACAGAAGTCTTACAATCAAACTTATTACACAACGAAGACTTCCGATGTTCAAACAGATTTGGCCGTTTTGATTCATAGCCTACGTATAAAGTTTTTTTTTTTTTCATAAGTTGTATGTTAATTTGTAGTAATAATAGTCGACGTTGTTACCAAATACGAACAAATTTATCTTTTGGTTTTAATAGTTTTTTCTTCACTGATTGGTCAGAAACCTATTCAAAATTTGGTTCGTATGATATGGCCACAATAGGTTAGATAAAGTTATTTTGAAAGATAATATAGTTATAAATCGGTGATCATCACATGTACTTAAGTTATATTACACCATCCACAACCTAATTACAAATTAGAAGATACACATTAAGGACCTAAATGTTTCTCCCGCAACTGTCGTCTCATAAAGAACTAAAAGCAGATTTTAACGTTACCTATTACCATTACCGACGGAATCACATACTTCTATAATATAAAGTACTCTATAAAATATTAATTTTCCCATTTTTTGGCTAGAGCAGATTTATAATTAATTGAATTTTGACAATATGTATATGATGTTCCAGAACATGGGGTTGCGACAAGAAGTAGAGCTGTTGAAGAAAGAGAACCACATCCTACGCGAGAAGTTATCCAAGTTCGCGGACGTATAGGCGGTCGCCGCCGCACCTCCCCGCATAGCACAAACACGCCACTCGACATGTACGTATAAATTGGGAGCTTTAGAATCTTCAGTCTAATATAATGGTGGGCTCCATGGAAGCATCATCACTCGCGCGCCCTGGATACTAGCTGAGAGTAGAGCGGTAAATGGTTACAGACGACTATACGTTTAAGGCCCTCTAGTTCTGCGAGAGTAGGTATTTAGCGCTGTCCTGGCGGTGCGTGAACAAGCCCGCGCGGACGAAGCGACTGTGAACTCGGATGACCCCGCTAGCTTCATACTGGTCACAGTATAGAAATATAACTGTATTTTGACTTAAGAAATGCATTAATTATGATTAAACTTTAGTATGTAATTGATATATTTTTTTAATAAGGTAGTAAATAAATAATTGAAAGTCGAACTTACGGTAAGATCCATTATAATGAAAAAAAAAAAAGACTTCGTAGTACATACCTACAACCCTGAAATTCGTTATTTTAATCTATGAAACCTAAGAACCTAAGAAATATGTCTTATACCCTTCTACTCGATTTGTTTAATAGGTCATGCAATTTTTTATCTAATTGTGTTATATTATACAGGGTGTTATATTTATTTGTCGTGTGCGTGTTATCATCATCATATATATGTATGTATGTATAACACTTTATTGCACAAAAAACAATAACAATCGAAACAAAATAACAAAATGTAAAAGTACAGAGGCGAACTTATCCCTATAAGGGATCTCTTCCAGCTAACCTTCGAGAAAATGAGAAAAATAAATATAGTACACAAGGCAACAAACTAATTTTGCACAAACACGGATATTTAAGAAAGCAATGACAGATTATGAATACACGTAAAACTAATAAGCTTGTATACAATATAACAACTATTCATGTAAATATATCATCATCATCATCATATCAGCTGATGGACGTCCACTGCTGGACATAAGCCTCCCCTAAAGAGTGCCACAATGACCGGTCCTGCGCCACCCGCATCCAGCGGACTCTCGCGACCTTTACCCGGTTATCAGTTCACTTTGTGGGGGCCTATCTACGCTGCACCTTCCTGTACGTGGTCACCACTCGAGAACCTTCGTCTTCGCCCCAATGGCCATCGGTTTTACGTGCAATGTGCCCCGCCCACTGCCATTTAAGCGATTCGGAGGGCTATATCGGTTACTTTGGTTTTTCTGCGGATGGCCTCATTTCTGATACGATCGCGCAGATATACTTCCAGCGTAGCCCTCTCCATTGCTCTTTCCTCTTGGTTACAGGTGTATAGTAGAGAAACACAGATAATTTAATAGGTTTCTATTGTGATGTCGTAAATAAACATATTTTATTGCGGTTACATTGCAAACGCTGGCTGAACCCTACGAGATAAATCATAATAATGTACTAAAGTATTGTACAACTGAAAAAGGTCTACAAAAAAGTCGATAATGGTATATGTCTATCTCTTAGGGATAACCCACAATAACCATTTTTTATCCTTTACTTTTTACGAAAAATAATGGCTTATTTACGAAGCGATTTTAAGCAATACAGCATTAATCCTTCTCCAATAAAATACCTTAGATACATTTTGCATTTTATATAGATCGATATGGCACTTGACAGCATGTAATTTAAATGAATATTTTTGAAGATATTACTGATTTAAAATGCAGGAACATAGCGGTTGCGGCGGTATCGGCCGGGTTGTATATAAATACATTCTGTAGTATATAAATATAATTAGTATCAGCATTGCACCCGTACGAAGCCGGGGCGGGTCGCTAGTATACCATAATCAACTTCAAGTTCGAGTGTAAAGTGTCCAATAGTAACGACAGTTGGTGCTACATGGGCATTTGACATGACCTTCATCTTGTACATATTCAGCTTAAGACCAACTCTCACGGAGGTTTTACCAAGGTCATTGAGCATGGTACTTAAATCCTGTATGGTCTCAGCCAAGACTACTGTATCGTCAGCAAACCAAAAGTGAGTGATGTACTCGCCGTTTATGTTGATGCCTATTGCCTAGGCTTCTCCAGTCCAAAGTCTTGAAAACATCCTCCAGTGCAGCGGAGAACAGTTTGGGAGAAATAGCATCTCCCTGCCTGACTCGCGGCTACAACGGAATAGGTATCGAGTTCTGGTCCTGGAGTCGGACTCACATAGTGGCGTTGTCGTACAAACACTTCAGTACTTCGATAATAGCGGTAGTCTACTTGGCACCGCTGGAGAGATTGTAGTACAGCCCAGGTTTCAACCGAATCGAAGGCCTTCTCGTAGTCCACAAACGGCAAACAGAGGGCACAGGCAACAGGGTATACTCCTCAGTCTACTGTAAAACCGGACGAAGCGTATGGATACAAGTTGATAATGTTCGACTCTTCATATACACAGGCCCAGTAGTAGTGAACCACGACTGTCATAAAATTATACTAACATAGTTTTTTGACCGAGAGAGCGAAGCGTCTCCGTTTCAGCTCTCGACAAAAATTCTTTCGTATGTCTGTCAGTTCAAATGTTCTCCTCTACAGGTCGCATTTCTCAACCGATTCTCGTGACATTTTGTGAGCAGGTTCGATAATTATATAGGTTTAATTATATTTTTGTCGAAACGGTTTTTGTAAATTAAAAAAAAAAAAAAAAAATTGCGTGGTCTACAGCTCACAGAGTCACAAGTTTTAAGCTTTATTGTAACAGCTAACGCTTTAGGAGCCACGAGCTTGGAAAAAACGTTAATTTAATTTAATAAAATACAGATATTTTTTGGTGGTTAAATTTATTCGTCTAAAGTTATTAGCTCTCAAAGCATAATAAACTGTATTCTTTTAAAATAAATAACAGAAATGATTTTTACATAAAGATGATAAAAGAATCAATTGGTATATGAAATGATACCAAACTTGCCACGGTAGCTACCTGGGAATGGGTAGATTTATTAAAAGAAGATTAGCTAGAAAGATAGATAATGTATAAATTTTAAAAGGATCGGCAACGCGAATTTGACACCTCTGGAGTTGCAGGCGTCCATAGGCTGCGGTGACCGCTTACCATCAGGCGGGCTGTTAGTTTGCCACTGACGTGGTATTAAAAAAAAAGACGGTCGGAATAAATGTGGTGAAGCTCATAGCTTGATAAAAATATTCATGTGCAAAGCAGTAGCTCTCTTACTACGAGTATATCTATAATTTCTGGTAATAAACATTTCATTTATAATTTTACCATGTTTGGTTCCATTTCTGCAGGGGTTCAGTTTAGTTCTTATACTGTCATTTCTATACTGTGGCACTATGACCATAATTTATTTGTTAATAAATACGACGTTTTTCGTTTGGGTTTTTATTGCCCTTATTAAATAACTTGCAACAATTATATAAATTCGTCAAAAACTGCTTGTTTGGTGCACGAAACTGTCGCGGATAAAACTGACACAGGTCCGTTGTCCGTAAGCGCCAGCGCGCGACTGATCGGGGCTGCCGAGCCTCCGCGCTCGGCATTTTGTAGGTATTTAAACATATTAATTAATACAATCATTTTATCTTTTTAAATTCTGCAAAAATGTCTAGAAATACTGAATGGCTTTAGTTTAGTTCAAAAACTTTATTTAAAACATCAATAGTTTAGTCGTCAGATTGTAAATGCTTTACAAAAAGGAGTAACTTTGGGGTCTCTTTCTATCGAGCGAAGTTCATTAGATCGTGTAACTGAGTGCAACTTTGACTAGACTAGATCCTTAAGTAAAACATATAATTTTTTCAAATTTTTAAAACCCTTATTCTGCGTTTCAGTTTGTTTTTAGAAAACTCGAAAACGCTAACTCGCTTGACGACCTAGCCTTAAAAATAATTGCCAAAATGCCAGGCTATATTATATACTAGCCTTTGGCCGCGACTTCGTACGCGTTAGTTTTTACTCCCCATTTCGTCCCGTCGAAGAATAATTCTTGGAACAAAAAGTATTCTATATGTTAATCCAGGCTATAACCTCTTTGTATACTTCTCGTAAGTTTAATCAAAATCCGTTTAGCTGTTTATGTTATTGGGTAACAAACATCTAAACATCCCATTCGCATTTATAATATTAGTAAATATAGTATAATAGGACATAATAATAATAATAGGAATATAGTAGGATATTTGGAGGATTAGTAGAAGGTAGGACGTTACGTTTCGGAATCAAAAGAAATATGTCAAATTTGTGAATGAATGAATAAATAAAAATACAATAAATAAATACACAAGAGTTTTGTATAGGGACCACCATTCATTTTCACTTATGTTCCACTTCGCTACATGAAAAGCTTCTCGAAAGAGCAAAAGCGTTGGTTACTATAGAAAATAGCCTAAGTAATCGCAGTGTAAATACGTATAGGCCGATAAAATTTGACACTAATATGGCGTGGGTACTGCCTTTACGAAAGTCTCTGCCATCTGACCTTTCAACCCACAGGGAAAACCAGACCATGTTGAGATTAGACCGGTTCCCTCACAAGTTCAGGCTACTGGTACAGAAGTAGCTACTTATCATGACTTGGAGAGGGCAAGTCTTTATCACAAGGGAATAAGTGTTTTTGATCTAATTTCATTAGTCAACTTCGAATAGGGTATCGAATCCACGATCTCCATATTGAAAGTCTGCGCCTTAACACTTGGATACAGTGGATTCCTTAAGATTGACCTAAACATCATTTTTACAATTGACAGTTAGATCTACCTTTGACGAACGTTGTAACTACGTTTGAGGAACTGAAAACCTTTCCTTCGTTTGAACTGGGAACCAGCTGTATCTTTGTTCTGCCGATTTATATATGTTAATACAGTCCACTGAGTGGCCTGGGTCATTCATTGGATACGTTATCCTTCAACATGGCCGGCTTCTGTAGAAAAAAAGATGTTCTAATGAAATGTCGTTGATTGCAGGTCGCAGGCGCACACTCGGCGCGCGTGCCGGCGTCGGCGCGGCTGGCCGCTGACACTCTTCTTGCTTCCTGCGATGCCTCTTCAGTTCCCGACTCTGCTAACTGCCCAATTCTCACTTCGAAAATCTCTGATGATCCTGACGCGTCCATTCTCTAATTATGTTACTCAGAAAGCGGTCTTGTTACGTCAGTCTAAGTGTTTCTCGGTTCAGAGTTTTTTGTACTCCTATATTTCTTACCACTGCTGATTTGGTATTCAGAGGACGTAAGACAATTAACTGTACCAGAATATTAAACCACACAGAGATGAATATCACAAATACTTTTACACACGTATTTTACAAATTGTATTGCCTATATTGTGTTCTTTGATTCGACTACATAGCGAATCGGCAGTCCACCTCCTTAGGTTCTGAAACAGGTTCTACTAGACTATCTTACAAAATGTTAACGTTACGTAGGATTAATCGATATTGCAGTTACCGTAAGTTTACCTAGTTAGTTTAATAGATAAAATGTTAACCAAAGTCCCATTCGAGCTCCGCTCCGATCTATCGTCGTCTCTAATTCCTTCACTCGGACTCTGTCCGTCACTCAACAGGGTTAGCCAACGACGTACGGACCAAAATTTTATGGCGAATTGTTATTTTTGAAGGGTGTTTGTTGTAAGTATGGTGCCGAGCGTGCACCGCGTCATGTTTTCCGACCTGAATGTGGATTATTGTAATAAGTTAATGTTGTTGAATATTTATATATAGCGCCGGCAGGGACCGTGCGCGGCGCCCGCGCCCGCTCCGCTCGCGCCCCGCGGCGAGTCGCCGCGCGCTTGATTGCTCAAGTGGCTCGCGTACGCATGCGCAAATGTAGAGGCTGCGTCTGTATATAGGTAGTTTTAATGGGGCCTAGAGTCGGCCCCGGGCCGCGTCCCGGACCTCTGATCCTCTCAGAATCTGTATTATAAACGTTACCGAATCCTCCGACCCCGTCCGTCCCTCGGTTCCGGAAGGAAGGCAGTCTAGCGGCGCGCGCCGCATCTTAGCCGCCGCCCGTGTTCTGACGCCCGCAGGTTTCTCACTCTGGCTCGCTTCGTAGGACCGCTGCCCCGAGATTAACTCCCACGGTGGCGCTCGAGTGCCCATCGCCTCTTCTACCGCATCACATGCGTGCCCCTTTGTCGTTTACGTAGTGAGCGAATACTATAGTTTCGTTTCAAATTTACTTAGTGAATAGTTTTAAGTAGTTGGTAGATTCCGTAGCGTAGTTGTTATTAGTCTATTTTTGTTATGGCTGTAGCTGTTAACGTTTTTGAAAGTTTATATTTTTTTAGTTGTAAACGGATTTGCGTTATGGTATCGTATAGATAGGACCCGTGAGTAGAGCCGGCGCGGGTGGGCGCGGCGGTGGCGGCTGGGGCCGGGAGGCTGCCGGGCCCAGGTGGCCGCCGGGCCCCGGGGCCCGCCGGGCCGGCTTTCGCGCTGTCGCCGCCGCGCGCCGATCTCCGCGGCCCAGCTGCGCCTCCCAATGCACTGAAAGCATCATTTGATGCTCCCCCGCACTCTATTTGACTCGTGCTAATGTTAATATATATTTTTGTAGGTTTTTGTCGTTGATAAATGAGTCAATTGAATGTTTATTGAATTGAAGAAAATAATGTTTATAAACTAAGACTAAGAAGTTGTTGCATTTGAAAGTATTTTATGGATACAAAGCGAGAACAATAAAATGTTTTTTCTATAAAAGTTTACAAGTGAGGGATTCTATAAAGGTGTGACGGTTGAACTTTTGAAATGCACTGTTTCATATCAAATGATAATTATAATATGTAACGAACCTAATGTTATTTGGCCGCCCAGTACGGCATTTGATACTCCATCTTGTTTGTTATAATATACATTAACATACGCAATGTGTTATGGTTTTGTAAAATCCATACATAAATGATATTAAATATGTTTCTTCGAAAATTGTATAATATGGGTACCTCTAGTTGATATGGTAGTTTTTAAGTCTGGTTCACGCGACACCGCCCACGCAGGTAGCATCGCTTGCGCAGTAGTCCACAGCGGGGCGGCTGTCGTGTGGAGCGGCCGCGAGGCGTCGTGATAACGATAACAAGGAGTTGTATGTACGAACATTACAGTTAGCTATACTTAACTAAGCTAAGGGAAGCGTAGTGTACGTGAAGTGAATCGGGCGGGGTTGCCGCGCGCTGCCCCGGCGCCGCTTCTCTCGCGCAGCACCGCCGCCGCGCTCCCAGCCCTCCCCCTCACCCCCGCCGCCCTTCCCCACCCCACGTCCAGCCTCCGCCGCACTCCCCAATCGGTCCGCTCGCTGCCCTGTATCCGGCCCTACTCGCACCTCTTCCCGTTTACTCTATTTATTTGATAAACCTACTGTGAAACATCCTCAATTGAGGCTACTTTATTTTTAAAAGTAGATGTCTGTTACCTTTGCAACAACATAAAACCATATCGATTTACTTGTACGAGTAGTATTTTGTTTGACCGTAATTTATATGGTTCTATGGATTGAAATAAACGTTAATTGTTGTATGTATGTTCGTTTTTATTTATCGGCGTAGTCGCTCGTGCTCGCCGCGCCGGCGCGGGCGCAGTGCGCGCGCGCCGTCCACTACGTTATTTATTGATTATGTTAGTCGCTGAACATACGAGTGATGTACCGAGCTCAAAGCCTCGAATCTAGTGATTTGATCTGCTGACGGTATATTTCCTAAATCGGTGTTTTATGTAATAAATCGTGATATAAGTACCTTGCACAAACCGTGAGTTTTCATTATCCTTCTTCAACCGTACTCGTATAGTAAAATTATATGTAGATACCTATAATACCTTCTTGATAGTTGTATATTAATGGCGTTTGTAAAAAGAAAGTCTTGTCCATTTAAAGTTTATTTTACTAGATATTCGATAGAACAGAGTGCGAGAGAAAATAACGGGTTCAGACTTCTTCCAGTTAATTGCTTCGGAAACTTCTTCCACTTGGGTGATTAAAAATGAAAATTACAAATCGTCTAATTTCCAATCGAAAATGAACAATTGAAAAATTGAACCCGCGACCTCTGGAATCCGTCCATCGCTCTTTCTCACTCACTGAGCTACCGCGGGTTATCCCGAGGCGACGAATCTTTCAATCAGTTCACTCTTTTTAATTAAGCTTTAGGGAGACTTGTAGCGACATCTACCGTCAAAGTTGCTACAACTTATTGAAACGGCACTAACGTGTCAAGTTACATTGAGAATCATTAGTAACAATGTGCTACCCCATACTGAATGTAAATATTTTTACAAGCGGATTTGCGTTATGAAATTGATCACCCCGGGCGGGATCAATTTTTCAATTATTCATTTTCGATTGGAAATTATAATTCCGCTAAGTGGACGTTTCCGCTTGTAAAAATATTTACATTTACAATTCGTCTGTTTCAGAAATAATGTACGCATACTTCAGCGGGCCTATGATAGTTGCCATTTTATCACTTATCGTCGTGGATATGCGAGTGCGAGAGTGACGGGCGTCTTATCCACGACGATAAGTGATAAAATGGCAACCATCATACGCCTGGGTATATACTTAAAACTGTCTGAACAGATAGTCTAACGACTTGACAATCAACAAAACCCAACCCAACTAGTTAAAAGTGCAAAAAACGTGGTGGAAGAGCTATTGCCGCAGAAATTCATGTACTTTAATAATCTCACCGCATATAACAATTACATGCACAATAAGTACGTATCGGAAGATGCATGATAGTAGGTACTGTTGAGGAAACCGAATGTGTGACACTTTCGGAGTGACTCGTAGTCAGTTGTCAGGAAGCCCCTACGGTACGGACAGGCCGCAGAGTAAATATTTCTATAGAGCTCCTATATGAGTTCCACCAAGGGGGACAGAAAGGGCTCTTATGCAGCTGAATTGAAAACCTGTCTTAACGTCCGGCTGCTTACCTTAAACAACATCTTGAATCTGGGCGGGTAATCGTTTTTTCCCTCAAACTCACTAAGAAAAGCGGAACTGTGACAAGGATAACAAATATTATATCCGTCTTTGTCGCTTCTATTTTATTTCTAAATATTCAAGCCTGAGGAGCTACTTGTTCGCTCCTTTGGCGGTGGAGACGACCGGCTGTTGGTGCTCGGCGGCCAAAACCTTTATATACGAGGTTGGGAGACGTATGCGGGACAGCTAGGGGCCTTGAGCCCCGCTCCGGGTCATTCTTGTTGCAAAGGTTGTCTATTGCAGTCCAACGCGGTAACGCAGCAAGCGTTTTGGGCACCTTATTTGCACCGGGAATGATGCGTGGTGGGTTATTCGATTAGTTGATTTAAGGGCTTGGTTTAAGTCAAATCTTGTTTTATATTTAATATTTTGTTTGTGTTTTCTTTATATTTAATTTAGTATAGCAGCAGTATTATTAATTGACTTCTACTCTGGGGTACTCTGACGGACAGGCTGTTTGTAGGAGTACGAGTAGGTAGGTAGGTAGTCATAACGAAACAAATGGGTACTCGTAAAAATAACAGTTTATTGTTACAAAAAAGTTACAAGCTCACGTTAGCGCGATTCTTACCATTTAACCAGCTACGCTCTGAGCAACTAATAAAAATAACACTAGGAGCAGGCCAACTACAATTGAAATAAAATGGCAATAAGCGCGCAATTGATCAAACTGAAAGCCATTACCATTTATCTATCGTTCAGTCGCTTACAATTATTTATGTCTATGTAATAGTACGTAATAAATACCAATTGAGATGGCATCATGTACATTTTTCGGTACAGTCAAGTTCGAAAATATGTGCACGGACATAGTGATCAAAAAATCTGAACATGACTACAATAGCATACTTAAAGCTTCTCAGATATTTTTACACCTCATTTTTATTTATACAACGACGGTGGCAAACCAGCTTACGGCCTGCCTGATATGGTAAGCAGACACCGTCGCCAATGAAGGCTTCCGATTTATGAACTCTACTGTACCTGCATTGTAGGTTATACTTTTAAAGGTGTGTTTACAAGACCGGTCAACAGACCTATATCAGTTCTCACTCAGCAGGTACGGGTGCCGATGCCGCACCCTAAGGTGTGGGAGGGAAAGACGACGCGTAAGACAAACAGTGTCACAATCGAAGTATCCATGTTTCTTCGACTTAGTCTTTCCCTTACCTCACACGACCTTACAGTTGTGTACCACTCTGAGTAGGTGCTTTTGTTAATGTCTCTTCATTTACAAGAAATTGTTTGTCTGTTAAAATATGTAAGTACCTAATATATTTCTTATTTGGTCCATATTCTTCTCATTGCACTCAGTTTTCTCTTGAACTTTAGTTAGTAAAATTAATTACATAGCTTAGATTTTAGGCACATACTTAGTTCAATCTAGGGCAATTAATATTAATTTGAATCAGGAATTAATTTAGGAGTGTTCAAATACCAATAATTGCTTACATTATCAGTAAATCTAACATTGACACTGCTGGGTATGAGAATAATTACCTACCTACCTAACTCGATTGGGTCACATTTATATTGCGTGTCTATGGTCACCTTCGCGGGCTTTGGATCTGATCAAATGAAGCCTAGCTAGGTGCAATATTGTAGTATCATCACATCTCTAAAACATTGCTATGTCATCTGATATTAAGTTTGTAGGTAACTGATAAAAGGGAGCAGATGCCTAGCGCTAACAAGCACAGCACGCAGGACCGGTCATTGTGGCCCTCTTTGGAAGTGGCTTATGTCCAGCTGTGGACGTCCCTCAGCCGATATGACGATGATGAATAAGTCTGGCTTCCAAATTGACAGCTTATAAAAGGCACAAGTTAATGAATGAATTATTTTTACAATAACGATACTTAAAGGATAAAGTTTTGCAATTTCCTTTACCGCGGTCACATTACATAGCGATGATGTGACGCACACTTTTGAGTAGTACAATGTTATAGTTCAAATATAAAACAATATCACTAATACCTACTACCTACCTCTACCTACCTTGAGCTTATTAAGTCCCTTTTAAAAGCTCAAGCTATGTTTGTTGGAAGCTCACGTAGTGTGGTTAGTTTTGCTCCTTTTGTCATGTCTAAGCAACTTCTTGTGTGATTCAACCAGCATTTAATGAAAAAAGGTCATAAACAAATATTACCCACGTATTAGAAAAACCTTTCGCCGCTAGCTAATTTACATTTAAACGCACAGAGTTTGCACTAACAAACAACAACTTGTGGAATTCTTTGGGGGAGGCCTAGCAGTGGACATCCTTCGGCTGACATGATGATGCAGCATTTTCATATTAAATGATTGTCCCCAAGCCATAGATTTCGGATTAGTGATCTGACCTCGAGATAATTCAAGAGTTACTTGGTTGTACACTCCTTTAAACGCCATTCTCCATGAACGGCAATGACACTTAAACGTCAACTCATTTTCCATAAGAGACAGTGCAGAGCTTGAAGGTGACTGACAACGCACTATCGCCCAACGCTACGATTTCACACCTCTAAGATTATTTTCGAATGTACTTCACAGTGTTCTCTATTTACATTCTCAACCAATATAAACGGCCAGCCTGCAGACGATTTTGTTGAATAAGTGTGAACCGGTAGCGTTGGCCGATCGTCATAATAATAACACCTAAGAAAGTCGTTATTGGCGCCGTAAGCACGACAACATGGAACACCTTTACGTGTTCTTGTAGTTCATAGGGTTAAGGTTACGTGTCTCAAATATAATGATACATCCCTATGCTTACCCTGCCTCAATACTTGACACTTAAAATCTACTTAATGTATAGTCTGACAATAAAGAGTAGAAATTAATTGAGGTCGCCAATGTGCTTTAACGGGCAACATTTATACTAGGACTCGATCGATATTGATACTTGCTTATCATAATAATTAAATTCAAAATAATATTGTACAATATATTCAATATTTTATAGTTATATTTTATATAATTATTAGTTATAAAAATAAATACAAAAATGAAAATAAATGATCTTTTATTGGTTTCGCCCAAATTAATGAATGTCATATATCAAAGTCATTTTTTTTGAGGACGCTCTCTTCTATGCTTTGTGGGCGTTCCGAATTTGCCGTTATTCTTACGTACTTCTTTCATGCACTACTTTCTTTTCAGTACTAATGTACAATGTACATTTTAAAGTTTTAAACATATTTATGATCATATCAATAAGTAGTACTCAAAGTTATTTAGGTATCAGATGACAAGTGTAGTAGTATCTATGTACAAGTGTAACTATTTAGTATTTTAGGTCCTACTACATTTATTTAGTAATATTTAATCTTAACGGGCTATATGTATTAAATCGTTTTACACTGATAAAGTTGCAAACTATACAAATAAAATAATATATAAATTATTTTGTTTGTCTCATTTGCTTTCTTTATGTGATCGAGGAGTAAAATATTAAGAAGTGGCATTTACGCTATATGACATTTCAACAACGAACATTATTTACAATAGCGAAATTACATCCAAATTATGATTATTAACTCAATAGCTGTACATCTTTGCCTTGATTCATAAATATAAAATAAAAATTTTAGTAGTACATACCCGTTATATTAGCAGTTCGTTTGTAAACTTCTTCTAAATCCAGCAATAACAGCAATAACTATCCAGCTTCAAGCTCCGGAAAATCACGTTAAAAACACCCGAGATTTTACTTTCCGTGCTTCACTGCGAATTATTTTATTCATTTTCACTTTATTTAGATATTTTCGTCGAACGAAAACTGGGTAAACAACGGTAATACTTATCAGCAGCAATTCAATGTTTATTTACGGAAACATATTTGACATCTTTCACATGACAGTTGGTGCTGCCATGAAACGTTGTATGTTAGTTCCATTTTATTTAATTTCTACTCTTTATTGTCAGACTATATGTCATACCCACAGACATCAGAGAAAAGCAAATTCGTAGTATTAAGCCAGTGATTTTTCGTATAGTTGTCTCGTTAAATTCTTATGGCCCACCAAAATGAGTTAAGTAGAGTGCGACAGATAGTACGATCATTTTCGGCTGTTAACGAATTGTCTGATGATAAATCCCATATAAACTTAACCCTCGACAACGTTAGTTCAGTACAATTTTCAGTTATGAAGACGGATACACTGCGATGTCACTTGTCTGTCTCTCTCAAGCTTTCTGATTTCTGCATTAGTGAGAATAGATCAGATGTAGTACAGAAATCGTTCAATTTAAATAAGCGGATCTGCTTTACTCATCAGATATAGTCTGTGCCCTGCGGTCATACCTATAGATAGAGATAAACAACCGGTGCCAACTATTGTTTAATAGGGTGTGGAACATCGGGACGTTTACCTTCACACAAGAACAAATGCCGCGCCAAGAAATTTAAAAACGATACAATAGCAATAACAACGAAAAATATAATAAACACGTATTAAATTAATACTTACCTATTCGTAAAGAGCAAAACCACAATCAATTAAAACACCTATTCATATCTTTAGGTATTGCTTTCTTTAGTTCCTTTGTATTTGGTTAATAGGTATTTATTTCATCGCCTATATAGATAGGTACGAGGTGAATCACAGCGTTTTATTGCAGTAGGTTACCTACTTAACTTACTTATTAGAATGAGTCTATCTTAATCCTACGGTATGTACAGTAAAAGCTTAGCGTTGTCACTACTCGCACAAGTGTGTTCTGGTCTGGCAAATGCGTTTGGTGTAGGGAGTTTCTAGGTGGTCGGAGTGGGGGTGGTCTGGAAGGAGCGCACGATGGCCAGCAGAGCCGTGTAGGTGCCGACGACCAGACCGATTATGCCGAAGATGAAGAGCAGCCAGTCCTTGATGCGTCGCAGATGGCCGCCCCCGACCGCGGCCGCGTCGGCCCACGACACGCACATCTCCATGATCGCCGGGAAGCAGATGCCCAGCGCCGACAGGCACAGCGCTCCGAACAGCGAGATGAACAGCCCAAGGCGGGGAATCGAAACCGCGAACACGACTGTACGAACAAATGTTATATTAAATATAATATAAGGCATTTGCTGTAGAACATTGGTTTTCCAGATTCGGGAAATGTTAACAAAATATTACTTAGACGATTGGTTAGCCATATTTTCATCATTTTTACCGGCGCACCTCTTAATAGCGGTACATATTGATAGCGGTTACTAAAACATAAATTATGTGCACCATACTAAACAGAGCTGATATCGAATATTGACGTAATAGTATATTTACCCGACGAGTAATAATAAAAGTACTGGTGGCTCAGTCAGCTGTAGACTTACAAAATTTTGTAATAATAATCGGCCAAGAGCTTGTTGGGCCAGAGGAGAGGGTGGGGGGGGGGTATACTTTTTTTTTTCTGGAGTGAATATTACGAAAATATTCACTTTATAAAAAAGTGTTTGATGAAGACCTCTATTCATTTTGAAAGAACAACAATCAACACCATAGGGTCCATATGATTGAAGCAAAACCCAACAAAACACCCTTAATTTTTTTTTAATTATATTTTACGACTGTCAGTTTTACTGATTTCAATATCCATACCAAATTGCAGCTTTCTAGCACTAACAATCACAGAGCAAAGCCTCGAACAGACAGACGCACAGACAGACAGACGGACATGACGAAACTGTAAGGGTTTTTAGTTTGCTACGGAACCCTAAAAAGCTTTATATAAACGCAATCAAGCATGGTTCAACAAACAAATTCGCATAACAAAGGCATGGTTAGGTTCGGATCGGTTCGGCCGACGCCGGTCGTCGCGTAGTCGTCGTTTACGTCCATAATTATTACGTAGACATAAAGCTTTTTTCTATCGGCTATTGCCGATTCCGCGTCGACAGGTTTGGGGAGACCCTTAGTCAACGACGTTTCGACACGTTTAGGTACAACTTACAAGTAAGAAGGCAGAGGGCGATCCTGAGGGCGTACTCGGACGCGACGAGTTTGGTCTTGGAGGCGTGCGCGTGCAGCAGGCGCGGGCGCAGGTAGCCGCTCCACACCACGTCAACAGGCACGTAGCACTGGAGCCCGTAGCTAATGAAAATGGCCACCGCGAACATCGCTTTTACGCTCGTCGCTAACCTGGAAATGAACTACCCGTTAGAGCCTATATTTAGTCCTAAACTACTCAGAGAATCCTTTTACCATGATTTAAGAATACAAGGTATAGCACTCCGGGGAAAATCAGTAGTGAGGGTGACACAAGCCTACGTCATCACTTGTATCGATGGTCCTGCCGGCGTAAGTGTGAGTTGCTGTATTGCCAGTGTTGTATTATGACACTCTCCGACCCCCAAGACCCCGAAGAGGCTAGACGCCCCGACACGAAGTACAAATCAAAGATGGAAACACTTGAAAAACGAATTGTCTGAAAACATTCAGTTTTAAACTGTACACTTATTTTGAGCCCAGGTGTGGTAACGGCTGGGTTTTTTATGACATGTGGGTAGTACAACGATTTTTTAATACGCTGCGATGTAATTGACCACCAACAATGTTTCCATCAAACCCTCGAATTACAGATAACAAGTTAACATCAACTAAGGTAAACGTATCAATGCCCGACACCTCAATGCCAAATACATGACACCGAACTATCACCTCTTTTGTAATTATATTAGATAGAAGATGCCAAGTGTTGAGTCAGCGACGAGCACTGTTACTTTTACCTTGCCACAACATCGACAATCATTTACTTACCGATTTTCCGTTCTGTTAGCTAAAGTACCAATGGTGACTGCTTTAAAGGAAAGAGTGACAGCCATTTAGAAGAATGTTACTCATATTTAATAGGTACTATTATGCAAGGTAGAACTATCGACATAACATTACCTAACTACCCGTTTTATATAATTACTCACTTATATCAACTACAAGTTTTTTCTGTCAAAGCTATGCAAGATCCTTCTCGTGGGATAGAATTACTTGGCATTATTATATGTATATTATATATATAAATTCCAACTGAAAATGAAAAATTGAAATTCGAACCCGCGATCTCTGGTTGGAAATCATAATTCCGCTAAGTGGTCGTTTCCGCTTGTAAAAATATTTACAGTGAGAATAGGGTAGCACATTGTTACAAACGATTCTCAATGTAACTTGAGACGTTGGAGTGCCGTTTCAGAAGTTGTAGCAACTTTGACGGTAGATGTCGCTACTAGTCTCCCTAAGGCTTAATAAAAAGAGTGAACTGATTGGAAGATTCATCGCCTCGGGATAACCCGCGTAGCTCAGTTGGAAAAAAGCGATGAACGGAGAGATCGCGGGTAAAATCCCGCCCGGGATGATTAATTTTTCCATTTTTCATTTTCGGTTGGAAATCACAATTCCGCTAAGTGGACCGTTTGTAAAAATATTTGCAGTTATAAATATATACCTATATCCCTGAAGTCTGAACGCAGACTGCCATAAAATAAATCAAGCAAGCTTACGTACATTTTAGTTTTTCGCGTTCGTAGTTTACTTCACGTAGGTATATTATTATATCTTCTATGGAAACCTAATTAAATTTTCAATTCACGATAATGACATTTCAAAGGATCAACAAAGTTCGTGTGAATATGGTGGCTTTGGGCTTGGTAACAGTTACACTTTTACATGTCATTTCGAATTTATCATCTGACTTCTGCCTGGAGCTTTCGAATGTTGTCGTTGTCTTTAAAACGATTCACAAAAGTATTTTCCTTACTTTGCGGGTTAACATCAAATTTAAATTACATGCGAATCTTGCAGGCGTGAAAATGGGACAAATAAATAAATAAATAAATATTGGGGGACAATTTTACATAAATCGACCTAGTCCCAAACTAAGCAAAGCTTGTACTATGGGTACCAGACTACGATATACATACTTATGGAGATAAATACATACTTACGAGTAAATACATAGAAAACATCCAAGACCCAAGAATAAATATCCGTGCTAAATGCACAAATAATGCCCTGGCCGGGATTCGAACCCGGGACCTCTAGCTTCGGAGGCAGTGTCACTACCAACTAGGCCAAACAGGCGCGAAAACAAGTTAATCTACATTTTTAACCTCTTCACCGCCACAGCCACAGTATTCCGTAAGTAGTGTCCGCCAAATTTTTTGTAGCAAAAGGCTGAAAAATAACCTTCCATGATAGCACGTAGGTTTCCTTTAAATCGAATTTATGTATGAAGTCAGGGCGTGGTCCTAAATATACTCACTGTACTAAATCTACACACTGTATGTGTCAACGGTGGCGAAAGGATTAAAGTACTAGCAATGTAACTGTATTTACTGTGTAAAGTAGTAGCAACGTAACTGTGTTTACTGTGTAAAGTAGTAGCAATGAAACTGTATTTACTGTGTAAAGTAGTAGCAATGTAACTGTATTTACTGTGTAAAGTAGTAGCAATGTAACTGTATTTACTGTGTAAAGTAGTAGCAATGTAACTGTATTTACTGTGTAAAGTAGTAGCAATGTAACTGTATTTACTGTGTAAAGTAGTAGCAATGTAACTGTATTTACTGTGTAAAGTAGTAGCAATGAAACTGTATTTACTGTGTAAAGTAGTAGCAATGTAACTGTATTTACTGTGTAAAGTAGTAGCAATGTAACTGTATTTACTGTGTAAAGTAGTAGCAATGTAACTGTATTTACTGTGTAAAGTAGTAGCAATGTAACTGTATTTACTGTGTAAAGTAGTAGCAATGTAACTGTATTTACTGTGTAAAGTAGTAGCAACGTAACTGTATTTACTGTGTAAAGTAGTAGCAATGTAACTGTATTTACTGTGTAAAGTAGTAGCAATGTAACTGTATTTACTGTGTAAAGTAGTAGCAATGTAACTGTATTTACTGTGTAAAGTAGTAGCAATGTAACTGTATTTACTGTGTAAAGTAGTAGCAATGTAACTGTATTTACTGTGTAAAGTAGTAGCAATGTAACTGTATTTACTGTGTAAAGTAGTAGCAATGTAACTGTATTTACTGTGTAAAGTAGTAGCAATGTAACTGTATTTACTGTGTAAAGTAGTAGCAACGTAACTGTATTTACTGTGTAAAGTAGTAGCAATGTAACTGTATTTACTGTGTAAAGTAGTAGCAATGTAACTGTATTTACTGTGTAAAGTAGTAGCAATGTAACTGTATTTACTGTGTAAAGTAGTAGCAATGTAACTGTATTTACTGTGTAAAGTAGTAGCAATGTAACTGTATTTACTGTGTAAAGTAGTAGCAATGTAACTGTATTTACTGTGTAAAGTAGTAGCAATGTAACTGTATTTACTGTGTAAAGTAGTAGCAATGTAACTGTATTTACTGTGTAAAGTAGTAGCAACGTAACTGTATTTACTGTGTAAAGTAGTAGCAATGTAACTGTATTTACTGTGTAAAGTAGTAGCAATGTAACTGTATTTACTGTGTAAAGTAGTAGCAACGTAACTGTATTTACTGTGTAAAGTAGTAGCAATGTAACTGTATTTACTGTGTAAAGTAGTAGCAATGTAACTGTATTTACTGTGTAAAGTAGTAGCAATGTAACTGTATTTACTGTGTAAAGTAGTAGCAATGTAACTGTATTTACTGTGTAAAGTAGTAGCAACGTAACTGTATTTACTGTGTAAAGTAGTAGCAATGAAACTGTATTTACTGTGTAAAGTAGTAGCAATGTAACTGTATTTACTGTGTAAAGTAGTAGCAATGTAACTGTATTTACTGTGTAAAGTAGTAGCAACGTAACTGTATTTACTGTGTAAAGTAGTAGCAATGTAACTGTATTTACTGTGTAAAGTAGTAGCAATGTAACTGTATTTACTGTGTAAAGTAGTAGCAACGTAACTGTATTTACTGTGTAAAGTAGTAGCAATGTAACTGTATTTACTGTGTAAAGTAGTAGCAATGTAACTGTATTTACTGTGTAAAGTAGTAGCAACGTAACTGTATTTACTGTGTAAAGTAGTAGCAATGTAACTGTATTTACTGTGTAAAGTAGTAGCAATGTAACTGTATTTACTGTGTAAAGTAGTAGCAATGTAACTGTATTTACTGTGTAAAGTAGTAGCAATGTAACTGTATTTACTGTGTAAAGTAGTAGCAACGTAACTGTATTTACTGTGTAAAGTAGTAGCAATGTAACTGTATTTACTGTGTAAAGTAGTAGCAATGTAACCGTATTTACTGTGTAAAGTAGTAGCAACGTAACTGTATTTACTGTGTAAAGTAGTAGCAATGTAACTGTATTTACTGTGTAAAGTAGTAGCAATGTAACTGTATTTACTGTGTAAAGTAGTAGCAATGTAACTGTATTTACTGTGTAAAGTAGTAGCAACGTAACTGTATTTACTGTGTAAAGTAGTAGCAACGTAACTGTATTTACTGTGTAAAGTAGTAGCAATGTAACTGTATTTACTGTGTAAAGTAGTAGCAACGTAACTGTATTTACTGTGTAAAGTAGTAGCAATGTAACTGTATTTACTGTGTAAAGTAGTAGCAATGTAACTGTATTTACTGTGTAAAGTAGTAGCAACGTAACTGTATTTACTGTGTAAAGTAGTAGCAATGTAACTGTATTTACTGTGTAAAGTAGTAGCAATGTAACTGTATTTACTGTGTAAAGTAGTAGCAATGTAACTGTATTTACTGTGTAAAGTAGTAGCAACGTAACTGTATTTACTGTGTAAAGTAGTAGCAATGTAACTGTATTTACTGTGTAAAGTAGTAGCAATGTAACTGTATTTACTGTGTAAAGTAGTAGCAATGTAACTGTATTTACTGTGTAAAGTAGTAGCAACGTAACTGTATTTACTGTGTAAAGTAGTAGCAATGAAACTGTATTTACTGTGTAAAGTAGTAGCAATGTAACTGTATTTACTGTGTAAAGTAGTAGCAATGTAACTGTATTTACTGTGTAAAGTAGTAGCAATGTAACTGTATTTACTGTGTAAAGTAGTAGCAATGAAACTGTATTTACTGTGTAAAGTAGTAGCAATGAAACTGTATTTACTGTGTAAAGTAGTAGCAATGTAACTGTATTTACTGTGTAAAGTAGTAGCAATGTAACTGTATTTACTGTGTAAAGTAGTAGCAATGTAACTGTATTTACTGTGTAAAGTTTGGTTACATCTGGTACGTCATATACTGACAAAGATATCACTGTGAATATAAATATTGGGGGACAATCTTACACAAATCGACCTAGTCCCAACTTAAGCAAAGCTTGTACTAGACGACGATATAAATACATATATAGATAAATACATACCTACTCAAATACAAAGGGAACATCCAAGGCCCAAGAACAAAATCAGTGCTAAATGCACAAATAATGCCCTGGCCGGGATTCGAACCCGACTAAACAGGTCATCTAAACTAGGCTAAACTAAACTCAAATATCACTGTGACATTGACATTCCATGGTAGATTTGATGAGATGTATTTAAGACGCAGGTTATACCTAAATTAAGACATCGGCGTGCCTATACATTGCTGAACTATCAGCAAAGAACTATCATTGTGGTGTGTTAATAAAGTAGGTACTGACCATTGGTCATGAGGCAGGTCGAGTGTGACCGAGTCGCTGCACTTTTCGACGCAGAACACGTAGCCGATGGCACCGACGGCGATGTACAGCAGCACGATGAACGTCATGCCCACGTTGAGGACGCCCAACGGCTTGCCGAACGACTTCGGCGTCTTCATGTTGTTCTCCAACGCGATCACCTGTCCGGAGACGAACATGCTCATGGTGTGTTCTCAATACAGGCTCCGCTCCCCTATACAACGCGTCATGTATCAGCATACGCTATTAACTACATTCAAAGAGCAAAGAAAACGTGTACATTTAGGCATAGAAATTTATAATCTCCTTAACATCTATTCCAAATTAATATTCTCAGTGATCATCTTCGCGTACATATGTAACGCATTTTCCTTTACAGTTACGTGTTTGTACATAAGTAGTGAATAATTCTTTACCATCGGGTCAACTCGGAATACAACTACACCCGAAGTGGTTATAATTTATCGCATTTTAATTTATCGTGTTCAATGATAGGCAAGTTCATGTCTGTTAATGTGAAGCTTTTTCAGTCAAATGTCACAATGAAAACATGCAACATTTTGCCTACTCCGAACTTCAAAAATTGAACTTCGTGTCGGGCCGTCCCTTTCACTCTCATGTTATACACTATATGAAGGAAAGGGACGGCACGATACCAAGATCGATTTACGAAGTTCCAAAAGCCGATAGGAAAGCATTATATTCACTACAACATCTGTAAGCTATCTATAATCAATACCTAGGATACAATGTCAAATTGCGTCTCTGTATTGTACCTAGGTACAATTACCTAGGTAAGTACTTAAATTCACCATGGTGGACATATTGGGCATATTGGCAGGAAATAAGATTTGGCACGTAGATGAATAAATCTATATTATGCGACGAGCAAGTGCAATACGTGTTACGCATAGGCTTAGATAACTACAAAAATACTATTTACAGTACATATGGTGCTACTTTACCGCACGAGTGCGGTAATCAGCAGATTACGTGCATATGTCGAAACTTTAAAGAGCCATATGTACTGTAAAACGTTGTACGATACACGTGTGAATAGGTAATTCGCAACTCGTGTCGATTTAAAACACTCCCTTCGGTCGTGTTTTAATTTATCACCACTCGTTGCGAATTTCCTATTCTCTGCACTTGTATCGTAATGTACTATTATTGCTCAGCGGTACATATTCATATTTATATTGTATTATGTATAAAAACTCGCGTAGCTAATACTTACCACCCCCACAGCAGTAAGCGCGAAGAGTATTGTTCCGAAAAACAAAGGGAATGTATAAATGGAACCCCAGAGGTCTAAAGGCGTCTTAGACTTCTTCTCGGTCCCCAGCAAGTAGTACACCACAATTCCAAGGCCGACGAAAGTGATAAGGTTAGCAAGCGTAGAAAACGGCGCCAGGATCTTCAAGTTAGGAATGCAGTTAAATGCAATCAAAGGGCCTAGGATAATCAGCATGTGCAGTTTGACATCCATCACGTAGTGCGGGTCGACCATCTGAAAAACAGAGACGTCATCATACTTGTGCTACTTGTAGGACTAATGATGAATATTGACGCCTTAATGATCCAAAGGGCACTGGCTGACCCGTGCGGCGGCTAGGAGACGCCCACTTAAGTGCCGTCAATGCGGTGGCCTCGCTTTAAACGGTTGCATATGGAACATATTCATTCCTGACGTGTAATGGACACTTCACGAGAAATACGTCTTAAAAATATATTATGTGTTACCTATTCGTATCATTTGATGCCGAAATAATAAATTGTTGTAGCCGCTTGCATATGTCGGCCTGTTTAGCCTAGTTGGTAGTGACACTGCCTACGAAGCTGGAGGTCCCGGGTTTGAATACTGGTAAGGGCATTTGTTTCTGAGGTGAGCAAAAACATTTGTTCGTAAGACTGTGATGTTTTCTATGTATTAAAGTATTTATATATTAAGTGTGTCGTCTTATAGCTAGCCCCCATAACACAAGCCTTATTTAGCTTACTATGGGACTAGAACGATTTGGGAAAATAAATGTCCCCCTATTATTTATTTTTATTTTATTTATTTAGGTCGATACTTATATTTTAGGTGAGTCTTATAGCATACCGAAAGAACAACAGCTTGAAGTCAAACTACCGAGCTCTTCTAAACATGAATGCTCACTAATGAATCGCGGCCACTGTGCCCTCTTCGGGCTTTCAATCTCTAACACTAATAAATCGAGGGCGGGCAGTCGAAAAAAATAAAATAGGTACCGCTTTAATATTCTCCGCAATGAAGACGATATAAACACAGCATATGCCGAGTTGATAGACCACAAGGAAGATGTCTACAGCGAGCGCGGAGGGGCGCGCCAGGACGCGAAGCATCGGCGGCCCGCGCGTCAGCGCCGCGGACATTGACTCAGGGTACGTCAGCAGCGGCACGCGTAGCCGCTTGCACATGTCGTATTGAGACCGCACCTGTGAAGGTACATGTTCTCATGTCTTCGCACCAGGAGGTGGCTCACTCTTAATTACGCTAGGGACGAAATATATAATACTTAACATTAGCTAACACATTTAATTTCAATTACGTTATGCGCTACGGCATGGCTACGAAAGATTAAGCAAAAAAAAAATAATCACGGTGGAAGCAATAACATACTAGGACATGTAAACAGTAGGTGCAGAGCGCGCCGACAATGATGGTGGAGATGATGCCAGTGATGAGTCCCGAGCGGGCAAACGCCTGAGGCATAGCCAGGATGCCCGTGCCAAGACTGCATTTCAACAGATGAACTAGGGTCTCGAAGTCACTGCGGTACGAACATTTCAAAGTGTTAACACCATTCTAATTTATCTACTTACTCGTATTCATATTATCATCAATATCAGGGGTCAACCTCTCGTTTCCGATTCCATTGTATCAATGTTTTAGCTCGTTTTCTGACACCCGGTAGCTTGGCGCGTAGAAGCGATCGCTCGATACACATTGATACCATATTGGAATGCAAAATTAAAGTGAATGCTTGAATTGATTGACCTTGCTAAGAGGTTCTTATTTCGGAATGTTTCAATATTAAAATTATTCATACAAAATATTGCTCGTTGAAAACTGTAGGCGTTCCTCGCTTGCCTTTCATAGCTCATAATTTAGTTCGGCTATCTTTACCAAAAGAGTTTTACTAAAGGTACGTTGACTGTACAAATCAAGTAAGTAATTTAAGCCTGATCGAATGAAATTTAAAGAAGCAAACTCACTTTGTGGGTCTGTTCACTTGACGATGTTCGTGGGGATCGTAGTCGTCGTCCTCGGCGAAACTGGCCGGCACGCCATCTCTGGAAATAGGTACAAGTGGCACAACTTACACTCAGATATCGAGGTCATCGTGTGGAGTAGGAATAGGACAAACTATTTCTAGATCACCTGCGCTATTTGTTAACTAGGCAAATGCCACGTCTGGGTTGCTATTAGCACTCATGCCGGGGATATGTCAAATTTTGCCCACACATCACATGTGAAAACTTGAATAAGCCATTATTACCCAATGCTAATTATATGAATGGTAATATAGGTAGTAGTTTTTCTACTCCAGCATTACAATTAAATGACTGACAGCAGTATTAAAACAATAAACTTTTTATGCACAAATTCATTATCATTACTCGTATACCTACTTAATGCAACGGTCTGATTAAAAAAAATATTTTTTTTTAATTACTCGTAAGTGAAAATTAATAGTTTAATACTTTTAAGGATGTACTGATACCGTCGTCACAGTATGGCTTTTTTTTTGGGAAAGTTTAATAGGAGTCTTAATCCGTGACCTACATTTTCCAGTTACGACGACATATTTTTTTTGTATGAAAAGTATAGTATATAATATATATATAAAGGCTTCATGGGCTGATTCTAAACATGTACCACACCATTAGATTTCAGCCAGTGGTTTCGTAAAATTAGGTAT
The DNA here is from genome assembly GCA_905163555.1 of Notocelia uddmanniana. Lineage (NCBI taxonomy): Eukaryota > Metazoa > Arthropoda > Insecta > Lepidoptera > Tortricidae > Notocelia > Notocelia uddmanniana. The sequence goes on along the minus strand of LR991052.1, from coordinate 39,402,077 downwards.
CGTTTTCAAAACACTCCAAATTTGGGCTTTGGCTGACAGCGGACGGCAATTTTTTTTCCCAAAATTTCAATCCCAATTTTTCCAATTTTTTATTTTGCGCCAAATGACACTTTATATCTTCACATCTTAAGTACTGAAAGGCTTTCGGAAAATATTCATGCTATACATTACATTTCATTAGACGTGAGGATACGAGTATTAACGAGTCAAACAGCGTTTTGTTTTAGAAAAAAAAACCATTCAGCCATTCGCGTGGATGTAAGAAATAAATTCAGCCGTTCCCTGTAGGGATGAGCCCAAAATTGTGTTTCTGGAAATGATTTCATATTTTTAGAAACCACTGACAAAAGGTAAAACGATATTGTATATTGGAACCAGTTCATGAAGCCCTTTGATTTCATACGCCACTCGATAGGTTTGAAGAATAACAGTTTTTATTTTAATTCATAATTGACGTCATACTTAGTTGGAAAATGAACCAGATGACGGATGACCACCCAATTCTAAAATACTTAGGTACTAAGACTTTTACTAAACACTCTAGAAAAAATGTCTCCATACACGAACGTCCTTACAGGTTACAGGAAGTCAGGTCCTGGGCTAATAAGCTTGATATGCTGTGCTCGTCGACCGCGGAACTTGGATGATGGTAGAGTTCGATGGAACTTTATCAAAAAAGTTTACCGATAAAAATGCAGTAGTAAAGTTGGCGTACACGCATCTGACCAGGAACGCCAAATGCCAGTTAGACAAAAACCCAGAAAAACCGAAAGGCAAAATATTATAGCGAGCGAAGAAAAGGGGCGTGTTATGTAGAATTGCGACCCTACAGCGTGCGAGCAGCGCGAGAAACTTAATTTTTTTTTACTAATAACAGTATCCTTTCAATTCTAACCTAATAATATTTTTCGAAATTGGACAGTTTTTTGCTTAATCTAAGTTAGTAAAGTAGGTAACCGTAACCACAAGCAAACCAACTCATCTCGAATTTTCTTATGACAATTTGAGCTTTTGGTTTTCTGTGTTTCTGGCTTTCTGCGTTTCTGGCATTTCAGGTTGTAGCTTTTTGTCTAACTAGAATTAATTAAGTAAGAAAATACAACATTCACGTATATTTACATAATTGACGAATAATCTGATTGTGATGGGTTATATTAAACTCACTTGGCTGGCTCAGCTACCGGCTGCAAATGTACGGTTTCTGTCTTCTCCTCCATGGCGGCCGTAGCGCCTGCAACCGATGTATAATCGAAATTACAAATCAATAAAGCTAACTGGCTGGATGCGTGCACTTAACGACAAATATGTCGGGTGAGTGTGGTCGGATTGTGGAGGCGGTAGCAGGGTACGATAATGGGTTCAGGATGTCCCCCATCGAGCACTAGCCGTAGTCAGTTGCGCTAGTTAGCGTCATTGGCGTGTACCTACACTATTCACAGATAGCCTCATTGAACGAAGTGTTCGCGAGGAACGGTTGGAGTAGGAGGTGAACCTTCGGTTGACGCAATGCTCTCAATTGATCCGTTCTTTGCACTGACTGAAGGTAATGTCACAGGATCGACTGTTCATTATTTAAGAGCCAGATTTCACGCATTTGTGCTCGGAATGTCTTGCAAGCGCCGTAAATAACTAGGAACTGGCGGACATCAGCCGTGTGTTATTTTACACGAACCGTTTGGAGCCACTTTTGACCCCTCAATAACTCCAAATCTATTTAACATAAAAAAAAAATTGATGCATGTATGTTTGTATGTATGTATGATGCATGTATCTTTCAGAACAACTAGAACCCCAAATTTCATAAATATAGGTAAAATTGTTATTTGCCAAGTCTGGCATTTTCTTAAATATCCAACAGCTTTCATGGTATTATAATATACTACATAGAAAACTGCCAAGTTAAGGCTCAAAATGCATTAAGCCGCAGTAAATTAGTTTTACTGAAAACAATCTAGTGCCAGACTTGGCACCTTTTCATTACGGAACTTGGCACCATTTATTTTGTCGGTGAAGACGAAAACCACGCATCGCATATTGAACTTGGCTGCCATTTTTAGTTATTGATGGGATAAGCAAATCAAATTATGATAATGTCGGTTTAGCTACTTTTACTCCAATTGGTCGTAAAACATTAAAGATGGGGCAACATAGGTACACAGAAAAAACTTGGTCAAAAACCCATAGCTGCCCGGCTAGTATAATAGCTTATACCGTCACGTTATATGGCCAAAATGTACTGAAACGTCACATATAACGTGACGGTATAAGCTATCATACTAGCCGGGCTGGTGTAGAACACTCCAATTTATAAGTCATGTATAAGTATAAGTAAGACACGCTGTCCCACGTTGGCGGTGCCGTCTTTTACGTAATAGACGGACTACTGACCGTCGGAGAGCTATACAGTCAATATCTCGTGATCTCGACGGTTACTGGATCGATTATTAGGTGTGACGAAAACCATAGAAACAACATAACGTAAAATTGAATTTAAAATATCGATTTTTATTAAACCGGAGTTATTACTTACTATATTGTGTTTGGGTCGAATTTTCGAACGATCGAAAAACTTAGGAACATCCTATCGAAATTTGGCCTCCGACTGTCAATATTTTTATAGGATAATTCACAAGGCTTCTCGCTAGTGCTCAATTGATCAGTGGTTTTGCTCAATTTCTCCTCTTGTCGTCAGAGAAACACATTCTATGCACACTGTTCTGCAAGATTCGGTACGGGCCCGCGAATCACGGTAATTAAAACGTTATCATTCAAGTGTACGTTTATTCCATGTTATTCGATACCACGAATATCGCTCATACGTAAATGATCAATTCAACTTTGTGTCGATCGAGCAAATATTCTCTATGTCAATAACCTCTTCTTTATAATTGGACTGAAATAATTTTGACGCAACGAATATTCGATCCAGTAATCGTCCAAACAACAACCATCGGCTGTGTCGCTCTCTGACTGTCGGTAGTCTAGATTATAACTTTCACACAGCGGCGCTGGTTTTTTGATGTTAAGAACACCTATTACTGTCGACACAACTAAGTTGAGGGTTAAAAATCTTAACTTTTCCGCATGTTAAATACGGAAGGCACCAAGCGGGCCCTTATTATTAAATAATTTGGTGGAAATACATGAGGTACAACTGTAATTTTTTTTTAAAGAGAAGGGGGAGTGAATAAAAAGTGGAAAGCGCAAGTGGCCGAATGTAATTGTTAGCTAAGGATATTAGAACGAACTAATGAGTGAAAGATTACTGCTTGATTTGAACCGCTTACCTATTAATATACTTACTATTAAATAATCATCATCACTACATAGTATAAAACAAAGTCGCTTCCCGCTGTCTGTCCCTATGCATGCTTAAATCTTTAAAACTACGCAACGGATTTTGATGCGGTTTTTTTTATAGATAGAATGATTCAAGAGGAAGGTTTATATGTATAATACATGCATAATATAGTAGAGAAACTCTGATAATTTTAGAGGTTTCTAATGAGATGTCGTAAATAAACACTATTTTGCGGTTTCATTGCAAACGCTGGCTGAACCTTACGAAATAGATCAAAATAATGTACTACAGTATTGTACACTTTAAAAAGATATACAAAAACGTCCGGGATGTTATAATATGTCTATCTCTTAGGGATAACCCAGAAAAACCATTTTTTACGTTACTTTTTACGAGAAATAATGGCTTATTTACGAAGCGATTTTAAGCAATACAGCATTAATCCTTATCCAATTTTAAGTACCTAAATACATTGTGCATTTAATACAGATCAATAGGTGCCTCTCTTATTATGAGATGAATGGCTGAAGAGCGAGAATAAAAGAGAGGTTTCTGTATAGATTTAAGACTATCTAATAATTATATATGTATATGTATTTAAAAACAATCACTGTTACAAGTGTAATTGGTTGATACCGTTCTTGTAAATAATAATAAATAAAAATAAAGAAATGGCCCTTTACAGCATGTAATATTAATAAATATTTTTAAAGATATTACAGAAAAAAATGCAGGGACATAGCGGTTGCGACGGTACCGACCGGGTTGTATATAAAGAGACATTCTGTAGTTTACTTCAAGATTCGACTTCAAGATTTTAAAAGAGGAGGTTCTCAATTCGGTTGTTCTTTTTTTTATTAATTTTTGTTACTCCATCCTGTCTGAATCGATTTTAATTTTTTTTTTATTGTAAATATATATATATATCCAAGTTGGTCATGGTTTTGTCAAAACGCAGTTCTTATGATGGGACCCATGAGGAATCGAGGGAACTCCTCAAATCTTAAAGGCAAACATATAGTTTATCAAAAAAAGAAGCATTTTCTTACAAAAATGTGACATTTGATGAAGTGGAACTGCTGGTGATGATCAGAACAGAACTCTTCAACGACGAAAAGTTCACGTTTGGCGATTTGTCCTCCTAGCTGTGTTTGTTAAGTAAGTTCTATTTTCACGATTATTTTTTGTCATGCTCGAGTTCTGATGATGGAATCCATGAGGAATCGAGGGAACTCCTCAAATGTGAAAGGCACATATAGGTAGTGATTTTAGTATTTTCATGAACTAATCAAGCATCTTCATTAAAAAAAGTGACATTTGATGAAGTGAAACTGCTGATAATGATCAGTACAGAATTCTTCAACGACGCATAGTTCAGGTTTGGCGAAATGCTCTCTTTGATGTGTTTGTTAAGCAAGTTAGATTTTCAAGACATATTTTTGTCAAGCTTGCGTTCTGATGGAGGATTCCATGAGGAATTTAGGGTTCTTAGTCTTCTACCATTATAAACATATTTATAGCCATTTTTATTTCATTGTATGGAATCTAAGAGTGCACCATCTAAGTATAATATATCTTTCACCGGCCTCCCCTATTGACGTAAGTTTTTTTTCTTAAAAATATTATATCAGCATTATAACCTTACGAAGCCGGGGCGGGTCGCTAGTATAGTATATAATTACATTATTTCGGAACCACATTACATTGTTACATTGTTTTGTGTTGTGTTTGTTGTATTGGATGCATTGGATGCCAGTGGCGCAGAGGGCCTACTTTGAAAATCGAACTTCGTATCGTGCCGTCCCTTTCCGTCATATAGTATATAACACGAGAGTGAAAAGGATGGCACAACACGAAATTCGATTTTCGAAGTAAGACTCTTTAGAGGACGCCTATTTCCAGCAGTGGACGTCCTTCAGGTGATACGATGATGACGAATTTAAAATTGTTATAATATTTATAATAGAATTGATTTTATAGAATACATATTGTGAATTTTAACGTGTAATATTAATATTACTTATGAATAAAACAATATATCTTAACGCAATTCAAGAGAAAGCTTCATGCTTGATGACAAAGATGATGTCTATTATGCAGTACGAGTAATATTGCTCTTAGGACTTACGTTAGTGTATTATTACTAATAAGATAACTTTTTTTAGTATTAGCCCTTGATTAAGTGACCGCACATACCATCTATCTGAGCCGCACCGCAAACACGTGATAAGGCAGTGGCGCGCGGCACAAACACGTGCACTAATATTAATATCGTGATGGATAAGTATGGCTGATGCGAACACTTATGGTTTTTTATAGATTAACTTATAATACATTTAAATAAATAAGAATAAATAAACTAAATAAATATTAGGGGACATATTTTAACACAAATCGAACTAGTCGTATAGTAAGCTCATTAAGGCTAGTGTTTTGGGTACTAGACGACGATATATTTAATAAATGTATACTTAAATACAATAGAAAACATCCAAGTCTCAGGAACAAATTAATGTTTTTGCTTAGCACCTAAACAAATGCCCTTATCGGGATTTAAACCCGGGACCCGCAACTTCGTAGGCAGTGTCACCAACTAGGCTAAACAGGCCGACAAATACATACAACTTTTAGATAGGCTATCTGTCTCTCTCCGTGTGTACCCATTAGATAGAGACAGATATTCTATCTAGCGCGCGATATAGCTCGCGCGCCGTCTTGTGCTAGCTGTGCACTGCACATGTACCTACTATGATGTCATGATGCTATGTATTGCTCTCAATATGCATTGTTCATATTAAATGTTACAGACACATTTATGGAATCTCGTTTGAGCTTCATTCCCTGTCAGTTACGTACTGAAGTAGTTTTTGCCAGCCAATTGTCAGCTTTTCGGTCACACTTGGTATGACGTACCATTAAAAAACTATGGATACCGTTTTCGTTAGTAATGAACATGACTTCATATAATTTGGTGTTATTCTTATGAGTATTCACATTTTATATAATGTAACGTCCTTATTTTACGCAATGGACATAAGATTATAAATAATTAAGTGACATACATTATCACAGCATCGCCTAATAAAATAGAACACGCCTCTCTACTTTATCTATCTGTCAACATTTAATATAACCTTTAATCTATGTGCATGAATCAGTATTATTATCTTGAGTACGTTAATGGTGTTCCGCTTTGTACGATCAAATGGTATTGCAGTAATGTACGCACACGATGATTGAAGTCAATGAAGCACTCGCAAGACTAATCAAGCATTATTTAAAGAAGGCGTTCCGACACGACGGACTTCGTTCTGAAATTATCTTTACTGATATTGTACTTTTAAACATAAACGAGTAAACTCTGGAATTTATTTGATGTGTTAAATCGCCGTAATCTATGAGAATAATTTACCTCGTGTGTTCATAAGTTTTGAGCCAATATTATTTTGAATAACTCAATTACAGAAAATATTTCTGTCAAGGTTGTTATTTTCATAGAATCACTGTACTGATAAAAAATATAGATAAAATATAGATAGAGCGCTCGTGGCCCAGCGGCGCCCGCGTACCGCGTGCGGTATGCGAGGTTAAGCAATGTGGGCGCAGGTCAGTTCTTGGATGGGTGACCGCTTTGATTGGTTACTAACTGAGCGCTCTCGTGCTTTGGAAGGCACGTTAAGCCGTCGATCCCGGCTGCTGTCTATGACAGCAGTCGTTAAGCCAAGTTAGAGGCCTTCGGGCGGCCTGAGAACGTCTAACAGTCAAGTTGCCCACTCATTTGACAAAGGGGGGTCGAAGTTGCACCACGTCCGTAGGGAGTACCCACCGTTACCCTACACGTGACTCCTGGGTGGTGCTAAAAGTGCAACTAAAACTGGCAACCGTACTTGTCTTCTCGAAGATCTCACGGTTCGTAAATTTATGCCATACGATTAAACAAATAAACTGATAAAAAATAGTTTATTTAAATTGGCTTCCAATATTTTTGATTTAAGCCTTTAAATGCGGTGGTCTCTCTAAGGTGCCGGCACGAAACGAAAAACTCCTTTTTCACTGACAAGTTAATGTCTATGGTAGAAAGAAAGTTAAGGTAGCGGAACGACAAATTGTACACCAAAATGTCGATAGATGTTCCAACTACTGCACAGAATGTACGGCAACCTTATCACCCTGCGAGGTTCACGAGACGGTCGATTATTATGTATGAGGTAGCCTTTTCCTTTAATTTTGAATACTAGATGCTCAAACTATGACTTAAAATTATCCATTTACCAGATGGACTAGTGGAATCACTTGTTAAAGTTTATTTGACACGTTTATTTATCAAAATAATTGGTTTTTTGACAAAGTTTTAGAGAACACCGTGACAAAATGAAATTTCATACGAAAACTGGTAAATAAGAAATGTATGTCTTTTATCAGTTAATTAGAAGTAACATTCTTCGAGCCTGGCTCTATACCTATAATTATACTCCTGATTAGTCTTTTTGGACAAAATTAGCTTTTATGAACACACAACTTAGAGCTAAAAACCTGCCGTAAATACTACTCAAAAATAGTTACTCACAAAAGAGTCACTGGAAGAGAAGCAACAGAATCCCTGATGAAAATTGACGTGTCTCGCGGGGTCATTATCTAGGTGTAACCGACGCAATAAATGGCATCTAACATAAAATATTGGAACGCAGTTTAAATAATACCTATGTATGTTTATTAATGAAACTATTGTCAAGTAAAATATTTAACATATATTGAAGTAACATATTAACAAAATATTTATAGGTATATATATATATATATATATATATATATATATATATATATATATATATATATAAACGAAATAATCTAAAAATATTTAGCCATCTCAAAACTAATGAACACATGAGGTAAATTAATAACGCTTTCGTTTTTGATATGAGTGATAATTGATAAAGTGGAAAAACTTATACAATGATTCATTATTGATTGTAAACTAACACGATCGGAAAAATGAAACGCGTATTACAAATATTACAATAGACATTGAGATCGTCGTTTGACATAATTTCGACCGTGAGTCAGAATAAGAAATTTTGCTGTGTTCAACATTTTGGGAGATTTATCAATGGCCTCCTGGGTATGCAAAAAAAAAACACGGTACTACACGGACTGTTTTTTTTAATTCCGTTAATTTTCACTAAGACAAGATCTCCATTTGTAGTATTTCAAAGAGATTTCAGAATTCATTTTCCTAAATTAGCACTTCTAGTGTAGCATAAAAGATTCTTTACAATTAAGTATGTTGATTTTTTAAAAATTCTGTTATCGCAAAAGTTGTCATTTTCTAAATGGCCAGCTACATGATAGATTTAGTGCCCGTCTTAAGATCTCATTGACCGAGCGAGCGAAGCGTCTCCATTTCAGCTTTCGACAATAATTCTTTCGTATGTCTGTCTGTCTGTCCGGATGTTTCTCCTTTACAGGTCGCATTTTTCAACCGATTTTCGTGAAATTTTGTAAGCAGGTTCGATAATTATAAAGAAAAAAATTTCGAGTCAGTTTTTAGAAAACTAAAAGTCTACAGCTCACAGAGATACTAGTTCATTAATTGTTCAGCTTCTTAGACAAAAGTTTAGTTACACATTTGCTTGACATATCATATCATTCAAAACCTAAGTGTACATACGCCAAGGTGACAAATCTGTGTACCTGTTAAGTAGCCGCCTATGTGTGTGTGTGTGTGGTTTTATTGAAGTGCATGTGTCATTCATTCCAATGCAGTTAATACGGTATTTCACTGATAGTCAAATCGACAACTTTGTACGAAACATCATAAATGTTCGGTTATAGATTACGAGAAATAAGACTACTCTTTTGACAGCTGTCATCCCCCCGGACATCCAGGACAAATAATGTCATCATACGTCAAAAATGACATTAATTGTACTGGGATGACAGCTGTCAAAAGACAAGTCTTATTTCTCGTAATCTATAAGTGTGTGGTAAGTGTGCCTAATGACGTCACTATTTTCTATAGTGAAACTGCGACCTTCTATAGTGAAATATTGTATTGAAGTTTGAAAAATTAAATGTGCTACGTCGTTACTATGAGTATACACCGCTATATGCTTGAAGTAAAGGAAATATACAAAAAATCGATGAAAATCGGCGGACTTTACTGCAAAAAGGGATTTGGTCAGCCCTTACAACTATACTTTTTTCTAATAATCTATGTTAATATTCGTACCCGTTTCGAGTTAAAGTTTAGGAAAGACCGCATGGTGAAACACTATTTCATAAGAGAGCTAGTGACATGTGTCACTAATTTAAACATGTAAAAAAAAAGTTTTAATGAAATGAAATGAAATGTTTTATTTGTAAGTACACAGGGATCTTACAATAGTTTTAAGTATCACTATGCTGGGCCGTTAGGCATACAAATATTAGTAGTAATTAATGGAGGATCAGGGTTCTGTTCCATTAACTACAGTCAAACAAATATTCACTTATGGTGTAGTAAGCTTTTTTTACAAGGTGCTCAAATAATTTTCGTTTAAAGCCTTCCATATTTTCTACTTCTACAATGTCTTTTGGTATCTTATTGTAAATTTTTGGGGCCCTTCCGAGAATGCTTTTCCGGTATAAAGCAGTAATTGATAAAATTCCACTTATTTTATATTTAAGGCGCGTACTTCTTAAATTTTGAAATAAATTAAGATTAGATTTAGCAAACATCGCAACCTCAAACACATAAAGGCAGGGAAGAGTTAATATCCGCAACTTCTGAAAACAATGTTTACAGCCCCTTCATGGTCAACTGAGCCCACCGGTCACTGAGCCCGCGGGTTCAGTTGACCACTTTGATTTCTTGGCGGGCAGCCTGACCCGCTTAAATTGTCAATTCAGCCCGTGGGCTAAGTTCACCACTATCTGAACTTATGGGTTAGCTGAACCCGTGGGCTAAGTTTACCACTATCTGAACTTAGGGGTTGGCTGAGGCCGTTGGCTAAGTCACCCAATAACCGAATATCTATCACTTATGGGCCAGTTTCGGAAAAAAGGGGCTGTGACATACACAACGGACAGACAGACAGACAGACATGACAAATCTATAAGGGTTCCGTTTTTTGCATTGGACTACGGGCTAAAATAGGTACAAATTATACTAGAAACGCTGTAACCAGCGATATGATATAGCAACCTTTTCTCAGACCGCGTTATGATGATACACATAACAATGAAAAAAAAAAAGAAAAAACTCAAATAAACCAACGTTATTATGAACGATATGCAATCTCCTTCTAAATAGATCTGAGAGATTGCATAGTAACAAGGTCACTCTAAAGGCCACAGAAAGATGGGTACCAATACAGATACATAATTAATAGTCGATTGTGATTGTCGTACCGAGTTGACCCTTAAGCTGTAGAGATAGATATGGGTATTTTAGCATGCGGGCTGAGTTGACCCTTAAGCGATATATAGTGGTGTACTAAGCCCGCGGGCTGAGTTGACCCTTAAGCGATATATAGTGGTGGACTCAGCCCGCGGGCTGAGTTGTCTGATCAGTGCGGCCCAGTCACCCACGACAAAAATAATATTGTTCAACTGAACCCGCGGGCTCAGTGACCGGAAATGAAATGAAATGAAATGAAATGAAATGAAATGAAATGATTTATTTAAGTATGTGGCAATTGGGTTACATTTTGCGGTTATAATTGCATTTCATTTAGTTGTTTCACCAAATCCTACCTTTTCAGGTGTACATACATTTGGGCTTATATTTAAGGTTAAAAGGAATCATTTAAAAAATCACTGATTTTGTAATAGCATTTCTCTATGAGACAATTCTTAATTATATTCTTAAAGGTTTTTAAGTTGTAACTCTTAAATCTATCAGGTAATTTGTTATAAATTTTGATGCACATGTTAAAAGAATTTTTTGAAGTAAGTGCTAATTTAGCAGCCGGCTTATATAATTTATAATTGTATTGCGCTCGTATTTTACGGGTGCGCAGCTGCTGTACCTCTAAAAATTGGGTTTTGTACTTATGTACAAATACCAAAACTTCCAAAATATAGAGACAAGGGACGGTGAGGATGCCTTTATCCACGAAATATGGTCGACATGATTCCCTACGGCCTATTCCAAAAATTGCTCTTATGCAACGTTTTTGCGTTAGTAACACTTTTTCTTTATCACTGCAATTTCCCCATAAAATGATTCCATAGCGAAAAGTAGAGTTTACATGTCCATGATATGCAACTAAAGCGGCGTCTATCGAGACAGTTTGAGCAATTTTCTTTAGTGCATATGTGAAGCTATTTACTTTGCAACAGACGCTTTCCACGTGTTTCTGCCAGTTGCAGTGACTATCAATGATTATACCAAGAAATTTATTGTGTTGTACTTCTACAATAGGCTTGTTATTATAACAAATATTAAGATTTTGTGCGTCACTTCGGTCAGTATGGAATTGCATGAAACTAGTCTTACTTATATTAACTTTTAAATTATTTTTATGAAGCCAATCAATGGTACGGGATAATGTTCTATTTATGTCATAATTATAATTTGATAATTCATTACATTTAATTATAATTGACGTATCGTCTGCGAGCGGCGAGCTCAGTTGACCATGAAGGGTTTACAGCTGTCTAATTGTTGGACGCCACATAATGAGCGAATACATCTCTTTTGTGCTCTAAAAGTTATTTCCCTATCAACAGAATTGGCCCAAAAGATTATGCCGTACCGTAGTGTCGAGGCTACATAAGGTTGGTAGGCTGTTAAAAGTACTGACTCATTGACAATTTTCCTTAAATTATATAATACATACGAAAATTGATTCAGTTTTTTAACCGACTTCAAGATTTCAAAAGAGGAGGTTATCAATTCGGTTGTATTTTTTTAATGTTTGTTACTCCATAACTCCTTAACCGATTTTAAAAATTCTTTTTTTGATTGTAGGTATATATATCCAAATTGGTCCCGTTTTTGTCAAAACACAGTTCTGATGATGGAATCCATGATGAATTGAGGGAACTCCTCAAATCTTAAAGGCAAATATATAGTGATTTTTGTGTTTTTATCAACAAATCGCTAATTTTCATACAAAAATGTGACATTTGATGAAGTGGAACTGCTGATGATGATCAGAACAGAACTCTTCAACGACGAAAAGTTCACGTTTGGCGATTTGTCCTTTTAGTTGTGTTTGTTAAGCAAGTTCTATTTTCACGATTAATTTTTGACATGCTCGAGTTCTGATGATGGGATCCATTAGGAATCAAGGAAACTCCTCAAATGTGAAAGGCACACTAATAGTGATTTTAGTATTTTCATGAACTAATCAAGCATTTGCATTAAAAAATATGACATTTGATGAAGTGGAACTGCTGATGATGATCAGAATGGAACTCTTCAACGACGCGTAGTTCACGTTTGGCGATTTGTTCTCTTCGTTTAGTTTGTCAAGCAAGCTAGGTTTTCAAGACACATTTTTGTCAAGCTTGAGTTCTGATGAAGGATTCCATGAGGATTTGAGGGTACACTTAGTCTTCTACCATTATAAACATACTTATAGCCATTTTTATTTTATTGTATGGAATTTAAGAGTGCACCATATAAGTATAATAATCTTTCAGCGGGGAGCCCATTGAAGTCGTTTTTTTTTCTTTAAAATTATTACATATATTGTCAATTTGATTTCTCCACGTTATCTACACTTAATCCTAAAAATTTTGTCACATCAGTTTCGTCAATATTCTGTCACTTGTACGATATGTTTAAATTGTGCACATTGTTTGATCTTTGCTTGAATGTCATGATTTTCGTCTTCTCTAAATTGATTCTTAAATTATTATTAGTAAGTTGATCTTTTTAACACAAACTTCTAATTATTACAAATGAATTACACACATCATTCCAATACACACACATCATTACATACATCATTTGAATGACAACATACTTTCAGTAAAGTCCGTGGTATCGCTCCTCCCAGGTCTTCCTGTATAATGAATATAATAGGAAAACTATTATCAGTATCACTCCTAAGTAGACCTTAATAGTAGCTGAACTTCGAACTTAAGACAATGTACTCCCAAAAACAAACTTTGGTACAGTTTCCATTGTTTAAATACTTGGTTGTACACATAGTAAATATACGAGTAAGTTTGTGATCATCTAATTCCGCAAAATGTGACGGATGGACATGGGCAACTAATGGAACCCTCGAATGCGCGTAGCCCGATAAGCATTGGAATGTATCCATAATTCCGAGTAGATAAACCTAACTTTGGCGCACGTTTTTTATGGTTCCGTAGTAAACAAGGAATAGTTTCACCATGTCCTTCCGTCCGACTGTTCGCCAGTGTTCGCGGCTGGACTCAGTAACCGTTATTACTTCTATGATCTGAGGTTATTACTAACTACACAAAGACAAAAACGCTATGATAAAATCTTAAAAAAAACAAGGTATGTACCTCTACACGTAAAGTGGGAACGCATTTTTTTCATGATACATTGTGTGGGGTATTAATTAATTATATAATTTTTAATATAATTTTTTAGTTCAGCAATCCGTTTGCGTGACATTTTTAAAGTACTATTTTTTGTTGAAGTTACGTGTGGCCTTCTCTACCAGCCAAACGGTTGGTAATAGGTATATGAGAAAAAACATGGTAATTAGTTATATTATAAAATTATTTCAAAGGAAAAGCAGCTGAGTAGACATTACTAGTTAACGAGCACCGGCCACATAAATGGTCTGTGTTAACCCTTCAGCCGCCGACGAAACCAATGCTACGTAACCAGTTACGTGTCAAGAATTGTTTTTCTTACTACGACAAAGAAGAGTACGAGTTACGTACAAATACTGTTTTTCTTCCAACGAAATTAGTTTCGTAGCAAGAAAAATAATTTCATACTACAGATAGGTAGAGGTACGACGATATGCGAAGCAAGGAGGAGTGTTAGGAAGAACTGCGACCCGGCCGAAGGGGTGTTAACGAGGAATAGCCGACCTTAAGGAATGTGCCTGGAAAAGCAAACTTTCGTACAATTTACTAATATACTACCTAGGTATTGCAAATATAAGTTTTCTACATTTTATATCCGCATAATGTCACGTGTGGACAGATATGTGCACTTACATTGCGCGTAGCCCGACACGCAATTGGCCGCTTTTTATTAGAAACTTTCGTTAAAGAAAACATGTTTCCCTGAACTCCATTAGGTGCCTATTGTACCCAAACTCTACTACGGACTGCATCATAACATTTCATTCTTCGACTCATGTTACCCATTCATGAATGTTTCCGGTCAAGTGCGCCTTTCATTGAATAAGCCGCAACTTGATTGTTCGCAATAGTTTGAAAATAATCTGCATATTCCGAGTAATATGACGTATGACAACAAAATGAGTCCATTCCCTAATAACGTAACAATGGTCGCGTCTCAGCTATTTGCGGATGGCGGCCTCTGCCGCGGAGTCAGCAGCGAGGCGGGCCATTATCAAGGAAACAGTTTTGGCGATTCGTCCGCTCTCCGTACTTGTCTGTAATACAGCTGGCGTTTTGATGAAATTAAAATCAATAAAAAACATACCTGGGCTACATTTTCAATTAACAAAATGGCTTACTATGGAAATCCGACTATGGCCTTTTCCACAGTAAACAAGGAACCCTTAATAGTTTCGCTATATCCATCCGTTTGTCCGCGGCTTAGCTCAGTAACCATTACTACTAGATTTTTTAGGGTATCTATTCTCCCCTACACGTAAAGCGGATTTTTTTATACAATGATACCCTTGTGGGTTCTCGTTGTATATATAGCTCGTTTCAAATGAACGTGGGTTTTCCTTATCCATTTTTGACCCAGGAATCCATTTGCGTGATTTTGTTGAAGTCAAGTGTATGAAGTGTACCCATATGTCACAGTTGTCATTTTAGGTCCGCATAATGTCACGGGTGGATAGCTACGGAACTCGACATTTTGCGTGGCCCGATACGCACTTGGCTTTTTGTGCGGCACTTTTTAGGATTCCGTACCCAAAGGGTAAAATGGGATCCTATTACTAAGACTCCGTTGTCCGTCCGTCTGTCTGTCCGTCTGTCACCAGGCTGTATCTCATGAACCTTGATGACAGTTGACATTCACAGATGATGTATTTCTGTTGCCGCTATAACAATAAATACTAAAAAACAGAATAAGAAATATATTTAAAGGGGCTCCCATACAACAAACGTGATTTTTGCAGTTTTTATAGATAATAGCCTTGGTCGGTTATTTTGTATTCTGAGGACACCGCGGGATAAGAGTATGTGACAGAAAGGGAAGCACTTGAAACATTACAATATTCTGAGAATCACCCAGCAGTCTCCAGTAGCGCGGTCCCCGCCACAGCTGTTATTTCTGGGAACGAAGGTGTCTGGTGGTGTGATTGTGCCTTGTCGGGTTGACTTCGGTTACTGATGAATGACTGACATTTCCTGAATGTTTACATGCATTGTCTGTTACGTTGTGTGTCGTGTAATATGTAATTGTGTGACATGAAATAATAGCAGACATGTAAATTTGGAATTATAGAGTTTTTTTCTAAAAAAGATGACAATAAAAGCTTGCATAGTGATTCCACCTATGTTCATTTATGAATAGAGGTTTTCGTCAAGCATTTTTTCATAAAGTGAATATTTTCGGAAATAATCACTGTAAAAGGAAAAAAAATATGTCCCGCCACGCCTCTAACTTTTGTACTATGGGTACAAAAAATATGAAAAAAAAACGTGAAATTAAAGCTTAATAAAGACTTTCAATAAAAATTATAGCGGACATGATCAGATAAGCTGTTTTTGAGTTATCGTAAAAAGTCCTCCTTTCTTAGTAAAAGACGTATAAAACGCTGCGAAGGTATTCCCTTTTGCTTGTTACTGTTTTTTTTATTAAGATCATTGGACAACTACGGAACCCTACACTGAGCATGGACCAACAAGCTCTTGTCCGATTTTTAAAAAGAGGCATTTGTATTTCCTTGTTGGTGGATTTCATGACTGAATAATGGCAACTCGCGGTTCAAAAATAAGTGACATACGATTATTATTATTATTTATTATGATTGAATGGCGTAAGTACGTACTATGAAATTTATTAGTCTTATTACAATCATACATCGGGATTAGTTCATGTACGGAATAGGTGTCAGTTCATATACACTTTGACATAACTAGATGGAAAACTGTCACCCCTAATCGTATTCTAATCACCCCTAAGTAATAGGACCTCGTCGCTTTTAACATCATACTGCACATTCCCAAGCCCGTGAAATCAACAAAGTACCAAGCGTCCAGCTATTCATGAGCTCAAATGTACTGTATTTAAAATACGCCATACCTTAGAACCTAAATGGTTGGGTACGGTACGGCTTCAGATAATTTTTCTCCCTCGGACGCTGCGGTTGTGGAATGAGCCAAGGTTGCTGTTAAGTGTGATTAGTTAACGGCGATTGTTAAGGTCGATTAAAAATTACCGTAAAAATACGTTTCTTTAGGAATTAATCCACCTGTAATTTACAAGTTTTATTTCTTTTCTTTATTGTTATAGCGGCAGCAATGCAACTGCCTAATTATTACGGACATTCCGGTTCAAGGGATATAAGCCAGCTGATAGACGGACGGACAGACGGTTTTGGAGCCTAAGTAAAGGTCCAGACACACCGGTGCTTAAAATACGGTGACGGTACGGAATATCAGTGAACGAGAGGGAGAAACTTATGAGTTAAGAACGTCACGCATGAGGCACGTCACTGCGTTTACGGTGCATCAGTGCATTTTAAGCAACGGTGTCGCCGGATCTTGATATAGAAACTTTAAAAACGTTCATGTTCCTATTAAGGTCGTCAGACAAATTCTATGAAACAAGACCTACTTTCAGTTACTACAATTCCACTGATTTCAAAGTTAAATTAAATCAATGTATTTCAACAGATCAGTGCTTGGCACGCCTTCAGCTTCAGACATTTGGGTGCGTACTAGAGTGAGTGAGCGAGTGTAGCGAATTAACCAATTTGCGTCCCATGCAAACTCAATTCATCAATTGGCGCATGCGAGAATAGACCTAGCCCAGTACTAGCTATTACAAATAAAAACATTAACACTATCATAAGGTAACAACGTAAATAAATTCTCCTTATTCCATAAAAATAGGTATATCGAAATTTGATAGGCCGTGTTACCTAGTGACAATCGGGAAAAATACATGGAAAAGCCTATTCTGTATTGAATGGTCGTCATATTATTGAGCGTAATCGGGTTAAGGTTAGTTTGATGGTTTGGGCGCTAGCGGCGCTGCCGAAGCTAGGCGATGGCGCGTGCGCGCTGCGCTTCCCGGCTGCCGGTTCCGGCCACCCCTTCACCCCCGAATGTTACTGACCTGGTTACTAACCGATCACCTCCATACAACATACAAATTACTATCCCTCTCAATTATTTAAGGACGCACATAATAAGCAATGCATTTTATGGATATATTAACGTGCCTTATAATTGTATGTGTTATCAATAAGTATTTGTTGTGAATACGGCCCTCCGGTTGTATAACATGTATTGATGGCAATATTTTTTTTGAACTTGTACTTACATATATTATTTATTACAAATTTATCAACTTATAAGCAGTGGCGGTAAAAAACATAACTAATAAACAAATGACTTACCCGGTTACAATAGTTAAATATTTACAGCACGACTCCTTTCAATCATTAAATACAGGGTACCGGGAACTTGTTACGTAACGTTTATCTTTATTTGCGAAATGTTTGATGGTATTGTCACAAATAAGCAGCAAATTCGTCGTACGAGAGTACACTTGTATTTACATGAGCACACATCGGGGAGAGTGTAATATTTACGTACGTACACCTACCTCGACCGTCGAGCGGCGAGAGACTCGGTGCGCGGCGGCGGGCGGCGCGGCGGCGCGCCGGTGGCGGCCCGGAGCGTCGGCCGGGCACAGGCAGCGGCTACCAAACACAAGACACGTGATTCGTGAAAGCTTAAAACTTACAAACTTTTATTAACCATTATATACAATAAAACGAAGTATATGCGAGTAAAACTGCAAATTATAATTGAGGTCGTCTTCATATATGTAAATGATTACTACCTGGGCGACCGAGCTATGCTCGTATTTTCCCTGGGTATACGAGTTTTTCCGAAGATAAGACCTAGCTTGATATATTTTTCGTTCCCAGAAACACCTATATTGTAAATTTCATTAAAATCGTTAGAGCGGTTTTCGAGATTTCAATTACAAACATTTAAATATATAAATATTGCTCGTTTAATAGTATAGGATAGGATATGAAGACGACCTAAATAATGCGGAAACTTTCGTCATACCAAAGTACGAGTATCTAATTTATACCTCTCTACATATTTGATGTTTAGATTTTTGGACAAGCCTTTATTAGGTACATAATTGCAGGTTGTTAAACAAGGGTTGAAATCCCGCCATTTCAGACGAGATATAGGCGCTCTCACTTCGTTAGTTTGTGTGTTCCTCCTGAAATGGGTGGTTTTACCAGAGTTAAACACACTGCTTTTCATTTAGAATAAGAGGAAACTAAGAAATGCCAAATATGCAACAACATTTTCAAAATCAGTGAAATCCTATCGAATCCATTTTATAATCGTTAGTGTGTGGGTCATTTTGGGAATTGTTGACTGACGTAACGGTGTTTGTGTATGGCCTATTTTCAGGACGTATAGTTCTGTAGAAGTTATAAAAGTTTATAATATATTGAACAAAAGAATGCTTAGATATAATGGATTGTAAAGTATCTTTTTTATTATTACTTCCGTCGCGCAACTTAAAAGACGGATGTTTTAAGTTTAAAATGTGTATCTGTGTCTCTGTCTGTGGTATCGTAGCTCTTAAATGGGTAAACCGATGTCATTACAGTTTTTTTATTTGTTTGCAGGTTTTCCAGCAAGGGTTCTTAGATATGTTTAAAAAAATAATTCAGCCGTTTTTGAGTTATTAAACTTTGAAATGAAAATGTCAGGGGTTTTCCGACTTTTCTAGAAAAAAAAGGTTGTTAATTGCTATTTTAAAATTATCTATTTAAATCCTTATAATTATCATTAAGCTTCACACATTACAACATTGTAATGGTACTCGTAGTATGTGTGGCTGACACGTGGCCCGTGGCTGTATAAGATTGTTGATGATTGAAGATGCGATTGTTTTTTATATAATCTTAGGTAAATATATTTAAGGGTACCTCCCCTACACGTAAAGTGGAGATGATATTGTTGTTTGCTTCTACCCTATGGCTTGGGGTGTTTTTGGATAGCTCTTTCAAAATGAATAGACACCTCGATCTATGCCCCCTCCCCCCCCCCCCCTTCTCGAACTTTTGAACTAAGGATCCAAAAAAATATCAAAAATATTCATAAACGTAAATAATAATAGAGACTTTCAACGAAAACTATAATGGACATAATCAGTTAAGCTGTTTTTGTGTTATCGTAAAAAATCTTCCTTTCTTAGTAAAAGATTTATGAAACACTGTGTAAGTATTAATTTATTAATTATACGTACCCTTTGCTTGTATTTTTTTTAAGTTCATTGGGTAATTACGGTACCCTACACTGAGCTTGGCATGACATGCTCATGACAGTTTTTTATTTGCTATTAGATTTTGTTTAGGCGTATTATTAATAGCTTGAGGTGATTAATAAGAATACGTGAACAAATTCACGGGCTACTCGTAAAGATTAAAATTCAAGTAATCAACCGCAACCAAACATACCATTACGATGGCCTGTTCAGTGGCATCAAGGTTATCCATCCCACGATGAAACCGCGCGCGCGCGCGCGCAGAATGCCGGGGACCGTCGAGCACCCTGCTTTGTCCCGAT
This sequence comes from Notocelia uddmanniana, assembly GCA_905163555.1. NCBI lineage: Eukaryota > Metazoa > Arthropoda > Insecta > Lepidoptera > Tortricidae > Notocelia > Notocelia uddmanniana. Next base: position 39,381,871 of record LR991052.1, on the reverse strand, counting down.
CCTGTGAGGGGTTTACCTGAAATGTCATTAATATTATAAATAATAAATACATTTCTTGCAAGCTAACTTGGTTTGGGCTGAATCTCAAGCATTTATAGCAATTTGAGGTTATTCATGAAAAAAAATATGTATTTATTACATAAAAAGCAATACAAAAGGGGCACAAATCAATAAAAAATAACTAGCGTTAAAGCATTAAATGAAAATACTATTTTATATTAATTACGATGAGTAATTATCTACAGTAAATACAATAAAAACCTAACTTGTTTGGTTTAAATCTCTAAAAAATAGGACGAAACTTAGCCATGTTTGGTAGGTTAAGGCAGAAATACGAAGTCTTCGTATTTCTGCCTTAACCTACTAAAGGAGCAGTCCTGTCATTATATTGGTAAATAAGTATTAAAGAGTTAGCTGTTTCAGTATTAAGTAAATAAAAAACTGTTCGAATGCGGATTTTATTTGTCCTCTTAAGTACACTCTCGTACACTCGACAGCAAATTGATCGATCCACCCAAAGTTAGAAAAATATGTATCCACTAGGGACGTTGCAGAGCTTCGGCTCCGATTCGGAGAAACCGAAAGCTCCATTTCACTTTGCAGCTCCGGTTCCAATATATATATACATCGAAGATTTTATCGGAGCTCGGAAATGCAGCGATCGCGGCATTTGCCTACAAAAACAGATTCCGACCTGTCTCTTCCTTAGTCATTCGTTTGTGTTGTTTTGGGATCGAGGTTGTACTTATTTTTAGAAATTTCTCATCAGTGTTAGTTTGGAAGTACGTAACGTTAAGTCAATAAAGACACGATTACATATTTCTGTAACTTTGTATGGGTCGATCTCTTTGGAGGTCACTGTCATCTTCATCATAATTATGCATCATCATCAGCCATAGTCCGTCCACTGCTGAATTTAGGCCTCATCATTTTGCGCCACAATAATAATCGATTTTGGGCTTTCCCAATTCAGCCACTGCTAGCAATCCTCTTAAGAGGACTCCACGCCCCAGCTGACCTTGAGATTTCACTCCCACTTCTCCGCCTGTTCCGTTTTCCCTGATGTAAACATCGCGGCGACTCGCTAAACGATTTTGCTTAGTTCGATACAGCGTGAGGTCCCAACGCCGAGAACGATGTTCTCATATTAGTGTTATTTAATTGAAACTAAACAAGTCCAAATAAAACAGATTCCGTTTGAATCGAATATCCATACAAAGTGTATGTAGTTTTAGCCAGGATTGATTTCCAGGCTTACATTCAGCATCAAAAGTAACTACGCATATGCAGAGGTCAAAAGCTCTTAATCCCTTAAAATAAAGACTTGAACTTTTCAAATGCGTAGCTACATTTGATGCTGACTGTACATCAAGGTTATTTAGAAATTCTGAGTGAACATCTACTCAGAATTTTTAAGATTCTGATTTTCTTCTCATTGGCCGCAGTGCTTGTGACCGTAGTGTGTGAGCTAATGTGTTCGAGGTTCGATCAAATCAATATTGCATTTGACAGGGTGACTGGTTATTGAATATATTCCTTTTAGAGGATTATCCACCGCGATATCAGCCGAAGGACGTCCACTGCTGGACACAGGCCTCCCCCAATTTTATGAGGGGTTAATGCCATAATCGTCACGCTTGGCATCCGGGTTGGCGATTGCAGTATCTCCATCGCATTCCAGGGATGCTGCGGCCTATCCTTCGGTGGTCTTGGTCTTAGTTTTAGGACATACCCGGGTCCAACGGGTCCAGGACCGTTAAAGGAGTATAGTACAACTCATTTGCAGCAAAAAAGGTCATGATATACCTGTCTGAAAAATATTAGTTTGCGAGATATATTATTGACCATTAAATATTTTTTCCGAAATTGCCGAATTAATTATAACGTGTGTAAGTCTAATACGGGCGAATCTCTTAACGGTGGTTAGTATAGGACAAAGTAAAGGTAATTAGATAACATTTACTTAAAGTTGCAACAATAATTTTGTCCATACAAAATAATTCAGCCCGCAATGTAATGCAAACACGCTCACGTTGTTGTATTGCTAGTGAACATTTGACATTTCGGTACCGCAACCATGTTTACAGTACATTGCTGCTGAGAAATTTAAAAAATAATTATTATGGGGTCGTAATGAACTGTAATTTTAAAAAAACTTTTTAATTCATGATTACACTAATGAATACTATGTCCGATTTAATTTATCGCCCGTATTAGACTTACACACTGTATAAGAAGTTTATTTTTATTAATTCATTACTTTTTATTCATTTTATGATGCCTGCGATAAATGTAAACGATTATATTTCATGGCAAATAACTAAACGAGTAATGCAAAAAATTATGTACCTATATTTAGTAAAAGTCTCATAAAAGGCTAATAAAGTAGTCACTTTGTTAATCGCTTTCTATTTAAGAGTTAAGAGACTCTTGTCGGTGCAGGTCTCTCCAGTCCGTTCTACTTAATACCAGTTCCTTGACTTCTTGATACGACCCGACGTCTGCCTTTTTCTTGATCTGGTCCAAATAACTAATCCTCGGCCTTCCCCTTCCTCTCCTTTCCTCAATTTTCCCCTCCATTATCGTTTGTATTAGATCGTCGTGTCGTATCAAGTGACCTATCTTTTTCCCTCTCCGAGTTTCCATTGTATGAAGTAGACTTCCTCATTGGTGGTGGACTTTTTCTGTCCAGCTTATCCCCTCCATCCTTCGCCAGCACCACATCTCGAACGCCTCAAGCCTTTTTCTGTCCCGTTGGGTCATGGTCCACGTCTCGCAGCCATAAAGTGCAATGCTCCAAATATAAGTTTCTTGGGAGCAGTTAATAATGAATATGTACAACACTAGAAATCAAAGTCCAGTGTTAAAGAGTTAAATTGTCGTTTAGTTACAGCTTATCAATAGAGAAAATGTTTGATCGAACAGGATAATCGACTTTTAATTAGGCTAAAAAATATAATGTCAAATGGTAAAATTGTTAGACGTGAGCCATGCGAATTCTTATGTTGGATGAGAATGATCGGAGGATTGGTCGAGGTGGGCCGATTCCTTAGTCGTCACAGTGCCCTGATATAACACCATTTAATTTTTATCTTTGGGGTCATGAAAAGTCTACATGATGCCTATAAACACAGTGGGCGAACTTTTTATGTAATGAGCTGCGTTCATTATTGTACGCCTAATTAAATAATAATAATAATATACCGAAAATATATCCTGAAGGACGGTACGGTCGACATTTGTCGGGCATTCCGCCGTCCCGGAGAGTCCCTCAGGCATATTATTTCTGGTTGCAGTCATCTTGCTAACGGCGTGTACTTGCACAGACATAACTTGGTGGTCAGGATTATTCACCAGCAGCTTGCTCTTTTACACGGTCTTGTGGACTTCAAAGTGCCGTATTATAAGTACACACCTGCGCCAGTTCTCGAAAATGGTTGTGCAACGCTCTATTGGGATCGATCTGTCATCACGGACAGGACTGTTGTAGCCAACAAGCCTGATATCGTGCTGGCAGATCGATTGAAGCGCCAGGCAGTACTCGTTGATATCACCATCCCCCATGACGAGAACCTCGTGAAAGCTGAGAGGGACAAAGTCAGCAAGTACCTAAACTTGGCACATGAGGTAACCGCCATGTGGGATGTTGATTCAACGATTATTGTCCCGATAGTCGTCTCTGCGAACGGTCTAATTGCGAAGAGTCTCGACCAACATCTCAAGAGACTCTCGCTAGATGGTTGGGTCAGGGGTCAGATACAGAAGTATCTCTCTCTCTGTCGCCCTAACCACCGGTAGTTTAGGCCCCGCCTCGCTGCCGGCGGCACTCTAGGTTAGGTTTTTTATAATGCTTTTATATTTTGTAAGTGTATTATTATATTTTACTTTTATAAATGTTTTGTAAAAAACCTAACTTAAGTTATAAGAAAAATAAAGAGAATAATAATATAATATAGCCTTTTATTTCCCAATCCAAATAAATAAATAATTAACAAAAAAAGAAGACGATAAAAAATTAGAAAATACAATTTTAAAATCACTTATATACAGTCGCTTTTAGCGTTTTTTATTGGGTTTGTCCATTTTTGGACATAGGCCTCCTCCATTTCTCTGTCGGCAGCCAGTCTAGTCCAGGTCACTCCTGCTTGTTCTGCGATGTTGTCTCGCCAACGGCGGCGCGGTCGCCACGGGAACGGGCCGCGGGAGTGCTACCTCTTTCGCTCCATCTGTTATCTTTTGTCCTGGCCGTGTGACCGGCCCATCGCCATTTCAGACGCCTAATTAGGCGTCGAATAATGAACGCAGCTCATTATATTAGAGAACCATCTAACACACAAAAACCGAACTAATAAGAAGAACGCATGTTTGCATAAGAAATCGAATCCAGCGAACCGAACAGAAACATAGGCTCCGTAAAAAACAGATAACAGCTACACAACCACCTCCTTGCTGGAGCTCCTAGGTCCTCCTTGGCTTGGTCTTGGTGCGAGCTCTACTAAATACACACTTCCCAGAATGCTCAATCACGGAACAGGATTATCGGATATTTTGGCTACTTAGGAGAACCTGGGGTTTACATACCAAAATCACCATATGGTTTTACACCGCAGCACAGAATAGTATTGTATAAGTGATATGACTCATATGACCAATAATCCCCTACGGCGCTGTAGTCTCGTGGCAAAGAACTAGACTAACCAAAAATAATCTTCAGCAGTTTCAAACACTAGTTTGTACAGCGGTAACATGCTGCATGAAAACTACACCCACAGCGGCAATGGAGGTACTGCTGGCACAGACTTTTTCCTCTAGATCTGTTCATCCAGCAGGAGGCGGCTTTGGCGGCCATCAGGCTAAAGTTACTTATCCTCTGGGGTGTAACTGATGGGATCTATGCCGAAGTCCTCAAGGAAACTATCATCTACCAACCACTTTGACCACATAAAGTAAAAGTAAGTGAGTACAATTATCTACTAGATTTGACTTTTTTTTGGGACATATGCTGGCCAGCAGCCTTATGGCTTTAGCTGGGGGTCCTGACTGGCTGTGGATTGACGCCTCTTATGGTCTACATTTGGCATAATACCATCCCTACATATAGAGAAAATGTGACCATATTTTTTGTTTCACTGAAGTTGTCGGTTTACTTACCCATGAAAAGTGATTACACTGCTCTTGGAAGGATCTGAATAGTTTTTGCACCAGTTCTCAATACATAAAGCCATTTTAAATTACAGAAAACCTTGTTTTCATCAATCTGATTAGCCGTCCGTCATTCACTGTCATCACGATAAATTAAATCGATTCACAGATATCAAAGTAAAAGTATTATTAATCTAAGAATCAAACTGAAGTCCTGTATCAGGGACTGCACACCAAGGTAGATATTTCGTTGCGCTATTGGCTATGTGCGAAGTAGGTGGTGGGGGTAAGCTAGGCGATCGTAGCGCGCATCATGGCAGAAATGTGTACTTACCGGGGACCACTGTCAAATTTACTTTCACGTTTTCTATTGGTTTCTTAACGGTTTCCTAGGATTCGTTTCGTTTGTATCTATTTATTTATTCTCTTATTTATTTCAATAAAATTTCCAATACGGGGTCTTTCTCGTTTACTAAAGTAAATAAAATATTCATGTGTCATTATTTGACATCTCTCAGTTTTGACATTGTCTCGGGACCTTTGACGTTTGACGTTTCAGACGTGCACATAGCCAATAATGGAGCGGACAGAATACTTCCATGTTTTATTTCCATTGAAATTCCTGTTGGTGTGGTACTAAAAAAACCGGCTAGTTATATACATATTTCCCACATTGTCTATTATGTAGTGTAGGTAGAGAGAGAAGTGTCTCTAATAGACTCTCTATCCATTACACGTATACCTTCTCGTATAGTTTTAGCTTTCTTTTCTTTCTATAACCACTACGATTAACTGTCAAAGTCTTCCGGTGAACTGGTAATCTGCACCTTTCTGTTACCCTTTTTAGGCGCCTTCCTGACTTGTCGATGCGGGGGCGGTACGATATGAGAAAACTGACAGTGTCAACCGATACTAATGCAGTACTGCCCCACTCCTGCGCATGGTATTACTACTGCGCAAACGTATTACTGACAGTATTTCGTCAAGTGAGGAAATCTCACATCGGTAAATTCCAATGACTAAATTCCATAGTCAAAGGTAAATTCACGTCAAACAGCAAAATACCTATGACATATCGCTCCCGCCGCGCCAAATCAGGAAGTCGCCTTACGTCATAGGATGCAAACCGCAGACACGCCACTAAATATGTTTTATGTAAACGTTTCGTATCTTTGTCTATTTCTTCATAAACCTTGATAAATTGACTTGAATTCTAAAGACTGTTATTGAGTTAATCACAGAAAGGCTGACAAACGAGCTGAAAGAGACTGACTTTGACTCGTCTTTCTCTTCACGCCACAGACAGTATCCACCGCTACTATTAACTACATGTTACATATACCTCTTTGCAACGCCTTTCAAAGACTACTATGAATATCTTTTGCTACTAGCAATCCACAAACATCACAAGCCATTATTTTTCTCTATGGTTGTCACATCGGACATTGTCTTCGATATGGGAATTTTAAACGTATAATTTAGTTTGTTTACGTATAAATTTCCGATAAGCAAATAATATAAGTTAAGAGTTGGTTTTACGATAAAAAGGAGCTAAAAAAGCACCATGTTTATTTACGAGTTTATGGGTGGGGTGATGGACGCCGTGACTGGCACAGAGGAGGGAGAGGACGGTAATCCACAGCACATCTGAATTAAATCGATTCGAGGCTAGTTGTGCTCTAATACCTATGTATGTGCGGGTGTCATTGCAGATCCAGAGGCCGCGTACGATCCGCATAAGCATCGTATAGTTGAGAAACCTACCTCGTAAGTATCTCTCCATCCGCAGCCTAATTGGGCTCGACTTGATAAAATTATATTTTACTCAACGGAGCATGAGCATACTTTGTCTTCCTTTGAATAACTTTATAACTTTATATACGTATTTGGTTAAAACACTTTTAACAATGCCACGTCCTTGTGTGGTTTAAAATTTTTATACATCCTAAAGCAGCTGTCCCTAAGCTTTATAATGTCGTTAAGAGACAGAGGGAATAGAATATTATTAAAGTATACATGCAAATATGGTGAGGAAAATGGTTTAATGCCCAACAGTTAGTTTATATTATAGTTTTGCCTGTGGGTTGGATGGTTAGATGATGGATACTTTCATATAACTAGTGCCTACGCTAAATCTTGATATTAGGTGCCAAAGTTCGCTTTAGTACTACCAAGATTTGGCAGTCCCGGAATCCCGGAACCCGGGATCCACTCCGGGTTCCGTTAGGAAACAACCGGGAGAAAAGCTATATAGATTATGATCATCAGGGCTCGTACTTTTCGTGCCGGCTCCATATAGGTTATTTTTTGTAATCAATTAATCATCATTCAGAAATCAATAATCATATTTACATACACTTTTTAGAATTATACCCCTGTTACAATTGCAATTTACCTGTCACATCACAACTTATAAAGTATAACATTAGGCATTACTGCGATTAATACCAGTTATAACCAACAACTAAGTAAACCTCGTCGTCATATAGAGTTTACTTTCATATATAGTTTCAACATTCCTATAATTTGTTATAAAACTTGAATAACTATGAGTTCCTCACCTGCTTATAAATTAAAATTCTAAATAGAAAAATAAATATAATCTTCGGATGCAATAGGCCGTATTTGAAACAGACCATTAAAATGCATGATTAAATGATTGATGATTAAAGATTAATAATTACCATAACACCAACTAGAATCATCCTATATGCAGTGTGACGTAAATTTTACGTCACTGGAACGAAAAGTACGACCCCTGAATGATGATACACGATGTCAGCTTTGGTGCCTACAAATCTATAGATTTTTGGATTTATTCTTGCTCCGAATAGCAGAATCACTATCAAAATACCGGTGAAATATTCGATTTTTTATCTGAAACATTTTGTTCCTAACGGGTCGGGGGTGAAACGAAGTACACCGGGGCAGCTAGTTTTAAATATTTCACATAAGTATTAATAGTTGCAATACGTAAACGATGAATTTCTTTAATAAGATCCTCGCTCCTTAAAGAACGTCGGTTTTGAGCCTGCGCGGGTTTGTAGCCCAGGCCCCAAATACCCATAGGCCCCAAGACGTAATTTCCTATATAAAAAGTGGAACATAATGTTTTTTAGTATATCTGTTCGTTCAAATCCTCTGTTTTCATTTCTCATTTATTATTTATTTCACCTACAGATATTCAGAAACGATGATGCACATGTTGAAAGGCAGTATAGGCGCCGGCGTCCTGGCGATGCCCGACGGTTTTAAACGCATGGGGCTCATCGCGGGCCCCATTGGTCTCATTGCAGTCGGCTCATTCGCCACGTACTGCATTCACATGCTTGTTGGTATTTTTAACGTTATTCACCTACCTACTGTTCATTTAACTATTACTTACCAGTTTACCGAGAATGCCAGTTGAGTTTTAGAGACCGTTGAGAAAGAACCATAATTTTCAATTTGAAATCCAAACATATGAATAATTTGGCAATAGAAACTATATACTCGTTAATGAAACTTGTTCGAAGTATATAACCTTTTAAAAACAACAATCATCATTAAACAAAAATGAGCTACCGCACCGTCCACACTGACTTATTATCTTAAACTAGTCATGAGGATAGTCTGTGTCAAAATACTTTCATTGCCCTCATTCTGTGAAATTGTAGATTGCAGCGCAATACGAGCTGTGTAAACGTGCTAAGAAAGGTTATATGCCGTATTCGCGCTCTATAAGGACCGCGATGTTGTCAGGCCCTGTCTATCTGCAATTTTTGGCTGGAACGTTGAGCAACTTCGTGAGCGGTGTCCTGATCGTCTGGCAGCTTGGACTGTGTTGTGTTTACAGTGTGTTTATCGCAGAGAACGTGAAACAGGTTAGCACAGTTGTTTCTAATTATTCATGTATAGGTACTTGTACCTACTGCGCCAATTATATTTTCAAATCCTTCAGCCAGGCTTCATACAATTACTTAGTACTAGAGCGCTATAGAACCGATGGCTGTTGGGGCGGAAAGGTTCTCGAGTGGTGACCACGCACCTGAAGGCGTAGCGTGAGCAGGCCCCCCACACGGTGGACTGATGACCTGGTGAAGGTCGCGGGTGTCCGCTGGATGCGGGTGGCGCAGGACCGGTCATTGTGGAAGTCTTTGGGGGAGGCCTATGTCCAGCAGTGGACGTCTTTCGGCTGACATGATGATGATGATGATGGAGAGCGCTATAGGCGGGGCTGTGGGGCTCGCATAAGGTGCCGGTGCGACGAAATTGAGGCCTCGTTGACCATTCATTGACTAAATGCATTTCATGTAAGAAAATTTACTCAAGGGCTGACATGAAAGACTTGCTACACTCGCTTGCTGGTCTGTAGTTAGTAAAAAGCTCTTTCTAGAGTTATATAGAATGACGCAAAGTGGGAGTTGTTGCACTTTACTACTTAAGTACTAAGTTATATAGGTACCTACAGCTCTCCAATTCAAACCATTTCTGTTTTGATACTTTAACTTAATATTTTAACGACTGTTTTTAACTCTCAATGTTTCCTTTTTAACCAGAAGCTTTTACTATTAACAGGTATGCGATTACTATGGATACGAATATGCAATACGGATACATATATTGATGGGATTAGGTCCTCTCCTGCTGCTTAATATGGTAAAGAGTCTGAAGCTGCTGTCGCCTCTGTCTTCAATTTCAAACTTGATAACATTGATCGGGCTCATCCTCGTGTTCTTCTACTTAATTGAGGATGACCTGGAACTGGATAGCAGTATGTTGCATCCGAAAAGCCTGATAGATGTCCCCGTGTTTGTCGGTATCACGCTGTTCTCGCTTGAGGCGGTCGGTGTGGTAAGTGATCTGTGCTATCTACTTTTGTGACTATTGAATTTACTGCAAAGTGTAAAATGATTAATTATGGTGATGAAGTGATAGACTTAGGTTTTTTCTTGTCTGACCAGCGCTTTATTACAAAATTGCTAAGCTGGTCTGCATACTTATTATCTTATTTGTGTAATGCTAATACGTCATAAAAGCATAACTGAATCCACTTTTGAACAGGTATTATTTAGAAGTCTTTTTATTTGGCCCTGACTGAAGCTTTATGGGCCAGGCCATGGTCTAAGGAAACAAGGTCTGCTACTCCGGATCGTGACACAAGCCTACGTCACTGTACAGCCTGTACACATACGAACTCACACTACTACCGCCAATCACCGACAGGCTCGATAGCAGTGATGACGTAGGCTTGTGTCACTCGCACAATGAATTTTCCCCGGAGAGGTATACCTTGTAATATTGTATCCCATCAAAAGCCTTTTTAGATAATCTACGGAACTTGGCACCCATTTAGATCTCAATTATTTTATGGGTGAAGATGACAACCATGCATCGCATATTGAACTTGGCTGCCATTTTCGCATTTATGTTTTTGATGGGATATCATTGCTTTTTGTCAAACTTCACCAAATGGTGCTTTCAAGAGCGAATCGCTATAGGTGCACCTTAAATATTTGAAGAGTTCCCTCGATTTCTCTAGGACACTATGATCAGTTTCTTACCTGATAGCTGTGGAACCATCCCTGAAGACCGTCAGTTTCAAACAAAAAAGAATTTTCCAACACAGTTAATAAATGACGGGAGTTCTGAGGTAACAAGCATAAATAATAATAAAAAAAAAACTGAAAAAAATCACTGTTTTCTGAATTATTTTGGCGTACACACAAAACAAAATTTCACCTTTGTAGCTTACCTGGAAGTGAGTTAGGTTTTTGATTTCTAGTCAGAGAAGTCAGTCAGTCAGTCAGCGGTAAAAATGCCGTTTTTTGGACTTTAATATCTCAATAACTATTTCACCTATATTTATGAAATTTGGGGTTCTACTCATTCTTAAGGATTTTAATACATGTACCATATTTCATTTTTTATGTTAAATAGATTTGGAGTTGTTGGAGGGTCAAAAGTGGCTCCAAACGGTTCGTGTAAAATAACACACGGCAGCTGCCCGCCAGTTACTAGGATGAACTTGGCTGGACACGCTGCCGCGTGTCTAGGTCATGGGCTAGGCCTGTTAAAGCGATAGGAATGCGCGATGGCAGTAGCCTGTGGAAGACCAGGGAAAACCTCTGTCACGACCATGTATCGTTAAGTATAAAGATAACTTTGCCCAACCGTATTCCTTTCCAAAGTATTTTTTAAATTAAAATTGCATATGCGTTTAATTAGTGCCTTAATAATGTACACATTTCATCCTCGGAGCTTGACGTGAAGCATCTGGTTCAGTCAAAATCTACCCAATACATCGGAGTTACGATAAAGGAAGCGGATAATACTAAAAGAAAATGTACTGTTTGCGAACAAAACGACGTTACACAAATAAATTATACTACGCAAACCGCAATTACAAATGATTCGTAAAGGTAAACATCTGTGCATGGTCTAATCATTTTTTTTTTATGATACGATGGCCGTTTTGAGAATATGGCATATCGCTCATCATTACAACTCTGACTTTGACATCTAATATAACTATCAAGGAGGGTTTCTATCGAAGTGCTCTACCGATGGTTCGACGCCATGAATGTCCATTGTGCTTTGGTCTCAGGCTGATACTCGTACCTTTGGCTAGACTCCCCTCCTTCCGGTTGCACCAGAAATTGATGGGAACCCAAACATTACGTAAAAAGTTGCTTACACGTAAAAGTATAAATCCGTAACATTTATTCTGAGGCAGCTCAATTGGGTAATCATGAAGAGACCACTTAGATAATATGCTTTGGCAGCATATTACCCGTTGTTTTTTTTTTATTTACATAGGAGTCACTGAATATAGTCTCAAATTAAATTCATAGGCTTGTCCGAACTAAATTTTCTGGACAATCTCTAAGATAAAAAAGTTAACAACATTATATCAGATGAAATGGTTTTAAAACCCGTCAGATCATACCCCCAGAACATTGTCATTAAAAATAATATGCTTGTTAACAGTCCGACTAGGTTTTTTCTGTCTCTATACTTAACGATACGGTATTTAGTTTGCGCTCCAGTGTGATTGGTTGAACTGCTTAACCCTTTAGTGGGTAACGGCAAGATATTTGCCGTGATAGGCGTCACACATTTTTTTCCCAGTGAACACGTTGTTAGTTAGTATAAATTTTAGTTAGTATCTGAGAATATACTCCTACTAATCTATAAAAAAAGCAGAGCCCTTAAATGTTGTTTCATCTTTTGTAAAATTTTAATTCTATATATATTTTTATATTACGTACATTTGAACAAGAATATTTACCTAAAAAAATGTTACGCATGATTTTGTTAATAATATTAATTGCCATATTTCAAATGTTAAACTAATGCTTATGTACGATATAATAACTTATTTAAAAAAAATGCCTACAAACTTCAGTCGTACTAAGAAAATGGGTAATTTATGTCATTCATTGACCGATATGCGATGGTGGCCAACATATTGCCGTCCTTTTTAACTTTGAAATGACTATAGGAGATAAAGATAATCCTCGCTTAAAATTTATAAAAAATAACCTAGATTTTACGTGCTTGCAAAATATTAAATAGTTGCTTTAAAAAAACAATTGGTCAAAGGGTTAACCCGAATTTGGAGTTTCAGCACGACGTCCATAGAGATTTCATGTCAGCTGAAGGAAATCCACTGCTGAACATAGGCCAAAGACAGCCACAATGAGCCGTTCTGCATGGGGGGTAAAATGCCATAATCGCCACGCTTGGCATGTGGGTTGGCGATTGCAGTATCTCCACCGCACTACAAGAATGCTGTTGCCCAACCTATCGATATTTACCGTTAGATTTCCGGTAACGGAAAACAACGTGAGGAAATCCGCGAATGTATCTGCGAAGAAATTCAAGGTGTATGTGAAGTCCTCAACCCGCACGTGCCCAGCGTGCGTGCGACCACTGCCCGTTGCCTCTCATGTAGCGCGTGCCCCGCAGTGGGACACACTCTTTCACTCTTATAAGAATTCATCTACCCAAAATATTGTCGGCTATAAGCATGCTATTTCATCGCAAATATGTTTTATGTTCTTCCTTCGGCTGGTGTTCTTGAATTAAGAAGAATTTTATTGGCTGTTTACATACTTAGTAAAACTGTTTTCAGATTTTAGCATTGGAATACAACATGGAAGATCCCAAGAGGTTTGTGGGATGTGTCGGGCTCTTAAATATCGGCATGGCATTGATATTGAGCTTGTATTGCACAATCGGAGCTTTTGGATACATGAAATACGGAGATAGTATTCAAGCTTCACTTACGCTTAATTTACCTTATAATGAAAAGTAAGGTGTAATTCATTTCTTGTACCAACTTACGCATTGTGACGGCTTTAATATTTCATGATATATATAAATTGCAGAAAAGCTCAAGCGGCAAAAATTCTGTTGGCTATTTCTATAGCAATGTCCCACCCGCTACAAAACTTTGTCGCTTACATTCAAATATGGAATTCATTGAAGAAGAAATATGAAGGGGCGAAAGCGCGCTGTATTGACTTCTCCTTGCGAGTTGTACTCGTCTTAATACCTGGTAAATTTATCACTGTTTTTAACTAACTGGGGTTCACCATCCATTATTGGTTGTATATTATGAATAAAAGAAATAATGCCATTATTGTAGGTTATAGTCATTTTAAGGCTTCCATAAAGCCACAAGTTTTCTGTATGTATAAAGCCAAAGTTTATAAGTACAATTTATCCATAGGTAAATAATATTATAATTTATAATTAATACCAAAAAAACCGGCCTCAAATTAGAACTTCGTCATACCACACACATGTGATTTTCACATAAATATCCTTCCCACTTCACCACATGTACAGTCACACTACTAAGAGATCGTTCGATTTTTGTGCTTTTGGGTGGATTGATCTATTTGTAGTTGTCTTTTTATACTGCTTTCCGATAGCAAATGAGGTGGTTACGACAGAAAATAGCCAAGCCACTTAATATGGGCTGACAATATTTGAGAAGTTCCGTGGGTTTCTCAGGAAACCCATATTCACCTTTAGTTCCTCGTCATAAGTTCCAATTCAAAATTTGTATTTTGAAGAGCATTACACGCTACTTACGTAAACAAAATTTAATCTGAATCTGTGAAGTCCCTACATCATTTAGGAGCTCCATCATATCTGTTCGTGATTTTTATACTCGTATACACATAAATGTCACAAATAGAATGGATTTGGTAAAGAAATGAACACAAATTGTTGTTACATACTGTTTAAATAAATCCCAGTTATAAGGATTACTGCTCTCAGTATAATCAATCTTTTCTAGTAACCAATACAATCCGTTCTTGTTAGGGTACGTGAACGTTTGGCAAACGGTACATAATTACAAATCATATTTTTATTAAATCCTCTCCGCATCATTAAAACGAATTGTTTTAATGAATTATTCTGACGTGACCCGTGATTTTATTATCAAAGCTTTAAAACTCTTTAGGCAAATGCGAGGAGCATGTGAATAGTTAAATAAGAGTACGTTACAATTATGTGCAGTTGGATTGGCAGTATTGGTTCCAAACCTCGGTCCCGTCATTTCGCTGGTGGGCGCGCTGTGCCTGTCACTTCTGGCGCTGGTGTTCCCCGCCATGATCGACCTCTGCCTCTGGTACCCTGACCAATACGGACTACTCAAGTACAAGCTCATCCGTGACATAACGATCATATTCCTTGGATTTTTCGCCTTGGTGTCCGGAGTGTACACTAGTGTATTAGAATTGATAGAAATGTAAATTAATGTATTATTATAAGTTGTGTAAATTACTTGAATGCAAATATTGTTAATATATCACTAGAGTTGGGATGTTTGGTGGCATTCGGGTGAACAAAGAGCAATGGAGTCGTTGGTATATATTTTTGATTGAATGAATGAATTAATAAATGATTGATTAACCAATAATGTATAATTAAATGTATTGGTTCATACAAGTAAATTGATTCATAAAAATTCAATAAAAACATAATATATTGTTGATATGTATAATATTATACCTATTCAAGGTCTTGAACAATTTTTCATTGGAATAAGTTTCAGTATACTACTGATCCTTCAGTTTCAGTATCAGTAGTAGCATATAATATTCATTCGAAATACCTTCTCTTACTACGTCAATATTAATTCTAAGCTAATATGAAACAAATTGCCATGGTACATGCTTTTCATAATCTTGACAATCGTTTAACATCAGAGGAAAATAATGTGCAAGATTTTGAAACTTTAATTCCAGTTGCAAGTTGTTCAAACTCTTGAATACATAAACAAGTGAAATTTATTGAAATGTTATATTATACAATCATCATGGTAATATTTACAGTATTGCATTGCAGTTATCGTCAAAAATTTAGTTAAAATATGTAACTAGTAAAATATGTGATGTATCAACAAACCTAAATTGTTTACACTCTATACACGTTCATACAATATAACGCAATGGTGATATATTATTGGCCGTTACTGTAATATAGATTTATCGTTCAGTTATTCATTTATTTAAATAAAAAATATACAATGGCGACTCCACTGCGTTTCTTGTGCTAAACTGCCACCTGAATCCTAACCCTATATATCACAAGCAATTATTTTACTTGCAGTGTTCATATGTAGCAAGTATGTAAGTTGTAAATATGTTTAAAATTGTGTAGTCAATTATTTTGACATATAATTTACTTATTGTGAAGTACAGTCACCAAAGTCATCTACAATGATACATGACTAGAGAAGGTACTCAAAACTATTTCACATAGGTAAGTAGTGATGGGCAACATCTGAAACATATAATTTTCCCAAATTGTGAATCATTTCAACTGTAAAAAAAACATTTGTAATATTTCTAAACGAAACGTTAGGTATATTCAGCCTCAAAAGTAGTTGCGCATTTGAATAGTTCAAAAGTCGACGTTATTATAAGGGAGTAAGAGCTTTTGACCTCTTCATATGCGTAGCTATTTTTGATGCTAACTGTACCTACATGTTAAATTCCACTTAGTATGTTAGTTTTAAGGATTCTCTTGTGATCGTTTTGTGATGCAATAAATAATAGCCTATTATTTGTATGTCCTTTCCACATCTCGGGACCATGGGGCCCCCGGACCTTGGGAAGACAAATACGGAACCCTAAATCGCACGTATCTGACCTCATTGGAAAGTTGTCGACAGAAAAAGTCTCACCTACCTGGACACCAGTATGGACAGTAAGCTGAGAAGTGGAATCCAATATTGACAGCCAACTGAAAGTATTGAAATGACTATGAATTTGAGTCTGCCTTAACATTAATGGAGCTCCGCCCCGCGATACCTAACGAACCTAACCTACCTTAGACCTGGGGCCGATGTAGATTACTTATAGTTTGACGACCTGTTTAGTCTAGTTGGTAGTAACACTGCCTCTGAAGCTAGAGGTCCCGGATTCGAATCCCGGCCAGGGAAATTATTTGTGCATTTAGCATGGATATTTGTTCTAGGGTCTTGAATGTTTTCTATGTATTTAAGTATGCATAAATCTATATAGATATGTATATCGTCGTCTAGTACCCATAGTAAAAGCTTCGCTTAGTTTGGGACTATAGGTGATCGAATTGGAGATCAAAAATGTAAACATACAATTGTCAATGTCAAAGTGAAATTCCAGGAGTATACAACCTTGTTTTGTAAATGTATGAATTTTAATTAGCAAAATTAATGACAGGGATATAGGGTGGAAATGAAACACTAATTTTTAGGGTTCCGTCGCCAAAATGGCGAAATCAGAACCAAAAAAAAAAATCAAAAATATCAAATATTTATTCTGCAAATAGGCCACAAGGGCACTTTTACAAGTCAAAGCGTGAATTTATACAATTTTAAAAAAAACTGACAATCTTAGTTAATAATAATGATTAAAAAAATATCATCATCATCATCATCATGTCAGCCGAAAGACGTCCACTGCTGGACATAGGCCTCCCCCAAAGACTTCCACAATGACCGGTCCTGCGCCACCCGCATCCAGCGGACACCCGCGACCTTCACCAGGTCATCAGTCCACCGTGTGGGGGGCCTGCCCACGCTACGCCTTCCGGTACGTGGTCGCCACTCGAGAACCTTTCCGCCCCAACGGCCATCGGTTCTACGTGCTATGTGCCCCGCCCACTGCCACTTAAGTTTAGCGATTCGGAGGGCTATATCGGTCACTTTGGTTCTGCTGCGGATGGCCTCATTCCTGATGCGATCACGCAGAGAAACTCCCAACATAGCTCTCTCCATTGCCCTTTGGGTGACTTTGAGCCTTCTTATGAGGCCCATAGTAAGCGACCACGTTTCAGTGCCATATGTCATCACTGGCAACACACACTGGTCAAAGACTTTTGTCTTGAGACACTGCGGAATATTGGACGAAAAGATGTGCCGTAGCTTCCCGAACGCTGCCCAGCCGAGTCGGATTCGACGATTAACCTCTTTCTCGAAGTTGGACCTACCTAACTGGACAGTCTGTCCTAGGTATACGTAATCGTCTACAACTTCGAGCGTAAAGTGTCCGATTGTTAAGGGAGTTGGTGCGACATGGACATTTGACATGATCTTCGTCTTGTCCATGTTCATCCTTAGACCAACTCGCTCGGAGGCTTTACTGAGGTCATTGAGCATTGTACTTAAATCCTCCATGGTCTCAGCCAAGACTACTATATCGTCAGCAAACCGAAGGTGAGTAAGGTAGTCGCCGTTTATGTTGATGCCTAGCCTTCTCCAGTCCAGAGTCTTGAAAACATCCTCCAGTGCAGCGGAGAACAGTTTAGGAGAAATAACATCTCCTTGCCTGACTCCCCGCTGCAACGGAATAGGCTCTGAGTTCTGGTCCTGGAGTCGGACTGACATAGTGGCGTTCTTGTACAAACTTTTCAGCACTTCGATATACCGGTAGTCCACTTGGCACCGCTGGAGAGATTGTAGTACAGCCCAGGTTTCGATCGAATCGAAGGCTTTCTCGTAGTCCACGAACGCTAAAGAGAGGGGCAGGTTATACTCCTCAGTCTTCTGTATAACCTGACGGAGCGTATGGATGTGGTCTACGGTACTAAAGCCTCTTCGGAAACCGGCTTGTTCGGGAGGCTGGAAGTCATCTAGCCTGCGTGCGAGACGGTTCGTAATGACTCTTGAGAACAGCTTATAGACATGGCTCAGAAGTGAGATGGGTCGGTAGTTCTTCAGTAAGGAGTTGTCACCCTTTTTGAAGAACAGCACCACCACACCTCTGTTCCATGCCTTTGGAGTTTTCCCTTCCAGTAAGACGGAGTAGAACAACTTCTGAAGGGCCCTAAGGACCGGTTTTCCACCCGCCTTCAGGAGTTCAGCTGTAATTCCGTCTTCACCGGGTGCCCTGTTGTTCTTCAGCTGCTTAAGAGCCATTCTAATCTCGTACAGGCTGATGTCCGGGATATCTTCGGTATAGTGCCGGGTTAATCTAGCTCTAGGGTCTTCCGCCAGACCAACTTCGGGTCTGCTAGTTGACGTGTATAGCTGTCCATAAAAGCACTCTATCTCACTCAGAAGCTCAGGTTTAGACGAAACGATTCTACCATCCTCAGTTTTTAATCTGGCGAGCTGGCTCTGCCCAATAGACAGATCTCTTGAGAAAACTTTAGAGCCCTTATTCTGCTCGATGGCCTCTTCAATCCGATTTGTATTGAATTGGCGCAGATCGCGGGTAAGGGACTTAGAGACCTGTTTATTGAGCTGCCTATATAATTTCGCATCGGCTGAAGACTGCAGAATCATCTCATTCCTTTCCTCGATGAGCCTCTGAGTGGAGATAGAGAGCCTTTTGGCTCTTTGAGTTCGTTGGGCCTTAAAGAACTTAGACCCAATGCTATGGACAGCTTCCACAAACCCGTCGTTGAATTCGTCCACATCGCCGCCTAGACAATCGAAACGGTTTTGGAGTTCCAGCTGAAAGCTCTCGGGGTTTTGGATTTGGACTGCTGCTGGACGGAGCGTGGACTTCATCAGTCGAGAGCGCTCTAGCTTGACGCATATATTCAATGTGCCTCTTACCAAACGATGATCACTTCCGGTTTTAACCGCATTGATCACAGAGACATCACTGAATATATGCCTCTTCGTCGACATGATGAAGTCAATCTCGTTTTTTGTTGCACCGTCGGGACTCATCCAGGTCCATTTCCTGTGCTCGCGTTTCTTGAAGAAGGAGTTCATCATGTAGAGTCCCTCCTTCTCCAAGAAACCAGCCAGTAGTTGGCCCCGGTGGTTCCGACTTCCAACTCCAAATTGCCCCACTCTCGGCTCTTCGCCGTCTCTCTTGCCCAGTTTTGCGTTGAAATCCCCCATAACAACGGTGAAGTAGGTTTTGGAACTATGCATGACCTTTGATATATCCTCATACATAGCCTCCACCTCGTCGTCGGAGTGTGCCGAGGTCGGCGCGTACACCTGTATGACCGTCAACGAGTACCTCTCGGATACTCTGAGTATAAGGTACGCCACCCTAGCCGACACACTCTCGATCTTCACCACGTTGTTCACGAGGGATTTGTGGACGATAAACCCGACACCTCCCTGGGACTGTTGGTCGCCCTCCCGGAAATAGAGCAAGTTGCCGGACTTCAGGGTTATCGTGTCCTCCCCCTCTCTTCGGACTTCAGATAACCCTACGATATCCCAACGCAACTTGCTCAATCCTTCCTCCAGTTCCGCTATCTTTTCGTCGGTCCGCAGTGTTCGTGTGTTGTATGTTGCCAGGGCCAGAAGTCGTCGGTGGTGGTAGCCGTAAAAAAATATACTGATTAACAATTATATAAAAATAAATTTACAAATATTAAGGACGTATTGAATACGATCTGTCCAAATAAACAAAAAGTACATAAAATTAATTTAATATCTCAGAGATGTATATGGTCTCTGAGCGTCCAAATACGATTAATAACAATTATTTAAAACCCTTATAGATTCGTCATGTCTGTCCGTCCGTCAGTCCGTCCGCATGTCACAGTCAATTTACTCGGCCACTAAAAGCGCTACGATCATGAAATTTGGTAACCGCAACAAAAAATGTAGTAATATTTTTAAAAATAATTAAATTAGGGGGGCACCCCATACATGTAACCGCGAGATGAAAAAAAGTTTTATTCTCGGTCACTATTCTGCGTACCGTCACCGCAGAAATGCCAAGAACATCGGCAGTTTTATTGACACAACCTCTTAAAGACCAATGTTCTCCTTGAGGCCAATTTCTGTAGAAATATTTATAGGCATTCATGACTAAAAGTTTCTCATTAACGGACATAGCACTGCGTGGCCTTTTCTTCGGCGGTGAGAGATTGTTCTTTTTATTTGAATGGCCTAGCTGAGGTTCCATAGTTCGTGATTTCCAAAAAAAAAAAACAAAACTTAACAACAGAAAGCAACGATAACAAAGAATAAATGAGCACATTCATTTGACACATGTCAGAAAACGATTGCCGTATGTCCGTTTTGCATCTTGGAAATATTAAAAAAATAACATTTTGGTCATTAATTATTATAATTATGAACCAAACGTTTCAAACTTCTTACCATTGCCAGTAGCATAAATTAAAACTCCATATACTTTATTCAAACAACACAAATACGGAATAAAAAAAGTATATTTACTGTTTACCAAAGTGTAATATTTTTAACTCTTCATACAATATTAAATAACACTGATTAAGAAAATTAAAATTTAAATCCAATGATTTTAAACTAGCCATCACTTGGATTTTAATTTTTTATTATGGCAATCCGTTTGTTTACATTTTTGATCTCCAATTCGATCACAATCTCTGGATAATCTGCTTTCAAATAAAAAGACCCGCGTTCAAATCGGTTCACCTGTAATAGTACATTTCGATGCTAGTGCGGAAAGTATGTCATTTCTTCACGAGTACCGAGGGATGCCACAAACGTTTCATGCAAAAAAGAACACAAAATAAAAACAGAAATTATAGGTCCACATTCAGGGTCCCGAGCCACGAGATAGCGCCAGGTGTTAATTTAAACACAACTTCCGGGGGGCCCGAGTATGAGCGCAGGGGGCAGCGCTGTATAGTCTGACAATAAAGAGTAGAAATTAAATAAAATGGAACTAACATACAACGTTTCATGGCAGCACCAGATGTCAAATATGCGTCCGTAAATAAACATTGAATTGCTGCTGATAAGTATTACCGTTGTTTACCCAGTTTTTGTTCGACGAAAATATCTAAATAAAGTGAAAATCAATAAAACAATTCGCAGTAAAGCACGGGAAGTAAAATCTCGGGTGTTTTAACGTGATTTTCTGAAACTTGAAGCTGGATAGTTATTGCTGGATTTAGAAGAAGTTTACAAACGAACTGCTAATATAACGGGTATGTACTACTAAAAGCTTTATTTCATATTTATGAATCGAGGCTAAGATGTACAGCTATTTGACATAATAATCATTATTTGAATGTAATTTCGCTATTGTAAATAAATTGAGATTATGTAAATAATGTTCGATGTTCAAATGTCATATAGCGTAAATGCCATTTCTTGATATTTTACTACTCGATCACATAAAGAAAGCAAATGAGACGAACAAAATAATCTATATATTATTTTATTTGTACCTATAGGTTGCAACTTTATCAGTGTAAAACGATTTAGTACATATAGCCTGTTAAGATTAAATATTACTAAATAAATGTAGAGGACCTAACATACTCAATAGTTACACTTGTACATAGATACTAATACACTTGTCATCTGATACCCAAATAACTTTGAGTAAGTACTACCTACTTATTGATATGATCATAAATATGTTTAAAACTTTAAAATGTACTTTGTTTCAGTGAAGTCAGTACTGAAAAGAAAGTAGTGAATCAAAGAAGTACGTAAGAATAACGGCAAATTTGGAACGCCCAAAAATCATAGAAAAGGGCGTCCTCAAAAACAATCATCATCATCATCATCCTCCTCCTCCTAGGGTTATTCCCAGTACAGTTGCATCCCGAAGGACGCCTGGGGTCCGCTACGTTATGTCCGCGTCCTCAAAAACAATGACTTTTATTAATTATTAATTTTGGCGAAACCAATAAAAGGTCATTTACTTTCATTTTCGTATTTAATTTTATTTTTATAACTAACATGGATATATTACTAAAAATATTGAATATATTGTACTGTATTATTTTGAATTTAATTATTATCTTAAGCAAGTATCAATATCGATCGAGTCCTATTATAAATGTTGCCCGTTAAAGCACAGTGGCGACCTCAATTAATTTCTACTCTTTATTGTCAGACTATATAATGTGCACTATATTTTGGTCCTCTTCGCCACAATCGCAAAGAGCTGAGTCTTGCCAGCCCCACCTGTGGTGGAAGTAGTTGCAGCGTCCGTGGCCTGTTCTAAGTTTGTTCATACGGCACCATAGTTTGCGCGGTAAGTTAAAACCGTCAGGTTTAGGCGTGGGATCGATGGATTGCAGGAGAGTCCCAGTTATATGGGTGCTCCACTCGTCCCTCCAACTCTGTCTGAGGTCAAAACCATTCAGCCTTTGGGCTGTAATGCAGGCGGAATGTCTGGACTTAAGATGTTGTGTTGGGGGATAGCAGAAAGCCTGGTGGATAGGTCGAGACTGCTGTGACTGAATCTTTTCTGATTCTCTTTTCAGTGCTTGTACTCTACGGAGATGTGGTGGGGCAATACGACTGAGAATCGGGAGCTAATGAAGCGGGGTGGATTTAATTGTGCCCGATATAAGTCGCATACCCTCATTCAGCTTAGTGTCCACTTTTTGGATATGCGCGCTTTCTAGCCACACTGGCGCACAATATTCTGCGACCGAAAAGACAAGTGGTGTAGCCGATGTACGCGGGCATTCAGCGGAAGCACCCCAAGTAGTACCGTACAGTTTGTGGACGATGTTATTTCGCGAGGCTACCTGTAGAGCCACTTTATGGAGGTGTTCTCTGTAAGTCAATGTTCTGTCCAGGGTCACTCCCAAGATATTTATGGAATGGGTTGAACTTCAGCGCTTAGAAAGAAGAAAGAAAGAAGACATTTATTCAAATAACCAAAGACACACAGATACAAACAAAAAAGGGAAGAAACGCACATTAAACACATAACGTGTGTTTTCTCTGTCTTGACTCTTGATTCTTCTCTGAATAGGACGCATGGTAGGTAATTTGCGAGTCGGTTGTTAAGGTAGAAGTCACTTCCGTCTTGCTTGCACTTGGTATTAGGCGCCAAGCGGTAAAGTACTTATTGAGCCTCGCCAAATCGGATGACAATTCTTCCTCGGAGGTCATAACATTAGATCAAAATTTCTCCGGAACGAAAATTTTTGAACAAAAATTTTACACCAGGTGTTACTGCAGATGCTCTAAGTAAGCGTCCTTTTAAATATTTGCTCCAGTCAGGGCTCACCTTGTATTAAACTCAGACCAACAAGTAAAAAATATAGACGGAGCGTCTCGAACAACCTAGTGAAGCCCCTTTTTTACACTTGCTACTGGAATGAAAAAGTCCCTATATAGTATGATGTAGTAATTTGTTTAGTTCTGTATTTTATTTGTAGAGGGCACAATAAAATCAGGATAGGCTAATAATGATTAAGATGAATTGGTCACTTCACATAATGTGTAGTCTAGTAACCGTTAGTCACTACACAGAATGGGACACTCGGCATCATATTTTGAACCACTAATTATTTTGAAAGAACTTCAAAAAAATGCAAAGAAAAAAACATTCAGTTTTGGTAACAGAATTGAACTGTTGAATTTGCATGTTGTACAGTCGCGCTCTTTAATATGGGACCCAATTAGTAAAAAAAAAACTTTGAATTTCTGTTCAATATGACAGGACTGTCAACATTAAGCGGGTCACAAATTAAAGTCTTTGACTGTACTACTGGTGATTTTAATTGCACACTTCTTTTTTGGAATTAATAAAATGAAGACCTGGTTCATACGGCTCCCTCCTGTTGGGGTAACTAAAAATTATATTCAGGTATCACACGTGCTTTATGTTACGTCAATCAACGTCAAGTGATTGTCGAGGTTTTGTGTTCCAACCAAAAGAAAAATTATTTTCTAAATAGTGTTTTAAGATATTAGTTCAACACTTAATGATGAATTATACAAATGATAAATTATATTTTTTGATGTACTGCTAGAAGTCCTGATGTTATTTTTGCGTCCTTTAATGACGCAGGAGACGATATTTTATAGTAATGGTTTTTGACGTTTGCTAGTTTGACGTTTAGAGTTCTGGGCTTGTGTGTGTGTGAGTGAACGTGTCTTTACCTCATTAGTGAGTATTATATTCTTTGGTCTTTACTTGTTGGGCTTGGTTTTGATGGCTTCACTAGATTGTTCGTGAGGCTCCGTCTATATTTTTACTTGGTCTGAGAAAATGCGCTAGTTACTTCGTTTTTTCGCGCCTATTACTTGTTTTTTGGACGAAGAAACACATTGTTAGAAGTGTGAATTAGATTTAGATAAGAAACGAAATCTAAAAAAATAGAAGAATCGATACTCTCACAATAGAAAAAATATCACTGTCAGAGTCATAGGACTCAAGAGCCGCCGCGAGGAGTGGATGGCTATTATGACGACGTTTCCTAAAATATACGCTTCAAACTAAATTGCATTAACATTTCCAAATTATAATCCGCGACATACACGTCATTCTATAACAAGATTGTATAATTAATCCAAGAAATAATAATGTGGATAATTAATCCCAGAAAATACCCGACAAACAGCGCCAACATGTAGAATAATTACAGAGACAATATGACGTCAAATTCAATGAACTGTATAATATAGTGTTAGCTTTGTTTGATTTTACACAATTCAGTGGTTAAATAACTGAACCAGAAAAAAGGTGCGTATACCTATTTTTCCTAATACTTCATTTTTCTTACATTTCATTCGTTGGTCTCGGTACTGTGGGAGAAAGACCTAGGAGATCATTCAAATCAAAAATATGACGGTCTGAAAATGTTTTAGTATGTTTAGGTTTGTACTTTAGGATCCTATCGCGCGTGTATGATAGAAGGATGTATCGTATCAAATGGAAATATGTGGTCCTGGTTAACTCTAATGTGAAAGAGATATGTTTTTTTATGTTTGGCTGACTAGCGATTGGCCTAAGTCTCACCTGATGGAAAGCGATGACAAGGCCTAAGATGCTGCTCATCGGTTCAGTATAGTGGTCGGTGGTTAAGAAGTCAATCCTGACATCTGTCATTTTCATACAGTTTATAACCTAAAAGTCACTTTGAGGTTATAAAATGTATGGAAATGACAGGTGTTAGGATTGACTTCTTAACCGCCGACTACTATACTAGCCTATTCATTCGCTCTTTTCTTGAAGAGACCCAGATTGTATGTATCGAGAAATTCAGACGGCGGCAGCAAATTCGTCCTTAGCTGTTAGCATTAGGAAAGAATCAAATCGCTTCGTGCAAAAAAATAGGTGACTGACAAGTGACAACGTAAGGATGTAACCGTTCACCGCGTCTGGACGTCCGGCAATGGACGAAGATATACTGCATCATCATCATATAAGCCAAAGGACGTCCATTGCTGGACAAACGAGCTGCTCCCCCAAAGAGTGCCACAATGACCGGTCCGCATCCAGCGGACTCCCGCGACCTTTACCGGGTCATCAATCCACCTTGTGTGTAGTCTACCCGCACTGCGCCTTCCGGTACGTGGTCGCCACTCAAGAATCTTGCCGCCCCGACAGCCATCGGTTTTACGGAGGGCTATTGGCTATGTGCGCGTCAGAAACGTCAAACGTCATCGGTCCTGGGACAATGTCAAACTCTAAGATGTCAAATAATGACATTTGAATATTTTATTAATTTTAGTAAGCAAGAAAGACCCCGTACTGGTAATTTTACTGAAATAAATATGCAGATAAATAAATCGTAGGAAACCAATACAAAACGTTAAAGCTACACATTTCTGCCTACGTATGCGCTGCGATCGCTTAGCATACCCCCACCACCTACTTCGCACATAGCCAATATCGCTTAACCCACCAACGGATCACCAGCTGACGTTCACATGACAGTCCTTCATAATACAACTTCCTTAACCACTGTACAAGTTTTCATGCGCCAGGAAATGGCTAACGATTTTCACGCCTGGCCGGTGAAAAGAATATAACCACTACGTTCCAAGAGACGGGACTTCTAAGTTTTGGATGACAGTGACTTCGAGCTGAAAGGCCCCTGAAGGCTATATATCTACTGTGTTAGTTTTGCAAACTTAGTAACAAAATTTCATTAAAAACCATAGTTAAACATTTAACTAAGCGAAATTGTAGTTTTAGGGCACAGACCTTTATCGATCAACTTCAATAACTAACTACCGTTTTGTCCATAAGGCGGCCCGTACGATACTTAACTGTTAAACTAAGTTTATTATTTATTTATTAGGAATACAATGGGAAGTATAATATGCATGATACATTTAATTGATGCAAACAATTTCAGTGCCTTATAGCATGGTATCCTACCTAAGCTTGATCAGTCGGTAAGTTGATCAGTAAATAATTAAGGTGTTTGGAGTTGTGACTCATTGCATCCAATACCCGGTTGGAAGCCGAGAAACTTCAATGACGTGTTTTTTCTACTCCGGCATCTGGTAATCGGCATATTATATATTTCCCGTTGATCTTTAATTATTTCCCTCAAAATAACAACAATATAAAAAAAGCTCGCACGAGAATGTTTGTCTTGTTTGCAAGTTTGTGACCCTCTCACGATTATTCTGATCTTACGAGTACGTCACACTCAAATCGCCTGATTATTTACATGTAGCGTTTTTGGTGTGTAACTAACCCAGAGCGGGCACATAAATGGTGGAGGTACTCAACAGAGTGCAAGGTATCCTCCATATCATCCATATGTTAATTAGCCCCGCTCGAGTAAGCCCCCAATTCCCCTCTTGGGCTCCCTAACTATTGAGTTTATAGGAAATGAAGGAAGGTTGTCATTCTGTATATGACTTTAATTTCCTTGTCTATGATTTGAATGTTAAAACCACGTAAAACCAAACGTCAATGTCACTACAGATTTTTTACTATTCTATTTGATTATTTCCAAGTTATCTCTTACTTCTACAACACTCCCCTAAATTCGAAAAATTGTAGCGATCAATTACCATTTATCAATCCTTTTATATCTTGTTCAAGATGTTGGCAGTAGATTCATTGTAAGTAAGAAAACATAGCACTTGTAGACTTTTATGCGTTAAAGTTCATATTCTATTGAAATACATAAATAAAATATAAGCCCCTTCTCTACGGGGTTCCGAGTCTGGGTAGAGCTCCCACGCACATCGCACATCAGTAGACAATATTTCCACCGAGATATAACCAGCTGACATGTTCATCCACAAGAGCGTATTTAATAAATTAACATATTCTCGATCATCATTTATGATATAATTCACTGAAGCATTTTGCAGGTTAAGAGTTAACACGTGAAAGGAACTTGGCCACGAAAATCTGTTGCTGGCTAGCATTTGATTATAGCTACCTACTTAATAATTAGTTTAAACACAAATATTTATTTTACAGTTCCATGTTGGTACTTTTCGAAATTGCAGAACCAAAGTTACTGTCTATGTACTAAGTATGTCTCTACTTTCTATAAGAAGGTTCGGTGTGCTTTGTTATGGGGTGGGTAGACAGACATTAATACATTATAGTAAGTGTTTTCTCGGTTTTATGACACTGATACGTTATTATATGTATAAAAAGCAGTTTTATCAACATTTACAAAGTGATCATAAATACTTAGGATAAAGACAAGTATTTTCGGAGCATAAGTCCTGAAGGAAAATGTGGTAAATAGACGGCATCCCGAAAATACTTGTTCAAATGAAATAAATGATACTATTGAACAGGGGTTTATTGAAAAGCTAAAATGTGTGGAAGCTGTCGTGCTGGATATACTCGTCTTAAGTTACGAGTATTCAATACCACCGATATAACATAGCAAACCGACAGTAAACTTTTTCATCGAAGTCTATAGGAAAGTTTTCATTTAAACACCGTTTTAGGGTTCCATAGCCAAAATAACAAAAACAAATTTGTTAAGCTTAAGACTCTCAGGGCGCGGCGCAGCATCTTTGCGGGGCGGAAGCGGTTTTGATGTAAAGCGAACGAGGTTCGGGGCACGTCACACCAAAAACCCGCGCGATATTCGGCAGCGCGGTAGAGCGGAGGCGGCATGTGTGACATATGAAGCAGTAATCGACAGTCGACAGTTTCGGAAAGATCAAAAATGCAAAACCGCCTCCGCCCCGCACCGCCCCGCAACCGCTCTGTGCGTTTTGAGCTTTATAATATGTCACTCAGGCATTTTATTCAAAAATACGAGTTCTTGTTTTATTACATTATCATCAGTGTTGTGACTAAAGCTCGGCTAGGTGTAGGTAGACTAAAAGTGATGATGAATTATAAAACGTGAAGTATTTTGAATAAATCGAATTGCAGGTGCAAATTTAGCGAAACGAGCGTAGCGGCAGAGGAGTCTGCGGCCCGATGGTTCCACATTTCTGGTAAGTACATTTTATTTATTGGAAAATATTTGTTTAGGTACGGATGTTCGTCCTGGACACTAATCTTCGACTTTTATTCTGGAATCGTTTTCAAAAGTTAGACGTTGCATAATACTTAAACCAATATTTAGCGGGCACTTCATGTGAGTTACCAAGTTTTTGCAGTCAAAAATACTTTACAATATGTATACGAAGGGGCGGCTGAAAAGTAATCTACCTAACAATGAAACAAAAGACTGCCGTGGCTAATTTTAATTATTTTTATATATAGTCCCCTGCTAATATAATACACTTATTACATTTTTCAAATATTGAATTTAACACATTAAAAAAAATCTTTCGGTTTGTCGTCAAAAAAGTCAGTAACCGCAGCCTTCATTTCGTCATCGGTCATAAACCTTCGTCCCCTGAGGTCTTTCTTGAGAAGTCTAAACAGAAAATAGTCACAGGGGGATAGATTTGGACTATAAGGGGGGTGGTCAATGGTTTCGAAGCCATTGTCTTTAATTGCTAGCTTTGTTGTGCGGGCGGTATGCACTGGTGCGTTATCCTGCAAAATCACAATTCCTTTGCTTATTTTACCTCGCCGTTTTTCTTTTATTGTCTCTCTTAGTTGGTATGGTAAGTTAATAATCAGCATTTATTGTAGTTTTCTTCGGAAAATAATCTATGAGCAAAATACCTTCCGTGTCCCAAAAGATTGTAGCCATAAGTTTACGTGCCGATGAACAGACCTTGAATTTCCGAGGCGGCTTCTCATCCTTAAATTTCCACTGTAACGACTCTTGCTTACTTTCCGGGTCCCCGTGTCGAATCTATGTCTCATCACATGTTACAATTCTAGAAATTATTTCTTCCTCTTTCCCTCGACTCATGTCCAAAAACTCTTCGCAACATTTGACACACCTCTTCATGTCAAATACAGTCAACATTCTGGGGACCCAACGTGCACTAACCTTGGACATGTTCAAATGCTCGTGAATTATTTCATTGACTCGCTCTTTACTGACGCCCACATCTCTAGCTATCTCCCACTGCTTCAGTCGTCGGTCCTCTAATATAATTATTTTTCACCCTGGCTACATTTCCATCGGTGACGGCCGAAACTGGTCTTCCGCTACGAGGATCATCATCCAGGCTCTCGCGACCTAATTTAAACTGCCTTGACCAATTCTTATTAACAAATTCGGAAGAACACGAACTGCCAAACACACGTAACATACGCTGTCTGATCTCCGAAGACGCATTATTTTTGTATATATTTCTGACCAAGGAGGTTACTTTTCAGCCGCCCCTCGTACGTATCCCTAGACTTTCATATTTTTTAATTAACAGACTTCCTGTTACTTTCCGTTTATTCGCGATAACAACGTACCTCATATATGAAAATTGAAAAGTCTTAATATGTATAATTAGCGTTTCGGTCTTACATGTTTGTTTTTTAGTAATTTACTTTCCCTTGATAAAAGTTGTATCGTCATCAGTATCATGGATATTAGAAGTAAGTATGATGCATGCGTATTATTAAGCTCACCAAGAGACTCGGAATAAATATTCCATTTAATAGATTATTTGCGATCTTATTAAACAAATGTCTTTTTTTTATTTAAAATGAAATTGCTGTTGGCCAGCATTTAGCCAGGGTGCAAAGATGAGGCCGACGATGAAGCGAGCTTGAGTCTCTGAGTCTTTCTCATACTCGTAAGTATAGTCGCGGAATGAAAAGTGACGAACCTTTTCATTCCGCAACTGTACATCCAAACATGCAATTAAAGACATGATTAAAAATCTGTAGCAGGCTGATGTCAAACGTTCCACTAAAAAGTAGTTTACAAGTAGATAGATAAACAATTTATTTGCTTACAACTGTATTTAACTTTTTATTTTATCTTTATTTTCAGGTTTTCATTCAAAACAGTATATTCGGAGAACTCAGTCAGATTCGTCACCAGTCCGGTAGGTGAAAAGTCAATAGATTAGATTATAATTTGACATTAGCTTTGCTAATGTTATCCATGCTCATTAGTACTAAGTAAAAAAGGGTTTTACACCGATAATAATGCACATCGGTGGCATATGATCGTACTGCTGGTGCAAAGCGGCTTAGTCTCGCTCTCGCTCGACATCCGCTCTCAAAACACAATTGTGACAAGGCTCCTAAAGATACCCTAAAGCAGGGGTTGGCAACCTTTTTGCGGCCAAGGGCCATATACCTTGTACTTAGCTTAAGAATTTGACGCGGGCTGCGCTCGTTAATAATTCGTAACTTGATCAGACAACCACACTGTCGGTTCATACAAATAAGTCGGGGGTCTTGCGGGTGACCGGTGCCCTAAAGTTTTAAGTGCTAAGATTATTATGTAAAAAAAGAGACCAAGTACAACAAAAGGAGTACATACCTATTGGTAAATTGGGGTAACGTTGATTCAAGGGTAGACTTTGATTAAATCGCTTTTTCTCCTAGTTTTTTCACTTAAGTACGCGTCTCCTGCGATAGAGAAAATATTAGTACATTGCCATAAATTTGCTGTTTTTCAATTACTTGATTCAATCTACCTATTTAGTCGCCATTAGTATTGATTATATGCTACGCTCCCAAAGATCAAAGCAGCCCCATATTTTCTTAAAGTAAGCTTGTTTTCGTAAAACACTAAAAATAGCCCAATAGGAACGAATAATAAGAAAATTTCATCCACTTTGCCTCAGACATACAAATTACTCTTATTCATAGGTACTTACTTCATTTCGTGGGCGGAATTATGTCTGCAGATTATAAATATTTAATGAATTCGTTTTCAGAACCAGAGAGTTAAACAAACCCAAGAATGAATCAATCTGGTGGAGCCAAGCGGCAGGTAAGTAACATATAATATAACCTATTATTAGATGTTGACGTCATTGTTGTTTACCTACCCTCTGCTTAATGATGTGTAATCCAATCCTACGTATACGTATTACTTGTTAATTACCGAAAAAACAACAATTAAATAGAAAGAATAATAATTACCTAGGCATCCACGCTAAGCAGGCTTGTTGGTAGGTAATTAGTATACGAGTGATAAAATGTTTCATTACAAGTGGTTCTCTAACATAAAAAAAATACCATCTGTCGATTTAGTCCGGTCTGGACCGATGTTTTTCATAAAAAGAGATAAGTCAATCAAAGTATTGTCTCTAAAATATTCTTTTACATTAGCGCTTTTTTGAACAATTTATAGTATTGTGTAGATTCATATTCGAATCAACATTCTTCAGATTACCATGCGCGTGGACCTCAACTATGGACCCCTTCAGTCCGGTAAGATCTTATTGTGTAAAAACTATATTACTTCGGATTGATAATTTACAATCTAGCAACTAATTAGCTCAAAATTCAAATGTGGGTATAAAGTTTGAATTAATTACCGAGTAGCTAAGCTTGAACTTTCAATCGCAGAATGCAATTAGCGCGTCGGTAACTAACTTGGCGCGATGGCACTTACCTACTTAGGAGCTCCCTTGTAACAAGTGATTCTATTTTGAAAACTATTAATTGCTTTCAAATTAACTATTATGATGAAGAGCTTTAGTTAATCTTAACGACAAATTGATTATAAAACTTTATTATGTCTAGAGGCAGCTCAGTGTCTGGCAGCTTACAACTGGGCTTAAGTAGCGCATCCTCCCTGTGGAAAACTGAAAGGTAAAAGTAGATACAAATTAATTTATCACCTGCATATTACCATTCGTGTCGATACTGGAAGGATTTGTCCACCTGTCAAATAATAGGCAGCCAGTATGAAGGGCCATGATGTCACCCCACTGATAATAATTACCCTAACATTTCAAAATTGTTATGAATTTTAAACAAGTGGACACATAAAACAATTCTCATCTTTTCAAAACGCCCCTTCAATGCGATCGTGAGTGTCGCTAGATAGCGCTTCCTACTTGAGGTTAGATGTAATGCCATTAGTGAAATGAATACATAAATAGATTTAAAATAAAAAAAATATTTATAAGGGCTAGGAAAATGCAATAGTTAAGATTATGCTAGGAAAATGATTAAAGCAAGGAAAACGTATGTTTTTTTTATGATTACAACAATAAAGTCTTCCATACTAACGTTGTATTTACTTATTTCCCATAAGTAAATTGCTATTTTGGTCGTGAAATATTGCGTACTGGTAACCAACACCAACACCATATCAGCCGAAGGACGCCCACTGCTGGACATAGGCCTCCCCCATTTCATGGGGGGTAAATGCCATAATCGCCACGCTTGGCATGCGGGTTGGCGATCGCAGATCTTTACCGCACTCCAGGGATGTTGCTGCCCATCCCCCTGTGGTCTTGGTGCGTACTAGTAAATAGTTACCATATAAATAGTTGCCGTACTTCCTTTTTTAATAAAAATAAAAGTTATATTGGTATACATTTATAAGGGCGAAAAATATTTTTTTTTAACTTTGAACGTAGTATTTTGAAGGTCTTGATACTTATTCTATTATAATTTTCAGTTTATTGTGATAATTTTATGGTTTTTTATCCATATATAGTTTTTTGGTCGAGGAAATCGAAATACGTATCTTTTTCGCTTTGGTCACAATGACAAAAAGGGCTAAAAATGTGCGTGTTCCCATATTTTTCACAGTAAATTGCGCAAGCATATTTCTAATTATTCCGTCTTTGTAGAGACGAGACATCACGCTACGGAGTGGAGGTGAAACAGGCGCGCGCTGATGGCCCGGACACGGGGCCCGAGGGCTTCAAGAGCAGGCCGCCGGCGGCGCCCGTCACCGTGCTGACGCGAAACTTGGTGCGATGCGCTTTTTCCACATTTTTTTTTCAATGCATGTGCTCTAAAAGTCCGTTTTCTAAGCAGCCAAACTGTGCGGAAAGTACCACTTTTCAGCACTAGTGCTTTTTACTTTTCAATTTTTTTAAACTCCGTCGTTAGCACGACTCAAAGAGTTTTTACTATTTGAGCAAAGTTTTACAAATGAGTCAATTATAGATTTTCATTCTCAATAATGGTACAGTGAGCTGCAAGGAAACGTGACCACTCCTGCATAGAATTTTCTATGCAAAGGGGGGGTCAGATTTCTCTGCAGACGACTGTACATACACTTTCGTATGTACTTCGTTAAACGTATTATATTTTGACCTATAAATACATTATAAATATTCACTAAACATCCTTGGCAGAATGGAAACATAGGTTGTGCCTTCCCGCCATTTATAATTTTACTAATTTATTGTTTATTTCGAAGTCAATCTGTGTTAATTTTGTTAAATATAAAAAAATTAAAAAAAAAATTTACGGTGAAATCCAAAAAGTTTGTGTGAGTTATTTGCATTTCTAAAACAGTAAATCGATGGTTTTGAGTAAAATTTTTAACCGACTTCAAGATTTCAAAAGAGGAGGTTATCAATTCGGTTGTATTTTTTTTTATGTTTGTTACTCCATAACTCCGTCATTTCTTAACCGATTTGGAATAGTACATTTCGATGCTAGTGCGGAAAGTATGTCATTTCTTCACGAGTACCGAGGGATGCCACGAGCCGCAGGCGAGTGGCATCACTCGGGACGAGTGAAGAATGACACTTCCGCACGTGTATTGAACGACGTTTTTTAATACAGTTGCGAAAAAATAAGAAAAACAACAAGTAATATTTATAAAAACAATATCGAATGTTGCCTTTAGAAACTTAAAACATGCTTGCAGTAAGTAAAAACGCCTCTTCTTTGACAGGCGTTTCGGCAGCTATTACGTTCCACTCAGACAACTTATTAAGAACGGTTTTTCAATATTCAATATTAAAAAATAAACGTGTTATAATGATGAAGAGGTAAGTAATAAAATATGAAATGTGTATATTTTTCGTATTCTGATATTAACAGTAGGTTTTTATGTTGATTACGACGTTTAAAGGAAACTAATATTTAACACCCAGCAATAAGGAGTCATGCATTGGAACAAGCATAAATTTAAAAAAATTGGAAAAGTGAAAAGCACTAGTGCGCGAAAACCAACTTTCCGCACGCTAAACAGCTACGTAAAGTAGCACTTTTTGAGCAACTGTATTAAAAAATTCTTTTTTTGATTGTAAGTATATATATTCAAGTTGGTCCATGAGAAATTGAGGGAACTCCTGAAATCTTCAAGGCAAACATATAGTAATTTTTGTGTTTTTATCAACAAGTCAAGCATTTTCATCCAAAAATGTGACATTGGATGAAGTGGAACTGCTGATGATGATCAGAACAGAACTCTTCAACGACAAAAAGTTTACGTTTGGCGATTTGTCCTCCTAGCTGTGTTAGTTAAGCAAGTTCTATTTTCACGATTAATATTTGTCATGCTTGATTTCTGATGATGGGATCCATGAGGAATTGAGGGAAATCCTCAAATCTTAAAGGCAAACATATAGTGATTTTTGTGTTTTTAGCAACAAATCGAGCATTATCATACAAAAATGTGACATTTGAAGAAGTGGAACTGCTGATGATGATCAGAACAGAACTCTTCAACGACGAAAAGTTCACGTTTGGCGATTTGTCCTCCTAGCTGCGTTTGTTAAGCAAGTTCTATTTTCACGATTGATTTTTGTCATGCTCGATTTTTGATGATGTGATCCATGAGGAATTGAGGGAACTCCTCAAATCTTAAAGGCAAACATATAGTGTTTTTTGTGTTTTTATTGACAAATCGTGCATTATCATACAAAAATGTGACATTTGATGAAGTGGAACTGCTGATGATGATCAGAACAGAACTCTTCAACGACGAAAAGTTCACGTTTGTCGATTTGTCCTTCTAGCTGTGTTTGTTAAGCAAGTTCTATTTTCTCGATTGATTTTTGTCATGCTCGAGTTCTGATGATGGGATCGATTAGGAATCGAGGGAACTCCTCAAATGTGAAAGGCACACAAATAGTGATTTTAGTATTTTCATGAACTAATCAAGCATTTTCATTCATAAAAGTGACATTTGATGAAGTGGAACTGCTGATGATGATCAGAACGGAACTCTTCAACGACGCGTAGTTCACGTTTGGCGATTTGTTCTCTTCGTTTTGTTTGTCAAGCAAGCAAGGTTTTTTCATGATTCCATGAGGAATTGAGGGTACTTAGTCTTCTACCATTATAAACATACAGTATAGCCATTTTTATTTTATTGTATATCTATCTAAGAGTGCACCATCTAAGTATAATAACTGTTAGACCCGTTAAAAAATATTTTAAGAATGTGTATAAAGCGCGAGAGTTTGAAGTGTTATCAGCTTTGTTTTATTTGGGACTAGGTTGATTTGTTTAAGATTGTTTTCACTATTTATTTGTTTTATTTTTACGGTGCTTCAATAGTCGTGAGCAGGATCAACCCTACGGATTCATTTAACTATAAGCTACTCATTCGTACCTGTAATTGGGGTGAATAACGTTATTTATATAAGTGTTAAAGATGTGTTTTGTTTTTTACGATACGCATGGCCACTACAAATAGAATACTTCTGTCTAATACCGATACTCATCGCTTTATCTTGATACACATTTGAAATAGATTATCAGTACGTCAGTCTTGTTACTTTTGAAACATCGTATCTACGTCAAGTATGTAATAATTATCAATTAGTCGGTGTAAGGTGAACATGATTTTAGACAATATTTTTTTACTAAATGAAAAGTAAAGAAAAAATGGTAATAGGTGCGGGTCTTTAACTTATTACGATGGCAAACGATCCACTGAACATTTACTGTATATGTTGTGTTGGTCCTGCTCACGCCTCTTCAAGTACATATTACTCGAAAGTATAAATACATTCATAATAGAGTTCATCTATTTATGTAATGGCTAAGATGGCAATTTGATCTTGCTTGTATTCTAGTTATTGCGTACATAATGTCTGTCTAGACTACCTGGGTAATTCCACGGTAACTCATTTTACATTCGGCGATATGGACCATGTCGGCGCCTACGTGTATTCGTTCGGCAAATTTATTTTAGTCTACTAAGTCGGTACGTCGTCCAGTACTCGGTATTATTCTAAATATTCTCCTCTCTATTCCGCCGCTTTTGGAGCATGATATTTATTTTGTAATTCCACGTCCGTGGCAAACAAGCGTTATACAATTATGTCCTTCTCAACTAGACACGCGGCAGCCAAGTTCACCCCAGGAACTGGCGGACAGCAGCCGTGTTTTCGATCAACACGAACCGTTTGGAGCCACTTTTGACCCCCAATAACTTCAAATCTATCTAAAATATAAAATAAAAATTTGGTACATGTATTCAGATTCTTTAGAACAACTAGAACTCCAAATTTCATAAATAGAGGATTATTAATTATTGAGACATAAAATTCCAAAAAACGGCAATTTTACGATTTGTTAGCCGTTTGTCCAATACGCAGTTGGTCCAAATCGAATTTTGATGTTTGCCAACTACGCAGTTCGTCCATAATATGATACGCCCATTTCGCGATTCGTCAATACGCAGTTCGTCCATTTTGCTGTTGGTCATTCTGGATTTCGTCCATTTCGCGACTCGTCAAGACGCAGTTCGTCCATTTCGCTATTTGTCATTCCTTATTTTATCCATTTCGTGATTCGTCCTTACGTATAGTACACTCTACCTACGCAGAACTGGAATTAATGAAATTTAATCGAATCATCACGAGCTAGCGAAGCGTGAGAATTTTCAAGAGTTTATTGAAAGTATTCGACCATAGTAGGCTATTATTATAGATAGTTATATTATAAGTACATATATCTAAAATGAAATTGCGGAAGTTTGTTTACCATCGAGCGAGCGAAGCGAGTGAGTTCTTCCAGTCTATTTAGACAATCCGTCGGTTGTATGTATTATGTATGTATGACTGTATGTATCTATGCTTGTATGTTCGTTCGACGATAATTCGAGTATTTGTTCATAGAATAGTCATGGCAGGTGGTGAAAATGAGATGTGAAAATCAAGTTAAAGTCGAAAAAATAAAAGTGTGTTTATTTTATCGTAATAAACAAAGACCATTCCGTGCCCAACCTGACGAAAAAATCTGTAAATGTATATAATAGGAGAAATTCTACCATAAACATCTACATAATTGACAACATTTTATTTTTTCATAGTGAACCTTTTGAACGCCAACGACCACTAAAGTCGTTACGAGGTGTCGTGCCCGCAGCGCCAAGAACGCCTAAAGTAGTCAAAGTAGCCTTCATACTTTGGAGTACGGTTTATATTGTCTCATTTCCGTTCGTGATCTTGGCGTGTGAGCAGCGTTTTTGTATACGAAGTCTGGCTGTCAAAGGGTTAAAACTGAATGAACATTTGTAGAATGAGGCACTTTTGAATGGTCAAAAAAAGGGGCTAACCTAAAAATAAACTGAAAAGAATAAAATATTGGTAACTTTTCGAGTACTATTAAATTTCTAAACAAAAGTTACGGGTTAGAAAAATGAAAGGTTGTTAATTATGGACTGCGACAAGAAGTTAAAACTGTTAATACATTATAATGTGTATTGCCTCAAAAATGAATAAAAAACTGAACAAACCCGACATAATATATTAATAAAACTCCTTTAACTTACAGAACAGCTTAGTCATAAAGATAACAAAAACTATGAACCTTACACAAAAATAAAACTAAAATAAGCTAGTCAGTTTTAAGAGTAACCGTTATGAAGGGTAGCGAGGGGTAGTGAGGTATCAGAAATCTTTGCACGATTGTGGAAACCATTGTTAAGACGGACATTATCTGACATGTCTACGTAACGAACGAATAGATAAGGACAGTGTAAAGTTTATGTGACATGATCTTTACAAAGTGACCGTAATACGTGTTGCACTAACTACATCTTGGACAAAACACGTGTTGACGTAATACGTATTGGACCGAACGTCTGCTGTACAAAAAATGGGATAGACGAATTACGTGTTGATATAATACGTCTTGGACGAGCTGCTGTTGGGCGATATGTATGTTGGACCAAATATGTATTGGACGAAATGCGAATACAAATATCGTTTGGACGAACTGCGTATTGGACAAACGGCTCACAAATCAATTTTACTAGTGACTGACTGACTGAACTGACAAGTAATCAAAAACCTAACCCTTTTCCAGGTGACCTAGAAGCTGAAATTTAGCATGCAGCTTAGTAATTGTGTGTGTACACCAGAAAAAATCAGAAAATAGTGATTATTTTATTTGTTTTATTATTATTATTATTATTTACGCTAGTTACCTCAGAACTCCGTCATTTGTTAACCGATTTGGAAAATTCTTTTTTTGTTTGAAACGGTATACTTCAGGGGTAGTCCCATAGTTATCAGGTAAAAATCTGATCATAGGGTCCTGGAGAAATCGAGGGATCTCTTCAAATATTTGACGTGCACCTATAGCGATTTGGGTATTTTGTATAGTAACTCGTGCATTCGCTCTTAAAAAGTACGATTTGGCGAAGATTGACAAAAAGTAATGATATCCCATTAAAACATAAATGTGAAAATGGGAGCCAAGTTCAATATTAAGAATATGCGATGCTTGGTTGTCGTCTTCACCGACAAAAGAATTGAGATCTAAATGGGTTAGCCAAGTTAAATCTCAAAACGCATTAAGCCACAGTAAATTAGTTTTACTGTAAACAATGTAGTGCTGGACTTGGCACCATTTCAGAGAATCTACGGAACTTGGCACCCATTTAGATCTCAATTCCTTTGTCAGTGAAGACGACAACCAAGCATCGCATATTCTTAATATTGAACTTGGCTCCCATTTTCACATTTATGTATTTGATGGGATATGCTTTACACGACCGCAATTAAACGGCCATACCAAAAAAAGTATTTAGTTGTATGTAACTGCCTGTATGAGCAGGTGTACATATTTTTATTTGTCTCTTCGTTTTTCAATGCATTTCGCGAGCTCGCTTCCTGGCGCGCCGAGGAATGCGATGTCACTACTTGCTTCTTAGGTATGTGGTGTTGTGTTCCTTGTGGTGAGGAAGGTCGCCAGAGCTCCCTAAGATACGCTGTGTTGGGAGTGAGAGACCTGCATATGTCTCTAGCTGGCAACACACCGAATCCTCTAGTTAATAAAGGTTTAGTAACGCGCTTGTGATTCTTCCGGAGTCGCAAGCGTCCAAAAGCGATAGTGTCTGCTTACTATTAGACATGCCGTAAGGCTATTAATAAAAAAAAGAGTGATGACTTAAATGAACGGCAAGTCCCAGGACGCGGAGGTTATTACTGTTATTAGTCGCGATCTTTGACTGTTGACTGCGGGTGTTGCAGGCGGGCGGCGCCGCCGCGCACCGCGGGCCCCGCCGCTTCGTGCGACGACTCTTACGGGAGCTAATTGCGTCGTTGCCATTGCTCCCTCCAGAAGCTAATCAAGCAAAGTAAGGATCTGTCTTACTCCCTTTTAAGGCTTAGCTCAGTAACAAACTGTAATTAAATCACACACGCAGAAATCACAAGTTATTATGATCTTATTCATGGCATGACATCGAACAATCGTGTTGTCTGCTGCTGAGATTACGTAACTCACAAATTCTAATTGATTCAATTAACATTCTGGAGGTTAAAGATTTTGCTTAATATCATTATCAGATTGAAGAGACTTGAAAACTTGGTGACTGACATTGTTTTAATTCGTACTAATATTCCAAATACAAAAGTAACTCTGTCTGTCTGTTACCTTTTCACGGTTAAACCATTGAACCGACTAAGATAAAATTTGACATGTAGATATCTTGAGGGAGGGCATACAATAATTTTTATCCCGAAAATCATCCTCTCAGGAGGTGAAATAGGGGTCAGAACTTTGTACGGAAGTACGATTTAAAAGTTATCAACGCGGGTGGGCAAAACATGGTGTAATATACATACATAAGTTTTGTAGCTTATATGTACATATACATATAAACAGAATCTGACCTATTGTAAACCAATAACCCGACCCGAGACAGGGTTGCGCGTGTAATGTTATGAATTATGATGATTGATGAAACATTTATTCCTTTATAAACCAGTA
The DNA here is from genome assembly GCA_905163555.1 of Notocelia uddmanniana. Classification (NCBI taxonomy): domain Eukaryota; kingdom Metazoa; phylum Arthropoda; class Insecta; order Lepidoptera; family Tortricidae; genus Notocelia; species Notocelia uddmanniana. The sequence continues at coordinate 39,341,123 of LR991052.1, read as the reverse complement.
TATAACAATAATTTAAACTTTGTCGTGTGAAATATCTATATCATAATCCGTTATAAAATTCATAGTCACGTCTAGTTATAACGGGATGTTTCTAAGGCGACATATGAATATATATTATATGAATATATGATTTAGAACGTGTTGCATATATATCTACTTTTTTCAGGAAGCCTAAGACAGAGAGCCCAGTAAGATTGTCAAGGCACGTTTCGAGCGGGCGCACGCATCGCTCGCCGCCTCCACGCCGCAGCCTCTCTGTGCAAACACACGCGTAAGCTACCCTCAGTAGTAGTTCCAGTGGGTCTACTCCGAAATTCCAAATCCGAACTCAGTATAATGCCGTCCCTTTTACTCATATAGTGTATGACAGGAGAGTGAAAGGGACGGCACCATACGAAGTTCGGGTTTCGGAGTAGAACCCCAGTTCAACCAAGTACATTTCAACGGATATCCCCGCCCGATGTTAATGCAAATTAAAGTATATTTACTGGTTTATTGCTCACCTTTAGAAATTACTTTTAACAGTTAGCACAATCGTTACGTATCATGACTCCCATGCATAATTAGAAGCCATCGTGCATACCAAAATTTGCCTCTGGCTGTATTGCAACATTTAAAAAAAAAAAATTATTTCTGTTCCACTAGAAAGTAATAGTATAAGATTATGAGAAATAAGACTGATCCTTAGACCGCTGTCATCCCAGTACAAATAATGTCATTACACGTCAAAAATTATATTAATTGTACTGGGATGACAGCTGTCAAAAGACCAGTCTTATTTCTCGTAATCTTATAATATAAAGACTTACATACTCGTAAGTACAACAATTTATATACAGACGTCTAAGCACTCATGTCACTTATTTTTATAAATATGTATGTAACTCTCGACCATTATAAGTGATAGCGTAATAACTTTGATTTAAGGCAAATTTGTATTATGTCGACCTTCGCTTCAAGTCTCCACTTCAGCTTCCAGACGGATTCGTCTAGATTTCCGGTTACTTCCTATACAGGTCGCACTGCTCAGCCAATTCTCGTAATTTTTTTGAACAGTGTTGATAATGATACAAAATTATTTGTAAAGACTATTTTTGGAAATTTTAAGATTTGAAAATCCAATTGGAAACAAAATCGCGAGGTTACAGCTCACAAGGCCACTAGCTTTATTAGGGGACAAACGAGTTTACCTTGCTTGCAACTTGGGTTAGCTAGCCGGGCTTATAATTATAAACCATAAAAAATAGGTTGCATAAGCTCAATACCACCCGAAATGTCGCATCCAATATGATACCAGTGTTTAGCGCGCGCTAGCTCTCACACATTTAACGCATTATTCACTGCCACCGACGCACAAACTTCTATAAAAGTTTGTTACTAGGGGGCGTGACTGGCAGTGAATGTGTTGTGCGGGCGTGAAGGCTAGTGCGCGTAATTACTGAGAAATTCAAAATCTGACTAGATTGATCTCGAATATTGCACGGGCTTTCATGCATATCAGCATTGATGTAAGCATGTAATGCATGTATTCTATGTATTGTATAAAGTGCTATGTGCACGTATACATATAGATTAGAATGAGACATGTTGCGGGACAGACAGCTAATTAATTGGTTGCCGTAGCCAAAAAAACTGGTCAAGCGCGAGTCGGACTCGTACCATCATCTATAAAAACGACAAAGAGTCCGACTCGCGCTTGGCCGGTTTTTAATATTTGTTGTTATAGCGGCAACAGATATAAATCATCTGTGAAAATTTCAACTATTTAACTATAGCGGTTCTTGAGATACAGCCTGGCGACAGACAGACGGACGGACAGACAGCGAAGTCTTAGTAATAGGGTCCCGTTTTTACCCTTAGGGCACAGAACCCTAAAATGAAAGCATAGACAAAAGCGCGGAGCGCAATGTGAGCATAGTTATTAATTTGAATTTGAAAGGAATAGCATTTTGCTGTTGTCGCTGAATACAAGCTCTGAAAGTTTCTTAATAAGTAATAAATGAATTTATAAATATACATTTAAGTATTAATATTTACTAAACTGTGTGTGCCTAAGGCATGTAGATAAGTGCATAAATGTCAGCTTTTGTCCTTGAATATAGCTTCTAACGAGGCATATATCTTCTCTCAGACCGGACAAGTGGCAGACTCTATGAGTGCTTTCAAAGAATGTGAGCGGATTGCATCTTTGAGGCGAGCCTTTCCTAACGCTAACCGACCCATTTACAAAATGCATTCGTAAAGATTTAATAATAAAATAATGCGTGTACATTAAATTACATAAAATATGTATAAATTAAACCCTGCAGAAGATAAAAAATAACGTCGTTTAATATAAATTTCTACACTTTCACTGCTGGGTATCTATTTCTTTACAAAAAAAAATTAATTAATTAACATGTTTTAGTTGTTGTTCCAATCGAGGTTCTTAATTTTTTATTGATTGAAACTAAGTACGCCCCCTCAATTTATCTTTGCAAGAGTTTAAACATAATAAAATATATACGTTATTACAGGTGTGAAGAATATCAACAACAGCCATGGTGTGACACAAAACCCGAAAGTCGTAGTAAGTGCGCTAAAATATTTTATTTTAGTTCCAAATGTATTTTTTGCTTCTGCCGCGTAAACTTCTAGATAATTCATAATAAACTAAGTTTAAAAATCATTCAAAATTAATTAAAAGGTGCTGTCACTGTTTTGGTATTAGTTAGTGATTTTAGCTTACTGAGTGTAACTCGTAATGAAATGAATGGGATGTTTCATGCCCCGCAGTAATAAACACAAGAGTAGTAACAAATATACATAATAATACACACGCGGTCAAAAATTTCGGGAGATCCTGAATTTAATAAACGCAATAAGGTTTTTTTTTTATATTTGCGTGAAATACTATTACCAACCACCACTTAACCCAACTATTATAAGTAATTTCCGGGATCCCATCATAAAATATCAATATCCAAAATGACGTTTTTTGCGATATCACGCTCTGTTAACGTTGTTTTTTTCATGGGATTGTACGAGCCCGATTTAAACCTGGTAACGTTATTTTTTTAACTGTTATTTATGCTGTTTACATGTAAAATTAAATAAAGATAATGGCAGGATAAAAAATTGGTGCAACCTTGTCCAATTTTAGGAATATATGACAGTATTGTTCCGACCCGTATTCTATGTCCTCGAATGTAATATGTGGTGGCAGGGTTGTCAGTCAGCCACCGGAGGAGCGAGGAGCAGGGCTGGGCGGGCGGCGTGCGCGCGCTACGCGACGCTCATGTGCGGCTCGTGCTGCGCCAGTTGCGGCACGTGGAGCGGCTAAACCGCGCCCTCGACCGCCGCGCGACCGCGCACCGGCCAACACTTTAGGCAGGTACTTACCTTACTTCACCGTGGAATAAACTGTCGTCTGCGGTATTTGCGGACCGATACGACCTTCAAGCTTGAAACGCACAGAGCGCGGCGCAGCGTCGTTGCGGGGCGGAGGCGGTTTTGCATTTTTGATCTTTCCAAAAGACTTCGACGACTTTCCGCTCTGTGCGTTTCGAGCTTCAAGTAAAGAGCGTACTCCCATCTTAAAGGCCGGCAATGCACTAACAACCCCCCTGGTATAATGTTGCGAGTGTCCATGGGCGGCGCTAATCGCTTACCATCAGGTGATTCGTTTACTCGTTTGCCACCTATGTCATAAAAAAACTTACCAGTTCATACTAGACCAAGGCCTGTTACGTAATGGATTTGCCAAATTTAAAACAACGTTATAGATACTAAAACCAATTTAATCGACTTGACGACAACCCTATGGCGTGGGGTGTTGTTAGATAGGTCTCTCAAAATTAATAAATAAAACTTCATCATACAGCAATCTTTTTTTGATATAATTAATATTTTCAGAAAAAATCACTCCAAACAAAAAAAAAAATTGTGTCACCCTCCCCCCTCTAACTTTTAAACTATGGGTTCAAAAAAAGCTTAATAAAGACTTTCAATGACAACTATAGCGACTTTTGAGTTATCGTAAAAAGTCTTATTTTCTTAATAAAAGACGTATGAAACGCTGCGAAAGTATTCCCTTTTGCTTGTTATTGTTTTTTTTTAAGTAAGTTCATTGGGCAACTACGGAACCTTACACTGAGCATGGCCCAACATGCTCTTGGCCGATTTTGTTTTAATCATTTTTGTCGCATTAAGCAAGGTATTTTCCTCGATTATTGAGTCCCTCACATAGGAAACAATCTCTTGGCCAGGGAACCCAAAACCGTGCAACAGATCATTTTATCGGGACCTATGCAGAAGAACTTGAGATGGCTGCAATGTTACCATCAAGTAGGTAATAAGTTTTAGCAGCGATTTGTCGGAGATGTATTTTCGGCGTTTAATTCATTTTTGCGATTATCTGAGAATCAGACGAGTAAATATTTATCTAGCACTTTTGCGACTGGCAATTTCTATGGTGTAGTATATATAAGCAAAGTATGTTGGAAAATTATGAATAAAAAACAGATTGAATTTAGCAAATCCGTTACGAAGCAAGCCTTAGTTCGTAGGAAATACGAGTACAACTAGAAGCCAATCCGGATCGGCATTTCGCATTCCTGAGACGCGTTCGAACATAGATCGAATGGTGCTCACCAAAGCGAGCCCGGCGGCGGCGCATAGCACGTTGGTTTTATACAGTTTTTCCAGCTGTATTTTTATACGAGATGGGTGGAATTGTCTATGTCACGATGGTTGTAAAACGAGCCCGGGCCCCTTTTGCACCTATTATCAAGATTTTGCTTAGTCATTTGCTTTACGAAAGCTACTGTCCACATCTGGTCTTCCATACAAGCCCACCGCCGCGCGACTTTGTATTCGACCGGATCCTTCATCATGTTTTCCTGCACCAAAGAGCTTTCTAACATATGTTTTTTCTTAAATCCTGGATACGTGTCGTGATGCGAACCTACCGCCACTACTATATCAGCCAGGACGTCCGCCCCTAATTATGGAAAGCGGGGCCATAATCACCACTCGTCATTGATTTCAAAAGTAGCTGTTGACGCAAATTTTGACGAGTAGGTATCGACATGCGAATTCAAATTTATCACTAAAGTAAGTGTAATTAACAATCAGCACCACTAAATTATATTGTGTACCTGCACAAAAAAAAAACTAAGTGACTAAGTTTACAAAAAAGTAATAACAAGTATACCATGTTACTTACATACATAATGTTGGTACTATGAAGTAACAATTCCGTAAATACTATTATCTAAAAATTATAATATTTGATTCAATAATTACCTACTTATAAAATACGCATGAATTCATCAGTTATTTGGGGCACCTTCGTCCCTATTTTCCTGTTTTAATCAAGCTCTATTTAACCCACGACGTATAGTGGTAACATGCGTATGTATACAAAAACATAATCGACCCATATCCTGCTTTTCGAAAGTCGTTTGAATAAACGTTTCTTTTCTATATACCGAGAATTTTGCCTCAGGCACGAGTGCAGGATGTTAATTTATATCGAAGTTGCAAAAAATACGAGTATATAGGTAATATGAGATCGTATGGGACAGGAGGCGGTGTGAGGGCGAGGGGAGGCACTGGGTCCAGCGGCGTGCACAGACGGCACCTCGCCACCGGCCAGCGGGCGCAAAAGGAAGTGTCTATCGATCACAGTCACAGAGCACGGCACGACAGCCTAAAGTTCCTAAACGGAATCGTCTATACTCTGAACTCTAATTCAAGACCAAAGTGGTTGCTGTGAATCTAATTAGAAAAACACTGCTCTGATATTATTTATTTATTTATTTACTATTCATAAGTAAATTATAAAAAGAAAACATATATAAAGCTTAAAGTTTAGCTTAAAGTATATGTATATATAAAGCTTACAAAGTTTTAATATTTTGATTTAAAATTATATATATAATTAAAACTACAAGATTAAAACTTTAAGCTTTCGATTTAAATAAACAAGTTTGTGTTAGGTACTTAACTATTTACGTAAATATAAGATGCCCCAATTAAACTAGAATGTATACGGGTACTTTTTGGTAGCAAAACTGTTATTGTACTTATAACACTTCAAATGTTAGGAACATTAATTTGGTACGGTTTATAAAAAAAGACACGAGTTTCACATTCATTTAGAGAATCGACAAAATAGCAGATCAAATGTGTGTAGCTCACGTCCCATTCAAAACCGGCAAATACAATTGTGCGGGTTGATCACAACTAATTGTCAAATCATAAACAAATGACAAAATACTTCATTTTGCGCAGCCTAGTGTTGTTTTTCCGGCCTGAAAGGATGAGATCGTGTTCAGATAATAACGATAATCATGACATGATAATAATAATACTATTGATAACCATATATATATAAAATATATTCGAAAATTCGTTTATTAATAACCAATCCTTACCTGTATTTAGTCGTTTTTTTTAAATCAAAACATTCGAGGAAAAGTATACAATTCGGAGATATTGGGGAGGGTAGGTATATGCGTTCCTCGTGGTGTGGGGCGCCGGCGGCGGCAGCCGCTGCTGTCGGTGCCGCACGCGCGCACGCAGCTGCTGCGTAAGGCGCCAATGACGCGCGCGCTGCGCACTCTGAACCTCATAGGGACTGATCTAGATCTGTTCTTCTGTACACTGGGTGAATTTACAAGGAGGGCGTTATTCAAAATATGTTATAGTAAATAATTAATTTTAAGGTGTTGTGCAAAATTATCGCATTGGGTCTAGCCTTTAATGATAATTGTATGTATGGAAATAAATAAATAAATAAAAATGAATTTGGCATATGGATGACGTAATAAAAAAATATATTATAAACGAAAGTTTTATTTATACATATTCTACATAATTTCGTATTCTCTTGAATTAAAAATAAACAGACTATGTGCCTAACTTTTAATACTTAATTCTAAGTTTGGATTGTCTACCCGACTCATATAAAGGGTTCTAAAATTGTATCTTACTGTTGATTAAAAATATGCATTGTTTCTTAAAAATGTTAGCCGCAATTAGAAATATTGTTAATAATAATTTAATTATTGATTGGTAATGGTTGGTTACACCTGAGATGTTCACTTGACAATGTCATTAGTGACTTTGATACATTTGACAGGGACAGATACGTCGTAGTTTTTTTGGTCTTGAATCAGAGTTCAGAGTGTAGTCATCATCACTTCAGAGTTACAAGCATTAAATTTCTACAAAGAATTTTGGATACGTGATTCTGTAAAAGGTCTGTATTCTGAACACAACGATATACATGTACTCTCGCCGACTCGCGTTCTTAGTAATAAAATATATACTAGTTATAAATCTATTAAATACGGTACGTACCTAATGTATATCGCAGAATTCAGGTCCTGATATAAACAAAATCATGTTTTTGTAATGTTTTGTTATATTTTGGTCCATTATATTTTTAACTATGATAATATGTGTTGTTTGTAATTTTATTTGGGTGATAATTAACAAAACATCGGCCAAGAGCGTGTCGGGCCACCCAAAATTAAGGGTAACCGTTGTCATAATTTATCTGTACATTTTTTGAAAAAGAAAAAAAAACAATTAATTTGACATTCCTTATTCAGTTTTTATTTTAAAATGGTAACAAATGGAAGCTTTTCATAATCTCGTGCAACTCAACGCAACAAAGGCTGATGTTCTATTGGGACTACGAGGGTCATAAGTTTTCGCTGGCTTGCCCTGTATATTTTTTAAACACGGCACAGGGTACAGTCAGTTTCATATAGTACGTAACAGCCAAAGTAAAAAAAATATTTATTACCAAAACAATTTTAGTTCTTATCGGCGACTCCCACACTAGGCTAAGCCTGTATCGTGGGAATCGGAGATATTTAGGGTTACCAATCAACATAGCGGCTAAGTGGCCAAATAGTTCGGTACACCATATATTCTGTATGGTGTACTGAACTATTTGGCTGCTACGTAGTAAGTATATTTTATGATGCTGACTGTACCGTGACTACCTAAACGTTAACAGAGTGTGCCGCGTGGCCACCGTGGCCGTAGACAGCCACCTTGTTTCTTGCGTCGGCAGAAGACATACAAATTATTCTTGATTTATGCCTCTGTACAGAATTTTACCAAACAAAGTGAATATTTATACTTAAGCTAAGTGGCATTTCTGTCATGTATGTATGTAGAGAAAAACGAATATATTTAGTTTAATAGATTTTGTTTATTAAGTAAATTTTGCATGTACTAACGAGTATGTAGAATGCAATAAACAGGGTCACGATGTGTTTTTTGGACATATTCTGCATTCTTTTTCTGTGAATATCTATATAGTTTGATAGGACAGTCAACCTTAAGGGGGTTCCGAATTGAAGTCCTTGACTGTACCTTTTCAACGAGGTCTTGGGTTCATCTTAGGGGGCAAATGAGTATTTGTTAGTCAATAATTTGAGAATTTAGTAGAACCATAGGAGGCTTAAATAATACTATCGTTACGCTCTCATATGAGCATGATCGCTTCTAAGGATGTAGAATAAGAGCATGAGGTCGCTCGGAGAACTGAAAAGAGATGGCCCACATGTTGGTCAACTGGCACTGAAAGTGTTAACCCTTCGAACGCCAAGAATCTATAAAGTGGTCAAGTGGCCACTAAAAACGTCGAAGTGAAGAAGTACTTTAATCATGATAAAAAAAAAAAGAATTAGCTTATATTTTTATTGGTTTAAACGTTACATCAATTTTTGATACCCTGGCGTCTGAGTGATCACTTCATTCAAATATGAAAGCATTCAATGGGTTAATATGGAGGACGAGTTCTACCAAAAGGGACAGAAAAGCTCTTACGCAGCTAAATTAAATAAACAACCTCTTTAATTCAGGCGGGTAATCGGTTATTTGCCTCATAGTATTTGACATGACACTGAGGGAAATAGAGAAGCGGCGCGGCGCTATGACAGGGACAACAAATGGCCTCCGCATGTGCCTCTCTGTCGCTCTTATTCAAATTAGTACATGACCATCTCCCTCGATAGCGGTATAATTATGTCGTCTTCTCTGGGGTACACTGTGTTGAGGACATTCGAAGTCACTCTTTATGTCCTGCAGATATGATAATATTATTTCTAACTCGGGCGTGACGCTTTGAATCTCTCGCCACGCTCGGGATTCTATTCTGGAATCCTTTATTTCGTTCAGGATTTAAAGCGCTAACCCTCGATGAAATATTGCATTTCGCTCCCTTGTAATATAATGTACTATTCTTGGTTTTACAATTGCAAGACTTAGTAGGTAAAATGGTTACAAAACTACTCCGTTTTACGATATTTAACGAAGGACACGCCAAGGCCAAAGATCTTCTTAGATTTTTTTATTTGATTTAGAAATTACACATTTCACTCACACTATTGCTTAAAAAAATTGTTTAAAGTGTTTAACTTCAAAAGCTACGTCTATAATTTTTTTGCATATGTTATGACCCCACTAGTCGAAAGTGAGGGCGTTGGAACACTTTTAGTGACTTTCAGAGCGATTATCTCCGAATATCAGTTATGAAGAGATTTGCTGAGTAATCTTATTTTTAATAACTTGTCAAGATTTTATATGCTATCAATTACTATTTAAATTCAGCAAAATTGTGGTCTTTTAAATATTTTTTAGGTGAAATTGCGAATCACAAATATAATGATTAATGAACAATGTTTGGCTTCGGTTCATAAGGACTTCATTGCAGAATGATATTGGACTTAGTTCTATAAGATCTACTTTGCAAATTGGCATAATAATAACTAACTATCCTCATACCAAAATGAAGAACGTACTGATAGTGAAATGAACTTTTCGTGCCGTTGACGTAAAATTGCATATAGGATGATTCCAATTGAATTGGTGATTATCAATTTTTAATCTCCAATCATTTAAACATGCATTTATAATATACTTTTTTTCAAATACGGCTTACTGAACCCGAATATTATAAAGATGACGAACTCATATTCTTTCAAGTTTTATAATAGGTTATAGGAATGTTGAATCTAAATATAAGTGTAAACTCTCTGTATTTAAGATGGTATTTTTTTCAAATACGGCCTGTTTGAAAAGATACCATCATAAATGCATGATTAAATGATTGATAATTACTATAACACCAATTGGAATCACCTATATGCAGTGTGACGTCAATTTTACGTCATCGGCATGAAAAGTTCTAGCCCTGTTAATGAGTGTCCAATAATACATTGTTCTTCTACAGACATTAAATTCATCAACATTCATCAGACACTTTTACTGCCAGTGATTTCGTAGCGCTACGCTCGTAGCCGATAACATGCGAAAAACCGTATCGTACTCGTATGTAGCGGAGAGCGGGTAAGTACCTAATATTCAGAGATGACGTATAATAATGGAGTAAGCTGCAATGACATAGTTACAAGTATCCAACCCCAATGTTTCAATAAACCCTTCAACGTTAAGTAATTGATAGCGATTTAATAATAATAATAAATATTGGGGGACAGTATGACACAAATCGACCTAGTCCCAAACTAAGCAAAGCTTGTACTATAGGTACTAGGTACTAGACGGCGATATGCATACTTATGTAGATAAATACATACTTTAAATACATAGAAAACATCCATGACCCAAGAACAAATATACGTGCTAAATGCACAAATAATGCCCTGGCCGGGATTCGAACCCGGGACCTCTAGCTTTGGAAGCAGTGTCACTACCAACTAGGCTAAAAAGGCAGTCATATTTTCCGCGTTTATATTTACCATTGGGTTAGGTTCATAAGGACTTCATTGCAGAATGACTATATGTATGTAAGCAAAACGTCCAAGTCGTTTAAATCCTCTAAAATTACCTACACAAAAGCAATCAAAACGTCGCACTCAAAAGTCAAAATATTCTTTTCTCAAACATGCAATGAAATATTGATGTTATGTTCCTTATAACAGGCTGCGAAGTATGACGTTTCAGGTGCGACTAGGACAAGAGGTCGTTAATGGAATTTCATACAAATCTTGCAGGCCTAGGCCGGCAAAGTCCTCTTTTTTAATTTCCATTCCATATAAATTGTGGCCCAGGCACCATGACATTCTGCCACTAAAAAAAAAACTTTTTTTTTGTCGTTTATTTCATTGCATGTTTGAGAAAAACACTATACATACCTCGGCGAGAAATATGGGGTTGCCCGCCTTAGACCTATCCGACCTCGCTCGCTCGGCTGTCTATATATGTCTTCGGCCGGCAACCCCTTACGTCCCGGCCTCTGTAGTAATGTACTATTATTCAAATTGGCTTAGCAACAAGCACTTTCGAATCATCATCATCAATTAAAACATTATATTAAGTTAATGATTTACAGCAGTTTATTGATGCTAATATTATGTCAAAATTAAGAAATTATTATCTAGTTAAATTCACAATAGGGTCTTCAAAACATAAAAATGATTCTAGAGAAATCGTAGTAGTAATCGTGCGTAGTTGACGTTGACTGTTATCATAGGTGCGTACAGTCAAGTGCAAAAACATGGGTGCATACAACTTGCTCAAAAATATGTCCCATAGTAGTAGGCCGGTGGATTAAGGTTGCGGTACGTATTTATGAGAGGATTAAATCGATACGTATTTTTCCAGTTGACCGTACATAAAAGCCTGGGTCTACGAGTAAGTCTAAATAGTGCACTGATGGATATCGGTTTTACGGTATTTACATGCGAAAACCTGACGTGGCACTCTCAAGAGTGACAAGTTTCAACGGTTTACATCTCGTTAATGTCGATTTCGGTAGTATTAAATAAAGCGTAGGAATCCGTAATGTTAGAATACAATAGATTTCGAAGCATTTACCGTCCAGACTTAAACCTTTTCCAGGCGTAGTACGTTTCATCGACCACATACGTGTCAATAGAATTTCAATCCTAGTTCTCTGATTTAAGGCTCAAAATACATTTCATTTTCGTAAAAAGTGACTCGTTTTGAAATGAATCACCATAACGTAACTATTTTGAGTATATATTTTGTTTTTTGTAAAGCCTTCTAGATTGGCGCGGCCTGGAAAAGGGTTAACAGAAATTCTCACATGAAAACATTGAAGAAAATCCCATAAAGGCACCTTGGATTTAAAATGAAGTCACATAGCTAACCGTTCGTCCAAACTAAACGTATATACAAAATTTCAGCTAAATCGGGTGAAGATTTCTGCTTCAAAATTGAGTTGCAAGATTTCACCCGAACAAACATAGTTACGTACATTGCAGGTTTTAAGTGGAATCTTGTTATAATCAGTGATCGTAACTTTTGTAGCATTTTCGGTGCAGCGTAGTGGTGTTAACGGAGTTGGTATGGACAAATACAATTTAAACGGTTAATTAACGTTATTAACGCTAATGTAATGAATCATAAGAATTTAAATCTTTATACCAATTCCGTTAACGCCCCTACGCTGCACCGAAAATGCTACAAAACTGACGATCACTGGTTATAATACCGCTAGTTCTAACGATATGCAACTTGAGCGTGTTCGAAAATGTGCGATGGACTGATAGCCAAGTCGTTTTATACAGTGCGTTCCCGGCATGCGGGCTTTTTCAAAACTGTATAGTATGTTTCTTTAGAGATTGTTTGTATGTATGTAAAATATCTTAAATCTGCACCTTCAATGTACTTGGTGCATTGTTTTAGGTGACGTCATAGTAACAGAGCTGTCATTTGTACTGTCTCGTCAATTTACTTTGATTTACTTTGCTGGAAATTTAAATTTTGTTAGAAAATACTACCACCACCACTATATCAGCCGAAGAATGTCCACTGCTGAACATAGGCCTCCACCAATTTCATGGGGGGTGAATGTCATATTCGCCACGCTTGGCATGCGCATTGGCGATCGAAGTTTCTCCACCGCACTCCAAGGATGCTGCTGCCCATCCCCCGGTGGTCTTGGACGTAGTTTTAGGACATACCCGGTTCCAAATACATAAACTCGTCATTTTTATTTTATAATAAAATCAAATTCATGGTTAGGTTAAGGAAATATGTTTCCATGGCGATACCAGACTGTATATTAAAAAAACAAACATATCAAGTATTAATACGGTCACCGTAACATGTTGTTAGTTAACTATATTTTCATTAGGTAACAATTGTGTCAATTTTTTTTGGACAGATGTTCTCATGGTTGTTTTGGTAGTGGTGGAGTATTAAACCTAATCTGCTTGGCAATCCAGAGCCAATTTGTCTTACTTTTTTATTTGAGAATAATAAAATGTGTTCCATCACGACGCCCCTCGGTTGTGACTAAAATAACCGACTTGTCTCAACATTATGTAATGATTTTGATGGGATATTTATTATCTGATATCTCTGATATGATATTATTGCCACTCACTCTTCTGGCACACGGAAACAAATGAGTATAGATTTTTATTCTTATTCTTCACCGTTTCTTGACATTATCAATATTTGAAAATTTTAATGGTTGTGCAATGTTAGGATTTACTTCGTACCGGTACCTCGTCACTGCAATAAATATCCCATTTTCTCCCTTGAAACTCACAATTAATAAGAGAAACACTAAAATAAAATTTTGTGTTTTAGGTACGCCTTTTGGGAATACAGGCGTGAGTTTACGTATGCATGCATATAACCAAATTATTAGAGTTTATAGGTACACATATGTAAACTTTAATAATTTTGTACTTAGCGCCTTTTCACCTTAAAATATTTCTCAATATTGAAGACAAACATGCTGATGATTGATCTGAGGATCAATCTGATACTCATCATTCGCATTCTAATTTCTCACAAGGGCTCTCTCAAGCTGGCGCGCAACAGACTAAAATTATATTGGTACGCGAAACGTATGCGTGATGTTGGCCGACTAGACTCATATTTAATTTCAATACGATGGCGCAGGACGCTGTGTTGATGAATAACTTACTTTTTCATAAGCAATTTAGAGATGTAGAGAATAACTGACAAACATTCTGAAAAATTAAACTATCATATAGATAATTGGAGTGCGGTGGAGATGCTGCGATCGCCAACCCGCATGCCAAGCGTGGCGATTATGGCATTTCATCATGTCAGCCGAAAGACGTCCACTGCTGGACATAGGCCTCCCCGAAAGACTTCCACAATGACCGATCCTGCGCCACCCGCATCCAGCGGACACCCGCGATCTTCACCAGATCATCAGTCCACCGCATGTGGGGGGCCTGCCCACGCTACGCCTTCCGGTACGTGGTCGCCACTCGAGAACCTTTCCGCCCCAACGGCCATCGGTTCTACGTGCTATGTGCCCCGCCCACTGCCACTTAAGTTTAGCGATTCGGAGGGCTATATCGGTCACTTTGGTTCTGCTGCGGATGGCCTCATTCCTGGTGCGATCACGCAGAGAAACTCCCAACATATCTCTCTATTGCCCTTTGGGTGACTTTGAGCCTTCTTATGAGGCCCATAGTAAGCGACCACGTTTCAGTGCCATATGTCATCACTGGCAACACACACTGGTCAAAGACTTTTGTCTTGAGACACTGCGGAATATTAGACGAAAAGATGTGCCGTAGCTTCCCGAACGCTGCCCAGCCGAGTCGGATTCGACGATTAACCTCTTTCTCGAAGTTGGACCTACCTAACTGGACAGTCTGTCCTAGGTATATGTAATCGTCTACAACTTCGAGCGTAAAGTGTCCGATTGTTAAGGGAGTTGGTGCGACATGGACATTTGACATGATCTTCGTCTTGTCCATGTTCATCCTTAGACCAACTCGCTCGGAGGCTTTACTGAGGTCATTGATCATTGTACTTAAATCCTCCATGGTCTCAGCCAAGACTACTATATCGTCAGCAAACCGAAGGTGAGTGAGGTAGTTGCCGTTTATGTTGATGCCTAGCCTTCTCCAGTCCAGAGTCTTGAAAACATCCTCCAGTGCAGCGGAGAACAGTTTAGGAGAAATAACATCTCCTTGCCTGACTCCCCGCTGCAACGGAATAGGCTTTGAGTTCTGGTCCTGGAGTCGGACTGACATAGTGGCGTTCTTGTACAAACTTTTCAGCACTTCGATATACCGGTAGTCCACTTGGCACCGTTGGAGAGATTGTAGTACAGCCCACGTTTCAATCGAATCGAAGGCTTTCTCGTAGTCCACGAACGCTAAACAGAGGGGCAGGTTATACTCCTCAGTCTTCTGTATAACCTGACGGAGCGTATGGATGTGGTCTACGGTGCTAAAGCCTCTTCGGAAACCGGCTTGTTCGGGAGGCTGGAAGTCATCTAGCCTGCGTGCGAGACGGTTCGTAATGACTCTTGAAAACAGCTTATAGACATGGCTCAGAAGTGAGATGGGTCGGTAGTTCTTCAGTAAGGAGTTGTCACCCTTTTTGAAGAACAGCACCACCACACATCATGGCATTTACCCCCCATGAAATTGGGGGAGGCCTGTGTCCAGAGTGGATGTCCTCCGGCTGATATGGTGGATATAGATAATTAGATAATTACCACGAAAAAAAATTATGTTACTGTTTCCATCAAGCGTAAGTGCCACATAATATTAAATACGTACCAACAAAGATCAAAATGGATATAACCAACGCTTTCGCCACAGCACCTAAAACGATCAATAATTGTAAATTGTTTTTTTTTTGTTGTGGTCCCCCGAATCAATAAAAACAACCTGTATAATTCTAAGTTCTATTTACACTACTTACGTCCTACTCCTTGATGCAGTTAGTAACAAAAATAATTACGTTGGGCATCAATAATGTTAGGAACCCTGCGGGCGCTCATCTCGGGGGCGCTTTCCTCAACATACGAGTATTCACATCTTCCATCCATACGAGCGTAGCGCACGTAATTGTTGGCCAACGGACCGGTTAACGTCAAATGTAGCGGCAGCGGGCTGTCATTGAATAGAGAACTCCCTTTTTATCCAAGTTTTCTTCCAGCGTAATTTTAACAGACTACATATGCTTATTCTGAAGCAAATGGCTCTTAGGTTGATTTTGAGCATTTTTTTTAGGTTATTGAGGGAGTCACTATGAAAACTATAAGTCTGTGACCTCTAGGACCCCGTACTAATGAAGTCACAGCTAGGTCTGCCCCCCTCCATTTCTTAAAACCGATAAATTCGTGCTCTGAAGATAACTAGGAACTCATGCATGCATACCAGATTTAGGTACGACGTCTACGAATGTCGTGAAGGAGACGTTTTTTTTTGCATATTTGCCTAAGACAGACTGACTATAACTGTGATCGGCTGTATTTTCTTTATTATTGGGCCTGAAAATCTGATTTACCAACGAACTTTTATGAAATTGAATGGTTTTTACTTTATTACACTATGTCCTTACTTTCAGAGATATTAGCGAAATACTGGAAAAAGTAATGCATTTGTCCTAGAGGTCGCAAATTTAAGGTAGTCTTCCTAGTTATACCCAAATAACGTGTTAAAGTTCCATTAATTTTATAATAAATTCCAGAAAATTAGACATAAGTAATTACTGGATTACCTGCATTGCAAAGGAATATGCATTTTAGCATCGGGTAAGAAATATATAAACTGTGATTGAAGTTTGAAATGTTACGTATAAAAACCATCTACGTATCTAAATGTAAGTATTTTTTTATTTGTGTACAATATTACACAAATCAACCTACGCAATACCGCCTAAGCAAAACTTGTACAATTTTAAAGCTACAATTTTATATACAGACAAAGTATTTATAAAGTTAACCTAATGGTTATTTGCAGGACCGATTAGCTGATTTATACTCATTTTAAAGTGATTCTTCCATCTCCTACCGAGAAAATATTTCTTTTGTAAATAAAGTTACGATTCAATAATTATTTTGAGTAAGTGCATATTACAGTAATTGATATTCACTGTCAGTAGTATTAAAGGTAAGTAACTAAGAGAATTGGGGGTAGCGGGTGTAGGTGATGTTGTTGTATACAGCGTGGGCACGACATGCGCGTCCCGCCGCGGCGGAGGCTGGCGGGGTGTGCCGCGGCCGTGGGCGCCGGGGCGCCGGCGAGCGCGCGTGCTCGGCCGCGGCCGGGCGCGGGTCGGGCGGGCAGGGTAGTGCTAGTGCCGGCGCGCCATCCGCCGCGGGCTGCCTCACATTCCACCGAGACTCGCACCTCGCACACCGTGCGCTGCGCTCTTCGTACCGAACCACTTTGCTCCGGACTTCGCTTTTCCACTAATAATTCGCACGCTTTCAACACGCTTCGCGCGTTTCATAAACTTATTATAAATTCTGCTCACACTTTAAAATAAATTTATTAAGATAATTAAAATCGAGCTGAACCAACCGTTAAAGAAATAAGTGACCTGGACCCATGAGCGCTGCCGTAAGTTTAAAACACTTTGCAAACTGCTTTAAATTATTTAAAAACCATGCCTAGCGACTTTTGCATAACAGTTCAAAGATTTATTTGCATGTTGTATGTTTTGATATGATTTTAGAGTACCTAATTACTAACTGCGTTTAATTTTGATGGCTTGATTTTACAAATGAGACACCCATCGACTTCTTCATACTGTTAGAACGATATGATATCAAACAACGATGTATGCCTAATTAACAAACATAAAGGTACTTTGCGTAAAGAGGTGATGGCATCAATTAAACGTTAGTTTTTTGCGAAAATATCCCAGAAAAACAAAATTAATCTAATCATATTCTTTCATAGTTGCTGTGAATGAGTAACTGCGTTTTACATATAACCTAAGAACGAAAACTACCTAAGTATAAAATTAAAATTTTGATTGTATTTGTTAAAACTAAGAGAAGTACTAAGTACAACACACAGATTGGGTAAGTACCTATTGAATAAGACATAGGTTCATCAATCACAATAATATACTTTGACTATCAAGTTAGTCAGAACGTCGACTTACTTACCTAAGTAAATATATTATCAGTGTTAGCATAATTATAGCAATTGCGAGTATGTGACTGAATATGTTGACCATCCCGAAAAACTCAACTGCATTATTTTTTCAATGTAAATACATCCAGTTGTTGCATATGTCACTTTTTTCCCGACTACGGCGAAGTTCAATTAAACGGAGGCTTTTATATTGAGTCTCTAGGCATGTGTGTCCGATCGTAACTACCTAAACTCTAAAGGGCATAACCTATTTTTATAAATGATAAGTACATTAGATTTGTCTCGATGGCGCGAGTGTTACCGGGTATATTCACGGAGTTTATTAGCTAGGTGCAAAGACTTCCAGGGATGTTAGAGGAGGATAATTTTAGATTACACTTACTATGGTACGAAGTCTTTTAGTTTTTAACACTTTCAGTGCAAGGAACCCGCTAGGTGGGCGCTTTTCTCGTAGGCATTTTCCATTATATACGGTTTTCGCATGTTATCGGCTACGAGCGTAGCGCTACGAAATCGTTGGTAGTGAAAGTGGATATACGCCATTTCTTTTTGAAAATTCCACACTATCTATACCTGACAAACAATTTTTGTTTGGGTTATTGTACTCGTATTTTTTTAGTTAGGTAACCGTAGAAACGTAGGAAGTTTTTGAAATAGGTAAATCAAATGTATACTAACGAGTTTTTATTGCTTATATTCACATGAATCGTGATATTCATATTCAAATTTCTTGACAGACATTTTCATAGAAAAGAAAAAAATACTTTTTCAATGAATTTCTGAAATAAACTTACGTTTCTAATCAATCCAATTAATTTTGGAATAATCAGGATCTAGTGTTTTTTCTATGAAAATGTATGGAGATAAATTCGCATCTGTCATCACTCATCATCATATTTAGTTCCTACGTTTATTGACAAATAAACGATAATCGAGAAAAAAACCGGCCAAGAGCGTGTCGGGCCACGCTCAGTGTAGGGTTCCGTAGTTTTCCGTCCGTCATATTTTTTTTTTTGAAAAAATTACAAAAACTATTCAACCTATCAAGTTCAAAATAATTTTCCTACAAAGTTTTTATAAAGTTCTACATTTGAGATTTTTTTCATATTTTTAAAACTTATGGTTCAAAAGTTAGAGGGGGGACACATTTTTTTTTACTTCTGGAGCGATTATTTCCGAAAATATTAACATTATCAAAAAATGATTTTAGTAAACCCCTATTTATTTTTAAATACCTATCTAACGATATGTCACACGTTAGGGTTAAAATGAAAAAAAAAATCACTCCCCACTTTACGTATAGGGGAGGTACCCTAATAAAATATTTTTTCCACTTTTTATTTTACCACTTTGTCGGCGTAATTGATATACATATTAGTACCAAATTTCAGCTTTCTAGTGCTAACGGTCACTGAGATTATCCGCGGACGGACGGACAGACGGACGGACAGACATGGCGAAACTATAAGGGTTCCTAGTTGACTACGGAACCCTAAAAACCATGACCACTCATTTTTTATGTTGTATTATGAAAAATATTGTTTTTTTTTTAATAAAATAGTGCATATCTTAGAAACTACAATACTTGCCTTCTCAGTACACTCGCGAGTAAAAGTATCGTATCACTTTGCATTTTTCATGTGCATCCAATATCTTTGTAATTTCGGGGAAAACGTTGTAACGTTTGGTAAATATATTCTTTTTTATTTCCCATCCGAATCTGAAAATTATGGTACCAATGAAAAGCTATTAAATAATGTAGCGTATAATTTAATAATATCAAAGATCCAAAAGCTGAAAAGATCCGATAACGGAATTAGCCTGTAAAGGCTCTAAAAATAAACAAGGCGAACTTGGCTTATTGAACATACAATATGAATTATTATTTTTAAATTACTTTTGAGTATTGCCATCCCTAGCCCTGCTGACACAGTTTAAGCGATTATTCATCGGCATAATTAATTCTCTAACGTAGTCTTGAGGGATAGCGTCCCACTCCTCCAGCAAAGCTGTCTTCAATTCTTCAACAGTGACCGGGGCATGATCCCGAGGGATGTAATTAACTCTTGCACAGGGAAAGCCTATTACTCAGTGAAAGATTTCCTGGACGAATAACGATTGCTGAACGAATGTATCGAAACACTATAATAAATAAATAAATATTAAAACAATGAATAACTTACTATATTAATTAATTACTATTATAGTATGTATATGTATGCATGTGTACCCTGCATATGTCAAATAAAATTGATAGATCTAACGTCAACAAACCCATCCATCGACTTGCAAAACGTGTAAAAAAAATTTAAACTGTTTATTTCATAATAAGATTTACGTATTTCTGTACAAACTTAACTACTAATCTTAATTATAAAAGATTCTTTGAGTTAAGGAGCCTTTCCGTTACTTTTAATTACAATATTTTTTTTTACTTATAACTATAGTTAATTATTCAGTGGACCAATAACTACTTTATCTAATGAATAGGTTAGGCACAAAAATTTTTAGCCTTAGCAGCATATGCTGTTTTACTAAATTTCTTGTTTCCTTGTGTGATAATTGACAGTTTCTCTCTCACGTATTAATTATTAACTGTTTCCAGGTTACCTTGGTAAAACGAATCATAGGTTCGTAGTTTATAATTATTATAAACCACGGGTAGGGTGACAAAAAATATTTGATAAACAAGGGTACATCATTGTATTTTAACCGCGAGTGTGGAATTGAAACAAGAGATAGCGAATGTATTATATAGTTCAACCACGAGCGAAGCGAGTGATTCGAAAATACAATACTAAGCGAAGCGAGACTTTTAAAAATAGGATCCTTAGCGTAGCGAGTGTTGCGACACAGTTTTAAAATAAATTCAACACTCGCTACGCTCAGGATTAGATTTAGAACCACTCGCTTCGCTCAGGATTGTATTTTCGAACTAGGGCGAAAATTGTCTGTCTTTATATGTTTATGTTTACAAAGGAACTAAGTAACACGTTCGGATTTCAAATATTATTTGCACTCTTCTTGTGGATAAAATGCAGTTCTGCTACCTATCTGTATTTAAAAAATAGATAAAATCGGCCAAGACCATGTCGGGACATACTCAGCGTATGGTTCCGTAGTTGCCCAATGAACTTACTTTAACGAAATTAATATCACGCAAAAGAGTTTTTCAGTGTTTTATACGTATTTTACTAAGAAGGAAAGACTTTTATCGATAACTCAAAAACGGCTTAACCGATCATGCCCGTTATAGTTTTCGTTGAAAGTGCTTATTAAGATTTCTTTCATGGTTTTATTTTCATATTTTTGGACCCTGTCAAATATTAGGGGACACACACATATATTTTTTTCTTCCGGAGTGAATATTTCCGAAAATATTCACTTTATAAAAAAAATTGTTGCAGACTTTTCATTTTGAAAGACCTATCCAACAACACCCCACTTCATAGGGTTGAAAATTTTATTTTACGACTTTGTCAGGTTTATTGATTTATTATCCATACCAAATTGCAGCTTTCTAGCACTAACAATTACAAATCAAAGCCTCGGACAGACAGACGTACATGGCAAACCTATAAGGGTTCTTATTTGACTACGGAACCCTAAAGAGGCTCTCCGAGCTAGTGAGGTGAAAAGATTTTTAATTAAATGCTAATTAGGTACCGCTAGAAATTTGCTGAAGAGGAAAAATGTTACTCTTTGATTTATTTATTTAAACTTTGTTGCAAAATACAATAAATATGATTAAATGTCAGACGTAATGCAATCTACTACATACGGCAATCTACCAGTGAACCAGAAAAAATGGTGGTGGCATTTAACTTGGATCGATTAATGAATTATTTGTTGTGGTTCCTGATCACCGGTTAGAATCATCGTGTATAAGGTATATCGTAATTTACTAATCTTTGTAAGAAGTGCCTATCCCTTACAACGGAAACATGTTTTTTGGGTTATTGTATTTTTGCAGTTACCGTAAAAACTTGGAAGGTTTTTCAAATAGGTAAATCAAATGAAGACTAACAAGTTTTTACTGCTTATATTCACATGTATGTACCATGATATTCAGATTCGAATTTCTCGACACACATTTTCATAGAAAAGAAACATATACTTTATTTTAAAGGTGTTTCTGAAAAATCTTACGTCTCTAATCAATCCAATTAATTTACATAGAAAAAAATAAAAACTAGCCTTTTTATTTTTTTCTATGTAAATGTATGGAGAGAAATATGCATCTGTCATTATCATCTTTAGTTCGTACGTCTGTTAAAAAATTACGATAGTTAAAAAAAAATAGCATGAAGAACACTTTTTCATTGTATTGTAGTATGGAAGAGTTTTTTTTTTAACATCATGTCGCATATCTCAATTCAACCACGCCTTAATATTCGACAGAATAACTCAATATTATTTATTTTACGATTCCATAAGGCCGCATGTACACTCAGGCATAATTTAGCAAGTTTACCAAGCTTTATGAATTCCATACTGTTATAAATTAGAAAAATAGTAAAGTAAAAAGAAATCTTGTTTACTTATTGAATGTTTATTTTAAAGTGTCAGAAAATCATCGAGAACATCATAAAATTATTTAAAATTCAAAAATGTATAGTTATCTGAACATGGCCAGTAACCTACACAAATTACAACACATACTCCCTGACAAGCGCGTGCTATGTCGCGCGAGGTGTCGCGGTGGCAGCAAAATATTATGTGAACACGACTTGTTAAGGGCAGGATGCTCAGATTATTTTAAATCTTTGAGAACGTACAAATATTTATGAACTCGACTGTACATTTGATTTTTTGATTAACAAATATTAGACAGTACTCAATAATTGACATACAATTAATAAATATTAAACTCCTACGTCTTTAATAAGTTAAGAAAAGAAACTATAGTATTATGTGAGAAAATAAACATAACGCTCTTTTATTCATTATAATGATAACACTAGCTTTTTCCCGCGACTTCGTCTGCGTAGAACTCATTTTCGCTTTAAAATTATTTGTTTTCCTATACATCTTTCACCCTTTCCACCCCCTTAAGAAATAATTACATTCAATATGACATGCTCCTTACCGCGCACGGACCAAATTTTAATAGAAATCCTATTTTCAAAACGAACCATCATCATCATCATATCAGCCGAAAGACATTCACTGCTGGACATAGGCCTCCCCCAAAGAGTAACACAATTACCGATCCTTCGCCATCCGCATTCAGCGGACTCCTGCAACCTTTACCAGGTCATCAGTCCACCTTGTGGGGGCCCTACCCTCGCTGCGTCTTCCGGTACGTAGTCGCCACTCGAGAACCTTTCCTCCCCAACGACCAATGGTACTACGTGCAATGTTCCCCGCTCACTGCCACTTAAGTTTAGTGACTCGGAGGGCTATGTCGGTTACTTTGGTTCTACTGCGGATGGCCTAATTTCTGATGCGATCACGCAGAGATACTCCTAGCTAGCACTCTCTATTGCTCTTTGGGTTGCTTTAAGTATTCTTATGAGGCCCATAGTAATCGACCACGTTTCAGTGCCATAAGTCATCACTGGCAAAACACACTGTTCAAAGATTTTCGTCTTAAGAAACTGCGGAATATTGGACGAAAATATATGCCGTAGCTTCCCGAACGCTCGCAGCCGAGTCGGATTCGACGATTAACCTCTTTCTCGAAGTTGGACCTACCTAACTGGACAGTGTGTCCTAGGTATATATGTATAATCGTAATCGTCTATAACTTCGAGTGTAAAGTGTACGATTGTAACGGGAGTTTGTGCTACGTGCTCGTGCTTTCAAAACGAATGATTAAGCTTATTTCAGAATATCAAATGTACTGATTCTAGACGAATGAATGTGTGGATTCGGCTAGCCGCGTCTGCAGCGCTTTGTTTTCAAGTTTTCAAGTCAAAATGTATTAAAACGTCACATAAAACGTAACGGTATAATCTATCGTGCTAGCTAGGCTGATTGTCACAACAACCGCCTTCAAAGCGAATGTATGGGGCCTGTTACATGGTTATTATTATCACGTGATACATTCATATCACGATAAGTATCACGTGAATATTAAAGCAGAATCCATACAAATTTGAAAACTGCGATAATATTGACACCCCAGTATTGTGATAATATTAAGCGTGTAACATACCCCATACAATTTTAAAAATCACGATAATATTGACACATAATATTGAGTGCAAAGGGCCCCACTTTTTGGCTTTGGCGGAGAATAGAGAGCTGCTACCGCGAAACGAAAACGAACGAACATCGTGTATTTCCCTCTGTGTCGCTCGATTTTGCAAGTTCGACAGAGAGGGAGATACACAAACTTCATTTGTTTTCGTTCGCGTTAGCAGCTCTGACTTCGCACCAAAAATACTGACTGGCACATCAATATTTAACAATTGCACATCTGAACTGAATTTTAATGAACGATTAGTATTTTAGCTATACAAATCAGTACTGATTACGGTGTCAAAAATTTTATGTGCCTTTAAATATTATATGCCGGCTCAATTTCTGATTAATTGCGCGAAAACTATTGTGGTACCAATATCCCTACTGTTTAAGCGCTCTTTTGCTGAATGTCACGTCCCTTCGATTTGGAAATCAGCCTACATTACACCCGTCCATAAGAAAGGCCCAAAAACTGAAGTAACTAATTACAGGCCAATTTCTAAACTTTGCATTCTTGCTAAAGTACTTGAAAAAGTAGTTTATGCTCAAGTATATGCGGCAATTAAGAATTATTTTAGTCCTTTCCAGCATGGTTTCCTACGTTGTAAGTCTACCGTTTCCAATTTGATACTCCTTAACGATTATGTAACTAAAGCCATGTCTGATGGTAGCCAAGTGGATGTAGTGTACACTGACTACAGTAAGGCGTTCGATAGAATTGACCATAAATTATTAATTATTAAATTAAATAACATAGGTATTCATGGCGATTTATTGCGATGGTTCACATCTTATATTGATAACAGGTCGCAAGCTGTTGTCATTAACAACTATATGTCTGGCTGGGTAACGGTACCCAGTGGCATCCCGCAGGGATCGTTGCTGGGGCCATTGCTGTTTAATGTATTTGTTAATGACATCAGTGATTGTTTCCACTCTTCCAAACTGCTATGTTTCGCCGACGACATGAAGATTTTTATGAGGGTGAATTCATTAGATGACTCTGCTCTTCTACAAGATGACCTTACGCGTCTTGTCGCATATTGTCAGACCAACAAATTAGACCTTAATGTATCTAAATGCTTTACTTTAACCTTCACAAGGCAACGTAGTATAATTCCGACCACCTACAAGCTTAATGATAATGTGCTTAAAACTGTGTCATGTATGAGGGACCTGGGAGTCACTCATGATTCTAAGCTTTTATTCGATACTCATGTTGATAATATAGTAACTAGTGCCACTAAGGCATTAGGATTTATTATGCGTAGTTCCTTACATTTCACCCAACTTAAAACTATAAAAGTTCTTTATTGTACATATGTCAGAAGCAAACTTGAATATGCGTCTCAAATCTGGAACCCCTCTTACAATATCTATATTAACAGATTAGAACGTATACAGAAAAAAATTATAAAATACCTCTGCTTTAAGCTGAAAACCCCTTACAATTCATCTAATTATGAAAATAATTGTAGAAAACATCACCTTATTCCATTACATAAGCGCCGTAAGATTGCAGATATTATTTATATACTTAGTATCTTAAATGGTAACATTGATTGTCCTGAATTACTCGCTAAGCTCTCCTTCAATACTCCATCTAGGTCTAAAAGATACTTCCCTCCCCTCTCAATTCCGTTTACATCACGTAATTATAGAAAAAATAGCTTTTTATTACGAGCTGGTAAAAGCCTAAATGATTTAACGAGGGAGCGGGATATTGATGTTTTCAATTGCAACATCACAACTATAAGACGGATTTTAACAGACGAGTTTTTTGAGTGAGCGAGTCGCATGCGACTGCATGTTGCTTAATGGTTGTATAATTGTATATCACTTATTAATATGTTTTACTTCTTAAATAGGTATTCATTGTATGCTAGTGGGTAACACGTTGTAAGATTTAGTGCTTACCACCATTTGTTTGTTAACCTGTTGCTACCGGTGGGAACCTATAATTGGCTCTCTGCTACCTAAGTTATATAACTAGCTTATATTATTATTCTGAATTGTTAGCTGTTGGTTCTCCAAATAATAAATAAATAAATAAATACTACCCTTATAAATATGCTTAGGATTAACTTGCAAAGATACTTTTCCCGTGACGTCGTCAGCGTAATCTTTTACTCCCTAGAAATACTCGCGGACGTCCTCAAAATATGCTACCAAATTTTATTAAATCTGATCAATGGTTAAGGAACGCATACAGGACAAATTTACAAACATTTTTTATTAACATTTATATATATATGGAAAATGAAATGAATAAAATGCGAGCGTTCATTTTTAAGTAAATGAAGTAAAAGCGTAGTTCAGGTTTTACTACCCCACTCATTTTATTCCCTTTAAGGCACTTCTGTTCAGAAGTCGCTAGAATCCTCTTGTGAATTGTGTAGGTGGGTACACTACCCCGTACAGCAATTAGAGAGAGCAGAAAATTGCTTAATATTTTATGCATTAGAGCACCGTAGTGTGTCATAAAGTGAAGAAGAATTTGTTTTATAAGTACTAAGAACATTGATATTGATTTTTCCTACCTTCTAAATTTGTACAATTATCATAAACTTGGTAGTAACAAGAAAAATTTAATTACATTTCAAATTAAATTGATTTTCTGCATAATGAATTAGATTAAGTATTTATTATACTCTCTTTAATCTAGCTATTTGGTTTGATATTACCATGAACCTTTTTTTCCTTTACCTGAAATCATTTAGCTTTATTGCTTTGTTTTTAGCGCTTTGTAGGGTTTCGTATTCCACATGGAACCCTTAGGGTGACAGCACTAGTAATGGACAAGAACCAATGATGCACCTTGACTATTATTTAAAAGAAAATAAGAGTATAATTTTTTTATACAACAATCAATTTAAAACCGTATGATCGTTGAATTAGGAATGAAGTGTCCATGACTGGTGCTTGTCAGCTTAAAGTGTCCAACACTGGTGGCGTCACCCTATATAGTTTCGCCGTGTCGTCTGTCCTTCCGTCCTCGATTTGTCTTAGTGAACCTTATTACTAGAAAGCTTTAATTCGGCATGGGTTTGGCATATAATTATACAAATTAATGGATCAATTTAGTCTTAGAAAATGTCTTTTTTTTTAAATATAGTTGCTTATAAAGTGGTACTTTTTGTAGCTATATATCATGCAGAATGTTGAATTTTTTTGCACTAGTGCTTTTTACTTTTCCGATATTTCAATATTTTTTTTTGGATTAAGCTATTCGTCCGACAAAGTTTAATCCCTTTATTATTTTTTGATGACGTCATTTGACATTGAAACTAGACATTTAATATACATAAAAAATATTAATGGCTTTTCCCCAGTTATTATTATCACGTGACACACTCATATCACGATCTGTATCACTTGAATATTGATGAGTATTGAAGCAAAATCCATACAAATTTTACACCGCGATAATTATTGACACCCCAGCATTGGGATTATATTAATTAGTTAAAGGGTCCCTCAGAGACCGCCACCGGGATACTCGTAATAGGCGTGAACAGAGAAAGTGTCAGTACCAATCAAGTAAATAAATTTGTCTTCTTTAATTTCTGTTTCATTTCTGTTACAATGTCATTTTTTCGCAAATGTATTAAAAAATGTCAATCGATATACGTGCGGAATAAAGTGTCATTTTCACTCGTCCCGAACTCGTCGTCGTCGGGAGTCGGGACTCGTACAAAATGACAAATTTTCCGCACTTGTATCGAAATGTACTATTTTACCTCTCCTAAACGTTCAGTAACGAAGTATATTTCTCCATGACAAAAAGCCCGTTACGAGTATATCCGTATAAAAGTTAGTGACGGATAGGCAACTACGGAACCCTCCACAGTTCGTAGCCGGTTTTCAAAATAAAACCTACCTACATTCTATTTATTTACTTACTTAAGTTGGTCGATATCCGCAAGCTAGTTATTATAGTATACATATACTCGTACTTATTGTTATTATTTAATTGCTACGGTCAATTAGTTACTTAACATCTCCTGAAAAATAGAACCTTATTTAATGTTTTTACTTATTAAAACTTGTAGTAGACCCAAACACCGTAGATTAATTACATCGATCTGCTTAGAAACAAATACTTATGTACTTAAATATGTATTTTTAGATAAACCGAAGGTTTCTCAGAAATTATTTTTATCCCGTCTAGAAAAGAAACCGAGCTAAGTAAGGCATCGATCGCATTATGAACGTGACACAAGTGATCAGCAGGCGTTTGATCTGGCGCAATTATGCGGAACGCATCAGAGCAACGGAGCGCGAAGCGGGGCGGCGCGGCGCGGGCGGGCGCTGCACGTGACGGGCGCTGCCGCCCGCGCTGGCGGTGCTTCTGCTGCTGCTCGCGGGCCCTGCCCCGCCGGCGCTGGTCCGCGCCGCCGACCCGACGGTACTGCTGCTCTTGCGAGCTGCCTGCGTCGCTCCGCACCCTGAGGAACTCTTTTCGGAGGCACGCTTTCAACAATACGCGGTTTCAGTCGGCAAATCCACTTTGACACAACGCCCGATCCGCATGCTGACCTACGAAGGTAATTACACAAATCGACCTAGTCCCAAACTAAGCAGAGCTTGTATTTTGTTTCCAACATAACACCGCGTCACATTTTATTACGTCATCAATGTCATCATAGTCGTTAAGAGATAATTATTTTAATTAATAGCATATCGCTGAAACAAGAAAGTAAAGGGCTTCCGTGACGAGATGACGGAAATGAGTTAGACAATCTCGGATTCAGCCAAGGTAAAAAATAATGCTTTTTTGAAACATATTGCAAATATGACACAAAGATATTGCGTAGCTAATAACGTGGTGATAATATGCCCTTGGTTTAGCTGAAAGTATTTTATACGTTTTGTTTGAAAGGCGGTTTTATTCTCCCACTATAATTATACTTAAAACTTTTTTGCTTGCAGTATTAGAGTAGTATTGGTATTTTCATGCAGAACTAAAATTAACGTCATTTACCATTGTCTTGTATAATTCTTCTAACCATTAACAAAGAAAAGCAAAAAGACAATTTAAAAATGCGCGTATCTCTTTGGCCGAACGTAATATTTCCTTAAGTGGTCACGATTTAGTATGTTTAAAGTTAAAGCGGGAAATAATGGGTATCGGCAGAAGTTTATTCTCTTTGTTAGGGTAGAGTTTGTTAAATTTTGGCGTACCTATGGAATTACATCACTTAATTGGCATCTTAATTTTGTCATTTTGATTAGTATCAATCTCATGGAATGAAAACAAAATATTGTACGCCATACAATGGCTGATTGTAACGATCTAATCATGATTAATGTTACCTTTTTAATTACGCACTTTGTATTTTTACTTAGCGTGTTCGTTTTCAAACCAAATGTGTTTATCTCCAAGTATGTTTGATTCCGATGGATAAATATAGTAACAACTAAATTAATACAGAAACATGCGGGCCGAAGTGGAGAGAGCTTGTAACTAGCGGCGCACTAGGTGCACTGAGCGCGGGCGGCGCGGCAGTGTGCGCGGGCTGGGCGGGCGCGGGCGCGTGCGGTGCGCTGGCGGCGGCGGCGCGAGTGCTGCGCCGGCCGCAGCCCGCCGCGTGCGCCGCGCTGCCGGCGCGCGCCGCCGCGGCCGCCCGCCTCGCCGTTAGCCTGCGCTGGCGACGCGCACTGCTGCCGCCGACTGCTGGGGAGTGCGCAGCAGCTCTCCGCGAACTTGCAAGAGCCTTCACTGCCGAAGGCCTGGCTGCACGTCGCTCGGCGCTCTCGCTTGAACAGTTAGCTTGGCGACCACATGGTAAGTGTTTCTTGTTTATTATTAACATGCACATACGTGCAGTCACTATCATTAATATCCTCGTAAGCTTGCCCTTATCCCATATATTTGGGGTCGGAGCTGCATGTTTTTTCTTTCATACCTCATGAAGGGAAATGCACACAGGTTAATCGAAACTTTTCGAGCACGGTAAAGACCCGTTTTCAACAGCAACATAAACTAGTTATTAACCGATATCAATATCATATTTGTTGTACACAACTGTTGGTTTATATACGTCAAAATCCATATTTATCTATGTATATATGTGAAAAGCAGTCAGTTTATCTTTGTGGTTAAAAAAGGCAGTTTCTCGCCAGGATTGAGTGAGGTTTTACGATATGATACATATAAAATATAAACATAGTCATGATCACTTGTGCAGAGAAGAAATTTTATTAGTGGATGACTGACTTCCTTGGTCGCCGATGAGGATCGCGACCACTGCCGTCGACCAGTTTTTTACAGCATCAGACTATTTCGTTTCGTTTGCTCTACTCTGGGCACGCCTACCATCCAATGGACATAATTATGATGCATTTCTGTTAACTATGGTTTAGACCGCACAATCTATCCAGAGAAGCAGAGCATTTATTCTTGGCAAGCTTTGTAGAGTAGTTTTGCAATATTCAGCGCTTTTAGGAAGGACTCATGGCTGTTTTTGCTGGCATGCGTTGCACTCTATTCTAGACCTATTAGAAATAAAAAGAACGGTAGAAAACGTTGAATAATGTTTACCTACAGACAGAAATTTATTGTTTCTTTAAAGCTACACTTTCCTGAATTCAGAACCTTCATAGCGGGACGTACATATAGGTTAGAGCGAGAAGCTTCAATTCCCCTATTTTGGGTACTAAATTCAGGACAATGTAATACCGGCTTAAGAGTCCGTATAAAGTTATAAATCAAAATTTAGAAATATTGGTTGTAGAGAGATACTGTAGGCTTAGGTACAAGCACAAGTGTTTGAGTGAAGCAACATGAGATATGTTGGAAATATATACATAAATATTAAATTTACGTAGTTACGTGCAATTACGAGTAAATTTACGTCGATAAATTCATTACGAATTTAAGGGTACCTTAAGTGATGATTTTGGTAAAATTTACTAATAGTACGTATATTTTTCTAATTAACTGGATAGAACAGAGTTTACACTATATTTTTGTATTTTTAACTACACTATATTTTTTGTGTTTTTAATATTATTGTTTAAAATATTTAAAAATATTAGCAATCAATGTTGGATTTTTCTAAAGTTCGTCCCCGTCATTTTTGTCTTCATTGATATAAATCGAAAGTTGAAAAAGTGTTCCAATTATATTCCCTAGAAGACTACATGAGAGAATACCATACATATTATTTACTTGTATATCGATTTGACGTCAATTTATATGTGTTAGATGGCCTTTATAAACCTCTTTATGTAATTTTAAATCGAACTAAAAAGTGGCATAGGTACTGATTCCGACGAACTTGAAACAATCTATAATTTTAATGCATTAAAACTGGTATAAATGCAGTTCCTTTGTGAGAAAAACGTTACTAAGTTTAGCAAATAACAAAAGGGTTATACGGACTCTTAATACTTTGAATAAGAGCAAATTGTACCCTTATTTCCGTTTAAGTATTAACATGATACAACTTTAATTCTCTCTCCTAACCTTCCTTGAATTGATTTTCTTTGATTCCTAATCTTAATTTTTTGTAAATTTGACAGCCGTTTTTTTACTTTATGTAAACTAGACCTTCTTAGGATTAAAGCAAATCACTTGACGGTTAGTAATAACCAGTGATCGTAACTTTTGTAGCATTTTCGGTGCAGCGTAGTGGTGTTAACGGAATTGGGATAAATGATTTAAATTCTTATGATTCATTAGCGTTAATAACGTTAATATTAACCTTAATCAACCGTTTAAATTTTATTTGTCCATATCAACTCCGTTAACACCACTACGCTGCACCGAAAATGCTACAAAAGTTACGATCACTGGTATTAACTAGTTGTCCAGATGCCCGAAAGCCTGATTCGGTTTGAAGATTCTTATAGGCAACAGCAAAAACCGAATGATTGCGGGTAATATTTATATTTTGACTAGTCAGTCATTAGTTATTAGTTTTGTACCAGTGTATGAGCGCAGGTTTTCCCTCATAGGCTTCATAGTTAGCTGGTTGTTTCGAAACAGTACACAAAATTATGGGGAAATCTTAGAAATGGTACAGATTATTTGAAAAACGTAAAAGAAATATAGAAGGATATCGTATACGGAAAATGGTCCAATATCATCCATATCGGTGATTTAAAGAACATAGAAAAGCGGTTATGAACGGGTACCGGTTTTTGAGCTTTGAGCACGGTTTATTAACCAGTTTTAAAATTTCAGCGGTTTTTGAATTCCCTACATCACGATTCTATATGTTAAGATGTATCAGATGTTTAAGTCAGGTATGGTTTGGCAGTTTTAATTACCGGTGATTGGACTTTAATCGATTCCCTATTAGAAATTTAAAATTAAGTTAAATAGATCCATTAATCATCTATGTAGATGAAAAAATAACGCACCTAAGTTATTGTTCTGACAAAGAAATCTGATATACATATATTACTTATCATTCTTCTAGCTATCTTTTATCAAAAATATAACTTTGTCACTACATTTTAAGGCTTAATGGATGTTGCAGCCGTAATAATGTCCGTCGACCACTTTTCGACATTTACCTCTGAATAATCCATTAGTAATCTGATATTATTTACTCTTTTCCATTAAAGCCAGACTTTATTTATTATGAACTCGCTAAGACTGAAATAGATTCACTAACCCACGCACGACTACCCTTTTCAGACATATTTTTCTAATATCTTTAAAAGATAAATTCTATGTATTGTGAAATATATTATTTTACGAGGGTGGAGAATCGATATACCTAGGTATAATCTTCAAGAAAACTCATGTACTTTGTGAAAAAACAAAAGATACCAAGCAAATCTCTGTCACCCAGGTGTTAATTTATACCGTTATGAAAATATCATAATTAATAAAGATATATTAAATTACGCTTTCCCTTATTTTATGCCGTAATACGGGTTTCTGGCCGGCTTACCGCAAGATGTAATTGCGGAATTAATTTGACCGTGATAAGGAAAAAGAGAAGACCCTTTCGCCTCGCTTAGCTTTATGTTACCTAAATGAGGGTTTTAAGTAACCAAACAAACAGTCCCTCAATTCACCATGCAATACCTACGAGTACATACATTTGATATGTCATTACTATTGCTAGTGAAGTTTTTATGCCAAACAGAACACCTATATGAAAGTAAACATTAAGGTGTACATTCCTGTAGTAGATAACGCGAAGCAAACATAACTTGCGATTTTGAGTTACCTAAACACCAACACAAATACCCTACGCAATATGTAGTTAAAATTTTACAGAACCAAGACGACATTCAAGAGGGGCAAAATCTAAAATATGTGTTTATAACCGGTCAAGAGCGAGCCTAGTTCGCGCGCCGCGAGTTGCGTACAAAGGCCGTAACAGGTTTAGGGACCATATTGTACCTAATAGCTTTTCGGTCTGATTTTTATTCTGATGATGTGCCACGTCATCATTAGTAAGTGCTATAGATAATACGAGTAATATTCAGCATCCGCCGCTGTTTAGTTTTGAACATTAATAAATAAAACATTAAAAATATATTTTCATGAATATAACAGTTCCAATCTGACGAATTCCTTCGTTCTTTACATAAACCCAATATCAAAAACGACTAATTCGGGTATATTTATTCATTTATAAAGCGGATATCGGAAAACGATCTAACGATTTCGATGAAGTTTACAATTTGGGGCATTTAAGGGAGCAAAACATTGATCTAGCTCGGTCTTATCGTTGGGAAAACTCGTATTCTCCGGGAAAGCACGGCCAAAGCTCGGTCGCCCAGGTTCTAATTAGTTAATATATTTAAACGAGCAATTGTTGTGATCATCATCATCATCCGAGGTAATGAGAGGAGATATAGACACATGTCGACAAACGAAAGAGATACTGTTGAAACAAGACCACAAACTCACAACTACACTACTGAGGATACACAGAGACCAACTACACAAAGTAGCAGGAATAATAACAGGACACAACACACTCAACAAACATCTATACAACTTGGGCATCACAGACAGCTCCATGTGTAGGGCATGCATGGAGACAGAGGAGACGTCTAAATATATTCTACTGGACTCCAAGCATGTAGAAGTATACAGGAAAAAGTACATACTAGGAACTCTGGACACACTGCACGAAGTAGTAAACAATATCAAAGCATTAGTAAATTTCATACAGCAAATAGGGTGTTTAGAGTAGCGCTACCCCTTTCACGCAAAATAGGCAAACTGGATGTCAACTTGCGGAAAACGCCCAGTAAAACTAACTAACATCATCATCCGAGCGTTATCTCAGTACTTTTGCTTCCTGCAGGACCAATTCTTATATGTTTATTTATTTATTTCAGGCTCAGAGCAAGGATTTCTATAGAGATCCTTTACGCGTTCCAACAAGATACTCGTAGAATATTGTATATAGTACATATTCGTATTTAAAACTCGCACGAAACAAACAAATCGACCGGTAACTTTTATAAAATATGCTTTTTAGGGTTCCCTAACCAAAGCATCCAAACGGAGCCAAATCGTTGTCACAGACACGTTTGTCCGTCTGTCCGTTGTCGAAAATTTTCACAGTGCAGTATAAGCATTTTGTTACCTTGTTGTTGTTGTCAACGTAAAGCTATTCAAATTGTATTTTTTTAATGTTTGAAGGAATCTCATACATACAAAGGTTGGCGCAAAAAACTGTTTGGCCTACCTCATTGAGCGGGGTATTGTTGTTCATAGCTCGTTGAGTAGATACTGTATTTTCTGATAATGAGAAGCCACCAAAGTCAGCTTTTCTGATTTTTTTGTCGCGAAGAACTTTTAAACTTCCCATTGACGTACGAACTTGATGATAATATTCCCTATGTTTTATCAACAAATACGAATATATGAATAAACTAAATTATTTCTTCGAAAGTTCCTTATCATTCCTGTTCAAACCAACTTAATTTAGCGGTTGGTAGGGAAAGCTGCGAAGTCCGACAAGCACTTATCCTGTTTTTCAAAACACGTCACAGATACGTAATGAATACAGTATTTTCTAAATATTACAATATCTTTCTAGATTTTCATATGCTATTTTTCGTTGAATTTCTATTCTATATTATCTATTCATATATTATAAGTTATCGGGAATACTCAGGAAATAAGGATTTGACTTTTTGGTACGGAACCCTAAAATATTCAGGGTATCCGGTGCATGTTCGATGTAGGGGGTGTTCGTTGTTGCAGTGGTGATCCTATGCGCGCCGCACGGAGGCGTGGGCCCGCCGGGCCTGGCGGCGTTGCGCGCGGCGGCCCGCGCCGGCGCCGGCCCCGCCGTGCTGCTGCTACAGCTGGACCAGGACCCCGCACCCCTACGCGCCAATCCAACTCCTCCAATGAGCAATATCAATTTAGCTGTAAGAACATTGCCTTATTCACAAGAGAGAGAGAATTTGTCGTCTAAACAACCTACTTATATCTCAAAAACCCCGAATTTATCGAGCGACCTTCCGCCGGTGTATAAGAAAAGTTTCCCGTCGCCGTTAGCATTTGTACTCGTAAACAACATAACTGCGAGCCCTTATCGCAAAAAGAGAACTCGACAGGAGTCTGTTGGCATTTTACGAACCGAAAGCGTCGTAAACACTATAAAAAATAGGACATTAGAGAGTCAGTTCCGAGATTATTTTCCTGGAGCCTATAATAATACTCGGCCCGAAAAACAAACATTTGAAAAAAACACGCTCGAAGATAATGTGCGAATGAGCTCAGTTCAAGGTCAGAGATCAAATCTCGGTCGCGCGCGGCGCAGGTCGGGGGAGCGGAGGCTGCTGCCCGCCGACATCATCCACGGCCTCGACTCCCTGTTATTCGAACTGGACGCATTTCAACAACAACTGTATCTATTACGAGTCGGCCAAACCGAGGAAAAAAGGGATTCTTGGGAAACTATAATTTATGATGAAGTAATAGAAAATCTAAATCGACAAGACCGTGCAGAACAAACCAGAACGGAAAGTAGCGAAATAAAACTGTATCTATACGAACGAACTGTAGTTAAAAATGGAACTTACGAATGGAAATTCGTGGCAATTTTTAATTCAACGTCTACACGTTCGCTCGATGACACCGAAGACTGGTTGACGGTTGTGGAAGTATTAAATTCGACTTTCGACTTCGAATATTGGAGCAAAGAACATGCAGCTACCGAGTATGAGATGTCATCACGGTTTGAAAATGGAATGCTGACGGCAGTGCTGATTTGTTTCATTTTCGTGGTTGCGGCGACGGCGGCCCTGGTCACGCGGCACGCCGCTACCAGGCATCACCGTCGCAGGAGGCGGGGCGACGCGGTTCTCCTGGCCAGTGACTTCACGTTCCCGGCGGACGAACGCCGCCGTGTGGGTGAGGGGATGGAGACAATGCTGTCGTGCTGGTTGCAGCAGTTGCACGAGTTTGGCGGGCCGGAGTTGGAGCGGCCTGACCTGATTAAGCAGTCCCCGCTCGCCGCGCCGCCGCAGCCCGCCGCGCCTTCTGCTCCGTCTTCAACGTGCAGCGTTAATCGGCTGAACCATGACCGCCGTACTCGTTACAAGGTAAGTACCTAGACCTACGAGTACTTAGAGTTCAAATTCATAAAACCATTATCGCGTATTTACAAATATCCCCTAGGCATGTATGGAATTTTACCAAGGCTGTACGCATGTAAACGCAGTTTACATCTATGGATACATTGGTATTTTTTGTATTTTTACCTCTCGGTACCTCATATTTTAAGGTTTTCTTGAATACGTAGAAAAGACAAAATAAGTGTAATCTTATCAAGCGACAATATTTTTATACATCTTCTTTATCTTTTTTTATGTATTGCATGCGTTATGTATTTTGTGACAGGGTGATGCTGTTCACGTAAAATATTTGCCGTTAACGGGGGCACTCGAAATAAAGCAGAAAGCTACCGACGTGCTACTAGTGATGCAGAGCATGCGACACGAAAATCTTAATCCATTTATAGGTAACGTACTACCAAATTCTATATATTTGATTCCGGGTACAATTAAGAATGACCTAGCTCTTCATCCAATATACGATCGATAACTTCTTTTTCTTTGTCCTACGATTCACATAAACTATTTTAGATATGTACTCGTATCTGGGTTGTTTATTATGAATTGGCCCTCTCTTAGGTTGCCTGTGCGAATTGCGGCCTGCACTCGTGTTCGACGCTTGCGGACGTGGCTCCCTCGAAGACGTCTTGATGGCAGACGACATCAAGTTAGATTGGACGTTCCGACTGTCCTTACTCACCGACCTAGTCAAAGGCATGCGCTACGTACACTCCTCCTCGCTTCGCCAGCACGGTCGATTGACTTCAAGAAACTGTGTGGTTGACTCGCGTTGGGTGCTTCGCATTACCGATTACGGCCTGCCAAGCTTCTATCATGCCCAAGGATTGACTCAACCGGCAAGGACTTCAAGAGGTATTTTACTAGTACCTAATACTTCTGATAAAGTCTATAATGTCTTAATTGTCTGGTAATCCTTTGGTCCGGATCTAACATAGTGTAATTGCAGGAACCAGATTTAGACGATATTTATTTACAAAATTCGTACCAAACCATAATATAAAGTTAATTTTAATTTATCGGCCGGTTTAACCTAGTGGGTACACTATGTAGCTGGAGGTCCCGGGTTCGACTCCCGGTAGGAACATTTGTTTTGTCATGAGCACTAATATTTGTTTTCCTATGTATTTAGGTGTACAGGTTGTATCACGTGTAAAATTATGTTCAATTAAATATGTCATCGTCTAGTACCCATAACACAAGCCTTATTGATTTTACTATGGGACTAGTTCGATTTGTGTAAGATTGACGGTCAATCATTGACCCCTAATACTTATTTATTGTAAACTATTGACTATGAACAGAGTTGCTGTGGACTGCACCGGAGATACTGCGCGAGGAAGGAGCGATGGCGCGTGGCTCTCAGCCGGGAGATGTGTTCTCTTTCGCCATCATTATGCAAGAAGTGATTGTTCGCGGCGAGCCATATTGCATGCTGTCTCTGACACCTGATGGTTTGTTATCTACATTATAATTTGTAGGTACCTTATGAAATACAACCACATATATAGGAAATCAAGAGCATGGACCTGATTTGTCATTTTTGGAACCCAATTGAAAAAGGTAAATTCAATGTTCGTATTCTGCGTTTTTATTACAAAGTTGAGTACTCGTCGTATTCTGTACTTTATAAAAATATTGCTCAATTTTGCTTAAATTCGGTGAAAAGATAGAACTCAGCGCACATTTCATTATGTAACAATGTATAAGACTAATTAGAAAACCGACCAAAAGCGAGTCTATCTAACGCACAAGGGTTTCGGACTGTACTCGCATGATTTGTGAGCGTTTACTGCCATCACGAATTGTTTACCGGCATCTGGTTACATTTAAGCAGTAGGTATTATTGTGCGATATAATCTTCCAAGTAAGTACTATTCGAGGTAAGATTTAGAAAAATCGGCAGCAATTTTTAATTTCCTTGTGTATGCTCCTATAGTGTTGTTGAAAGAAGTTGAAGTTCATGATGATGAGTGGTCAGTCTTCCCAACTTTGTCCTTGGATGTCTGTTTAGAAATAGAGAGCACCCTCTGATATCGATTCTATAAAATCAAAAGTACATACTTACCTACTACTGAGAGGATACTACGAACCGAAAACGCATCAGTCGTTCGAGCGACGGAAAGGGAGATACAAACGAACTTCCTTTTCGGTTCATGGTAGGCCTTCTGGGTTACATCGGCAAAAGAGGATATTGAATTTGCCCCTATATCTCTGCATGCCTCTCGCAGAAATCGTGGAGAAGGTGACGCGACCGCCGCCTCTGATCCGGCCGTCGGTATCGATGGGCGCGGCCCCTCCCGAGGCCGTGAGCGTGATGCGGCAGTGCTGGAGCGAGGCCCCCGACCTGCGCCCCACCTTTCACACCTTGCATGACGTCTTCCGACATATGCACCGTGGAAGGTCTGTTACTAATAAGTATTCATTATAAATGTATTAGCCACCGAATCCCATCAGTGCTGCTCCGATTTTGACATAAAGTTTATCTTAGAGAGCCTCAAGTCCAGTTCGGATACAATAATCACTTTAACAAATAAACATCTCTCTTTTGGAGATTTTTAATGACGAGTTTCTCAGAACTTCAATAACTTAAGGCTAGGGATTTACTAGCGTCAACTAAAACAAAATTGATACATTGCTAATGAGTTATAGTTTCTAGTTGTTCATTGGTGTCGTAGCTTAAATTCAACTGTTCTTTTAACTTGTTTTCCAGGAAAAGCAACATCGTTGACTCCATGTTTGAGATGTTGGAAAAGTACAGCAACAATCTTGAAGAACTTATAAAGGAACGGACGGAACAGCTAGATATGGAAAAGAAAAAAACAGAACAACTACTCAATAGAATGTTGCCAAGGTTAATGAGATAAAAACTAAGAAGGCATATAATACCTAAATTACCTAAAGCTGCTTGCAGCATCGAAATCGATCGATCAATACACCTATTTGAGATGATTCAGATTGAATCGATCTTCGATATAACAATAACTTTCATAAAATAATAATAACTTTCATATAAAATAGGTATTTATGACAGTTTTATTTTCTTGTAGATCAGTTGCCGAACGACTAATTCTTGGCTTGCGTGTAGAGCCAGAAGAGTTCGAAGAGGTATCTATCTATTTCAGCGATATAGTCGGATTTACGGCTCTTGCGGCAAGAGCAACACCCGTACAAGTCGTCGACCTTTTGAATGATCTGTACACAGTGTTTGATGCGGCCATAGAGCAATACCGCGTGTATAAGGTGGAAACGATTGGCGATGCTTATATGGTCGTTGGCGGGTTGCCCACTCGTGCACAAGACCACGCAGAGAGTATTGCCACCATGGCGCTGCACTTGCTGCACTTGGCCGGACGATTCCGCATCAGACATGCGCCGACGGCACCTCTGCACTTGCGCATCGGACTACACACCGGGCCGTGTTGCGCGGGAGTTGTCGGACTCACAATGCCAAGATACTGTCTCTTTGGTGACACGGTTAATACAGCTTCAAGAATGGAATCTACAGGTGAGTTATCAATATTGTTAACTGTTCTTGCGAATACGAAAATTATACTGAAGTATTTCGTCCCTGCAGAGTGCAGAAGCTAGAAACTATAAAGAGCATATAATTACTAAACACACCCGAAACCTGACACCGTCTGCGACTTTTTCACATATTTACGGTAGGAATGGAAAGTAGTTACAAATTCCAAATTACCAATTTCAGGTGCAGCGTGGCGTATCCAGATTTCTGCGACAACTGCTGAGCGCCTGACAACTGCGGGTGGCTACCGTCTGCGATCGCGCGGTTTGACGCAGATCAAGGGCAAAGGCGCCATGCACACGTACTGGCTGCTGGGAAAGGAGGGCTTTGACAAGCCACTCCCGATACCACCATCCCTCGAGTAAGTCTACATTAGACGCCCATAAATAATGAAATCTGTCATTCGCGGATTAAACAGCTACTTTTCAAAGCACCTACGAGACTTTGGCTTTGGCAAACATATCCGTTAACCAGCTGAATTTAGGCTTTGTTCCTACCAGGCCGCCATTTCCCGAAATAAAACATAGTCTATTATAGATTCTTTTAGTTCTACAAGATTTGATCAAAAACCTTATACCTGTCATACCGTATTTGTAGACTGGTGATTACCTTTTTGATTTCCTTATGTAGCTCCATTAGCAAATTTTCTTGGCGTTGTGTAAGGAACCTCTATGCCTCCTTCATACAAAGTTTAACGCTATCTAGCGAATAAAGTACTGATTACTGAAGTCTCCTTCGAAAGTCGTTAGGCAATTGGTATCTCGAAAGTAAACACATGAGTGGCAACTTCAGGTAGTCGTTCGGTACCAAAACCACAGTTCAGTAGCCAAATTCAGCTGGTGACCATGGATATTCCTACTTAAAAGTTTGAGTCTAGACCTTATAGGTAGTGTTCTAAATGATGATTTGACATTTAACTACACGAACCATGTTTTAGTCCGAAATATTTTGTACAGCGCTGGTAGATTATACAAGTTGTTCAAGCTGTCAAAAAGCGCCATTTTTGTAGCAACAGTTTAGTAATTTATCTTCTCAGTGCGATACAAAATACTAGAACTTGTATTTGAACTATATTAAACATCAGTTATAAGTAAGTTTTTCTCTGGAAATAGGGCTGAAGAAATATTATTTGAAGCTGATAGTGAAAATGATAGTGAAACGATAACGCCACCGACGCAGCTGAACGAAAATCCTCCGAGCAAGACGTCAGAAGTGCAGGTCCATCGTCAGCGGTCCGACGCATCGACTAGCTCCGACAAATTTGGTAAAGTTATGCCACAGTCCTTGCGAACCCGACAAATTTTAAAAGTAGTCTGGTAATAATTTATTCTTACTTTCTGGTATAGGTTACATAGACTATAATGTGTGGTATCTGGTAATGTCTTACTACCACTTAACTTTTAGAAATAGTACTTAGATCTTGATTTAATTGTTTTGTAATAAGGAGATATTTAATTCCGGTCCAAAATCCTTTGTATACACTTATTATTGACCGCCATACGTATTTTGTTGACCGAGTACAATGAATATTGCCGCGTTTCAGCTTCGACAAAAATACTTTCGTGCGTCCGGCCGGCGGATTTCCGTAGGTATTTTCCGCTGCTCTCCTACAGGTCGCATTTCTCAACCGATTCTCGTGAAATTTTGTGAGAAGGTCTGATAATTACGAGTAAAGATTTTTTTGGTGAGTCAGCTTTTGGAATATTGTACACCATATTATACTGGGTATTTTTATTGAATTCCGTTAATCCTGAGATAAAATAAAGTAATCTTCTCTAAAACACCAGTAGCCCAATTCGTACCATTTCGAAGATATTCAAGAATTCATTTTCGTTTATTAACACCCCAGTATCATCGAAATAGAATAAATATAGAAGAGTAACGTCAAACAAAACTGACGTCGAAATATGGCCCATTATTCTCGATTTCGAAACTAAAACGTCTTATGTATCATTGGCCAATCAAATATTCAAAATAGTTTAAGTAGACATTTTCACAGAGGTTTTATACTATTGCATCAATAAAAAAAAGTTACATGTGCCGTGACTGGTTAGAATACATTTGACACGTTAATTTTATTTGTCATCAATTAGTTGAATTCAGTCATCTTGAACTTGATATAAATACGCCTACTTTTGACATGGATGGTGTACTACAAAATGACCCAATCTTGTATCTTCTTTCAAACTTATATCTTTAATTTATATTTATTTATTCTAAAATTGGATTTAAGCATTGATAGTTTGATAAAATTAACCAGTAAAACTACTAATAAACCTTACTGTCTCCTAAAGTATACCGTTAAGATGGAACGTCTATCGCCCAAAACACAGGCGACTAACGCGAAATAGTATATTGCTAGCACGATCGCAATCTTAACGAAAGTAAGAAAAAGAAAAGCTGGTTAGTGAATCTAGCAAGTGGATGATAAGTGGATGCAAATACGATCGTGCTATCAGTACATTATGTT
Organism: Notocelia uddmanniana; assembly: GCA_905163555.1. Lineage (NCBI taxonomy): Eukaryota > Metazoa > Arthropoda > Insecta > Lepidoptera > Tortricidae > Notocelia > Notocelia uddmanniana. The sequence continues at coordinate 39,298,480 of LR991052.1, read as the reverse complement.
TCGCGGTATACTTTCACCTTAGGTCTCACCTGATTCATCTGCTAGTAGTTCTCGGAATAATAGGCTCCTCATACTATCAATAAACTTCTATAATATAATACTAAACCTCACCGAGAAATATCAAGCAGTTGTGCAAATGAAATCTTAAACTGGATTTAGGTCCGGTAAATTTTGGTAAATCATTAATGGTTTGATTGACCAAAATTTAATCAAAACACATCAGTATTAAGATAAAAGTGAATTTATTTTCATCCTAAATATTTATCCATGACAAAATGGAGGAAGTGCCCTCCAGTCATGTTTAGATTATTTTCTTCGAATCGATTTGACCAATATTATTGCTTGTCCGTCAGTGAGAAAAGGCGGGGGTGAGTAAGGTCGCCAGAGCTCCCGAGGATACGCTGTGATGAGAGTGAGCATTATTGTGAGCGAGTTTGCATTATGACTCTAGCTGTTGATACACCGAATCCTCAAGTTAATAAAGGGTCGGCAAAGCGCTTGTGATTATTTTGGAGTCGAAAGCGTCCGTAGGCGACGGTGTCTGCTTACCATCAGGCAGGTCGTAAGCTTTTTGCCACCGTTGTTGTATAAAAAAGGCGAGCATATTGTGTTTTTAGACCAAATTACTATGTAATCGTCGACAATATTCAATTTCATGTATCGCCTTATCTCTTCTTTTTTCTTGTCCGAGAAAAATCAACCTTCACTAAATGCGTTTTTTGTACACCAATTTTTCGTTGTGCATATATTAAGATGTTATTAACTAATATCGCAAGCGTACTTATCTGTACTCTTTTATTTATATTCTAATATACTCTTTCTGAAACATATATTGCATAGCGTCATCCATCACACAAATGTATGGGATTGTTGTAAATCGAATATTTAAATAATGGAAATAAATATCTTCCAGATTGCCATTCGTGTGGCTTATGCACCAATTAATAGTGCTGGTCAACACTTATAAAATAATATCTGTTGCCGGTAACTATTAAAATTTAATTATTTTCATTTGACACGATGTCAACCGTTCAACTCTATGTCGGATAGTTGACTGATTTGCGATTGGGCACTGAAACATCACTGGAAACGTAAGCTTCGCCTTTGGCACTAGATTTTATGGCACCAGTTTTGAGTGATGGTTATGCCAGTGAACGAAAAAAGCATAGAACGCGAGCTTCCTACAAAAGTCCACTTTGAAACGGGGCATTTATTCGTAATACGCACGCGCGGTGTTGTACCAATAAGAATTGCCAAAAATGACAGCCGATTTTCTATTACCCAAAACAAATAAACGTGATTGGTAAATTTCAAAATGACTGGCTGTGTTTGGTATCCTAGCGCTGACGTTTTATGTGTCAAAAGGGCGGCGACAACGACAACGCTTAGCGGGTGGATGGTTGCATGCAACAAAAAGTCATCTTCATACGCAAAACCGCCGTATTATATAAATTGGAATTTAAGCTTTATTTATTTTTAAATATCATAGGATAACCTTACGATAATCTAACTAGTCGCTAATTAAGCTGTACCAGACTCATACTATGCATATTGGACGACCATGTACATAATTTATAGCTTGCTACACACTGTTAGACATAGAGAACAGCAACCACTCGTAATCGAAACTTTTACAGTATATTCAGACAACGCAAACATTTAACATACGTACGTTAACTCATTTTTACAAGCTTTTATTTAACGTGCCGTGTCAGTAACTTATGTCTTTTTTGTTTGTGTGGGTCAAATCTTAGAAGCTAAATTAGACCCACTTCTCGATTTCCGATTGAGCTAATATTTGACGTTAGTACGCTCGGCTGAACTCGATTCTCCATAAAAACGTAGTTTTGTTCTCATTTTAAACCCCTTGCTAAAATAACATGAAACGTTGTATACACAATGGGAGCCGCCATATCTAGGTCGGCAATTAGTTCCTGTTGCAAGAAATTGTAATAGAAAAAAATACAGCTAGTTTTTCAGTTTTTTACGTCTTTTATGAAAACCTTAATAATCGCTGTATTTTTTCTCCATTATAATTTCAAGCAACAGAAACCAATTTCCGACCTAGACATTCCGGATTCCATTGTGTATACAAAGTTTCATGTTATTCTAGAATGGCATTTTAAAATGAGAGCTAAACTACGTTTGTATGGAGGACCGAGCTTACTGCATATATAAGTATGTAAATTCAGTGACAAAAAATATTATGATATTATTATTATTGAGCTGATCTGATGATGGAACCGGAAAGTGGTCATAGGAACTCTGTAATAAGTTAACACAATCATACCGAGTTTGGGGTCTTTAAATCCACTCTTTGAGAAGTTGATAATAATTGTATATATTGTATGTATAGCGTAGTTACACACTTATTCTATTATTATATTTCGGTCTTAGTTTTTGTTAAAAATATATTTATTTCTCCCTCATATAGTTATATAGTCTAATTAGAATCAATAGTCTAATTGTAATTGTACTAAATGTCCCCTAATATTTATTTATTATGGAATTAGTTTACCTTTTTCGAACATTTTAATTTGTGAGATACATGCTTTCATACACAAATTAGTTATGTGCATGAAAGCATGTATCTGAACAAGTTCAAACCATATTCAAACTAGACAGCCGTTGGACACAACCTTGACGCCCCGCCTTAGTGGACACAAGTTTGATGGTGTCATTTTGCGACGCTAGTTGTGCTTCTATGTTTTTTTCATTCGCTGGGTTATGCTTCCATACTTATTATATATCGATGCCCAGTATAGTATAAAACATCCTTAGCAATTAAACAATGTTGACGTGCGAGTATTCAAATTCCGAATTGTCATTCCTGACTTTTTTTTTTGCTTAATTCCACGCAGCGAATGAAAAAAACATAGAAGCACAACTAGCGTCGCAAAATGACACCATCAAATTTGTGTCCACTAAGGCGGGTCGTCAAATTTGTGTCCAACGGCTGTCTAGTTTGAACATGGCGGCGCAACGTAACAGTTGTATTAACTGAAATCTCAAAAATAAAAAATATGCCTTTTTGTGCAGTGAAGTGGTGAGTTAATCACTCTAGAAAACATAAAAAAAGATGGAATCACTTTTCATATGTAAGTAAAGCGGTAAACATATTTGTGTAATTTTTTAATTCGGAACCGATCATCAAAATGTTAATAGGTGAATGAAAAGGTACCTAAGATACCTATTAAACATTTTAATTTGTTGAGATACATGCTTTCATGCACATAACTAATTTGTGTATGAAAGCATGTACTCCTATCTCAACAAATTAAAATGTTCAAAAAGGTAAATTAATTCCATAATAAATAAATATTAGGGGACATTTACTACAATTACAACTAGACTATTGATTCTAATTAGACTATATAACTATATGAGGGAAGCGAGAAATAAATATATTTTTAAAAAGAACTAAAACCGAAATAAAAATAGAAGAATAAGTGTGTAACTACGCTATACATACAATGTATACAATTATTATCAACTACTCAGAGTGGACTTAAAGAGGCCAAACTCGGTATGATTGTGATAAGTTAACACAATCGTACCGAGTTTGGCCTCTTTTTTTTGTGATTGTGTTAACTTATTACAGAGTTCCTATGACCACTTTCAAGGGTCTTTTTCTTTCGGTTCCATCATCAGATCAGCTCGATAATAATATTATCATAATATTGCATTGTCACTGAATTTACATATATGCGGTAAGCTCGGTCCTCCATACAAACGTAGTTTAGCACTCATTTTAAAATACCATTCTAGAATAAAATGAAACTTTGTATACACAATGGAATCCGGAATATCTAGGTCGGAAATAGGTTTCTGTTGCTTGAAATTATAATGGAGAAAAAATACAGCGATTATAAGGTTTTCATAAAAGACGTAAAAATACTGCGAATAAATGCCCCGTTTCAAAGTGGACTTTTGTAGGAAGCTCGCGTTCTATGCTTTTTTCGTTCACTGATTGTATACGGATGCATTGCTTTGTCAGTGAGGACGAGTGCCGAGGAATAAAAAGACCGCGTTATGGAGAGGTGCTTTATTCTTACCGGTCAATCGTACACTAATTTATTGCTAAGCTTATGATTAATATTGCACTTCGGATATATTGATGCGTGTGCGAGGTTAATAGCCTTATTTGGGGCTAATGCAAAGTGCCTACACACGCATCGTTGCAGAAAATAATGTACATCTTTGTACATATTGCCCTCTCAGAAGAAGGCTCCAAAGGCAAGGTAGGTAGTAAAATAACATTAGACAATAGTGTGCAATAGGTGCAAACAGTAAAGGTAAAATAAGTATGTTAAATTCTAAGACATATTTGTAAAATTGTGCGCGTAATGTTAAAGTGTAAAAGTGCAATATAGCTACTGTAAGATAATAAGTTAAGGTCAAAATAGGTTGAATATCTTTGTTTAAAAGTCAGTACTAGTGCTAGTGTCAAAAACCACTTGCTTCGCGGAAGTGGTATCTTTCCGCGCACTCCCGCACTCTATTACGTCACTTTTAACACTATCACATGTTTCTTCACTGGCACGTAGTTGCTGCTGTGTCAGTCTCCGAGTACCTGTACGGTACTTATAGTACACGACGACACCCATCAGAAGGACAACAGTGCTGACGATCAATGATGCTCCAATGGTTGCGTATTGATATTGATCGTGAGAGGACATCTCTTCCAGTTTAGATTGGGTTTTAAGCAGTTGTATCTCCCGATGAATATTTGAAAATTGCTGTTCGTGAGTTTCGTTATTGAATGTCATGTGGGTTATCGAAGTATTTAATACATCGTTAAGTGATGAGAACTCTGGTACAGTGCTTGTATCTAACTCAATAATTGATTTTGCAACGTAATCTTTGTTCGCATACAGCATGAAGGCGTCACCTTTCAAAACACAACCTCGACCTAGAGTTATCAGCCCGTTGTTACGTAATATCTTCGACGTCAAACCGTCTGGGCATAAAATGCGGACTAGGCACTCATTGCAACAGGTGAAGGTCCATGTGTTCTGTTTATGTAATTTGATCCATTTGTTAGTGCAGGGTTTTGTTTCAGTATGACAGTATGAATTATATTGTGCTCGATGAGTCAATATTTCCGTATTGCAAATTGATTTCCCTTGTTTCACCTCGTAAACGGGGTGGTTCAAATAGCATAATAATTTTTCTTCGTTCATATGAAGGCACGTGTTTATGTCTGGCTGCTCGATAGGTATAAAGGTGTCCTGGTGAATGTTGAAGGCTATTAGTTCTGATCCTGGAATGACGTGAATGACATTTTGTTGTGATATATGCTGAGGGATGCTTATCAGTTTATCGAGTTCAAATTGTTCGTCACTAAGTAATGGAACTTTTGCTTCCATTATGAGATATTGGTCGGTAATGCGAGCGTGAACTGTGAGTAATTTATACAGGTTACGTATGTTATCTTGAAGGTCCGGAAGTGCTAGTTTGCCATCTAGATGCCGAGCTATTCGGTTTAGTTCAGTTTGTAATTGTTTAGGGGACAGCAGGTGAACGTCGACGTGACCGTGGTACATATTTGTCAGCGTGTTGATGACGGTTTGTTGTATGTTTTTTAAGTGCAGCAGAATTCCGTTTGCTGCTATGGATGACGTCATGATGTAGAATGCATTTTCGTGGTCGTGCTCTAATTGTTGGGTTTTGTCTGTCAAGTTGTTTAGGTGCTCAGTGACTATTTGAAGTTGCTTGTTCATAATGTCTTCATTACGTTTTAGGATATTGCCTTCAGCTTCAATTATGGTAGTTTGATTTTTTATTAACTGCAGTAGGTGATGTTCATTGTGTCGTGTCAGTCGGATGTCATTTTCGTACTTTTCGGCGAATCGTTCATCCAATACTCCGAAGAGGGTGTTTGCAAGGTATCCCACTCCGTCCACTAGTCCTCTTTTGTAACGAGTCTCCATGGGATGAATTTTAAGAAGGGTATTGTAGAACTGAAGTTCTGTCATATCTTGATCTAATTGATTAGCGATTAGTTGAAATTGTGTCAGTAGTTTTGGCCGCGTAAATTGTTTAATGTGTTTTACGTAATTGTCCAGTGCATCAACGTTTTGCCAATAATTGGTCATATTATAGTATAAAACTATTTTCCAGTCATCTTTAATCTCCTGCATGTCAGCGATTCTGTCGAAGTATAAAGTCCGATCAGGGTTCAGTGGCGTAATTATAAAATCCTTAGTGTGCGTCTGTACGGTTGGAGTTGGCAATGTCATAAGCATTAATAGTAGGGAGTAATTCAGGAGAGTCGTCCACGACGTTTTGCTTGTTCGTCGCGCGGATGCACTATTTTTTCGGGTAGGCGGGGAAAGTTTGTCGTTGTCTATCTTCGTATCCTTTTCGCTGGTGACGAGGGGAACTAACTGAACAATTGGTCGTTTCATGATACCATTCTCGGTTTTAAGTGTCACAACTCTAGTATGTCCGTCCTTTCCGGGGTGTGTATCAATTATACGGCCTAGCGCCCATCGTCCCACAGGTTGATTTCCGCGGATGCACACAATGTCATTTATTTGTAGGTTTTCTGTTGGTTTTTGCCATTTGTTTCTTGCTTGTAATTGTTGTAAATATTCTCTGGACCATTGCTGCCAGAAGTCTCGTGTCATGTTTTGTACAAGTTGCCATCTTTTTCTAAGATCCTGGTTGGAGTTGGCAGGTTCGGGAACTGTCAAGTGGGCATCTCCTACAATAAGGAAATGGCCAGGTGTCAAACATTTTAGTTCGTCAGGGCTTTCTGTCAACGGACATAGCGGTCTTGAGTTTAGGCACGCTTCAATCTGACATAGGAGGGTCGTAAATTCCTCGTATGTTAATTTTTGTTCACCTAGTACTCTCTTGAGGTGGTACTTAGTGCTTTTGACGCCTGCTTCCCACAGGCCACCTCCAGATGGCCAGGCCGGCGCGTTGAAGTGCCAGTGTGTGCCCTTTTCTGTTATACCGTTTATAACCGTTGTGTCCATGCTTTTCACGATTTCTTTACGTTCTTCAACGAGTTGACGATTGGCTCCAACGAAATTTGTGCCATGGTCGCTGTACATGTGGGCAGGTTCTCCTCGTCTGGCACAAAATCGTCGAAATGCTGCGAGGAATGCACTGCTGCTCAGTTCTGAAACTAGTTCCAGATGTATTGCCTTTGTTGCCAGACAGACAAACACTGATATGTATGCTTTTAGCGTCTTAATTCCTCTTCCTTTGTTTGCTTTAATGTCAACAAATCCAGTGAAGTCAACACCCGTGTGTAGGAACGGGCGAGATGCTGTCACTCTGGGTTGGGGTAGGTCGGCCATGATTTGTTGTGGTTGCTTGGCGTTAAATCTCCGGCAAATCACGCAAAGATGTATGTATTTCTTGATAGCTTGATATCCACCGATGATCCAGTATTTTTCTCGTAAATGTAATAATGTCAATTTGGGGCCCCCGTGAAGCTTTTGTAGATGTGCTCTGTTCACTAATAGCTCTGTTAGTCTGCTGTTTCTAGAGATGATAATAGGATTTTTTGTGTGCTGGTTCAAAGAGGAGTTATTTAACCTGCCTCCAACGCGTAGTATACCGTTCTCGTCTAAGTACGGATTGAGTTTTAAGATGCTGCTCTTTGCACCGACAGTTTTATTTGCACGTAATTTCCTAATGTCGTCAGGAAACTCGTAATGCTGAATATGCTTCACGATTACCATTTCTGCAGTTATTAACTCGGTCACCGTTAAATAGAGCAATTTAAGATGCAGTGTCAGGTGCGGGGCTCTCGCTATTGCAATAAAGCGCAAAATCCAGGCTAGCACGCGAGTGATATGAGTCATGTTGCTATGTCGGCTGAGTAGTTCCATTATTGTCGACGGAGGCTCGGATTGCACAACATATGATTGCTTCGGTTTAGATTCACAGTCTGTTGGTGTAATTGTTTTGCTGTCAAGTGCTTTCTTGTCAAAATGCTTTAACCATGAAGGTCCATGCCACCATAACGAGTGGTTTTTTAGCTGGGACACGCTTAACCCTCTTGTGGCGCAGTCTGCCGCATTGTCTTCAGACTTCACATGGTTCCAATGGGCACTCGGAATGACGTCATGGACACCTTTGACTCGATTACTGACGAACGTTTTCCATTTCGACGGGTCGCCTTTCAGCCATCCTAAGACAATCATGGAGTCTGTCCAGGCGTACGTTTTGTCATGTAATCCTTCCCATTTAAATGATTCAATTACCTTTTTCATTAAGCGGGATAAAAGTAATGTTGCGCTAAGTTCCTTTCGGGGAAGCGTCAGTTTGTGGGTCTGACTTATTGGTGCTAGTCGAGATTTGGAAGCTATCAGTGTCACGAGGGGCTCGTTGTGTTTGTCAAACGTACGGATGTAAATGCAGCAGGAATAAACCTTGTCAGATGCGTCACAAAATCCATGTATCTCGAATGTTCGTGTCATGTCACCCAACCATCTGGGTATTTCAATACTTTCAATGTCACGTATGTCAGTTGTGAATTTTTGCCAGTCGTTTCGGATAGCTTCTGGTACGACATCATCCCAGTCGCAGTCAACTTGCGACCATATAGCTTGAAAGAGTAGCTTGGCTTTCACTGTCAAAGGGTTCAAAAAACCTAAGGGGTCATATATTTTTGAAATTTCCGAAAGTATTGTACGTTTCGTAAGTTTTTCCGCGGGTCTGTCTGTTAACGTGTTTTTAAATGTAAATGTGTCGCGTGCGGGATTCCATTGTAACCCGAGCGTTTTAGTAGCATGTGCATTATTGAAGTCTATGACGTTTGGACTTATGCTGTCATTCGGTATATTTTCCAGCAACGCTGGAGTATTGCTGGTCCATTTTCTTAGATTGAACCCGGCTCCTCGTAGCATGGAGATGAGTTGTTGTTGAATTTCTAATGCATGATTTTTGTCATCACTTCCTGTCAATACGTCATCAACATAGATATCGTTATTAATGACGTTTGCTGCTAACGGATATTTGTCCGAGTCATCTTGTGCTAGTTGTTTAAGGGTTCTCAAGGCCAAATAGGGTGCTGATTTTTGGCCATACGTGATGGTGGTAAGTTGGTATTCCCTTAAAGGCTGATTAGGGGCATCTCGCCATACGATCTTCTGCAGGTTCTGATCATCGGGGTGGACCAGAATCATTCTGTACATTTTCTCACAATCGGAGGACATGACGTATTTGTAGTGTCTCCATCTAATGAGTAGACTTTGCAAGTCTTGGTGTAGTTTGGGTCCGCATTCCATTAGGTCATTTAGACTGTGTCCAGATGTAGTTTTTTGGCTAGCGTTGAATACTACACGCAGTTTTGTAGTTAAAGACTCCTCTTTTTTTATTCCATGGTGTGGTGCGTAGCAGTGTGGGTTCACGTTTCCAGAACATTCTTTCATGTGTCCCATTTTGATGTATTCATTAATAAAATTCCTGTAACTTTCTGCGAGGTGTTCATCTTTCGTTAATCGCTTCTCAAGTTGTCGGAATTGAGCTATTGCTTGCGGTTTGGATTCTCCCAAGAGGTCGGCGAAGTTTTCCTTCATCGGCAGCCGAACCTCATATCTCCCATTTTTGAGCCGCCGAGTCGTGGTAGTGTACAGGTTTTCGCAGTACACTTCCTGCGATGTCATGGAGTTATTCGTGTCAGTGATGTCTTCGATCTCCCAATATTTTGCTAAGTCCTCAGTGTCATTAATTACTGCGTGACAGTTGTAAGTTTTCACCGCTCCCGAAAGTATCCAACCTAACTTTGTTTGTTGCGCCATGGGTATGTTTGAGCCTTTCACTAACCCATTCATCATTATTTGATTATATACCTCCACATCTAGGAGGATATCTATGGGTTGGGATATGTTATATTTCGGATCTGCTAGTGTAATGCCCTCTATATGCTCCCAGTTTCTTTTTTCGAATGTAGCGCTGGGTAAATTACTAACGACGCGTGTCATCACTAGTGCGTCCGTTGAAAATTCGAAGTCGTTATGTAAAGATTTGCATTGTAAAGTTACCTTTCCTCTACTTTTGTTCGATAGAGTCCCGACGCCAGATACGTTTGCTCTAAGTTGCTCCCTCTGCAACCCTAATCTCTGTGCTGTGTTTTCATTAATAAGCGTAATCTCCGAGCCCTGATCGATGAGGGCTCTAAGTGTGATATACTCCCCATGACTGTTAGCCACTTGAATTAGTGCCGTGGGGAGAAGAATTTCGTCGCTACTCCCGGCAACGAAATTGTTTTGCATATGCCTTTGTGGTGACATGGCCGTCGAAGTTGACGCGTGCGGTAATGAGGACGTTGGCTTCGGGGCCGCTACATTTCCAAAGGCCTTATGTAACACAGTATTGTGAGGCTCATTGCATTCCTTGCAGCGTTTTTCTGATTTGCAATAATTCTTAGTATGCACATATAAACAGTTTTTGCACACGTTGGACTTTGTAACATATTTTATTTGCTCGCCTGTTGACATGCTTAGAAATTGCTTGCATTGAAATAATGCGTGATCATCGTTGCACAATGGACATTTAATTTTATTTGCAGATACGCGACAATTATAATTGTAATGTGGGGTAAATGCGCCTTTTGTTGGCTGATTTACGGGTTTTGAATATTTATTGAAGGTTTGTGTATGTCGGTATGATCCTTGCAGTTGTTTGGTCGGGTTGCTGTCAGGTTTTCTTCTTGTCAGTGGTTCTAATGCAGTGAATTTCGCTTCAATGAAATTCATGAATTCGTCAAGGGTTGGCAACTCCCGCGGATGGGCTCTTACTTCCATATAATCGGCGTAGGTATCAGTGTCTATTTTTTCACATAAAATATGAACAAATATTGGATCGCATGAAGAAGTATCCACGCCCAAATTGTGGATTGCGTGTAGGGTTTCCATGCTAGTGTCATATAGCCGTTTCAACTCTAAGGCCGATTGCTTTTGTATGTTAGGCTGTCTCATGAATGCTTGCAGTTGCTCAGTGAATAAGAGTTGTTTATTGTTATACCTATGTGTCAACAAGTCCCAGCACACGTCGTAGTTTTCGGCACTTACTTGTAAATGTTGCACAAGTTTTTCCGCTTCACCCTTCAGTTTTCCCTTCAAGTGCTGCATTTTCTGGGTTTTTGTGAGGGTGGGGTTGTTGTGAATAGCCTCAGTATAGAGATCCTTAAAAGTAGGCCACTGCGTGTAGTTCCCGAAAAATTGGGGAATCTCCAATTTAGGTACTGATAACTGCTGATGAATGGAAGATGAAAGTTTGTTGTTAAGTTGCCTTTTAGACCGCTCATATTTCAGCTCATGTAACATGTAATTGTCATAATAGTCGATGTCAGTGCCGTTGGTAATACTGTCAATTTGCAAATGTAAGTTCTCTACTGTGTTCCATCGGGATTGCAATATTTTCAGTTTATCCTCAATTTCCCACTTTTCAACAAGGTTGTCAGCTTGTGTGTTTTCCACACACCTTTTCAATGCCCGGAAGTTGGCATTTTGCAACTGCTTAAGTTCCAACAGCTTGATGTCCTCCCCGAGAAATTTGCTGGAGTCAAATATCACTTTTGCTGCGGGATTTTCGTCCTCCCCGAGATATACCTTCCTGTCACTAGGGCCCGCGGTGGATTCAGTAGTCGCCGGCACGTTGACGGCTTGCAGGGCTTTGCGCGTTCCTGAGTACCAACCGGAAATGACCTCTAGTATGTTGTCGGTGAAGTATTGATGATTTTTGTCACTTTCTTTTTGTAACTCTGTGTCGTTCTGTTGACACTCTTGCCACAGAGCTTCCAACTTTTCCAATCGGTCGGTTACATATTTTAGAGTCTTCCTGCTCGCAGAGTCCTTTTTAAAATTGGCTTGTATTTTCCTGATCTCCTCCAAAATCTCAGCTTGGCGGGCGATCAATTCGGATGTCATTTTGATGATAGATGCAAGGTGTAAAATATGGAAAGATCTTACTTGAAATGCGGCTACTTATTCGTCTGCTCGCTGCAAGAGGCTGGCTGCTCTGTTGCTGGTGCTAGCTGCTGGGTGCTGGGTGCTATTATGCTGATGCAGGATGCTGTATGCACTCGCGATTTAATGTCATTTGTCAATGTCACTGGTTAAGATCACAGACCTCGGGCACTATTTTTCCGCGGCGACGGCGTTAAAATCGAACCGAAGGTCCACATATTGAAGGACCAAAAAACAATGTATACGGATGCATTGCTTTGTCAGTGAGGACGAGTGCCGAGGAATAAAAGGACCGCGTTATGGAGAGGTGCTTTATTCTTACCGGTCAATCGTACACTAATTTATTGCTAAGCTTATGATTAATATTGCACTTCGGATATATTGATGCGTGTGCGAGGTTAATAGCCTTATTTGGGGCTAATGCAAAGTGCCTACACACGCATCGTTGCAGAAAATAATGTACATCTTTGTACACTGATTCCACGTAAAAATTTTCATTCACCCTTGGTGATATAGGTAATGAATTATTTTGTTAAAAAAATATTTGTTTTTATTGAATTCTGAAAAACTAAATATGCTACGTCGTTTTTATGGCTATACACAGATATATGCTTCAATTTGAAAGAACGGAAATTAATATGTCCTTTGAATCAATTTGCACCAATATTGTGATAATCCTGGAAAAGATTAATCTGGACAAAATTCATGCGATCTCTTTAGATTAAACTATGAAACAATTGCGGGTATTTTTATGCCACGGTTTATAAACAAGATTTACGATTCCAAATAAAATGGGTATCGTATAGGGTCTTGCCACTTGTTATTCGTTTCATTTTTATTTCGTCTCATTATATACACATTCTTCAGTTATTCTTAATTCATTTTGTTTGCTATTCGTCATTTTCTTATTCGGCCAAACTCGAGTAAAATACACAACGAATTTTAAGACAAAGGAAGACTGTAACGAAAAGCGCATAAAGCTTATAATTTATAAAAACCGAACTGACTAAAGCAGACAATCTGGTAGCGAACAAGATGAATACAGAACGAGTCATGAATACCTACAGACCGAGACGAAACAGCTAATACTTATATATAGATAAAACATCGTAGATATTTAATGCACAGCGTGGCAGCGATCGGGCGCTGTCTCTGCGGACAGCAGCCCGCCCCCGAGATCTGCGGTCCTCGGTGTGGCCGCGGCAGCCCCGGCAGATCATAGCGCACCATATTCACGATACAGGTTTTACGATTGACTTTTCTTTAATAATCACATTTATTTTTACGAACTTGCTATATTTCAATTTAAATGAATAATTTAATTCATAATGTAAATTTTATAATGTGGAGATGCCTTGCCGGGGGACCCCGCGGACTGCGGCGGCAGTGGTCTCTGGAGCGGGGCGACGCGCTGGCGGTGGCGGCGGGCGAGCGCACGGCGGTGCCGGCGGCGGCGCGCTCGCCGCCGCTAGAGCCGCTCGCGCTGCTGGCGGCGGCGGCGCCGCGCCCTGCTGCCGCGCGCTACCGCACGCGCCCCGACGCGCCCAGCACCCTCGTGCTGCTCCCCGCCCCACCTTCGTCCACCCTGCCTCTAACGACAGCCGAAGAAGCGCAATCTCCCAACTCGTGTCCTCCCTAGCCCTAGGCGAAAGACAATTATTACCCTGTCTCGTGCACCGTTGGAAGTTTTTATGCATTCTATTGGTACTTGCGCCCAGCTCGGCCCGACCCTCCATCGACAATAATTTATTTTGGTAGCCATAACTCTCACTACGTTATGTAAACGTATATAAATGTAAGCACATCCCTCTCTCACCACGAGGTCTGTTTACTCACCTCCGTTACCTTAGAACGTTGGTTCGTAGAGACTTTAACCTAATGTTGTAATGACGTCATTAGAAGTAGCATGTGTAAAATTATTTTTTTTACAAGAGCACTTGCAACTTGATTGTGATTTACCTCGGGTGATTTGTGTATTTTTGAAACTTTTCATTATAGTAATAAATATCTTTTATCATACGTGTTGATATTTTTATTTCTTTACCGACATTACGTAGACCTCAGGTCATTGTGACCGTTGAATACTTCATTTTGTTGAGTCACTACCACAGTTAACAACAATCCACCACAACAATTACAACCTCTCTATTAAACAAGCTAAGTCTGGTAACATAATTTGTAATCGAAAAGGTAAATGTTACAGTCGGCATCATAATCACAATTATATGATTTTGATTAAGATCAATCAGATAGCTAAAACTGCCAATGCACAGAGTTTGGATACATATAATAGAACAAACATACGATTATTGAAATGTTAATAAATCAAACTGTACATGTGATAAGTTAGTAAACGTAGAACCGATTAAATACCTAGGTTTAACAATTGATAAGAACTTTAACTGAAAGCTACATGAAAATGAGATATGTAGTAATAAACTGAGGTCTGTAATGGCAAAGTTCTATCAACGAATAGTACATTTAATAAAAACACATTGCGAGTTGCGTACTAGGTGAAAAACTTAAGAAAATGACCTGTTCTATATAGTTGTGACGTGTTCGAACAGGCGTTTGTTTTGTTTATGTTGCATACCTAGTACAGTGCAAATTTTGTTATAAAACGAGCGAGCTCATCGCCAACATAATTAGCGTTTAACGGTCCCCGCGTGATAAGTCGATAACCCCTTTATATTTAGTCCCAAAAAATCTGTTCTGTACCAAGAAATATGCATAAAAATAAAATGGTGGGGAGAGGGTAGCATAAAAATACCAAATATCACCAAGGGAGAAGTGGGGGTCAAAAATAGGCAAAATATGATAACATCATTTCTGCCACCCCGTATGCCAAGCGTGGCGATTATGGCATTTACCCCCTATGAAATTGGGGGAGGCCTATGTCCAGCAGTGATTTAAGTCATACATACCGACCATTCCGACCACGGCATATTAACTACGCTAAGAGATGTAGGGCAAAGAATATAATACTCACTAATGATGTAGGGTGCTTCGTTATTGCGTATGTGACAGACAGTCCATTAGTGAGTATTATATATAATATTCTTTGATTCCGACATTGCAAAACGTCAGTATTTGAAGCAGTATTGGCAGTAGCCCTAATTCAAGATGATGAAGAAGAAGAGTTGGCATCATGTTCTTTGAGGTAATTTGGTGTTCATCCCCTTTGGCGTCCTCGTATGAAAAAGTGATGAATAAGGAGAATTCGAAATTTTGTGTAAAGATCTCTGGACTTATGAGTAAATAAATAAATAAAGATTAGGGGACAATTAAATTATTATCATTTATCACATAAACACATTACAAATTTACTATAATTTATTACAAATTTTATGATTATTTTCACATGACACGAGAATTTTCCGTACTATCGACAAAAAGTTAAACACTGATTGGAAAAGAAAATAGCGAAATTTCGGAACCCTATTTTTAACGAACAACGGCTAGCCCTTTGAGGTAAGCGATAGGTATCAATCTGTAATTGAGTTTAAAACCATATCATTTTCCATTACCAAAGAATAAATATTATATTAGATTTAGTGGTGAATGGTGAGTCAACATAAATCAAAACGGCGGTGTCGTAGTGTATGTTAGAGATCACTTGAATGTTACCGTATCTGAACCTAAATTTGATGAAGCCTGCTGCCTACTAGTGGATATTCAAAATCAAATCACGATTCTCGGTTTTTACAGATCACCTTCTTTCACTACTGCAAATTTTCTTGTTACTCTTGACAAAACACTGAACTCACTCATAGCTGCAAACCAGTTAATCATCGCCGGAGACATAAACATTGACATTCTTTCATCAAACAAGCAACGCGCAAACGTTGCCGAATATATCAGTCTTCTCGCTGAACACGGACTCGCACCGGCGATTACCTTACCTACGCGCGAAAGAGCCTGTTTAGATCATATATTCATAAAAACGAACCACCAGGTGACTGGTTTGGTCTGTGATTTCAACGTCACCGATCATAAAGCCGCCTGTATTGAAATTTATTTCCGCTCGCCTAACCGCTCTAGACAAAACAGACTAAAAACTATAATTGATTATGAAGGTGTCACTTTAGAGCTGTCATTAACTAACTGGTGTGAAGTTTTAAATGAATCCGACGTAAACGCTGCTACTAAAACTTTTATGACTATTTTTCAAGACGTCCTAGATTCACACCATGGTAAAAACTGGGAGAGCACAATCGGTGTAACAGAAAGAGGCATGAAAATTGCTTCAGACTGGTTTCGCTGCAACCTCCTGACACTTAACAGCAGCAAGACTAAATTCCTTTGCTTCCATAAAACCTCCTCCTCCAAACCACCTTCTGATCCAATCATAAAAATCCATTCATGCACTGACTTCCCCACTAATCCATGTAACTGTGTCTCTATTCAGCGCTCCAACGTGACTAAATACCTAGGCTTGTTGGTCGACGATAAACTGAATTTCAATCATCACATTCACAAACTCTCCGCTAGGGTTAGGGTTAGGGGGGGGGGGCTTAGGGTTAGGGGGGTAGGGAAATCAATCCCCATTTTCAAAAAACTTCGCAATTCCGCAGATACCTCATTGTTAACAATGGTCTACGCTGCTGTGTGCCAGTCGGTGATCAGCTACTGCATCACCGTTTGGGGCAGTGCGGCGAAGACAATTATGTTAGAAATTGAAAGAGCGCAACGCTCTGTCTTAAAAGTGATGTTCAGGAAACCCTTCCGATACCCAACAGAAGCTCTATATGCTCAAGCAAAGGTTTTAACAGTGCGCCAGCTGTTTTTATTCAGAATGTCTTTGCTCACCCATAAACCTTCCAAATCCGAGACTTATTATCCACTCTTCACAAACGTGTTTTTAGTTTACCGGTTCCAAGAGTACTTTCCACCTTTGGCAAACGCTTCGGAGAATACATCAGGGTATCTACCTATAATGCTATTTTGAAATATTGTAACTTAAAGGACTGCACTACCAATGAAGCAAAAAAAACTTATTTTAAAATTTCTTCTCTCTTTAAACTATGCTGAGACAGAGGCTATCATAGATATAGTGATCTAAGTTTCATTACATATTCTGTACTATAAATTTAAGTTTTCTCTGTATTTCATATTACGCAAAATGTAATACTCTACTTTTTCTTTGTTTTACTGCACGTAACTTTTAAGTTCTATTTTTTAAGTTTTAACTGGTGACCCCTGTCAATTATGTACTAATGCTATTAAATAAACGATTATTATTATTATGTATGGCTCGTACCGAATATTAAACCAGCTTTCGGAACAAACCTACGTAATCTATATATTTGCGAACAAAATTGAAAGGTGCATGTGCTATCCATGCGAGACCTTGCTCTCATAAAGTATCTTTGTAGTATAAGGCCCTACTTATACTACAAAACTTTACAAAGGTTCAATTTTATAAAATTGCCAACTTTTTCAATGGATAATTGGGCTCAACTTTTTTTTATAAACAATACTCACGATTAGTAAGTTTTCCACAAATTCCAGAGTTGCGAAAACGTAAAAAAAAATTGGCGGTTTCTATACTATAAAATAGGTAACTAATACTACGACATCATGAAAGACACATGATTTCCGTCACTCACGTCACTAGGTAAATCAAATACCGAATCAGAGCACCCCACTATCTACGTGGTCACAACGTGGTCTTGTCTGCCCTACCCCTAGAGAGTATATAAAAATTCGGAGGTACGAAGGGAGAGCAGCATGGATGACCGTACTTTGTTACAGGAGGGCGTAAGGGCTGCTCATCCCGTAGCGCCCGAGCTAAGGCGTAGTCCGACTGTCATGGCGTAGTATTAATTACCGATAGAAAGTTTCAACTCTCCAATCTTTTTGCTCTTAAACCGGACGTTTCCACATCTTGACATTTTGTGGAAAGGTTTCTAATTGTGAGTAGGTACTATTCTAATAAATATGAACGCTATATTTTTGGTGTTGCATATTCTAAAAAAAAAACGAAAATTGTACGATTTTGTTGAAGTGTGGACTTGGAATGTTTTGTGGGTATGGCCTCTGCCCAATAGTACCTGAGACGTTTATAAGCTAACCAGGACGATTATGAAAGTCTTAGTTGCAAGTGGTTCGCTCGGAGTTTATGGTTGCGGTGAATTTATATGCACCAACACAAATTAAATTAGTGAATTATTAAATTAAAAAATACCACTCAGTTATGTCACTCTTAGATCATTGCCAATTGAAAGTCAGAACTCTAAGTAAATTAAATTTACTTTCAGATTGCTGACTACAGGGGATTCATTCAAACACTATCGCTTGATTTTCATAATAGGCCATTCTACTGTTTATAAAATTGTCAATGAAACCAGACGAGCTATAGTTGATTGTTTGTTAATAGTAGTAATGCCTCAGCCAAGCGAAGAGATGTGGAGGAAAATAGCTGACGAATTGGAAAGGTTGTAGCGCTTCCGCCGTTTAATTATTAAAAAAAAACGTTTACGATAGTTTTATTAGCTTTGGTTGATGCGCACTTTAAACTTATCTATGTGGATGTTGGGTCTTACGGCCGTAATAGCGATGGCAGCATTTTGCAAACAGTTCTTTAGGGCAACGATCAGGGCTCGGAACCGGTTAATCTCAAAATCCTGAAATAGCCAAATATTTTTAATTAATTTATGCTCTTTATGTAGGACACAATAATGTATTTGGGTTATTACTTCATATTGTTAGATTGCCTGATTAAACATGAAATAGTAGACGAAAGAACGATAAGAACTAAAAAAATACCGGTATTTTTGTATGGACAGAATACCGGTTTCCGAGCCCGGGCAACGATTAAATAATAATACCTTTAGGATACCACCTGGACGATTGTGACTCGTACCAAATTCAACGATTACCACGTCGTTTGTCATGGTTGGCGACGAAGCTTTCTCTTTGAAAACATACTTAATTCGCCCGTATCCTAGAAATCAAGCCAATAGTAAAGATCTCGAAACAAACTATAGTTTCCAATTGTCACATGCTAGGCGTCTAGTGGAAAAACGTTTAGGACTGTTAACACAATAGTTTCAGATCTTTACACGACGCATGAAATCAGCGCCAAAAATGTTGATTATACAATATTAAGTACCTGCGTTTTGCACATTTTTTTGCAGGAGAAAAACGATATGGCTTACGTCACAACCACCTATACACGCGACACTGCAGAGCAAACAAATCTCAAATCATTTATCTGGTCCCATTGACGCAGTATGATGGATTTACTGATAGGGAATTGATCAAAAATTATTTTGATTCACAGCGGTTACTAATTGGATAGTCGAGTACCACTCGAATTAACCCTATTTGTAAGTATCAATAAATATAAGACAAAAATAATTATGCATCGGTTATGCGACCTGCTTCATAGTGACTGAAGGGCGAGGTTTTTAAAGTTAAGACATTAATAATTCCAAGATAAATTAAAATTAAATATGTATACATTAAGTCATCAAATACGAGTAAAGCCGAGACTGTCGTCGAGTATAATATATACGATATAGTCGCTATATTCAAATTAAGTAAAAAAATCTAAGTTCTAACACTTAAACCCTCAATTCTAAATCCTAAATCTAAACTGTAAATACTAATTTCTAAATTTCAGATTATAAATTCAATATTTTTAATTATAAATTGTGAATCTGAATTCTTAATTCTATTTTCCCCGTCTGCGCATCAAACTTGGCTGAAATGTGCCAGAATCTGCTCTCAAGCAGAAGGACGTTAAATATTCCGCGTTGGAGCTGGCATATTACACGACACTCATCAAAAACCCGCTAACCTGTGCCCCGAAGGCTCGCCGTGTCTTTAAAGAACTATGCTGATGTCTACGCGAAAGGGGCTGTGACCCTCGCTCTTAAGTCATACGTGGTTCAACAGGTCACTTCAAATGAAATGGGACCAAATTGCTTACGCATGTTGCATCCCATAAGTGGCAGTGCCCCTTCCACCTTGAAACCAGCGCGGTGCGGGATAAGGCCGTCCGGTCTTTCGTTTGAGCTGTTCAGGCCCGGTGGCTTCAAGACACATGGCAAATAGGTTATTAACCGACTTCAAGATTTCAAAAGAGGAGGTTATCAATTCGGTTGTATGTTTTTTTTTAATGTTTGTTACTCCATAACTCCGTCATTTCTTAACCGATTTGGAAAATTCTTTTTTTGATTGTAAGTATATATATCCAAATTGGTTACGTTTTTGTCAAAACGCAGTTCTGATGATGGGATCCATGAGAAATTGAGGGAACTCCTCAAATCTTAAATGCAAGCATATAGTGATTTTTATATTTTTATCAACAAATCGAGCATTTTCATCCAAAAATGTGACATTTGATGAAGTGGAACTGCTGATGATGATCAGAACAGAACTCTTCAACGACGAAAACTTCACGTTTGGCGATTTGTCCTCCTAGCTGTGTTTGTTAAGCAAGTTCTATCTTTACAATTAATTTTTGTCATGCTCAATTTCTGATGATGGGATCCATGAGGAATTGAGGGAACTCCTCAAATCTTAAAGGCAAACATACAGTGAGTTTTGTGTTTTTATCAACAAATCGAGCATTATCATACAAAAATGTGACATTTGATGAAGTGGAACTGCTGATGATGATCAGAACAGAACTCTTCAACGACGAAAATTTCACGTTTGGCGATTTGTCCTTCTAGATGTGTTTGTTAAGCAAGTTCTATTTTCACGATTGATTTTGTTATGCTCGAGTTCTGATGATGGGATTCATTAGGAATCGAGGGAACTCGTCAAATGTGAAAGACACACAAGTGGTAATTTTAGTATTTTCATGAACTAATCAAGCATTTTCATTCATAAAAGTGACATTTGATGAAGTAGAACTGCTGATAATGATCAGAACGGAACTCTTCAACGACGCGTAGTTCAAGTTTCGCGATTTGTTCTCTACGTTTTTTTTGTCAAGCAAGCATGGTTTTTCCATGATTCTATGAGGGATTGAGAGTACTTAGTCTTCTACCATTATAAACATACTTATAGCCATTTTTATTTTATTGTATGGAATCTAAGAGTGCACCATCTAAGTATAAAAATCTTTCTCCGGCCTCCGTCATTGAAGTCGGTTTTTTTTTCTTAAAAATAATTTTGAAAATTGCTTTCTTGACGTTTTATTGATGGGCGTATATTTTCTAAAAGATATTTCATTCGTTTTCTACATGCATGAGCCCAAACTTGGTAGTTATGTTTCAAAAATATTTTTAGTTTTTTTGCTAACAAGTTGCTGAACTATACTAGTGTAGTATACTCGTATTTTTGGAATAAGCGCATGAAGCCCTTTTATTTAATACCTACCCCAGACGGTAGGTTTCAGGAACAAAATGTTAAAATACCATCTTGCCAGCCTAGGCCGCTCCACCATAATCGCGCCTGCATGATCTAATAATCCCATCCGCGTAGATAAATTGAATGCATTATTATAATTGTATTTTTTATATTTGTATATAACTAACTTGTAAATTTATTTAATCGTATGGCATTTATTTACGAACCGTGAGATCTTCGAGAAGACAAGTACGGTTGCCAGTTTTTGTTGCACTTTTAGCACCACCCAGGGGTCACGTGTAGGGTAACGGAGGGTACTCCCTACGGACGTAGTGCAACTTCGACCCCCTACTTGTAAATAAACCATGTATATAAGCCGTACACTTATAATTTACGTTGGTTGGTAGGAGTAGCAACACTTGCGCTCTTACCACTACATTGGTGACCCCGACATCATAACATGTGGCAGCCTGGTCAGCTCCACCATACTCCAACATACATGAGTCCATCATTCTGACTACTTAGTACTACTCTGACATCTAAGTAGAATGATGGACTCATCTGACGCCAGAATTAGCGTGTGACAGATGTCATAGAATATCCTATGTATCCAATATCCAACTCGGTATTGTGTACATGTTCAGATCAATAGTGACAACTCGATACATCTAACGATATATCTCAACGCAACTTACAATGTAAAATATGCTGCACGATATGACAACAATCTCGCAGGTCACTGACGAACATTGCACCCGCCCGGACTGCATTGCATGCAATTGAATAATGATTTATCAATTTTGATGTTATATGATGTAATAAAAGCTACCTAAGTACATACTACTTATTATTATTTATTCTGTGCGTACGCTTTAAAGTCCCCCGCACTTATAGTCAACTGATTCGACCTTTGAGAATTGGCAAATATAAAGTCGCAATATTTAAGGTCAAGGAAACTGAAACAACAATAAAATTAGTGCCTGACTGACTATATCAT
The DNA here is from genome assembly GCA_905163555.1 of Notocelia uddmanniana. NCBI lineage: Eukaryota > Metazoa > Arthropoda > Insecta > Lepidoptera > Tortricidae > Notocelia > Notocelia uddmanniana. The sequence continues at coordinate 39,276,244 of LR991052.1, read as the reverse complement.
TTAGTTTACATAGTACCTGCAAAAGGGCCTATTACTGGCGCGAGATGAACGGAATTCACGTCGTAAACATGAATATACCTGCCTACTTACTGCACCATTCAAATAACTACCAATAAATGCATTGTATGACACAGAGTTATAGTGACGTCCTGGTTAAGGACGCGGTAGGTAGATAATAAATTTAGGTACAGTCCAGTTCATAAATATATGAGCAAATTCAAGGCTTTAAAAATCAATGTGCATAGGAACGTATAAATACACCTAAACAGATTTATCATTCGAAAATATATACACGTCTCAACCGATCAACCGTCATATTCATCTGAACAAACCTCTAAAAACATCGTGTGTTTATATTATTTGTTTATTTCAAAAGGCATAGTTACAATTCCAAGCTACAAACTATTTAATTATTTTTTTTTAATATTGGGGGACAATCTTACACAAATCGACCTAGTCCCAAACTAAGCAAAGCTTGTACTATGGGTACTAGACGACGATATACATACTTATATAGATAAATACATACTTAAATACATAGAAAACATCCAAGACCTAAGAACAAATATCCGTGAAAAATGCACAAATAAATGCCCTGGCCGGGATTCGAACCCGGGACCTCTAGCTTCGGAGGCAGAGTCACTACCAACTAGGCTAAACAGGTCGTCAGTAAAATGTCATGTAAAACACTAGTATAAAATTTTATGATGTGACATAAATATACCACTCGACCCAAGAAAAAGAGAAACACTACCGGAGTTTGGCACGAACAGAGGTTTGGGAGTGTGGCTGGATTAAAGTGCAAAGCGAAATTTCTAAATGTTTGTGCGCTTCGGGTTGTTAGCTTCGAAGTTTTACTTTGAATAGAATGTTCCATGTTGAGCATTTTGAAAGTTGGGGGAAGTCAGTATTATCCCCTGCGCGTGAATGGAGGGAGTTGACTTTACCGGAGTACGCACTCCCTCATTATTGTTTTGTTGGTCAGTATAAAGGCTTCTAGCGCTTGTATGGTATCATTTTTGTGTAGAATTCAATTCGTTTATGTATTTATTTATTTAAACTACCGTAATTTTCACTCATATTATCAGTAAACTAGTGATCAGTCCAAATGTGTCAGTATGCAAGGCAGAAATTGAGAGAGATTTGTTCTTAGGGACCATGGCATGGATTTTAGAGACATAAAAACTGCAATCAAGTGGACGTTAAAGACAAACTGTGTGTAGTTCGAAAAACTTGCACGGATATATGTTGATGTTTGCTACATCCTGTCAACCAGTGAGTGACCACGGACGAATTTTACGTCCTCCGAAACGTCTGGGTAAATAAGTAACATTATATAAACACGTTTATTAGTAATAATTCGATTATAGTTTACAGTAGGCATATTAACGTCAGACCGGCTAAGACCAGGAGGCTCCACAATATAAGGCACATTCACTAATACAAGCGCCCTCCAGATACACGTTTTGTGAGAGTGTTGAAATCTTCCCGCACATCGACAACAACTCAACGCGTGATGAATGTGATGATCGCTACCCTCAACCATGGTGCCGCAAATGCAAAAGTGAGGTTCACAAACATCGCAGTCCAGGCGGAGAGCTACCACCACCCGCATCAAGTCATTGTTGAGGGGGGTACTTAAATGGGCTACCTAGTATCCTCTTCGTCCCTATTTCTTCCCATAACCGTTGTCGGTCCAGCTTCTCAGTCAGTTGGCAAACCATCGGCAGCATAAGGTATGGTTGTCTTGTGGCAAGGTCCACGACCCCAGCTGCCGATGTAAGGAAACTGGCAGACCCACATCTCGTGCACGCCCAGTCCACCGTTTCGTATGGGAAAAGATGCCAGATTCCATTGAACTGAGTTAAGAAAATCATTCAGCAATGATTCAACCGATTCCGTCAGGACACAGTCAAAGGAGTCAGTATCCAGGGGAAAACGTCGGCTACGTCGGTAAAGTGCGTAAAAAGTAAGCCCGCTTAGGAACTGCAAAACAGATCCGCAGTAAAGTAAGAGCTACTTGCGATTGATAGTTGCTCCAACCTTTCCTTTAACAGACAGGAGCTGTCTTTTAACTACCTCAAAAGCTCCGAAAATGGATTCAGTTATGTTATTCTGTAGCTTTATTAACCGTAGGCTTTAAAGCGGTTGTATCATTTTACCGTATGGAGGTAAAAACAAGTATTTAAACAACCAACAGCAAAGCAAAAGTCACCAACTAACAAATACCCACTTAAGATACTCGTAAAGCCCGTATCTCAATATCGATGTAGTATTGAGATACGAGGTTTTGAGGAGCAGTGACAAATATTTTAGTGACTTTTGCTTGTCACCCGACGATATATATATTTTTATTTATTTTTTATTTATTCGGGGACAATCTTACACAAATCGACCTAGTCCCAAACTAAGCAAAGCTTGTACTATGGGTACTAGACGACGATATACATACTTGTATAGATAAATACATACTTAAATACATAGAAAACATCCAAGACCCAAGAACAAATATCCGTGATAAATCACAAATAAATGCCCTGGCCGGGATTCGAACCCGGGACCTCTAGCTGCGGAGGCAGAGTCACTGCCAACTAGGCTAAACAGGCCGTCAATCATATAAATATATATAAATCGGCCAAGAGCATATCGGGCCATGCTCAGTGTAGGGTTCCGTAGTTACCCAATGAACTCAATAAAAAAAATCAATAACAGGCAAAAGGGAATACCTTTGCAGCGTTTCATACGTCTTTTACTAAGAAGGAAAGACTTACGATAACTAAAAATAGCTTAACTGATCATGTCTGCTGTAGTTTTCGTTGAAAGTCTTTATTAAGCTGTACTTTCATGTTTTTTTTTCATAATTTTTGAACCCATAGTTCAAAAGTTAGAGGGAAGGACACATTTTTTTTTCTTTAGCAGGGAATATTTCCGAAAATATTCACTTTATCAAAAAAATTAAGACCTGTATTCATTTTGAAAGACCTATCCAACAACACCCCACACCATAGGGTTAAGACAAAAAATAATTTCATCCCCACTTTACGTAAAGTGGAGATGTTTTTTTTTAGATTTTATTCTACACTTTTCTTAGTTTTATTGATTTATATATCCATACCAAAATGCAGCTTTCTAGCACGAACAATCACAGAGCAAAGTCTCGGACAGACAGACGGACATGGCGAAACTATAAGGGTTCCTAGTTGTTAACGGAGCCCTAAAAAAATACAAAAACAAGTTTTAACAAAAACTATATTGTTTGAATAATAATAGAATGTCATAAATGTACACATAACTATTCAAATTCTCTTAATTTAAATATATAAGAATATTACTTTCTTTAGTAGCGAATCCATACGTTCCTCTCTATAGTGCACACTTAGCTTAGCAACAGAAAAAGTGGCGCCCATATTGCTTTTCTTCATTTCCGTCCCGATTTCGTTCAAAATCGATATCTGAGCGTCCGAGAGGTCCCCTAATATGACTCCGAGGTAAAATTTGGAAAAAGTGGCGGCCATATTGATTTTCTTCATTTCCGTCCCGTTTTCAGTCATAATAGATATCTGAGTGTCCGAGATGTCTCAATACGAATCCGAGGTAAAATTTGGAATAAGTCGCAGCCATCTTGATTTTCTTCATTTCCTTCCCGATTTCGTTCATAATCGATATCTGAGAGTCCGACAGGTCTCGTAATACGAATGCGAGGTAAAATTTGGAAAAAGTCGCAGCCATATTGATTTTCTTCATTTCCTTCCCAATTTCGTTTCTAAATCGATATTTGAGCGTCCGAGAGGCCTCGTAATACGAATCCGAGGTAAAATTTGGTAAAAGTGGCGCCCATATTGATTTTTATCATTTTCGTCCCGATTTCGTTAAAAATCGATATCTGAGCGTCCGAGAGAATTCTTAATACGAATCCGAGGTAAAATTTGGAAAAAGTGGCAGCCATATTGATTTTCTTCATTTCCAACCCGACTTCGTTCAAAATCGATATCTGAGCGTCTGAGAGGTCCCCTGATACGAATCCGAGGTAAAATTTAGAAAAAGTGGCGGCCATATTGATTTTCTTCATTTCCGTTCCAATTTCGTTCAAAATCGATATCTCAGTGTCCGAAAGGTCTCTTAATACGAATCCGAGGTAAAATTTGTGAAAGTGGCGGCCATATTGATTTTATTTACCCGTCCCGATTTCGTTCAAAATCGATATCTGAGCGTCCGAGAGGTCTCTTAGTACGAATTCCTCTTAATACATCCCAGGGATTGTATAAATTTTTTTAATGTTTATATATATAGGCGTATCTATGGATTGGCTTTTAAAAATGACATAGAGGTTTCTATATTTTTTTCCATTTGAATCAACCTTTAGATTAGTATGTCGGCACGGAACCCTTCTTTGTGCGTGATCGGAGACGCACTTGGCCGGTTTTAATTATATATTATGGACATGAAAATTCTTGATAGTTTGTGCCAAATTGCAATTCAATCGGACCAGTAGTTTTAAAGCAAATTGGTTGTAACAGATGGACTGACAGACAGCCACACGTGAATTGGGAATAATGGTCTCTTTTTGCTTTTGAGGTACGGAACGAACCCCACGTATCCTAACAGAGTTTTGGGTATGATGTGATAGCTTTAGAGGGGTTAGTCTATACTTATATATACAGTGTGTAAGTCTAATACGGGCGATAAATTAAATCGGACATAGTATCATTAGTGTAATCATGAATTAAAAAGTTTTTTTAAATTACAGTTCATTACGACCCCATAATAATTATTTTTTAAATTTCTCAGCAGTAATGTACTGTAAACATGGTTGCGGTACCGAAATGTCAAATGTTCACTAGCAATACAACAACGTGAGCGTGTTTGCATTACATTGCGGGCTGAATTATTTTGTATGGACAAAATTATTCTTGCAACTTTAAGTAAATGTTATCTAATTACCTTTACTTTGTCCTATACTAACCACCGTTAAGAGATTCGCCCGTATTAGACTTACACACTGTATATAAACGTCAAAGTCCTGACTGACTCACTTAAATCAACGCCCAGCCCAAACCGTTGAATCTAGAAAGCTGATTTTTTCAGTATTGGTAGATTATATAACGAAAGTACCCACTAAGAAGGGGTTTTTGAAAATTCCACCCTCAAGGGGGTAAAAAAGGGGTTGAAGTTTTGTATGGGGATGGAGTAAAATTGTAGGTGAGAGACTTTGTGTACGGACTCCTTATGGCAATACAAAAAAAGCAATTTTAGGGTTTTAAAAAAATCTACCCCTAAACGGGATAAATAGGGGTGCAAAGTTTGTAAGGGGATGGAGGAACATTTTAGGTGAGAGACTTGAAATTTTGTGTATAGAGTCCTTATTACAATACAAGAAAAGTAATTTCAGGGTTTTGGAAAAACCCACCCTTAAGCGGGTTAAATAGGGGTGCAAAGTTTGTATGAGGATGGAGTAAAATTTTAAGTGACAGATTTGAGACTTTATGTATAGACTCCATATCACAATAAAAGAAAAGTAATTTCAGGATTTTGGAGAAACCTACCCCTAAGTGGGTTAAATAGGGGTGCAAAGTTTGTATGGGAATGGAGTAAAATTTCAAGTGTTTAACTTGAAACTTTGTGTATAGTCTCCTTATCGCAATACAAGAAAAGTAATTTTAGGATTTTGGAGAAACTTACCCCTATACGGGTTCAATAGGGGTGCAAAGTTTGTATGGGGATGGACTAACATTTTAAGTGATGAGCTTGAAACTTTGTGTATACGAGGGTCCCGTGGGCGGGATGCTCGGGCGCGCTCGGTCCGGGCCCGGCCGTTCGTCGGCCTCCGCGCCACCTGACTCCGCGTATAGTCCCATCATCGTGCTCGTAGACTCCTTATTACAATACAAAAAAAGTAATTTTAAGATTTTGGAAAAACTCACCCCTAAGCGGGTTAAATATGGGTGCAGACCGTTTCAGCCCAAACCGTTGAACCAAGGAAGCTGTTTTTTTTTTTACAATAGGTAGTTTATATAACGTAAATATCCACTAAGAAGGTTTCTACCCTCCAGTGGGTTGTAATTCTGTATGAGGATGGAGTAAAATTTTAAGTGAAAGACTCACAACTTTTTGTATAGACTACTTATTACAATACAACAAAAGCAATTTTGGGGGGTTAGACAAACCTGCCCCTAAGCCCTAATTTTTTGGAAAAACCCACTCCTAAGCGGGTTAAATAGTGGTACAATTGTTGTATGGGGATGGAGTAAACTTCTAAGTGATAGACTTGAAACTATGTGTATAGACTCCTTATAACAATACAAGAAAAGTATTTTAGGGTTTTGGAAAAACCCATCCCCACGCGGGTTAAATCGGGGTGCATAAATAGTATTGGGATAAAGTAAAATTATAAGCGAGAGACTTGAAATATTGTGTATGGACTTTTTATAACAATACAAGAAAAGTAATTTTAGGGTTTTGGTAAAAAAACACATGTTTATTGTTCTGCGCGTGCGAAGCCGCGGGCAAAAGCTAGTATATATATATAAATGTTTAATAAAAATATTTTATATTAAAGATCTTATTTGTAATAATACAAAAATAGTAAGTTTAGTGAACAACGTTACATTTCAAACCTATAGAGGTACTAATCAAATTACATACTTATATACATAACTTCGATGTGCGAAATGTCGTAGTTGGACACATTTTTTATTATGAAAGCGAAAATGAACCCTTTCTAAAAATGCATTTTAGTATTACCAGTAAACGATAACTAACTTCCAACACATTTATGTAAAGAAAAAGCTTAAGGTCAGATTTACACGTATCTTATAAGCTATTAGAAAACAAAACAAGAAAGTTATAATTATTTAAGTAACAGGGGACAGTGACCTTTTATCAAATGTACAATTTTTGGCGGCCATACCCATTCACAGATTTTCTAACGTCATTATTTCTCAACTAAATTAAAATATACAAACGCAAAATTTGCAATTTCAATGTGCACAATTGTCTCCATATTAAAACTAGAGGCTTTTTGAATAATTTCCTAAACTATACATCCGAGATCAGAATTTGGTGACCGTTTTTTTATTAAGACTGACGGAATGCCAAAATATGCCTTAACCTTTTCAGCGCTCTATTAAATACAAACGCTGTAACTCTCACGCCATGATATGGGAATTTGTGAAGGTTAATTGGTTAATACATTGGACGCCATGACGGATATATGCTTCGTTGGCGTCGAAAAGGTTTTAGGTACATTATAAGTACCGAAGTACAGAAACTTTTATATTTCTAATTTACATTGTTTATTTACTTGATTCGCAGTAATAAAGTTTCAAAGAGTTTACCATTATTTAAAAGTAGGTATAAGTTGCTTTTCAAACTTAGTTTAATGATAACATATCTTAACTAATTAAAGCTCTAGAGACATAGGTTCCAATTAAATATCCGTCCCTTGCGCGAGGGCCTCGATGCGGTCTCGATCCAGACGCAGTGCGGCTCTACCTTCGGTGACGCGGAGGTCGCGCGCGCCCAGCCGGTTGTAGAAAGCCAGGGCCGACGTGTTGTTCTTCAGCACGTGCCAATCCACGCGGTGCACGCCTTCCTCTACCGCGCGCTGAGAATCAAAACGGCTAGTCACTCACCAGGCCTAGATACGAGCAATTTACCCGATATTTTAGTAAAACGTAGTACTTCCGTGTCTTGCTATAAACCTTTTTGTGCCTTGTACAGTTTAGTGATATTGATATATTAAGTAGCATCTACCTTCATTTATTTCCTTGCGTTTCGGATGTTTTCTTATGATTATATTTAAAGAATTGCACTTGGTTAATATAAGCACCCGCCACTTTGTTAAACCAGTTGTCATTAATTTGGGGTGAACTGAAAACCAGCGCTGTGTGCAGCTAGTCTGTATCGCAGCAAACGCTGAGTTCACTCCTATTGTCACATTAATGTGCGTGGTTTTGTTTTATTTTGTAAAGTACATTATGTGACATTAAATTTGTATTCTATTCTATTCTATTTTTTTATGCAACCACGGTGGCCAACAAGCTTACGGCCTGCCTCCAGCCATCGCCAACCAACGACACTAGAAGACTCACAAACGCGTGACCGACCTTTTGTATTAACTTGAGGACTCGTTGTGTTGACTGCTAGATGTGTATACACATATGTGCCTATCTGTCTACTCAACACAACGGATCCTCGTGAGCTCTGAGGGCCTACCACGAACCACCAGGAACACAACATCACGTACCTAAGGAGCAAGTAGTGGTGTTATAATGGCTGCGGTCTTCTGTAAGATGGAGGTAATTCCGCAGTTGGGCTGCTCGGATTATGTGAGCGAGATTACGTTACGCTCTGCCCTACCTCTCTTACTACGACATCTCTACTGGGTACATTTCTTTACATTTCCGGGACATTTTTTATAACGTAGGAGGCAAACGAGCAGACCAATGATGGTAAGCGATTAGCGCCGTCCATGGACACTCGCAACACCAGAGGGGTTGTAAGTGCGTTGCCGGCTTTTAAGATGGGAGGACGCTCCTCTTGAAGGTTTGCAGGTCGTATCGGTCCGGAAATACCGCAGGCGACAGTTCATTCCACAGTTTAGCTGTACGAGCCAGGAATTTTCTGGAGAAACGCACAGTTGAGGACTGCCAGCCATCTAAATGGTGACGATGGAAATTTTGTCACGAATTTCGTGAAGTTCTCACTTTTTGGGCAGCCACATTTTTGAGCAGTTTATACTGATGGTTGGGCGCACGTCGGCATCAGGAGCAACAGTCATAGATACGAGTAAACAAATCTCCTGGTAGGATTTGATTGGAGCGTCCGTTAACTAAGTGCAATTGGTCAATAAGCAATGAATGCCAAAGTACAGGAGATCATTATTCAATTTGCTATTGCAAATTTGCTCTTATATATGTTTACGAGCAATTCTTGTATATTTATTTATGGGAATAAAGATTTCGGAAATACTCGTATTCTCCGGGAAAACACGAATGATACAGATACTAGAAATACGTCTATTAACTTTTTATGATTACATCACTAAACGGATATCGATTTGGATGGAGACAGTTTAAGACCGTGGGAAGGGCATTAGAGTGGTTTTTTCCTGTAAATTGTTCCTTAAGGGAGAAAAAGGGGAGTGCAAATTTGTATGAGAGTACACTTAGTATCCGCCTGAAAGAATTGACTAAATAATACAAAATTAGAAAATTACAATGAAATTGTTCTGGTAAACATTTGCACGGTCGCAACACGCGATGCACGCGGTAGGTAGCGGACTATGTCAATATACCTTACTGAGTTCCCGTATGAGGAGCAGGCCGATGCCCTGACGGCGCGCCGCGGGACGCACGAACAAGTCTTCGATGTAGAAGGCGCGACGGGACCAGCTAGAGTAGGCGCGGTTGCACAGCGCGGAGCCCAGCACCTCCGCCCCGCGCTCCGCCAGCAGCACAAAGAACCACGGGTGCTTACTGTTGAAACCATCTTCCACTAGATCTGGAACACGTATACGTTATACTTCATCTTAGTTTTCCCATCCCGACCAACATCAGTAGCTAGGTGTTAGTACCTACAGCTAAACGGGCGGCAGGGATCTGTCCCGCTCCCCAGTCCGATATCTTTTGACGTGTCCCCTCTTAAGAAGCGCGCCGCGCAGGCACCGTCTGAGTTAAACGATATGCCAATACAGGATGTAACTGAAATAGCGAGGATCCGTTTAAAGCGTCAATTTGGTTGGTGGTTGGGTTCGCATTCCGACTAGAAATAAGTGGTTAAAAATATTTTTGACTCTAATTTTAATTTAGGTTTGTATGGAGAATTGACAAAATTTAACAAATTTTAACAAAGCTCGGCATACAAAAAACAAAAAAATGGAATAAAAAATAATTTTGACTTATTTATTTCTAGTCAGTACCAATTAACGTCTTAACCGAATCCACGCCATTTTTGTTACAGCCTGTATAGTAATGTATATTAATAAAAATGATGTAAAAAGTTGATACACTTTAACATACAATAAATACACTCAAGAGCTATTAAAACGAGTCAGTATATAAGGAAAATCGATACAAAGTGTACCCATTTTATTTGCTCTTGACCACACGAATAAAATAATAATAAATAAATATTGGGGGACAAACTTACACAAACGACCTAGTCCCAAACTAAGCAAAGCTTGTACTATGGGTACTAGACGACGATATACATACTTATATAGATAAATACATACTTAAATGCATAGAAAACATCCAAGACCCAAGAACAAATCTCCGTGATAAATGCACAAATAAATGCCCTGGCCGGGATTCGAACCCGGGACCTCTAGCTTCGGAGGCAGACTCACTACCAACTAGGCTAAACAGGTCGTCAATAGTTACTATTATTTATTATACAGCCTATTTGCAGCCTAGTTGCAATTTTACTTAAACAATGTTTTATACAATGAAACATAAATAATATAAAAATATAGATACAACTTCTTACCCTCCACTGTTAATTTCGGACCATCAGGCACTCCTTCATAAGCAGCTAATTCCTGAAATTATTTTGACTAATTAATTAACAAAACGGCACAAACAGCACCAAGTGCAACATGATATAAAATCTAATAAAATACAGATACTTAGAATTATCGTTTAGAACACGAAATCGCAATGCATGAAAAACATAGATGGATACCAGAATAAGACGTTTTTTTGCTTGCTACAAACACAAATAAACAAAACTTTACATAAACAAAAACCTGAGTAAACATTACATATTTACTAGAAAGTAGAAATACATTAAATAAAACAAAAACTTCAAAATAAGAAGGCTCAAAGTCACTCAAAGAGCAATGAAGAGGATTATGCTGGGATTTCTCTGTGTGGTCACATCACAAATGAGGTCATCCGCAGCAGAACCAAAGTAACCGATACAGCCCTACGAATTGCTAAACTTAAGTGGCAGTGGGCGGGGCATATAGCACGTTGAACCGATGGCCGTTGGGGCGGGAAGGTTCTCGAGTGGCGACCACGTACCGGAAAGCGTAGCGTGGGCAGGCCCCCCACAAGGTGGACTGATGACCTGGTACGCGGGTGTCCGCTGTATGCGGGTGACGCAGGACTGGTCATTGTGGAACAGTTTGCGGGAGGCCTATGTTCAGCAGTCCTTCGGCTGATTATGATGAAAAACTTAAAAATACAATTCCTGTATGCATTGCTGTTGCTGCAAAACAAAAGCGTTCAGACTCAGATATCTCTTATATATAGACTATTTCGAGCGAAGCACTGATATCCAACCAGAACTCGAGTGACGCTCACGACGAGGAGAAATAAACCGGAAAGATCAGCACTCCTCCCAAGCCAAGGCGAACTAAACCTTACGACTATGTAGCAGATGAAAACTATATTAGCTACAATCGTCATCGTCACTATAAAATCAAATCATATTTTTACCAACTTCAATAGAAGGAAGGAGGTTCTCAGTTCATGTTTGCTTTTATATCATACCTACGAGGGCTGTTCCGAAAGTTTTTAGCTGCTCTCACTCTATTCATGCGATATATTTTTTATTTACACCATTATGTGGGTAATTGCAATAGTTATGAGCTGAGATAAAATTGTTAGTAAGCAGCAAGTATTTTTTTCACAACATTTCTTTTACCAAAAGGCCTTTAGTATGGGCTTTTAAAAATTTGCAAAATAGTACTATTTTTGATACCTAAAAATAGTTTTGGCAACGAAATCCCTAACAGTTAGCTGTAGTGGAAACTACCCGGGATGACTTCCTAACTTAGTTTTGCTGATTTTAATGTAAAATCACTAAATGATTTTATTTAATTTAAGTTTTTTTGATGATGACCGTCCCTAGTCTCGCAACCTAGACTAATATTCGACACACCTGCACATTGTCGCTAATTTTCATGCAATCGAAACAGATTACGTGGGTAGAGACAGGGAAGATTCATAGTTTGCGGTGTATAAAATTTCGTTTAGTTGTGGTGACGTATTAACCAAAATTGGCCCGCAACACAAAATTGGTGACCCGTTCATCGCATATTAGATAGGGCTGTTGACACGTCGTACTTAAAACACAATTTAAAAAAAATCAAGCGACTTTTATCAACAGTTTCACCCCAAATATGTATCGAAATTACCCGCATAATGGTATCATTAAAACACATATGGCATGAATAGAGTGAGAGCAGCTAAAAATTTTCGGAACAGCCCTCGTACTAGCACTTTATATTTATTATGTTCGAGTAGGTACGAGTAGGTATGGTATAACGTTTAACTAAATTTACATATCGCCATTCAAGTGTCTCGTTGTTGAAAGTGATTACTGATAATTCCTATATTGTGATAAATGTTAAGTTATTTGTCCATACAGTTAATAAATACTGTTAAGCCTAGAGATTCTTGTCTGTGTACTAATGGATATTTATCAGAAGAAAGCGGTCAAGTCCATGTCGTGTCCGTACCTACAAGTTACTACCAGTACCTCCATATAAAATTCTGTAAATAAAAACTATCCTATGTCTTTCCTGGGGGCTCCACCACCACCACCACCATATCAGCCCAAGGACGTCCACTGCTGGACATAGGCCTCCCCCAAATTCAAACTATCCCTATACCAAATGTCACCCTAATTGGTTCAGCGATTTAAGCGTGAACAGGTAGCAGAGAGACTTGGTCACATTCGAATTTATCTATGTTATCTAATATTGATAAATGAGCAATTAATTTATTTATTGTATTTATTTATTTATTTCGCGGATCTTAAAACGACTCTTACAATTTCGATGAAATAATAATACTTATAGGAATTTACGGGAACGAAAAATCGATTTAGTTAGATGTCGTCTATGCAAAAACCACGAAAGAAGCCAAGCAAATATCTATCACCCAGTTACTCTATTAGTGTGGATGAGAAAGCTATTATATAATTATAATGAGTATTAATATAAGCGTTCTTTTTATCGATTTACATTGAAAAGCTTATACTAACAACGACAAAAAGAACAGGCTCTTGTTAGAAATACGGGTCATAAACATAATAAATATTATCCTTTAAGACCCATGGTCTGAAACAAGCCGGCAGACAGACCGACCGACAGGCAGTGTTTCATTCGCATTTTTTATTGATTATTGATTCGTTTTGTAAAAATACTTACTTATTAACTGTAGGTATTTTATTCGCCGATATGCACAATACAATACACCTACTCTATATTGCACACCACAATTAAATAGATAAAACATAATCGCGAGTAGAGGCAGAAAAAGGTCTTATTAAATATCGATCTCTAAAGTAAGAATAATATCCATACATACAATATTAATCATTTAAACATATACGTAAGTACATATTATTCACATGAAATAACATGCAGAAGTAATGTTTACGACTCTATGTAAAGCCACAAAGTCTAAAGGTTTTTAGATTACGGTAAATGTGTCATGCGAGAGACTAATAGTAGTATTTTAGTGTTTATTTTTGAAGAAAGCCAGATATGTAGTAAGTACGCTTTTAATGTTAATTAAAATATTAGTAATAATAATTTTATGAGGAAAATGGAACATTAACCTTCAGACGCCAAGGTATCAAAAATTGATGTAAGTAACGTTTAAACCAATAAAAACAAATAAAATCAATTCATAATAGATTTTATTCATGATCAAAGTACACATTCACTCCAACCTTTTTAGTGGTTGTTGGCGTGGTGGGCACGACGTCATACGACCACTTGGCGTTCAAAGGGTTAAAAAGAGTACTAGTGCGATCTGTGTAAAAACTGGTTCCCTAATATTCTATTTATTTAAAAAGCAAACTGCGTGACTAAATCTAACTAAAACGCTCTTTAAAAAAGGGAGTTAAATACAAAAGAGATATCAAATATGAATCTTATGCAGACATAACATATCCAAGGCGCTCAAGCTATTCGCCAATGCACATTCCGTTCAATCATATTCCGAGAAATGAAATATGAAACCTTACAAGTTTTATATTTATATTTTGATCGCGATTTGACTACTTACTTACTTTTTACATTTGTAGCTTATGGCCGATTCAAATTTAGAACTTCCGGGCACAAATGTCTGTGCTGCTTTTGGGTATTTTTTCCATAAAGAATTGTGTTTTTTTTTTCTTAATATAGACAAAAAATCGGGTAAATGCCGTAATCGCCAAGCGTGGCATTTACCCCCCATGTAATTGAGATTATGGCATTTACCCCCCATGTAATTGGGGGAGGCCTATGTCCAGCAGTGGACGTCCTAGGGCTGATATGGTATACAAAAAATTCGCCAAAACACATCCATTAAAACCAACATACAGTCACAAAATAGGTAAATAGTATTAGAGTGGATTGTATCGTAGCCTACCTATATAGTTAGAATTTCGGATATTACTCTCGTCAATACTAGTATTTGCATCCCATTCCAGAGAGTTATAATAGGTACTTCATACGAACCGAGAATATTCGCTATAATACGACATAAAAATTATTCCCTTATGCTTTGGAAATTTTGCCATTAACATATACTCGTAAGTAGCTAAATAGTGTCAGTTAGTTAAATGAATTAAGGTAAGTACCTACCTTGAAATTTACTTCAAGAATATTTTATAAAATATAAAAGCATATGTTAAGCATAAAATAAACAATGATAGTGAATTAAATGCATACATATAGGAAATACTACACACTAAATGTAATCTCACTTTTATCATTTCGTAGACGATCTCCATGTCTTCAGGGCGAGCCAGACGGATCGTCACGTTGCCAGATTCAGGTTCTGCAGACATGTTATCGAGGATTGTGGAAGTGAGCGCGTGTTATACTCCGGCGAGGCAGCAAGCAACTGTTGCGCGCGCGGCTCGGGCTTCCCCTCCATTTGACTGGATTACACCGTTGCGTCCAGGCGACCTAAGCAAACGCGTACTGACAACGTGCCACACAGACACCCCATATGAAGGGAACCTTTCCAGACAATCATTTAGGTAGGGGAGAGAACCTATAGGTACGTGTACGTGTATAACTATGTCTGCCAAAAGCGTGTAGGTATAACTAATTAATCACCTCCTATTTTACCACTTATTCTATATGCCGTAGGAATTACTTAGTTGTAAAACTTATTAAAGTATTGTAAAAAACTATTTAACAAATCATAAAGCAAATAGCATAATAATATATAACGTCAATCTGAATGTTCAAGGTCATTGATCCGGAATAGACTGTATTGCATAATATGTGCTGGTTTAAATGACTAGCTGGCAACGCCCTCTCTAGGAATGAGTCGACACAGCGTACTGCTTGGACGATCGTACCTCTGATAACGCTACGGACTACAGAGTTGGTTTGCTATCTATATAGGTCACCGCGTTCAGTATAGATGGCAGCACTGGTTCACATGAAGCAATCTGTTTGAGCAGTTAGCAGAAACGTAATAAAAGGATCCATATGGGTCAGGCCGTAATTTTTGCCACATAAAGTGTAACCTAACTCTCCGCCCCCTATTTTTACTAAAATTATTATTATATATTTCTCAACAACAGCATAGTACTTCCGAAGAAATGGTGCCTAAGGATAAAGCTACTAAAAATATTTAAATACTTAAATTGTTAAAATTGGAAAGTTATACGCTGGTTTTCATTAAAAAATGGCGAAATTTTCATAAAAATCGCTAATCCGCTTCGGCAAGGGTGCCTTTACGCAACTGTTAAATAAAATAAAAAATATGTTTTTGATAATCTGTATGATTTGAGGTTATGAAATGAACGAATAGTTACCTTGCCCTCTATTAAATATCGTTTCGTGTTTCCTAAGAAAATGTATTAATTTTCGTACGTTAAAAAAAAACGACTAAACTCATTTTTCGGCACTTTAATTGCGCAATTATTATCTTCCTTATTGCGACGTCAACCATTGGCAGTATTTGTATTCTGAGTAGTTGAGAAACTATAGTAAGTTTATGTGGGGTCAATAAGGCGGCAACGACAATATTTTGATCCATCCATTGTCAACTTTGTTCAAAGTGAAAAGTGTCATATTTTTCACAGAGTGCATTTTTTGAGATATCAAGATAAGCTTTAAATTAATATCTATTATTGTTATTGTGCACCATTAAGTAAGTGTGTGTAATATTTCAAGGTTAAATTACCTTAAAAAAGCGCTTATATGTAGAGTTATTATGGATTTTCTGCCACTTTGCGACACCTGTGGCGTAGAATTTGCGCTATCGAATAAAGGTGCATGCATATATGAGTTTGCGGTTAAAAATGTTAATGGATTTGCGGTTGCGGTTAAGATTAATAAGAGAAATAGCAATATAGATAATACTAACATAAAGACGAGTGAGATTAATAATTACTTTCACTTCATTAGAGCGCCAAAATATCTCGGCTGTAAACGGGTTCTTTTCATCCCTGTAAAAATTACACATACTATGTACGCACCTTAAGTATTTTATGTTACCGTTTTGCGCCACTTTGCGCGACCGACTTGTCGAATATTTTGCGTCACCGTTGCGCGTGGTTGCGCTATTTGTGGCAAAATCTACTGCCCGACCCGTATCAGTAAAAATTAGCCATCTACTCGTATTGAGGCTATTTTATTTACATTAGTAATTAATTTATATAATAAATAATTTACATTAGTAATTAATTTACATATATAATAAATATTCTCGAAAGGAAAAACGGAACCCTTAATAGGATCACTTTGTTGTCCATCCGTCCGTCCGTCTGTCTGTCTGTCGAGATCCTTTTTCTCAGGAACGCGTGGAGGTTGCAAGCTGGAATTTATATAAAATACTCAGGTCTACTGTCCCTTGGAGCTGTGAAAAAGCCAACGCAATCAAAAGATACAGCCGTTAATGCCGCAAATTTCCGCTAATTTTCGACACTCGCAAGGGAATCAAAAATAAGGTACTTCCCGTGAACTCAGAATCTTGAAATTTGGTACGAAGCAGCGTCTTATAGCAGAGATAAAGGGAAAATTGCGAAATCCGTGTAATTTTTAGTTACATCATACATATAATAAAAATATTTTACGAAACCCTCGGTGCGCGAGTCCGACTCGCACTTGGCCGGGTTTTTCTTAGTCACAGGATTACTGCGGTATGTATTAACAGATTAGTATAATAGATATCGCTTGTATTTTTTGGTTTTATCATAAAGAAGTGTCATTTCACACATCAGTCCAAATTGGCAATTTTCAAGCAAAAAGACTGTGTTTTCTTGTGATGTTACAGTAGTAAAATAAATGTATTGTATAACTAATAAGCTAAAACTAAATTGACTAATATATATAATCCCCGAAGTCATTGCGTCTGGGGATACCACAGCAGGGAAATGTGGGCAGCCTTATGCCCACATTTTCCTGCTGTGTTTTTGCGCTTAAATTTTACTACGACACAAAAAGACGCAAAAAATATCTCAGTTGCTATTAAAAACTTCAATAAATACAATAAATACATGGAATGACCTAATCAATACTTTTTTCATAACTTGTAAGGTGTAAGATCCGTTATACTTAGTATACTAAAATTAGGGAAATAATTGTGCAATATTTTCTGCATACCTGATGATAGGTATAATGTTTGGAGGTTCACTTTGTAATTATGTATTAATAATGCTAATGGTCAAATTATTATTTACAGATATCTCTTAATCGTTAGTATAACTAACTAGGCATTACAATTTCGAAACACGGATTTCAATACTTACCAGCGTGTGTAGAATTCGTGTACACATTTTAGTTACAACACATTACGGTATTTTACTGATAATCAAATCAGCAACTTTTTTCGAAACGTCATAAACGCTTGGTTACCTACCTACTTATAAAGTTTGTAGGGAGATATGACTAATAACATCACAATTTTTCAGTGGTCAAACCGAGTCCCTTTTCATTTTAATACTAATTAGGTAATAATTAATACCAGTTAGGTAGGTCCAACTTCGAGAAAGAGGTTAATCGTCGAATCCGACTCGGCTGGGCAGCGTTCGGGAAGCAACGGCACATCTTTTCGTCCAATATTCCGTGTCTCAAGATGAACGTCTTTGACCAGTGTCTGTTGCCAGTGATGACATATGGTACTGAAACGTGGTCGCTTACTATGGGCCTCATAAGAAGGCTCAAAGTCACCCAAAGGGCAATGGAGAGAGCTATGTTAGGAGTTTCTCTGCGTGATCGCATCAGGAATGAGGCCATCCGCAGCAGAACCAAAATGACCGATATAGCCCTCCGAATTGCTAAACTTAAGTGGCAGTGGGCGGGGCACATAGCACGTAGAACCGATGGCCGTTGGGGCGGAAAGGATCTCGAGTGGCGACCACGTACCGGAAGGCGTAGCGTGGGCAGGCCCCCCACACGGTGGACCGATGACCTGGTGAAGGTCGCGGGTGTCCGCTGGATGCGGGTGGCGCGGGACCGGTCATTGTGGAAGTCTTTGGGGGAGGCCTATGTCCGGCAGTGGACGTCTTTCGGCTGACATGATGATGATGATGATGACTAATTAAAAACGTTTATCGTTGTTATACAGGGTGTCCCAAGAAGTAGTGATATACTGAAGCTGGGAATACTAAAAATCGCGGAACATACATGGGGGTGATTCAGATAGCCCTCTAGGTCCTCTACCTTCCAGCTTCAGTATATCACTACTTCTTGGGACACCCTGTATACTCTTTTACAACTAAATATTTCAATTATATTTATAATTTTATGCCAGCGTTATGTAACAAGGATAATATTGATTGTAATATCTCCTTTTAATTGACTGAGCCGCACTCTATACGAAGTCATCTAATTTCAGTATCTACTTACAGTTAGTTGGGAATCGACCTTTCGCCGGTAAAATTCAATTTAAGGGAAGTGTTGTGTGGACACCTTCCAGTTATTGAATTATTTTTGATTTTTAAAATATAACTATACAAGATATAAGGGAGTATTTTTAAAATAAATCTTTTTGCCTATAGGTACAGCCACCTGTCTGTCTCGACTTCATTAACCTACATGTGGACACTTACTAGTTTTAGGATATTAATTATTGATGTTTAATAAAAACGAAAGACATTCATTATCATCAAACTCTTTATTTATCTTATATAACAATAAACCAGTTAATAAT
The DNA here is from genome assembly GCA_905163555.1 of Notocelia uddmanniana. NCBI lineage: Eukaryota > Metazoa > Arthropoda > Insecta > Lepidoptera > Tortricidae > Notocelia > Notocelia uddmanniana. The sequence continues at coordinate 39,257,129 of LR991052.1, read as the reverse complement.
CACAAACCTTTATTATCTCTCCTATCTGAGAACAAGACATAAAAGTATATTTTTAAAATTATCCTTTTTTTATAGGTAAACCTTCTAGGTACCTATGGACTTATACAACTTACCTATGGACGGTACTATACCTAAGAGCATACAGCAACATAGGTTCGATAAAATATTCATTTTAAAACACTTAACGACACACAACAAATCAACAACGCGTTCTGAATGTTTTAATAGACATTTGGACTGTCCCAAGGTACAGCGATGAAGGTGTCCACAGGTTCAAATTCAACACTTTGATTTTTAAACGATACTGGCTATATTTAAAATTACAGGTGGAAAGCGAACACTTAAAGGAACAACTATGAAACCTTGAAATTAAACAAGTGATTACAAAGACACTCGGATTATACACAAAAATGTTAAAAAGCATGTCAAAATACGGGTAAAAATTAACTTTATTACACGAAAAGTTTTCTTATCTAGAAATATATTATTATTAATTTAATTACTGATATGAAATGGTTGGCTACATCTGAAATATTCACATGACAATCTCAGAAGTGACTTTAACATATTTGACAGTGACAGATATGTCGTAGTTTTTTTGGTCTTGAATTAGAGTTCGCAGATTAAGTGTTGTTTTTTAACCGACTTCAAAATTTCAAAAGAGGAGGTTATCCATTCGGTTGTGTTGTTTTTTTTTTTAATGTTTTTTAGTCCATAACTCCGTCATTTCTTAACCGATTTGGAAAATTCTTGTTTTGATTGTAAGTATATATATCCAAGTTGGTCCCATTTTTGTCAAAACGCAGTTCTGATGATGGGATCCATGAGAATTTGAGGGAACTCCTCAAATCTTAAGGCAAACATATAGTGATTTTTGTGTTTTTATCAACAAGTCAAGCATTTGCATCCAAAAATGTGACATTGGATGAAGTGGAACTGCTAATGATGATCAGAACAGAACTCTTCAACGACGAAAAGTTCACGTTTGGCGATTTGTCCTCCTAGCTGCGTTTGTTAAGCAAGTTCTATTTACACGAAAAATTTTTGTCATGCTCGATTTTTGATGATGGGATCCATGAGGAATTGAGGGAACTCCTCAAATCTTAAAGGCAAACATATAGTGATTTTTGTGTTTTTATCAACAAATCGAGCATTATCATACAAAAATGTGACATTTGATGAAGTGGAACTGCTGATGATGATCAGAACAGAACTCTTCAACGACGAAAAGTTCACGTTTGGCGATTTGTCCTTCTAGCTGTGTTTGTTAATCAAGTTCTATTTTCACGATTGATTTTTGTCATGCTCGAGTTCTGATGATGGGATCCATTAGGAATCGAGGGAACTCCTCAAATGTGAAAGGCACACAAATAGTGATTTTAGTATATTCATGAACTAATCAAGCATTTTCATTCATAAAAGTGACATTTGATGAAGTGGAACTGCTGATGATGATCAGAACGGACCTCTTCAACGACGCGTAGTTCACATTTGGCGATTTGTTCTCTTTGTTTTGTTTGTCAAGCAAGCAAGGTTTTTTCATGATTCCATGAGGAATTGAGGGTACTTAGTCTTCTACCATTATAAACATACATTATAGCCATTTTTATTTTATTGTATATCTATCTAAGAGTGCACCATCTAAGTATAATAATCTTTTACCGGCCTCCCCCATTGAATCGGTTTTTTTTCTTAAAAATTATTTGAATTCCGTAGAGAAAAAAAGTGATTCTAGTTTCATCTGCGAAGTTTTAATTCAAACATCAAAGTCGCCGAGTTGGAAAAAATATTAGGGAACCTAATAAAATATTAGGGAATATTAGAGAAAAGGGATGTTTTTTTACTTGGAAAATTGTGTAATTTTTTGAAAAACCTTTTTTTTATTCAGCTATCTGTTTGCGTTATATTAGACTTTAAAGCAAAGTTGCAAAAATTAGTTGGAGTCAGATGTGCGCCCTGTTCAGGTCATGGTCATCACCATCAGTCATCATCAATTACTTGACGTGACTTGAGAAACAGCGCCTTTCGTGGTCATCTAAGGCGACTTCCTATGTACTAGGCAGGCGAGATTGGTAAGCGGTATCTTGTTCTTTGACGTGAGATTACTAATGTGATGTTGCAGAGATTTCTTAACTTGATAGTTACTGTCAGTATTACGTTTATGCAGTAATAATGTCATGAACAAAAGCGGGTCAGTGCTGCATTCGTATCACCCCGCTTCCGCACATCCCGCGCCTGTCAGGAAGCACTCATATAGTAGGGGAGTAGTAGTAGTAAAGCTGTATTGACTTGAAAATTGACAGACAGCTGTCAGTTTTCTCATATAGTACTGTTATCGCACAGACGAATCAGGGTGCCGCCTTTTAAGTCAATTTGGGATCGTCATTTTTTGGATTGATTGGATGATCACAATCATATTTTTTAAATCATGATTATAATATCAGCCGAAAGAAAATACACATAGGCCTCCCTCAAAGAGTGCCACAATGACCGATCCTGCGCCACCCGCATCCAGTGGACTCCTGCGACCTTTACCAAGTCATCAGTCCACCTTGAGAGGGGCCTACCCAAGCTATGCTTTCCGGTAAGTACGTGGTCGCCACTCGAAAACCAACGGCCATCGGTTGGTTCTACGTGGAAAGTGCCCCACCCACTGCCACTTAAGTTTAGCGATTCGGAGGGCTACGTCGGTCACTTTGGTTCTACTGCGGATGACCTCATTTCTGATGCCTTATTTTTGTAATATATATATAATATATTTTTATTTCAGTGACTTAAGAAGATGCTTAATTAAGTAAAATAAAAATAAATTTATTTGAATATATATATGTATGTATGTATAAAAATATGATTTAGTGATTTGAAATAAAGATCTATAATTAGATTGTGTAACAGTACGTATCTGGGAGACTGAGGTTCTCTGGGTGTCTTACATGTTTTTTTAGAAGAAAGTGCGATCCAGCTAGATCGATTGTACGGCCTCGTAAAACCCGTAGGTTTTGTAAATGCCATCAAAATCGGTAATGAGCCAAGGACCTAATTATATATACGGTACTTAGACCGCCTTCAAAATAGTAATCGGGTTTCTATCGCTATCGTACTCATTCTAGCACCTGCAATTATATTTGTTGTTAAAAACGAAGATTAATAATTATTAATTTCATCGCCGTAGTCTGATATATGAGATAAAAAATATCTAGCTCAGTTCACCGCTGTCTAATGAATGAGTCAAATGTCTGGTATGTTTTTTACAGAATATTCATCTCTCACGGATTCTAATTTGATTACTTAATACATAAAAAATATGTAACTTCGTACTGGCTGTGACCCGGGCATGTTCGATGAAAAATTATCGGCGGTTAAAGGATTACCGGCGGTACTTCTATAGCAGATACCGTAAGTATGACATATGTACGAGTAAGATTGCGTTTCGTTTTAAGTACAAGGTTTATATTTCACTCGCCCTGTTACTTAGTATGTATGTGTGGGGAAAATTTCTTGCAATAGTTGCAACTGAATTTTAGACCAGCAAGGTAATCAAATAGCTCTTCGAACGTACGTAACGCAGATCTGTCATTTTCCATAGTAAAACAAACAGATCTACCTATCGACCGTTCAAAAAGTTACGTCTGCAGTTATCCGCAACGGATTGAGTTGTAGCATACTTATGCAATATTATGGCACCACCGCGCTGAATAGAGACAGAAGGTGGCAAATGGAAAGTCCCAATCCTAAACTTCACGAGACAAACCCGTCGTTTTTGAGTTCATTGGAACCCTCCCAACGAGTAGCTGATGACCGTAATGATTATGGAAAAAAGGTAAGGTAAGTTGGCAATACACAAGTGTGTACCAAAAATGTAATTTTAAGGGTGATTTACAGTAGGCCGTTCCGTCTCCGGGCCGCCTGTTTTCTATGGCAGCAAGCCAGCAAGACGCCGGTTGTTACGTGGCCGGGCCGCGGGCTGCGTCCGGGGTCAGTAATGCTCGGAAGCGGCCTGGCCCGGTCGCTCTTTGGTCAACGCAAGTGTTTGACGGCCGATCTAGCTACGGCCGAGAATTATTTACACGGAAACTTATTTCATTGTCGAGCCAGCAATTGCTAGACGCAGCTCTGAGTTTGTATACCTTTACATAAAACTGTTGATTTTCGTTGCTTAGAGAATATGGTCAATTTACAGGATTAAGGATGATTCACAGTAGACCGTTCCGTGTCTGGGCCGGCCGGTTTTCTATGACAGCAAACGCAACGGCCGGCGTATTTCTCTAGACGAAAACGGGCCGGCCCGGACGCGGAACGGCCTACTGTGAATCATCCTTAATTTGTTATATGTACATTACTATATTTTGCAGCATAAATGTCGATTTACCGTCTATTTAAAAAATATTAACAATCATCACTATCAACATCATCATAACAGTCAAAGGATGCTGCACCACCCGCAGCCAGCGGATTCCCACGACCGTTATCAGGTCATTATAGTCCACGAACAGTGAGAAAGACCAAAAGAAATTACGATTCACTTACATATAATGGCGTAGCATTTAACCGACTTCAATAAAACGAAGAGGGTTCTCAGTTCGTGTTGCTTATGCTATTTTTACCATAGGTAAATCTGATGGAGGTGTGATAACGGGATTCAACGGAACCCCTCAAATGTGGTACTCGTAGGCACCGCATATGCACGATTTCCATATTTTCTGTCAAGCTATGCATATGCTCTTGAAAACCAAACATCCGTCTCTTTTGAATTAGTGCACACAGAAAGAGACGGATAGTCTATGTCGCGCGTGAGATAGCTTGCGCGCCGTCTTGTTCTAGGCATGATAACAGAATTAGGGCAACTGAAATTAGGGCAATTACTTTGTCATAAACTCCTGTCCCGGATTTGTGTGTCTTAGGGTATGGGTTGCATCAAACCGTTGGTAATCATAAGCGGCGTTCATTAAAATCTGATTGTCAAGTTTCTATAGTTTGACAAGTTTCTATGGGATGACAGCTGCCGGCGCCAAGGCAAAATAAAATGGGAGCCAAGTTCAATATTAAAATTCAATATTCTCTGAAATGGTGGCAAGTCCGGCACTACATTGTTTACATTAAAATTAATTTACTGCGGCTATATGCTACTGCTAATATTGAATTTTAATATTGAACTTGGCTCCCATTTTCACATTTATGTTTTTGATGGGATTTCATCATCGCTCCGTAGACAGGGCGCGGATTCCCGCACCGTAAGAACCTAAATGGTCGCGCATTGTACTGTTCCAGGGGAAAGAGCTCCCTTTCATGGTTTTCACGAGGGACTACAGTAGGTAAGGAGCCCCCTATAGATGCCAATATCCTAAGGCTACGATTACCTCTTGCCATCATCATGCTGCAGGCGTTGGTTTGCCACTGACGTGTTATTAAAAATGCACTTGTAGTGTGATGACTTCGTATACGTATACATAAAACATATCGTTATGAGTAGGTCTGATGACAATGCAGTAATGAGGCCAATTGTAGGTATTATTAGAGTAAAGATTTTCGAATGGACTAAGTATGAACCGTATAAACCTAATTAATGGAGTCACAAATATGACCGAAGTTCAGGTCTTAATTCACAGAGAACTAGGTGAAGATATCAATAATACATAATTTAATACCACACCGCATTGTGATCGTTTCGCGTACAATAATATTTCATTGATGATCTACTTTAATTAAGACACAAGTTCTTTGTTGTATTTGTTAATGTACCTATTTTTTTGAATACTAAATCGTTTGCATAGTCAACAAAGGAAGAAAAATTAGTTTTTCAAGCAGTACAAACTCGTACAACACCAGCATTTCATAAATATCAAAATATGTGGCACGGGTACATTTTGATGGATAGGTTTGACCAGGGGTGGGATGAAGGGGAGCATGGGGCGGCATGCGTCGGGGGCCGGGGGCCGCGGGTCAGGCGTGTCGACGACGTCTTCGGTTGCGTCAGCGCAGCGGTCTGGGGGGGCAAGGGGCGCCGGAGCGGGCTCGCGGCTCGTGGCCGCCGGCGCCGGCGAGGACTCGCGCGCTAACAACGGCCGCGCTCACGCGCCGATCCACGTCCCGCCGCCGCGACACTCGTCTCTTCTGCAGAACGATGTGCTTCCAACTAACCGACTTCGAGACCACCACCTGTCCCATCCGGTGATGCTGCCTTTCGGACCCTAGAAAATTATTCATTCCCTCCACAACACAAACGATCATATTCTGTGCAGATGGAGACTATTATGACGACCACTAAGCACGAGTACCACTTCGGTGAGTTTAATTTAACTACTAGGAAACATTAATGAGCTTAGGTATAGCAAGTCCTTATTTTTCACGAATAATATCTATTAATTGCGAAGCAATCACGCTGCATAACCATGCCAGATCTCATGGATGACAGACGAATAATCTGAGGTACCTATTGACTTGTTAGTGAACATTTCATTTCCCTCTACATGAAAAAACAATGTGCTTGCTACAAGATAGTAGGAAGCTTTGGCCTCTGGAAAAATCTTGTTGAGTGTTGCGGACTCTTATTAAAATGAGCGTAGCCAATCCGTAGCACTCCTGCCTGTGCTACGATACTTCTACGGTGAGTTATTCGACAAAGGGTTGAGATAAGACATGGTCCTTGTCAATATTTTAATCACGTAATCAGATCCTCCCATTACCTACTTTATCTTACGAACAAAAACATTGTTTTAAAGGGTTATTTATAAAGTAATGGTCATTTACTGGTTTATCGAGATTAAAATGTAAAAAAAACCCGTTAAATTAAAATAAAAACTGTAGAACAATTCTAAAATTAAATAAACACTAAAATTGTCTACTTATCAAATAACATTGCGTAACACAAATCTCTGTTAAGAAAATAAGCTACTCTGTGTATACGATTTAATATCACATCGAGAGTTTAAATAAGCCACGTACACAACGACACCTTATGTATTGAAAGGGTATAGTCAGTAGGATCTTATTTTTTTAAATTACTCTATAGACTGTACCTACTACCTAATATAGAACGTAAGTTTTGAGTAACTCTTGTCGCGATACCTATCAATGACATCTAGATCGTGATACAATTTTGATGATTCATGTAGGAAGGAGGTACATGTCACGAAATTGAAATTCGGATGTTCAAGTTAAACGAGCAACAAATGAATTGAAAAAAACCTCTCTAAGCAAAACACCGAAACTAATATTCGACTCCGCGAAAAAATCTTATTAGAAATCATTATGTGCAGGAGGCGGCGTGTGCGTTGCATTAATTAATTCAATGGAATTTATTTAGTTCTTTCTTCAAAATTAAACTTCGGTTGAACTGAAAGAGCAGTGAGCACGAAAACACAATTCATTGTTCGCATCGAAGTCTAGGTTTATTGCGAGTAGGTTTTAACGGGCGTGCGACTTTAGTGCCTGCGCGGGAGCACGCTGGCCGGAGGGTCGCAAGCGCCGCGCCTGCGCGCGCCGACCTCTGCGCTGCGCGCGAGCCGCAAGGTCGACGTTCGCTAGCGACAGCCCCCTATCCTTACTTACTTCTATTCGGCTGTTTCTTATCGCTCTACGCTCGCATACTATTTTTATATCCTGTGCACTAGTTCGAGTTCACGACATCTACCTCGCTTTTCCAATTGTGCGGGATGGAATATGCCCTACAGCTCCGCACAGCTTCAACGAAGCTGAGTAATACTAAAGTCAGTATAGGTGGCTTCGTCTAGACTCGATACGAAGCAAGCGGTGGTAGTGTTTTATCATCCTGCGATTAGATAAAGCGAAATCGCTCAAACTCAGTAAACGCCAGTAGGCTTGTGCGCGCCTTGCTCGCTTCGCGCGCCTTTTGTGAGCAGACAGTCGCGTCGGATACAGCAGCCATCTGCGCTGCTGAAAGAACCGCACATCTGCACACCGGACTCTCAGGCCATGGATCAACGCGGTGTGATTCAAACGTTAGAGCGATGTGGAGGGCGCACAGCGGAGACGGCCGCGAGCCGGGCGCAAGCTTCCTTGTTATTGTTAGCGAATGTTGACCGCACGAGTGCCGCTGACCCGATTTTTGCCGCACCAACAGGCGTTACTGCTAGCTGCACTCTCGAGTCGCGTCGATAGCTGCATAGAAAATGCATATACAAGATTTTGTCCCTGTAGCCACGGCCACACCGTGTGGGCAACGTCGCAGATGCTATCCGGCGTTTACATCCCGAGTTACGAGCCACTTACCTACCTAATGCTACATTTATTCTACTTTGACAAAAAGATACGAAGCAGTTAACAGTGAAGAGTTGGTAAGTAGTCAATTAAAAATTGATCTAACTGAGCAAATAGCAGCGATTGTTGTATTTGTTTCTATTGTTTTGTTTCGTGTTCGCATATACACGCGCACTGCGCAGCGCTGATGAATGCTGGCAATTGCAATAGTGGCAATAATTGAACGCAGAGCCGCTGGCGCGCCGGGTCGGCGCAGAGGCCGCTTCCGGCTACTGGCGATAACAACAAAAATTAATAGCCAATTTTTAAATAATCAATATTCTCACCATTTGGTATGGTTTAACCAAATAGAGACCAGACCAGTGTAGCGTCGCGTACCAATATATCTATATATGTATACATAGGGGTATTCATATTTCTTTTTGTCTACTGGACTTAGTTGTGCTGTTGTATTGCACTTTTAAGTACATATTTCTCTCTCACTCATTTTTTCCTTACAGTATCCTTACAGCGTCATTTTGTCAGGCAAAAGAGTTATAGCAACCTGATTGCCAAACTTGTATCTTAGTTTGAATTCATTTCATTGTAATTATTAACGGGCCGAAAGAGAGTACGTGGTCAATTATATATCTTATGATATTTTTAAAATATCTTAATCGTAGACCATATCGATAAAATGAAACAACCAAATTGTTCACGGTAATCGCGATCAAGACAAGCTATCATATGTAGATGTTAGTTACCATCAGACGTCATTTTTATTAAAATGTATACATACCACCACATCAGCCGAAGGACGTCCACAGCTGGACATAGGTCTCCCCCAATTTCATGGGGGATAAATGCCATAACCGCCACGCTTGGCATGCGGGTTGGCAATCGCAGTATCTCCACCGCACTCCAGGGATGCTGTTGCCCATCCCCCGGTGGTGTACATACAGAGTTCATCATTTTTAGATCCACACATCCTACATAAGTCCCAATGCTCGACACTGAACCAAACCCAATCATGTCACTTTCAATTTTATCTCATAATGACAGAGGTGACCAATAATAGGTGACGTCTGTTGGGCATTAATGTGAGGAGCATTGGGACGTTTACTTAATACAGTTACCCCATCCTACACAAACATACAAACCTATAAATTATTCTATTTATTATCCTTATCTTCTCAAACTTCAAAGATCTTTGAAGGCCGGTTAAACGTATTTAGATCCTTGCTAGTAAGAGACCCATTGTCCTTTCTACAGAGCCGCGATGATGTTAGCTATAGCCCAGTTAGCACATGCCGGTTATTAACAATATCAATACACGACTATATCCCTCGTACATATATTTGACCGTTACCGTTCATGACGTTGTTATGCGTTATAGGGGGCAGAACGTATTTTCATCTTATTTCACCGTATAATTGCGTTACGTAGGGCCGTTTCATTGTGTAGAGGTGCATAACTAGCGTTCAGTTACTTTGAGAGGACGAATGAATTCCGAATTTTGTTAAATGCGTCGGATCAAGTAATAAACTTATGAACTTTACGAATAAGTGGTTAATTTAATAGTTAGCGGGCCGGCGTGGGGCGGGAGCCGGCGCCCGCGCGCGATAAGCGGCGCCCGCGCTGACCCCGGAGATCACCCGCCTAACCCGCTCCCGCACCCCTCGCCCCCACCCGACCCTCCAACATCCACATAAAATGAAATTATTGTTTCTCACTAGCCTGCTAGTTAATGAATGACTTCGTTATCTGTACATAGTTTTTTATTTACCTATAGTTAAATCATCTTTGTTTATAATGGTTGTTTTTTTGGTCATGGTCACAAATGAGTGAGATTGTTGCCAGTTGTAACTTGTGAAGCATCACGCACAGGAGTGCGCGCCGCGGCGGAGGCGGCCGCAGCGCCCCTAAGAACGTGCCAGCGGCTGCGTACGGCGCGGTTTCTACATCGGCGGCGGCACAAGAACGTGACGTGGTCTCGGTTATCGATCGGACGCTGGAATTGCGACACGCGCACTGCAACTGCACGTTCTGTTTTGCACTTATGCATTTCAGTACATTGTATAACATTTGCGTCGGTAGTGGAAACGAACACAGATTCTCTATGCTATCATAATAATAGTAAAAACGTATTTATTTACAATTTGATTTTATCGTTTAACATCCACCATTACGCAGGCCCATTTTTTGTTGTATTAAGAGAATACTTTAGAATACTTGAACCTAGCATACGTAACTTGCCCCTATAGTTACGGGACACGAGAGCCAAAAAACCGACTTCAACTACTACTTCACGATATCACGTTGTGGCAAATGTCCTCATTTTCCTTTCCCCTTCACCTCATGAAGTACTTTTCTGAGTCATGTCAATTAAAGAGATAATTATGGGTTGCAACAAAAATACACACACATATATACAAAGCACAGCAGTGCCATAGCTGTAGGTAAGTAGGTACTGTATTACTAAAGGGTAAATTGGGGCAGTCACAAGCATTTGACGAACGACCCTAAGAAATGCTGTAAACCCGGAGCATAACATAAATAGCATAGCGCCAGGAGGACTTCAGTGCAGTAAGTATGAGAACATGGAATCCTCCTCCAAGTTTTCTCAACAAAAAAAAACATTCGAGACCAATATGTGACTTACCATTTAAAATATTCAGATCGCAATATCGTGCCTCTAGAATAGAATTCAATAAGCAATATTATAGAAATCATTCAAATTATAAAAGGCATGACCTACTATCCATTTTTAGGGTTCCGTAGTCAACTAGGAACCCTTATAGTTTCGCCATGTCTGTCCGTCCGTCTGTCCGTCCGTCCGCGGATAATCTCAGTGACCGTTAGCACTAGAAAGCTGAAATTTGGTACTAATATGTATAGCAATTACGCCGACAAAGTGGTAAAATAAAAAGTGGAAAAAAATATTTTATTAGGGTACCTCCCCTATACGTAAAGTGGGGAGTGATTTTTTTTTTCATTTTAACCCTAACGTGTGATATATTGTTAGATAGGTATTTAAAAATAAATAGGGGTTTACTAAAATCATTTTTTGATAATGTTAATATTTTCGGAAATAATCGCTCCCCACTTTACGTGTCAAGAGACTGACTTGGCAGTGTATTTCTGAAAGTCATTTTTATATACAGATGTATGGAAAAAGGTATGTGTGCCTAAATACTTATGAGTGGTAGAGTATATGTATGTTCCTCGATAACTCTTAACCTATTTGGCCGATTATAATAATTATGTTTTTCTTTCAAAGCACTCAGGTACCTTCAAGATAGTCCATATAAATTTGGTGAAGGTCTGACGATGGGATCTAGGAGGAAAAGAAGAATATTCAATTGGCACGCATATGCCGCTTTCAGTATTTTCTTTGGTAACCAAGCATTGGCTCTCGGAAACCAGAAATTTGGTGCAGCGGAAGTGGTGACGTTGACCACAGATGATATATGGAACTCCTCAATTACGAGTATGTAAGCCTAGTGCTCGTCAATATACACAGTTTGAAGTGGAACTTATGATGGTGAACTGAAGCTTAGTAGGTACGGGTTCCCAGAGGAATCGACGGAACTTCTCAAATATCATCGGCCCATGTAAAGTGACTTGGCTATTTTCTGTAGTAACTGCCTCATTTGCTATCACAAAGCAGTACACAATCTTAATGTTAAGGCTGGGTTGCACCGACTTACGATCACAGACTGATCAACGTTAAATATGGCGCCGGCAGCTGTCATCCTATAGAAACTTGTCAAACTTTCCATACATTGAAATTTTAACGGATTACAGATGGTTTGGTGCAACCCAGCCTAAGTCAAATAAAACGGATACGTATTTTTGCAACTTTGGGTGGATCAATCTCTTTGTAGTCAATGACATGTGGTGAAGTAGGAAGGATATGTGAAAATTTTGTGTGTGGCATTATTTTCATGACCTTCGGACGCGCTTATTTTGAAAATGAATTGCTTGAAATGTATTAAAAAACCATCAAATAACACATTTAACAGATTTAATTTAGTTTTTATTAAGTTGGTATTGGTACCGTAATTTACAAGCCGCCGGAAATATCTGCGAACCAAGGTTGAAAAAATTCCTTCCCAGCCAGGTTCGCAGATATTTATTTATTTATTTATTTTTATTTATTTATATAACAGTTGGATTTCACAGCATTACAGTAATACTAATGCACTGTGAAATTAAAAACTAAACAAACAAGAACACCGGAGTAACCAAATAATAAATTATTTACACTGAAGAAGGTCGTGCATCCATCCTCTCACAGAACTTCAAGCATACGTCATACACATCTATCCATCTACAAGCAAATATATCGCAGTCTGGTGCTGATTCAAGCAGCAAGTTTAAGAGGTGCAAAGCTCGAACAAGCGGGGATTTTCTGCGAAACACTGTCCTCGCAGCCGGCGCCGCTAGCAAATGGCGACAACGCGGTCGAAAATTAAATCTAGTGGGCGAAGGAACATACAAGCGCACCAACTGTGCTACTAATTCAGGACAGTCAGAATTACCACGTAAAACATTGCTAGCTACTGTAAGAAGTCCCAGATTACGCCTCACCTCTAGAGAGTTATAGCCCAAAACGCCCAGCAAAAACTTTGTGGGATATAAGAATGGGTAGTATAGATATATTTTTTTATAGAGAAAGCGCAGAAACGTTTTTTGTACTTTTTCCAGAAGCAAGATATAAGATGATTCATGGGGATTCCATACAACAGCGGCCGATTCTAGCTTGCTTCTAACAAGAGCGGTGTACAGAAGTTTTATGGTCCTGGCATCGACAAAGTCCCTTGCATTCCGAATGACGAAACCTAGTCTTCTGTAACAATTACGAGCTAAGTAGTTGATATGCTCATGAAAGTTAAGATTCGTGTCCAAAATAATGCCTAAGTCTCGAATGGTATCCGACGGGTTGTACAATATTAACAAGTCATAATAACTAGGTAGCCACCTTTGCCTGCCAATAGCAGCAGCCTGTACAGCCCTCCAGGCCACAAAGTACAATATATATACTGAGATAGAGATACTCGTACCAGTGAAATACTCCACATAGATCGTAGCGCCGTTGTGTATTTAGTAAGAACTAACCGCACGACCGCTGCATCTCTGTCACTTCAATATGCAAGCTCGATAGAGATAGCACCCAGTGATATCTGGTACAAACAAGCTAAACTAACATTGCCATAGAAAAAATCGTACTTCGAGCTGAAAGGCCCCTGGTCCAGGCTGCTGCTATTTTGAAGTCCAATAAATTGTACCGTCAGTTAAAAAATAAAACCAATTTAATAGTTTTGCATATCCTCTTGAATTTAATTTACTATATTTTCAATGACAAGAACGTACCAACAGAAATGTTATAATCTCAAATAGAAAATGACGTTTAGAACCTTCACATTCACAGGATGTTAGAAAATAATGTTAACGTATTGCAACAGTACTAAACATGATTTAGATAATTAAATTTTAAAAACTGCTGCAAAGGTATTACAAACCATGCCATTACACCATACCCCATTTCAACGTTAGCCACCTTAAAGCTTTGCTTCAGGATCAGATACGTACTACATAGATATCTATAAATATACATATGACGGAAGCGGTGATGAGCGGCGGATGCAGCCACCAGAAACTCACACTGACGTACGGAAATAAGAAATCATTGTTGCAAATAAAGCACTGGATTGATCATACAACATTTATCAATTGAACAAATAACACGCAAATATTATAAACCAAGCTAAACTGATCGCGAATTATAAACCTTCAGGTAATTTCAGGAAACGCGGAGCATTCTCCGTTTAGGTCCGTGCGCCGTACGACTCAAAGTCAGAATGACTCAGAATGTGTTCTGACACGGGGCTAAATGCCATTTGTAGTAGTTTTAGGGTAGTTCTCAATACAACGTTTAGCCACCACCACCACCACCATATCAGCCCATAGACGTCCACTGCTGGACATAGGCCTCCCCCCACTTTCATGGAGGATAAATGCCATAATCGCCACGCTTGGCATGCGGGTTGGCGATCGCAGTATCTCCACCGAATTCCATGGATGCTGCTGCCCATCCACCGGTGGTCTTGGTCTTGGTTGGTTTTAGGACATAACCGGGTCCAACGTTTAGCAAATACCTGCAAAGGACTAAACACAGACTACTCCTACGCTCTTGCCACTTGACGTTTCCCACATCAAACTACAGTTTCTTAAATGTACATCTCGTGACGTTGATCAGCTATATAGTGCAACTCGCATATAGGTTTACAGGGTGGAACCTGTAATAGGAGCAAAACATTAACGGTGGACTATTTAGCGGGCAAGCAATTACTTGCAAGTGGTCTCTGTTAAAAAAAATCATTTTTTTCTTCGAAAGATTTCTTACGTGTGTTTTCTTGCTTTTCTGAAGTGACATTAATATGTAATTTATTTAAAAACCCAAAAAATTAAAATCAATCCAAAAATATCCTTGAAAACAAAAAAAAAACACATAATTATGTTATGACTCATAACTTGATACTACCTCAAACACTGCATTGACTGGTGCGCTATAATCTCGTGGTGCCAAGATCCAGTACTCGGATGTCATTACTTTATATCAAAATTTCACCGAATCGAGGATATTTGAAAAAAAATTACACCAGGTGTAACTGCAGATGTTCTAAGGAAGCGCCTTTTAAAATAATTGCTCCAGTTACAGGGCCCACCGTGTATAATGTATATATTACTTGGACCATGGGAGAGGGAGACACTCACTTAGAGATAGGTTCAATGACATTAATGTAATATACACTGCATTTTTTATAAATCTATGAGAATATTGTGTAAGTACAGTAGAGGAAATGTAAACACGTACCTTTTTAAACCTTATTGTCATTGCGATAAGAGCGAAAAAGTTACGCCTTTTAATTTCCTTCACTGTACATGAAAACTTTGTATTATACCATTTTAGGACTTTAACTGTGACAAACATAATATTAACACTAGAAATAAACATAAGCTCGCAATGCCCACTACTCGACTCGAAAAATTAAATAAAACATTCATGAGTTACACAATTTCTAATTAGTTTTTACTTAGTAAACTTTTAAAAAAACAACTTAATTATTTGTTAATAATTTTAAGAATTATATAAAGCGTAAACTCATATCCAAAGTATATTAAAGCAAACACGACTACTCGCACATAAAAAAAAACACCGTGGGATTAATTGTGTCTGAAATATTCATGAATTATTTAAATAATGTTTTAGTAACTATGACATCCGATGTTAAATAACATTTTCGTTGTTCTCAGTGATTATTTTTTATTTAAACAACATGTATATTATAAAATAAACTAAATTAAACCCTTACAAATCTAAAAACCCAAGTCTAAAATTGGCCCCTGTGGCATGGTACCGAGTTGGGCGAGGAAGCCGCCAGCTCTTTTGTCCCCGGTTGCATCAATAATGCTAGGAGGATGATGATGTATTATGTTAAGATGCAATCATATCATAATTTCATCTTTTCTGGTACGAAGGAGGCAATGCTAATAATAATAATAATTCTTTAAATCAGATATTGCATCCATAAGCTAGTGATTGCTAGTGATTTCATCCCGATGTTAACCGACATTTTTATTGATGCGACATGATCGAAAAAAAAACAGTTTATATATATAAAATGTATTTCAAAATGATCTTTATTTTCCCTCATGTACCTCCATAACAGTATTTGTACCGTGTGTTATAGGAATTAGGGTACAATTTAATTATTTATAAAACATAAATTTCGACTTACTTTTTTTTTACAAAATTTATATTGTACAACTACCTACAGTTTCAATAACAATCAATAAATGATCATCTACCGGTTAATTAAAGAAAACCGTGCAATGTATATTTATATGTCTATTAAAAAATAATTACACAGAAATACAAATGCAATAAGTACTGAATTACAGGTTAGAATTGAATACAAGTGCGTTATGACATGACTCATGGTGGAGAATGTGATGGGAACTGAAAATTATTTATAGTTCGTCAAGTGCCTGGTCTTTCATATGGTTTTTTAATAATAATAATAAATAATAATCCCTTAGATTGGCGACTGGACTGCGACTCGGGGTCGCGGTATGTATCCCACATATATGCTCTTGTGGCACAGACGTGGACGGACTGGGACACCATGGATTGTGTTGTCAAAAAAGTGCAGGCCGTTTTTCGAGACATGCGACGCTTAATGATATAATCCGCCGGTCTCTTGCCACCGTCAATGTGCTTGCTCTTCTTGAGCCGACTGGCATGGTCAGGGACGATGGTAAGATACCTGACGGGGTTTCCTTAGTTCCTTGGAGCGTGGGACGGATGTTGGTGTGGGATGTTACCTGTGTAGACACACTGGCACCGTCTCACCTCCAACGGACTACTGGAAAACGCCGAAATTCTAAAGCATAACAAATACAAGGGCCTCGGCAGAGAGTACATGTTTGTACCTTTTGGCGTTGAAACTCGAAGTCCATGGGCAGCGCGCACAAGTTATTTGCAGAAATTGCGAAGCGTCTGGTTGACGTAACTGGTGACCGAAGAGCTGGCGGCTTCCTCGCTCAACGTATCAGCATTGCGATACAGCGAGGAAATGCCGCCAGCATCCTCGGTACAATGCCTCAAGGGCCCGTATTAGATTTAAGTTAGTTTTAATTTTATTTATATTATTTTGGTTAAGTATTCTTGTATATATTTTCTTTGTACATAAATAAATGATATTGAGCATAATAATTTATTTCAAGTATCTTTGACTCATACATTTGGTTAGTATTTACTTAAAGCCAAGTTATAATTATTATACCCTACCCATTTATTACCTTATGTGATTGTAAACAATAAACGATAAAATTATGAAATAATCTGCAATCATTATCATCAATATTGCTGACTATAAAGAAGAAGCGTAAATCATATTGGCTCCGGATCTACGATCATAAAGTATAACGCAGATATGACAACCAATCCTTGTGCAGGATCTAATGGCCGAATATGCGGCGGAGTGTAGCGCGGGGTGAGAGGCGGTTGCTCGTGTTTAAATAAATACAGATATAATAAATATTTTTAAACGCGAGGCCGGAGGTCGCCGGTCCAGCCGTTATCAGCTCCGTCCCCTCCCCACCGCGCGTCACCCCGCTTCGCTTCTCGCTTTGTGGAAAGTTACACATTACACATGACAACAGGGTAAATTTTTAGTTATAACGTTAACTCGGGCTAAAGTGGCTTAAGCCACCCTTTAAGCTGACTGAAATCAGTCAGAAAAAGAAGTTGAATCATGGACGCACCACAGAAGGTGATAAAGAAAAGCCTCGCTCATGTTTATCGCGAAATCTCTGCAATAAATATGGGTAATGCGGTATTATACTGATAGTGAAATCAGCAACTTTTTACGAAACGTCAAAAACGCTTGATTACTTTTTGATCGTTACATGAAAATTATAATTAACAGAAATATACATTTATTTCAAAAACGAAAAACATGGCTTGTTTTTTTATTTAGGCTAATAATCATTTAATTAAGTGGGCTTATTTATTTAGTTTATGTACAATAATTAATACTAAAACATTTTTGACGTTGGCATTGAGTCGGTAAAATCACTTACGATAGCCGGTGAAAGTTCCGGTGTCGAATTTTAAATATTATATATACTTCCGAAAGTGCCGCCATCTTGTTTGCATGTACTTCCAGTACCCGGACCGAGTTCTGGTTATAAAAATTCAGCGACTCCCAATATTCCGGGACACCCCACTCGACCAGATTCTAGTTATAATACGAATTTTTAAGTATAGACCCCATTTTGGCCGCCATCTTGAATTTTCTGTGATAAATCGGATTCAACAAGCTTTGACAAGATGGCTCACAAAATGCCTTTGTATTTAAAATAGTCTGGTATAACTTCTAGTCAACAATTTTCGTCTTGTCTGCTCATTAGTCGTACAAATCTGCTCTATATGCCGTGCTCTTTGTCCGCGTATGTACACACGACCCGTATAATATAAATCAGCAAACTTCTTAGTAGGATCGTGATATGATTGTGTTATTAAACAACTATAATCACCTAAGTTAAAAAATTAAGACACGACGATTTAAAGAGGATTTCAGACGTAAACTATTTTTTTTGTCGAATTGAATTTTCAAACCGTGTTTTAGTGACAGCGTAGTTCATTATAGGTATAATGTCAGATGAAAGTTTGTGATTTTTTGGATGCACGTGCATCTTAATCTTAAAAACTACTGTATTGATTTCTATGAAACTTCTCAGCAGCGCTTAGACAACAGAATAACGCATAGGCTTTAATTAATTTCGAAATTAATTCGCTTGGGCTTCGGGTCAGGTATTGGGTGGAAATTATGAATGGGGAACCAAATATTTTTTAAGGAAAGAACTAGAAACTTCCCTAATAAGCATTAAAATGTAGGAAGACTTTTTCAGCTCTTATTAAATGCTCTGAAGACCCCTTAAAAGCTTGTTTGGGGAGCAAGTATTTATTAAACGAAAACTTTGACTCTATTTAAAACGTTTGCATAATATACTAATTTATGAAAACCAAAATATTTAAATTTGACCAATCAAAACCCTTCTCCCTATTAAATTCACCAATCACAATAGACATCTTTTTTGGTACGTAAAAGTTATTTAACTTATTACCTGCGGGGTAATTACGCAACGTTTTAGAGCGTACGTAAGTAAAAAAGAGTTAAAGTTATTTAGTTTTAGTAGTTAGTTTTAGTTAGTTAGTTTAGTTATTCTTCAATTTAGGCATATTAAATGTACATATGAACGTCAATAAACTGCCACCGGTTCGCAAAAGTAAACCTCTGCTAAGAGAAAAACCGGCGTAATAAAGCTCTAAATGTTTTTTTTCGCCTCAACGGCACAAACATGGCGGTTTTGCTGCTGGAATCCAATTTCTTCTGCGAACGTGAAAAAAAATACGTTTTAATTTTTTATATCGTAGGTTCGCCGTAGGTCATCTTTTCATACTGTGGGGTGTAATACAAACTTGGAACATTTAAACTTCATTCTCTCTGTCACTATTCCTGTGCGTTATACATATTGTGCTCGCCGCCGCTGAGGTGACAAGTTGTATGTTTCACACGAGAGCAAATATACGAGTATTTGCATCTCGTGTCTTTGAGTCCCTCGCTACACTCAAGATTCTAATTTTGAATCACTCGCTAAGCCCGTGATTCAACTATAGAATCTTTTGCCTGGTCGGGACTCAACATCAATACTCGCAACAAAAATCTACTTTGCTGTCTTGTTGAACAAATAACTATTTCCATAGTAAAAATGACATTTAGATCTATCCATCGTACGTTCGAAACGTTGTGATTACCCTGCTGGTAAAGGTGACGGTAGTCCGCTCGATGCGGGTGGCAAAAGATCGGTCATTGTAGCATTTTGGGGCTGGCCTATGTGCTGGCCTTTCGGCGGAGATTATAATGATGATGATGATACTGTTTAGCTAAAATGACTCTTAAGAAAGTTTTGTATTTAATGTCACCCAAGCAGAACACAGCTAACATGCAAGACATAGGTCGTGCATAGGTAATAAAAATAAAGGTCTTACATAACTGTTATTAAAAAGTAATACAAAAGTAAAAGTTTTATATTCTTCAAATTAGACAAATTACATGCACCTATGAACGTCAATAAACTACCACCGGTTCGGAAAAATAAACCTCTGCCTCGAGAAGAACCGGCGTAAGAAACTCTGCGAGGTGTAATTTTTCAAAACAAGATATATTGTATAGTTAAATATAAAATTAGTGTCAGCTACTACAAAACTACAATAGAAAACCTATTTTCGCGATAGATTAGCCGTGCAGGACGATATCACTGCCAAACATCTATCCATGATGTAATCGTTTACCTTATAATATGCTTGTGAAATACTACAGATTTCGTTTCACTACAGATTTGAATTTTGAATTGCTAAGTTCAGTAATATGTTTAGGAACTTTATTGTACAATTTGATACAATTTCACAAGAACTACTTTTTCGCCTTTTGTAGTCTATAGAAGATTATTTTGAGTTTCCCAGTGTGTCTGGTGGCATCAGCAATTATCAGCGTTCGTTAGGAAATAGCACAAATTCTTCCTCACATACATTACTATTTCAAATGCGTATAGGGACGGCAGGGTTAGAATATCTATTTCCTTGAAAAATTCTCGTAATGACTCACGCGACCCCAAGTTATAAATTGATCGAATGGCCCTTATTTTCAAAATAAAAACAGTTGCAATATCTGATCCCCACAAGATAAGACCATAAGTAATTATACTATTAAAATAAGCAACGTAAACTAATCGTGCCGTTGCCATGGTAAGCTGTCTTATCTCCTGACTGCAAATGCAGCAGAGCTCAACCTATTTTCTATCGCTGTTATATGTGAACCCCACTGTAATTTTGAGTCCAATATAATACCTAAGAACACAGTTGTCTTAACTTAACAAATTCGAATGTTTGACCATTAAGTTTAATATTTGTGTCTATGTTTCTATTTAATGAGTTCGATAGAGAGAATTTCATAATTTCGTTTTTTTCGGATTCAACACTAAGTTATTGGCAGCAAACCATTCAGATATCATGGACTGGGTACTCGTATTACTTGGTTCAATGAGTTCAGTGTCTCTCCCATTTACCTTGAACAGTAACGAGGTGTCGTCTGCGAACATTACAATGCCTGATCTTCGGCTTACCATATCATCCTCCTAGCGTTATTCCCAGTACAGTTGCATCCTGAAGGATGCCTGGGGTCCGCTACCTAATCCCAAGAATTGGCGTAGGCACTAGTTTTTACGGAAGCGACTGCCATCTGACCTTCCAACCCGAAGGGGAAACTAGACCATATTGGGATTAGGCTTGTCAAGTGAGTGGGCAACTTGACTGTTAGAGGTTCTCAAGCCGCCCGGAGGCCTCTAACTTGGCTTAACGACTGCTATCATAGACAGCAACCGGGATCAACGGCTTAACGTGCTTTCCAAAGCACGGGAGCGCTCAGTTAGTAACCACTCAAAGCGGTCACCCATCCAAGGACTGACCTCGCCCGACATTGCTTAACCTCGCATACCGCACGCGGTACGCGGGCGCCGCTGGGCCACGAACGCTCCATATATTGAAATAAATTGAATTATTTATTTCAGACTTACGAGTATGTCCATATGGGTTAGTAAACATTATGGACTTAACATAGTGTTAGTACTTTAAACTAAAATTACAAAACATTTTTTTTATGATATACTGACCGGCGATTGGCCTTAGTCTCACCTGATGGAAAGTGATGGCAAGGCCTAAGACGTTACTCACTGATTCAGTAATAGCCTATTCACTCTTGTCTTGAAGAGACCCAGATTGTATGTATCAGGAAATACAGACGGCGGCAGTAAATTCCAGTCCTTAGCTGTTCGCATTAAGAAAGAAAAAGAAAATCGCTTCGTGCGAATATATGGTAGGCTGACAATGTAAGGATGTAACCGCCCATCACGTCTGGACGTCCGGTGATGAAATGGGGAGGGCGGAACTAAGTCATGTAATTCCTGTGCACACTCTCCAAAATGTATCCGATAGAACACAGACAAACAAGCGACTTGACGGCGTCGTTACATAAAATCTATACTATTATTATAAAGCTAAAGAGTTTGTTTGTTTGAACGCGCTAATCTCAGGAGCTTCTAGTTCGAATTGAAAAATTCTATTTGTGTTGGATAGTCCATTTATCGAGCAAGGCTTTAGGCTATTTAACATCACGCTGCAACCAATAGGAGACGCGGGCCACAGCTAGTAAAACATAAAATATAAATTAGAATCCACTCCTCCCATAAATATTTAGGGCTGGGACATGCAGGCTGATGCATAGCCTGGCAAGTGGACAGTCTGGCCGGTTTGACAATGCTTTAAGGATGCCATTCGAACTGCCCCGCGCCCTGTGCACCAGCGAGGCGACGCGCTTACGAACGATGGCGTGAAAGTCCGTAATCGCCTCCGCAAACATGGCCGATGCGCTACAGTAACAAACCCAATAGCATCCTGAACGCATTGTTGTACTGGACTCGCAGGGCGCTGAGGGTCCGCTGCTTGTAGTTGACCCACAGGCTGCACGTGTAAAAATATTGACAGAAGGCTTTATACAAAGTAATCTTCACTTCTGTAGTACACCGTGCAAACCTGCGTGCCAATGTGTTACATCGGACCGCCAACGCCCTACGCTCCCTTTCCACGTCAACGTTGTCCGACAACTCCTCCGTAACCCAGTGGCCCAGGTACTTAAACTTTGATACGCGAGTTCAGTTCGTACCACCCAGTGTGGTGGGCGGCACTGTATCAAGTTTAGTACCACGCGGGTTAACCACAAGCAGTTCGCTCTTTTTTGCGTTGTACCGGAGCCCCTGGGTCTCGGCGTAGTCCTCGCACACACTGACTAGCTTCCTGAGAGCACTGATCGATGGACTCAGCAGCACCATATCGTCAGAGTAACTAATGTTATTGACACTGATTCCGTCAATCGACCATCCGACATCGATTTTGATATATGGTAGGTAGATCATCATTTACATAAACAAGGAATAGGAATGGACCTAGAATAGACCCCTGAGGCACTCCCATCCCTCCCATTAAATTAAGTATAGTATCACTATGCTCCGAAACCTTAGTTCGCTGACATGAGGCCCACGGGACATATTTTGGAGTAACATGTATGCACTCATATTTTTGCACTTGATTGACTGTACCTACTTTCTTGCGATATGTATATAACTGTAATCATGTACAAATTGATGCACCTCCATTTAATTTAAACTCATTTTACTGAGTTTGTTTCATCACATCAAAATCATTATGAATAGGTACTATGGATTTAAATTTCAATAATAGGCTAAAACTACACTCACAAAAACTACCTTCGTGAACTCAATTAATATAATGAACAGTAATCTAATGTCAAAGACCATATTAGCTTGAAATCTTATATGCATTCACAATAGTGCTAATTTGACTCTTCTGTATTATTTTTAGGGACATGAGCATCGGCATCCGCACCGATGACGTGTGACGCGTGGTATTTTTTGTTAGTTGCATTAGTCATTTAGGTGAGTAGGTTGGTAATGCGGGCATGGAAAACCAGACTAGGGAGCGAGTATGTCACATCCGTTTCCGGCAAGACGACAAGCTTAATAGACCCATTGTGCAGTGTGGCAAGAACTACGAATATGCCAGTAATAATCAGACGAAAATGAACTTTATTCGAATAATAGCAAATAAATGCTATAATTTACGCATCCCGCTTAATATACATATAGTTACAAACCGAAGTTTCCAGATTAAAAAAGGGTACGGGCAACGCCAGGTGATATTCAAGGGTTATTAGTATTAGAAAAAATTGAAACAGAATCTACATTGAGGTTACAGCACGGCTAGTACAAGACGGCGCGCGACCTATATCGCGCGCGAGATAGACTATCCCTCTCTTTCTGTGCGTACAGATTACTCGTAGATAGAGGCGGATAGTCTATCTCGCGCGCTGTCTTGTGCTAACCGTGCTGTCTCGCTAATGTTGCCTTGATATTTCATGCTATTCGTCCGTGCACAGACGAACATGCGAAATTGGAATTAAAATCCTAATGTACCATACACGTAAAGTAGTAGATATATAGAAGTATGCAAGTGGTTTTGCATCAAATCTCATTCGGTTTGGGTATCGATGGATAGCTCTTTCAAAAACATTTTGGGTTTAAGCTTTAAAGTTACGTTATATTTTTAATGGTAAAGATATGGTATGGTATGCTATGAATCGGTCACCTTATAAAATCGTCCATTTTTTGCAGACTTCTGAATATCAAGGTCTTTTATAGATATAATATAAAGAAATAATTTAATGATGTTTTTAAATACATCATGTATGGGCTTAATGATTACGACATTGTCCATTAATACATGCGGATATATGTATACTCTTAAACTGATATCATGATGAGTTTTATCAACTGAAATCTTTTTCAGAATAACTCAACATATTATTTTGCTAAACGGATCGCCAGGCCAAGCTTTCATGATTGAGACCGGATACCGGTTAGAAACCTGTCGAGCGATACTCGGCCTTAAAGACGAACTACCCCTCTCAACATTTGAAAATTTACTGGAGTTCTTAAATAAAAATAAAAATTATTCGCAGGCTCATTTACAAAATAGGCAGCTTTAGGTAATATTTTCAAAAACGACCGTCAGGCGTAACTATCTACTGCTCTTAATCTTTTGGATTAGTCAGAAACAGACCGATTGATAGGTACAGCCAAGAGCAAAAGTAAGTTAACACTTTTTCATCTTTTTACCATGGATTAAGATGCAAAGTTACTTGACTATTCTGTAGGGGCACTGAGCTACTAGCCCGAGAGCTATACGGTTTCATTGTATGAAAAAACAACAATATATCGGTATCAGCAAATTTTGTGCATCAAAAATTAGGTTAAGTAATTATACTAAGTATTCTTTAATAATACACCTACATTTATTAACGCGACGGTAGAAAATATTAAAAACAAATCTATAAAAAATCCGTAAAAATCTAGCGAAAACACTATAAGAATTATTTTCTTTACGTTATACTACTTCTATTTATGTTCTTTGTAATATATGAAAATCAACTTATTTTTGTTACGGTAACTTAATAATACAATCAATTATTAATATCGTAAACCATAAAAATGCATTACGCTAATGGCATATAAGGTATCATTACAGTTAGGGTTTTTATATGCCTTTATTATATTTCTTGACACTTTTTATACTGAATCAACCCAAAATACCTAAAGCTGTAATAACTTATGGAATTAATGTGGCAGCCAAATGCACTCTGTAGACTACTCATGAAGGTCAAATTGACTACTACTACTACCTATTAGATATTTTTTTTCTCATTTCCCGTTGTATATATTGTTCGATTCTGGTCGTAAGTATTAAAATAGACATAAACATAGAAGTACTCATCATAAAAATACTGATACCCTGTTTGCTGCAAAAATTCACCAGTTTTCGGGCACATCATTTTTTTTCCAACTTCCGGTCTTCAGATTCGGAAATTTTAAAAATATAGGATCTTAAAAGCACATAATAGGACCGTATAACAAAAATTGGCCAGTTATTGAATTATTTCCAAAAAAACCGTATCTTTCTCGGGCTATACGGGTTAAGTAACAACTTCTGACTTCAATATATCAATTATTACACGATTACACGATAATGTATTATCGACTTTCCTCAATAACCGTCACAGGTAATCTGCCATCTTCAGCTAAGAGACAGCTACTATTCTAAATTCAATTTTATCCAACTGCCAGTGTTTCGGAGGGAGATATGTTGTTATGTCCAAATACAACCTTTACAGAACGAACAAAGTTACGTAAACAAACATCGAAAAGCATTAAATAACTGTTCGATTTATTTTTGACTCTGTGATAATAACGAAGAAAATAATAAAAAATAGTAAGACATTTCGATGAATTTCATAATCCTACAAATATTTTGTATACGTTACCAATATGAAAAATCAAGCGAAAATACTCGGAAAAAATTAAACTTTAGCTTATTTATGCAATAATAAAGATTTATATAAACATAAAGATGGAAAAAGGACGCAGTTTGACCATAGAAAATTGTGACGTAATTAGGCATATTTCCCTACAAACTTCATACTAACCAAGTTTCGTAAAAAGTTGCTGATTTCACTAACAGTGAAATACCGTATTGATATTCCGTAGGTACGTGTGTCCCGTAAAACTGATACGTACGAGTACGAGCTAGGGATTCGAACATTTCGAAACCAGGACCCGACCCCTTATCTTATCTTAATAAAATATAATTATTTTAAACTAAGGGAAGGTTTACCCAGTAGGTAAGCTGTATTCGTTAAAATCTGATTAATTAACGATGATCGGTGTGTAATTGTAAGTTGGTTCAACCCGGCCTAATTACTAACGTAAGTACGTTCGTGACATAAAAAGTGATAATATTTCGACTGCCTTCAAACCAATCCAAAAAAGGACTCGGCGATTACCAGCTCTGTCGTTCGTTATGTATCTTATTCTGCAATATTTGTTAATTTATGTCGGGGATTTCAATCCCAATAAGGACTACTGTCCCCCTTGGGTTAAAAGGTCAGATAGCAGTCGCAATTCTTGGGATTAGGTAGCGGACCCCAGGGCGTCTTTCAGGATGCAATTGTACTGGGAATAACGCTAGGATATGTCGGGAATCTCGGAAAGGTTAACGGGGTGTAAAATCGATCTAACTGGATGTCTTCGGGAAAACTCGTTTCCTTCAAAAAGCAAAACTCGGTCACCCAGGTACCTCCTGAAGCATTTTATCAGGAGCTCAGTTATTGTTTTATTTAGGTATATTACAATGATATTCGTAACATATACTATTTTAATTACACAGAAAATAAAACAAAGTTAATTAGTTAATGTGTTTACGTCTACGAGCGAACAGTAGTCCGTTAACAAGTAATAACAACACATTGACAGAGGCACAGATGTTTGCGTTCAACTTACTAAGTACCTCAATACTTAATTATAATGAGGTTTCACATGTTGTATCATCCTTAGACAGTTATTTTTTTGTCACGAGAACCACTTTATTGAATAAGTACTTTATTATACGGCTAATTTTGTCGGTGCGAGCCTTTCTACAAAGTTTTTCACTCCTCATGCTTGAAATGTTTGTCATATTTAGGCTTATCAAGCGGGGCTAAAGTAGTACATTTAGCCCCTATGGAAAACATCGTCAATCAAAATACTTCACCATATTAAATTTACCAAATTAATCTCAACGTTGGGTTCTCTTTTGTAACATAGTGCTTCTGTATGATTTGTTACGCTGGCTGTGACGCCTTACTTGTCACTTACTCTCTTTTAGAATCAGGAACTTTAGAAATTGATTAATTTATATACAACTGGGATATTTTCGAGATTTTAAAAATGTGGTATTACTTAATTTTTTATCCTCTATTTCAATTCATCGGAAAAAGCCTGCTTAAAAAATGAAATGTTGTCAATTATTGTGACTCGATTATCTTCGAATATATTATCTTAATCAAATCTCTTTCTGAGGACTCATTCGCTTTTAAAGACCTGCCACATGTTCAATTACATAAAGGTTATATTTTTTATTCCCATCAGTTGCATGTATGGAGTGCCCCCTAAAACTCTTATTTTTAGTTATTTGAATTCAGGATTACGAAGCGAACTATATAATACACCTTTACCTTTCAAACTTTTATTCAATAAACCTTATATTTTTATATTGAAAGGCCTTCGACATACGGACAGACAGCTCGACACGGAGCCAATAGGGGAGACCGGGACACATTCTAACAATTTTGAAACTAACTTCTTTGACGTCCCATCCTTTTGCGTAAGAGACATTTTAAACACCAGTTCATCTACAAAAATTAATCATTATTTTTTGTCTTATTATTAATACAGAAAATTATTAGAAAAAAAGGTGTCGGGCATCGGGACGTTTACCTTATTCCCTTTTCCATATAAAATACGCACAGGCGGTACAAAAGCGTTGGATGGCCATACATTATGTTATGTTCGCAAAGCCGCCTTAAGCTTAGGAAAAAATTAGAAATAATCAATGTTGTTCGGAAAGTGTTGAAGCTTTGTACACATTGTTAATGTTAATCTATTTTCTTCTATATAAGTATACATAAAAGAAGAAGTCCTGACTGACTCATCAACGCACAGCCGAAACTACTAAAGCTAGAGAACTGATTTTTGTACAGTCGGTGACATTTATAGCGTAGGCTAGGGATTTTTCGAAATTCATCCCCAAAGGGGGTAAAAAAAAGGATAAAAGTTTGTATGGGAAAAGTAAAAATGTTGTACTTAGAAACTTGAAATTGCGTGTATAGGCTCTCTGTTTAAATATATTAAAAGGGTATATCAGCGTTTTTCGAAATTCTTTCTCAAAAGGGGTGAAAAAGGGGTTTCAAATTTTGTATCAGGAACAAATGTTTTTTGAAGTTAGAGATTGGAAACGTCGTATATAGACTGTTTAAATACAACAGATACGTATTTAAGCGTTTTCCTAATTACCCCCCCATGAAGGGGTGAAATGGGGGTTCAAAGTTTGTCCAGTTAGAGATATGAAACTTCGAATATCGACTCTCCGTTTAAATACAACAAATACGGTACGTCTGATATGATAAATAACCTAAATATAAATTGTTTATGGTACTTATCATTAAGTCATTAATTAATATAAGAATAAAGTTTCATTGTTTTAAGAATATTATAGTAAAATATATCGGGTACATGTGTACCCGAGTGTTAATTATCTTTATTTAGTTCATCGGCTAACACCCAACATAATGGACGACCTGTTTAGCCTAGTTAGTAGTGACTCTGCCTCCGAAACTAGAGGTCACGGGTTCGAATCCCAGCCAGGGCATTTATTTGTGCATTTTTCACGGATATTTGTTCTTGGGTCTTGGATGTTTTCTATGTATTTAAGTATGTATTTATCTATATAAGTATGTATATCGTCGTCTAGTACCCATAGTACAAGCTTTGCTTAGTTTGGGACTAGGTCGATTTGTGTAAGATTGCCCCTAAAAAAATATATATATATAATTTTAACGTAGATATTGGTAAAAAAAAGTATAATTACACAACATACAAAAAAAGTATAATTGCACAATCAGAACAGTTCATGATTTGAACAAGGCATACACGAGATTTTGAATTTTCACAGTAACGCCTTAAATGCATAAGACTCAAAATAGCAATACCTACTTTTCTACGCTACGGTCATGCAGTTTAATTTGTGACGCATTGCGCAATTTTTTTCATCAGAATTTGATAAGACGACAAACTAAGTAAGGGGGTGCCGTGGGAGTGCCAAATTAAAGCGAATGGCTGTACACCGGCATATTTACTTTCCGCCTGTAAAGCATCTGTACTTTGTTAAAACCTACCGACACCGACAACAATTACCAGTGTTATTGTGGTTAAAGATATTTATTATTATTTTATTCAATTACGTTTGTGGTTAAACATATCAGAAGAACACTGCAGTGTAACTTTATGGCATGCTTATCAGGGTTAGTAGCTATAATTACACACATTACGTGGTTTACGAATATAGGTAAATTAGGGAAACCCTCTACAGTGCACACTTTGCACATTCTCTATCCTTTTCATTTTTCTATTTAGAAACATTCGCTGTCAAAGATTTGTCTCTTTCGCTCGGCAATGTTAGCTCCATAGATTATCATCATCATCATCCTAATGTTATTCCCTGTACAGTTAGTTGGTTTCTGAAGGATGCCCGGGGTCTGCTACCTACCCGTAATCCCAAGAATTGGCGTAAACCTTATTGGGATTAGGCTTGTCAAGTGAGTGGGCATTTGGGCAACTAGACTGTTAGAAGTTCTCATACCGCCCGAAGGCCTCTATCTTGGCTTAACGACTGCTATCATAGACAGCAGCCGGAATCTACGGCTTAACGTGCCTTCCACAGCACGGGAGTGCTCAGTTAGTAACCACTCGAATCGGTCACCCATCCAAGGACTGACCTCGCCCGACATTGCTTAACCTAGCGTACCGCACGCGGTACGATGGCGCCGCTGGGCCACGAACGCTCATTTAAAATATGTATAATAAAAATAAAAATCAAATCTATTATTGCATATGTGAATTAAAATTACAATTCTACTTTTCGAGCTTTTTGTTCAGCAAATAAATCTATGGCTATGTCATAATATTAACTCCTGTACAATCAATGATATTTTACGAGTAAGAATCATTGTGTGCAATTCGATTTTTATCGCTAAGATTCCAAGATTTGAGCTTTTTGTTCAGCAAATAAATCTATGGGCTTGTCATAATTTAACTCATGTGAAATTCGATTTTCTATCGCTGAGATTGCAAGATTCCGTACGTTGCTGGCTCATAGAAGATCTCAAATAATTTTTAATTATTTTTAGTATGCTAATAATTGCTCACAGTTTGCGGATGTATTTGGAAGCGTAGAGCAAGCAATCCAATTTTTTTCTTTACCCTGAGACTTTTCAATCATAGTAAACTTAGAATGAGGTAATAATCTAGTATCATAACAATAACACTTGAACACTAGTCGGTAGTTCTGGAATCTAAAATGGATTTCACTTTTGCAGTCAACTTAGATGTGTCGGTCTTGCAACGACGCAATCATAAAAATGTTTTGTACTGGAGATTTAACAACTAACCCGAATCTAGCGTACATTATATGTCACTTTTAACTTTAAAGGTCAATATATGAAACTTTTCTAACACATTTGGTCACAGACATCAGAGAAAAGCAGACTATTAAGCCAGATGATATTTCGCCTCGTTGTCTCGTTAAATCCTTATTGTGCACCAAAATGAGAATGCGACAGATAGTACAATCATTTCGGCTGTTAACGAATTGACTCCATTTGAAAGCACACCAGGATGTGAAATCCCATATAAGCTTAACACACCACAACGTCCCTTCAGTTCAGTACAATTTTCAGTTATGAAGACAGAGACACTGACAGGGGAAGCTTGGCAGATGTCACTTGTCTGTCTCTCTGAAACTTACTGATTTGTGCATTAGTGAGAGTAGATCAGTAGCACAGACATCGTTTAACTTAAATGAGCGGATCAGCTTTACTCTGATATCTGTGCATTTGCTTGACATATCGTTGAAACTTAAATACGTCAAGGTGACAAATCTGAGCCGCTACCGCGCACCAAAACCGAAGTGGCTATCTCTCTGTCGGCCGAATACTCTAGTGCGACAGAAAGGCAGATATTTCATTTTAGGTTCGCGGTAGAGCTCCTGTGTACCTGTGGTAGCCGCCTATGTGTGTGTGTAGTTTCATTGACTTAGATATGTCATCCCAGTTTCAAATAATTTCATACTAGACATTAACTTTGGCTGAACTCCACATTCAGTCTTAAGGCCCTTTTCAATTTAGACTTGGTGATATAATTAATTATTAAATACTTTGTTTTCTTCAATTTTGAAAAAATAAACATAATACATCGTTTCTATGTGCCTAAAGAAACGGAAATCAATAAATACAAGTATTTCTGAAATGATGATAAGTTGTGACATCGAGTAATGGTCATTAATCATTATTATACTCTCGGACTAAGGTTGGGTTGCACCAAACCGTCTGTAATCGTAAGCCGTGCTCGTTAAAATTTCAATGTATGGAAAGTTTGACAAGTTTCTATGGGATGACAGCTGCCGGCGCCATATTTAACGTTGATCAGTCTGTGATCGTAAGTTGGTGTAATCCAGCCTTAGGCATAAAAATTTTAACGAACACAGCCTACGATTACAGACGGTTTGGTGCAACCCAGCCTAAGACTAAGAACGGGTCAGTACCATAAACTAGAGTAAAAAACCTATCTCCTAAAACAATAGAGCTACGAAAATAAAAAGCGACATAAATGAAACTGTATGTAGTAGTTAATTTTATATTTTTATTATTATTGTTTATAAAACATGAGTGTACTGAATTTTGAAGAAATTAACTCTACGTAAAAGTAGCTTTAGTTAGGTATATCGTATAACTTAGTCAAATTATCTGGGGTCCTGAAACTAGCAGATTCATGAAAATATAGACTAGTTTCAACGATGCCATTCGATCCAGTTATTAAAGCGGATTAAATTTTTGTATCAGGCCAACTACGATTAAAGCCCAGAAAAAGCCGCAAATCAGTGTCAAAGATGGATATTGTTCCCGGAGACCAAAAACGCTCCATACTAATTGATTGACATAGATTATTATAACGTCACAGTGCACCAGCCCCGTACTAACGTTGTATGGAAAAACAAGAAAATTGCTATTTTAATCGTGAAATACAACGTATAAATACATAGTTGTAGTACAATTTCTTTTTTATTGAATCATGAAAATTATTTAGTTAGCCTTTACGATGATAAAAAAAAACATATTTTTAAGAAACTTCCAAGTCACGTATTTTAATATTATTATGATTTTATTTTATAATTTACATTTTATTGCGTGAATTTGATATATACTATCCATATAACGGCAAAATTTTACGAATCTCAACATGAGGAAACTACCCTATTATGTACACCACACATTCAAATTTAGGATAGATAGATATGTTCCAGTATTCAACTCAAACTTAGACGATAAATGTCTGGCCTTACAAAATCAGAATGAAAAAACCATTCATGTTTACGTTATGACAAATATATGAAACAAAAGCGATATCTTAGGGATGTTCTCTCCAATCAATCAAGATGAATGTAATTGTGACCCTGTTGAATTTGATCATTACAGGCCTTTGACTATGGAATTCAAAGGACCGGGCGTATTGTTCT
This sequence comes from Notocelia uddmanniana, assembly GCA_905163555.1. Taxonomy (NCBI): domain Eukaryota; kingdom Metazoa; phylum Arthropoda; class Insecta; order Lepidoptera; family Tortricidae; genus Notocelia; species Notocelia uddmanniana. The sequence goes on along the minus strand of LR991052.1, from coordinate 39,224,509 downwards.
ATTTGTACCAAAGCTACTGAGGCTCAAAATCGCCATGTTATGTTCCCCGGTACGTCAATCATAGGTCAACTGAGCAGTACACGACCTGTCAGTGAGTGGAATAAAAATTAAGAAGTTATAAAATAAACAGTGTTACTAAAATAAAAACCGCACAAGACTTTAAAGGAATGTGAAGTTAAATGCTGCGATCATGCCTTAGTGTATCATAACAGGATGTGGCTTAAGACAAAGCCAGAAACAGAAAAGTTTGTCGTTGCATAGCTTTGTTATGTTTTTCTATTGAAATATTGGATGATTTGTACATTGTCGAGAACAAGACACATGTATCATAGCATAATTAGTGTACAGATTAAGATAATTTATATTTTGTAGTGGGATTTAGCTTTATTTTCAATATTTTCGTACTAGAAGTTACCCTGAAGCAGTAGCTAGGGTTGTTCCTGAATATATCGATAATGAATTGTGATGACTTACTATACCTACTCATTGATTCGGTGATTTATATTTTTAAAGGTTGCCCAAGAAGTGAATTTCAGAAGAAAAAAATGGTTAGACGCTATTGGAACTGAGAATGAAACTAGTGGTAGTTGTTTGAATTGAAAAATAAAGACCTGTGTAAATTATTAATATAAAAATATCCTGATCTCACGTTGTTTCAATAGTAACTTTTTAATATACCTAATTTGTGGTTATCTCTTGGTTAGTTCTCTCCTAATCCGTGGTGGTGGTGAAATGATAAGACGAAAGAATATCTATACAAAGTATATAGTTTAGCATATTCCAAAACTAATGGGATACATCCAGCATACTTGAGGGTGTCTCGTAGGTTTTTATTATTGGTGACGGGCAGATCTATTTATGCTACATGCCGTTATTGACTGCATGTAATTAATACACGATATTTAGCGAAATAGTAAAGAAACTAGTAATTAACTAAACTAGTAATGCCTGTTTCATAGAATCATTAAAGAAAACTGCATAGAAAAGAGGTCACTATTATTCATATATATCTAATAATATCCTAGGAAACCAATACGTTCTAAGATCTGTCTATAATATCGATAAAAATGTTGATTATCGGGACAGCGCTATATCCGCCATGTTTAGTTCCAATATGGCCGCAAAATGGACACGCTCGTAATGTTGACAGTTCGCGTCCAGAGTTTCCTTAGTCAAAGTTACAGGCCATATCATGAAATTGTCAGATTGTTACGGTTGAATCGCGCAGTGCCAGCCAGCCGTCTTCGGAAGGTTATCACGTCGTTCGTGGGGAACTGTATACGATTTTTTATAAAATACCCACCGAAATAGTTAATCTGCCACTGAGTAAATTTAAGTCTCATATTAAACGTTATTTGCTAAGCCAGGCCTATTATGCTGTCAACGATTTCTTAAATGATAAAAATGCTTTTAAGCCAGTGATAGTATAATCTTGTTAGTTAAAATATACCTATGCTATGCTTCACTTAGCCTATTTCCTTGTACAGCTCTTTCGTTGCGTTTTATGAAACATGATGCTGTTTCTTGCCGAACAGTTGTTTTAATCTTTGATATTATTTATTAATGTCCGGCAGCCTGAATATGTCATGCTCGCTTAAAAGGCTTTGCTTACGGTGGCGTCGTTGATCGGGTCGCCACCCTCCCTAACAAATGGTCGAGGGAGGCGATGGCTGAGATACGCGTCATACTCGTGATCGGGTGCTGTTTGTGGAGTCCGGTCTGTTCATGCTTGCAAGGGCATGATTAATACCTTAATACTAGTGTTATTTTATTGGAGATTGACGAGAGACATCATCCTGTTTTGGATTAATTTTATTGTTATTGACGCTTAGAGATCTTATACATTTCTGAGAATATTAAATTACTTAAGTGCTATTTTCATTTACTACTTATTTTAATTTAGACGCTTCGAGACCATGTACATCTCTAAGGACTTAGGAATAATGGACGCTCAGAGACCATATACATCTCTGAGATATTAAATTTATTGTATATACTTTTGTGTATTCGGACAGAGACCGTATATATACGTCACTATATTTTTTTATATAATTTATTGTAAGTTTATTTTAATTGCATATTGTGAGTTTGTGATTCACTATAGTTTTGAAATCATTATTATTATTGATTACTTTTTTTAGTTCTGCAATTCTATTTTGAAAACAAAATAATTATCATTGTCAATTTATTTAATTGTATAATTCATATGTTGACTTGTAAAAGTGCCCTTGTGGCCTATTTGCAGAATAAAAATTTTGATTTTTATTTTGATTTGCCCCAAGACCACCATCGACGTAGGACGTAATTTTACACGATACTCATGTCATTAGTCATTGGGGGATTATATTAACAATAGCCATGAGTGTCACAAGCTGGTATATGCACGAAACGCCATGCAGCGTCGACGGTGCATTCGGCCGCCCTTCCGCGAACCTCATTAGCGCGAGGTTACTGTGCTAGACGAAACAATAGAATCACCTCGGACTAATCCTTAGAAGAAATTTCAACTTCCTCCAAATAGTGTTATTATTATTATGTATAGACTGCACCGTGGGAAACACTAAAATAATTACGCGTGGTGAAATACACAGCAATTGTTACTCATTTATTTTTTACTACTCTTACCAATGCTATTATTGTTTTTGACAACACCGGTCGAGCGTTGAATAACTATGCATAAGCACATGCATGTGTGCTACATGTGAGTGACCGGTTTCATTAAAACATGCATTTACTCAATATTTTAATTTAATGACTGAAAGGACAAGTAAATAAATGATCTTGGTATCTAATCGCAACTCGTTTGCGTTTAATTATTCACTGGTAGGTAGTCCAACGTTTATAAATTATATTTTAACTTAGACATAGGCATAGAAGTACTTTATTCATCACCACATTTTTACACAAAGTACAAGATAAGCTTAAGTAAACACTAAAAATTAAAATTAACATTGGACAGTAAGTACAGTAGGTATAACAATGTGTGATGATAAAAAGGGGCTCGACTCAGCATAATGTTGCAGTGAATACTCCGCAATTTTATCCCTACCCCTATATTGCATAAACGTAATATATAGGTAACGTATCTCTACGTTTTACATAAGGTTATGAACTAGGTAGTGACATTTCATTGCGCCGGTTGAAATAAGAACCATTCATACATTTTGTAAACTTCTACATTTAATAATTATTAAACGAGTACACGTTTAAGTAAATTATGAGTGCAAACGAAAATTACCGTAAAACGGGGTGAGTAGGTTTCACGGGGAGAGTTGGGTTATGAATGGGGAGAGAAGGTTTGAGAGGGGGGTGAGAAGGTATTTTAAGGCTACTGCTACAAATATAATGTATTCCAATTTAAAATGGGGCTATAATAATACGCATAATAAAAAAAATCGATCCAACAATCTTCCAAGACACCTTCGTATGAAAAACCCTCTCACCCCAAATACGAGGCACTACGGGGTGAGGTGGGTTTTCCTCTTTATCGTCAAAGTTATGAAATGGAACTACCCAATATAAAATACAAACTAAAATACAAGCGTCCGAACCATTTATTATAAACACCATTCAGTTTTCACATGTAAAAATAAAATTTTATAGAGGTTTGAAAGTAAAATTTCACGCAACTCACCCCATTTTACGGTACACTTTCTAGCCCTTAACTTCTGATATATTCACAGCAAAGACGCGAGTCTTAATATATGTACTTATGACCAATTACGAGTAGTAGGATTAGTATTATTAATCCGAAGTTATCAGACGATCCTGTAGGTACTGTGACTAATTTCCCGAATAACAATGTGAAAGTAGTCTGAGTGTACACTAGTAAGTGCATAAAGCATCGCATCATTGCTAAGAGTTGAGTCATTAGCGTAGTTTTTACCTGCCATTGCATTCTTTTTGAGTCAATAGATAAAAAGGCAAAGCGAACACTATCGTATGTTGTGAATTTATTCAATTTGTATGGGCATAAGAAGTTTTCATGTATCTATGAAATCTCAAAGACAGACTAAGGCGAAAAGAAAGTCTAACGTGCGTGTTAAACTTTGTCTTCTGTACTTATAAGTGTAAATAACCATCATCTGATCTTTTATTATTCTGATACTTTAGGAAGCGCCATAATGCATTATTTTAAGAAATAGCTATCTAACGAATGCTTAGTTTATAACTCATGCCAATATCAATATCTTAGATATCCTACCTACCTAAGTGAGGCCAAGTCAGGCAGTCGCATCGAATGAAATCTTGTAAATGCCGTAAACAACGAACACTCGACAAATGTCAAAAAATCCCCATTCCCAAGTTATACAAATAAATTAAGTTAACATGAGTACGAGTATTCTCTACTCGTAGGAACAGACAAGTCCGTAGTCACTTTGAATATGATTGCACATACGTTGTACATTGTTCCGGTTTGTTGACATTTCGTAAACAAATGCAAATGAAACAGTAACATGTTTAAAGCAAATTAAAATAGTTGTTAAATGGAGATAAAGGGACCAGGGACGCAGGAACAGCCGGCAGTAAAATCAGTCAACGATGATGGCTCGTTAATAGATATGGTTTTATGGTTATTTATTTATGTGGGATTAGCCCGCGCCGCTCGCCACGGGGCGCCGACTCTCGCGACTCGCTGTCACAACACTTTTTTTTTCGTGCAAGCCGCGCGCGGGTACTTGGAACCAGGAAACACTACTAACATTAAGATTTACAACCTTTTTACCACTAATACGATAAAATTTATTGGTTCCCGGGAGCGAAGCGATTAATCCTTCAGTTTGGAGCTGGCTCGACAACTCGTCTTGTAGAAAGCATGCAGCGAAACATGCTGTTGACAGCTATACAATTTTATTATCAACTCAGTGACAGATTTTAGTTTTACTTTTTGCTAGTTTGCTTTGGGGTAACTTTGCAAAAGAAGCTTTGATCTGAAATAAGAATCGATAACTACCAGTTAGTCAATACATGTATAGGTAATATTAGGTTAGGTATGTTTAAGAAATGTTCAAATTGTAGGTACCTAATTAACGTCATATAAAGAGACAGAATTAGTTATTAAAACTCGAACAGTTAAATTAACATCATCATCATCATCATGTCAGCCGAATAACGTCCACTGCTGGACATAGGCATCCCCTAAAGACTTCCATAAATTAACATATATGTAGTTAAGTATTAAAAAAAATTACACATATTATAATTTACTTCATTGCATTGTTTTAAGATTTAGGTGCAGTTGATTTAGATCAAATATGTAGAATTATTATTGTCTGGCAACCGGCCTTATCATATTTTGACACACTACATGTTATTGGCCCCGCGATACAGGTACGCCTAGTGCGGGAACCAAAATTAAACCGCTGCTAGTTTTAAGCCGCACTCTGTACTGCATGCTAGAGATAAGTAGGTAATATAAAAACAATTAACTAAACCACTGTATCAACAATGCTATGCAGTTAATAAAAATATTGTCATTTCATTTCATTTCATATAGTACTATAGCAGCCAAAGTGGCCAAATAGTTCGGTACAACGTACAAAATATATGATGTGTACCGAACTATTTGGCCACTTTTGTTGCTACGAGTACGTACTATATGACGCTGACTGTACCAGTTTTGTTGTTTCTTTGTGTGTATTTTTATAGACAGGTCATGGGTTACTTAGGGCCCTTGTTCATTCAAGTGCTGAAATGTAAGGATCCAAAGTTGGAACTTTTAGTTTTAATTAGGCCGTAAATGGAAAATGTCTGGTAGCCAGCTGAGTTTTACTTTGTGTTTGGGACCACTACCTAAAACTCCCTACTCCTCCTTTTGCATCTCAAGATTTGGCTCTGGCACCCCTAAAGCAGGCCTGTTGGGTTACTTTTTACGAACGATGCCTAGAAGGTGCCATCACACTCAGCATTATTTTCCTACATAAAATCTAATAGTCCGAACTGTCCGAAGCTACTAAATATGATTTGAATTTTATCGTATCGTTCGAATGTCTTTACCTATACTCGTATCATCGGTCATATCGTAACAAAGATTTTTTTCCTCTTTTGATTATTTATTTTAACAAAGTATTTATTTTTATTATATTTATACACTGAGACTCCGGTTGGCTGACATGAAGGCATTTATGAGGGCTTTCTCGTCCCGGCCGGTTAACATGACCTTTTCGAAGGCGTATTCCTTTCATAGTTGGCTTTTAGTTTTAGGTTATTTTCTTATGTTATTATTTATTTTTAAACTGCTTTGATTAATTTTCTGTTATATACATCAGGTACATTCAACTACGCAAAATAAACTAATGAATATTAGGGGTCATTTTTTACACAAATCGAACTAGTCCCATAGTAAGCTCAATAAGGCTTGTGTTATAGGTACATAGGCGACGATATATTTAATAGATATATACATAAATACATACATACATCCAAGTCTCAGGATCAAATGTCTATGCTCACCACAGAAGCAAATGCCCTTACCGGGATTCAAACCCGGGACCTCTAGCTCCGGAGGCAGTGACTCTACCAACTAGGCTAAGCAGGCCGACAATTGTATAGTATGAATGAATAATAAAAATAAGTGAAACAAAAATGATATGTATAAAGGTACAATAAATAAATAAATAAAAAATCTAACTAAAATTACAAATAAATAATTTGGCTGAAATCGCTGTCAATGGGGAGGGTGCCCAGAAGGCTGGCTGTATTACCTCGCTGCACGGCAATACTAATTCGCTGAGCGAAATAGAGGCCAGCCCTCTGGTCACCTGAAGCCTCTATTAGGCGCTTCGAGAGATCTATGAATAGTCGACGCGCGCTCGGTCCCCACGGCCCCAAAGTTTCAACGCCAAACGCCGCAAACATGTAGCCACTTCCTAGGGCGGCATATTTGCGGCGCTTTAGGTTTTCGGCGGAGGATGCCGCAGCACCAGCAGCAATTTGGGTGTTTAGAATAGGGGACGGTGCTTGAGTATCAACGCAAGTAGCATCCCAAACTAGCGGCCGACCCTTACTTCAAGGCACCAGTGTCATTCCGTCGGGCCTTTTGCCGTCGTCCCTAGCCAACCGGTTCTAAGACTGCCGGCAGTTGTGCACTGACAAGGGCCCGTCGGATGACATCATTGATGCTGGCATGGCGGGGTATCTTCCCAGCACTTCGAACGCACGAAAGGCCGTGGTGACCCAGGCGGTCGACCATGACACCATTGACACATTGACAGCGATGTGGCTGGTTTGTTGGAGCCCCCAAACGTAGGCTAGCTGCCAGGTGGAAAGTAGTATTATCTAGGAAAGTACCAATATTTTGTAAGAAATTATTTTCAAAATTATATTAATTATCGTCGGCCTGTTTAACCTAGTTTATAGTGACACTAAGGTGACGCTACCTGCGAAGCTAGAGGTCCTGGGTTCGAATCTCGGTCAGGGAATTATTTGTGCATTTATGACGGATATTTGTTCCCGGGTCTTGGGTGTTTTTGATGTATTTAACTTACATAAGTATGTATTTATCTATATAAGTACGTATGTATAATCGTCGTCTAGTACCCATAGTACAAGCTTTGGTTAGTTTAGAAATATTTATTTATAGACCGAGCGAGCGAAGCGTCTCCGATTTAACTTTCGACAAAAATTCTTACTTATGTCTGTCTGTCTGTCCGGATGTTCTCTTCTACAGGTCGTATTTCTTAACCGACTTTCGTGATATTTTGTGAGCATGTTCAATAATTATATAGATTTGTTTTTTGTTGAGTCAGTAATTAAAATTTTTGAAACTTAAAAAAAAATTGCGAGGTCTGCAGCTCACAGAGCCACTAGTTTATTTTATCATCGAATTTTCTGAGAGGCAAGAACGCCTTTATGTGCATCGTGATTGATTGCGTTATACTGCCCTACCTAAATCTAACTTTAGCTAAATCGGTGTTATGGAGTCTGAAAACTTCAACCAAGACGTTAAGTAGAGCGTGTTCAGCTGACGGGTCTTGGAGTATTGATAGTTTATACGATAGTTTCTGAGTGAACAGCAGTAGTTTGCAATAGAAATGTTTGGTGGTATAATATGTAGTGAGTGTAGGTCAGGAGATGGTATGCGATAAGGTGGCCGGTGGCGGCGGGGCGCGCACGTGGTTGATACCGGCTTATCACCGGCGCCGCGCCGCGCCGCGCGCTGATAGCGCTGCTGCTGATCAGCTGATCCGTTCAACACCACTCGCACGCTAGACATACAGTCTGCTAATAACTACGCCACTGATTATGCTTCCTTGCCACCCAACACGATAACAGCCTCTACACCATCTCAGGGTGAAGCAAAATAGACTCGACTATTAAGAAAGTGCCTAGGGGAGCTTAGTCACGCTGCTATGATGACAGCGTTTAAGTGTTATATTGGTATAAGAGATCAGTATCTACATGTATACAGTTCTGCATTCACATTTCTTAGTATTGCGCACCTTGTTAAGAAGACTGCTCACTCATTGAATCATACCGAAGGCGTTTGCAGTTATTTTGTTTATATGTATTTATTTTAACGTATGTACGTAAAATACGAATAATTCCAATATCTGTAGAGATTCAAACTTCCAATAGGGTAAACGTTCGAGTACTCGAGTTGCTTGTAACGGACACCAAACCACTTGATACTTTCCATCATTTGTCATAGTTATACATGTGGACAATAGATGTCAAATAGGTATTGGGTTCTGCACCAATTTAAAAAATAGCACGTGTTTGAAATGATAAAGGAAATAATTAATACACATATATGAATATCGCCACGTAATAAATAACCCCATCAAAAACATAAATGTAAAAATGGGAGCTCTATCTACCCCTTTTGGGAATATAGGCGTAAGTTTATGTATGTGTGTATGTCTCAGTGTGCGTTCCCTGACACAGGCAGGGACAGCATCCGACCGGCGCACCCCTTGCATTTCATTGTCAAAAGGGCCTCTACGTATTGGCTATGTGGTACTCGTTTGGTACTTCTGCTCCACGCACTCCTTCCAAAGGTCCACACCAATACTGTCCCGTGAGCGGAAAAGACATAATAATATTAAAACTGAAAAATCAGTGTTTTCTGACTTTTTTATGTGTACACACAAAATTACCAAGCTGAATGCAAAATTTCACCTTTCTAGGTTACCTGGAAGTGGGTTAGGTTTTTGATTAGGTACTAGTCATTCAGTCAGTGGTAAAAATGCCATTTTTTGGACTTTAATATCTCAATAAGTAATGCACCAATATTTATGGGGGTTCTAGTTCCCAATTTCATTATTGAGGAGTCAAAAGTGGCTCCAAACAGTTCGTTTAAAATAACACAAGGCTGCCGCTAAGCCAGTTCCTGGGGTGAACTTGGCAGGACACTCTGCCGCGTGCCTAGATTAATATGACAGTATCACCAGCTAACAAATAATTAATATAGCAAGCATCCTTTAAAATGTTTAGGCTCGCTCCTTTCAGAGTAAAATATTCGATTGGCAAACTACGCTTACATTAATTCTATTACTTTAGGATGTTTGTGCTACAAAAGCGAGCCGTTATCGCTTTGGTTGGTGCCTCCTTTTTCCCCAACTAAAAAGCCATTCATAAAACTAAGAAGCAAAATTAATCATTAAAAGAACCGACTGCGTACAAAAATGTCTTCAGTGACATTTGGACAATTAAGACGAATCTATTGACGTAAGAATAATCAAAATCGGCCGACTCGTTTGGTCTCTAGAGTGCCACAAACACATTACCCTCCTTTGCGTCGCGCAGTCGGGTTAAAAATAGTGATCGTACTGAGCCAAAGCCGCGCTGTTATTACTATTTTCACTGTATTATTTTTTTGACATGTCCCTTTTTGCTTGCATTAAACGTTTTGACATTGAATAAAATAAATAAATACTAGGGGAACAATCTTACACAAAACACCTGGGACTAGGTAAAGCTTAATTAACTAAGCAAAGTTTGTACTAGACGACGATATATATACTTATACAGAAATAGTTTATGTTTTGCATATGAAATGAAATTCATATGCAAAATTATTGATAAATATCCAAATTTAGTCTATAAAACTTCAACCAGGTTTTCCTGGAATCTAAATGTAAAGATTTTTTTTGTGTATTTCTTGTACAAATTTTAGGCCCTTTAGTTTTACAGATAAGAGGGGGTCGAACCTCGCCTATTTCCCACTTCACTGCATAACAATGACGTTATTTATTCAAATTTGGACCTTGCTACGATGTCAACGGGGTTGTAAATAAATGGCTTCGTATGCAATAACGGTTTAATTAATTTCAAAACGATTTATCCTAAAATTGGAAAAAAAATACAGTTACTTACAATGAGCCTTTACTCGCGGTATGTCACACGATTGAGAAAACTGTTATTTTTCTAATTTTACTCGTACCTCCCATAAGTAGATCACATGTTTTTTTTTTCGGAGCTAAAATTGACTGTGCCTGACGGACGGACAGACAGGCAGTCTAGACAGCCACACAAGTGATCCTATAAAGGTACTTACCTACCGCCTTTTCCTTTTGAAGTACTCCATAAAAAAGCGGCCAAGTGCGTGCGGGATACGCGAATGTAGGGTTTCGTGGTTTCAAGAATAATTTTCGGATTCCTGAAATAATAAATGACTTTAGAAAACCCACTTTTAAAATAGCTATCGAACGATACCACACGCCATTGCATTTCAATAAAAAAATGTGTCTCCGCATTATGTGTAGGGAGATGCCCTTTTTTATTAAATGATATCTACCGTTTTGTCGGCGTGATTGATATGTATCATCATCATCATGTCAGCCGAAGGACATCCACTGTCGGATTTATAACTCTAAGAGTTACGCAACGACCGATCCTGCGCCACCCTCATCCAACCCCCTTTACCAGTTCATTAGATGATTGATATGTATACTGCCAAATTTGCTCTTGACTGTACATATTTATTAGAAAATAGTATGGATAGTTTACCTGCCATTGTCAGGTTTCCTGAAATTATAGGCTCAGCTACCCATTAGTATAAGTTACCATACCACTTCTCAACGAATCAAATTGTATAATAAAATAATAATAGCATTTACTAAAGACGCTTACGGGGATATTTGGACCCTCCCAAAAAAGGAATAAAAGGGCCAAAAAAGTTCTGGGAGTGAATGACCAATGAGCCTTAGCGTGGCGGGGATGCAGCCCGCGGCCCGTATCGGCGCGGGCGCAGTGCCCGCGCCCGCGCCTGCGCCTCGCCGTCGCCGCCAGTCCACAGTGTGCAGTACTAGCGAGCACACGTCACTTTCCTCGCCACGTTCAACTGTGAGTACGTAAACACAGCCCAACATGTTGCACGACGGGTGGCCCGGCCCTGCGACCGCCTTCACTGGCCCTTGGCTCAAAACAGAAATACTCGAACTGGACGCCCTCATTGCTGAAGTGAACAACAACTGCCTTAAAGGTAATGAATGCATTTCCTTAGCTTTCCTCTCTCACTTAACCAAGTATTGTGATATAAAGCTCTTCAATATTTACCTTGACTCGTAATTTACCTTGCTGTTTGTAAACAAAAATGATGGTTGCTTAACGACACCAGAAGAGGTTCTGGGCAGTGATATGTTTAATTGCGGTTACCAACCCCACATTCTGCGTTTCTTTAGCCCTAGGGTATAAGAATAACCGAAAATTAAAAAAAAGTTTAACTTTCCATAACTTCATAACCTATATTGCAGGAGTACCACTGATGAACTGAAATCATAGATGGCAATACTGACTAGCAATTCTATATATTTTTCAAGTTACTGGCTTAGGTTTTACCTCAGTTGTATCATTTGACCGCACGGAGGTAAATGATGTCTGCAAACTTCTTATTGAAAAGGGGAAACATGGGCAAGGTGACGTTATCATATCAGTTTGTGGTACCTATAGGCATCTATTTGGGAAAATATCAATTCCATGAATTACTAGTATTTGTTAAGAAACAATAAATGGGAGGGAAACTACGGCAAACTTAAAACCCAAACAAAAAAACGAATAACTTTGGCCAAAATATAAACTTGATTACACAGAAAAAATACCTTGATGAGAGTGATGTTACTTCCGAACCAAATGTTTTACCCCGGTAAAAATGCAGGCCTCGTAAGATACATGATGAAACGATGTGAATTTCATCATTAGCCCAATTTTGAGTTGCCTAGTCGACAAATAAAAGTTCCTGGGTGGAAAAAATAATGCTGCTCGAGAAATAAATAAAGTATAGGTAGAACATAAGAGGATAAAGACACCACCAATTCAATTAATAATATTATGTATGTAAAGTAAAATATTAAAAAAAGGTGTTATCTTTTGTGCCAACTGAAATTAAAAGTCTCTACCTAATTACTTCAATTTCTTAAACTCGCAAATTACCCCAAGAAAATTAAGTTTGATCAAACATTGCGCTTGTTACAAGATAATGGATAAGTCCCTTAAGTAGACACGTTCAAAAATTACTTATGTTGGTATAGGTAGAGTAGGTACCTTTAATGTGTTACAAATTAAGTGTGCAAACTCATTATAAACTAGCTTTTCCTAATCGAGTATCAGTAATTAAACTGTTTATTGACCTTTATCGCTATTATAACTAAATCATTAACGGGTTTAAACATTGGCGTTCGAAATTAGTTGTGTACCTAGTAGGTATAATAATATGATGAAGCTTTGGTATGGTAATAATATCAGGATGCAGGGGGCAGAAGAATAACTCAAACTCAGTGTAATTAGAAATAACAGGGACTTTAAAATTCATTTTAACTGCGCGCCCTGTTTTTTTTCTAATAGTCGGATTAATGAGTTGATCATGCATGGGAAATCTGGGACATTTAGTCATTGCTTCATTTCGATCTACCTCAGCTTAAACAACGTCCACGGCACGTGGATATTAAAATGAAACTTAACCTATATCTTAAAACCATAAGACTCAGGGTTACTGTTGTTCTCCTTTATTCGACGGCATCAGGGTCATGTCACTGGGCCTAGGATATTTCTGACCCTGCAAGGTAATAGTTAAGGTTTGGTCATACAGAGTGCGACACGCCGCGCAACGCGACCGCTGCCCGCCGGAATGTATGATAGATAACGTCCCTCTCGTGTTGCGACGACATCGACAGCCTGTGTGGCGTCGCTAACTTGTTACCGTACGTTCCGGTGCGCAGCGATCGCGCACGCTGTGTGACCAGACCTTTATTCCTAGCACTATATCATCCAGTTCAAGTTCAGTGTTATTTATTATTATTCACACTTTGTTTACTTTTCGTCTGCGATGAGGTTTTGACAATATTTCTACCTATCAAATTTAAACCAATATATACAAAACATAAAACCACTATAAAAACCTAACTTAGGGTGCAGCCGGCAGCAAGTAAGAGCATAAGCTACCGGAGATTAGGGCGTCAGAGCGAGAAACCTATCTACGCCGTGGCCAGGGAACCGCCTTTTGTATCTGGCCCTTATTATCATTTTATTTAAGACAGGCAGCTGTCGGTGATGCGTCTAAATCAGAGTTCACTTAGCACAGGTTCATAGATTGCTTTGCCACTTTTTTATTCCAGAGATTTTCTCTACTCCCGATGGACATTTCTTCCACTTCAAACGACCTACATATATCTAGACTTAACGAACTAGTACTAGTGTATTTTTGCAGCAGCAATGTTCTTACATGTGCAATATGCAAAGCTATCACCATTGTTCGTTGCTTAAAACTGTCCACCCCACAATGGTAGAGTTAGAAAGAAAAGTCCTTAAAATTTGAATTGAATAAAAAGTTGTAGGTTCCGACCTACACTAGAACCTTTTATTTACTTCAATTTTTTTTAACTATATTCCTGATTTACATCTAGGCCCTTCAGAGAAGCAGTCTTAGCCAGGATAATCCCTTAGGCCTGTCGTAACTATTCAACCTAACAACTAAAACAAGTGACCTGTCACAAATTGTCCCATGCCACTCTGCTACAGCACACAATGCGAAGTTCGCTGTCTATGCGTAGAATCACAACACAAATAATGAGGAGGTAAACGCCAATCGGTGTCTCGGACGAGACACGTGTGTGCGATGTTCAGTCCAGTGAATTGAATGTAGCATAACCAAACATGTATGCGTGTGCGCAGAAGGCGAGGCGGAGTGCGGCGCGGAGGGCGCGGGCGGCGGCGAGGCAGAGAGCCCGCCCCCCCTGCCGACGTTCGGCTACGCCCACCAGGGCGGGCTGTCGCCATCCCACTCGCGCAGCTACCAGGAGCTGCGGCCGGCGGCACACGCGCGCGACATGCAGACCTACCCGCACCTCGAGGAGACGCTGTTCAAGCCGGCGGGCGCGCCGGCCTCCACCGACGGCGGCAGCGTGCTCATCTACCGCCGCAGCCCCGAGCTGAGCCCCTCGCCCGAGCGCCGCGACGACTACCGCTCCATCCATCCCTACGAGGCCTACACGCCGGGCCCGCCGCCCGCCTACGCGCACGACCACCACCATCATGTCGACGGGTAAGTCACTCTTGTTTGCTTATTACTACCGATGTTATCAAGGTAAGTACAGCTCAACTTTAATTTGCGAACCATTTAAGACAGTCATGGTAAGGTGTGTAAAGATTCAATGAAAAAAAATGCGAAATGGGTCCAAAATTAACGAGCCCGGGTTCTTAAACTCTTGGTTTTTGGTATTTACTTTTTTATCATTGTTACCTTTATTGATTTAGTTTATTACCTTGGTACTCGAACACATCATGTTTTTTTACTTTCAAAAATCTTGTGAAGGAACTTTATATCATATTACATGTAAAGCCAGGTTGGTTGTGTTTGAGACCTCACTTTTTCTAAAATTGTTAGTGCTGCTATTAATACTTTCAGTTCCATATAGAGTTAACTAGACTTATTTTCCATGTAGGAATTATAACACAACACACGACAATTTAACTTTACTAGTATAGGGCTTTTTATTCAGTGTTTGTTATGCTTTCCTAATACTCTAGCACAAACTCCTTATGAAGAGATAAAAAAAATTGCGAGGCTTTAGGCAGATGACGGTGGTCTGTATGTGTAGTAAATTTTTAAATCGTTGCATGGCAAAGAGCTTCTAGAAGAGAAAAAAATAACACTTTTTCTACCTAAAGTGGAATTGATATTAGAACTACGCCATCTGCCCATGTTTTCCAACAAGATGAAAAGTTAGAGAATCCAACTCTGTGGGCACTTCACCGCCGCAATTTTGAGTGTTGATCTTATCAAAAATACGTAGATAATAGTAGATTGTATAACGAGGGTCTAAAATAAGCCATATCACCACGAGATCGTTACTTTTCCAAACGAAGTGTGGAAAAATAATTCTGGGCGTAATATGGTTTTTAGTTGAGAGAAAATAAATTAAAATGATTATCCTCCCAAAATGAATAATAAAATCCACAGCACAACATACTTATGAGTAATTTGGCGCCATGTTTTTTTTTTATAAAAATGCTTAGACACGTTTGACAGAATGTAGACAGCACCGCTTTGAGTAGATAAAGACATCTCGAAAAAACTCCACCGAACTTCCATTGAGCGCTTCAAAGCATTGCGCAAAAGATTTAATCACTTTTTAATTAATGTGAAATGGATCCCAAAAAAACTTAGTTTAGAGAAACTTTGATTTGATGATATCAAACAAAGTTCTTTTTAAAGAATCAAATTACAATATCGTGATTAGTGGATTTACAACATCCATTTGGCTACTAAATATTCGTCTATAAGCTACGTTATAAATAAATAATAATAGTAAAAAAATATAATAAATGCCCTGACCGAGATTCAAACCCGGGACCTTCGGCTTCGTAGGCAGGGTCACTACCAACTAAGCCAAAGTGGTCGTCGATTAAGTGATAAGATGACATAAGATCACGGTTTCTTGGTGTATGTTACATTTGCTATACTGACAGTAGTTTCACTAATAAATGTTGTTCAAATATTATATGGATTAATAAAACAAACATAGTATTATGTTGGTTTATGATTCATTATTGAATAAGTATTTAAAGTTCGTGTACCTACCAGGAAAACGAAGCATTATTAGCTTCGTCTGACCTATTTATTTCTAGAGTCTTACCACATGGATATTCAAAGTTCACGTTGCATGTTTAGTTAGGCCTCTGAGTACAAAATAGAAACATTCAGTGCGCCTACGATTAAAGTACTTCACTCTGCTGAAGATACAAGTTATAAACATTACAGACACAGATCAGAGTCTAGGTTCAGATTTGTCTTGTGTTAGTTACAGACATTGGATGGTTGCTCATTTTGGGCCTACAAGTCAGTATTTTTTATGATTAGCTTTTGACTAGACTACCTATATAATCTATTGTCTGATAACATAACATTTATCGGAGTAGTGTCTGTCGCGCGTCAGCTAGCCCCGGCTAATGGTGTGGGCGCCGCGTGGACTGTCGACCTCCAGCTAACGACTGCACTCATTAGTAACAACTCATTTACACCTTCAAATAATAACATAATTCGTTTTTCTCAATCAGTCACAAAATCTTCCGCTTTCCTTCGTAATCTGGAAATGTACGGTTATAATATCGCCTTCGCTAAGGCTTGAACAAGAATTACATAAACTTATATTCGATAGAACACTTATTAGAAATGTTCGAGTAGTTGCTTCTATTCTTATCATTAAAAGAACAATTAGATTAGGAACGCAAAATTAACTACAGTTTTAGTACGAACGCCAAGTTAGTAAATTATACCATAATATTATAACAATGCAAATAAATCAAGAAGGACTTGTTGTGGTTGTGACTCGTAGCTATTTCATTAAGTACCGCTAGTGTGCTACTTCAATATAATCAAACGGGTGGTAAGCTATTCCTAAGTGCCTTAAAACAACAAATGTAAAGTCGATGACCCCACGCTATCTAGGGCTGTATCGTGGAAGTCAAAGGTAAACCACACGCATAGAATTGACCGAATAAAGTGCGGTCTGTAAATCATACATCATCTATCATACAATCGTTAACACAAACATAACATTGTACACATGCAAGTTTTGAAGGTAAATTTATAAATATTGGTAGGTACAGACAACTATATAATATTAATATTAAGAGATTTTATTAACAATAACTGTGTGTGTGTGTGTGTGTGTGTGTGTGTGTGTGTGTGTGTGTGTGTGTGTATGTGTCTGCACGCGCTCTGTAGGTATGCTTGTGTTAATGTGTGTAAAATGATGCGTTACATTTAATGATCGTCATAAATTAGAGGTACAGGGTTGTTGAAATTTAGCTAATAACAGACAGTATACTTTCCGACTTATTGTAGTCCCACGTAAGCAACAGATTCCGAATACGTTTTTTGGCTTCAAAAACATAGCAGTGCCTAATATCACACGCCCTATTTATCGTATTATAGATATGGGGATTAAGGAAGGATTTAAAGTGTTTTGCAAAACTGGTCTTGACCGCAGGCTTGGGCACCTTGAAAATTCTCTTTTTCTGCAATTCAGAGAAAGCTGGAGAGTTTCTAACCTGTCTGTGCATAAACAAAGCAACGCGCAGAAAATATAACCTACGCACACTCGAGATCCGGGCCTCCTCAAAGAGGTTCACAGTGGGAAAACGCCGGAAAAGAAATAAAAATAATATTACCCGAAAGGTTGTGGGTCAATTTGGGTCTATGAATGATGTGTCTTAGTGTTTTTTGGATTCAACAGTGTCAGGTACAACAGATTGCAGTTGCTAAATTGTTGTTCTGTGTAGAGGGGGGCCTTTTACAGTGATTATTATCACAATAGATATGTTAATATTATCGGATAATTCTAAACTGTTTGGTTTTCTTCGATAGTCATTACTGTTCAAATAGGGTATCAACTCGTAATTCTTCTCGTAAATCGGTGCGGTATTAGGTATCAGAAAGCTGTCTGCTGTCAGTGCAGTGCATGAAGTCATCAAATGAGTGATTACTGATTGATGCGCGGTTGTAAGGCAGTACGAATGCAACCCCGCGCAACATGAAGTACACATTTAAATGTAGGCGCGCAGTAAAGAATTTATACCGAGTACCGACTTAACTGGCACTGGCAGGTTACTGATATCGTACCGATCCCGCACCGCCAAATGCGGAAGTTTCCTTACTTTTGGCTAAACTCTCAGCTCAGTACAATGTTTTACTAGTGATATTTCGTGAACATGATTGCTTGTTTGTGTTTCCATAAGATGTGTGGGAATTATGAAAGCGATTGTGAGCGCGGTGAGCAGCAAGCGACGCAGGGGCACGTGCGGCCGCTCGCTACGTGCCCGCCGCGGCGCTCGGCGTGTTGTGACACATTGTGCGGACATGGTTGCAACACGACACATAACGAAAACATTCCAACATTGTGTCTATACACGGACATGTGACTTTGACATCTGCTCGCCAAAACATACTTCCCAATCAATCACTTTTCAACAACATACTCCTATTTCTTAGCGCTTAGCTTCCTAGTTGTACGACGATTCATTCAAACAAACACAACAAAATCATTTTTTCTACTTATCACAGTTACTTGGATTGCAGCCCAACCATCTGAAAGAATCAACCATAGCTTATGAATATGAACGCCAGTACCTGTAGGATTTCAGGATCCAGGACAACAATTGATTAGCTTTTTAAAGATTTTTCTAAAAAGCAAATCAATTGTTATCCTGACATGCTCACATGGCGAATGACTATGAATTGATGACAAAATGCTATCAAATGAGACTAGGTACTTCTCAGTACCAAAGCAAGTACAGAGCTGTCTTTTCCATTAGCCTCTTTGGGCACTAGAGGTCCAGAATTGATGGGGCCCTAGCTTCATCCAGTTGACGGACTTGTTTACTAGCAGGCCCGTAAAAAGAAGCCCCGCGTTTCTATCAGTCCCCTAATTATTAACGGCGCTGAGCAAGTAACAATGTCTAATTCGTGAAGAATTTTTCGATGACAAATAATGTTTACCATGTGAAATCAATTTATGTTAAACTACTTAACTTCCTTAGTCAATTATTTTAGTCTATGACCATCCGTATCCGTTTCGGCTGAAAAATGATTAGTGATAAAAAATATTTTCCAACTGTCCATAAACACTAATTCACTAACCCTGGTAACGTTTATTATTTTTTACGTGTCTCCTTCTCGTTTATCTAATGTGGAATTGATAGTATTTACTATATCCGCACTTATGGAAATATTTACAGTGTTCTTTCGACATTGACTTTTAAACTCATAATATTTACTTTAAACTACTCGTGTAACGTCAGAAAATATAAAAAATGGTATTTAATTAATTTAGTTCAACTTCGTTCGGTAGGCAGCTTCAATGGATGCCTCAAATCGTGATGCATAAGACTCGTCATAGCAGTGGCTTTGTCAAATATAGACAAACCACAAATAATTTGGCTTCCATTTTCTTCAATAGGAAAAGAGGTGCTCGTTATCATAAAATATTTAAGCCGGTGGGAATTGAGTTTTATGGACGCCACGCCACTGCTGCATATAGCAGGGTAAAGGAAACGTCAGGGCAAACAACGTATTTCAAGCTATGGTCTGTGAAACTAATAAATAAGTCAGCGAATAAATAAGTACTGTAAAATTGATTATCTCAAACCATTTTGTCACACATTATTACCAAAACTTATTTCCATTAATTGAGAATACTGTAATACATATAATATAACTGCAGCCAGACAAAGTGGCTATTAATGCAGAACCTAACAAGTAACTAAAGCACCTCGGTTTAGATCGGTCCGCCGTGCCTGCGCACGCGGCCAGACTGCGGTCTATTTAATAGCTTACTACATTATCGGATAACCATTTAATGTATAATAATTCATTTAGGTAAAGAGTTGAAGTTGTCACACTCTAATGGGATTTTATCGACCAATCGACCTGTTCAGCCTAGTGATTAACGCTGCCTACGATCCTGAGGGTCCTGGGTACAAATCCCGCTCAGAGAAAATATTTGTCGGACGAACAGGTATATTTGTTTCTAAGTCTTGGATGTTCTTTATGTATTTTAGTATTTTTATCTATTAAATATATCGTCGTCTTGTAGTTAGTAGGGTACCCATGACGATGATACTTGTTCGATTTGTATCAGATTGTCCCACTAATATTTATTTATTTATAATTTTGCTGTCATTGTTTACATTAGTGTGCGATTTGATATTTGTAACGTAAATGCAATAAAAAAGGCACGTGGTATATTTTTGGTAGTTACATGAAACAAATGCCAATCGTCCTCTACCGTTATCAGCTCGTTGTGTTGTGTTCAATTGAAGCGTGTGTGCACTGTGGATGTCAATATAGAAGTAGCATACATGTGTGAGTGTGTACGGGTAGCTAGCGGAGTGGTCTCAACTGTACACTATGCTTTGTACTCGACACGTACATACGAGTAGGTAGAGACATGGCTATACTCTGACATTATTTCAATAATACGTTCTTTTAATTGCGGTCTCTGGCATCCGTAATAGGTACCTACATATACTAGCCCGCTCCGGCTCTGAGTTGGTAATAATAACGGTCACACTGGAGAACTTTTGAAGTAAAGTATATATTTACATAGTAGCAGTTTGTCATTAGAGTTATCAATACTCTTGTGGTTTGACAGACAATACAATAAAATTCAGCCAGCTAAATCATTTGACAATAACTATGGTTAGAATTAGAACTCACTATCGGCGTAGGTCTTTCCTCGGCAGCATCTCCTTATATTGAACCATGACTTAATGTCTAATGTTTGACTATTTAATTCCAATATAATAATAATAATATTGGGGGACAATCTTACACAAATCGACCTAGTCCCAAACTAAGCAAAGCTTGTACTATGGGTACTAGACGACGATATACATACTTATATAGATAAATACATACTTAAATACATAGAAAACATCCAAGACCCAAGAACAAATATCCATGAATAATGCACAAATAAATGCCCTGGCCGGGATTCGAACCCGGGACCTCTAGCTTCGGAGGCAGAGTCACTACCAACTAGGCTAAACAGGTCGTCAATATATGTAATCCTTGCTTGATTGCAGCTGCCGTGAATATCAATATATGATTGAAGGTGTTAAATATTTTTTATAACCAATTACCTAGTGAGATGAAATAAATGACAATCACTTTATTACGAGTATTGTTGACTTGCCTCTTATAATATAAATGATAGTTATATATTTATTTCATGCGAAATAAGTATGTCTCAGAGTTAGTAGGATTCCTACACACACAGGACCCTGAAAGTTGATCACTTCGTCTAATGACGTTTGCCATTAAGAGACGGGTCTTTACATTACATACCTACGTTTATCAGACAACAAAGAATGCAAACGTAGTTTTCTCCATTCACTCATTAATTCCGTTTATAATTGGTATATCTGCCTGTTTGGAGCATCTGGCAATTGCAAACCATACTTTTAAAAAAACAATTAATTACCATGAATTGCTTCGTTCGTATACCCATGTAACTAATATGTAACCCCAACCAAGTGAAATAAAAAAAATAAAGGGTTCGGTACTTACTACATTTAAAACCACTATCCTGTACTTTGGTTAACAAAAGGTCGTAACTTCATAAGAAACTTACAACACTTACTTCCCTTTGTTGGGGCAAGGCAGTTTTACAGCGATAATTTAAAAACCGTTGGACTTGGATCTATAGGTATAGGCAAAAACTTTAGAAAAGGACCTGTTAAATGTATTTTTTTTTTATTGAAAATGGGATTGCTCTTGGCCAGCATCTAGCCAGGGGGCAAAGATGAGGCCGACGATGAAGCGAGCTCACCCAGAAGATGCCTATTCATTCAGTTGTGACATGTTTGGATAGACATTTGTTTTGTTTGTGTTACACATTTTAAATATGTAATGTCTGTTTTGTATTTTTTTTACATATATAGAAATATATTGTATTTTGTCTAAATTTTAGGTTTCGTAATTTCGGAGATAGGAGGGGGGGGGATTTTCGTCTATTTTCTTAAATAAATTCAAAACGAACAAAAATAAATATTCATATCTTAAAAATTTCGTGGCCCCGCCGCGCCCGCGTACCGGTTTGCGAGGTTAAGCATTGTAGGGCGGAGTCAGTCTTTGGATGGGTGACCGCTTTGAGTGGTTAGTAACTGAGCGCTCCCGTGATTTGTAAGGCACGTCAAGCCATTGATCCCGGTTGCTGTCTATAATAGCAGTCGTTAAGCCAAGTTAGAGGCCTCCTGGCGGCTTGGAACTTCTAACAATCAAGTTGCCCACTCACTTGACAATCCTAATCCCAATAAGGTCTAGTTCCCCCCTCGGGTTGGAAGGTCAGATGACAGTCGCTTCCGTAAAAAACTAGTGCCTACGCCAATTCTAGGGATAGGTAGCGAACCCCCAGGCATCATTCACGATGCAACTGTATTGGGAGTAACGGAGGATGATGATCTTAATAATAATAAAAGGTATTTGGCATGCTCACAATAAGACCTTTTATTTGCTATTATGTCACACGATATAGTTTGAAGATTAAAAAAAACTAATTCACTTTATCGCATTAAAAAAATTAAAAATTTAAACCTAAAATTTTGACACTATTTTGAATCATAACTTGATACTACCTCAAAAGCTGCATTGACTGGCGCGCTATGATCTCGTTGTGTCAAGATCCATTACTTGGAGGTCATACTCAATATTCAATCATTTATTGCAATATCACAAAAGTAGATACAGAGACTACAGATCATTGTGAACCCTGTTGAGCACTGCAATATTAGGGAGAGGAGGACTTACTGAGCGTTTATGATTTATCTTCTAAATATTCATTTAAGTAGCTTGTAACAGGATTTAGTTAGTACTGCGAGTAGTCCCTTATTTTATTTATCTGCTTTTTATCGTCTTTATCTTCTTTTATAGAGTGAGGTAAATTATTGTGTATCTTAATAGACATTATTAAGGTCATTATTATTATTAATAGACGTCATAACTTTAGTACGAAATTTCTCCGAATTGGATAAATATATATATATATATATATATATATAAATAAATAAAATAAATATAAATAAATATTAGGGGGACAATTTTTTACACAAATCGAACTAGTCCCATAGTTAGCTCAATAAGGCTTGTGTTATGGGTACTAGACGACGATATATTTAATAGATATATACTTAAATACATAGAAAACATCCAAGTCTCAGGAACAAATGTCTCTGCTCACCACAGAAACAAATGCCCTTACCGGGATTCTAACCCGGGACCTGTAGCTTCGGAGGCAGTGGCACTACTAACTAGGCTAAACAGGCCGACAAATATATATATATATATTTTGGGACACAGGGGATTACTGCGAATGCTCTAATGAAGCGTCATTTTAAATATTTGATCCTTTATACAAATTTAGACTGAACATTAAAGCGCTTAAAATCTGCCATTTTGATTTTTCAAGAATTTCATGTTTACAGTCAGCATCAGAAGTAGCTACGCATTCGCAAAGTTCGAAAGTCTTTATTATAGGGAAATAAGAGCTTTTGACACTTTCATATGCGTACATAGGTACTTTTTATACCGACTGTATTACCCACCCAGAATCCAGCTAGCTAGGCAACAAAAAAGTTGCTTGGTGTTGGTGCAATATCTCAATTTTCTACGCCGTTCATATATATGTACGAGAATATTGCACCAACTAACAATTACAGCTAATTAAAGTTACAAATGATGCCAGTAGGTGTCATCTTATAGAAACTTGTCAAGCGTTTACGATTACAGGCGGTTTGCTGCCACCCACCCTTTGGTTCCGACCGTGGCATCTCTTTCAGAGTTCAGATACATTGTATTGCAACGGCATATATTTCACCTTTTTTTCTACAGTAGTTATAGTTAAAGTGGTGATCGTTGCACACTGGACTGCGTTCCGTCAGTAAGTCAGTGCGTTACTGAGAGATGCGTCACACCCTCGCGATAATTACACAATAGCGAAGACCATTTTTTCTTATTAGATACTCGGGAGATTGAACGTTTGTGGTGGATATTTCTAGAAGACAGATTATATTTATTAACGGTGGCAGCGAATTCACTCGCGTTTTTTAGTGTAGTTTTAGGCTACTTTTGGTACATGTTGTATTATATCATGCTGTGCATACATGTTTTGGATGGCGTTCCTCCAATTTATCTTTTTTTAGATGTATTCGAATGTGAAGTATCTATTTGTGTGCCTAATAAATAAATAAAAGCAAGTTTATTGCGCCAATTGTGGTTCTTTTCATAGATGTTTACTAATAGTTACAATACGAGTCCATTCCAAACATTTCTCATATTGTTTGTTTATAAGGCTATTTATTTTGCTTTAGTTTCACCCGTACATCCAGCAACAAATTCAATAGAAAGCTTTAAATTTTGCACTTCGAAAATAAATATGCGCGTCAAATACTAATGAGTGGGTGGATTGCGCGATAACGTTATATTAACGCGATCGCCATAATTATGTTTATACCCTACAGGGTACATAAACTGTAGTTTACCCATGCTAAGCTTCATGCGAAGAGTCGATGCTAATTTCAGAGCCGAGGTGTCGAACACTTCAAAGGTCAGCTTGCCTAAAGGATATTATGGTACTTACATTTACATGTAGTATAGGATAATTTGGATAGTCATTCCACCTATTTGTGTTTATGGGAGTTAGGTCCTAAGTAACAAAGAAAACTAAATTATAACATGTAAACTTTCAACCAAATTAAAAAGTATTCTGTGTTTTAAATGGCCCTAGGTTATGTATATCATTGTAATTTAATTGCCATGCACTGTAATGTACGGCAAAGGCTTGCTGTACGGCAACATTTGATGGTAGAAGTACTACATGCCAAGAGTCTTGGCCACATCGATCGGCTTTCTCCCCGATATAGTTATGTATCGTAATCTACGGTAATATTATTAACTATTCTATTGTTAATGAATGTCTATGTTCAATTACAATATTGTAAGTACAACGAGTTGTCTCTTGACAGCTGGTGCTGTCATCAACGACTGACGACGTCGGGATAAAAGCCACGACTATGATTGCTAGATCAACCGAGGCGGAGGCGAGGAAGTCCTAGCCAAGTTTCGATATACATATGTATATATGTATACATGTTGTCTGTACCATTTAAGCCGCTAAGCGAATGTGTTCCTCTCTTGCCGATGCGAATAAAATTGTATCTATATGCTTATGCGATGTAATGTATATCAGGGACAAGTTATACAGGATTGGACATTTCATTTCAGATGATAAACTTTTTAACTATATGGATTTACGTACTATTTAGGCGTGACATGTTGAGATTCACACCGGGCAGCGTCGTTCTGCTGTGCATTATTATTGGGGGACCCGGCAGTCAGGCCCAGTAACTTGAGTGCTGTTTGTAAAGTATTTATTACATAGATATGTTCTGATATTACTTATTTTAGGGAAAGGGTCCCGGAATAACGTGGTCATATAGAAATAATAATATGTAATATATCACACACTCACATTTTAGTATAGGGTAACCTGTTCATCAATGGAACACCAAAATTTCAAAGCATCCTATCGCCGTCGGTTTTAACGTTACGAGTCCGATATTTTGCACCAAGATAGGCCATCTCATTAGTTATCATGTGGCCTTAAAATCACTGGCTTTACTTTATAGCTACTGTATATAAATAATTTATTTAAAAAATGAGATTTGTTTCACTGTGACCTTACGTAAACGTGTATTCAATGAAACACCCGAATTTTTACAATGAAACAGAGATAAATCACTAGTGAAAATGTGTTGCTAGTAGTGATATTAGGATACATTTAATCCATCTCCATAAAGTAACTATGCTTAGGTTATTTAATTATACTTTGTTTTTTACATTGCTATGTCATTGTTGCACCCTACTGTTTCATTGTTTGATGTTTCACTGTGAACAATCAAGGGTTTTTTTAATCTAAGAAAAATTGCATAAAAATGAGTAAAAATAAAATAATACCATTTCAATAAACACTTTGGGATTTATAGAACGCAACGAGATATAAAACAATACAAAAACATTTCATACAATTTGTCAAAAAATCACCAAAGTTTATTATTATTTTTTACTTTTGTGTTGAAAAATCTAAAAAGTGCTTGCTGTGACTTGTTCTTCCACAAGGTTCGCTCACAAACTAGGCATATATGAAGGGTTCCTTAGTTAGTCTTAAAGTGCTATACAGGACTATCTAGTAACATTGCGTTTTAGAAATTTTGAGATGTTTTACTGTGCACCAAAGTTCCATTGTTGGACATCTGACCATAGATTTGAAGATAGCATTTACCTATTATATAAGTATTATAAATGCTAAGGCGCTACTGTGATAGTTTTCATTTTAAACTCACTACATACTACTACTACTATGAATCCACCGTTTAGCTTAGCCTCATCTCTCTCTGGCAGGGGGAGTGAGGCTGATATTAAACTTAGTGCAAATTTTGATTCCAACAAAAAAAAATCTAGCTACGAATGTTTCTCAAAAGAACGTAGGTATTCTACATAACCATATAATTTTAATTAGTGTAAAACATATGTTTTTATGAACGGAGGCCAATTGCGGCTTCTACGAAAATATAATAATGGCATCGACTTCCGGTGATTTGAGGCTACGCAATACCTACTCTCAAGCTCTACAAAGCGCTACGCGAACGCTGCGCTTCAGGCACATGAGGCACACACACAGGGCTCCAACTCAAACACACTGTTTGACGACCCATACTCACATTAATTTATGGCAAAGATTCTAAAACACAAAGCAAACGGTACCTTTAAATAAAGTCAATTGGTTATGCAAATATTGTGCTGGCCCAGGCGCAGAGCACGGGATAATATGGGCTCGGGCGTTTTTTTACTTGGCACAAACAAGGAACTCCAGCGGAAGATTATAAAAAATTGGGTTGTTTGCTTGATCAAGAGAAAGGCTGTTTACTCTGACGTGTGTTTGCAAAAAAGTTGTAAGTGCCTGGTGTATTTTAAATAACTATGTATGTTACCGTTTTCGGCACAAAAGGGTGCTAGCTAGTATCCATTTCGAACTCCACGATGCGTTGGTGAAATCTATGATTTACAATTAAACGATGTGATCATTATAGTATAATGATATATGTATGGTTGACCGCATGACGTCAGGTCTGGATGGGTGTGCACCGGTCGGGTGGCAACGCGCGGTGTCGGGTAGCGTGCGTGGTAAGCTGTGCACGTGAGAACCAGACGATATTGAATGAAAGCTGCTACAATAACAATATATATACAGGCACATTCATATCCTGAGACACGGCTGGTGAATGACCTGCTCAATAACAAGGTTCGAATCACGGAGGATATTGACACATTTTAACTAGGTAATGACCTAACGTTTATGCCATTTAGTATAGACCAATACGTCTGTTTCTTATCACAAACACCTAATTCAAATAAAACATTCCATTTTGACCTACACACAATCAGCGCGCGACTTATACCAGTTTGGTTTGCTAACTTAATGCGCCTTCCTCATTTGTCGATGCGGAGGCAGTAAGATATGAGAAAACTGTCAGCTGTCATTGTCAACGAATGCAGTACTGCCCCCTCAGACTGCCCCATTTCTGCACAGTGCACATGGTGTTACTACTGCGCAAACGTAATACTGACAGTATTTCGTCAAGTAAGAAAATCTCACATCAGTAAGCTCACGTCAAATAGCAAAATACCTATGACATATCGATCCCGTCCCGCTTAATCAGGAACTCGCCTTAGTATTATTTATTAAATTGAGTACCGTAGTTTGTTTTGTCTTGACGCTAGTGACACGCCGCTATTTAAAAGAAAAAAAATTGGCTCATACCAAAGC
This sequence comes from Notocelia uddmanniana, assembly GCA_905163555.1. Taxonomy (NCBI): domain Eukaryota; kingdom Metazoa; phylum Arthropoda; class Insecta; order Lepidoptera; family Tortricidae; genus Notocelia; species Notocelia uddmanniana. The sequence continues at coordinate 39,196,688 of LR991052.1, read as the reverse complement.
AGTAAATGGATTTTGTTATTTATGTTATGTATTTATTTTAACAACCGGTGTTTCACCGTCCTCCGCAACAAAAGCAAACATTGAATTTGCATTTAATTAAGTCATGAGTATAATATTTGCGGCACAATATTTAAGTAGATTTTCCTTTAAAGCACATCAGCATTGAGATATAATACTCATATTGTTTACAGCAAGTAATTAATATAAGGAAAATGTTCACTAAGTCGTTGTATAACCTTATTGCTACACCAATGGACTGAATATTTCTAGAAGTACAAGCGCCAACTTGTTCTTACTGCTCCTTAATATGTTCTGCATTAATAATAGAATATTTATTTCAAGAACGATATGTAGATCTAGATGAATTAGGGCAAAAATTACCTCTACGTATGTTTTTTGTAGCCAAGGTTATTAATAATATTAAACGTCGAGCGTGTCCCTCACATATCTCATTGGCGCTTTGGCGCTTTATTCGAGGGGCTCGATAACACGAAAGTCAAACAAGTTAGGGTCTCGTTTAGAAATCTCACTCTCTCATGTACAGAGTGATATGAAACAATCTAGCCTCAGTGTATTTATATGAAAGTAACGATAGCATTGACGCGATACAAACAAGATAATTTTCGTAAATTACTTGTAACGCGTGGTCTTGTTTCTCACTTTCGAACAATTTTATGTAAACTGCTACCACTATTAGTTAAATAGTAACAAACTTATGCCTGAGGCTTTGTACGCGTAGAGTTCAGTTTCTGGGGGAAAAACAGTAAACATGGAGGCAGACATCGTCACATTTTACACAATCACAATGAATTATACAAATATAACACGAAGCACTGCGTCCATTGGTGAAAGACCGTATGAAAATCCGCGGGTAAAGATAAAGGTAACCTACCAAGTCGTGAAGCTGGGTTTCAGGCCAGGAGCCGCCTGTAGAGTGTAGAGCCCGCCGCGCCGGCGCTCGCCAGGTCGCCGCCCCGTGCCTCTTCTCCCGCCCCTTGACAACATAACCACACTTTTTGTTCTCATCTGCCTTTATCGCGCCATTTTACACGTTTTAAGAGCCCTTGGATCGTTTCAAAATTTGTACACTTATTTTTTGTCCCCGTCGAATGACGGGTCGAGTGTCTCGAAATGATTTATTTGTATAGGCACTTAACGTCCCGGTGTGAATCCTTGGTGATGATATGCAAATAACGCCGAATTTAAAATAAGATTAGATCGCTCACCTACGCTTGAATGCTTATTGCAAACATATAGGCCGTTTAACGAAATCGACCGTCGCGGCTGTTTACTTATCTCCTAATGTTACTTAGATAGTTTTGTTATTTGGTCTAAATAGTGGGTAGTCTTCCGCGAACATACAAGGGGAAAGCCGGTCTTAAAGTGCGGGGTGTGGGCGAAGTAAGTATCGACCGGGCCGAGTGCGCGGGCGCCGGGCAGTGAGCGCTCTCCTGCGGGCTTCGGACAACCACCAGAACAGTAATGTCTGCGGGCGATACTGTTCTGCACCAAGTACTACTACACTCATACGTAAACTCGTGTAATTCCTTTTCCGTACCCTGATGCGGGCTAGCGTCACGTCTACATGTTTGCCTTAACTTTATTATTTTTTCATGTTTACTACTAATTAAACACGTGTCGTTTTTATCCATTCAAAATACTTTCACAAATCACTACGCAAACCTAGTAGGTAATTACCTACCTACATTAATTTAGGTTAGGTTCAAAGACCACGTTTCAACTATACTCGACATGAGCCGGTGTGTTAGTTACTGTAAATATCCGTGTTTCCATATATTCGTTTCCTCATAAGGCAAACGTCGCCGGCCGTTACGGTTTATCATCGTTGAGTAAGCTATTAGGGCCGTATCGAAGCCTACTGGTGTTTGTCTGGTGGGACTAACGTGTTGTCTGTGAAAACGGACCTATTGCTACCTAGCATGCGTATCGATATTTAGATTGTACCAACAAGCAGTCATTTCGTCTAGTGGGAATCATTTCGGAGATGTCAATACATACGTTACTCCAATTTGTATTCGTTATCAGCATCGGTACGGTACAAGGCCCCCTTGTGTTGGTGCAACGGTAGCGCCGTCACCATACGGTAATGTATGCAAACGGGTCGAGGGCGCGGGCGGTGCGCGGGGAGGGCGCAGGAGCGATAAGAGCAGGCGCAACACAGGGCACTTCCGAGACGTTCCGAGCCATTAGCCTCACCGACTGCGTTCCACTTACTAACTACCGCCACTTCATACTAGGTTAGCTGCAGTCAATGCCAGTTGGATCTAGGTAACAAAGTAATCAAGGACCTCGACGGGGTGGTTGAAGTTACAATTTCATGTAAAAAAAACATTTTACACGACACTGTCCCTTGCTTCGACAGCTAAATAACACATTAATCCAAAGGGCGAAGGCAATTTCCTCTATTGTATTGGCTGTTACGCTCGCCCTCTTACTTATCTGTACTTGAATGAGCTAGAGACGCCAATTTATTTATAGGTACCGGTATCAATGTAATCTCGTTACATCAGTAGCGTGTTCCGATTGGAGCCTCAGTGCTGAGTAGAGACCGGAATTCTCGGAACAGCATACCTCTCACCGATAGACACCTCAGCTGGGTCACCTATAGCAAGTACCTACAGCTAGTAGGTTTCGCTCCCGCATTACCGCATACTGAGCTCGTGAATGTTTTCGTGTGCAGGGGTGGTGGCGGTGGCGGCGTGTACTCTCGTTGTACCTACCCCGGCGGCGCGCCATACTTCGGCAACGGCGCAGAGCTCACCTCGCAACCACAAATTTGGAACTCCAGTGCAGGTATGACCCTATTAACAATATTGTTATTAAAACTATGTAGGCATGTACGTAGTTTAACACTCTGTAAGCCTCTTGCGAATACCCATAAGCTATGCCAAGTGGAACAAGCGTTCCACTTCAATATTAATGATATGTTGCTATGCGAATGTTTCAATGTAACAACAAATATGACAGGGTTGATGATTAGCGTTTGTACACTTATTATATAGGTAATTATACCTACCTAAACTACTACCAAAGACATGATAAGGGTTATATGTTCATGTACGAAAAGGTAAAATAGTAGGCTAAAATTTTATGAATTATTTTCTGGAAGAGAATAGTATAAATTTAGTTCGGTTTATAAACTTAAAAAATTGTACCACCACACTGGTGCATGGCTTACATGATCTGAAAGGTTATCGCAGGTTAATTAACAGCTCCTACTATGTATGTAATGGTTGTGTGTTGTGGGTATCGTGATTGTCGGCTGAGCGTACAGCGTGTTTGTAGGTGCGTCGCCGAGCTACGGCGGGTCGAGCGGCAGCGCGCCAGGCGCCGTGCTGGATGAGTACGCGGAGAGCGGCGGCACGGCCGCGGCCGGCGCTGGGGGCTCGCCCGGCGCCGGCGGAACCCTCCCGTCCTTCAGCACCCGCTTCGGAACGCCCTTCGCTTGTGCCACTTCACGCCCTTCCACCGTCTATGGGACCACTGGTCTGCCCACCAACGCCTACGCCGTCCACCAGGTACAAAAGTTACTACATACTACGAGCATCTTCCTGATGCATATGTAGGAATATTATTCCAGTCATTTTGCTATCCCTAGTAAAAAATATGGAAATAATTTATAACATTTAGCAGATTTTATCCGTATTACTAATACCTATGTATATAATATACATATTAATTTTAGTAATAGGTTTCTTAGAGTTAAAAATTAGTATCATTATAAACTCAAAGGAACATTCTTGAATGACCTTAGAATAAAACGTTATAAAATGAAATAAACCAAAAAACAAGGTATTACAATTAAAATAATAAAATAAATTATAAATATTAAGGGACAAATGATTTAATTTCACAAACACTTACACAAAACGTAACATACCGTAATTGGATTATTTTTAAGAGCCATGTGTTGAATGCAACCTTTGCGATATTTCAGGAAGTATGGCTAGAAGGCAGCCGACGCCAGTACTCCGCGGCCGCCAATCTATCAGCAAGTAAGGATTTTTATGTATCTAAATATGCTCTCTTCTGAGCTCTTATTTCGTTAATGTATTAATATAAGGTCCAGTTAGCTATACACGAAATTAGTTTCAATTAAAAGAAATAACAACGTGAGGTGGAAAAACGTAGTTTAGCAGCATATTTATACCGTTGGTTTTCTTTAAAAATGTGATATTCTCAATCATAATTCAATATGTCGAAGATTTGTCTGAAATATATATCAAGAACCTCAAACGAATTCACTACTTGATGTCGTTTATGAGTACCAACATGTGAATAACAAATATGTACTCATGTATAATAATAACGAAGGCAGTGTATGATTCATAAATAGGTAACTAACTAAGAATACCTCACGCTCTTTTTAGGCACCTAAGTATTTTCAGGTGTTATGAAGTAGTAATGTTAGTAAGTATGTACGTAAAGTTTTCTAGACTACGAGCATTTACTGTCAAGGTGCACTGCACAGATACAACTCTCACCTTGGTTAAGTTACGAGGACGTTGTATATTATTTATAATTTTCAGTTTATATTATTATCGGTTAATACCAAATAGGTACCTACAACAAGTCAAACACGAGAACGAACTTTTTTTGGGCCTCTGGTAAACGTTAGCTTTAACAAAATATAGTTGTAGTTTTTACAATAATCTGTTATTGTTCATAAAGACAAATAAACGAGGTTCAGTTATTTTTGTTATAAAATTTGTCATTGGACAGATAAAACTGGCATGTGCTCGTAGATGGTGGTATGGCAGGAAGTCCATGCCGCGCGCGGTGGCTGCCGGCTATACTCCCAGTCCCAGTATGTATGAGTAGTGCGCTCTCCCTTCTTTGAGCCACTGTGTTTTTTTTTGCCGCGGGTCGTTCCGATAACCCCGTTCGACTGTCAAAACTATAAAACATTCTTCTCTAAAATAACAGCGAGGATGGATTGTCATTGCGATAAACAAGAATTTTGATAACAGCAGTGTTTTTCAATGTGAACGCATTAATTAGTGTGTTGAGTTTTTATTATACCCATAACACGTTTTTGTCAAACTTAGTATCCAGTTAGTTAAAAAAAACAATGGTAATAGACGATGTTTATTGATGGAAAGTTGGCACACCACCGGTTGGTTAGCCATTCAAATGTTACCTAATATTAAGTAAGTATCATCATCATCATCATATATTTAAGAGTGTAGCTCTTGTCGGTGGAGTAATCGCCATTCTGTTCGGTTCTCTGCCAATGATTTGAGCTCCTGATACGACATTACGTTGACCTTCTCTTTGGCTTGATCCATAAACGCACGTCTCGGTCTTCCCCTCCCTCTGCTCCCCTCTCAAGTAATTATCATTACAGTCAAAAATGCTACCCGTGTTCACAGGTTAGTAATAGTAGGCCTTATTATACAGCACCTTCGACAAGATAATACACACATAAAACAACAACAAAAAAACAAAAACAAATCATTATACAGAACAAATAAAGCATGGTAAATTTATATATGAATAAAGTAAAATTTAATCACAATAAAATTATAAAGAACTAACAAATCAATAATTAATTATTTTGCTACCACAGTTATTAGAGCAATTCAGTCCAATGAATTTTAATCACTAAGGTAATCCCTGGTGCTGTAGTAAGCTTTACAAATTAGGTTATTATAAACGTGTTTTTTTTTTTTTATTAACTGGACGTTACGTCATAGTGCTTGAGAGTTTTAAAAAAACGTATAAAATTTCCCTTAAAGGAGGTTATAATTTTTTGTGACCGCGTAGGTGGCATTGCAAGTTTGTATATATTTCTTGTATTAATACTCGTACTATGCACGGCTGTTTATATACGTAGCACGAAACGTGTATGATAGCGGCCATATTGTGTCAAAAAGATTTTGACGACATACCGAGCTCTCATTGGCTACTGCCTTATCTGCCAATGGACGTCAAACGTCAAAATAAAGTGACAAATAAAAATTAAATGGCGTCTCCTAGGAATTTCGTCTAGTCGTCTCTGAACATTTTTTTTCATTTTTGCAAATGTTGTTATTTAATTTGTAGTATTGATAGATTACTATGCAATAAACAAACGGAACAGTGTGTAGCTAATCGAAAATTCATCTGGAAACGCGTAATAACCATTGTTTGGACAACAAATGGAAGATAGTGAAGTGCGTCGTATGTGGCATGCCATGCAAGTTCTCATTTTGCAAAACGTACGAGTGTTGTGGTTGTAAAACGTAGAACTCTGTGAAAGGACGAAGATGTATCGTTTTCCCGGATATGAAATGAGATACATTAAAAAATAAATCTGTTGATAAGTAAATTGTTTGTTTAATTTCATATAGTACGGCACAACATAGTTCAGTTTCATTTTACATCGGACGTTGGTGTTCAATTGGAAATGCCGTGAGCTTCTACACAAAGTTAAATTTAAATGAGCTATATATATTTATCGTTGGATGTTCACAGTAAGTTTCATTGCCACAGTGATATTAAATAATTAAAAAAAAACGTCAAAAATCTACACAGACATCAGAGAAAAGCAGACTCGCAGTATTAAGCCAGATGATTTTCCATATAGTTGTCTCTTTAATCCTTATGGTGCACCAAAATGAGTTAGAATGCGACAATCATTTTCGGCTGTTAACAAGTTGTCTCGATTTGCGAGCACACCAGGATGTTAAATCCCATATAAACTTAACACACCATAACGTCAGTTCAGTACAATTTTCAGTTATGAAGACGGAGACACTGACAGGTGAAGACGTGTCAGATGTCACTTGTCTGTCTCTCTCAAACTTTCTAATTTGTACATTAGTGAGAATAGATCAGACGTACAAAAATCGTTCAACTCAAATGAGCGGATCTGCTTTACTCTGATATCTGTGAAAATCTACCAGCGGGTACAGATTAAATATGGTTGCTTACGGTCTATATTTTTGGTTCGTGAGTTGGCGGTCTAAACCCTTACTATTCTGTGATACTATGAATATCACAAAATTTCTCAAAACTATTGGTAATAACAGATGTCAAGAGACACTTATAAAAGTCATCGTCATGATATTCGAATTTTTAAAAACAGGACTATTTTCTTGAAGAACCTAGGTTTACGATTGCTCCCGTGCTTTGGAAGTTAAGCCATTGGTCAATCCCGGCTGTTTTCTATGATTAGGTAGCGGACCCCAGGCATCTTTCAGGATGCAACTGTACTGATAATAACGCTAGGATGATGATGATGACCTAGGTTTACGATTCCAATAGCTGTCACCTCATATACGCTTTGATGTAAGTACATAGGTATATGGAAAAACTATCACCTCCAACCGTATTCTTACCTAGGTATATATTCTGAAGTTGGAATAATTACAAGGTGCAAAGTTCCCACTTGTTATAAATGTGTCTTTGGAGAAGCGTTTAATACCTATAAATAGCTTTCTCGTACTACCATTAAATGTTACTTTTTGCGATCGTTACCCGCACTTGATTTTTTTATTCAGATAAAAGTTTTGACGAGCGGCACTTAAACCTTCTTCAAATGTTTAAAACGATCCTTCCACCGGTTTTTGTTTAGTCGTTTTTCCGACCATTAGAAAAAGTTACGATCACTGGTCGCGACTTCTTAAGACAAAGAGAAGTTTATAGTAAAAATGTTGCACATATATTTGTAAGGTCTTATTTGGTCAGGGCCAATGTATCTCATGTCCTCTCTTTCTCTACCCGACTGTGGCGAAGGCCAAAAGGTTGGGTATGTATTTGACCTGCCTATGTATTTTATGTATGTGTCTAATGTCCGTTCCCATGTCCCTTCGTACCTACTCAACAGCTGAACTGATTTCGTTAAATGATCATTAGACTCGTCTTCCTACGCGAGTGTCACTGGGTAAAAATCCTAAAAAATCAAAATAGCTATATTATGCTTTAATGTGCGGACAAATAAAGGATGATTACGAAAATGTATAGGTATGTAGGTACAATACAGTTAAAAACCGATAATGTTTCACTTGTTATATCTAAAATTTACTGTTTTTTAGAGTTCCGTAGTAAATGAGGAATTTAACCCTTATAATTTCGCCATGTCCGTCCGTCCGCCTTTATTAGTAACCGTCACTATTACACAGCTGCTTGCATAAGTATACAAATAAATAACGTCAACAAAACGCTAGCATAAAATCTTGAAAATATTTATTAGGGTACCTCACCTAACCTACACGTATGTAAAGTAGGTACATGGATTTTTTTCGTAAACCCATCGTTTGCGTGCTTTTGGATAGCTAGTTTAAAAGTAATGAGGGGTTTCTCTAAATATTTTTGATTCAGGAATCCATTTGCATGATATTAAAATTTAAAGTACTATAAGTTTTGTTAGATTCAAGTGGCCATCGCGCACTTGGACGCTTTTTTATATAATATTATTTAACTTTTTTAGTAAGGTTAAGTTGTTTTTATTATGACCGTTTGAGCAAGTATCGGACATGTAGTACTTACTGTCGTTGTTAGATAAGTTTTTGCTTTGTCATGTAAAATCGTAACTCTCTTAAAAAATACTGTAGGTTGACAAATACCCAAAACAATTTTTGCTGAGCGTTGTTTCATTGCGTTCAGCGGAGTCAAGGGATACGGTCAGAAAAATAAATGAAAACAAAGCAACGTGTACGTTGCATCAGACAAGTGACGAACGAGCCGCGTGTTTGCATAGGTCCCGACAAAAAACGATGTCTCCTTTTAAAATAAAGTCGTTCCCTTTTAAGCGCATTAAAATCGCATTCCGTAAATGGTATCGGATAAGGCACGTGCCGCGCGCAAACAAGTGCCGCGTCCGGCCCGGGCGGCCGGCGCTGCAAACAGAGCAGCCGCGACAGAACAAACTGGCACACGATACACTTCGTCTTCACATATTTGCTTACTAAGTAATACCGAAATGTCTCTAAAGTGTTGCACTTCTTATCTATAATGGGACGCGAGACTGTCCGGATTACTCATAATATTCCTTCTTAGGGATTTACGAAAGGAAAGCTCCCCTAATGATGTTTACTGCATAGTTGGACCATGACGCGACCCGCACGCGCCTCTGACGACGGCTGACGATGCACTTCGCTTCGCTCTGTAGGCACTTACCGACACCACACCACTGCACTTAACATGGCTACACAAGTCACATTAACGACACGCGCCAAGACAAACCAAAGCTGAATTCAGCGGGTCTTGTTAATCACAAATCTTGCATACCAAATTATCCCAGATAACTATAAAAAATAAGTCTCTTAATTAGAAATTACCTATGTACCTATTTATAATGTTCCATGAAGAGTGGACAAAACAACGGTGATCAGCGTGGCACAAGCTGCGCGTCGACACACATGGCCGCGGTTCCCGTTACAGCACTCAATAACATAATACTCCTAATGACAACCACATTCGCCCAACGCTCAACTGCCAACGCTATTATGAGTAATTAGAAACGCCAGAACCCATTCCAGTTAAAATCTCTGCGACCAGAGCTGTTCTGCGTTCGTGTAATTGAATCCCGCCATTTCGTTTCTGTTGTATTTTGGCTGGGTGTATGAGCATTAATAATAATACTAGTCTTACTGCCTAATGTATTGTATAAAGCTATGATATTATTGTTCCTTGGGACCATCACAAAGTCATTAAAGGAATTAGTGAAGAAATGTTTATCTACTCTTGTGGTACCCATCCACTGGGACTTACGTTTCACCGCCTCATGTTGTAAGTGCATGTTACGCCTTTCGGCAAAGAAGAATAATTATTGTCTGGGAAGTAATTGAAATAATAATAATGAAGAGTCACGCGCGCGTAAGTACGTTGAGGCAGGCGCGGCCTTGCCGCGACGTGCTCCGGCCGCCGCGAAGTCGGGTGCTCTTCACGTGCCGCACTGCGACTCAGCGATTTGTAGCGATCAATGAATCGATTCAAACAAAGTCATTATCAAGGACGCAGATGATCCACGGCTATTGACGTTGAGTCTTTTCTATTCTAGTTACGTAGTACATTGAAATACCTACAATGCAACACTCATATCGATCAATTTATGCTAAATGTGTAAAAACAACCAAAAGATGGAATGCATCACCAATGCCATTGTTGCCCAATTGTGTACACGTACTTACAGTCAACCAATTTTACTTATGGGCCACTTCGTACCTTGTCACAGTGACATGAATATGAGATCCCTAGCAGCTTTCATGTCGAATTTCACTGTGACAAAGTACATCGTGGCCAGAAATAAAATTGGTTGCCCGTACTTTAGGCTTGTATTAGGTATATTTATAAATTAATAAAGATCCATTTAACCGAATGACGTTTTGTGAGAATGGACATGAACGAGAATGAGTAATGTTTTCCAACTAGACGTACCTACCTGTAGGTAGCGTAGGTAATCGCCGTTTACTCGCGGTATTACGACAACTGCCGATTTGGAATACTGATGTATATTTTACTGCTATAGATTTATGCAAAGTATTTCAAAATGGACGCTCGGCTGACGTGGATAAGTTAGATAACTGAGTGTGGGAGGGATTGGTGTGTGGTGAGCTAACGTACGGTGTGTTGGCGCAGTCGAGATGGCGGAGATTTTCACGGAGGGGCGCGAGTGCGTGAACTGCGGCGCCATCGACACGCCGCTGTGGCGGCGCGACGGCACCGGCCACTACTTGTGCAACGCGTGCGGCCTCTACAACAAGATGAACGGCATGAACCGGCCGCCCAAGCAGCCTCGCCGGCTGGTACGTCAGCGGCACGCGGCGCACGCCATGCCCGCGCCCGCCAACGACGTACGCAGACATTCCTCCGCTCGACACAGCTAACACTCGCCCCGCGCCACCTTTTCACTCCGCCACCGCTATCGCCCCACGCCCGTCAGAAATCCGCGCCCCGTCGAGCGTCCACTTCCCCGACTCGAAGTGACAGTTGTATTACTTGCAGTGGCCGCGGAGGGGACCCCGCCGGGCGCGGATTTCTACAAAGGCTTCCTGTATAACGGCGTCGCGTCGCCGCACGCGCACTCTATGCCCGTGCCCGCTCCGCTGTGTGCGTCGTCGCACGCCGGCCCTCCCCCCTCTGACTACAAAACGAAGAAAGGGGTACGTCCTCCCCTAATCTCAATCCGTCCAATCTCCTTGCTTCCGATCCCGCATTTTGGCTTGCCTTAACACACATTGCTGTTTCTATATTAATCCGGCTATAATCACGCATGAACAAATAAATCTGAAAAATTACTTCGTCTCTTAACCTACAATTCTAAATATTATATACCTTAGCTTAATGACTATTGGACATTTTGTTGCCGAAATAATGAACTTCAATAGATACTGTCTATAATGGTGCTCCCACACTGGCTGTTATGAATGTTATAGAACATAGTGTAACAAGGATAACGCTATTTAACACTATGATGTTGAAGAAAGATATTAGATGGCTGTTACATAACATTTATAACAGCCGGTGTTCCCAAAACAAAATTATGCCAGACAGCCGATAGTTATTAAGTCGGTAGTTGTAGTAGTGGCGGTAACAATATCACTGTTTATGTGCGCAGATGGGTACGAAGAGGCCAGGCATGTCCTGTAGCAACTGCCACACAACGATGACGTCGCTGTGGCGCCGCAACACACATGGCGAGACTGTGTGCAACGCCTGTGGCCTCTACTACAAGCTGCACAACATCAACCGCCCTATGGCCATGAAGAAGGACTCTATACAGGTAACCCACTTATTTAAAAATACTCGTATGTCTCCGAATTGGCATTAAAGCCACCAGATTGATTGTGCCTCGCAAGAAGAAGCTTCATCAACAACTCCATGTAATAAATTCTTGTATATAAAGACACGATACTAACTAAGCGCTTAAGCCAGGGGTGGACTCAGGGACCCCAACAGGTATTACTAAGCCGCGATTAGAATACGATTAGAGGTGACCGTTTTCCATATTCTTACGTCAAAGTGTATATGAAACAGCAATTCCAATTGTAAACTAATCCTGGCCTTGTAATACTCTAATCCACGAACTGGCAGGACATTGTTAGGAAGACCCGGTGGGAGTAACAAAGCCCACAAGCACTTCCAGTGTGTATAATTTCAACAAAAAGAGTGTTCACCGTAATCCATGGACTTATTTAATTTTTTCTCAAAAATGGCCGTAAAAGTGGACGTTACTCGCTACATACTGAAAGGCGAAGTGTACAGTTAATGGACAGTCATAAATTAAAAAACATAAAATATTACGGGCTCGCTGCAGGTCGTATACAGCCAATTCAAATCGTATTTTTCTGTTGGAAACGCAATATTTTTGTACTTGTCTGAAATAATTTGCAGTTTTCGGCGAAAAAATACACTTCCAATTCTGTTAAAAAAATTAACGACGGGAGAGTGGGGAGAGCATAAACATTTTGAAGTTTAAAGGTTATGTTTATTCCCCCTTTTTTGAGAAAAGAATTAAAGCACTATATTAGCCTTGGCTGGAATGTGTATTGCAGTAGGCTTCGTATTAATTAAGCTGACTCCCAAGGTCGTCCGTGTAAAACTAATAAGTACGCAGCCTACAATTGCCTCCTTCCTTTCCTCGACAATAATGTACTATTATCAGCCTCTTACTTATCATGTAATGTAGTTAATTAATTAGGCAGAAATATTAAGTAGACACCAGATACATTTATTTTTAATAACGTGTTTTTATATCGTATTCCAGACAAGAAAGCGGAAGCCGAAAAACAGCCTGAAAGCGGAGCGGAATCTGAAGAGCTTAACCCAACACTCGCACTCCACGGCAGTCAAAATGGAAGCTCTCTGTAAGTACCTTTTAATTTTTCTATTATAAAACGGGCTCACTAATAGGTACTTAATACAAAAGTGGTTTAAAACAGAACAACTCATTTACTAGATAGTCTAACTAAATTACCTACATTGAGGTAAAAGGCTAAAAAAGTAGCGGGTTGTATCGAAGATGCCACCGTAAATTATATTTAAGTTATTTTAAGTTAAGTGGATTCTTCTCGTTATTTAGATTAACATCTATGTATGTAAAAAAAATATTTGCCATCTATTTCTGCAAACAACCACTCATACCATTTAGCGCCATCTAGCGTTAGTAACGATACTATCAATGGAAACGAAACAAAGAAGTATCCACTTCAAAACACTATCGATGATGTCACTTACGAAACAAAATAACCGAAATCCGTTTAAGTTTTACCATTTGGGAACTTCAATGCCAGGGTAGTTACAAGAGAGCAAAATGCAATTTTTCATCTAGGGTTACGCATTGAACCCAGAACGAAACGAAGGATTCCAGAATACTTATACATAGGATTTATTTCTGATTCTTAAGCGTAGTGAGGGATTCAAAGCGCTACGCCGGAGTTAAAAATAATCTGTAAGAGCCGGGCCACACTGCTGCGTTGCGTTGCGTTCATGAATAGAATCAGAATTACTGAGCGTGATACTATTTATAAACGCAACGCAACCTAACGCAGCAGTGTCGCCCGGCTATAATACACTCTTCTTTTCACTTCTCCTAAGAGAAAAAATATTCAAATAATAAGTAAGCAAAAAACCACATATTGCCATATTATAAAAATATACAATAGTACCTAGTATAGAGAAAGTGAGTCTCTTTCGCCTCGCGTTTTCGGCCACATATGGTACTATCTACTCATACGTAGTATCTCCTATATCTTTATGATTCATTCATTCACTTTCAAGGCGGTGGTTGTGGTAAATAGATAGTTGTATGTTAGAATTAGAACGCTTATGATTTATGAAATATTTGAAGTTTGTTCTTGTATGTGTAGTTTTACTAACTGAGGAACTTGTCGGCAAGGCAGAAGCAAATTTATTTTTAAATAATATTACAGGGAGCAAGAACGAGTTTCGCTCCCTCTAAACAGGCTAGATAACTTTTTCGAATAGGAGAAGTGAAAACACCTTTATACTTATTAGGTTATCTCTGTTTTCGTCGTGAAAAAGGACTAACCATAGCCATTACAGCCAATCCCTATTCCGACGAGACAAATTAATTTTAAGTCCTTAAAATTGAAACAGTTAGTAGTATAACTAATATTTCTTATATGTACTACAATCATGGCATTTACCCCCATGCAACTGGGGGAGGCCTATGTCCAGTAGTGGACGTCCTTCAGCTGACATGGTGGTGGTATAATAGTCGGATTCTTCGGCATATTTTGTCATGTACATTTTTTTTATATGCCGTATCGTATGAGAAAATATGCCAAACCCAGATATGATAGCTTGACAAGTGTGTTACATTGACATTTTGAAATACGAATCCCTTTCCTCTTGGCCCATAGTTAGTAAATGATGTAGGAAAAACACTAATGATGAATGCGGTGTCTGTGCAGTGGATGCGGGGGCAAGCGTGGCGACGACCGTCGGCGAGAGCAGTCGGGGGCTCGGGCTGGGCTACTACGTGCAGCAGCAGCTGAAGCGCGAGGAGCCGCCGCCGGCGCATGGCGGCGCGCTGGCGCACGCGCACGCACACTCGCACGCGCACTCCCCCGCGCTGCTGCACCACGTGCACGCGCAGCAGCTCTACGACGACGACTTCCGGCGCGCGCCTGACCCCGCCGACCGCCTCGACCGCCCCACCGTCGTTTCCATCGGCAGCTGAGCCCCGGGCGCCCCTACGCCTCCATTACGACGCGGCGCACGCACCGCACCATTCCAGAACACCACAATTTAAGCTACGGGACCTTTCATTGATGTTCGCGTGATTGCTCACATTCAGAATGAGTTTCGGTGACTTGTACAGATAAACTTTGCCAAAATATTGCCCGACGCCATGCCGAGCTCAAATTAGAGAATACGATGTCATAAATATTATGTGCTGTTGTTATACGTATAAGTAGCGATTCTTTACTGCGGCGGAACAAACTGAAGTTAGCTAGGAAAAGCACCCGACTCCCTGAGTAAAAGTAATATATTTTAAAACCTTCAGAATAATAATATAGAATCTCAGTTAGATAAGCTATTACTTTATTTAGTAAAATAATTTTTAGTTTAGTGAAGTGAGCGAGTTCGACCAAAGAGTCGTAGCTAGTGGACCAAATATTCAATATGTACAGCCGGATAATTTAATTTTGTAAATACTTACATTTCCGTATTCCAAAAATGTTTAGCAAAATAAGTACACACATCTTAAGCTAATAATATATGTACCTTTATAGTTTAACCTAAGCCTAAGTGAAAATGATCTGCCAGATTGAAGGTTACAAATGGATATAACACCGTGCGATGTAATCATTAGTAGTTTAGATTGCTAAGTTGATATCTTTATAATTAGGTACACTTAAGTATATAAATTCATACAACATGTTAAATGTCCAATGGGTATGCGAGGCGAATTTAAGTTATAACACTTTAATTCTCGCACTTTATACACATTCTTAAAATATTCGTATACGCGAAACTACACACGGGTTTGACACAAGTTGCACCGGGTTAATTAAGATAAATAAATAAATTGTGCCTTAGACCCGTATACAAATAGTTTAAGAATGTGAATTTAAGTAAACCTAGCTACTGAGCGTCACATTTAGTTTAATTGATTGTGTTTATTTTTGTTACCAAATATTCGACTCGCACACAATACTGATCTGCCCCGAAGCATACCCTTCCCACCCGTTGGTGACCTTTTACTGGAGTGATGCCGTAAGGAGGCTACCATCATGTTACTTTCGGTATCATATTGTGAAATTTAAATGATTAGTTAGCAATATTAGCGATTATTCGCTGTAGTTTATTCCAAACTCCATGACTTTATTAAACATTCCTTAAGGTTTAACATTTAGCGTAGCTTACATTATAATATAGTGCCTAATTTGACTGATATGGGTATAACAAAGATTTTTTGGTGCAGCCACATACAAAAATCTGTAGGTACGTTTTTGGACTCGCATCATGGAATGGAGTCCTGGACGTGACCTAACAGTGAACTGTACCTATGATGTGTATGTTGAAGGCTTCGTCTCTTGTATTATTGATGATGAATTAGTGACATTTCGTAGATATCCGGCGAAAAGTCTCATGCTAGAAGTATAGATTGCCTTGCATTCCTACCTTCTGTAGGATCTAACAACTTTGTTACATACTTCTTTTACCTATGTTATACTAATAAACGGTAACCGACGTACGATTTGTGTTTTGGAAATTGCTACAAATTGACGTGAATACTTCTAACCAAATTGTTACGGTTAAAATGCTTCAACGCTTTTTCACAATTGGTGACTAAAGTAAAAGTATTTTATTCAGCATTTTCCACATCTGAGTTCACCTTGCGTCACGTCTGATAGGAACTTGATGTACACAGGTCCCATTTACACAAGACTATTATCTCAACACTGGGATGTCAATCTGCCCTCCTTATGGAGAGTGCAGTATCTCGATCGAACCAGTTTTCGAGAAAAAGCTGTTTAAAATTAATTTTCTTCTTTTCTGTTTATTTCAAAAACTATTATAGTGATAGACATATAACTTATACCAAAATAATTGTATTTCTTTAAAGAATGCAAATTTATCACTGGAAATGTTAAAACGCATTCAAGTGAAAGAAAAAAAACACAAATGCATTTATAATTAGGTATACCGTATGAGTTGATGTAACTGTCCCTAACTATAACTGCAGTAGGTAACCATTTTGCTGCACTAATGATTAGGTAAAAGTATTTACTACAGTTATCACTACAAAATGATTTAATACAATGTTAGGTTTGCCTAAGTATAAACTCAGTAACTATTTATTTAACTCACTCTAGATGCTGGAAAATAAATACTATTTACATTGTTTAGTAATAAAACACAACTTTACTGTCATATTTTAATAATCAGTACAATAAAAATTGAAACAAAAAACAACTTTTCTCAAAAATAATACTTTGCTTACAAAAGTTATCAAAACTTAAAACATTATTTAACAATAATAGTCTAATACCAATCACAGCCAAATCTTACAATGCAGGCACATTAATTCTTACAATAGCTTAAAATACATCAGTCTCTTTAGTACATGAGATCTTTTCTCTTATGTTTATGAGATCCTAATATTTAAATTAAAATATAAATCAGTAATAAAAAGTTGGCATATGAAATCAAATGTTGAGACCCTACTTGTTTCAATTTACAGGCCAGGCCAATAATCAGTACAATAAAAATTTAAACAAAAAACAACTTTTCTCAAAAAATAATACTTTGCTTACTGTAAGCAACAAAAGTTTTGTAACTAAAGTTATTATAAAACAATAGTTATATTATTAAACAATAGTCTAATTATTAGACTATTGTTTAATAATGTTTTTAAGTTAGGATCTCAAGAGAAAAGATCTCATGTACTAAAGAGACTGATGTAACTTAAGCTATTGTAAGAATTAATGTGCCTGCATTGTAAGATTTGGCTGTTTATTGTTAGATTTGGTTGTTGATTTGTTAGGTTTGGGTGTTTGCTAATATTTAAATTAAAATATAAATCAGTAATAAAGTTGGCATATGAAATATAATGTTAAGACCCTACTTGTTCCAATTTACAGGCCAACTTCTATATGACCAACTTAATTATGTTTGAACTAAAAACAAATTGACATAAACTAATTCAACTTTCTTTTAAACTAAAAACATAACCAATCGATATTTAATCAGTAATAGAAGGTTCGGTAGACCCACTACAGACGGGTAAATTTTCCCAAAAGTCTTTTCTGGTTTCCGGCATTAATGGAACTAACTTTGAAATTATTTCCAATTTGCGATTAATTAACACACCTCTGGGCTCTGTTTTGGTTGTGACAATTGGAAACTGTTCATTTTTTTGAATTTTTGCTTTCAGAAAGTTTAAAACTGCCCACGGAGTGTCAAATCTCGTTTTATACTTTAAATTGAACTTTCCTCTCTCAACTTTAACGCAAACAATATCTTTTAAATATATTCTGGGCTCTTTATTACGCACCCTGTGCTGAGATGAAACATCATTATAGTTATAGAAATCTGAAACATCCATAACTTTTACTATTGTTTTCTTTGAGTTTGACATTTGAATAGCATCAGCAAAATCTTTGAAATCATACAATTTCTTTTTCTTTTTCATGGATAACTCCACTTGGTGATGGAAGTGGTCTGCCGACATAAATGAATGGCCGGGTTCAAAATATTTAATGATGATTGAATCAGCAGCAATTAATTCACTGTTAACTATGTTTACTAAGAAGCATAGGAATGCCCAGTTTTTATTCTGTGCTGAATAATTGTCAACCCAGAGAACAATGCATTTCATATCACGTTTACTAATCAAAAAAGCTTTGTATGTAGATATTCGGAGTTCCTTCCAGAAATGCTTTCGTTTGAAATTGCAGCAAATGGCATGTATTCATTGTTTGTAGGGCGTAGTGGTACCAAACTTTCGTTAAAAGCAATAATTCTGAAGCAAAATATAGCAGCTTTAAATTGGTCCATGCGTGGAAGCATAACCACTTTTTGAAGATCTACAGAGTAATATATAAGTATACATTCTTTTTCGATCAAAGCCTTTTTCACATCATTTTGGTATTCCTGTCGACTCTGTGTGTAATGTAATGTATGTTTATTATATTTAATGCATTCTGTACACTCCGGAACACATTCATTTGATCCATCATGTTCCTTTAAAATGACGCACTGTTCGCATTCTTCATGGCCTAGATTAGCAAATGATATATTCATTTTTTTTAGTACTATACGATATGTTTCGGCAGATACTTTTAGTCAGGATATTTTTCTTTAAAACAGTTAAAGAGCAACGTTACATTCAGATCACTTGGTAAGTACATCCTTTTCGGAGCATGTTCTCTGGTAATGTGGAATTGTGGGGTCAAAAGAATTTATATGTTCCCTTATAATATTTTTATTAATAACGTTCTTGCGTTCATAGCTTCCACGCTTATCTTTTTGATCGTCAACGTCTTTATGCAATGCCAAGTTCACTCTCCTGTCATTTTTAGGATTATAACCAAGTGTCGTCAGAAATAAGGTTTTACACACTTGTATCTTTTCATTATTTGCTAAAAAACAGTAAAATATCTGCCAAAACATATCGTATAGTACTAAAAAAAATGAATATATCATTTGCTAATCTAGGCCATGAAGAATGCGAACAGTGCGTCATTTTAAAGGAACATGATGGATCAAATGAATGTGTTCCGGAGTGTACAGAATGCATTAAATATAATAAACATACATTACATTACACACAGAGTCGAGAGAAATACCAAAATGATGTGAAAAAGGCTTTGATCGAAAAAGAATGTATATATTACTCTGTAGATCTTCAAAAAGTGGTTATGCTTCCACGCATGGACCAATTTAAAGCTGCTATATTTTGCTACAGAATTATTGCATTTAACGAAAGTTTTGTACCACTAGGCCCTACAAACAATGAAAACATGCCATTTGCTGCAATTTCGAACGAAAGCATTTCTGGAAGGAACTCCGGAGATATTATATCTACATACAAAGCTTTTTTGATTAGTAAACGTGATATGAAATGCATTGTTCTCTGGGTTGACAATTGTTCAGCACAGAATAAAAACTGGGCATTCCTATGCTTCTTAGTAAACATAGTTAACAGTGAATTAATTGCTGCTGATTCAATCATCATTAAATATTTTGAACCCGGCCATTCTTTTATGTCGGCAGACCACTTCCATCACCAAGTGGAGTTATCCATGAAAAAGAAAAAGAAATTGCATGATTTCAAAGATTTTGCTGATGCTGTTCAAATGTCAAACTCAAAGAAAACAATAGTAAAAGTTATGGATGTTTCAGATTTCTATAACTATAATGATGTTTCATCTCAGCACAGGGTGCGTACTTAATAAAGAGGTACCCTCCGCCCATACCCCTCCCCCGCGCTATCATGTTGCTGCACGGAAACGAAGTTTACTTTGATCCTGTTTTCTAAATTAAAGTGCAGTAACTGTGACATACTACACCTATAATTGGTACGGATACGAATTTGAAAATGTGTCTCCTAAGCATAACCGCATTTAGAACCATTACTGCAATAATAACTAACAAGTAATTACATTTCACAACGTTTCTCCCAAATAACAAATGCAGTAACTATACTTCCTGCACTTTTGATTAGGAGGGCTCTATAACGTCAGACATAAATTCTCCCAATGTTAAGTGCAGTAACTATATAAGCTGCAGTTTTACCTAGGAATTACTAACCGTCATAAAAAAACTATTCCAAAAACCTATACAGTAACTAAAATTACTGCCCTTATGCTTGGTAAACTCTTCGCCAAAGTCTAAGTTACTGCATTTATCGTTAGTGAAAAATCGGGTTCCTGACATGTTTACATTTTGTGTCAAAGAGCGAATTGTAGATCTCGTCTTGCTGAATCTGGATATGCGTCTAACTCAATTTTGACAAAAACACGAGTTACTGCACTTTTCATAAGGAGGGCAGCAATATTATCTCGGATTTCTGAATTGTTGGGATTCTACTTTCATATGTTATTTATATTCCTATATTACTTGTGTTCAATATTGATAATAATCACTGTGTAAAAGGCCCGTACCAATTTGTAATAAATATTCCTAAACAGCAAACATTACGTATCAGGGCTGATTAACCAATTAAACGATAGAACTAATTCAAACCACTCATTTGTAACTTCACTAAGTCTCATGTAACAGTTCCTTATTGATGTAAATCGTTTATATGTTATTCGTGAAGTAAGAAAATGTATGTTAAAGGAGAATATGAATTTTTATTATACGTTGAATGAAATATCTGACTTGTACTTATGTCAAAGAGCGGCTGCTGCTGGTGTCGTCTTTGTTCATCGGAAACATTTTGTATTCCTATTATAGTCTGAAGATGATATTAATATATAATTGTCAAGTGCCAGCGTTAGCCATCCCTCTTTTACGGTATACCGTGTAAATATTATGTTAGCAATGCTTTCAATAAAATAGCTACATTTTCAATAAGTCGCGTCGCTGTTCTATTATTTATCTCACCCCTTCAGAATTCATTCATTCATTTAATATCAGGGAAAAATGCTCGGTACTTATTTTTTTCATTACTTCGCATTTTTTCTTGGTGTCAAGTAACTTAGATACATCTGCCAACGATGCTAACATGTCTGAAAAGTCGTCCTTTGATTACATTTTACATAGAGCGCTCGTGGACCAGCGGCACCCGCCTACCGCGTGCGGTATGCGAAGTTAAGCAATGTGGGCGCGTTAAGCCGTTGATCCCGGCTGCTGTCTACGACAGCAATCGTTAAGCCAAGTTAGAGGCCTTCAGGCGGCTTGAGAACTTCTAACAGTCAAGTTGCCCACTCACTTGACAAAGGGGGGTCGAAGTTGCACCACGTCCGTAGGGAGTACCCACCGTTACCCTACACGTGACCCCTGGGTGGTGCTAAAAGTGCAACAAAAACTGGCAACCGTACTTGTCTTCCCGAAGATCTCACGGTTCGTAAATAAATGCCATACGATTAACTTAAATAAAAAAATTACGTACAGTGGCCAAATAGTTGCTCAGAGTTAAAGTAATTATCAAATACCATTATCTAAGGTGTAAATGCGATCAAACAAGTATACAGCTAAACATTCCAATATTAGTCCATAGAATGATAACGTTCCAGAATAATTCCCTTATTCATAAAACGTAACAAGCCTCCGATGACTAGTAAAGTCTGTTTTGACTACTTTAGACTCTTTCTCACTCTTCCTTTAATTTTTTTAAATATTATGGCACATTTTCTACGCAAATCTAACTAGTCCCATAGTAAGCTCAATAAGGCTTGTATTATGGGTCCTAGAAAACGATATATTTAACCGATATAAATATGTACTAGAAAACATCAAATTCTCAGGAACAAATATCTCTGCTCACCACAGAAACAAATGCCTTTACCGGGATTCGAACCTGGGATCTCTAGCTTCGGAGGCAGTGACTGTACTAACTAGGCTAAACAGGCCGACAAAAAGTTTTGATGATCGTTTATGAATATGGACATAAGTAGTTATTCTTGTTGTGTCGCATCCGGCCTCAGGAAAGTATGCCTACATCATGTTCCTGTTAATTTTAAATGAACAGCAAAGAAAGTGTCTACTAAATGAATCATTTAGTACTTTGTTTAGGCCCTGAAAGGATTAGTATGATGCTCAAAGACATGCATTTGCATGGCATTCGTTTGATGACTGAATATTTATTGCATGTTGTTTGAGCCTAATTTGATTTATACTACATGCACCTAGACATTACATCATGAGTTGTTGTGTTAAAAGTATCACGATTACAGCGCGTGATTTTAACGAAGAGTACAATAAATGTACCTACGTGCTACACGTCGTGCATACGTGCTCATTTCAGGCTAGGCTCGTTAGCCGCGGTGCGGGCGCAGGGGGCTCGCTGAAACAACATGGCGCCGGTTTATCAGAGGCCATCGCGTCACGTGCGGCGCCGCCCCGCCCGCGCGTCGCTCTGCCGCCGCCTTCACCGCGTTTTATTAGCTTTTCACGGAAAACATTCGACAAAAAAACAACTGATAAGATCGCGATGAAGGTGAGCGGCACCCATCAATAATCCGTCGATGTGTTGAGCTATCAGATCCGCGCCAAGGATTAGGCGCGCGTCGGTCGCCGCCCGCTGACGCAAACGACCACTCCACATCCACTATACACTTCACCACTGCACTGACACTGTTCAATAACGGAGCATTGCAACCATGCAACTCCTAAAATGGCGTGAAAGCTAATGCACCACTTCTGCTAAAACTGTTAGATTGGCATAGATATTTTAACTTTTCTCCGATAGTTTATCTCAGCAGTGGGTGCGCGAGCGCCGTGTTAAGTGTAATGAGGCGGACGGTGCAGATACGAGGACTCCTAATCAAATCTGTAGGTCTCTATCTGATAATTACTCCGTATCGGGGATGCTATCGCGATATCTTGGGATACGGAGATACGGCGATGCGCTACTAGTGTACTAGGCATATTACTAGGCAACCTACTAGGCATAATGTGAGGCGACGTTGGAGCAATAACAAGGGTTTTAAGTAAGGATATGAAGGTCCTAGCGTCAAGAGACCTAGGACGACGAAGGAGGTGCAGGGCGCGGCGGGGGCGACGGCCCCTACAAATATTTGCCGTTGGCGCTGTTTACTCGCCTTATCACGTCACTCGCGAACACACCTAACGCGGAGCGACGCGACCGCAATGTTAGAATCCTCACTTGCACAATACTTATCATCACACATACGATTGCATCTTAAAACATATCTTAGCAAACGGCATCTCCTAATAGTCTACTCACTTGAAGTCCACATAGAATTTACTTTGTTCCGCTTCTTAGTTTGCGTAATAATTATGACTCAGCAATGATTTTTGAGTGCATAATGTCACGTGTTTTACTATGTTATTGTTCAGAAGCATCTACATGCTTGCGAACACATCAAGTGGGTACTATACTAGGTACAGCTGCAGTAAAACGGTGCACTATGGAAGGCCGCACCTGCGGGCGGTGCGGGTTGCTACGGCCGTTCGACTAGGCTGTATCTTTAAGATATGTACGATTATCAAAAGTTTAAGATAACCAGTCTCACATTAGCGCATAGTTAAGATAAACGAGATAACGTTTTGCATATCTAAAGAAACCTGCGATAAATTTATTAGAAGGGTCATTGCTCTACCCCGTGATATAACATACAACAAAAGATAAGTTTCTACACATATCTGTGACCTATTTCAAAAATACTTTTGGTTGAAAAATCAACGCCTAGGTTTATTTTACGCTATAATATTTATATTAATTTTTCCAATAATATTATATTATTTGTATTTGAAAAACTATACCTCGCCCGAAAGTTGAACAACGTTCAACCATTGGCTCGAGTACACAAAATTTGAACCACAACATACAATATATTAAACCATAAAATATACTAAATGTTCCTAATACTTATACAATATATTAAAGCGCACGCAATACTATGCACGTAAAATCACTCACTTCACTCACTCACTCACTTCAGATACTTTTTTAAACTAAACTTATTTCTATCAAATGTTCTACTTTTGGGGGTGTTAATCTTTTGGTGCCTTGCCTTAGTTTATTTTAGAGAAAGTCCCATCACGTGTGCAGTCTGCCATCATTCAGTTTAACTGCGCTTAAGCTTAAGTTTTAAATTTTCCACTTGCAGACCCAAAAATCAACATGACAATAAAAAAAAATGTAACAACACCTGATCCATCTACCATTCCCGTGAATATTGACAATGTACAGACAGCACTGGGAACTTGAAGTGCGATTGGGTTCGTTCAAAGTCGCATATGCATTGCCAATGTTTACCACTCTTATACTGGACCACATAGTGTTGAAAGATAGCAATCTCTCCCTTAAACTTTCGGATCTTAATCACCAGGACTGGTATTATAGATGATAACCGAGATTAAGACCTTAACGTACCGGCCATAGCACGGAAGCCTTAAAACATTCACTCCCAACCTTTCTGCTTCACGTAGGTATGTATTTAAATCGCTTTGAGGCGAAACTGCCCATTAACAAAGGTATACGCTTCACTTTTTCTTAAAGATGCCATTCAAATCTGTTTTAGAGACGACCAAATGTTTAGTACGAAACCAACCACAAACAGAGCAAAACAGATAACAAATATCGGCCAAGAGTATGTCGGGCCATGCTCAGTGTAGGGTTCCGTAGTTGCTCAATGAACTCAATTAATAAAAAAACAATAACAGGCAAAAGGGAATACCTTCGCAGCGTTTCATACGTCTTTTATCAGGAAGGGAAGACTTTTTACAATAACTCAAAAACGGCTTAATTGATCATGTCCGCTATAGTTTTCGTTGAAAGTCTTTATCAAGCTTCCCTCATACCAACCCAAAGTTGAAAAGTTAGAGGGGTGGGGGGGGGGACACATATTTTTTCTTTTGCGAAATATTAACTTTATCAAAAAATGTTTAATGAAGACCTGTACTCATTTTGAAAGACCTATCCAACAACACCCCTCACTATAGGTATGAAGCAAAAAAAAACATCCCCACTTTACATGTAGGGGTTTTTTTTACTACTTTGTTATATTTATTGATTTATATATCCATACCAAATTGCAGCTTTCTAGTTCTAACAATCACTAAGCAAAGCCTCGGACAGACAGACGGACATGACGAAACTATAGCGGTTCCTAGTTGACTACTGGAACCCTAAAAATGAGAGTCATAGTACAAATCTGCTGAGCACTGGAAACGCTCCATACCTAGTTCCTGTTACTCAACTTTGACGTCACACTTAGCTGTCAATTACTAGGTATGGACTGTTTTAGTGCTCAGCAGCTTTGCACTTTGACTCTCATTTTTGCTTTTTGTGTTGCTCTGATTGTGGTTGGTTGCATCAACCTTCAGTAGCCCCGTACTACCGTTGAAAGGAAAAACGAGTAATTTGATTAGTTACGTCTACGACATGTCTATACTTGGGAGTTAAAAAAGGTGCATTATCAGAGACAAAACTAATATGTAGATTAATCTAAAACTATACTAATATTACAACTATTTAATTTTTTGTCAAGACATAGACGCGTAAAAGCACAGACTCAACATGTGCTGTGACATTGCAGTCGCAGTGGTTGTATTCTGCCAGAACCCGACAGAGTGTGCGAAGGGGGTTTCAGCTTAAGCGTTACATTTTGGCACTACATGGAGATGCACGTGGTACTTTATCACTTACAAAAAATACACGAACGTTTACACCCAACTTAACTTAGATAAGTAGGGTAAGCGTCTGCTGTGGGACGCCACTTGTGTGAGCACTTTTGCTGCCTCGCATCTTGGTAGCACCGTCCCCGCAGGAGCTGCCGCTGAGGCAGCTTCTCTCAGGAAACGGGACAAATACCTTCTCAACATTGACAAATTATTCATTTGTGCCGCTTGTGATCCAGACCAAAGGTTGGTGCTCAGAGGCCAGAACGTTTTTGGCGAAATTCGGGCACCATTTGCTAGAGGCAGAGCTACTACCTCGAAACGAAAACGAACGAAATTCGAGTATCTCCAACTCTGTCGCTCGATTACGCAAGTGCGACAGAGAGGGAGATATTCGAATTTGGGTCGATTTCGAATCGTGGTATTGAAAAGATTGTCTAGAGATTCAACGCGGTAATGCGGCAAGCATGATGGTTACCTTTGCAGCACCCGAAATGACACGGGGCGGGCTATTTTAAGAATTTTATTTGACGTGTAAACTTATGAAAATGTTTTGATTTGTATATAAGTACCTATTTGGAATATCTAGAAGAATTGAATTTTATTCTAATGATATAATTATTTTCATTAATACTGACATGTTACGTAAAGTGGATAATATTTTTAAATTACATTAAGGTTTGATGTGTGTATTAACATAACGAGTTAGTGTCCTCGAATATTCCAGGTATTTGACTGTTCTGTTTGAAGAAGGAGCAAATTTACTATACTGTTTGAATTTAGATTTAAACAAATGCTTCGAATTGTAGATACTTCGTTCGAATGTACTTTACAAACTGGCGGAGGATTATCGTTCTATCGCCTGGAGGACAAATACCTAAAATTTCCCCAAAAAGATATATCTTCTGGTTCTATGGAATGATAGTCTATGTATGAAAATGATAGGTATTTAATAGCCAAGGACGACCAAATTGGTTGCGTGTACAGATAAGTTGGGCTATCTAAGGTCTTACATACATACATACATACATACATATAATCACGCCTGTTTCCCATAGGGGTAGGCAGAGATCACGGATTTCCACTTGCTACGATCCTGACATACAACTTTCGCTTCATGAACTTTCATAACATTCTTCATGCATGCGCGCCGATTTAGGGTACTCCTGACCTGGCCTTTCTGCAGAATGTCTCCGATTTGGTCGGAGTACGTTCGCCGAGGTCTTCCCCTTCCAACTTTTCCATCCACTCTTCCTTCATACACTCGTTTAGTCAATCTTCTTTCATCCATCCTCTCTACATGTCCAAACCATCTTAGCATACCTTTCTCAATTTTCGTCACTATATCTTCATTCACTCCACACCTCCGTCTTATAACGGTGTTTCTCACTCTATCTCTCAAAGTAACGCTACACATACTTCTCAGCGCTCTCATTTCCACTGCATTCACTCGACTCTGATGTTTCTTCTGCCACACCCAACTTTCACTACCATACATTAGTGTCGGCACCAACACTCCTCTATGCACGGCCAGCCGCGCCTTTTCTGACACTTTCTGGCTACTCATAAAGGCGTGAAGTGCCCCATTCACTCGATTCCCAGCTATCACTCTCCTTTCAATATCTCCTTCATGTTTACCGTCTCTCGTGAACAAAGTCCCCAAATACACAAACCCATCCACTTGCTCCAACCTCTCTCCATCTACAGCAATTTCACAACCTGTCATACACTCATCTCTTTCAAATACCATCACTTTCGTCTTGCTTACATTCATTTTCATTCCTTTTCTCGCAAATAATCTGTGCATGCTAGTTACCATCTTCTGTAGCTTCTCAGCCGATGACGCTAATAAAACCTGGTCATCGGCGTAGAGTAGACATTTGATAAGCAACCCATTCATTTCCAACCCACATTCATCGTCTTTCAAATCTTGCAAACAACTGTCCAGAAATAGATTAAACAGCCACGGTGACGCTACACATCCCTGTCTAACACCCTTTTTGATGCTAAACCATTCAGTGTAGGACCCGTTTACTCTCACGCAAGCAGAGGAATCCTCGTAGAGAGATTTCAGAGCTTGAATGAGATGGTCGCTCACTCCATATCCGGACAGTACCGACCAAAGTTCATTCCTCACCACTCTGTCATAGGCCTTCTCCAAATCCACGAACGCGCAATAGACCTTTTGACCTTGGGCCAAATATTTTTCGGCTATGCATCGTAAAGAGAAGACCTGATCCGTACATCCCATACCTTTCCTAAATCCCGCTTGTACATCCCATATTTTCTCATCGGTTTCTTGCATTACCCTTTCAATCAACACTTTCGCATATAATTTGCCAACGATGCTGAGTAAGCTAATGCCCCTGTAGTTCTTGCAGTCAAGTTGTGAGCCCTTTCCCTTGTACAGTGGCACGATGACCGCCTTGCACCAATCTTTTGGAACTATGCCGGTATTAAAACATAAGTTGAAAAGGCGATACAACTGACTTGCTACGACGCCTTGCCCAGCCTTCAGCATCTCGACTGAAATTCTATCATACCCCGCTGCCTTTCCTGGTTTCATTCCTTTCAAAGCTTTTACAATTTCATCCATACTAATACTACACTCCTCATGTGGCAGTGCATTATCATTCACTCCTGACGTATTTTCCTCTTCTCTCTCAAACAAACCTTCAAAATATTCCTTCCATCTCCCTAATATGCATTCCTCATCATTCAATAAACTTCCATGCTGGTCTCTAATCGAGGTTAGCTCTGAGGTCTGAGTTTTACCTCTGGCTAGTCGAATGGCTTTCCAGAAAAACTTTATGTTTGCCCGAAAATCCTGAGACAACCTCTGATCCATCTCATCATTCTGTTCATCTTTCTTTCTTTTAACTACCTCCTTTACCAGAACATTCAACCTTTTATAGTTACTTTTCCTTTCACTCACGTCTTCAAGCGTGGCTTTTTGACTTCTTTGGTCAGCTCTTATCGCCAACCAATCTAGCCACGCTTTCTTCTTCTCACTTACTGCCTTTTGTACCTCTTTATCCCACCATACATTCTTCTTCTTCTTCCCTTTGCTCCTTTCTTTCACACCACATACATCCCTGGCTGTACTTACAAGCTTATCTTTAAAACCATTCCATAGTTGATCAATCTCGCATATATCATCTATCTCTCTAAGATTTTCCTTTAGTTTATGAATATACTCATCAGCCACACTTTCCTCTTGCAAAAGGTCTAAGGTCTTAATTATATGAAAAAGCAATCCAGCAAATAAATATGAATGAATGAATGAAGACCACCGGATGATGGGCAGCAGCATCCCTGGAGTGCGGTGGAGATACTGCGATCGCCAATCCGCATGCTAAGCCTGGCGATTATGGCATACACCCGCCGTGAGTTTGGGGGAGGCCTATGTCCAGCAATGGACGACCTTTGGCTGATATGGTGGTGGTGGTGGTGGTGGAATGAATGAAGCATTTATTCGAAGCACAGACACAACAACATTAACATACGCTTAAAATATGAAAACAAAGGTTACGATGCTGCGGGTGTTTCAGAAAAGTATAACACTCAGCATGTGTCGCAGCATAACTTGTTACTACGCTGATTTTCAGTGTACCCATTGACACAAACATACAAACACAAAACAATACAAAACATAAATTACACTAAGCGAAATACAAAAGAATGTGCAGTGTGCGTTGTATTCTTGCGAAAGTCATAATTTAAAAATATAAATATGACATATTAAACATATTTGCTGTATTTAACTAGGGTGCATTATCAGAACGTGAAGGGAAAGGAAAGCAGCATCTTGTACAGGCATTTTGTTCCCACTGTGACTTATGGCTTCTGGCTACTAAACAATATCGGAACGATGATGAATAATAGTTTATCTTGGAGAGTATTTGGGCCTTGCAAAGATGAACATTAGGAATTCTACCAATATAAATAAGTTAACTTATTTTAAATGTAGCCCATTCTATAACCTTTACGAATACTTTGGTAAGATTTTGTTTACGGTAGGTATAGTCGCGGAATGAAAAGGTTCGTCACTTTTCAACTCTACTTTAATGACATTAAGGTTGAGGTAAGTGACGATTTGACGAACCTTTTAATTCTGCGACTATACCTAAATACATCAAGTTATTTACTTATACATAAATAGTTTTAATTATCTTATTTTTGAATGATATCTGCTTTTACAATGTTGGTTACGTTTTTATTTTATTTATTACTGGTTTGAAAGTCTCATCTTTTTTTTCAAACTTAGGTATAAAAGACTAAGATACTGTAACCATATATCAGTTCAGGGGAATGTGAATTTTGCTGTACCTACCTACTTCTTATTCTTTTACGTCTATGTTTTACTGAATTGTTTCCTTATTCACAGTTTTAAGGATATTGAACAGAGCTGGACTAAAATATTTTTGAACCTTCTATAAAATTTTCAAACCCGTCAGTTTTCAGTAATTCAGAAAGTGAACACTCGAATCATAAGAACACCGACGATTCGGGTTGCTTACACGATCTCTACCTCTGTACCCATTACAGCTACTTTAACTTTTTCTATCTGCTGTTTTGACCATAAAATTAGACTCATTGATTTGTTAGGATTCAAAACGAGAGAGTTTTTAGATGAAATGCTGGCGATACCGTCGCTATCTTCATTAAGATGAGTTATCGCTTCAACAGTTTCACATGACTTAAAAGATCATCTGCATATAAATGGCATTTACAATATATACTGTGTTATAATATGTACCGTGCGAACCCTGTAATTCAATATGTTGCCATCTATTTGTCGGGTAACTTTCTGCACTAATCCACGGCTGAAGCTGTAAAGACATAAAACTTCAATCTAGATAATAGTTTTGCCACATTTTGTAGTCCAAAAGCTCTAGAATAATCAAACTCAAAGCATAATATACTGTGTTGGTGCTTCAGCCCTTATGAAATTATGTATTTTGTTGAGTTTAAGATAATACATGAGTTGCCCTTTAATAGGCCGTAAATCTTTAGAATCTTGTGTGCTGTGTTTTTTCACAATCGGTCATATAATATAATAGCGGTATTCCATAGCTGTTAAAAGGCTGGAGTTTGCCATTCAGTCACCATAAAAACAAACGCATATTTTCAAGTAGCTTACGACGATAATTGAACGATTATACCCAATAAAAATATGCATTTTTAATATTTTAAATACTATAACACTCATTTATTACCACCACTTTTTCTATAATGTTGTATTGAGCTAATTTCTTTTTTATAACATGCATTAAGTATAATGATTAAAACTGATAACAACATTTCAAATTATGGTTGAGTGGCGTACTTTATATTTACTAAATAAAAAAACGAGACATAGGAAACGTAGTTGCAAAAATCCAAATCAGATCACCCCACTCCTACGTGCGCTTCTCTATCCTGTCCTAGAGTGGCATGGCTACCTCTACCCACATTCCATACACAGATATGGCAATGAAATGTGGGTTGAGCACAATTGAAACTCGCTACACGCCAGTTAATCCTTGTAAATGGTGCTTGCAACAGTGCCGAAATATCTGGAACTCACAAAAAAGTAATATACTCTACCATAGAACAAAATGTAAATATCGAATAATACACGTACAGTATTAACTAGGTACGGTTATGATGGCCAAGGGACGGGTGAACCGTTGGTCCCGGGCCGAGGGAAAGGGCATGCGGGAGGAGGGTTGGGGGACGCCATGCAGCGATAACGCGATAACAAATAAATATCTACGCGTTATCGTATCACCAGCTATTATTACAAAATTTCCACCAAAAACTGTATTATATAAATAGAAACTTAGTTGATGGAGTACCTACTTACGTGATAATCGTAGTCACATATTCGAAGTTGATTTGTATTGCATGCATTTCAAAACTTTACGTTAAAACTGTTTGCGGGGGGTTCCTTGGGTTTAACAATTTTAACATAGCTTTGGGCTAAACGCAAGTGAACGGATATGAATGCCATCAACTACAGTTAGTACACCCAATGTGTCTGTAACACGTGAACGCTAATACTTCAATCATCATCATATCAACCTTGGAATCCGTAATAAATACGAAAGTATTTATGTATTTTATTTTGTAGTGGATATTAAGAGACAGGTGAGATATGTTTTGAGCGCCACGTTACGGCTGCGCGTGCATGAAGCATAGCACGGGGAAAAATACTACGTAGCACAATATGAGAGAGAACTCTTTTCAACTTATAAGTACTCGTAGCTATCAATTTCCGTAATTTAGCCAGGTTTGGGAATAGCAGTGCGTGCGCTCGAGGCGTCAAAGGAGGTGAAAATTAACGTTCATAAGTATTTAGTTTTTAACCACTTCCTCGAAATTAGTTTAATGTTGAAATGTTCTATTTAATGTAAATTAAAGCAATGCCTATTGAATTCTATAAAATTTAAACATGCCTACACTACGTATGTTTGCGCAGGGCTTGCTTATTGAGCTCGGAGTCATTTTGTCAACGCCAGTTCTTAGAGAGCACACAATAATGCTATTTTACTAATCAACCATGCTGGATTGTTTTAGATATTATGAGCAAACCTAGGAAGTACCTTCACCGTACAGAAAACCGTAGCCATAATAACACCACTAAGTATTTGCTCCGTTTGTCCGTGTGCATGCTTAATGTGCTTCTGGTGGTGGGCAACTTCGCCAGAGCTCCCTTCCTACGCGTATCAAGGGTCCCAAGAACATATGTAGGATCTGTTTAGAGCTCCCGAAAATGCGCTGCCTACTGCTGCTGCGAGACTGCGTAGTCTACGGTGTATGCTTACCATCAGGCATGCTTGTCTGATGCTACCGTCGTGGTATAAAACAAAACCAGGCAAATATGTATAGGTAGCATTGCGTTGGCGATGTAACTAACACGTGATCAATATTAAATCAACTATAAATTGGTCTAGTAGTTTCCGAGTTTATCAATAACATAAACGGCCGGCGATTTTGTTTTATAATACGTATGCAATATATGTATGTACATATATATAACAGAACGGACAAGAGACAATACATTTAGTCTCATTGTTGCCGATATCTACTGACGTGAGAATATCGAGTGCCCTGTCATCTCGCAGATACAGTGACAGCAATGTTGGAGGTTGTCACACTACTCATCATCCCAACCTGAATTCTTATCAGCTGTAAGTATCTAAAATGATTTGTACCGACAAAATGTTTGAGTAGGTAATAGAGAGTTTCTGTTTCTTGATTATTTTTGAAGTTTGCCCGTAACCTGTCACCTCTGCCCTCGTTCGATGTGCGATAACAGCATGATCAATGTAGGTCCGAGCCGAGACTACTAACATTGTGGTAGGCAAATCTTCAAATTCGTCTTACCACGGACTAAAAATGAAGGTCTATGTAGTTGTGAAGTACACTCCCTTCCCTACTATTTGCCTTTTCCCTGGATTTACAATTAGAATCTTCATATCCATTCTATTGTAACACGGTCAAATACTCACACCAAAAAGCAAAGGAAACTGGTGGTTGTAATGTATTTGACCGTGTAAAACGAAGGTCTCTGCTTCAGCTTCAACAAAAATGGTTTTTTGTGTCCTTGTGTTGTTTTCCTCCCCAGATCACGTTTCTTAATCGATTCTCGTGAAATTTTGTATGCGGGTTCAATATTTATATAATTTTTTTATGTCGTGTAGATTTGGAAATATTCAAATTTTTTTAATGATTTCGTATGTTTGAGCGGGCGGATTCCGGTTTGTTCTCCTCTACAGCTCGCATTTTTCAACCGATTCTCTTGAAATTTTGTGAGCAGGTTAAATTTAGTTAATTATTAACAATTTTTATGTTGTTATGTGTCAAAAACATTCTTCAATGTTTTTTTTTTCTCTTCAGGTCCCATTTCTCAATCGATTCTTGTGAAATTTCGTCGACTACAAATAGATTGATCTAAGTTTGCGTGGATCGATCTCGTTGAAGTTGACTGTACTGCTTTCCGATAGCAAATGAGGTGGTTACAGGTATAGAAAATAGCAAAGTCACTTTATATAGGCCTACAAAGTTTGAGGAGTTCCGTTGATTCCCCATGAAACCCATACTCACCTTCACTCCCTCATCATAAGTTCGACTTCAAAATTTGTATCTTGACGAGCATTACTTACTACTTCAACGGAATTCCATCGGAACCTGTGAAGTGCCTACATTACAAGGAGTTACCTATGTCATCTGTCGCCATTATCACCAGTTTCGCTCCATCAAATTTGTGATTACTGAGAATAAATGCATGGTTAACTACAGAAAATACCGAAATTACCATACGCGTGTGTAACTAATTTGGGTTCTCTCTATTCCTCCTAGATCCCATTATCTTTGCTTAGTTTGGGACTAGGTCAATTTGTGTAAGATTGTCCGACCCAAAATATTTATTAATAGGACTAACTTGAGGGTTTCTCGGACTCGGGCAACGTGGTCGAGAGTTATCGGGGAGCATATACTCGTATACCGTAAAACTGCGAGGATATTTCAAATAAAAAATATAAGTTTTGAGCCCATATATTTTTGTCATGGCAATGATAGAAACGTAGATCTTCGTCTGGTTGATTAGTGGTTGCAGTGATTCCAAGGATTTGTGAGTGCTTCAAAAAAATGGTTCGTGTCGGTAGAAAATCAGTACAATCAAAGACCCTCCTACTTTTCGGATTTTAGCTGGCTTTAGGTTAAGATATTTTTTTTATTATACGTACCTGAAAGTAGTTAATAGCTATTCTCGGGAGACTTATTCTAAGCTATGTCACATAACTTTAGCCTTTTATTTTGATTTTTTAAACGATTTTCTTAGATTCAATTCAATTCAATTCAATTTGTTTTATTTCGCACACATAAGTTTACAGTATTAACACCAAAGTCTTATGCGGTAGTTAAATTAAATATTCTACTTATTAGTTACTAAAGTGACTAATAAAATATGAACAAAATAACAACAATTATATAACAATATTATGGCACAACTTTAAACATAACTAGGATATTAATTTTAATACTTTTCTGCAAAATATTCCAATGCTATCGGCAAATACATCTACATCATTATCGTCCTGTAAGATATGGTTCAGGGCAGTGCGTGCTCGAGCAGTGGGAGCGTTCGCTCCGCGCCTTGTCCGCGCGCCGGACACCGCGAACAGGCGCCGCGGCCGCCACGCCGCCACCGCGCCGCCCGCGCCGCCCGCAGAGCCGACCGCCGGCCCACTGGCTCGCGGCACCGCAAGACTCATTTGCTCCAGTACGGACCATTGTCCACTTTATTATTGAGCAATTGATAGTAGTGCACCATATGCAGTAGTTTTCGCCGAGTCTCGAGTGTATTAAGTCCTAGCATTCCCGAAACGAAAAGCGATGGGTACAAATGCGGGTAATATCCGTATAGCCGTTTGTACATGTACCTGGCAAACTTTTTTTGTATTCTCTCCAGCATAAGGGTATATTTTACTTCATGTGGATCCCATACTACCGCTCCGAATTCAAGCCTACTACGGATGTAAGCATTGTACAGCATGACTGCGACCTTTATTGTTGAAAATTGAGAGACTATTCTCATTATGAAGCCGAGAGTTTTGGAAACTTTCTTGCAGGTAGTCGTTACGTGTTGTCTAAAATCGAGTTCTTCGTCCAGTGTCAGTCCCAGGTCTCGTATTTCGTCGGCTCGCCGGAGTGGTATGCCGCGAAGGCTGTAGTGTGTGGTGATGGGTGAACGGAGTCTAGAGAAAGAGATATGTACGCATTTAGAGGTGTTAAAAGGTAGTCTATTGTCCTCACTCCATTCAGAGAGAGCATCTATGTCATCCTGTAAATGTATTCGGTCGTTTTCGTCCCTAATGCTATGGAAAAAGTTTAATGTCATCTGCGAACATTAAACATCTAGCCGTTCTGATTACCTTCGGCAAGTCGTTAATCATTATTGGAAATTGTGTAGGCCCTAATGTACTACCTTGACTTACGCCAGAACGAGTATAGTAAGGCTGTGATTCGAACCCCGTAAGTTTTACATACTGCTTTCGATCTTGTAAATAATCGGCAAAGAAATGTAGGAGCCTAGGTGTAAATCCTATGTCTGCGAATTTTCGCAGTAGGATGTCGTTATCTACAAGATCGAAAGCCTTGCCAAAGTCAAAGTATGCCGCATCCACTTCTAATTCTAGCGTCCATAGCTTCGGCTATATAATCGACTAATACTACGTGGTTCGTGGTCGTTGATCTACCACGGCGAAAGCCGTGCTGAGCATCATCCAAATGAACGAGGCTATTTGAGATAATTGAGATCCAGCTGCGGCTTTTGGGGTTATTTGGTTACTAGCACCAAATATCACCATTACATACAGTACTGTAAAGGTAGGTTAACCATCTTTTTTTCAGCAAAAGACAGTGCGAAAGTGTAGCCGTACGTATATCGTAAATGATTACCAGAGGAGAAAATAATAAACCTTACTCGTCATATAACCAAGAAACATTGGCCAATGTTAAGGCTGATGCGCCAGTGGGCATATCTTTGGCAGAAGCTGACGAGAAACAGAACTCAAGAGTAGATTTTCGCGAAAACATAGGGAGTTGTACAATAAGCAAGATAAGAGTAGGACACCACCGGCGGAAGACTAGCAGCATCCCTGGAGTGCAGTGGAGATACTGCGTTCGCCAACTCGCATGCCAACCGTGGCGATTATGGCATTTAACTACCCCCATGGAATTGGGGGAGGCCTATGTCCAGCAGTGGCCGTCTTCCGGCTGATATGGTGAGTAGGACACCTAACGCTATATACGCCTGCTGACGAGAAAGCCTTCAATCAGTACATACTTCAAGGCACCAGGTGATTGTGTATAAATGAGGATGTAAGTACCCATTTCTGAAACGGCATGTTGAACACTTTTACCTGTGTACGTCGTCTATAAAGCAGATCACTTATGGGATTCATGGACAGAAGGAGGGTCCGACAATTCTCGGTATAACCGTTTAAAAAGCGGATTATTTGACGGGATATGCTTCGAAGACTATTTCCACAAAGTGGTAGTATTAACGCGGGATGGAAC
Organism: Notocelia uddmanniana; assembly: GCA_905163555.1. Lineage (NCBI taxonomy): Eukaryota > Metazoa > Arthropoda > Insecta > Lepidoptera > Tortricidae > Notocelia > Notocelia uddmanniana. The sequence continues at coordinate 39,159,887 of LR991052.1, read as the reverse complement.
GTATGAGTAAATTTGTGACAGTTATGACTACTTTGATACTGCTAATTATGCCTTTGGTTATTGAAGTAATATATATATATAGATTCACCAAATACAGATTAGTGATTTCTTTATAAACATTTTATTGGTAAGGAAATATCATTTATTATTCTATCTAAAGTTGACTAGAAGTTATACATCTATATAATTTAAATATAAGAAGCCTCGGTATAAAAATAATGAATTACTGTTGTCAAAGAAAATTTATGTTTATACAGAAAAGCACATTTGGGGTTAATATAAATTTAACTACTGCAGCCTGATTGCGTAACTTATTGTTCTAACGTTAGGCATATTTTAATGTCACTTTTGAAGTAAAAATCTATTAGCTTATGTCATATTTTTTCTACCTAACGTTAGGTAATATTTGAGCCGAACTGAATGAACGACTGAATGGAAATCCCATACTAAAATCAGAAAATGATGACATTATAGGAAACGCGTAACTTTTTGACGGTTAGATTGGACGGTATAAAATGTCAATTACTGTGTGACAAAGTCATAATGTCTGTCATGTCAAAACATGAATTGAACAAAGATTATAGTTGTTGTTTATTCATTAAAATGGGAAAATTTTCCAACTATTTCATTGTCAAGTCGCTATAACACACGATAGAGTACAAAATATCAATATCACTTTGTAAAAAATCGAAAAGTAAGTAGGTAACAATAAATGTTATGTTATGTCATAATCATAATATTCATTTAATTTTTACTATTGTGTGCTTCGTTTCAGGATGTAAACCGCAATATCCATCTCTGTGATGATGATGCCATGCTCTATTAAGATGATGAGATTGAGTAGCAAAATGAAATGAAGGAATGTAAAAAACATGTACCCAGCAAAAGAGATCTCTTCTGTGGTATACGTGCCATATTATTAAACAATATATGATGAAATATAGAAGTGTTCACCTATAAGCATGTATTTTTTCATACACGCGCCCCACACGTTGATGCCAAGGGCGTTGTTCCTACATGCTTGTCGATTTATGGTAGGTACTGAGAATTGATGAAATGACGTGATGAATAAATATCATAATCACAGCATATCATTCTGAATGATTGACATTAGTGTCTACATTCATTTTCAGTAACCGTGAATTTATTGATTCTACTTACTGGTGGGTCTGAACCCTTTCTTTTTAAGAAACCTGTGGTATGGATAATGGACATGAGCTATATTTTATCTCGCGGTTTTACCTTTATTACTCAATAATAATACTTGAGCAGAGTCGCGCAGACAGCTAGTAAATACATAAAACTGCATACAACAGTTATATACTAATGTAAAATGTTTTAGGTAATACAAAGGAGATTGCGGAGACGTGGGTGGTGCCGCATGGATTTTCTGGCAAGAAAGGAGTCATCTTTGTACGGCGCCGAGATCACACACTACGGGCAATGGTCGCCTTGTTGATCTACATTATCTACAACAATCATTAAAGCTTGAAACGCACAGAGCGCGGCGCAGCGTCGTTGCGGGGCGGAGGCGGTTTTGCGGTAAAGCGAACGCAATCCGGGGTATGTCGCACCACAAAAACCGCGCGGAGGCAGCGTGTGTGATAAATGAAGCAGTAATTGACACTACCAAGTCTACCAACAGCCGACAGTTTCGAAACGACCATGTGAAACTGCCTCCGCCCCGCACCGCGCCGTGCCCGCTCTGTGCGTGATGAGGCTCTTGTCAAGATTTTATGCAGTATCGCGCGGTTTAAGATGTAAAATTACAAAAAATCAAATTATTAATTATACTATACTTTTATTTTATCTCTTTGAATATAATAAAACAGTAGCAAAGTACGGACAGATCTATGAACCATGAGGATATAGATACGAAGACTGTCAATGCGCATATATATCGCGCCCAAAGCGGACTCTACGCTACAAGCATAACTTTACTATATTATACCTACGTTTAAGCTTTGAAAAATCTTAGTAATAACAAAAAGGTGCAACCATGCTGCTCGTCAATAACGATCATATAGTTGAGTGTAATGAATCATACATGAATAAAGATTTTATACCTAGAATTATATTGGTGGGGTGTAGTAATGTAATCCATTTATGATGAAAACCATAGTTAACTTTTCATTGGTCTAAATACAACAAATGGCAGCTGAGGGAATAAGGACAGCCTTCTGGTCTTATGTTTTCAAGGGTACACATATCTACCGATTTTCTCATGTGTGGTTTAGCGTGTTGTGATACGAAAATATTATTATTGAACGTTTTAAAGTAAATATCCCACTGGGTTGATGCGAATCCAATAAGGGGTTTCTAACAAGAGAAATAATTATCTTTACCTACATGTAAAGTAAGTACATTTTGATTTTACTTATTTACCATATTTTTTTGTCTCCTGCCAAAGGTGCCGATATAAAATAAAAGGACTAAAGTCAACAGCAATCGTAGATGATCATTTTAGTACTTTATCGCACTAACGTAACAATACTGCGACAGTTGGGATGCATCAATGTAGTGAAAGTGACAAGGTACTTGTAATAATACGTTAATTGTAATAACTTATTCTACTTGACACTAGATGTCTATTGCTGTAAACAACTGTGTACATTATCACTCTTGATTCCAATTTATTAACAACAGTCAGCTAAAATCCGGCAGTCTTTCTCTAGCACAAAGAGGCTGATGACTTAAAACCTCCTTGAAACATAAAATTCTGACACGTCATAACAATCAAAATGTAGGCCACATGTAGGTGTCATTTTGAAATTAATGTCGTGTTGTCAAAGAATTAAAAGTAATTGTTATTGGGAAATTATAATCGCAAGAATATGAGACGAGTAAAACATTAACAAGGAAGGTATTTTGGTATGTTATAAAGGATTTATATACACAAATATGCAAACAAGGTGTGTAATGTTTTTATAATTTCAAGTTGTACTCATATTGGCTTTCATGTTGTGCTTCTGATCTTTCACGCCGTGATCGGCGACGGCCATCCTAGTTAGTTGCAGACGTGCGCAGCTGAACTTACTCGGAGTACTCAGCTGTTAAATGTATTAGTTGTATGAAGGCTTAGGGCGATTTCGTATATACCTAACGTCGCATATCAAACTTGATGAGACGAGCATCTTTGAAAGCTTGAAGCTCATTTTAATACCACAACACCATTTTGAGCCCAATTAGGCCCTCCCACTTATGCGTTGGTACCATTTTGCAGGCAGTTAGGTGACGCACGCGGTAAAACACACCCTTGTAACGAAAGAAGATAGTGCTCACCTCGAATCCGTTTGCTGGCTGATGAACGGGTTTTGGTAGTCTACAGTCATCCCGACGGCCTTAGCTAATCTTCCAATATCAAACCTTCCATGTCTGATGATATTTTAAACCAACGCAGGTAGCAGAGTTACTGTGTACGGGGCGCAATCATAATCATGCCACTATAGTGGTGAGCTATAAGGATTTCTACATAAAATTATTTTCTGCCCCACAGCTTTGGCTACATTGTTTAAGCTAATCACGTGCTACTACAATATTTTTTGACGGAGGCACGTTCTACGAGTACACTATCTTTTGACGGAGTTTCAATTGAAAATGGCGCACTTAGTTAAGTACCCTTATATTTATTGAATTGCTTAAGATTTTTATTTAAGTAGTTTCTTTTTTTCGTGCTGAAACGATAACTTAAACATTCCGTTTTTAGGGTTCCGTAGTGAACTAGGAACCCTTATAGTTTCGCCATGTCTGTCTGTCTGTCTGTCCCTCTGTCTGTCCCAGGCTTTGCTCTGGGACTGTTAGTGCTAGAAAGCTGCAATTTGGTATGGATATATAAATCAATAATTTTTGCTGTAACCCTTGTATTGTGTGGAGTGCTGTTGGTAAAGTTTTCATAATGAATAGAAGTCTTATCAAACAATTTTGATAAATTTAATATTTTCGGAAATATCCACTCAAAAATACAAAAAAAATGTGTCCCTCTAACTTTTGAACTATGGGTCTAAAAAATATTAAAAAAAAAACACGAAAGTAAAGCTTAATAAAGAATTTCAACAAAAACTGTAGCGGCCATGATCAGTGAAGCTGTTTTTGAGTTATCGTAAAAAGTCTTCCCTTCGTAGTAAAAGACGTATGAAATGCTGCGAAAGTATTCTCTTTTGCTTATGGATTTTTTTAGAGTAAGTTCATTGAGCAATTACGGAACATTTACAGCCTACCTGATGGTAAGCAGACACCGTAGCTGGCAGGCGGACGGACAATACGTCCCACTGCTGGGCATGGGCTTTCTCACTAATGAGAGGAATAGAGCAATAATCCCCACGCTGGCCCATTGCTGGTTGGAGACTTCACATACTCCTTGGAATTTATTGGCAGATGTATGTAGTTTTCCCCAAGATGTTTTCCTTCATTAAAAAGCTAACGGTATCAAATGATATCCCGCTGGTACGAGTCGGGATTGGAACCCACGACCACTTTTTACCCGAATACGGCAAAGCCCAAAAAGAGTAGGGTTATGTGTTTGGTCTGTATGTATGTATGTCTGTTCCTATGTCCACTCGTAACTACTTAACAGCTTAACCGATTTTGATAAATGATACGTCATTAGATTCCTCTCAATGGCGCGAAATGGTGGATTTGAGAATCCTCTTTTCACTAACACGCGGTTATCTTCGCCATTTAGCAGGTTAGTTTTATTACTAACCACGTTAACTTTGCCAATGGTACACGTAGGTGTCTCTCAACTCATCACAGCGCGCATACTCGGGAGCTCTGGTATCTTTATGCTTTGAGGGTATCTTCAGGAATATAACACCACGTACTTACAGAGTTGAATAAGTTCTGCTATCCTCAGTTGCGTTACTCCAAATATGAGTAAGACTACAATTTGCTGTGTTCTACCTCTCCAAGAATGATAATTATAAGAAGTATAATACGTGCTGAGTGAATGACGCGATGTAGTGAAAATAATTGGGCAGAATTACGATTGTTTAAAAAAATGTTCACAATGAGAGCATAAATAGAATAGAAAACATATAGGTATATTTCCTATTCGTGACAATACAACACAGCAAAAGAGAAACAGTAAAAATAGTAATAATGGTATTACACGAAATGGTTCCATCTCAGCGTAGTGCTGGCGCGATTACCAGCGCTGATCTGAATAAATGAAGAATAGACAAGGAAATTGGAAACAGAACTTTCGAACTTTTTTAGTTTGATTTGATAATTTTCGTCAACTCGTAGTTTCTAGGGCTCCGTACCTCAAAAGGAAAAAAACGGCACTTCGGCATGCTTATAGGATCACTCGCGGGAAGCCGCTGGATGACACGAACTGTATTTAAAAAATAATGTTTAAAATAAAATTGCGTACGTTAACCAATATTATTTATTATTTGTCTCAAACATGCAATGAAAATTAATGTATCATGTTGCAGGCGAAACAACTCGGGAGAACTGTAAAGGAATTTCATACAAAATTGAAGGCCTAGTACAGGAAGTATCTTTTTTTATTTTAATGTCAAAAATGGCATTTGTAAAACTTGGTTTTTGAGTGGTGTATTTTTTTATTTCATGCATATGTTTGAGAAAAGCACTATACAAATCTCGGCGAGAAACGTTGGGCTGCAGGCCGCGTATCCCTATCCTCACTACGCTCGGCCGTCTATATCTACTTGGCCTGCAATTCTTCGTTTCCCGGCCCTTATAGTAATGTATTGTCTATTACAATAAACACGACTCACCGACCACTGAAATCTAGCACTAGCTGAATTAGGGTAGGGTAAAGTGGTCGTATGTTGTCGTGCCCACCACGCCAAAGCACTAAAAAGGTCGGAGTGAAGGTGTACTTTTATCATGAAAAAATCAATTATGAATGTTTTGATTTGATTTTAACCGACTTCAAGATTTCAGAAGAGGAGGTTATCAATTCGGTTGTATGTTTTTTTTAATGTTTGTTACTCCATAAATCCGTCATTTCTTAACCGATTTTAAAAATTCTTTTTTTGATTGTATTGTTTTATTTTCGTTGTATTGATTTAGATCTCAATTCTTTTGTCTGTGAAGACGACAACCAAGCATCGCATATTTTTAATATTGAACTTGGCTCCTATTTTCACATTTATGTTTTTGATGGGATCTGCTTTACTCCAAACGTACGACATACATAATGCTACGAATATAAATATCCCCTTCTCCACGCCAATTCACCACCCAATATTAAGGTGCAGTCGGTGCGTGCTGTCTGTGGGTAAGTTTTACCCGTCTATCCCACTAGTCCCATTGAGTTATTCCATCATGGGACAAGTGAGACGATTCCGCCCCAGTAATCCCATGGGACACGTGGAACTAATATTTTTATTTGTCCTATTTCCGAAATCACACAGTGTTGTTCAAAAAGTTGGTAGCCGTTATCCGTAGTAACAGAAACATTACGAAATTAAAATCCTAAAAGGTAATAAAAATGTCTAAATACGCTTTGATATGGAAAAATGACAAAGTATTATAGGGTCGAGGAATAATAATAATAATAATCCCCTTGTTCTTCGTACATTACTGAGTTACATTACTAGCTATGTATAAAAAAAATATTCTTCGTACAAAACCGGGTAATGTACCAAGAAACCTTCGTTCCTTGCACATCACACTCACTCACACTTGCTCACATTGACAGTTATGTACAAAGAAGTAAATATTCTTCCTACATGACCCGGTTTTGTACAAAGAAATTGCTGTTCCTACTACAAAACCAAGGAGGTTCTCCGAGCAGTGTGTCTAACTTATTAATGTGGGATCATCTTTTAACTTGTGTACAACATGTGTACAAACAACGCAGACATCCGGCATTTTGCTGTTTTTTTTTGTATTCTCTTGGTCTGTAGTAATCGAGCAGTTCCAAATAAATTTCATTTATCGCAATGACAGTTTGAAAGTCATTTTATTTTTCGGGTTCCGTAGCCAAATGGCAAAAAACGGAACCCTTATGGATTCGTCATGTCTGTCTGTCTGTCCGTCCGTATGTCACAGCCGATTTACTCGGAAAATATGACTACTACAATTATGAAATTTGGTGTGAAGGTGTATGTTATAAACCGATATAGAAATAAAATGTGAAATTACAAAAAAAATATTAAACTGGGGGGGGCACACATGTAACAGGGGGTCAATTTTTTTTTCAATGTACTTTGGCGTGTTGCGTATAGGGATAGGCCTTTAAAAATGACATAGAGGTTTCTTCTTTTTTTCATTTAAGTCAACGGTTGGTGAGATAATTAGCTGTCGAAGTCGTAAAAAGTGTGTCCCCCCCCCCTCTAATTTCCAATCTATGAAGTTCAAAATTCTGAAAAAAATCATGTTGATGTACATTAATAAATCCTTTTGATAATTTTTGTTTTAACAAGATAGGTGTAACGGTTTTTGAGTTATTACTGAAAAACTGTCTTGCCAAAACAAAAGAGCGTAAGTGTCGTAAGTTTCCTATAAAGATACGACCTTTTGTGATTAAATGTATTGTATAGTGGTTTTAAATGTAGATAAGGAGGTGTCGGTACGGAACCCTTCGTGCGCGAGTCCGACTCGCACTTGGCCGGTTTTTTAAATACTCGACACTAAATGTAAGTATACTATTACATAGTTTATTAGTCTACGAGCTTAGTCAATGTACGTACGTTCATAGTCTCGTATTGAAAGCTGAGCGTTTAGTTAAGAGAGTAGATGCTCCTCTCCTGACCCGCAGCTGTGGCTCAGCAGGTTTTTATTTATTGCTAACTCGGAGAACCTCCTTGGTTTTGTAGTAGGAACAGCAATTTCTTTGTACAAAACCGGGTCATGTAGGAAGAATATTTACTTCTTTGTACATAACTGTCAATGTGAGTGGTAATGTGCAAGGAACGAAGGTTTCTTGGTACATTACCCGGCTTTGTACGAAGAATATTTTTTCTTTATACATAGCTAGTAATGTAACTCAGTTATGTCCGAAGAACAAGGGTAATAATCGTATGGCATTTATTTTTGAACCGTGAGATCTTCGAGAAGATAAGTACGGTTGCCAGTTTTTGTTGCACTTTTAGCACCACCCATCAGGGGTCACGTGTAGGGTAACGGTGGGTACTCCCTACGGACGTGGTGCAACTTCGACTCCCCTATGTCAAGTGAGTGGGAAAATTGACTGTTAGAAGTTCTCAAGCTGCCCGAAGGCCTCTAACTTGGCTTAACGACTGCTGTCATAGACAACGGCCGGGATCAACGGCTTAACGTGCCTTCCAAAGCACGGGAACGCTCAGTTAGTAACCTCTCAAAGCAGTCACCCATCCAAGAACTGACCTGCGCCCACATTGCTTAACCTCGCATACCGCACGCGGTTCGCGGGCGCCGCTGGGCCACGAGCGCTCGGAGGAATAAAAATGTCGAAATAGAATTTAGTCGAAGTAATGAAATGACTTACTTCACTCTGCCTTAAAATTGACGCAGCCCCGCGGAGCTCCTATTTCTGCGCAGTTTGCCCTTCGGGCGTCTGATAATACCTAACGAACCTAACCTACCTATCTGATGGGACAACAATATGATAAAAATATTAGTTCCACTTGTCCCGTGGGACTGCTGGGATGTAATCGTCTCAGTTGTCCCATGATGGGACAACTTAATGGAACTAGTGGGATAAACGTAGTTTTACACACAAGGCTTATCATACAATTTCGTGTCCAGTATAATAACACTATGAGGATGCTTTTGAGGTTGCCGAAGCACTGTAGCGCGTCGGATATGGTCGCGGAGGCGCAAACAAACGACTTCTACGCGATAGGGAGGAAGAGAATAGCCTCATTATAGGTATTAAGGAGAGTACGATGTAGCAGCAAAAGCCTCATAAGGGAGTTGGCAGAGCGACTTGACTGTCCATTCGCTAAATACTGGATAGAGGTTACAATAGGGAGAGCAATATAATTGTTAGTGTCGATATACTTATGTTGCTGTCCATTGTAATTAAAATTTAAATATAAATTAACATAGTAAATAAGATAATATTGTTAACTAACCCACTATGGATCGATTAGGTCTGAAATAAACGCTTTATGTTTTTATTTATTTTAAGGTAGCTTGTGGTTCTACTCCGAGCGTACGCGTGGCACGCAACATATCTGTAGAGCGCTAACTACGCGTTTGCGACTAATACACGCGCTGAAGCGGCAGCAGTTTTCTATGCTGTATATTATAATACCATGAAAGCTGTTGGATATTTAAGAAAACTGGCAAGTTAAAGCTCAAAATGCATTACCCCGCAGTAAATTAGCTCTATGGTAAACAATTTAGTGCCAGACTTGGCACCTTTTCAGATAATATAATATAATAATAGTTTATTCAAGTTCAAGTTTTACAAATGATTGCTTAAAACTAGAAACGCTGTTTCCTAAATAGGATAGCCTGTGTTTTAGGATAAACAGTGCTCCTCCCCGTATAAATTTGTAAATAAAAACAAAACAAGTAAAGCAAGAATATTGTCGGTAGAGATAACCTAACTTAATAAAGCATGGTTTTAAAAAAAAATATGAGTATGCATAATGTGTTGAGTACATGCGCGCGCGCGCGGTGTGTGTGTGTGTGTGTGTGTGTGTGTGTGTGTGTGTGTGTGTGTGTGTGTGTGTGTGTGTGTGTGTGTGTGTGTGTGTGTGTGTGTGTGTGTGTGTGTGTGTGTGTGTGCGTGTGTGTGAGAGAGAGAGAGTTTGTGTGTGTCATGTGATTATATTGAGAATGTCCTCTGTTTCTTCGTAGTTTTTGTTTAAAAGCCAGTCCGTTACCGATTTTTTGCAATTTTTTTAGTCATATGATATAAATTGAGTACTTTATTAGCTCTGTTGTAAAGAAAAGGCCCGATAAAGGTAAAAAAAATTCTGCTAAAACATGTGTTAAGTTTTGTATGCCGTATGCCCACTATATATGGTCGACGGGTGTTTAATGATTGATGCCTGTCAGCGTAGAATGGAATTTTAAAACTATATTTAGGAGGTAAAGTTGCTGACGCTCAGGACTTTAGCTGCCGTATAGAGATAATCTGTAGGGGTTAAGATTGGTAGGAAGAGCATGACTTTTAAGACTGCACGTTGTGCTTTCTCCAATTGTATAAGGCTAGTTTTAGGTGCACCACCCCAGGCCGATACACAATAGGTAAGGAGCGATTGACACAGGGCTAAGTAAACCTGTTTCATAAGTGAGATATCCGCCACATGTCTCAATTTTTTGAAGATATACATTAGTTTACGAACGCCACCACTAAGTAACACTATATGTGCTTTGAAGTTCAGGTTGGTATCTATTATGACTCCTAGATATTTTGTAGTGTTAGTTTTCTGTAAGGGTTGGCATAGGCATATGTTGCTCATAGAATCCGAATGTTGATGTACAAATTAACTGTAGGTTAGACGGAGGTAATCCCGAGTCTCTTATGGAGTGTGTGATGTACATGGTCTTATCGATATTCAGTGTAAGCAGGTTTAGGTCAAGCCAATTAATGACTTCAGTAAGCCCCAGTTGAGCTCTATCGAAAGCACCTACCCATGTACTTTCAGCAAATAGAAGGACAGTATCATCTGCATAAGTTAAGATTTTCATTTCAGGAATTTCTAGTTTGCATAAATCATTTATGAAGATGAGGAACAGTGTAGGGCCTAAAATACTCCCCTGTGGTGTGTGTGAGCGGCAGATCACTGCTTGCCACGTTTCCCAATGTGACACATTGTGTACGCTCTCTCAGATAATCTTTGAAAATGTCTAAAGCTACTCCGCGTACTCCGAGCAGTTCCATTTTGGACAAGAGCAACGATATATGTACAGAGTCGAAGGCCTTAGCCAAGTCCATAAAAATTGATATGCACTTCTTGCCTTTGTCAAGATAATCTACGGAACTTGGCACCCATTTATGTTTTGTATTGTTTTGTGTTTGTATTTTCGTGTGAATGTGTACATTAAAAATCAGTGTCGTAACACTTTGTGCTGCGTGTTATCCTATTCTGAAACACTTGCAGCATTGTTACCTTTGTTGCCATATTTTGTAGTATATGTTAATGTTGTTGTGTCTGTGTTTCGAATAAATGCCTCATTCATTTATTCTATCATTCATTTAGATATCAATGCTTTTACCAGTGAAGACGACAACCACGCATCGCATATTGAATAGGCTGCCATTTTCACATTTATGTTTTTGATGGGATTTATTTTAAGGTAGCATGTTTTTCTACTCCGAGCTTACGCATGGCACGCAACATATCTGTATTTAGACTAACTTTGCTACAACTACATGCGTTTGAGCGGCGCCGTTTTATATGGATATATTGCAATATGCATAGCAAATATTCGAAATCCATTTACGCCCAACGCCGCGGTGAGCAGCACCAAAATAGTTCATATCTACTGCGCTACAAAGCAGCAGCTGCTATCACTTCTACATCCATTTTCAGATGATGAAAATGTATGAACGCAAACCATGATCGCGCCGAAAATGATTTTACAGACCAATGAAGAAGAGCCATCAAACAATAACTGGGCACGGTTACACACAATTTGAACTTCGATTCTTCGGAAGTTTGTCAGATCCTTGCCAATAATATAGATACAGTTGTACGTATAATAATATCTGATCTGACTGAACTATAGAGAACATTCAAAACTGTGTGAATATTTTTTGATTAAATTTTTTTTTAAATAAGATGCTTGTTTTATTTTTTTGGGGCAAAGTTTAGGACATTTTTATATTATTTTCTCTTCCAAGCCGAGATAATAGTGGTAATTCCTATAAGCCGCTGTAAAAATAATAGTTCGGACAACTATCCACTTCACAGTGTCCATATAGGTGTGGCCTGTAATAGGAACAACAAATTAAACGGTACACTATTGAGCTCCCCAGCAATTATTTCCACCATCATCACCCACCACCATATCAGCCGAAGGACGTCCACTGCTGGACATAGGCCTCCCCCAATTCCATGGGGGGTAAATGGCATAATCGCCACGCTTGGCATGCGGGTTGGCGATCGCAGTAGGACTCGGGTATGTCCTAAAACTACGACCAAGACCACCGGGGGATGGGCAGCAGCGTCCCTGGAGTGCGGTGGAGATACCTACTGCAATTATTCCAAATGGTTTTAATTGAACAAAAAAAAAGGTTTTTTTTTCGCAAATGTATCCTATATGTACTTTGATACTGATTCTGATTCTGAAAAAAATGCCAAAAATATCGTTTTAAACCAAAAATGTAACAACGAGTATGAGTTATAACTAGATGCTACATCAATATCAGCAGTGACTGCCGCGCTATAATCTCATGGTGCCAAGATCCATTACTTGGAGGTCATAACTTTAGCGCAACGTTTCTACCAAGTGGAAAAGATATATTTTTTTTGCACAAGAGGTTACTGCAGATGCTCTACATTTTTTGCTCCTGTTAAAGGTTACACCCTTTGTAGTTTGGCAAAAAAGTTTTGATATTAAAAAGTGGCAACACTGTAGTATCGTCCCTTTTTTCTTAGATTGATCTGAAAGGGAAGACACTACAGTGTTGACACTTTTTAATTTCAAGACTTTTGCCAGACTGCTAAACTTATATCTAATCCTTTTATTTTGGCTTTGCCGTCATCAAAGATTTTCTCAGTTTGTAGTGCAGAGTGGTGAGCTATACTAACTCCGGTCGAAGAAGTTCCGTTGTGAGACTTATTTTCCCAATCGTTCCGTCAACGATACAAAGTAGTAGCTAGTGCGACATCAAGCGAATCTAGGAGGAATGTTAGTAGAACTGCGACCATACAGCGTCAGAACCAAACATTCGGAACGGAACTGTTTGCAATAAGTCTCACCAGTTCCACCACGGTACTTCTTCCACGAGACTTCTGGAATAAACGGAAACAAGAACGGTAAAACAAGGATTACCATACCTACAATTAATTAATTTCTCCCCTTTTTGGGCTGACATGAAAGACTTGCCAGGTTATACGCTGATATAAGAACAGTTCAATCATAATATATTGATGAATGTACAATTTCAGCATAAATTTACAATATGCAATTATACGCTGTATTTTAAAATAACAGTTCTCACATTGTAATTCTGCGAGGGTTTAGCCTTCAGTGTAGAGCCAACATTATTTTTTGTCAAAAAGTTTTCCTACTGCATACTAGATGTCGATATTATGAGATTCAAGCGCATTAATTTTCATAAAGTTCTGCTATTCCATACTAGATGGCATTTAATCATTAAATGATATATTATTATTGATGCAGTATAACTGGTAAATTTATTTTTATATTATTTATATACTATCACTAAATGAATATAATTTAAAATTATAAGTACTATATAAATTACTTTCACCAAAATTTACAATTGTCTTTGATTCATATGCTGCTTTTAATAGTGCGTATTGTGATTTTTGGTTGCATGGTTAATTTATTTCTTTAAACATACTAGCGTGTGTTTATTTATCAACATAATTTTTCCTAGAAATGAAAACTAAATGCTTTGATTTGATGTATTACTATAGCAAATTTGTGCAACATATTGTAAGAATAAACCATTCGTTCATTTTATCACCTTTGCAATAACGAAACGGCGAGTCTCATTCACCTTGTGAACGGTACTCATCTCAAACCGTACGGACGGAGTTACGCGGTGCGAATTTTTGACAAGCTGCCGTCGGGTCAAAAAATGACATTAAAATATGCCTAACGTTAGAACAATAAGTTACGCAATCAGGCTGCTCTGTTCCTTAAAAGTGTGTCAAAAGAAAAAATATTTTTTTCTAAGTTTTGGTACAACTTAGTAGCAACTTTTTGTCCCGAAAAAAATATGGTTACCCTGCTTTTGATACATTCGGCGATAGTTCCTAAAGCGTTCCAAACAGTACCAGTTGTGTTTTAAAAAACACAAGCTTCAAAATTCTGCCAAAATCCGTTCGAAACCCCTCGATTTCTATAAAACCCCAACAACCATATAATTTAGAGCACCACTTTAGAAAAAAAAATATCGTCCTGTATTAATAATTAAGATACGTGTAGTATATAAAATGAAGCATTATGAATTATCTATTAAAAAATATTAAATATTTGGTTAACACATTAAATATGGATTTATTTACAACTCTTCGAAAATAATACACGCTAAAAATCACTTACAAATTAGGAATAATAACAAATTGAAATTTTTGACAACCTAGCAGATCTCCAGAACGGCAGGTACCTGGTGCAAATGTGCCCAATATGCTGGTGGCATTGCCCCGCTGCACTGCCAACGATATTTGTTGAACCAGTTACGTGCCGGACCTGGGATCGCAACCACTTTCCCTCAACCTCTAGCTGTCCTAACTTTTTTATAAAAAATTGGCCTCAGAGCACCAGGGGCCACACTTCTAAACCGCAATCGGTACGAAGTTATACATTGGTTCCAGGTTCGAGTATTTGGTGTGGGATTTACTAATGTTTTAGTTAAAAAATGTGCCAAATAGCCCCGTTTTACGATACATAAAAGAGAAGTTTAAAAAGCAATCAATCAGATGAGCCGGCAACCTCCTCCTTACTTCTACGAGCATTGAAGTCTGTTAAAAACAGCACATGTGACACGATACAACCGTGCCAAAAGGGGTTCTTAGGCTCTCATCATGCAATGGCTTGTTTAGCCTAGTTGGTAGTGTCACTGCCTCCGAAGCTAGAGGTCCCGGGTTCGAATCCCGGTAAGGGCATTTGCTTAGATGTTTTCTATGTATTTAAGTATATATCTATTAAATATATCGTCGTCTAGTACCACAAGCCATAACACAAGCCTTATTGAGCTTACTATGGGACTAGTTCGATTTGTGTAAAAAATTGTCCCCTAATATTTATTTATTGTCCCCTAATATTTAATGGCTATCATGGTATGTTACCTGCAGGGTAATTAGATACATTTTCAAACGTACGATAGGTAAGACCTGTCATTTTTACTATGGAAAAGGAGAAAATATTAGATCTAGCTTACGCCTTACGCACGCTCAAAACGTTGCGTAATCATCCCACAAGTAAATTTTCTCAAATCTGGCTGTTAGTAGTCATATAAATCATTTCGAGAAAATACACAAAATATGTACAGTAAAATATATATCACATCTCTTAGCCTAAGACATTACCTAAAGACTAGTAAAGGAGCCCCCCTCGCGCCGTACCAGGCGCAAAGGTGCCCAAAACACTTGCTGCATTACCACGCTGGTTGGCGATGGACAACCGTTGCGCCAAGCACGAACCCGCGTGGGCTTCATATCCCCTCTCGCGAACACGACGCCCCGCTTCCCTCCGCTTGAAAGCCATAGCCTTCGAAGTCTGACCCCAAGCACCCTGTCGTCTCAAAAGCGAGAGGAACAAAATAATAGTTTTTTTTCCAGGGCCGAATATTTGTCTTCGTTATACAGGGTCAACTAATTGGTTAGTTTACCAGCAAGATAATTACGTAAATTTTCGAATGTACTACAATAGGTAGATCTATAATTTTTAGGGTTACGTAGTCAATAGTTTCGCCATGTCTGTCTGTCTGTCTGAGGCTTTGCTCTTTGATTGTAGATGCTAGAAAGCTGCACTATGTCATGGATATAAAAATCAATATCTCTGACAAAGTGGTAAAAAAATTAATGTATAGGTACCGCCCCTAAGTGCGTTTGATAGGTTTTCATAATATAATGAAAAAGGTCTTCATCAAACATTTTTTGATGAAGTGAAAAAAAATGTGGTGGCACTTTTTTCTCTCTCTAACTTTTGAACTATAATATGAAAAATATTATGATATTAAGACTTTCAACGAAAACTATAGAGGACATGATCAGCTAAGTTGTTTTTCAGTTATCGTAAAAAGTCTTCCCTTCTTAGTGAAAGACGTATGAAATGCTGCAAAGGTATTCCCGGTTGCTTGTTATTATTTGATATTTTTAATTAAGTTCATTGGGCAACTACGGAACCCTACACTGAGCATGGCCTGACATGCTCTTGTCCGATTTTTAGTACCTACGAGTATGTACATAAAATGGTAAAGATCAACCTTACGCACGCTCAAAAACGTTGCGTATTATCCCGCTGGTTAGGAAATCACAAAAGGAAAAACGATATTAGCTAAATCAAATAAACAGTAAGTAGGTATTGTGAATCATCACTTTACCGTACTGTTTATATGAGTGGTATAGTATCAGTGAGATGGAGTTCAGGTATCCTGAAATATTTATCGCGAAGGCGTCAAGTGTGGGAAGATAAGACAAGCCGTGTTTGTGCACAGACTAGCGCTTGCGATCACTCGCCCAAATAATATGCCCTATGTGTGTTTTCATATAGCAGTAGCCGATTTTTTTTTATTGTTGACCTAATTAGGTTTTACGATTTAGTTCAAGCCACATCTATCTATATTAATAATTTCGTGCAGGGGTACGGTAGACCCGAACGAGACCTGTCTCAAATTGAAGAACGTATAAAAATAACGATTTTTGTATTGAACATATGTATCCGCAAAATTCGGATTGTCGCGTATTTTGCATTAAAAAGTGTTAATTTTATGACGAAAGGTCGGCCATATTAAATTTGTTGGTTGACAGCGTCGGGTTGGGTACGTTCGGAAATTGTAAACTATGTTTGCGTCCGGTGTGTTGGCCAGGTTGCTGGGCTGCGTTCTGGGTGATGGGCCATCATCGCCCATTGTGTGTATTCGGCTAGCCGCGTCTGCAGCGTTTTGTTTTTGTAGTTTTCAAGCGTTCTATACACCTATCAGCCTAGCTAGCACGATAACTTATACCGTCACGTTATATGGCTGAAATGTATTAAAACGTCACCTAAAACGTAACGGTATAATCTATCGTGCTAGCTAGGCTGATTGTCACAACAACCGCCTTCAAAGCGAATGTATTGGGCCTGTTACATGGTTATTAGTATCACGTAATACATTCATATCACGATAAGTATCACGTGAATATTGAAGTAGAATCCATACAAATTTGAAAACTGCTATAATATTGACACCCCAGTATTGTGATAATATTAATCGTGTAAAGGACACCACTTGAATGTTTGCTGAGTCTGTCCGCCATCTTAAAGCTGCGTCTCTATTTTGTTGAGACAAACTACTAGGTGACTTATGGCTTTTAAACGTCTAGCAAATTTCTATCCCTATCTCGCTCTATCTTATAACTTAGTGGTACTGGGGGTCTACTCTGAAATTCGAAATCCGCACTTCGTATGGTGCCGTCCCTTTCACTCATATAGTCTATGACAGGAGAGTGAAAGGGACGGCACCATACGAAGTTAGGATTTTGAATTTCGGAGTAGACCCCCAGCTCATGCCGTTCGCCGCGCTCGGACGTTAGAGGCGCTACCGCGAACCGAAAACGAAGTATCTGCCTCTCTCTTGCACATGTATATTCGAACGACAGAGAGGAAGATAGTTCGTTTTTGGTTCGTGGTAGGCCCTCAGGCGTCAACTTTAAAACGAACAGGGTATTTTACTATAAGAGAAATAAAATTCAAAATGTAATAAAAACCAGCCAAGTGCGTCGGAGTCGCACACTGAGGGTTCCGTACAACTTAAAAAACAAATGTGATTTATCAATATATTGATATTTTTGGTAAAATATACTTCATAATAAACATTATCTTATCACCTAATTTAAAGTTCATAGGTCGATGGGAAGTTAAAAAATTATATGTGTGACAGACAACACACGGAATGTTCTTTGACTTTCTTCGACCGTCCGCCGCGCTCGGACTAAAGTGCTACCAACCGAAAACTAAATATATATGCCTCTCTGTCGTACTTGCATATTCGAGCGCGGAGAGGGAAATACTTCGTTTTCAGATCGCGATAGGCCCTCTGGTCTGACGGCTCCTATTCCTGGATGGTGCGCGTATCGGAATGTGGAATACCTTTGGCAAAACGGAACAAGTTGTTAAATAGCTTCCATTAATTGGAGAAAATATTACCAACTGTTATTATTATCACGCGAAACACTGAATATTGAAGCAACATCCATAGGGGCATGTTACATGGTTATTATTATCACGCGATATACTCATATCACGATCCGTATCACGTGCAATGAATATTGAAGAAAAATCCATACGATTTTGAAAACCACGATAATATTGACACACCAGTATTCTGATAATATTAAGCGTTTGACAGACCCCATACAATTTTAAAAATCGCGATTATATTGACACATAATATTGAGTGTAAAGGGCCTTACTTAATAGAATTTGGCGGAGAATAGAGAGCTGCTACCGCGAAATGAAAACGAACGAACATCGTGTATTTCCCTCTGTGTCGCTCGATTTTGCAAGTTCGACAGAGAGGGAGATACACGAACTTAATTTGTTATCGTTCGCGTTAGCAGCTCTGACTTCTCACCAAAAATACTGACTGGCACATCAATATTTAACAATTGCACATCTGAACCGAATTTTAATGAACGATTAGTATTTTAGCTATACAAATCAGTACTGATTACGGTGTCAAATTTTTTATGTGCCTTTAAATACTACCCTTATAAAAATGCTTAGGATTAACTTGCAAAGATACTAGCCTTTGCCCGTGACATCGTCAGCGTAATCTTTTACTCCCTATTCCATATGTTAATCCAGACTACAGACTATATTTCTATACGAAGTTTCATCATAATCCGTTGTTGTAATGTTTTTTTATTTATACATTTTTGTACACTATTTCTTTCGTCGTTTGCATAACTGTCACGAATAAATGTTTACTTTATTTCTTTCTTATTTATTTCACCCGAGCGAAGCCGGGCTTTCATCTAGTTACTCAATAATTTCATAAATATTATCCCACGATGTTTAACGACTAATAGTAGCGTAACACCAATCTCAAACTGAAAGGCTCTACACTGTGTTTCCATTCACATCTGACGTAAGCATATCTCTGTGCATTACACGGAATCTTATTTCAGATTGAAGCAATGTGTACTGGAAGGGCGTTAATTTTGAAATAGGTTTTACTTCTGCTACCAGTCCTCAAACAGTTACTCTAGAGACCCTGCATCGATAGGTTGATGTTTGTACGAGGACGCAGTGGTTAGACAGCAATATAAACCCGGACACACACGCCTATTAGTTTATAGAAATACCACCTAGATAAGAATATGGGTCATACTTACTGCACTGAATATACTGAAAGCTGTTACATGACTCACACTTACTCACTTAAACATATACGCATTTATTCATAAACGTTCATCAGACCTATATTAGCCAAAATATGATACAGGGTGTGGCAGGGTGTAATAGGAGCAAACGTTTTAAAGGAGCTCCTTAGAACAACTGCAGTTAACCTTCGGAGATTATGGACCCGGGTATGTTCTAAAACTACAACCAATACCACCGGGGGATGGGCAGCAGCATCCCTGGAGTGCGGTGGAGATACTGCGATCGCCAACCCGCATGCCCAGCGTGGCGATTATGGCATATATCCCCCCGTCAATTTGGGGGAGGCCTATGTCCAGCAGTGGACGTCCTTTGGCTGATATAGTGGTGGTGGTGGAGGATCTAAAATTATGACCTCCAAGTAATGTATCTCAGGCACCACGGGATTATAGCGCGTCAGTCAATACCTACATATTTTGAGGTAGCATCAAGTTTAGTAATGACTCATAATAGTTGGCATTTAGAAAACAGCAGTTTTGGTTTTAAAGGGTATTTTTAAGTTTTACAAATAGGGAGTTCTATATATGCGTTTTTTTTTACGAAGTACTTTTTTTCAATTGGAAATCATTGCTGGAGAGCTTAATATTGTACCGTTTAAATTTGTTCTCCTATTACAGGTCATACCTGTATAAGTTTTCTTTAACGGTTTGTCACTTTGATACGTATTTGCGTTTGTGAGAAAGGAGTAAAACACATTTTAAATAATTAAACAGAGGCTAGGAACCTATGCTACCTAGTTTTAGAATAATGGATTTATTTAGAGAGTAATATTCAGGCGCACAAACCCATGATTTTATCATTCTATATTATATTTGCACCATCCACGTGATGTCGGCCTGTTCAGCCTAGTTGGTAGTGCCACTGCCTCCGAAGCTAGAGGTCCCGGGTTCGAATCCCGGTAAGGGCATTTGTTTCTGTGGTGAGCAGAGACATTTATTCCTGAGACTTGGATGTTTTCTATGTATTTAAGTAGGTATCTATTAAATATATCGTCGTCTAGTACCCATAACACAAGCCTTATTGAGCTTACTATGGGACTAGTTCGATTTGTGTAAAATTGTCCCCTAATATTTAATAATAATATTCAACATTGATTGATCTGTAATCGTAAGATGGTGCAACTCGCCCTGAGTTTAGGTAGACCTTATTAGAATATGGCACCACCGGCAACTGTTATCCTATAGATACTTGTCAAACTTTTCAGATATACAAATATTTAAGAGCACCGCTTCCGGTTACATACCTACATAGTACAATCTGTTTTATGCAACCCACCCTTTACACCCTAAAGGATGATTCACAGTAGGCCGTTCCGTGTCCGGGCCGGCCCGTTTTCTTCTAGAGAAATACGCCGGCCGTTGCGTTTGCTGTCATAGAAAACGGGCCGGCCCGGACGCGGAACGGTCTACTGTGAATCATCCTTTAATCTGTATGTTTGATTAGTTATTATTTATTATTGTAAAAATAATAATAATCTTTTTACCCATTGCATTTCATTAAATTGTGAAAAGGGCCTCTACGTGTTGGCTATGTGGTACTCGTTTGGTACTTCGGTACCTCATTACTTCGGCTCCGCGCAAGTCTTCCAAAGGTCCGGGACACCATTGTCTCGTGGGCATGCAATAATAATCGTATGGCATTTATTTTCGAACCGCGAGATCTTCGAGAAAACAAGTAAGTACAGTTGCCAGTTTTTTGCACTTTTAGCACCACCCAGATTAACGGTGGGTACTCCCTACGGCCGATGGTGCAATTTCGACCCCCCTTGTCAAGTACTCTCTTGACGAGGGTTGACCACTCGGTCAACTTAACTGTCAGAAGTTCTCAAGCCGCCCGAAGGCCTCTAACTTGGCTTAATGACTGATGTCGGAGAACATCAGCCGAGATCAACGGCTTAACGTGCCTTCCAAAGCACGTGAGCGCTCATTTAGTAACCACTCAAAGCGGTCACCCATCCG
Source organism: Notocelia uddmanniana (assembly GCA_905163555.1). Taxonomy (NCBI): domain Eukaryota; kingdom Metazoa; phylum Arthropoda; class Insecta; order Lepidoptera; family Tortricidae; genus Notocelia; species Notocelia uddmanniana. The sequence goes on along the minus strand of LR991052.1, from coordinate 39,138,735 downwards.
AGAACCGACCTGCGCCCACGTTGCTTAACCTCGCATACCGCACGCGGTAGGCGGTCACCGCTGGGCCACGAACGCTCCATTTATTATTGTACTTAATATACTTACATCGAAAGTGGGAAACAAGCTTACAGCTTGCCTGATGGTATTAAGCAGACGCCGTATCCCTTTGGACAGGTTCCAGAAAAATCATAAGTGCATTTTCGACCCTTTACCTTTCGATTTGAGGACTCGTTTTGTTGACAGCTAGAGACATGCATATGCGTGCATGCACTCCCAACACAGCGCATCTACGGGAGCTCTGGCGACTTTACTCACCACCAGAAACACAACACCACATGACCTAAGGAGCAAATAGTGATGTTATTATGGCTGCGGTCTTCTGTAAGGTGGAGGTACTTCCCCAGTGCGGCTGCTAAAAATTTGAGCGAGGTGACGTTCCGCTGTGACCTAACCTCTCTTAAGCTTAATGAAACTTAAGAAATTTTTGATTCACGAATGTTGAAAGCTTGTTATATTTCTACTTCAGTTTTGTATGATGTTACCCATCTACTTATTATATTTCGATGCGTTCTGCTTGGACTGTTTAGAGGACATATTGTGTGCGAATAGCGAGCCACGAACAACATTATCGTCAGTAGGTACGCAATTAGAACGATGATCGATGTCTCAAGTAAGCCTCTAATTGATAAGATAATAGCTTGAGCGCATTACCGAGTTCCTTATCAACATTTTTATTGTTAAGATCCACAATCATAAAATAATTAATATTTGATACCTATGGATATTAAATATACAAAACCGACTTTAATAAATGTTAGGTACATATTTATACTAATGTAGCCAAAGTTACAATTTCAACTGTATGTCGCCTGGCGTTGTCATGCATGAATATTAAATTTTCAATGGGCCGACATGCTCCTTAAGCATATCTTCTACACATGTGTCTTACACTAGTTAACGTGCCATTTTTTACCAGTACGAACTCCGTACGAGATTCCAGCCCAAACCACAACAGATCCAACGCCGAAACGATGCTTTTCCTCAAAACAAGCTGGAATAAAACCTTCCATCGTTCATCGTTTTCATCGTCATTCGTCCTGTCAGCTGGCATCCTTTCGAAATGTCCCCGTGTCCGCGCAGCGACTACTATATCGATACTAGTCGCTGCGCGTATGGACGCGCAAGTATATAGATACTGGTTTGATTTTCCAATGGTACGATTATAGTATTCCTCGAATTCTCCAGCTTCTTTTAACTCGTCGGATCGTGATGATAAGCTTCAGGATCCTCGTAGCTAAAGCACCAACGTTGGTCATATGCCGGTTCTATAGATACTGAAACCGAACCGGATCTTAGTCATATCGTGCATAATTTTGTACGTCAATACTTTGTGGACATCACTGGCACACCTTAGTGAGAACGTGAAACTCTTTTTCCCAGCGGTTGGTGTCACTGTCAAAACATTATCACCATAGTTTCTTAGAAAAGAGCATCATTTTACATTCGCCAATGCGTAGGCATAATAGGTTAAGAAAATGATCTCCCACTTTATTCAGTGTTTTATACTTTCAGGATGAAATATTACAAATCTGAACGGTAGGAATTCAGGTGATAGAAATATTTTTCGTGATATAATTATGTAGAAACATCATAGTACAAAGTACCGGTAACGTCGTTATTAAGTACGTACCTACTTGATTGTTGTTTAAAGATACTAATCTTGAAAATGTTTATATTAAATTACCTATACCAAAAACACCGACTCCAGTTTTGTGTGGGTGTGATCACATGATATATTTTTGCATATTCTTCCCACTTCACCACCTGTACTGCTTTCCTATAGCAAATGAGGTGGTTACAAACGATCCCAACTAAGTCACTTTATGTGGGCCGATGATATTTGAGGAGTTCCGTCGATTCCTCAGGGAACCCATACTGACCTTCAGTTCCTCATCATAATTTCCACTTCAAAATGTGTACTTTTACGAGCATTGATTGCTACGTCAACGAAATTTCTTCGGAATCTGTGAAGTGCCTGTATCATTGAGGAGGTCCATATCATCATCACCAGTTACGATTCACCAATTTTGTGGTTTACGAGAGCCAATGCTTGGTTACCTACAGAAAAAAACCGAAATCAGCATATGCATGCCTATCAAATTAAGAGTTATAATTTCCAATCTAAAATGAAAAATTGATCACCGCGGGCGGGATTTGAACCCGCGATCTCTGGAATCCGTCCATCGCTCTTTCCAACTGAGCTACCGCGGGTTATCCCGAGGCGACGAATCTTTCGATCAGTTCACTCTTTTTAATTAAGCCTTAGGGAGACTTGTAATTCCGCTAAGTGGCCGTTTTAGCTTGTAAAATATTTACAAATTAAGAGTTCCCTCGATTCCTCCTAGATCCCGTGATCAGACCTTCAACAAATTTATATGGTACCAAAAAAAAACCAAGTATCAAAATCGTCCAACGTGGTCAAGAGTTATCGGGGAACATACATACATAAAAAAATAAAGCAAATTTGCAGACGAACTGAGAACCTCCTTCCTTCCTATTCGGTTGAAATACACTATCTTCGGCATACTATTTATGTATCTAACTGAGAATATTTAATTGGGTAGTGATTTAAAGACTAGATCTTCAGTCATGCATAAAATATTGTTCATTCATGATGATTATCTGACAACTTACTAATCTTTGTATATTTATTTGAACTTTCACGATTTTTGCGACATTATTATTGGTAAACGGGACTTACAAAAAGGTGAGTAAATTTCAATTGTACACGTAACGGTTCCTGTTTACTAATGATAATCTGACAACTTCTCTAGTTACCGATCCTTCCCTTGGTTTTGGATCTTGTCTTTCTTAGCTACAACAGACGCGTTATGGTCTATGTTCCACTCCACGGCACTTTCGCTATCTGACGGCACGACGCCATGTCGAGCCAAAACACATACCTACTGTGATTATAACCATTGATTTTGACCAGGGACTTTTGTTGTTTGACACAATGGTTTTAACGTAAATTGTACCTACCTTACTTATATTGGCGGATAAACTTTTCATATATCCTACTGGCTTTCAGTTGTTTTTGATTCATAATCGCTATATTATATACATTATATAAGTACAATTCATACATCATTATAGAATACTTTAAAGGGACAGCTCATAGTTAATAAAATAAAATATACCCTAATTGTTTTAATTGGTTGTACCTTGTTTCGCAGACAGAACTTTCATAGAATGTATGTATGTTTCCCATAATTATCATTTCATAGAAAGCATTTTTTTCACAAAGGGTCGCAGTTCTTACCTAACTTAATCTTCTTGTAGACCTAAATGAGATCTACACAATGAGAAGTGTAGTAAAGTGCAATAGTTCCTATTTTCAAATCAGGTCATAGAGATAATCCTGCTGATTATCGTCCAGTTTCTATCCTACCAGCGTTTAGCAAAATATTCGAAAAAATAATGCTTACGCAAAAGGTTTCTCATTTTAATTTACACAATATTTTACATGCACAGTAGTTCGGTTTGACGAAAGGTAGATCAACTACTGATACAGGTGCAAATTTAATAAAATTTATTTTGCAGTTTTGGAAAGAGTCATATGACGCCATTGGAGTATTCTGTGACCTTTCCAAGGCTTTTGATTGTGTAGATCATGGTACTTTAATTTGTAAGCTTAATTTCTATGGTATCAGAGGACATGCATTAGATCTTATGAAGTCATATTTAACACAGAGAAATCAAAAGGTAGCGATAAATAGAGCCATTTCGTCAGAGACAGTGGTAGAGATGGGAGTACCTCAGGGGTCTATTCTAGGCCCTTTTCTGTTCCTTGTTTATGTAAATGATCTGCCATATACTCGTATGGTAAGTCGAAGATCAGGCATTGTAATGTTCGCAGACGACACCTAATTACTGTTCAAGGTAAATAGGAAAGATACTGAACTCGTTGAATCAAATAATACCCTGTCCATGATATCTGACTGGTTTGCTGCCAATAACTTAGTGTTGAATCCGACAAAAACTAAATGTATGATATTCTCTCTAGCGAAACTTAGACACAAATATTAAAGTTAATGGTCTAGCATTAGATTTTGTTAAGACAACTGTATTCTTAGGTAATACATTGGACTCAAAATTGCAGTGGGGTTCTCATATAACAGCGATAGGAAGTAGGTTGAGCTCTGTTGAATTTGCAGTCAGGAGAATAAGGCAGCTTACCAATGTGGCAACTAACCGTTAGTTTGCTTTGCTTATTTAAATAGTATAATTACTTATGGTCTTATCTTGTGCAGGATCAGCTGCAGATATTGAAACTGTTTTTATTTTGCAAAAAGGACTATCCGAGCAATTAATAACTTGGGGTCGCGTGACTCATTAAGAGATTTTTTCAAAGAAATAGATATTCTAACCCTGCCGTCCCTATACGTATTTGAAATAATAATGTATGTTAGGAAGAATTTGTGCAATTTCCCAACGAATAGCCAGAAACACTGGGAAACTCAAAATAACCTTCTATAGACTAGTAAAGGCGAAAAAGCCGTTCTTGGGAAATTGTATCAAATTCTACAATTCCAAAACACATTACTAAACTATCAATTCTAAATTGAAATCTGTACTAAAACAAACACTTATTTCAAAAGCATATTATAAGGTAAACGATTACATCATGGACAGGGATGTTTGGCAGTGATAGTGTCCTGCACGGCTAATGTATCGCGAAAATAGGTTTTCTACTATAGCATTGTTATTTTTGTATTAACTGAGACTGTAATTTTATATTTAACTATACAATTATATTGATTTGAAAAAATGACACCTCGCCGAGTTTCTTACGCCGGTTCTTCTCGTGGCAGAGGTCTATTTTTCCGAATCGGTGGTAGTTTATGGGCGTTCATAGGTGCATGTAATATGCCTAATGTGAAGAATAAAAAAAATGACCTACAAAGCCTACCAAAAAGATAACGGTTTCGGAAGAAGAAGTTGTCTATGAAATGAAAATTCTGCGAATCGATACATTCTATGAGAAATTTGTCTGTGAAAGAAGGTGCCCCGGTTTTAATTACACCATGACATCGGTTTAAGAATAAATATCCGTATGATTAATCGAAAATGTCTAATTAATAAACCCATACATGAAAAATTTAAAAAACATTGGCCAAGTGCGAGTCGGACTCGCGTACGGACGGTTCCGTAAAAAATATTTTTATTACATATAATAAATGATATTTGGTACGAAGCAACCTAAGCAACGTCTTATAGCACAGATAAAGGAAAAACTGCGAAAACCGTAAATTTTTAGTTAGTTAGCAATTTTGTCTATGAAATGAGAATTCTGCGAATCGATACGTCATTCTATGAAAAATTTGTCTGTGAAAGAAGGTGCCACGGTTTTAATTACATTATGTCATAGGTTTAAGTAGTCATAATTAATAAAACCATACATGATAAATGTAAAAAAGAAACCGGCCAAGTGCGAGTCGGACTCGCGCACCGAGGGTACAATAAAAAATATTTTTATTACATATAATAAATGAAATTTGGTACGAAGCAACGTCTTATAGCACAGATAAAGGAAAAACTGTGAAAACCGTAAATTTTTCCTTTATCTGTGCTCTAACACGATGCTTCGTACCAAATTTCAAGATTCTGAGTTCACCGACAGTAAGTACCCTGTACGTAGGTTTTGATTCAATTGTGAGTCGAGAATTTGCAGAAATTTGCGGCATAAACGGCTATATCCCTTGATTGCGTTGGTTTAGAAGTTTGATTTTTTCACAGCTCCAAGGGATAGTAGACCGAGGGGGAGTGAGAGGGGGGGAGTAGAAGAGTTTGATATAAATTCCAGCTTGATACCTCCACGCGTTCCTGAGAAAAAGGGTCTTGACAGACAGACCGACAGACGAACGGACGGACGGACAACAAAGTGATCATATAAGGGTTCCGTTTTTTCCTTTCGAGGTACGGAACCCTAAAAATAATCATAACATTATTTCCATTGGTTTTTTCTATAAAACCCCTACGTAATCAGAAGTCTGCAACAAATGGTTCGTTTTATAACGTGATAAATTCTAAGTTATGATATCCTTTACAGTACATACTCAAATATGATGAGATTTCATGAATTGTACTGGTATAATTATGGTGTATGTAGTATCAAGACTTCATTTATTAACCTTTTGCACAATACTCCTAATTGATTATAGGCAAACGGTATTCTATTGGCGGATTTAAATCTGCATTGCCTGGTTTACAGTGGTGGTTTTTCTCGGGTGGTTTAGGCCAAAAAATAGAAATTATTATTGCTGGACCTTATTACTGACCTGTGGTAAACAGGAAATGGCTAACTGTTCTTTATTTGGCACAGATATAACTTAATATCACTCAGGCTGACAAACGATATAGTAAAATCTGTACAAAAAACCTTTAGGGAACCCTTACACGTAAAGTAGGACTGCATTTTTTTTTTGCAAAATCCATCGTTGAATAGCTCGTTCAAAAGTAACATGGGTTTTCTTTAAAATTATATGATTCAGAACATCATTTGCGTGGTATTACGAGTAAACTTTACAGTGTTAATTTTTGTTGGGGTCAAGTGTTCCTCCCCTCTCTGCCAGTTAAACAATTGCTACTAGGTACGTGGAAAAATCATGGAAGCAGTGTGTACAAATGAATTTTAAAAGGAAAACTATCCCAGCTAAGTAGACATTATTAGTTAACGAGTAATAGTCGAACTTAAGAAATGTACTTAGAAAAAGCAACCCCTCGTATAATTTCCATTGATTACTTAAATAATGTTGCAACTTATGTCAAATACATAGTAAATATAAGTTTGTGAACTTTTAAGTCAACATGATGTAAAGAGTGGGCAGCTACGGGTGTAGAACACACGCGCGTGGCCTAATCCGTATTTGGCCACTTTTTGTGAAGGTATTTATCAATGACCGATATTCGGCTTGTTACAACGCTGCTAACATACTAAATCGTGCACTATGGTGGTGGTGTATAATTTGTCATAATACGATATGTGTGCCATTCGAACCAGTTTTTAGAGGCACTAACAAAAAATGGGGACCATGCCTGGCTCGATGCTAGCGGCTTTCGAAAGGGCTCCTACGAGGCTTGCACTGAAAGTGGCGGGAATCGAATACTCATTAATTTATTTTTAACATGTATTATACCTTTTTATAATCTCTGAAGTTTCCTTATCTCAACACACTGGCCACTTAGAAAAAAAAAGTATGGTTCGGTTTCAATTGTTTATTGAAGTCGTCGAGTCACTGCTTAAAATGGAATTGTGCCGTGAAAATTTCAGAGCTATGATTTATTATGACTTTAAAAGTGGACTAACACAAAAACAATGTGAAGAGCGGATGGTTGCTGCTTTTAATATTGAAGCTCCTTCAAAGACTACAATATACAGGTGGTATTCAGAATTTCAACGTGGCCGTGTATCCCTCACCGACGAAGTGCGTGAAGGTCGACCAAAATCGGCAGTCACGCAAGAAAACGTCGATGTTGTGCGTCGTCTGATAAATGAAGACCGACATGTGACATATCGGGAAATTCAAGAGCACCTGGGTATTGGAATGAGTCAAATACAAATTATTTTAAAAGAAGAATTAGGCGTGAAAAAGTTATTTTCCCGTTGGATACCTCACCTATTGTCTGACGAGCAGAAAATAGTCCGTGTCAATTGGTGCCGCAAAACTTTGAAAAGATTTAACAAGGGACGCTCAAATGCTGTTTTTAGCATAGTATCAGGTGACGAGTCGTGGATATACGCTTATGAGCCTGAAACTAAAAACCAATCCCGAGTATGGGTCTTCGAAGACGAGCTCAAACCCACAAAAGTTGTTCGTTCTCGCAGTACGGCTAAGAAGATGGTGGCTACGTTTATCTCTAAATCTGGTCACGTAGCTACTGTGGCTCTTGAGGATCGTAGAACAGTCAATGCTGATTGGTACACCACTATTTGTTTGCCGAACGTCTTTGCTGAACTCCGAAAAACAAACCCTAGTCGTCGCATCATCCTTCACCACGACAACGCCAGCCCACACACCGCTCGGACAACAACTGAGTACCTGGACGGTGAAAAAGTCGAAATATTGGACCACCCTCCATATAGCCCTGACTTAAGTCCCAACGACTTTTTTACATTCCCCAGAATCAAGGACAAACTGCGTGGTCAGCGGTTTCAGACGCCAGAAGAAGCAGTGGAGGCCTATAAAATAGCCATTTTGTCGACCCCTACTTCAGAGTTCAAAAAGTGCTTTATGGACTGGTTTGAACGCATGCATAAGTGCATGAAATACAAAGGAGAATATTTTGAAAAACAATAAAAATAAATAAACTCACTTATACTGCATATTGTCTTCTATTCCCGAAACTTTCAGTTTTACCCTCGTACAAGTTGAAAATTGCTTATGACGTCACGCGCAACTTATCAACCATTGCATTGGAAAATGAGAATAATATATTTCTAGTCGTGAAATACTGCGTTAAGGTAGTACCTTGTTTGTGTAGTAGCTTGTTTTCCTAGTTATCATACAGTTTACTCTTACTTTTACTTGTAACGATAAAGAAAAAAAATCAGGATATTTCTAATATTTGAAGTTAAGTACCTAAATATATTTTTATAATGTTGATGAAATGTTGTAATATACTTTTTTGTGTTATTTTGATGATTTACTATCCAGATTTTTAATATGAGGCAATTATCCAATTGCTTATGACGTGACGCGCGAGTTAACAAATAAACCGTTGTATGATTTTTACATAAGGTTTCAGTTGATAACTTTTATTTGACTTTTGGACAATTAGGAATTTTTTGTCAATTTTTAACTTTACATCTCTTCTTATGATTTTTGGCATAATTTTGTAGTTTTCAGTTTATTGTGATGTTTTGACGGTTTACTATATATACTATAGAGTATAGAGTGACTCCATGTTATACATTTTAACACGTGGCAAATACCCAATTTCAGTCCACTTCAATTTTCGAGTAGAAAAACATGAAAGTGGGCGTGTCATATAATCCATTCTGCTTTATGTTTTCAAGCAAAGATTAAAGACATAACGGTGACCTACGTGGAAGAGAACACCTTATGAGATAAGTTCGCTTTAGTACTATATTCAATTATGATTGTACTTAGTATGCTACAACTACTTCAAATCTTGCTTTTTGATACATTCGCTACCGAATAAAGATATTTACTAGATATTAACTAATTAATATGCATAGCATGTACCGGCCACTAATATAATATATAACCTTTAGGTCTGAAACAATTATAACATGAGAAATCAATGAAATAACACTTTTACGTGACCTAATCTTCTTGTTAATCTCAAAAGGAGTCTTATTCACACTGACCCAATTTATAATATGACAAGCTTTAAGGAGGTAAAGGGTTAGTCAAAAACAACATGAAGGTGATATATTATTGTAAGATACTGTACTTGCATATAGCACGTAATTGTTCAATAACATTTAAAACAAGATTATTTTATCTACTACTAAAGTAGGATCTACTTTTATAGACTTATGACAGGTGTATATCACATGGTTTTTGGACAGTAGTCGGCCTATAAAGCTGGCGGTCCCGAGTAAGAACCACGACAAGACAAGAGCACTAATTTGTGCAATGAACACTAACATGAATCCTTGAGTGTTGGACGTTTTGTATGTATTTATAAACATATTTATATAACTGTATAAATAGGTGATAGTATATCGTCCTGTCGTACTCGCAGTACAAGACTTGCTTAGTTTGATAATAGGTGGATTTGCTTTCGAACATCCTGACAAATGTTAAACTGTTATTAATAAGTATTAAATTAGTTCATCACTTGATACACGATTATGGGGATCAGGATTACGAAAATTTTAACTAGTCTACTAGTTACAATTTTCGTAAGCCCTTCGCGCTACGTGCTGAAAAACGCTGCAGTGACGCAAGGCGGCCGCCGTCGGCCAATCACGCGCACGCACACACACCGACGCTCCGCGGCGCCCTTGCCCCGCCGCACCCTGCACCCCTCCGACGCCCTCACCTCGGAAAGCTCAACACACCTGGAAAACTGACATAGATCACAGCGCCCGAGCCCAGAACAACGCCCGCGCCGCGACCACTCGTTCACTATCTCTCGGATAATAGATTCGACAATTTCGTGAAGTGATAGTGATATCGTAAAAATGCTGCATTAGATTCGCAGGTGCACCAAAGACTCTTTTTAAGTTTGTAAATAATTAGAGATTGATTTGCTGTCAGATACAGGTATGTACAATTGTACTCAGTGCTATATTCTTATTAAATATTTTTTATTAGTTTGAGTGTGATGTGTACCTTACGGAATCATAGTTTTATCGTGGCTGTGAAACCGATTTTCCTTCATATATGAAATATACAGATTAAAATATTCTGAATCGCATCTTACGTATATTGTCCAGTTTGTAGACGTAGACATCGTTTTAAATCATCACTAAAAGAATAGAAATACATTAAAAAGTTGCATTTCCCCTATTGTATCCATGTGTTTATTACGTCACTGTTTCATTTAACATTACTTCTAATATAAATACAAATCGATAAACAGATCCGAAATTTTATAAACTCTGTTTTAAGGTGCGTTTATACATACAGTTATCTAAGAGCACATTAAATTAATTTATTGAAAAACAACGTGTAATGAGCCTATTTTTTGAAAATGTATGTAGCGGCTATTGAATATACCTCCATGGTGTGGTTCGTTAAGAGAAATAAAACTGGCTTTTTTAAATCTTATTGAAAAGGGGGTCTTTTGATACTTTTGATGCAATACTTCGTGTTTGATAGGCAATCGTCCAACTTTTCTAGCGTTAATTCATAAATACATGTATTTGAGGTACTGCTACTTCTACATTCCTGATTATTTGCTATAGAATGTACCCATGTAACGAGTTTGCGCGTTGCAAACTCACTGCGAGCTACCTCACCGAGCATCTGTTGTGTCTGCCATATTGCGAATGTTTCTATGCCACAGCGATATTGCATTCTGCGAACTGACTTACACGTTTATCCCAATACTCAATTTACTACTTAACAGATGTCAGGAAATAAATAATATTCTAGTTTGATGATGATACTGTTTTAGTTTGTCATCTAACGGAACATTTGATAATCTTAAACACTTAGTTGTAGAAAAACTTAGTTGTCGAATTTTAGGCTTATTTTCATCTAAATTACATTTTTTTTCAAATCCCGTAACAGGTATTTTCAATAACAGGTATAGATTTGAGTACATATTTTTTGTTTAGAGATAAAAAGTATTTTCTGTTCTATGGCGCAATTTCAGACGTGCGTATTCTATTACAACTATTACAAGCTGTTGGGATCGCTAAAATCAAAATGCCTATAAACTACCAATTATGGTATTTCAGGTACGTTTTGATAGCTCGACGTTACAGATACTATCTACTATTTTTTAGAGCTCCGTAGTAAATTACAGTTTCGCCATGTCCGTTCGTCCGCGGCTTGGCTCAGTGACCATTACTACTAGAAAGCTGTAATTGAGCACAGATATTATATGTATATCAACCACGCCTTCCAATCAGTTGAATTGGGGGAACGGGCGCGTTTTTATTATTTGCAAAACCCGGAGTTCTTGGAGTATACTGGGTAGAAGAAAACGATGAACTTTCCTGTAAACAGGGAATAGGTTAGCCTTGGCACTATACTTTTGCCAAATAAACTATATTAATATTTGTAACCGTTTCCGAGTTATAGCTTTTTTAACATCAATTAAAAAACATCATGTTTCAACCCTATCTTATAAGAAAGCTAGTGACATGTGGCATTTCAAAATATAAGTACTTAATTGGTAATGTTAAAACAATAGGGTTGTTATTAATATTAAAAGCCATTATTTTAATGATTATATTTTTCTTTCTAACACGAGTTTCTAATGATTACAAGTCGATTGTACATCATTTAAATGACAACATACTTTCAGGAAAGTTCGTGGTATTGTTCCTCCTTGTTATATAGTTGGATAGCTTCTTTAAACCATTTTTGATTCGGGAATCCATTTACGTGAATTTTGTTTTGTCCTTACCCCTTGCCAGTTAAATGGTTGCTATTGGGTATATGTAAAAATAAAACCGGCCAAGTGCGTGTTGGACCACGCACAAAGAAGGGTTCCGTACCGACACCTCCTAATCTACATTTAAAACCATTATACAGTACAATACATTGATCAAAAAGATTGTATATTCATAGGAAACTCACGGCACTTATGACGCACCACTTACTTTGTTTAGGCAAGACAGTTTTTCAGCAATAACTTAAAAAACGTTAGACTTACCTTGTTTAAACCAAAAATCATTGAACAGATTTACACACACACACCATTTTGATGTTTTTTTCGTAATTTCACATCATATTTCTATAGCGGTTTACAGCTTACACCTTCCTACCAAATTTTATAATTTTGGTGCTCGAGTAAATCGGCTGTGACATACGGACGGACGGACGGACAGATATGACGAATCTATAAGGGTTCCGTTCTCCCCATATTGGCTACGGAACCCTAAAATCATAACATAGTGTCATCATCCTCCTAGCGTTATTCCCAGTACAGTTGCATCCTGAAGGATGCCTGGGGTCCGCTACCTAATCCCAAGAGATGGCGTAGGCACTACTTTTTACGGAAGCGACTGCCATCTGACCTTCCAACCCGAGGGGGAAACTAGACCTTATTGGGATTAGGCTTGTCAAGTGAGTGGGCAACTTGACTGTTAGAAGTTCTCAAGCCGCCCGGAAGCCTCTAACTTGGCTTAACGACTGCTATCATAGACAGCAACCGGGATCAAAGGCTTAATGTGTCTTCCAAAGCACGGGAGCGCTCAGTTAGTAACCACTCAAAGCGGTGAGCCATCCAAGGACTGACCTTGCCCGATATTGCTTAACCTCGCATACCGCTCGCGGTACGCGGGCGCCGCTGGGCCACGAACGCTCCATAGTGTAATCTATACAAATTAATTTAAAATGAAAACTATTACAGCTAAGTATATAAACATTACTAGTTACTTAACGACTAATAGTCGAATTTAACAAATGGACTTGTAAAAACAAACTTTTGTATTTCCGTTGATTACTTAGATAATGTTATTAGATATTGAACACATAGTACACAACTAGAGCTTGTGAACTTTTAAGTCCACAAATGTGACGAGTGGACAACTACGGAACCCTACATTGCGCGTGGCTCGACACGCACTCGGCCGGTTTTTCGATAATATTCTTCCGAGTTTCCTGCTCATTCGTCTAATCTGTGGAAACATAATAGTATAATGCACCATACCATATAATCCATTTAAAAAGCATTGTTACAATATTCTTAAGGAAAATCATAGTCGGTCATCATAGTCGACATTGTCGTCAGGTTTAGTTTACTTGGCAGTGGTACTGCCTACGAAGCTGAAGTGAGTGAAGCGAGTTTGGATCCCAGTAAGGGTATTAGTTTATGTGATACGAAAAACCATTTGCTCCTGAGACTTCGATGTTTTCTTTCTTTTTAAGTATATGTGTATGTATTTAAGTATGTATATACTTATTAGACGCCCATAAACACACGCCTTATTGAGCTTACTATGGGAATGGTCGATTTGAATATTTATTTATATATTCCTCTTCACTCGTATAGTGCTAACAGTTACCTATTCAACCATTTCTAATTCGAAAATGATTATTATATGACACGTCATAGACATTTTTAAAATACTATAGAAATAGTTATGAAACTTATAGGCTCACGAGACAAAAACGAGGTATTCAAAGACCTGACTTACTTACACTTTCTGACACCAAGGAGTACTCGCGCTATGCCAACCTATCTGAGAGCCGAAGTAGGCATTCTGTGACTTCGCTGGTAACTCGTGTATTCTTAAAAGCAATAGTTTAGAGCTACGAGTGCATCATCCTTGTAGAGCAATCACTGCTATTTATACAATGGGCTGCTTACAGTTTTTTTCTGTACAATATGCTTCTAGATAATTTAGGCCAAAGGTGAAAACCTTTTGTTTATAATATTACCGTATTAAACTTAACTATTCAGTTAGTAATTGTAATCGATCATAACGCATAAATCTTCACTTGCGAATAGCGTTGGAAGATTTCAACTTATGACTAGAGTGGCGGCGGCGTTGTATTTCTGCATGTAACGCTTACTTAATACATGGTTAATTTTTGCGTTTGATGCGACACGCCAGATAGTTATGAAGCACTAATAAACAGTTGTTATCAGAAGGTGTAAGTCCTGGAGTGGTTATCGCGTACCATCAGTGTGTCGAGCAAACATCGCGCTCGCCATAAACCACGCCGGGCGGAGGGTTCACCGGGAGCGGAAATACCACTACCAAACCTGGATCCTAATTTACATTTACTAAACTATATATTACAGAACAGCTGTTGTTTATAAAAATTTTCAGCTGCGTAAACTGTAGCTGAAAGTTAAGCACCCATTCTTTAAGTTTTCAGCAATAGGAATTAGGAATGGAACCTACTTACTGATATATTTACTAGTAAAAATATGCTTATTTTAGCATATTATTAAACAATATGAAAAACATCCAGTTCGGAAAGTTAAAATGTAACTACTTACTAGGCTAGAGTCACTGACACGCTGATGTCAACAAGGGCTATCGCCTGCGCCTGCGCCGGTGCGGCGGCGGCGCCGCGGGTCCCGTGCTGTTTGCATTTCCGCGCCGGCGGAATATCCGGCCCAAACGCCTTTAAACAAATCCAAACACACACCTCCTTGTGTAACTTAGAAATATAGTCAATTTAGAATAACCAAAGTCATTCTTCCAGTATCAGTATGGAGACGGAAACGAATACTACGGCTGGGGAAAGCGAAGATCAACAGGAATTACAAGCTGCAGCCGAAGCACTACAACTTGTTAAACATGAGGATAGAATTGAGCAAGAGAAATCTACGAACAATGGGACCAGTTCCGCCGGGGGCCCGCCGGCAGACCCACAAGACGAGCCACAGACACACCCGCAGTCACAGTCGGTCATAACGTCTCGACGCGCTATGCGCACAATCACTGCCGCCGGACACATTACAACCGATGACGTCGATATAAATCCTGAAGATGGCGTGAAGGATGAACCGCCTGAACCACCACCTGTGGAACATGAACAGCATGCGATTCATCAATATACACCGAAACTAGAAGAAAACGAGGCGAGAAATGTCGCTCAACAACATTACGATGAAGAAAGATTACGTTTAGCTGAAGCAGAAACTGCACGTTACTTAGCTTTTAAACCAGAATCATACAGATCACTACCTTCTCCAGATAAACGCATGCAGGTCCAATATGCCCGGGCTCAGCAACGACCAGCGTATAGTAGAGGACTGTCTTTACGTTACGGTGCGCCCCATCATGTCATAGTAGCGCAGGATGGCAATGCAGATGAACACGGCTCGGATGCATTCCTAGGTTCAAAAGATAAGTCAGAACAATTACAGTACGCCCAAAATGACGATATTGGTGGGCCGGGAACCAGTGACGGTAGGCAATACGGAGCGATCCTAAGTGACCAGGTTTCCGCATCATCATCTCTTGAAATGATTCAAACCACTTCCTTAAACAGCCAGCAGGCAGTCGGAGTTGCATACCAACAGGTCAAATATGAGACGAGAGGTGAGCCTGAATTGCGGCCTACAACCTATGCCAGTCTACAGCCAGTAACTTCCGTACACGGAGGTTACGCGTATGCGGGACAGAGTCCACAATATGGCGGGGCCGGGGGGTACGGAGCGTATGGTGGTGGAGGCAAAGAGCTGCTGACGCTTTACGGTGCGGCTGGCGGCGCCGCTTCCGGGACGAGGGGAGACGAATCCCCACCCAGTCAACTTCTCTACCGAAGTGATCCTACACTGTCATCGTCGTCACTAACGACGCGCGGAACACACGTCGTATACGGATCAGTAGTCCCACAATCACAAACAGTTTACGAAGCCCCGGCTAGTCCTAACTCACAACAGGTAATTCTTTTATACCATGGACTCAAAATATACTTGACCCTATATTACGCAAATAAACATGTTAGTTTATTCCAGGTAACATTATATACACATGGTAATGCTGTGCAATACAAAGTCGCCGGGGAGCACTACCTGAGCCAGGGTGGTGGTGTGGAATACGTGCCCGTCTCGGGGTACGACGGTGGGCTACTGGTAGAAGGCTACGCTGCGCCGACGCCGCAACCGTGGCCAGCCCATAATATGCTTCCTATTGATGACGGATTTGATCCCAGTAAGTACATATTAAAAATGAATAACAAACCTAAAACATGCTACAAGCGCCACAAATAGAATAAAGAAATCAGAAAGGTATCAACTGCATACCGTGATTTGTAGGAAAATACTATTTAATTATGAACACATCCAATTTCTATTTTTATCAATTTTTTTATTTCATAGTAGGATTTTACAATCTCTTTATGACGTCAATAATAATAAATAATTTACATATTCGTTAATAAATTACTAAATATTAAAACATACAATTTAATTCCACGTGTCGCGTTCATTGAGATAGTCAGATATTTTATAATATCCCTTTTTGCGTATTGTTTCTTTTATCTTAAATTTAAATTTATGTAGAGGCAATGATTGAATGTCTAATGGAACCTTATTATAATAACGTATACATTGACCAATAAACGAACTACTTATTTTATGGAGTCTGCTGTAATTGACCACAAGTTCATTTTTATTCCTAGTATTTCTAGTATGTACGTCACATTTCCTCTTAAAAAGATTTTGGTTTTTCTGTACGTACATTAGATTTTCAAAAATGTTTTGAGACGCAAAAGTCAGGATACCAAATTTTGCAAATTTGTCTCTCAATGAAACTCTGGCGCCTAGGTTGTAAACAGCTCGAACAGCCCGCTTTTGCAAGATAAATATTGAATTCGCATCGGCAGCATGCCCCCACAAAAGGATGCCGTATGACATTAAACTATGAAAATAGCCATAGTACACCATTCTAGCTGTGTCAACATCAGTTAGGGCTCTGATTTTTTTACAGCATAGGCCGCAGAACTGAGACGGTTAGAGACGGTTATCCCTTAGGGGGATGAATAGGAGAGTATGCATTTGTATGTAATATTGAGTGCCATAATTGATACTAAATATTCGTATAGCTCCCTGCAGCAACAAAGAATAGCATATTTACTGAAGTGTATTTATCCCTTAACGAGATATACTACAGCTAAGCCGATGAAGTCGCGGGTAAACGCTAGTAGTAAATAATAAGCAGTCTTCACGTCACGAGTAATAATTATCTTGCAGGCATGGCTGGGATGGGAGAAGTGAAAGAATGCGTGAACTGCGCTGCAGCCACCACTCCTCTTTGGCGACGTGACGGCACGGGGCATTACCTTTGCAACGCTTGCGGCCTCTACACTCGCATCAATGGCGTCAATCGGCCACCGCTTAAAGGACAGAAAGCGAAACCTCAACAAGCGATGGTAAAGCTTTATAACGTATTATAACCTAACTAAATTTCATCATCATATAAGACTTGTTGTGTTACAATTGTCAATGTCTCAAATGTCCAAAATAATTACAGCTCCAGCTTGCACATGTATGTGGAATAAGGTTTCAAATCAACTTCATACTAAGTTTTAGAAGTTGCTAACCGTTGAAAGATATACTATGTATGTATTAGTTTTAAGTGTTTAACTACTTATTGTGTCTTTCCCATTCACGTGTCCCGAATCTTTGGGAGGCGTGCATGGAACCGAAGTTCCATGCCGTAATTATTATTTCGTATTATATTTATTTTATACATCAAAAGGTAAAAAGCTTTTACATTTACAAACATAAAAAATATTAGATCCAAGTCCAGGGGGCCAATCCTTGGTCCGAGCGAAATGCATGTCTATCGTGAGATTGTATGGAATGGTAGAGTCACTTGTATGGAATCTCGAATAGAGATCATCTCGATCGAACCCGAGAGTTGGCCCCCTGCCTGATTTATCTCTCAATAACAGGCGTGCAACAGTATTTAATTACAGGATAGTCGGAATAGGTTAAATGCGGTGGATGCAATCCATCTACTATATTACAAGCTATTGTTCTGGTACTCGTAGTATCGTACATTTTATTGTCGATGGAAGGAGGCAATTTTAGACTCAGTATAGTGTTCAAAGGGACTTGTAGGCTTCGTATTAATTAAACTACCAAGTTCGTCCCTTTAAAATCTATACGAATCCTGCAATTGACATTCCAGCCAAGGTTAATATAGTGTTTTTTTTTAATGAGGGATTTACAGAAGTTTGGCACTCGACAAATAATGAAATTCATATGTAACATTATTCTCGCACGGGACAATGTTTGTACCTTTTAATTTTATGATTGACCACGAACTGTACACTTTGCCTTCCAATATGTTACGAGTAACGTCAACGTTTATGGTCATTTTGGAGACAATAATATGTTTGTTGTGTGCAGCCGACGAACGGCAATCGGCGCGTAGGCGTGACCTGCGCCAATTGCCGCACCTCCAACACCACGCTGTGGCGGCGCAACAACAACGGCGAGCCTGTCTGCAACGCCTGCGGCCTCTACTACAAGCTGCACAACGTGAGTCTTTCTTTTGCCGTCGTCAAAATAAGCACCAGAAGGAAAAACTCATGCGGAGTTCTCCCATCTATAGGGACTCCATGGGACTCAATGGATCGGTGTTTGAGAAAACCCTTCGTCGTCATCGTCGAGACTTTTATGAATCATAGTATAGTACTAACTTTATTATGCTATGATAAAGTTAGTAATTCGAATTAATTGCTTATAAAGGGCTATCATTTTATAGGCACACATTTCGACAATTAACCAATTTTTTTAACTAAGCTGGTTAAGTGAACAGAGTACGTGGTGGAAAAGTGGCGGTCATGAAAATTCAGGAGAAACCTCAATACGAAAGCGGTTACAACAATCAAATAGGTACTCCCTTAGGTCTGTTTAGAGTTGGCGCTCCAGTGAGATTGGTTGATGCGGTGTAAACCGATATGAGTGTGTGGGATGTAGTTTTGCTGCGAATTCCCCAGTAAGGAAATCACGAGGCATAGACTGAGTTGAACTGTTCCAATCAAAATATATTCTTTCTAGACGAAATAAAACGGATACTCATACCGAGATGGAACCACCGATGCAGTAAACACAAATCGTCAAGTAGTGTCGTTAGAATTAAAATGAATAAAAGTTAGATTGGCATTCGCGGGATCAGCGCCTGATACGCATGGAGGCGGGCATATGGTATTGATTAGCTGCGGCGCGATACGCATGCCGCGAAGCTCGCCGCAGGTATCTAATCAGAGCCCAGTGCAGTCGCAGTTATCAGGGAACTCCTCGGCAAATATTGGTCTGTGTAAAAAATCAAAACACAGGGTGTCATCTAATCTCGCGAGATAAAACGGCCGGGGCTACCGACTGATAGAGAATTATCATCGCCCGACCACGAATATTCATAATGAGATAAATAATCTTTTATCAATTATCTCTTCGCATGTAGATACGCTTGTTTAAAGGATGATAGGACCGCGTGGCGGTAGATTACGAGGAGTTCCCCCGTCTGGGAGTGACAGTTATGCTGACGATGGCGCGTGGATAACACTCGTACCTCAAATCCTCAGGCGGCACTGATGATGGAATCAACGAATTAACTTGAAATATTAAAAGTTTGATGTTGTTTTACAGGTGAACCGACCGCTAAGTATGAAGAAGGACGGCATTCAAACTCGGAAGCGCAAGCCGAAAAGTATGGGCGGCGCGCACGGCGTGCCGCGCCCCGGCTCCGGTGCGCTCCCCGGTACGTGGCGCTAGTGTCCGCGCCTGCCAGAGGTGTGAATACGTCGCGTCTTGTTTGTCATTCATATGGTAGACTAAGCTTGCTGGATTGGCGTTGACGCAGTCCAGGATGAATAACGTAGCAGTAGATGCTTGGAAACTGCAACGCCTAATGCCTGATGTAATTCTTGAGCACATAAATAAATATACGATGCCGATCATAATTGAATGCGTCAAACTATTGGGGCATAGGTAATATACCTCAGCGCGAGCTGACACTTGTATGTGATTTTGTCCGCGATCAGTTTTCGTGCACGGCTAGTTGTAAGGCTAACTGTGGTGTGTGGTGGTCCGCAGTGGAGGCACACTCGCACAAGGTGCTGCCTCCGCTGTACGCGGCGGTGGAGGGCGGCAGCGGCGCGGGCCTTCTGCTGCTGCCCACGGCGCGCCATCATTCCGACATGTGAGTACCACGACCTTCCTCACCTCGATATTCTCATCATTACAAAGAAACCTATTCATTTCTTTGGATAGTCACGTAGTGATGAACGCAACTAATCAAACAGTGCTACTTAACGAATTTTCCAAAAATATGTAAATCTACATTCCTAGGCAAAACTCTGCTCGCATTGTCGAATCAATTTAAAAATAAACAAATTATACATATACCAGAAAGGTACAATATTTTTTTAAATATTGGGGGACAATCTGAAAACTTAAAACGTATTGCAATAGTTGCAACCAGTTTGTTCTCTGATTGTTTCTGAAAGTCTCAAGGGAAATAAGCATCTTAAAATCAAAATGTTTGGTCAAAATTCCAGCAATAAAGTATTATATAAGAGCATGTACTCGTATGAAACATTAAATGTATTATCATTATTTTTAAGTTGAAAAGGAACCCAGGTTTTGTTCCTATTGAACGATTTACGATACCTACACGTCGATGTGCGTTAAAAAAATGACTGTTACTCATACAATGGTCAGAGTGACTCCCTCACCCTCCAATTCCTATTATTTTGTCATATTACATAATACATATAAATCCGTATAGCGTACCTATACAGGATAGGTTAAGTCGGTAGCTCTAATAATAAAACGTCTGAATTAATAACGAAAAATATTGAGCACGAACTCAAGGACCCCTTTTTCTTCCCAGATTATCTTAAAACAGGTTGGGTCAAAGGATATATACAGGTACTCACGTAAAGTTGTGTCTAGTTTTCTTCGCGCTGTTTATTAAATTAATGGCAGTAGGCTTTATAATTGTATCATCATACGTTATTAAAAGTTCTTGTTTGATATCTACCGAGGGCTTATTCCATTTTAAATGTCTCTTATAAAAACCTCTGTTATTTGCATGGCGCTTTGTTTCTATTTGTATCTGTCTTACGTTATCTCAAGGCTGTGGCTTGCTTATACCGCTTTGTTTCTGTGCGTGATTATTTTTTGTTTTAATTTGGTAAAATTCTGTCTAAGTTATAGCAGTACGTATCTTTAATTTATTAATATCGCAAATCTTTGAAAGAAACCCTACATTTCAAACATCAGTATAGCCATCCAGTACAAGAGAATAATAATATGAAACTCAGTAAGTACACACAAAAAAAAACTTACGCAGAAATGAGGCTAAGGCGTATTGGTTGACGAAAATGATTTGTTACATACAAATTATCACAAATTTATTGGCCGATATCGAGAAAACTTATTTACTACACTAGGTGTTTGTATAGAATACCTAACTACTGTTAGTTGTTTACAATACGTTGATTACTGTACACAATACAACATTTAAATATTAACGCCGGACTCTTTCTAACAGGGATAAGGACTTTATTATCTGAGGTCAAACGTTAAGATTCCATGGAAGTCTCGGAATAAACTGTATTTCTTTTTGGTCGAATTGACACTTTGTATTCTAGAAAAATATAATAAAGTAACATCCAGCCGATTACATTAGGTAATACTAGTACTACTTGCTATGTGAAAAATTACTAATACGTTGAATTAGTAGTTTGAAGTCAGCCGTATGAAGTTGAAGTATATTTTTTATTAGTATTAATAGTAAATGAGACCTCAGAGGTTAAGTAACAGAAAACAAAAATTATAAATATACAACGTATAATCTTTGTTTTCAGGATACCACCGCTAGAGCGGGCGTCGGCCACTGGACATTACCGCCCGCCCTAACCCGACGGACCGTCTAAGCTAGAAAGTCACAATTAAGGATAGCTTTAATAAAATATAATTTATTTCAAAGATAGTACTTGATTTAATCAAATAATATTTTCTTAATTTAGTGCATGTTACTCGTATTAACTCGTGTATCTTTGTACATTTGTGCCGAAAAGTGCTACGATAAAGATGGAGAAAATAATGTATCTCAAATTATTTTCTTCATTTAGTCAAACGACCATAATGATGCTAGTAGTAACTATTTTCACGTTGATTCAAGCTGAGTGTCTCTTAATAATTAAGTATGATAGCTAGATATTTATTAAAATTGTGAATTTAAGAAAGTACGATAATATTTAAAACCAACAAAGCAAACAAAAGCCCAACACAAACTATTAGGGGATTATATGATCTCTTGTGAACATTTGTTAACGTTTAACGAGTAATAATTATAAGGTGTACGATGTTTACCCTCCGCGTCGCGTGTGTAAAGAGCCGTCTCCTTATCACTGCTGGTTCATTTTCAGAGCCGGTGTGTACTTTGGGATGCCTTTGCAATACAACAACTTAGAATAGATATAGAGGACATTTTGGAGTTACCTTCTGCGTTCATATTTGGCGCGTCCAGATAGACCTGATATTAGAGTTTAATCGTACACAATATTCAAGTCTCAGTAAATGTGGCATCATCATGTCATCATGCTATGTTTCTATGATTCAGTATGGCTATACTCGTAGCAGTTGTAAATTAATAAAATAATGTAATGCACGTTTTCCGTGACTTTTATGTTTCCTATTGTAATATTAGATACTACTAGATACACTTAATTCAAAAAATAATAATTTGTGTGTACAAGTTGCTTAGTTCTTAAGATTTATAGAGATAGGTAGGTACAACATTACTTTTAGACATGTGTAATCGCGACCGGAAAGTAGAGTATTTTTAAGAAATACGATCGATTATGAGGAATTTCAGGAAGAAACATAAATCGATAAACACTTTTGCAGGTGCTAGAACCTGGCATCTGTGTCTAGATTGAAGTTATGTATCGCTAGAACAATGCATGTGGGACTTACATATTCGGAAGTGTCAGCGCTGCCATTTATGTAGTGTAAAATAACCAGAGTTGAGGTAAGAGGTGTGGCACTCGGCCACAATACAATATCTGAGTACCTACCTCTAATGCGACGCCCGTACACACCGTACCCGTACGAGTACGTGTTGTGATCAGTAGCGGTAAACAAAACAACAGATATGTACCCATTACAGACCTGACAGAGTGGGCTAGAAATGTTAGCACTTTTGAATACATCAATACAGTTTTAAATAAATATTCATTGCAATTTGTTTACATAGACTCATTTTTCGTTTGACTTAAAATACGAGTACCTAAGTCGTAAAAACTTTTACGAAAAGTAATGTCAGTTTTGAATAACTCGGGCACAAGTGTGAGCACTCGAGGGTTTCGGTATTTTGCCCTAATACTTTGTTTACTCGCTTATATTCTACAGGCTGTGAATGATTAAGTATGCTTTTGTGACGTTAAAAGGAATAAAAAAGTTAAATCATATTCGCCATAAAATATGTTTTGTGACTATGCCATTGCCGTATAATTTAATTCATGAATATATATTTATTTTTACTACATCACAAGGCATGATTTAACTCAGTTACAAAAAACGAAAAACTAAGTAAAACTAAAAACTAACTAAACCAATTTTTTTTTATCGATGTCATTTATTTACGAACCGTGAGATCTTCGAGAAGACAAGTACGGTTGTTGTACCCTAGTACCAGTTTTAGTTGCACTTTTAGCACCACCCAGGGGTCACGTGTAGGGTTACAGTGGGTACTCCCTACGAACGTGGTGCAACTTCGACCCCCACTAAACCTATGAAATAATGTCACTTTGTAGAAATACATCATCTAAAACGATCATTTTTTTTTTCTTCTAGAAATGTTTAGCTTCGGGCACTTTGTATTGCTGTATCAATTATTACATTGAGAGAGCCTTGGTTACAATAGTCGCAATGTCTTTAAAGGGGTTTTTTACCGAGTAATACGACATAAAATAATTGACATAAAATTTAACCCTTTGAACGCTAAGAACCTATCAAGTGGTCGTGTGTCGTCGTGCCCAACACGCCAACAACTACTAAAAAGGTCGGAGTGAAGGTGTAGTGGTGGAGGTCGGAGTGGTGGTTGATCATGATTTTTTTTTATTATGTATTGTTTTTATTTGTTTTTATTGGTTTAAACGTTACATCAATTTTTAATACCTTGGCGTCTGAGTGATCGCTTCATTCAAATATGAAAGCGTTCAAATGGTTAACAATATCTCAAAAATTAGAACGATGCGTACAAATTTTGTACGACATTTTAGTCTCCACAAATGCTCAGGAATCCGGTATTAGAAAAAATTGTATTACCTATTGTAAAAATTTTGTAGTACCTTGACAGATTTTATTGTGCTTATTTGATACAAACTATTGAAGTATTTTCTATGTAATTTTTCCGAGCAACACTTTACACACTTCTCTATATATGGTAAGTAAATAGGTGAAAAAAGCAGTTCTTACAGCTGCTTAGTCTAGTCGGTACTAGTGAAGTGCAGTTTATCTAGCCGTTAACTAACTTATTTTATAGCCATGTAATTAATGACTTTAATTTTCCATTTTACTCGTTTAATACGTTTAATTTCTATTTAACTGTAAAGTATTAATAAGTGCCAACATAATATCGCCTTTCATTTTTTACATATTTGTTAAAGTACTGAGCACGCATATGTATATAATAATAATTGCATTGTTAACTAAAATATAAAACTGCGACGAATTTATAACTATAGACTCCAATAAATGTAAGCCTTACATACAATAATAATGTAAAATAAAATATAGGTAGTTTATTCTTTCAGTGGTTGGACGAAGATACAAACTGTATGTTTTTTCTACTTGTTGCACGAGTTTTAAACGTAGTATCTAAGAATCCTTTATGTACATTAAGTGAGGGGAACTAGCGAAATACATTCAATCATGTACTGTTCACATGTTTTATTTTAAATAATATGTATATACTCGTATATAGATCGGGAGAAAGCTATTTGTGTATTTAAGTAGATTGTGCAGTGGATAATTCTTAAAAAAATGGGGCTCTTCTTTTTTTGTTTTTGACTACGTAGCAGATGACCTCACCTATCCCCAATATACGTATGTTCATCCATCTGCCGAACACCCTCTAGATACGAATCCAAGACTTGCCATTTCCGCCGAAGCATTTTCTCCAACAGCGAGGAAATCCATTAATATTTTCAGTTACTATCTGGGCATAATCTGACATAATAGTGTTAGCCACCCTATACCACGGGCAATATAGTAAGTGCTTACAATTTCACTTTAAATCACTTTATAACCCCTTCTGATTTTGGTTGTGTTGAGTTAACCGACTCAATCGTGTCAAGCGAGTTTGAGCCCCTTGTCCTAAGTTCCTGACTGATATTGCTGGTTGGCAGTACACATTTTTAGGGTTCCGTAGTCAACTAGGAACCCTTATAGTTTCGCCATGTCCGTCTGTCTGTCTGCCTGTCGGTCCGTCAGTCTGTCAGTCTGTCTGTCCGAGGCTTTACTCTGTGATCGTTAGTGCTAGAAAGCTGCAATTTCGTATGGATATATAAATCAATAAAACTGAAAAGGTCGTTAAATAAAATCTAAAAAGATTTTTAAGGGTACTTCCCCTACACGTAAAGTGGGCTTTTTTTTTGCTTTAACCCTATGGTGTGGGTTGTAGTTGGATAGGTCTTTCAAAATGAATAGAACTCTTCATCAAACATTTTTTTGATAAAGTCAATATTTTCGGAAAGAATCACTCCAAAAAAATTAAAAAAAGTTTCCCCTCTAACACAAAGTTCAAAACTGTGAGTCCAAAAAATATAACAAAAATTATGAAAGTAAAGTTTAATAAGACTTTCAACGAAAACTATAGCGGAAATAATCAGTTTAGCCTTTTTTTTATCGTATGGCATTTATTTTACGAACCGTGAGATCTTCGAGAAGACAAGTACGGTTGCCAGTTTTTGTTGCACTTTTAGCACCACCCAGGGGTCACGTGTAGGGTCAGTAGTCAGTAGGGGTCAGTTTAGCCGTTTGTGAGTTATCGTAAACTGTCTTCCCTTCTTAGTAAAAGACGTATAATAAAACACTGTGAAAGTATTCCCTTTTACTTGTTTTTGATTGTTTAAAGTAAGTAACTACGGAACCCTACGCTGAGCATGGCCCGACATGTTCTTGGCCGATTTTTAGTGTCGTAACGTAACACTATAAAAAATCGGCCAAGAGCATAGCACGTTGTTTTGCATAGCAGCGCCACCTATGCATTTTGTACCGAACTTTAAGTTCTGACATTCCCGCATAGATGTCGCCATAAGGTCGACTGTTAACTGTTTAATTGAGTTTCTCTCCGCCTAGAGTCTGGCTATACCAAGGCTGCACGGCTGTACCCAGTTGTTTTACCCAGTAAATTGTCAAGCAACATTTTGTAAAATGTCAATGTATGATGGCCTACTATAACTATCTTGTTCCATAGTAATGAAAAATGAAAACCAATCAAAAGCAATTTATGAATTGGAAACGTGTACGAGTAAAATGACTATATTTAATAGGAGTAAACAATCAAAGCGCACATAGGGCGTGGTAGTGTAATCAATTAATTAAAAATATTTTTTACGATACGCCTTATTAAAACGCAGTGAGTAATTAAATTTTAAAAAATTACTCAGCTGTGAAAGCCTAGGAGATTGTTTAAAATTGTTTTAAAATATACATAGGAAACTTAGGACCCGGGTATATCCTAAAGCTACGACCAAAACCACCGTGGGATGGGCAGCAGCAACCCTGCACTGCGGTGGAGATAATGCGATCGCCAACCCGCATGCCAAGCGTGGCGATTATGGCATTTACCCCCCATGAAATTAAGAGAGGCGTATGTCCAGCAGTGGACGTCCCTGGGCTGATATGGTTGTGGATGATGGATAGCACAAACTCTTTGGTGTTACTAAATTTATTTTATATCTGAAATTTCAACTTTGATTTCACAACAGCAGTCAATGAACAAAACATGACATTCACAAAAATACAATATGTATACTTACTGAGCTATCTCAATAGATATCAGTTAATTTCTCCACATCGATTATAGCGCCGCTGTGGTATTTAGTATTTTTTTTTTAGTAAGCATGTCTGTCACTCCAATATGCAAGTGCGATAGAGATAGCACCCAGTGACATCTGGTACAAACACGTTAAACTAACATCTCCATAGAAAAATTCGTACTTCGAGCTGAAAAGCCCGTGATGAAATTAAAATAGGTACACGTGCAACCAATTTTAGCCGAAACACTTATTATTGGAATGATTTTAACATAAAACACATCAAAATACATAGATAGGAGAGAATTTGCGTACAGTCAGATCTTCCCAACTCGTAGGTACTCGTAGGTGTCGTACGTAATGCCAGTGTTCGTGAACGCGGTCGGGAAGAAAGCTTGTCCGTTACCACCGGCAGTGTGGGGGAGCAGCTACCCAGTTACCAGCGCGGCTAGTATGATAATTTATACCGTCACGTTATATGGCCAAAATGTACTAAAACGTGACGGTATAAACTATCATACTAGCCGGGCAGTTCCAGTTACTAGGGATGAGTTACTACTTCCAAAGACCGAAAGCTTCGTTATTATTCATAAGCATATTAGTCATAATGACACAAAATACATTTTCAAAAGTAGGTAAGTATTAAAACTTTTGACTGTAATTAACGGGTATGTATATAAATGGTTATTTACAATGTATATATTTTAATTAACTAAATTTTTCTAATATCTATATGAAAGCAATACGTCTAAACATCTCTGGCTGGAACTTTAATTGCCAAGGAGCATCATACTTGCTTATTAAAGTTATTAATTTACTACTGCTGAAGATATTACGAAATGTCCGCTTTTTGAAGTAAATACATTTTTTTGTCAATTTGGTCGATATTTATCACTTAATAAAACCGGACGAATTTTGGGTAATTTAGTTGATAAGTACCTGTCAATAAGCGTTAACGTTAATATTATATTATTTTTTAAATAGCAATTTTCAACAAAAATATATATATTCCTTAGTTCCTATACTAACTAATATGTAAAGTTTGCTTATATACGTTTTACATACTGTATAAGTATAGTAGTATGTGTCTTCTTTTATAGTTTTTTTACGTTTTTTTTTATAGAGCTAGAAATACTACAGATAGACCACTTGCAGGGCCTACTTGCGCTAGTTAGACTATTATCTATAAATGTTCCGTTATAAATTATGTTCATGACTATATAGGTTATATTTAATATTAAGAGCAATGCTTTATTTTGCAAGAATTTTAGTGCTTACCAAACACAAAAGCCATAAGCATCCGTGGTTGTGTTCGAAAAGCAATGATGTTTTCTACCCCCTCCAATTAAGGTTGTCTACTTTTCGTCTTGTTATTTACAATTAAGATTATAATAAATAAATAAAATATTAGTGGACATTTTTTTACACAAATCTCAATAAGGCTTGTGTTATGGGTACTAGAGGACGATAAATTTAATAGATATACGAGTATATGTATATATACTTAAATGCACAGAAAACATCCAAGTCTCAGAACATTTTTTTCTGCTCACCACAGAAACAAATGCCCTTACCGGGATTCTAACTCGGGACCTCTAGCTTCGGAGGCAGTGTCACTACCAACTAAGCTAACCAGGCCGACCCCGAAGATTATTTTATAACTTTCTACACGTTTGGGATGTAGTACTCTCTACAATTATTTAAAATTCGCACCTACCTACGGCTTGGAAGTTGCTTCTTTTTAAAGAATAACTTATAGTAGTTATAGTAGTAAAGTAATATGTGACAAAAAATTTCACAAACTACATTTTAAGTCCGCATAATGTCACGGGTGAACACTTAGGCTGGGTTGCACCAAACCGTCTGTAATCGTAAGCTGTGTTCGTTAAAATTTGAATGTATGGAAAGTTTGACAAGTTTCTATGGGATGACAGCTGTCGGCGCCATCTTTAACGTTGATCAGTCTGTGATCGTAAGTCGGTGCAACCCAGCCTAAGACAGGTACGGAAAACGCTTTTTTTAAGTCAGGATCCGGGTTCAAGATTTATAGTGTGACCTCGCTGTCATAATGACTGTTATCCTGGCTTAAGGATGATTCACAGTAGACCGTTCCGTGTCCGGGCCGGCCCGTTTTCTTCTAGACAAATACGCCGGCCGTTGCGTTTGCTGTCATAGAAAACGGGCCGGCCCGGACACGGAACGGTCTACTGTGAATCATCCCTTAGTGTCCTTCACAGTCAAAATATCTAACAATAGTTCTGAATTGAGATCAGATGGCATGCGAATTGGTATCGATGGAACTGTTTTAAATATCATTCGTTACCCGTATGGTAAATTGTCGATGAAAAGCGTCATAAACGGTTTGTAAAAAGGTAACCCACTGCAGTAGGTAGAGTCACAGAATAAGTAATAGTACAAGTAGAGTGGTAGAGTCAATCAATTGATTTCTGGCCCACTTCGTACCTTATCATGGATCTGTAGCAGCTTTCATATTGATTTTCAATATGACAAAGTACGCGTAGACTACGAAGTGGCTGAGTAAACAAGGCCTATTAACTACGCTAAGCCATGTAGGGTGCTTCATTATTGCGTATGTGTGAGTTGTAGTGAATTAAATTGTTGTAATACTTTAAGGGCATCCAGACAGTGGAACATAGCAGTCCACATTGCAGTCTGCTGTGGGAAGCAATCTATAAGATAGAGCAAAATAGGAAGATTATAGACCTCGGTTGTCTCGTTCTATCTTATAGATCCCACAACTGCAATGCTGGAACGTCTGGGTGGGGCTTTATCAATGGTGCCATGCATCTGAAAAATCGTTTAAATTTATGTAAAATTTGCTCTTGCATTTTAGTCGCGCGAGATATATTATTTCATGATTAATTCTGTGTATTCTGTGTTAAATTTTGTATTGTTTAAGTATTGTTATAGTAGCGCTACTGTGAAGTATAGCAAGTG
Organism: Notocelia uddmanniana; assembly: GCA_905163555.1. NCBI lineage: Eukaryota > Metazoa > Arthropoda > Insecta > Lepidoptera > Tortricidae > Notocelia > Notocelia uddmanniana. The sequence continues at coordinate 39,108,598 of LR991052.1, read as the reverse complement.
AACTCTATGGTTCGGTTACCATGGAAACTTCATATATTGAAATAACACTTGTGTCAAACTACCATCAAAACTACCATATCATAAATGTTGTTAAAACGTATTTCAAGAAAACAAACAATTATATTTACAAACGTTCTTTTTGCCTTTCTTGTGGCATGCTGTTGGTAATAGAAATCCACAAGCATAAGTTAACATCGATGGAACATTACAGCTACTTTTCTTCTCGGTAATAAAGTTGAACGATTGAAGACCGAACACGAACAATATTCTATTTGTGGAAATTGTGTATTAAATTCAGTTTTGGCTAATATATTCTTCTTGTCGCGTTGTCTTGCCCGACAGCGACAACGCATGCAAATGCATTGCATTATATTCAGAGTTCAGTATAAAATCAAAGCAAAGAAGAGAATTATAGTTTGTGTGTTATACTGGACTTTAGTTGGGCCTTGGAAGATAGTACCCACTTGCGTCACGTTTGTGGATTATTCCACCTTCAGTTTTTCTCCAGTGGTTGTTAGATGGAAGATGTACTTAAATCCACAAATGAATACACGATGTGTGCTAAATGTGGAGCTGCTGCCCAAGATCAAGAATAAGTTCGATTGCATTATTTCCCTTAGCCTAACAATCGGGATCTATTTGCCGGAAGAGGCGAACAAAATATCTCTTTTTAAAGAGAAAACCAACAATATTACAGAATAAATATTCTTTCACACATATACAGCTGCATTTTATTTAAATCTATATAGATAAATACAATGCTACGAAACCCAAGTAAAAAGAAATTAAAAAATATATTTCTTTACCGGGATTCGAACCCGGGCCCCAACCTCCGGAGGCAACCTGCCTACCAACAAGCCACCTTTTAGTTCACTGCTCAAAAGCGATGTCGCTAGTAGTATAAACGACTTTTTGACGTTTCGGGAGGGTGTAATATTTTTTGTATGGAGTTATCGTTCTTCTCATTAGTTAGTATTATATTCTTTGCTGAGTAATCAAACTGGTTCATCATCATTTCAGCCGAATGACGTCCACTGCTGTACATAGGCCTCCCCCAAAGACTTCCACAATGACCGGTCCTGCGCTATCCGCATCCAGCGGACACCCGCGACCCTTAAAATCAAATTGGTTAACCGTACCTAAATTCCCTTGAATAACTAAGTGTGCTTGTTTTAGTACTTGTTTCACATTTTGAGGTACTATTGCGTATATACTATCTAAGTAAAAAGTAGGTCTATGTGTGATATAGAGAGGATAAAGGGATTGCTAATGAAATACATAGGTAAGAGTAGTTAGAACAGCTACGAAATCGAAGACCCAATCATTGTTTTTATTACCTATGGCATAAGGCACTAAGTGCTTTATGCGAAAGAGAGGTTCCATGCAACCCATAGGGGTAAACTAGACGCCATTGATAAGGTTTTTGTGAATTACGTAGACAATTTAACCATTACAAGTTAACCTAAGACTTCTAACTCGGGTAGCGACGACTGGCGCAGACAAACAACAAAGAGCTGCCTGTGTTTGCCTTCAAAACACAGAAGCACACATATACCAAACACTCAAAGCGGTTACTTATTCAAAAACAGACTTTAGCCTTTGCGTAGTCGTTACCGATCATAATACATTAGAAAATTACATAGTGATGTTTGGCGTGAACCTAATTAGTTTTGATAGATTAAGGAATCAATCCTTATTCGAGGGTCCAGAGAATGTGCCTCGGGCCCTGAGTGAGTGGCGTACCCACTCTGACGCCACGAGCTGCAATTAATGGCACGTTATTCATTAGCAGACGCGACAGACGGACGGACGGACGGCAGCCGCAACAACTGATATATTACACGTACACACGTATCGGGTGAATTGTTCGCTTGATAAGTGGGCGTCCTCCCGCTCCGCTAGTGACCATAAGCCCGCAGACGGTTTCCGACCGTAGCGACTGTAATCCAAGTTGCATTTCAATGGAATTTCATTAATCTTACATTTTCATTACGACATTTTCAAGTAAGGCTGTTTATATGCGTACGGTGATTAAAGGTGAGATGGTACCCAATGGGGAATTTTTAAATGAGCTTTTAACACTGGGTTATTAAGTCTAAAATTGCTCGCGTACGGGTGGGGATAGTTTCAATCAGAATTGAAAAAGTTACTCGCGAGGGTCTAATGTGTAAGTGTTGTCGCGGCGAGCGGGCACTAATGCGCCCGGCGCCGGCGCCCGCCGTCTAAAACAGAATCTACAACATTCCTGCGTTTAGGCTGCGACTCTTCACTTTATTCCTTTTTTATCGGATCACGAAATAATAGAATAGGTACAAAGCAGCCGCCGAGCTGACGGGACAAGAGGACACGGGTCTATGGATGTGCCGGACACAGGTTTGATATTATCTGTTCTAATAATATGGATTGAGATTGAAACAAATACAAATCTTACCTTCCAACCCAAGGGGGAAACCCGACCTTATTAGTTATTAAGTAGATGTAATTAAGTAGATGCGACACATTGTGAACGTCTTTTTATGGGCAGTAGTTGAATTCTCGGACCTCAGCATATATTTCTAAGTATTATATGATATTAGTCGGTATGTTTAGTTAAGTTACCATGTTTGTGATTAACTTTTTTTATAATTAATCAGAACTGCGTTTTGACAAAAACGGGACCAACTTGGATATATATACTTACAATCAAAAAAAGAATTTTCCAAATCGGTTAAGAAATGACGGAGTTATGGACTAACAAACATATAAAAAAAAAACATACAATCGAATTGATAACCTCCTCTTTTGAAATTTTGAAGTCGGTTAAAAATATCCCAATTCCATATAAAACTAAGTTAGTCTAGTCTAGTAGGTAAGTTTGTCGTCCTAGTCGCAGAGGTTAGCTGGAAGAGATCCCTTAAGGGGATAAGTTCGCCTTTGTACAAACGTCTAAAATTAAGTTGATTTTCCTTTTATGTACTTGATTTGTCCAATAAAATGTTTACTACTACTACTAGTAAGCAAAGGATCACCTGACTAACAAACATTAGCAATGTAAAAAATTATATCACGCACGCGGTTAAGCAAAGCTCATATTCTTTATTTAAAGAGCTATCTAATCATCTATATATAATAAATAAATAACACAATAGGTTTCGCAATAAAAATCATCCCCACGGTAGGTACCTTTTTTCAAATATTTATAATACAGTTTTATCGGCGTGATTGATATGTATACTCATGCCAAATTACATCTTTATAGTAGTAACGGTAACTGAGTTAGCCCGCCGCGGACAGACGGACGGACGGACATGTCGAAACAATAAGGGTTCCTTGATTTGATTACTATGGAATCATAAAAAGGACAGAAAAACAATGGGCAACATTTCAAATTTTTGAGTAGTATGAAATCGTGACTCGTTTCGTTAATTTGTTAAAAAGAATGGGTACGTCCGGGTATGTCCTGGACCCGGGTATGTCCTAAAACTACGACCAGGACTACCGAGGGATGGGCAACAGCATCTTTGGAGTGCAGTGGAGATACTGCGATCGCCAACACGCATGCCAAGCGTGGCGATTATAGCATTTACCCCCTATGAAATTGGGAAAGGTCTATGTCCAGCAGTGGACGTCTTTCGGCTGATATGGTGGTTAACAAGAAACCCCAATAATATTTTTTTATATTTTTATACCTATTAGTTTTCCAAATATTCCCGAAAATGTGAAGAAAGCCTACCATCGTCGTAATGACATCACTACTATGAAAATGTGATAGTCACAGCGTACAAAAAGTTCACTTTCTTTGATAAATCTGTCTTAGTAACAGTGCTTTTGTATGATTTGTTACGTTGTGACGCCTTACTTGTCTCTTACTCTCTTTTCGAATGAGGAACTTTTGAAATTGATTTATTTATATGGAATTGGGATATTTGCTAGATTTAAAAAATGTGGTTTTACTTAATTTTTTATCCACTATTTGATTTCAGCGGAAAAAAGCCTGCCTAAAAAAATTAAATGTTGTCAATTATGTATTATTTTCTAATTTGATTAATCTGTCGGCTTCGGTTACAAAATATTTATAAACATAATAACTAATTTCGTGTGACTAACCTCCTAAATGTTTCTGAAAAACTGCCACGCTCAAGCAAAAAGCCGTGTGCCGTGAGTTTCATGGAGAAATGGAGATACGACCTATGGAGAAATGGAGATTTACAGCATAAGATAGTGGCATTTAATTAGAACTAGTAGTAGTAATAGATTGTTTTATTCATAACCCATTATTGTGTTGAGTGAATAAGTGTCTGTAACCAGTAAATTACTACATGCGGTACCTACCTAAATAATAATTGTACCTACCTAGGTGACTACATGTTAAGGCTTAACATGATCGAACCTAATAAAAAATAGCGAAATAAATAGACAGCTGTATTATTAGCGCAGGGTCGGTCATTGTGGCATTCTTTGGGGGCTTACAATTGTGGAAAACAGTATTTTTGTCTTGTTTTTTTATTTTATTTTAACCAAAACTATTAAAAATTTACATGTGTAGGCTCTCTATGATTCTCAGGATTCTCAGTATTAGAAAATGTAAGTACTACAAGTTTGTGTTTCTTTAGTCTTTCGTAAAACAACATAAAATATTTAGAAAACCTTCACATTGTGACAGATCAAACCAAACTGAAATTTTCGTAAAAACTAAAGCCGTGTCCATTTGGATATACATTTGAAATCAAGAATGTGCCTGTATAAAACAAACAACTATGTAGGTAACATACAACAAAAAATATTAATCAGGTAGGTACTTACATCAAAAATCCTCCAGAACATCTACATTGTGGCATTCAGCCACGTGCCGGTGAACTGTAGGTTAAATTGGTGCTTTCGCACTATGCCGATGTTGTGCTGATGCAGCTGATGTCCTGTTCTGGAGTATGTACGAGTACCTACTACAGACAAGGAGTGGACTCGCCCGCTGCTCTGCTGCCGTTGCCCCTACGTTAGAAGGGCGCCCTCTTCTGCTTTTCTAGTCTAAAGTTTACGTTTGATATTGATATTTTATTATTAAGCTATAACACTGATATGTCTCGACGTCATTGCTAGTCATTGTTGGTTTGTTACCGGCCAATGTCTATTTTTACACGAATGCCATGTATTAATTTCACTTGCTCTGTTCGTATAGGTAAACTTAAGAAAATGACCTGTTGTTGTGACGTGTTTGAATAGACATAAATTTCGTTTGTGTTATACATCCCACGAATATTATGAATGTGAAAGTTTAGATGTTTGGATCTTTGGATGTTTGTTACTCATTCACGCAAAAACATATCAAGAAGATTTTTTGTATACTAACAGTGTATAATCTGGATTCACTTATAAGATACTTTTTGTCCCGATAATCAAAGGGATAAAATAAGGGGTGCAAATATGGTCTATGAAACGGGGTGATTTAAATCCTCATACGCCATTCTAGGCTTTAAGTGTCAGACAATAGGGAGTATAACGGCGTGTCAAGAAACTCAAAAGCATAGCAGAATTTGACGTATTGTAAACAAGCTGACATTTCGATATGTCAAAGCCGAAATATCATAATTGCTTCTGATTAGCAATAAGGTCAATTATTGCGTGTAAATCAAAATAAATTTGCAATACTTTAGAATTGTTTTTATTCATATGCTTAAATACAAAAACAGCTGTTTCAATGCACACTTTGTATCGTCGATGTCCCTTTTAATTTTGTCGTGTATTTTTTTTTACGTAATTATTGACCCTTCAGACCATAATAACTGTTTGATATAAGAGCAGCCCAATCGTCAACATTGACAGTTGAAGCACCTTAGATCTATGCTTATCAGTACATATAATAAAGCTGTAGAGAGTCGAAAATCTGTACATTGAAGAAATTGGATAAATCAATGGAGGGATTGGAGGGCCCTTGGCTTTGAAACAGAACACATTGTAACAGTTTTAAGAATTCATGTCTGTTTGTCTCTGTTCTGTTTATATGTCTAGGCATTTTGACCCTCGGCCCTCAGCCTTACATTAGATGTCCGCTCTGTTGGGACGCTCGGCCTTCGGCCCCGCGTGCCGTGCCACACGGCTCCCGGCCTTCGGCCCTCAGCCTTACATAAGGATCCCGCTCTATGTGACTCGGCCTTCGGCCTCGCATGCCTTGCCACTCTGTTTCGGCCCTTTAGTCATCAGCCTTACATGAAGAATCCACTCTGTTGGGAAGCTTGGCCTTCGGCCTCGCGTGCCTCGCCTCTCTGCTACGGCCCTCAACCTTACCACGCCTTACATAAGAAGCCCGCTGCGTGTGAATACTCGGTGTTCCGCCTTGCATGCTTTGCCGCTTTGCTTCCGACCTTTGGCCATCATACTTACGTGAAGAACCCACTCTGTTGGGACAACGTTTTACGTAAGAACTGCGTAGCGAGACTTTTATCATTATACATGTAATATTTTTGACAGGCTTCATTCGTCTAGAATCAGTACATTTGATATTCTGAAATAAGCTTAATCATTTGTTTTGAAAGCACGAGCACGTAGCACCAACTCCCGCTACAATCGTACACATTATACTCGAAGTTGTAGACGATTATATATACCTAGGACACACTGTCCAGTTAGGTAGGTCCAACTTCGAGAAAGAGGTTAATCGTCGAATCCGACTCGGCTGCGAGCGTTCGGGAAGCTACGGCAGATATTTTCGTCCAATATTCCGCAGTGTCTCAAGACGAGAATCTTTGAACAGTGTGTGTTGCCAGTGATGACTTATGGCACTGAAACGTGGTCGCTTACTATGGGCCTCATAAGAATGCTCAAAGTCACCCAAAGTGCAATGGAGAGGGCTATGCTGGGAGTATCTCTACGTTATCGCATCAGAAATGAGGCCATCCGCAGTAGAACCAAAGTAACCGACATAGCCCTCCAAATCGCTAAACTTAAGTGGCAGTCGGCGGGGCACATTGCACGTAGTACCGTTGGTTGTTGGGGAGGAAAGGTTCTCGAGTGGCGACCACGTACCGGAAAACGCAGCGTGGGTAGGCCCCCCGCAAGGTGGACTGATGACCTGGTAAAGGTCGCAGGAATCCGCTGAATGCGGATGGCAAAGGATCGGTAATTTTATTACTCTTTGGGGGAGGCCTATGTCCAGCAGCGAACGTCTTTCGGCTGATATAATAATGATGATAGTTCGTTGTGAAAATAGAATTTCTATTAAAAAAAATCCCTGGGCGGTAAAAAGCATGTCATATTGAATTTAATCATTTCTTAAGGGGGTGGAAAAGGTGAAAGATAGATGGTAAAACTAATAATTCTAAAGCGAGAATGAGTTCTACGCAGACGAAGTCAGGGCAAAAGCTAGTTTTAAATATATTATGTCTATTCGAACACGCTACAGCAACACGGTACATCTGAGTGATGATAGAGACAGGAGGTGGCCATAGCAACATCTAAACTACACAAGATAAGCCCGTCGTGTTTGGGCTCAATAGAAGCAATCGGCAATAGAAGCGTGTACTTGTTTTCACCTCAGCAGCTCGAACAAGCCTATTTTGCTGCGAAAAATCAGTGAGCCAAATCAGTTTTTACTCACTCCGTGAGAAAAAGTGGCTTTATAATTTGGTATGCCGCGAACTGTCCTTTCATTGTTCAGGGGCTACTCAAAATTCGATGTATTTGAACTTCGTTCGCTCTGTCCCTTTCGTTACGAAAAAAGAAAAAGCCATATATACGAGTAGGCCTATTCATAGTACGACTTACGACATCACAATGACATTCAAGTTTCATAGTTTTCACAGCAAAATAGGCGTGTTCGAGCTGCTGAGGTGAAAATAGCTATTTTTTTACAGGAGTTGATCTTCTACGCGCATATTCTGAGCGCAAAAAATAAGTAAATAAAAAAAGTGAAAAGTTTCAATTCTTTAATTTTTTTGTAAAAATATCCTGGAATATGGACGGTAATTAATATCTGTCAAAAATCCTCTTTGCTCTGTGGAAAAATAAGAGTCCTTTTTATAGACGTTTGCATGGTTTTTCGAAATTCCTACATCGAAACGCCAGTTTTCAGGATTTAGGGTCAACGCTTAATTACCATTAAAATGTTCCTTTCACTAAGTGTCCTGTACCTTGTAACATTTTAATCTGAAGTTTAAACTCTTTTTCATAAATGTACCGTCCATTCGCTTGATACTAGCATAAAATTAATTGTGAAAATATGGTGTAAAAAATACGTCTGATTAAAAGTACTTATAGGTAAAAAACTAAAGAAAATGACCTGTTGTATATATGTAGTGGTGACGTGTTTGAATATACATTTGTTTTGTTTGTGTTGCACCTTTTTAATATGTAATATATATTTGAACTCGTCACAACTACATAAAAAAGATACTTTTCTTAAGTTTTTCACCTATAACCCAAACACAACAAATGTTTGTTCCAACACGTCACAACTACATTCCCCTTTCTAAAGTTTTTTATCTATACAAACAGGTCCTTTTCTTATTTTTTTTACCTATACCTCTTATTTGCTCACCCTGCTATAACTAAACTTACATTTTTTGACTTTGTATTTGATCAATTAAATGTACTTGAACAAAACGGATAAGACGTAAATTGACTTTTAAGTACATGGCATGCTGCAGCCGAGAGGCTGCAATTAAGACTGGTTTTGTCGAAGGATTATAAGAAAATAAACTTTATAATATGTCGGCATGTGGCTACAGATATGCCGAATCAAATAAACCTAAAAACTGTACGCGAAAAGAATTATGACACTAAGAGGGTACAAACTGCTGTACCTAACTAAACAATTACAGAATCGTTATTTAGAGGGGACATCGTTAACGTCTATAAATCTACTCGTATCTTATAGATATTTTTTCAGGATAGATAGATATTATTATTTCAGGATATGACACAATCGTAGTAACTAAATCAATGTCTATACAAAAGCAGGTTCGAGAATTATATAGAATTCTCTTGTCGAGTCTGTGTTCGTCAATTTTGAAATTAAAAAAAAAAACACGTGGTCCTCAGCTCATAGAGCCACTACTTTTTAATCTTATGTTATCTTTTGTCGTTATAGGGGCAACATTACATTACCTTACATATTCTAGAAAACCGGCCAAGTGCGTGTCGGCCTCGCGCACGAAGGTTTCCGTACCATTATCTATAAAAACGGCAAAAAAGTCACGTTTGTTGTATGAGAGCACCCTTAAATATTGATTTTATTTAGTTTTTTAATATTTGTTGTTATAGCGGCAACAGAAATACATCATATGTGGAAATTTCAACTGTCTAACTGTCACGGTTCATGAGATAGAGTCCGTCTATCTCATGAACCGTGACAGTTAGACATCATACACCACCACCACCAGCCACCAGACATACATACAGACGGACGGACAGCGGAGTCTTAGTAATAGGGTCCCGTTTTACCCTTTGGGTACGGAACCCTAAAAATATCAACTATCTACCTATTCTGATTCAAGAGATGCTGCGATTGTCAAGGTCCAGTAAAACGACCGAAATAATCACGTTTCTTGTATTATGATCCCTTTAGATTTATTTTTATTATTTATTGTGACATACCTGAAATGGTAATAATCAAGAGTGGAGAATGGTAAATATGCAGTAAATATTTACACCTATTATTTCCATATTAAAATATAATGAAACGAGTGGGATGCCACATGCGTTGATACGCTAGCACCGTCCCATCTACCACGAACTTCGTCCAGGGCTGGTAGGGCAGCGGAGGCAGCCGAAACAAAAAAGGCCACAAAATACCGGGGTCTCAGCACTCAATACCATTTCATGGCTTTCGGTGTCGAGACCCTCGGGCCGTGGGGTCCATGCGCTCGGGAACTATTTAAAGAGCTCAGCAAAAGACTCGTCGACACCACTGGGGAACAAAGAGCTGGCAGCTTCCTCGCACAGCACTTAAGCCATACAGCGAGGAAATGCTGCCAGCGTCTATGGTACGATGCCACGGGGGCCCTTTTTAGAAATAGTTTAGTTTAATTTTAATTTTAGGTTTTCTTTTAGTTTTTTTTAGCATTCTGTCATTTTATGTTTCAAGTTATGTTATTGTTATACAAATTTATCCTAATTATTAAACGAGTCGCTCACGTCTTTATGGTCGAATATCGCTCGACATGTTTCAGGCCGGTTCGCGGTCCTTAATATTTATCGCAACGGCGGTTTTCTTATCACTGCGTGCCCGTGCCCTGCCCGGTTGGCTGCTCGGTGGTCATTCTGAGCGATATTCGACCCTAAAGACGTGAGTTACTAGTTTCATTATATTTTAATATGTCTCAAACTCACGGGAGCTTTGTTATTATTTCCTCCAAGTTTAGCTTACTGAATTTGAGCCCCAAGGTTGGCAAAGTTGCATATCAGCCTCAGGCGACTTCCTGATTTGGCGGGGCGGGAGCGATATGTCATAGGTATTTTGCTCTTAGACGTGAATTTACCGATGTGAGATTTCCTCACTTGACGAAATGCTGTCAGTAATACGTTTGCGCAGTAGTAATACCATGCGCAGAAGTGGGGCAGTACTGCATTAGTATCGGTTGACACTGACAGCTGACAGTTTTCTCATATCGTACTGCCCCCGCATCGAAAAGTCAGGAAGGCGCCTAATTCGACACACAGTTGGAAAATTAATGAAGTTTCGTCGGAAGGTTTTTAGGCATCGTTCATTAGGGGTTCATGAGAAAGAGGATCAACAAGAGCACTTTTTAAAATAATGTTGAAAAATGTATTTTATTGGATTTTATTGCAATACAGAGTTTACCTTCTACAATTTTTTTACCTTTGTGGGTTAGTAAAAAAACTTGACGTCACTTGTAAGTAATTTTGATTATGATACAGCCGTACAACATAAATAACATAATACATTTCCATAAAAATTGCAGACTCTACCATTCTTCTTAATTCAAGGTATGAATGAATTAACCTTCATGATTATTAAAAAATATTTAAAAAAATACGTGGACGTAAAATTATTTGGGTGGCCTTAGGAGATAGCAAACGACCTATTCGCCATTTCAATTTCGTAAACGATGGACCAAACAACTCCTGAAATTTGAGTAATCATATTTTTGGAAAAAAAGGCAACCAGATTTTTTCAGCGTTACCGATAAAAAAGAGAAAAAGATAGAAAATTGTAGAAAAAAGATATTATCTCTTATCTTTTAATCCTATCTACAATTCAGTATAGTTAAATTAGGTACAATCTTTAATACATAATTTTAATAGTACCTAGACACCTACATTAACTTTTTTCTTACATACATAGGAAAATAGAAAAATTAAAATTCTTTAATATAATTAGGTACCTGTCTACGACATGACCGATTATTTATATTTTTATAAAGTACCTAGTACCTATTAAAATTATTGATAAGATTGTCGAGAAGACATTATGACCACACAGAGAACTGTACCTACCGGCGGTATGTGCGGCGTTCATTTCGTTCAACTCGCATCTCCAGATACAAAGGCTTTTGTTCTCAATATATTCTCAAAATAGTGCATAATGGGTATAACGTTAGTTGAAACGAGTCACCGTTCTACGTACTAGCGGATTAACGTAAGCGGGTCAACCACGGAAATTGTTTCACTTTCCTCGTACCATAAATGTTTGAGTATCGTTGAAGGGTTTTCTGGTAATCCCTTTATTCCTTTGTTAAGGCTATTGTATGTAGATACATGTAGTTACTTTGTGGTCTTTTGCGGCACAAACAACAAAGGAAGTTGAATGGGGAGTAATTGTCGAAGTCGTGTTACGCTGATAACGATAAGCCGAGAATGTTCCCAGTGGGTGCTGCCGGTTGCAACCACTAATTACCTGCCGACATACTCATTATACATCGGACTTTTTGTAACATTAACGCTCTTTTTAATAAAGGTATGTTGTAGTGACTAGTGTTAAAACCTGAACCAAAACAACCTAAGTATTTGCTGATCAATTAATGACTAGATATTTCTTGGTCAAAATAGGAACTAATATCTACGTATTCGTAACTTACGTTAACTATTTGTATGCAGTTATTGAATGTCTACCATTTTGGTAAGTTTATACTTTTGGGTAGGCATTCAACGTTTTACTAAGTAACGAAATCAAAATTAGGTGGACTTTCGAGTTATTAATTACTCCATAACTTATCACTTAATAATTATACATAACTTAACTCATATATTATTTTTATTAGTTTCCATACCAATGCAAATATGTACGACAATGACCCACGTATGTAGAATTGTTTGTTGACTAATTAAATCACAAGTCCTATTTCTGCATTTATTCTGATGCAGTACCTACCAATAGATGCAACAACGGCTGTCATAGTTGCTGGCAACAGGGGGGCTCCTGGCCTAGCGGGCCAAGATTGATACCTATGTCTTATAATCACGTGACTCCAATCCAATGACGTGACTTTACTGACATCGCACAGATTTCCGCACTTGACGGTATACTGTCAGTATTATGGTAGTATCATGGTCGGAACCGACTCCCGTATACTGTATTTGTATCGACCCGGTTCCATACGCGATATTCAAGAAGTACTGATAGTTGTCACTCACTGACCGACTGACTGTTGTCTTTTTCTGTTTTTAGGGTTCCGTAGTCAACTAGGAACCCTTATAGTTTCGCCATGTCTGTCCGTCCGTCTGTCCGTCCGTCTGTCCGTCCGTCTGTCCGTCCGTCCGCGGATAATCTCAGTGACCGTTAGCACTAGAAAGCTGAAATTTGGTACTAATATGTATATCAATTACGCCGACAAAGTGGTAAAATAAAAAGTGGCAAAAAATATTTTATTAGGGTACCTCCCCTATACGTAAAGTGGGGAGTGATTTTTTTTTTTCATTTTAACCCTAACGTGTGATATATTGTTAGATAGGTATTTAAAAATAAATAGGGGTTTACTAAAATCATTTTTTGATAATGTTAATATTTTCGGAAATAATCGCTCCAGAAGTAAAAAAAAATGTGTGTGTCCCCCCCCCCTCTAACTTTTGAACCATAAGTTTTAAAAATATGAAAAAAATCTCAAAAGTAGAACTTTATAAAAACTTTGTAGGAAAATTATTTTGAACTTGATAGGTTGAATAGTTTTTGAAAAAATTACAAAAATAATTTCTGAACTAAGTTTGTAATTTAACCGTATAAACAGGTGTTTATTGTACCTGTCATTTCTACAAAATCACAATGAAATGACGTGCTTTCAAAGGTTTTGTGTTTCTGTACTTAATATGTCAACTTAATGTGACGGACGGAAAACTACGGAACCCTACACTGAGCGTGGCCCGACACGCTCTTGGCCGGTTTTTTTTTATACAGTGACGGTGGTAAGCGATCTTACTGTCTGTCTGATGGCATAGACACCGTCGCTTAAAGACGCGCGTTGGCGACCCTTCATTAACTTTGGGGATTTGATGCGTTGACGGCACTACCGGGACATAAACATGGTCTTAGTAGCAGGCTCTGCGAGCTCATGGTTCACAAAGTATTTAAGTGTAAGAAACGCGACGTGAAGTACCTACTTAGATTAAGGTAAAGAAAAAGGTTAGTTTAGTTTCACACTTAAATAAGCTACTTTTAAGTGAGTCGGTACAAAGAATAAACACACCGGTAGCTAATACTGACCAAAAAATAATTATGGACCCTCCGAAATTACAAAACAAAGGTGCCCGCCTAATATATACTATCAAAGCCGGGGATCGAAGTCTTAGACAGTTACTCCTGCCGTCGTGCTGCCGCGAAACCGTTGGATTAATGCTGGCTGTCTATGAAGGTACCCTCCGGATTGATTTAGAGCAATTGTGCTACTAATTAATTAAAAAGAACCAATATATCCGCCTCTGGCTGGCGAGGTGGGGAACGAGGATTAATTACAGCGCCGGACCGCGTGCCCATAAACAAAAAGCCAGCAATAATTCCATTAAGGCCTAAAACTAACCCCGCCGTAATAAATCTGTGTGCGGCGCCCATTACTCGTGGCCGATAACGCGCCGCCCATCGGCCGCGCGCCGCCCGCGTGCGCGCCGCCACTGCCGCCCCGCGCACCGGCACATCTCCTGACCACGTCTGCGTTGCGTCACCAAATTGGAACATGCGATTTATGGAAACAACTTTTCCCATTTTCCTTGGCGTACCGTTACAAGCGGGAGGGCGCGACGGCGTGCCGGCCCCGCCTCGGGGCGGCCCGAGGGGCGCGCGCCGCCGGGGCAAGCCCCACGCCTCCGCCAGTGCTCCCGTACGCTCCGGCCCTGACGCACGCGTTTGTTATCTCACCTGTGCCACTAACTCATCTATTGATCTTACCTAATCTGATTGAGCGTACTTCAGTGATTGTATCGTGTGTGCTTGGTGATAACTACATTTGACAGCTGACACCGGTTTACCATCAAGCGGATACACATTTATTTAGAGGTGAGTGGTGGCAGCGAAAATGTTTCATTAATCATTATAATCATAACCTCAATACGTAGCAGTACAATAAGAAATCCATTATACTTTCGAAATCTTCATAAATGACGGTACAATCGTTTAATGCCTTGCAAATAACATGTTGTGATTGTTATAGAAGTGTTATATTTCGGCAAGAAAGTAGGTACCAAAACAAATTTCTTAATTACCATTTAATAATAAACTATAGGAGATCTTCATTGCTAACTGACACAAAATACGTAAACAAGTGCGTTTGCCCGACTCAATACATACACAGACAGTTGACAGTTGTTTTGGCACGATGAAATACCGGGTTACCCAGTGAAATATATATCGAACCCCCATGGCATTTACTAAAGCATACAATTTTCCCTGTGGTTATAATTTGGAACTGTAGACCAGATAAAAATTAGCGGTAAAATAGCTTGCATAGATATAGTGCTGGCATGTGTTGTCGTGCCGAACGGAGTTGTGGGTATACTTCCCCGATATTTAATTAAACGTTTCCCGGCTCCCGCCTTCTGAAAAAAGATTGCACTCAATTAGACCTGCCACGGCGAGGTGTCGCTTACACGCCAGCTATTAATGAACATTCGCACGTTCACGGCTATTAACATATAAGCTAAAGCGAAATAATGGATTACAAAAATAGTATTTTAAGACTCTTTTGTCTATTTCAGTCTGAAACGTTTTCAACGGGAAAGTTTTATGCCGATCCTAAAGCATTAATCCCTTCTTTTTATTTTATCTACTACAGATACAGAGTAGATAAAATAAACAACCAGAATTGTGCCTATTTTTACTTCTAGCCATTTACATGAACATACATCTATACTTCATTTATGAGATATAAACTTTCGCAGTTAAAAAATAATTTCGTCCATCGTGTAGTGACATACTTACGTACCTAAACGCAGATCTAAGAACAACAAGTCAAAATAAACATACACTTTATAATCACAAACATCAAACACTTTAGGGGGAGGAGTACTGCTTATCCTATAGCACAGGTTTCAACCCATGTATTTAGGAAGTACAGTTCTAGTTTTAAGGCAAATTTGTGAAAGGTGTTTTTAGGAAATTAAATACATATGACATATAAAAAGTTTAGGTATCTGTATCTACATTGGTAGGTCCTTGTTTAAAATTTTGATGTCATGAACTCAAGTATTTGTTCTTAACAATGTTTAATTTGAGCAAGTTCTTGTAAAAACGGGTGCATAAATCACGTATGTCACGTAAGTACTTCAACATTCTATGACTAACGCAAATGCAATTCGAATAGTAAGCAAAATTGACAGCTGGGCTACTTGGGCTTTATGTCACGGGGTATGGTTGAAAGAAGTCAATCTGCGTTGATGTCTTTCTGGCGCGACTGTAAGCCTACTCGTACTGGCCGGCCGTCCCGCCGCTTTACTTTAGATGCGCAGCGCGTAACACTAATTCGCACCATGTTAGTATTTATTCGAGTAGACGATCACACCAAAAATTTTGTCGAGTAGCAAGTGATATAGTCAAGTCGATCCGTTTTACTATTTTTGGGCGAGTAATGCTCTCCACCACAATCCATCGAATGCATACATCACATAACAAGTCGCCCACAAAACAATAAACAACTTCGTAGTGAGTTTCTTTTCCCCTTACGTACATATACTTTTTTTAATATACATTAATGATTTCCCTAAGATAAATAACCAAAAGTGCGTTCTATTCGCCAACGATATTTCTCATCTGTTCTATCTTTCCACCCAAATAATAGAAATAACTATCCTCACATTAAAGAAACCTTTAGTAATATATCTTAATGGCTGTAGGATCACAATTTGATACTTAACACAAACAACACATAGCCATGAGCCCACTGTTACACGACCTACAAATCAAAGAAGTACCTGAATTTACTTTATTAGTACTGATAAGAGACACACACCTTGATTGAAAAAAACACATAGATAAAGTAAAATCCATGGTATCCAGCTTCATTTATGCCTTAAGCATCCCAAAATGTAATACTAACACCGAATGCGTTCTGTCTGCCTAACACGCATATACACAGGTGTGGCTCCGTTATGATATCTTATTATGGGGTCACATGCAGCACTGAAAAACACGGTATATGTATTAATAGCTCAAAAAAATGTTTCCGAATAACATTTCACCAACTACCAATTGTAAACCACATTTCAGAAGCCTCAAAATCTTGACCTCTATATACTCGTATACTAGAAGTAGCCTTGACCCTACCATCTCTATATATACTAGAAGTAGCCTTGACCCTACCATCTCTATATATACTAGAAGTAGCCTTGACCGTACCATCTCTATATAAACTAGAAGTGGCCTTGACCCTACCATCTCTATATATACTAGAAGTAGCCTTGACCCTACCATCTCTATATATACTAGAAGTAGCCTTAACCCTACCATCTCTATTTATACTAGAAGTAGCCACGTTTGTTTTTATTTAAATTCAACACAAGTGCGCGCCGCAGGGACAGGCTTGTTTCTCCAGAGCCAATGAGATATTTACAAAAAAGTTCCTTACTACAAATCGATCCAAATTTATAACAAATTACCCGTAAATATAAAAATATAGAAACAATAATTCTTAAATGCTTAAATTATCAATCTAAAATAGTTCGTGATAAAAAAACCTACTATTGTGTCTCAGAGTTCCTGCAGGATGATGACTTACTGTAATTACATGTAAAGCCATGCTTAACATGCATGTTTGTAAGCCTTATAGATATTTACATTAGTGATCTCTAGTTGTACAGACTACCTAGCTTGTAAGAACTATTGCTACACCCTTCCAGAGTCCTGGTGATTCTATTTCTTCTTTTCAACAGCTTTATAACACCATGGTTTGCAATAAACATTTATTAATATTATTATTATTATAAGTAATTTATTAACAAGAACTATTATTTTTAAATCGTTTATTGCAGCGAATATTATCGATAAAATAACTACTTCATCACCATCAAGCACTACATATTTTAAAAAATCACACGGAAATAATTTTACATAGGGCGCTAGGCCGGTTAGCGACCAGCTAATTTGATGTGCTGGTTTGCGACCACTTAGATGTGTTGATGTAAGTACTAAAAGAAATTTTCTGTTTTTTTTTTATAAAATTCACACGGCTTATTGTTTCGTAATGGATTTTAAAAATGTTAATACATATGTATCATTAGTTGAAAAAACTTAGTTAGAGACCAACTACATATTACTTATTCTGTGCTTCAGGTGGTCGCAAATTAACGGAGGCCGAGTAACCCTATAATATTTATTTCATATTACTAATCTTTATCTTATCATGATGATCCTGTAACATTCCGAAAACATTCTCTCATTTCACATTCCCATCCACTGTTGGTTTTATCGTTAGTAGCCGTAAAGCAATAAATAGTAGAAACAATGGCAAAACCCGTCTACAGTATGCTCGTACACAGCGTTTGTCATCGATGACGTGGCGGCCGGCGCCGCCGCCGGTGCTCCTGCGCAGGGCCACAGGCAGGGCCCAGGTACCACACAAATAACATTACTTTTCGCAGAGGTAATGATGGATGATGGCGATGAAAATTTTGACTGTGTAACTTTATTTGAATATCTAATAATGAACATTCAAACTGCATCCTGTACTGGTTAAGTATTAAGCGAGCATCATTTGTATATTTATTTATGTGTAATTGAAATCTCAAGAATTCCTCTAAAGATTTTGACGAAATATCTAGAAACGCGGCAGCGTGTCCAGCCAAGTTCACCCCAGGAACTGGCGAACAGCAGCCGTGTGTTATTACACGAACCGTTTGGAGCCACTTTTGACCCCCCAATAACTCAAAATCTATCTAACATAAAAATATTAAATTTGCTACACGTATTAAGATCCTTTAGAACAACTAGAACCCCAAATTTCATTAATATAGGTTTAATAGTTATTGAGATATTAAATTCCAAAAAACGGCATTTTTACCACTGACTGACTGACTTACTGACTAGTAATCAAAAACCTAACCCACTTCCAGGTGATCTAGAAAGCTGAAATTTGGCATGCAACTTGGTAGCTGTGTGGCTGTGTGTGTACACCAGAAAAAATCAGAAACCAGTGTTTTTTTAATTAGTGTTAGTATTTGTATGTCTTTACCTTATCTCGGGACCATGGGATCCCGGACCTTTGGAAGGCGTGCGTGGGGCCGAAGCCAACAGCGCAGAGGCCCTTTAAGACAATTTAATCTAAAAGCAAAGGGATACACATGGCGGATACCATCCCCGAACGCACAATATCATACATCCAGAGATGCTCCCCGCCAGGTGCAAAGACTATTGCAGTGCGCAGTGCATCACTGTGCTGCGATGGAGACTAAGTTCATGGGCTATTGTGTTGAATGTTGGATGGGCTGGATAATGGGGTATTGGAGGAGACTAGCGGACACCTGCCGTGACAATCAGTCTCAATATTGTAAAAAGCAGGCAGTGACTCGCCAGCTCGCTGAGTGGGCCCCACATAACAGTCGCACGCACAATGCGACAGTGGGGCAACATCCCTTTGAGCGGCTGTAAGGTTGTCGACAGGTGAGTCTGCGGTAGCCAGATCCCGGTAATCCGATCAGCAGGCCGCCGGCGTTATGACATTTTACACTTCCAACCTGGAGCATAGGTCGCTCTTGCGACTCCACTCTGGCCAGCCAATTATTATTATTATTAATGCTAGTTACCTCGGAACTCCGTCATTTATTAACCGATTTGGAAAATTCTTTTTTTGTTTGGAACGGTATACTTCAGGGGTGGTCCCATAGTTATCACGTAAAATCTGATCATAGAGTCCTGGAGAAATCGAGGGAACTCTTCAAATATTTGAGGTGCACCTATAGCGATTTATGCATTCGCTTTTAAAAAGCACCATTTGGCGAAGATTGACAAAAAGTAATGATATCCCATCAAAAACATAAATGTGAAAATGGGAGCCAAGCTCAATATTAAGAATACGCGATGCTTGGTAGTCGTGTTCACCGACAAAAGAATTGAGATCGAAATGGGCGCCAAGTTCCGTAGGTTCTCTGAAATGGTGCCAAGCCCGGCACTACATTGTTTACAGTAAAACTAATTTACTGCGGCTTAATGCATTTTGAGCCTTTTAACTTGGCAGTATTTTATAATACCATAAAAGCTGTCGGATATTTAAGAAAACTGCCAAGTTAAAGCTCAAAATGCATTAAGCCGCAGTAAATTAGTTTTACTGTAAACAATGTGGTGCCGGACTTGGCACCATTTCAGAGAACCTACGGAACTTGGCACCCATTTCGATCTCAATCCTTTTGTCGGTGAAGACGACATCCAAGCATCGCATATTCTTAATATTGAACTTGGCTCCCATTTTCACATTTATGTTTTTGATGGGATAGGGGTTTCCCGGAAAGAAACAATATCTAGCTAGGTCTCATATTCGGGAAAACTCGTAGTCTGCGGGAAATCACGAACAAAGCTCGGTCGCCCAGGTACTGGTTATTTATTAGATACACAATCTTACTTCTTATCGTTATCGTCTAGTACCCATAACACAAGCCTTATTGCGCTTACTACGGGACTAGTTCCATTTGTGCTAAAATTACCCCTAATATTTATTATTAAGTTACGTATTACATTATAATAATCCGCGCACGGGACAAAGGTGTCCCGGAACTTTGGATGCCGAAGTACCAACCGAATATACCCCATAGCCAACACGTAGAGGCCCATTTGACAATTTAATGAAATGCAAGGGGTACACCCTTATTATTATTATCTCCACCGGTTCAGAATACCTGCGCCGATTGAACAATGGTTGCGCATTAAAGAGTAAGCGGTGATTGACGAAGTTTTGTCAATCTTGGTATCAATACGGTCTCAGCGATTAATTGTATTCTAAAACCACACCCGGAGCATACCGAATTAAAAAAATATAAAGCAGCGTTTCTACATAGATTCATAGATAAAACAGTGCGGGACCAATGAAGTCATATACTTTGAATGCCATTGTAATTGACAATTCTAAGGCTTAGGCCCACTCAGAACATCCTTAAAAAGTTTAATGATATTCAAAAGGATATTCTAAATAAACCAATTTTTTAATTGTGTAGTTACTTTGCGAAATCACCGTGTATGAGAGTGTTTCTCAATTAGGCTGCTCTCTCTCAGGTCTCGGTTAAGCTGGCAAAACCGGTTTGTGTTTAGTAAATGTTCGTAAGGGTACGTGTAGTAGCACCGAGGTCACTCCGCGAAGCCTGTGGTGACACCAGGAGGATCCTGCGCTTCTGGTCGGAGTTAGGCTGGCTAGATCCCTAGCCGGCGTTCACGTCACGCACAATGGTCCGACTTTCACTGACTAAGTGCGGAAAATGGAGTCCATAACCATACGTACCCTACGTGTACCTAGAACGTCTAAACAGTTAAATGCATGTTTTTTTGTCGAATTAGGAACAATAACTATTAAACGAGCCTGGGAGGCTGTGATCTATGGCCGTAATTAGATGGAATTTCTGTCGATGTGTCACATTAGAAAACAATAAAATATAAAGGTAAGATAACATCTCAGGAAGCGCTCAGGCAGGCGCCGCCTGGCCGGCCCGCCACGTCCCTCTGACACTTTTTAGATGTTCGCTAAAAAACGCACCAACAAATTTACGAGCTCAGCTAAGTTCCGGAACGAGATTATCTGATCGCGAATGTTTCACTTTAGAAGCATTCCCTTGTAATGAATATGGTTCTGGTGACTAATTAGTCTATTAATTAATAGGTTACAAGTAGAGCTGTAGTAGAGACATAAAATAGTAGATTGTGTCTCAAGGGAGTAAAATGATATATTTTACGGCGAGGGCGGTATAGTGAGTTTAACGAAAGATTTTACAATAGAATCCTGAGCGTAGCGAGGGATTCTAAAGCAAATCTTGAGCATAGCGAGAGATTCAAGTGTTTACTTAACTCAAATATTTTTATTTTAAAATGTTTCTTTTCTCGAGTAAAATACACTTGAGACATGACAAAAAGACCTCGTTGCCGCAAATGTTTCCTTTATTCGTTAAAATGGCTCTATAAACCCACTATCCCAGCTTAGTTTCAGCAATTCTTTGCAACCGCACCACCTTTGTAGAAATTGTAAAATTAAAAATTGTAGCTCGAAATCTTTAGTTTTTTTTTTATTAAATAGTTGATAGATTTTAACACATCGTGTCTATTTGATGACCGGCCCGGCAAGTCTTGATTCTTTATTAAGTGCTGTGACCGTCTGTTGAACTTACTCTTAATGGACGTTTTGCAGATTTAAAGTCCACGTAAAAAAAAACTTAAAGTTATTTTATTCTTCAAATTAGGCATATTACATGCACCTATGAACGTCAATAAACTACCGCTGGTTCGTTAAAATAAACCTCTACCATGAGAAGAACCGGCGTAGGAAACTCGGCGAGGTGTCATTTCAAGTAATGTTTCTTATACCCATTCCTAAATTAGACAGATTTTTTAGACTTTTTCCCAGAGTCCTTATTAAAATTCCACCCTGAGCGAAATTGACGTTAAGGCGCTTACGATCTTTTTAAATAAAGCGTATTAATATTTATAAATACCAAACAAAAAAGGTAAAATATTACATATTAATTATTATCATTATTTATTTATTTTATATTTTAAACAGAGTATAAAAACATAACAATTATCAGGGTCTCACAAAACTATCGGAACAGTTTGTCTGTGTGATCAAAGTACAGTACCTACAGAGTTAATTAATATGTTAATAGGTTTAGGTTAAGTCTATGTTACATACAATTGCATATAGTAATGCATTAGATGTTATTGTACTCGTGTAATGACGTTTTAATTTTCTTGTAGAGACGCTTTTTTTATTATTGAAACACCTCTTCATTTTTTTCTTAAAGGGATATTCGGTTTCTAACAGTCGATAATTTTTTGATTATTGCATTCAAAATTCCCGAAGTCGAGCACTCTTATGGCAGATATGGACCGCTTTTTCGTGTCCATAATAATATAGCATGATTATATTAAAACGGTGGTAACTATTAATTATATACTCAGAAAGTTTCTAAATGTGTATTGACAATTTTTCTTTTACTTTATATCATAGGCTGAGAACTTATCAATCGCCTTTCGGATTTAGATCGATCTAGATACTCGATATGGAGCATATGAATCAGTTCTTACCTTCTCCATTTCGTCCAAAATTTAAGCTATAACACTGCATATTAAATTACTTACAAGCTGTGGCAATATGCTATGACCAATAAAATGTATGTCTTATTTACAATTGACGGTGTTTAAAGTAGCATTGTCGTAGCCTCGACCAGAGTTTATAGCAATTCGAATGGCTGCTAATTTGCTCATGAATACTTATACCAAAAGTTTCGTAGGATATAGGTTAGGTACTCGCAAGTTATGCTGAAAGATGAGCCAGTTTAAATACAACGCTTCTATTAATGAAGGGCCAATGGTGTGACCTATAAAGGTATATTGTTACATAATAACATAATTTAACCTCTTTTGTTGTAATTACATAATATTGTAGCAAAAAGTTAGAGTGGCGTTAAGTGTTAACTGAATGTTTGTATATCAAAATACGCTCCCCGCCCAGCCAATCTTCTGTAATCGATACATCACGTCGCGGCGACCCATTAACTTTTTTGTTCGTCATCATTCGACTAAGCAGCACAGCTAAGTACTCTTAAAATCGGCACAAAAAATGAGACGGTGAAGGTTTTGGAAATATTTCGCACTTAGCGCAAGGCCCACGCGGACGGAACGGCGGTGACCCACAACTCTTGATACTCGTACTTTCATGGTCGTAAAACTATTTTATGCCACACCTGGCCAAAAACAGGCTTTTACCGCACGTTGTGCGTACGGGAAAAGCCGCTTTCTGGCCTAATGTTGTAATAAAATGATGTACACAACACGGGAGGTAATAAATAAAGCCCTCGATCGCATATATATACGTCCCTCGCCTACAGCCTTTCTTTGCTTTATCTCAGCCTTTCTTTGCTTTACCACCCTAGTTGTGTAATGTACTAAATATACGTAGAAATTTCAGTTATTGTATGTAGTTCTAAAATAGTACATTACTATAGAGGCCGCGACGAAAGGGGTTGCCGGCCGAAGAAGGATAGGTCTGAGGCGGGCAACCCCATATTTCCCGCCGAGGTATGTATAGTGCTTTTCACAAACATGCAATAAAATAAACAACAAAAAAATCAAAGTTTTATTTTTAATACGTGTACTGGCAGAATGTATGTCATCATACCTGTGCCACAAATTTATGTGGAATGGAAATTAAAAAAGAGGACTTTGTCGGCCTAGGCCTGCAAGATTTGTATGAAATTCCATTAACGACCTCTTGTCCTAGCCGCACCTAAAACGTCATATTTCGCAGCCGCAATATAATGCGCGCAGCAATATAAGGAACATAACATCAATATTTTATTGCATGTTTGAGAAAATAATATTACATTCAAATCATATTCTGAAACATAATTGCAATTGCGTGACACAAGGCGCTAGAAAATAAACAATTAAGTTAATTACAAGTAGTAACGCAAAAATGAAATAATCGTGTTCTTTTATTTCAAATAATATTGCTCGTAGGTAAGTACCTAGTGCATGGTTTAGATATTTTAATCGAAGGTAAAAGATAACATAACATGACATACTTATATTACTTACATTTTAGTCAAATATTAATCGTTTTTAGGGTTCCGTAGCCAAAATGGCGAAAACGGAACCCTTATACCTATAGATTCGTCATATGTCTGTCCGTCCGTCCGTCCGTACGTATGTCACAGCCGATTTACTCGGAGTCTATGAGCACTACAATTATGAAATTTGGTAAGAAGGTGTATTCTATGAACCACTATAAAAATATGATGTGAAATTACGAAAAAAATATTAAACTGGGGGGCACCCCATACATGCAACAGGTGAGTCAATTTTTTTTTCAATGGACATAGACGTGTGGCGTATCTATGGATAGGCCTTGAAAAATGACATAGAAGTTTATGTAAAACATCCGTTGGCGAGATATTAGCTGTCAAAGTCGTGAAAAGTGTGTCGCCCACACCCCTCAAATTTCCAAACCATGAAGTTTAAAATTCTGAAAAAAATTAGATGGTGGACATTAATAAATACATTCAACGATTTTTGGTTTAAACAAGATAGGTCTAATGGTTTTTGAGTTATTGCTGAAAATCTGTGTTTGCCAAAGAAAAGGAAATAAGTGCCGTGAGGTCTCTATGAAGATACAACCTTTTTTATTCAATGTTTTGTATAGTGGTTTTAAATGTAGATTAGGAGGGGTCGGTACGGAACCATTCTTTGTGCGTTATCCGACACGCACTTGACCGGTTTTTTAGTACAAAAGTATATAATTATTTAGATTAGAAAAGCGCCGAATTTTTGAATAGTGAATACTAATGCCCTTATTCATAACTGATGTACTTACATCAAATCTATTTTAGCTAAACTGCCGTTAATAGTAGGTAATATTTTTCACTTTATTTGTGTACAAAGAAAATACATACAAGTATACTTAACCAAAATAATATAAATAAAATTAAAACTAACTTAAATCTAAAACAGGTCCTTGAAGCATTGTACCGAGGATGCTGTTACTGGCGGCATTTCCTCGCTGTATATGTATAGTAGGATGTACATCTTACCTAAGACTTTCCTGTAGCCACGTGGATGTGATGGACTTTAATTCTTTGCTTTTAATTTCATTTACAAGAATATGAAACAACGATTTTTACATGCACGTTATGTCTCAACTGCACGATAGATTTTAGCTTTGAATTTTTAATAGTAGAAGAGTATATACCTGGCGAACGCATAAAGAATATAATCATCTTGTTATTTTATTGCACAAGTTACCTACTCGGATATGGTATATGCAGTTATATGATAATAATGATTAGTATTCCTTCTGCAATATTAGAGAGCATGTAACAAGTGACTACTATTATATCTCTATTATTCTGATTTTTAACAGATTCAAAATGAGACGTTACTGGCATGTTATAGAATTTCCCGATTTCATGTTGGTGTCTTTGAAAATTTATATTAAATTAAGACGATTACTAATTGCGGCCCCTTTACAAATAATACAGACTATAAATGTTCACCCTATGGAGGCTGTTATTTATTCGATAGTACGTCATAATAGCTTAAAAATCTACACTTCGCAATCACGTTTTTTTGGCTCTACCAACCAAATCATAAACTTTCGTTTGTGTTTTCTCGGAATAAGGCGGCTCTGCTTCATTACATTTTTCACGCTTCTTTCCATTAAAGTCTCAGGTGAAGTCATTATTTGATCATCACTACCCGTAGAGATCGAACACAACACAACATATTTGGCTAGTGTTGAAGAGTGATTTGTTTCCCGTCACACAATTTTTTTTCTGCTTGTGACGTTCGGCTATTGTCAGATCCTTAATGCCAAGTTATACATAAATATTTGCGTTTTGTATTTTTTACCTAAATCATCATCCTCCTAGCGTTATTCCCAGTACAGTTGCATCCTGGAGGATGCCCGGGGTCCGCTACCTAATCCCAAGAATTGGCGTAGGCACTAGTTTTTACGGAAGCGACTGGCTTGGCTTAACTTGGCTTAACGACTGCTATCGTAGACAGCAACCGAGATCAACGGCTTAACGTGCCTTCCAAAGCACGGGAGCGCTCAGTTAGTAACGACTCAAAGCGGTCGCCCATCCAAGGACTGACCTCGCCCGACATTGCTTAACCTCGCATACCGCACGCGGTACGCGAGCGCCGCTGGGTCACGAACGCTCTTCATAGAATAAATAATACAGATGTCGTAATTAAATTAACGTAAGTAAACCTAACCTACATCCCATTAAATCATATCTTTTAAATGAAGGTGTACTGTGTATGTGGCTGTAAGGCTTGATTGCCTTAGTCTTAAAAGAAGAAGTTACTTTATGCAAAAGAGCATAAAAAGCCGTTTTATGCGGCCTTCTCTCGATATAAAGAACAATTTTACGATCATGAGAAGTGAAAAGATTGTTTGTCATTTTCACATGATAGTTTTGAGAAAGGGACAAAAAGTTTTAGCAGGCTCGTTTTTTAGACAATAAATTAGGGGAAAAGCTTCTCAAATATGGATTTATAAAACTTTGGAAAGTAATGGAATAGAACTATAATACTTTTACTCAAACAAAAAACCGCGTACGAATTATATTTCATAATAGCGCTTACAAAATAAAATAATAATCTAAGACCAGTTATCATATCTCGCATTCAAAGGTACCGTTTATCTGACCGCCTATTCTTCGGCAAGCATCAAGATCGAGGAGCGACAGTAGAGAACAAAGGTAAAAACTCGTGGCGCCTGCGCATTAGGAGCCTGCTTATTTATAGTGGGATTATTGGGTTGCGTTGCGTCTTTGTCTCGCAAAGGGTAGGCTGGGGTGGTCCCGCTTCCTCAGACAATTAGCTGACGCCGGCCCCGCCCGTGCTGTCATGGATAGCTCAATATTTGTGCGGGAGACAATATGTTACTTTTTGCCCCGAGTTGCGTCCCTCGTGCAACGCGACACGTTGGCTCGTGCCTGCCGTTTAATTTATGGCATTCCAAACATTATTGTACTCTCCCTGGGATCATTTTCTCTCTGCACTGCGGTGAAGTCATTAGTATCTGGGCTCTGCCAATTTGTCGGTATTTATCATTAACATTCTAGCAAATATTGATATCCCCATTTAAGACGTCCATAGATTACTAAAATAATATGTGCGTATTATGTGGTTTTCCTTATTGCAATTGTATTGTTATGTACTTATACTTTTCATTCGTCGTTAGTGTGTTCACAGTGAGATATGTTTAAGGAAACGTCTATACCTAAGTATTTTTACCGATATACCAATTATACGCTGAATTCTCGTGACGGTTTCTGTTTTATCTCCTTGATAAATAATTAATAACAATAACATGTTACATTAAATAAGCAATTTGGGTCAGTCTTTACTTAAAGATTATTCTTCCATAGCATGTTTCTGGGCAAAAACGCTTGGAATCCTGATTAAAAGCTCATAGCTTTTTAAAAGATAATTTATATAAACAACGTTTAACTATATTGATGGTATATACTTACATACCTAACTCGCAGTGAAAAACAACCACAAACGAATTCACTTTTCCTTTCTTATAACTTGAAGTAACTATGAGACATAACTTATCTAATCGTGCTGAAAGTGACGCTTTCGACGTATTAAACCTTACGTAGAGCTTCATGACCTTATCCCCCTCGACGTTTCTTTATTGGAGTACTACGTGCCGTATGGGATTTCACCCGAATGTAGTCGAATTCCCTATGTGCCGCACCTCGCAGTTTAAGAAATCCTTTCTGATTCGCACTGCTTCAATCTTCCGGCATCAGTATTTACGGAAGCATATGACCTCGAACAGGCATCTTCTGGGTAAGCGAGTTCCATCTTAGACCTTGTCTTAACTTTCCATTAGGTTAAATTAGGGACAAATCCCATTTATAATTTTAAAAAAAAACAGGATGCCTTATAATTTCGCCATGTCCGTCCGTCCGTCCGTCTGTCTGCGGCGAAACTCAGTAACCGTTAGTACTAGGAAGCTGTAATTTGGCATAGGTATACTCGTATAGGTATATCAATCACGTCTTAAAAACGCAACAATGTTTTTTTTTTCAATTTAACCTCGTCAGAATCGCTGTAATAAATTGTCCACAAATACACACACCATTAGTTAAGTAAGGGTGGCAGTTAGAGTTTTTCTTGTATTACATTCGAAATGAAAGGTAGAGTGTTTAACGAACACGGGCTTAAGCCTAAGCCGTCCAATCCAGCCTCAACCGAAGTATTGGTAAAATTATGTCGCCTTGAAATGAGCGGCTTTTAACACCTGATTACCAATCTAATAATGAAAATAGTTGTTCCAATACCTACTTTGTGTCAAAACTACAAAAAAGGGAAGAAGTTCTCAATCCGACTGCATTTTTAGGGTTTTGCAACCAAAGTATGTCTTAATAATTCTTACGTATTATTGAGGATCCGCTACTTGACGGTCTGTCTGTTAAGTTTAAAATGTAAGGGGTTCACAGAGTATTTATTACTATGACCGCTGTTTATTACTACGCTGTTATATGTACAAGAGATGTACAAATGATTTTTAAACATGCTAGAGAGGCGTGTAAGTTTGGTTGTTATTTCAATTGAGTAATCTCAAAACGTATTTATTGCCCCGTGAAGCATTACTACGCACGAACCAACGTTAAAATATAAAATTTTGATTATATCATCATCATCATCATGTCAGCCGAATGACGTCCACTGCTGGACATAGGCCTCCCCAAAAGACTTCCACAGTGACCGGAATCAAATCAATCTTCCATTTTGATTATCTAGACACGCAGCAAGCAGCGTTTCCAGCCAAGTTCATCCCAGGAACTGGCGGACAGCAGCCGTGTGTTATATTACACGAACCGTTTGGAGCCACTTTTGACCCCCCAATAACTCCAAATTTATCTAACATAAAAACATTAAATTTGGTACATATATTAAGATCCTGTATTACAACTAGAACCCCAAATTTCATAAATATAGTTTTAATAGTTATTGAGATATTAAATTACAAAGAGCGGCATTTTTACCACTGACTGACTGACTGACTGACTGACTAGTAATCAAAAACCTAACCCACTTCCAGATGACCTAGAAAGCTGAAATTTGGCATGCATCTTGGTAATTATGTGTTTACACCAGAAAAATCAAAAAAGTAGTGATTTTATTATTAGTTTTATTATTATTATTATTATTTATGCTAGTTACCTCAGAACTCCGTCATTTATTAAACAATTTGAAAAATTCTTATTTTGTTTGAAACTGTATACTTCCGGGGTAGTCCCATTGTCATCGGGTCAGAATTTGATCATAGAGTCCTGGAGAAATCGAGGGAACTCTTCAAATATTTTAGATGCACGTATAGCGATTTGGGTATTTTGTATAGTAACTTGTGCATTCGCTCTGGGAAAGCACCATTGGATGAAGTTTGACAAAAAGTAATGATATCCCATCAAGTTAAAGCTCAAAATGCATTAAGCCGCAGTAAATTAGTTTGACTGTAAACAATCTAGAGCCAAACTTGGCAACTTTTCAGATAATCTACGGAACTTGGCGCCCTTTTAGATCTCAATTCTTTTGTCGGTGAACTTGGCTGCCATTTTCACATTTGTTTTTGATGGGTATATTATATTTTGATTACTTCTTACTTTACATCAAAATCACTAGTAAGAAAGTCTGGAATACCCGACAGCTCTAGTAGTCTATGTGATGTGCGCGATCGCAACTTTAAGCGGACAAATCGGTAGTACTTATACATAATAATGATATTATTTTATTACCTACTTACTGCACTCTGATTTACTTAAATAGAACCATAGGTAGGAAGGTACATATGTTATTGCATGGAATGCAATTTACGAGATCGTCGCACTTTTCCAGATAGAATAATAATTTTCGTTGTAGAATCAATTCAATTCTTTATTTATGTACAATATAAATTGTGTTTGAAATATTTTATAAATAATGTCATACATTGAGGCAAATTATTTTCATTTTAACTATTGTAGCATTACCATGGCACAGCATAAGATTGATGGTGGCCTGGATCTATTCATCGATTATCCACATGGAATCTTCTGATGAGTATCATTGATGCGGCTGGCACGCTATCCTTCTCTTAAAAGGGTTTGATTTCGCAAAACCTTCCAAACGGCCGAACTATGGCATTGAAATCTACTAGATGTAATAATCAATTGAATGTGAAACACTAATTGAACATTACTTATTTAACTACCTACATTAACACAACCAATACCCTACACTAATAATGCAATCACAATGCTAACTGCAAAACCTATGAAAATATACAAAACTAACCTACCAATTATAAATTGTAATAAAGTTCAGGTAAAGTTGTATATACATAAAAATACGTCTAGACACCTACATCATCGAAATACTTTAAATGAGATATTATTTCAATACGTAACACATAACCACTGTAAGTATATCACGAAATGTAAATCAAGCGCTACGTATAACATTATAAAATGATAACACTGATCCGATAATATAATCAACGTGAACATTACACTCATTACTATAGTTCTATCCTATAAAGATATCCTGCAAATCCTCAAGTCAAGAGTCGGTAACGCGCCCGTGATTCCTCTAGAAGCACCTACAGGACAGGCAACCGTGTCTGCTTACCATCAGGCAAGACGTAAGCCCGTTTGCTACCGTCATTGTATAAACAGGACGGCTAGCATAACTTGGCGCGCGAGCTATTTCACGCGCGAGATAGACTATCCGCCTCTTTCTAATTGGTACACACAGAAAGAGATGGATTGTCTATTTCGCGCGTGAGATAGCTCGCGCGCCAAGTTATGCTAGCCGGGCTGTATGAATAATGTATTATCTATGATCAAGGCATAATAGTTAAAATATAAAATTCGGTAATAACCAGCTTGTATGAATAGCACCTACGTATCTCAATAAATGAAATAGCACTCACAAATCCGCCACCATAATTGGTAAATAACTAGCATGCACAATAGATGTAGGTCAAATAAACGACAATTTATTTATTAAATCAGGTAGTAATCAAACGCCGCCGGTGTACCTCTTATATAGCAAATATATGGATAACGCAGTTGTTAAATAAGGTAATATGACAGTCGATAGCATAAAATGCATTTTTAAGGGAGAAAAGAATATACTGCAATTCTATTATCATTCATTTACGGTAATGTGATATGCTATATCAAATCATCATACATGTCTTCCTCTAGAGGGTAATCTAGCTAGGTAAATATATATGAGTAACCACATTAATCTCCGGACTGGCTCCGTAACGACAAATATGGTTCGATTATTGATAAAGCATGTCAGAACATTAACAAACTTAAACTCACGATGATGTGCTAATCCCGAATCATCATACATTTTATGCCTCTAGAGGGTACTCTAGCTAGGTAAACATGCATGAGTAACCACATTAATCTCCGGACTAGCTCCGTAACGACAAATATAGTTCGATTCTTGGATAAGCAATACCTAAATAACGTCTCACTTCAATAAAACAAAAGTAAAAGGGAAAACGAACTTACGTTTGTGGTTTATCTAGTCAAATAACGGCACACTTTAATATATCACCAATATTTGCTATACGAGGTGTTAAGACATTCGCTGACAAAGAAATCCCTGTAAACAGAAAGGATTATTTACACACATCCTAAATATCCTAACATTATAAAAACCTACATGAATCCTATCTATATATATAAGATACCACACTTTAAACGACTCACATAAGGACACTCCTGAAGCACCAAGACACTGTTGCTCGTCGCTCTGGTGAAGGCAAAAAATCCCCTAAAACCGTTGAGAATCTCCTTATATAGCCCGCTCATTCGGTCATCAGCGCCAGCAATATCACGCAATCACTGTTCTTCCTTAAATTTGGAGGGAACGATTCTCATTGATCTTAAACTCTGATCTCTCAACTTAAATCTGAAATACTAAAATGGTTGACAAAACTCGCCAATTTTCCTACTCGACACCAGATACCTCCACTTTCGCTATTCCTTTAAAACCTGAATAAAATAAAAAGTCACCTATGCAGAAACAATTGCTTGCTTTATCATGACTCTCATTTTAGCCGGGTAGGCATAACAATCAAGCGCCAATCTACCCGCTCAAGGCGGCTCGGCAGCTATTGCTATTCAATTAACAAGTTGCATAAGCGCGACTCTACCCCATTTCGACGTTAGCCAGCTTAAAGCTTTGCTACAGGATCAGCTACGTACCCAGTAGGTACCCACTGTATTTTGTGAATCTTAATAACTTTTCAAGATTGCATGTCTCGTTTGTAGAGTTCCGTACCTCGATAGGAAAAAATGGAAGCCTTATAGGATCACTCGTGTGTCTGTCTATCAGTCCGCCCGTCTGCCACAGCTAGTTTGGTCCGAAACCACTGAATCGATTTAACTGAAATTTGGTACACATATCTAATTCAGTGACCCAATGACTTACGTGTAACCTTCATAAGTTAATTTAAAACAAGGGGGCACTTATAACTAAATCTAAAAAATGGCCCTTGCGGCATTGTGCCGAAGACGCTGGCAGCATTTCCTCGCTGAAAGGCTAGACTTATTTTTTGTGCGAGGTAGCTGCAAGCTCTTCGGTGACCGATAGTTTCATTAAGCCTCTTCGCGATCTCTTTGATTAGGCTGAATGCTCTAGGGCCCCACGGACCAAGGGTCTCGACACCGAATGGGAAGAAATTATATTCGGTGCCGAGACCACTAACAGTTTGAAGTTATTTTAGGAAACAGACGAAAATTGACCATTCTCATTCCCGCCATAACAATAATTACAATAATTAGATAACAAAAATAGGTACTTAGATATTACCTGTGTACCTAAATGTTAAATTTAGTGCCTTCAGGGAAAAGGAGCGTAATTCAAAAGGGGAATCAGACAAAACTAGCCTGTGGACTATGTGATATGGATGTGTATACAACGCGCTGTACTGATCAAAATATATCGGAAACACTCTTAGTTACCTGTTACTGGTTTCACGACCTGTTTAGCCTAGTTGGTAGTGACACTGTCTCCGAAGCTAGAGGCCCCGGGTTCGAATCCCGGCCTGGGCAATAATTTGTGCATTTAGCACGGATATTTGTTCTTGGGTCTTGGATGTTTTCTATGTATTTAAGTATGTATTTATCTATATGAGTATGTATATCGTCCTCTAGTACCCATAGTACAAGCTTTGCTTAGTTTGGGACTAGGTCGATTTGTGTAAGATTGTCCCCTAATATTTATATTTAGGTATTTATTTGTAACTGATGTAATTCATTGACATCCAGGAATGTCAGTGAATTTTGCAAATTTTACCAATAGAAAGAAGTGATACGAGGTTATGTATTTCCATCTCATTCTTCTACTACTTCCCACAGGCTGCCGATGTTGGGCTCAACATGTTGCGTTACTTTTAACGGTACTCCGGAAAACCGTCTTTCATTGCCTGTACAAGGAATTTGGATGTTGAACGTTGTTAAGTAATGTGGTTGACACGAGGCGCGCCGTGGCCGGCAGCAGCGCTTATCTGTAGAGATCAGCGCTATCTAATCTGAGCGCGTGTAAATCGCGTCGCATCTGTTTCGGCGCGCCCTTCTATTTTTAACACGGTAACATGACCTGTCAAATTAGAATACAAACTGTCTGCGAACATAAAAACTAGCAGGTATAGATAAATTAGCGACGACTGATAATTGTTTGTGGAGTGGTATTTTGTTGTTTCCAATCATTCTAAATTGGAAATAAAATTTTCTTCATACTCTACATCTGAGATACGACGGGCGGCTCATAGGTTCGATAAAGACTCAGTTCGGTTTCACCTGGGATAAAGAGTTAAAGAAAAGTAAATCAAATATTATTCACCTCACCAGCTCGGAAAGTCTTACTCATGTCCCTTTATCCTCAAGCGGATAAAATGATCTTGAAATTCGAACATGACGCACTATCGTGAGATCCAACTTTTTTAAGGTAGTATGTAGAAACTGAATGAGCCAACATTACTAGTTGCTTAGAAATATATGACGTTATGGATCAGTTTAGCATTCTTTTTTGATAAAAGAAAAAAGTTTTAGAATTATAAATATTTTGTATTGTATGTATGTAAATAAATAAAATTAAAAAATAATATGTATATACTAGCTTAATTTTTTGATATTAAATAAGAATATACATTCATATAAACATAAACGTAGGAATAAATAATTTCCAAATAGGTATTTCTTTTTCTACATTATACGGTTCGTGCGAATTTAGAACGCAGCTTGTAAAAAAGTTTAGTTTTTAAGAAAACGGTCCTTACATTTAATTATGTTTTGTTTTGTTCTAAAGCGGGAGCGAAAGCAAAATAATGAGTTTAATTTATATATATCACAGCAGAAATTATCTATATTTAATTTTTAATGCTCGGTAAGTTGTGGAAAAGGGTGAAATACATTAGCAAAATTATAAATTTCAACCGGAGTGTCCAATTTAATTAACTAACCCGGGTGGGATTTGAACCCACGACCTCTGGAATCTGTCAATCGCTCTTAACCAACTGACACTCATCATGAAATCACACCGCATGAGAATGAGGTATGCTTATTTGATCCTTAAGTTATGCGAATAAATTTTCATAGAAACGGAAAACTAATAAAAAAATTAAAATCTTAATCACTCCAAAATTATCTAAAGTGATTAGGTTCGTACTTCGAACTACAAGAACTTCGAAAATAACGGGTAATTTTTTTTCGTTCCTACTATGAAAATGTATGGAGAGTAATTCGCATCTGAATACCATATGAATACAGGCAGTAAAAAGTCGTTAGTCCCAATTCAATTGATTTCAAAACTTCCTTAGTTCCTACACCTACTGAAAAATTACGATAAGCCCGAGAAAAAAAGTATCTTGGTGCATATCTTGGAAACTAAGATACTTGGTACTAGGTAAAGCAAGTTGTGTCTAAAATATCTAAAATGACCTCCTCTATCATCCCTGAAAGTCTTTGCATCCTGTTACCAAACACCCGGTATATATATATATATATATATATATATATATATATATATATATATTAAATATAATACGTCGTCTAGTACCCATAACACAAGCCTTATTGAGCTAACTGTGGGACTAGTTCGATTTGTGTAAAAATTGTCCCCTTATATATATGTATTTCATTTATTTATTAAATATTAGCTTTTGCCCGCGACTTCGTCCACGTATAATTCGTTCTCGCCTTAGAATGATTTGTTTTCCCATACAATCTTTCTCAAGCTCAGGTGGACACCAGGAACTTAGGGGTGACATGTTGGAGAAGGAAAGCCACGAATAGATCGGACTGGAGATATTTGCTTGACCAGGCTAGCCTAGGGCCCACCCGCGGCTATAACGCCTCAGATGATGATGATGATACAATCTTTCACCCTTCTT
Source organism: Notocelia uddmanniana (assembly GCA_905163555.1). Taxonomy (NCBI): domain Eukaryota; kingdom Metazoa; phylum Arthropoda; class Insecta; order Lepidoptera; family Tortricidae; genus Notocelia; species Notocelia uddmanniana. The sequence goes on along the minus strand of LR991052.1, from coordinate 39,073,082 downwards.
TACACCCCCTTAAGAAATGATTACAGTCAATATGACATTCCCTAGAAATCCTATTGTCAAAACGAATGATTAAGTGCTTATTTCGGAATATCAAATGGACCGATTCTAGACGAATGAATCTCGTCAAAAACATTACATGTACTTATACATAGTACTTGTTGTACAATGGTAAAAGTCTCGCTACGCAGTTCTGCCGTAAAATGTTATCCCACCAGAGGGAGTTCTTCGTGTAAGTATGATGACCGAAGGCCGGAAGCAGAGTGGCAAGGCATGCGAGTTTAATCACACACAGCGGGCTTCTCATGTAAGGCTGATGGCCGAAGGCCTGCACAGAAGCAGAGAGGTGAGACACGCGAGGCTGAAGGCCGAGCCTCCCAACAGAGTAGATTCTTCATGTAAGGTTGATGACTGAAAAGCCGAAGGAGAGTGGCAAGGCATGCGAGGCCGAAAGCCGAGCTATATCGTCGCCGAAGATCCAGTTGCCATATCAATGAGGGTAAATTATACTCCATTCGTTCGATTTTACGTGATGCCTAGACATATAAACAGTCAGACAAACCGACACAAATTCTTAAAACTGTTGAAACGATTTCTGTTATCGATTCTAAGTATCCCCAGCCAACTTTTTTTCGATTATCTTCCATGTACAGACATTCGACCCTCTTCAGCTTTATTATATGTATAGATTAATAATAGGGACGTTTTGACACAAATCGAACTAGTCCCATAGTATAATCTCAACGATATATTTAATAAATACATACATACTAAAATATTTATATAGAAAACATTCAAGTCTCAGGAACAAATGGTTATGGTAACCACATACACAAAAAATGCCCTTACCGGGATTCGAACCCCAGCTTCGTAGGCAGTGTCACTACCAACGTGCTACCAACTAGTATAGGCTAAACAGGCCAACAAAAAGAGACTATAGGTATTTCATGGGTTTTAATGTTAAGAGTTCATGAAATACTTGGAATTGGATGCGATTTAAACAACTCTTTATTGATGAGTACTTATTCTCATAGAGCTATGACTGCTCTATACGCCTGCGTGCAATAAGATCCTTTACGAGCCAGTGTTATGCAGAGTATATAAAACTACCTACTCGTCTGCAAGACAAGGCTGACCATACTAGATTGATACGTATAAAAAAGTAAAGACAGCTACTAGATGGCAATTAGAAAACTTGGGATATAACATATTTAGTATATTCTTATTTCATACGGCATGAGTTCTATGTCCGTTAATGAGGCCAAGCCTTGTGTTTTACTTACTGCAAATAAAAATTTTCCTTGATGATTTTGATTTTTTTTTTTAATTTCTCTCCAATCACACGTTCACTTGGTTGTGCTCTGACGTAAGAGGGGCAACGGGCAGTTTGCATATCTACTTCATGCCATTTTTAAACCGATGGGTTAAAATAGGGTTCTTATTTTATCGCAATGCTATGGGAGACAGAGCTTTGCTTGGCGTTTTTGGTGTTTTTAAATAAAACGAGTTTTTCCCTCCGTAAACCGCTTCAAACTAAATTGAAATCGTTAATACCCTTTAAGAGAACACACAATCAAACAAATAAGCTATATTGTTTAATAATATATATAATTCTCATGTGAGCCGCCATAATCGACTGCTGAAAAATAGAGTACGAACCATAGTTTTTGCTGCTGAGTATACTTACGTTACTTAAATAAAATACCATAGTTATGATGCCCCATTGTAAAATCTAACACCAAAATGATAATGCACTAATGTCATAAACTTTACACTAGAAGAACGTTGTCGTGGGCTCAATAAAGTTGAAGGTAGCGAGTGCTTTGGAAGGTATCTCTTAGATATACATATTTTTTCAAACTGTAGTATGGTTAAGAGCTTGCTTTTGTATGTTTTGAGACAGGCGTTACATTAAGATGCATCAAATATTCGAAATACATTGTGCATCGCCGAATTCGGGGCGCCGGCGCTATCGAGCGTCTGTGCTATTTAAGCCCGGGCCACACAGCCTCAGGGACATGAATACAAATAGCAACACTCGTAATTTAACTGATGATGGCTATAATTTACATTTTAAACATCCTTTCTTTTAATTACTACTCTTATTCATAACACCTAACCCAACTAGAACTATTTTAAAACTAGTTTGTTTTCAACATCTGTTTGTAAGAAAGATATCAAACATATACTTTATCTGTGAGATACTCGAATTAGGAGTCCTTTGTCATGCTTATTATGGGCGTCGAGGTAATATTGGCATATAAGTAGAATGAGCTTCTTAATAGTTCTCGGCTTACTATCGCAATCGTACTCACTCTTGTAGCTGACAGTATATTAGACGTCAAAAACGAAGATTTACGAGGGACTGAGAAAAACGAAGCACAAAACCGACATCTACAAGTAAACGTTGGCAAATTAATAATAATTATATTAATCGCATGACATTTATTATTCCAACCGTGAGATCTTGGAGAAGACAGTAGGTTGCTAGTTTTGTTGCACTTTTAGCACGACCTACCTTACGGCAACGATGGGTACTCCCTATTGATGTGGTACAACTTCGACCCCCCTTGTCAAGTGAGTGGGCAACTTGACTGTTAGAAGTTCTCACGTCGCCCGAAGGCCCGTAATTTGGCCCCTATTATATTAATAAATTGTATTTCGTAAAATCCCAGACTGATTATAATATCTATATAACTATCCTATAACTACTATAAGCTGAAATAGCGCCCCAAAAAGCGTAGCAGCGCAGCGTCTTAGCGTGTACCTGTCCCAGAATTTAGTATAATGAAAAATATATACATTTGTACGTATAGATGTAATTATTACTCACATTAGAAAGGGACACACTAAGACAAGGTGAGGTTATATCGGCTCGCGTTTTCGACTACAGAGTACAGGAGCTCTACTTATACATAGTATCTCCTATCTCTGCTTCAGCACTTTGTATAATATTATTAATTCCTTTATACATAAGTTGATCTAGGTACATAAGTAAATGTATAATTTAAATGGAAAAGCAAAAATTGATATTGATGTCAGTTTTTATATTAGTGTGTGAAGTCATATGTGATAGTAGTTATTTTTCCCTCTGATCAGCAACATTGCAACGGTTAAGGTATCATTAACTCTATAAAATACTTATTGGAATTGTGTTTTCACGCATAGTTTTTTATGTTATTTCTGTAAAGTAATTATACTAGGTTACATATCTTACTGAGATAACTAATAAAAAGCGCCATCCTGAGTGTAGCCGTTACCGATCTCTCAAGAATAGAGCGAAACGGGGAGGAAAGTATCAATTTCTGTAATAGTATCGGAATGAGTGGCTGTGGGTTGGAAAGCTGTGTGTCCGGGGGTTTAGCTGCCGGCCGAGCCTGTAAAGCGCCGCCGCGAAAGCCTTTCCGTGTTGGTCCGCGTCCCGCGCCCCGCGCAACGCCCCGCCGACGTCGTCCCGCCGGCATTAAGCCTTCGCCGCCGCCACAATTAAAACGATCCAATGAATGTGGAAGTGGACTAACTGATGTTTGCTCTATCTACTTAATTTGCTTTAACTCATTTAATATTACTTTGAAATGTAGGCGCACAGCCAATATAAGTATAATACGAGTAACCAAATTTCGGGAAATGAAGTATATGTTTATGTATGTATGGGTCATTCGAAAAAATATAAATAGAGGATTTTATTTCCTAAACAAGATTTCATTGATATCCAATGCCTTGACAATGCCATAGAAATCATAATAATTATGACATAAATATAATGTGTAATACTCGTACGTAAGTATGTACTATAATGCTGAAATTAAATTAAAATTTTATTTATTTGAACAATTCCAATAGGGTTGATTTTTAGGGTTCTAAAAAAGGAAAGAAGGTACCCTAATAGGATCACTCGCCTCGCCTGTCAGTCCGTCCGTTAGTCCATCCGACTGAGTTGAACATTTGGTACAAATATGTACGTTGATGAGCCAAAGATGGACATGTAACGTAAACAAATTATTTTTAAACATGGGTGCCAAAAAATTTATAGAGTTTTGTAAACTATATCCTGTGATATCACATAAAATGACTCGTTACAATTACAAATAAATATATATTTTGTATGCATTCAAGATAAATATGTAGTTTTAAACTTCCCGAAACTACTGGATCAAAAAAAAATAACAGAAATAGTTCTTTACTAATAGTAGATTACAGGGATACCTATAAGAAGTCAACTCTGTAAACCAGTAGTTTATGAATTATCGCTGAAAAACCCACCATATTCAAACAAATGGACATAAAAGTCGTGAATTGCCTATGAAGATAAGAACTTTTTTAATTCAAAGTACAGGCTAGTGGTTTTAAGGCGACTTCCTGACTTGGCGGGGCGGGAGCGATATGTCATAGGTATTTTGCTCTTTGACGTGAATTTACCGATGTGAGATTTCCTCACTTGACGAAATACTGTCAGTAATACGTTTGCGCAATAGTAATACCATGCGCAGAAAGTGGGGCAGTACTGCATTAGTATCGGTTGACACTGACAGCTGACAGTTTTCTCATATCGTACCGCCCCCGCATCGACAAGTCAGGAAGGCGCCTAAATATGCTTAGATACGAAACCCTTCATGGCACGGGGCTCAGCACGCACTAGGCCACTTTTTTGTACATTGAGCTAAGTCAGGTAATAGAAAATTCCTTGTTTAGTAAAATAATAGCTGTTGATAATTGTGATATTATATTGAACACCACGAAGTAAATTTTACATGTTTGCTCCATAAAACATTTACAGAAGAGAAAAATAGTGTGTTGTTACCTATACTAAAATTTATATATAAGTAGGTATGTTTAAAATTTCTTCGAAATTTATTTTAAATCGAAGTAGGCCATAGTAAGCTCAATAAGGCTTGTTATAATATATATATATAAGTGGTGGCTAAAAGGTCAGTGGAGACCACTGGTGACAAAGGGGTGGCAGCTTCCTCGCACAACGCATAAGCACATACAGCGAGGAAATCAAAGCCAGTATCTTTGGGATCGGTACTACATGCGCTAAACATGTCTTAGTTTACATTACATTTATTTCCGCTTAGGCTTTGATCTAACTTTCCAAAACGCACAGAGCGGGTGCGGCGCGGTACTGGGCGGAGGCGGTTTTGCATTTTTGATCTTTCCAAAACTGTCGACTGTCGGTTTCTGCTTCATATATTACACACGCCGCCTCCGCTCTGCCGCACTACGGAATACCGCGTGGTTTTTTTTAGTGCGACCTCGTTCGCTTAACCGCAGTATTGCCCCCGCCCCGCAACGGTGCTGCGCCGCGCTCTGTGCTTTTCAATTTGAAATATAACATTATCTAAAATAAGCAACTAATTTGCTTGACATATGTTTATCAGTGAAACTTATTAAAGTTGTGCCTATTAGCCAGGCAGAAGGTTTTTTTTTTATACCACATCCGTGGCAAACAACCTTACGGCCCGCCTGATGGTAAGCGGTCACCGCAGCCTATTTACGCATGCAACTCCAGGGTTTAAGAATCTATACATTCCTTTCTTGAAGAACCCCATACCGTCCGTTCGTATATCACAGTCTATTTACTCGGAGCCTATTTCTCAAACACATGCAATGAAATAAAAAATACACTACTCAAAAAACAAATTTAATAGACGCCATGTTTGACATTAAAATTTAAAGGCCCACACCGCCCAAAAAGGCACTTCCCGGCCCAGGCCTTCAATTTTGTATGAAATTCCTTTACAGTTCTCCCGAGTTATTCCGCCTGCAACGTGATACTATGAAGCCTGTTATAACGCACGTAATGACATGACGCATTTCATTGCATGTTTGAGAAAAGTAATATTCCTATAAGTTCTTGAATACCTTTTCGAGAAACGTGGCTCTCTGAGAAACGTGGGTAGCCGGTGGGTTTTCAGACTTTCTTTTGACAAAATTCAGTTTTATTTCAGTATTTATTACAGGCTCTACCTATGGAGCCTGTGGGTACCAAGAGGTAAATTAAGTTAATATAGGTAAATGTTACTAATTTTATATGTCTTATATATTTCCAGACGTCTAGTAATGATCGCTTATTCTATCTAAAAATAAAAATCGGCCAAGAACATGTCGGGCCATGTTCAGTGTAGGGTTCCGTAGTTATCCAATGTACTTACTTTAAAAAGAAAACAATAACAAGCAAAAGGGAATACCTTCGCAGCGTTTCAAACGTCTTTTACTAAGAAGGGAAGACTTTTAGGATAACTCAAAAACAGATATTCTACTGATCATGTCCTCTATAGTTTTCGTTGAAAGTCTTTATTAAGCTTTACTTTCATGTTTTTTTTTTCATATTTTTGACCCATATTTTTTATATTCACCATATTAGAAAGTGTTTGATGAAGACCTCTATTCATTTTGAAAGACCTATCCAGCAACACCACACACCAAAGGGTTAAAATACAAAAAAAAAATTGCATCCCCCACTTTACGTGTAGGGGAGGTACCCTTAAAATTATTTTTTTAGATTTTATTTTACCAGATTTATTGATTTTATATATCCATACCAAATTGCAGCTTTCTAGCACTAACAGTCACAGAGCAAAGCATCGGATAGACAGACGGACATGGCGAAACTATAAGCTGCAGCTGCCTAATTGATTACGGAACCCTATAGATGGAACTCATTATAGTGTGTCACATTCGAATTTCTAAATCACTCTCGGTTAGCAAATAGAGTACACTTTTGGGGGCAGGTTTTGATCGATTAAGTAAGGCTTTCCGAGCTGGTGAGTTGTTATTCTATTAGATTGTATTATCACAGGACGGCACTAATACATACATATGTACAACTTTAGCATTACCATGAGTTTGCAGTGACCGTACTCGCTAGCGACTGCGTAAACAATCGGTATGGAGAATAAGTACAGCGCCTCTGGTGGTCACTCATACAACTACAAATCGGTACTCGTACCATGAGTCAATTACACGTTTACTATGCTCGCTAACGTTAACTCGATTCATCGAGTAGTTTACATTACGATCGGAATGACGTGCCTAACTTCACAGCATTCAAAGCTCTCTTTCTAACTATACTGAAAAGACAGAGCAAGGACGATATTCGACAAAAGGCTAAGTACCCAAGGCGTCCTTTGAAAAGGATAGAAATAAACCTGCTAATTTAAAGTGTCGTAGAACAGTAGCACAAGGTCCAATGTTAGTGAATCTTGTATTTGCTTTGGTTATTATTGCCATATACCTATAAACTGAGTGATGCAGTCTTCCTAGTTTTTATGATGATTTTTTTTTTGTTTCATAGTATTAGATGTACATAGATTATATATAATTAACAAACCTAATCTCATTTTATACTATGTTGAAGTGGATTTTTTTATTTATTTCTCATATCAGCTTGAATTTATCTCTGTTATTTGTCGTTCATCTTCTTACGCAGCCGTCGCTAACATATTCCACACAAAATAATGCCTTGCCGATATTATTTAGATAAATAATTATTACAATAATTTATGAAACAAGATTTCTAATAAGCTTTCACGCTCCAATTTGCTAGTGAAATAGTTTACTACAGTCGATACGGTATTTTTCGATAGCGACTGTCAAATTGGTGACTCATGGTACCGATCTACGGCAACCGCTACGAAACTTTAGTCGCTAGCGAATACGTTACGTTAGCGTCTGGCGGGCGCAGTAGCATTACCATGAGTTTGCAGTGACCGTACTCGCTAGCGACTGCGTAAACAATCAGTATGGAGAATAATTACAGCGCCTCTGGTGGTCACTCATAGAACTACAGATCGGTACTCGTACCATGAGTCAATTACACGTTTACTATACTCGCTAACGTTAACTCGATTCATCGAGTAGTTTACGTTACGATCGGAGTGACGTGCCTAACTTCACAGCATAAAAAGCTCTCTTTCTAACTATACTGAAAAGACAGAGCAAGGACGATATTGGACAAAAGGCTAAGTACCCAAGGCTTCCTTTCAAAAGTATAGAAATAAACCTGCTAATTTAAAGTGTCGTAGAACAGTCGCACAAGGTCAAATGTTAGTGAATCTTGTATTTGCTTTAGTTATTATTGCCATACCTATAAACTGAGTGATGCAGTCTTCCCACTTTTTATGATGATTTTTTTTCGTTTCATGTGATTAGATGTACATAGATTATATATAATTAATAAACCTAATCTCATTTTATAGTATGTTGAAGTGGATTTTATTTATTTATTTCTCATATCAGCCTCAATTTATCTCTGTTATTTGTCGTTCATCTTCTTAATCAGCCGTCGCTAACATATTCCACACAAAATAATGCCTTGCCGATATTATTTAGATAAATAATTATTACAATAACTTACGAAACAAGATCTCTAATAAGCTTTCACGCTCCAATTTGCTAGTGAAATAGTTTACTACAGTCGATACGGTATTTTTCGATAGCGACTGTCAAATTGGTGACTCATGGTACCGATCTACGGCAACCGCTACAAAACGTTAGTCGCTAGCGAATATTACGTTAGCGTCTGGCGGGCGCAGTGAACGCGCGGTTGACTCATGGTACGAGCACAATCGAAATCTACTCGAAACGCGTTTATTCGGTAGCGACTGTAGTAACGTAATGTATATTTTCGATAGCATCTCATGGTAGCGGTACAGTGAACGCGCGGTTGTCTCATTGTACGAGCACAATCAAAATCTACTCGAAACGCGTTTATTAATTCGGTAGCGACTTTAGTAACGTAATGTATATTTTCGATAGCATCTCATGGTAGCGGTACTTATAAGGAAAAATAACAGACATCGTTTGTCTACATCATGAAGTACAATCAACCGCTTATGCGTGAGCAACCATATTGGAAATCGTCAATTAATTGGTTAGTAGACGTCATAAATATGGAGTATAAAACAATAACTTTATAAATTTTCCTTAACCAAGTAATTTTTGCTGTCTGCCTACTCTGTAAAGTTCGAGGTAAAAACTGAGGTGTGATTCAAATATTAATTAGAAGGACATTCATTATAAAAATATCGACATGACCCGGCGGCCCATTTATCGCATGTGTTCGCCATACTAGTAGCCATTAAAAAATATAATGAAGTTACTGTTATGTCCGAAAGTACGCAAGTTTAGTTACTTACTTGCTTACTATGCTAACGCATACATAATATACTGAAGTTGTTTGATTGCGCAGGAGATACATACGTAAATGAGAATGACAGTGCTTTATTAGCAAGGTTATCGATAGAATTACATTAGGTATGTGTTAGGTAAAATTTCCCCTGTAGCGCTGTAGCACGCACGTTCAACGGTTCATGTGAAATTAATCACTTGACAGATGAATTGATTGTTCGGCGTTCCCAAAATTAGACTAAAATACACCTTTAGGTAACCTCTTCATGCACTCCGCGTGTAAGTACTCTGGAATACCTAAGGAGAAAAATTAATGACATAGGTACTCTTACTTCAAATTTGTTTGATCTTTGAGAAAAATTGAAATACCTACTTACTTATTTATTTATGACACACGTTACTCTCATTAACGGAGTTGCTTCAAATTAATACGTGAACAGTGTTATATTATTAGTGTTAACCCGTCGGTGATGTAGTAAGGGATGTTTGAAGTGTTGTAACCGCATGTATACTTATGTTTAGGTATAAGTAGGTGATACTGAAGCAATAGTCATAGAATCAGTTGGAGCAATATTATTATGCATAATATGTATGTACGTTAAAATTCACTGTGGCTAGAGAAACGCACGATTGCAATTACAGTCGCCTGCAAATAGATCGATCGACCAAAAATTTCAAAAATATGTATCCACGACAATAAAGACACTGATAAGTACATACTTTGGGTGGATCGATGTCTTTGTAGTCAACCGTACCATACTTACATGATGTGTCGGTGTAGATGGGGTTTGCCTTAAATTGACATCCGACTCGTCGCCAAGGGCATCCGCGTCAGTGAACCCTCTACTTGTCAGGCTTCGGCATTAATGTACTGCTTTTGATTTGTATCGTAAATGATTAACGGTCGCGACAAAAGTAGTGTAATAAAAATGTTAAATCAAATAAGCCGTATTTGTGAGCCGCCAACGAGCCGGCGCTCCGGCCGGCAGGCCTGCCGGGCCCGGTGGCGCCCGCTGCTACATCCTACAAGTCCTACTAATTGATATACCCTCTCCTACCCGTCGCCTGACTCCGTCACCAATTTTTTTCGTTTGAGGCTCCCGACACAAATCGGAAATGCTTTTATTCTGGTGACAACGAACCTGTTAATGTGTTAATCCACTCCGATCGCTTCGGTTATTAATAGCTGACACACAAAGGCTCTCTCTCGCGCTCGCTCAAGTTTGCGCCGGGGAAGAGAGGCCGCTTTCGATCAGTCCCATCGGACTGCGCGATATTTACAAGACCTTTAGAAGTTTATTCACTCGAATTTTTTAAGTATTCTTTTTTGCAATTAGGATTATTAATTATGTAGGTCGCTTTGTCCACGGCAGCCGTAGTTTGTGATCTGTTTCTCGTTTGAGCAGGTAGGTAAGCGGTGATGGCTGCTATTGAACGGTTTATCGTCACATCTTGATTTTTTGTGGTGACTCATTTGCACAACGATCGATTAGCTACGGCGTCGCTGTGGGCGCTCATGTAACTTCTATAAAATACTACACGTTGTAAAGTTCCATGGGGTTAGGGTAAGCAAATACAACAAGGTCATTTTGCCTAATACATTATATATCAATTTTTTACATATATACAGGTACATCCATACAGTAATCTGCTGTTCTCAAAACGCATTTCTCACCCTGGCCATGCTTTCGACTCGAGCGACGTTTTGGACATATACCTACCTACTTTTTTATGTGATAATACATAATTGGTTGACTAGTTTAGGCATTAAGTCCGCTATTTGTACTGATTTCATGTTTGAAGTTTAAATATTTTTTTAAGTAAGTTTGTATAGTCAGCTGCACTGCAGAGGACCCCCTGCATACAATGGACGTGGGCTCACAATTGTCTGCAGCTAGTGTTCACATGTAAGTATATAGTTTTGTAATCAATCATAATTAATGTATGCATTATTTTATGATTATGAGTATTATAATAATATACTTACTGTACTACACTATTTTGTAATAGGGTCAAGAACGCCTTGTGAGACACCATGTGCTCGCGAATCGCTCTGCGTTTTGAAGTCAAGTGTTTTCTTTCTCACAGAGGGCCCGCAGCCTCATTAATTACCTCCACATCGAGAGCTGACAAAAAAAACAAAAAAATGTTGTCGCGGCTTAAGAGCGGCGGCGCCGGCGGCGCCGGGCAGCAGAGGAGAGGTGGGGACGCGCGGGGGGCGGCCCGCGGGCCACTAATGCAGGCGCCACGCGATAAGCCAACTCCCAGCTGACGTATGGGAAAGTGTCCCCTCGAACCTCCAATATCTGAATCGGGCTCATCATTACCATAATAATTCGACCGGCCGGGATAAGTACGGCCAGACGTATTTCTGTTTTCGGAAGATATCTTAAGCATATATATATATCGATGGAGACTTTGAATAATAAAATATACCTAGTTATAGCCGGGTCGGCTCTTGCTATCTTCAGAGCACGTAAAAGGCAACTTATGTCACGACTAGCGATATAATTTTACAACTTATAGTAGATACCTTCGTGAGACGTTAACAAACGAGTTTCAGTACTTTTAGTGAAGGTTAATTTAGCTAAACATAATTAATGAGTGTTATTTTATAGTAAAATAGTCAAAGACATTCCCTAAACTAACCAGAAATCATAAGAATATAAAAATGAATATCTAGACAAGTTAGACAAGTTTAAAAAACTACCGACGTTTTCATTTCAAAGTTCAATATCAAGAAAAAGGTTAATTCTATTTTGATAATACATGTCTTAGAACCATCACTAGAAAACCTGCGCTCAAATAAATAAAAACCGCACTCAAATCGTTTCGTCCGTTAAAGAGCGTCGGTGCCACAGACAAATACACAGAAACACAGATACCAGATACACAAACACAGATACCAGATACACAGATACCAAATACACATCATCATCCTCCTAGCGTTATTCCCAGTACAGTTGCATCCTGAAGGATGCCTGGGGTCCGCTACCTAATCCCAAGAATTGGCGTAGGCACTATTTTTTACGGAAGCGACTGCCATCTGACCTTCCAACCCGAGGGGGAAACTAGACCTTATTGGGATTAGGCTTGTCAAGTGAGTGGACAACTTGACTATTAGAAGTTCTCAAGCCGCCCGGAGGCCTCTAACTTGGCTTAACGACTGCTATCATAGACAGCAACCGGGATCAACGGCTTAACGTGCCTTCCAAAGCACGGGAGCGCTCAGTTAGTAACTACTCAAAGCGGTCACCCATCCAAGGACTGACCTCGGCCGACATTGCTTAACCTCGCATACTGCACGCGGTACGCGGGCGCCGCTGGACCACGAACGCTCCCAAAGATACCAAATACACATGTTAAACTTATAATAACAGCCCTCGTTTGCTTTGCGTCCAAAGTGTCCAAAATGGTTCCAGTTTGTAACGTGCCATATGAAATGTCTGAAATATCTTCACAAAAAATCTTTTTTACAAACAATGGTTCCTGTTCATGAGTCTGTTCATGGGTTTGGGTAAGAAAAACCCGAAAATTCCACACCGAAAAAGTAAAAGAATATAAAACGAAATGCTAATTAATTCTGACCAACAAACACAAGCAAAAATCTTATGATTATATCCAAGAATATCTAACAGGTTTGATCTTACATAACTACATAAGTACTAAGTAGAGTGGCTAAACCCAATGTTATTAAATGAATGCTCTCTCTCTTTAGTAAACATCGTTTAAAAGCGTGAGTATCATCTGTGCACTGCGCCTATGTGCGCACGACAGATGTGAACCAGGCCTTTAAAACGGTCCTATTCCGTCTAATTTTGAACTTGTCCTATGCGTTTACACCTTTATTTATACGTCTTATTACTTACCTACTTAAAATCAACTTTTACCATACCTACATAGACATCTATATTGGCAGTAATCGAATTGGAATATAATATACGATAGAATCAGTTTATTATCAGCCCACACTACACAACAAAAATGAAGAATTAAGGCTTAAATAAAACATATGGAAACAGAGAATATACACGATGAGTTAGGCAATTTTGAAAATAAAACTATTGTAAATTCACACTTCAATTAATTGATTGACACCACGGCCTACTGTTTTTTTACATATTCTTCGTTTGTTTGAACCAAGGTTCAGTGCCCATCAGCCATCTTGTCTGGTGACAAAGATCAAGGCAAAAACATAAACCATACCTGAAAACTAAGTGAATACTATATTACTTAGCCCTCCTCACAAACCCCAATAGGGTTGCCACCCGTACTATAAGTATAAAAGTATTGTATCTACTATATTTTAGTTTATATTTTACGAAACACATGAAGTACGCCAAAATACTCTATTTACGACCATCATCAATCGGATTAAATAATTTACCACTTCTATACCTCGGGGTATGTAGCTTAAAGTTATACATTTTAAGCCAGTTTTATCTCAATATAGAACAATAAAATACATTTTCTGTGCTTTTGTATAATGTATGTTTCTGAACGTAACATTCACACTACGCTTCGCGCTAGGCATTGACAGTCTTCAGGCGCCCGTAGCTCCCCAATTTCTTACTTGTTCGCTGCTCGATGGTGGTATCATATTTACTCTTCGCCCGCTCACGAACCAACTTGCCAAATTGGAATCAAAATGTCAAATCGAACAATTATTTTAGTACTTATATGAAACGTTCAGTTTTTAGATAAATTAATTACCAGTATATTTTAAAAGAACCGCAAATATGTCACTTGTTGTTTTGAAGTTGTAGTAGAAGTTAAAAATCAGCCAAGAGCATGTCGGGCCATGCTCAAGTAGGGTACCGTAGTTGCCAAATCACTTACTCTAAAAAATTCAATTACAAGCAAAACATAATACTTTCGCAGCATACGTTTTTTACTAAGAAGGGAAGACTTTTTACGATAAATCAAAAACAGCTTGACTGATTATGTCCACTATAGATTTCGTTGAAAGTCTTTATTAGATTTCATGGTTATTTGATTTTATGATTATTTTTTTATTTTTCTTTCATGATTTTTTCATAGTTTTTGGATCCATAGTTCAAAAGTTAGAAGGGGGACATACTTTTTTTCTTTTGGGGTGAATATTTCCGAAAATATTCACGTTGTCAAAAAATGTTTGATGAAGACTTGTATTCAATTTGAAAGACCTATCCAACAACACTCCACACCATAGGGTAGAAGAATAAAAAAATCATCCCCACTTTACGTGTAGGGAAGGCACCCTTAATTTTTATTATTTCGATTTTACTTTGTGCTAAACTGCAGCTTTCTAGCACTAACAATCACAGAGCAAAGTCTCGGACAGACAGACGGACAGGCAGGCAGACGGACATGGTGAAACTATAAGGGTTCCTAGTTGACTACGGAACCCTAAAATGGTTGTTTAATTGGAAATCTCGTAGTAGTACGATTTAACCGGCATTACGATTTAGTCGACTTTCTCCTATAAGGGGATAAATCAATAAATCTGAAAAAGTCTTATAATTAAATTCAAAAAAATAATTTGTTAAGTGTACACGTAAAGTAGGGATGTTTTTTTTTTTGCTTCAACTCTATCGTGTGGTGTGTTGTTGGATAGGTCTCTCAAAATGAATAGATGTCCTCATTAAACATTTTGGAAAATATCACTCCAAAAAAATGTGTCCTTCCCCCACTAACTTTTGAATTATGGGCCAAAAAATATTTAAAAAATCGTGAAAGTAAAGCTTAATAAAGACTTTCGAAGAAAACTATAGCGGACATGATCAGTTAAGCGGTTTTTGAGTTATAGTAAAAAGTCTTTATTTTTTACGTAGTAAAAGACGCATGAAACGCTGCGAAGGTTTTCCCTTTTGCTTGTTATTGATTTTTTTTATTGAGTTCATTGGGCAACTGCGGAACCCTACACTAAGCAGGGCCCGACATGCTCTTGGCCGATTTTTTTTTATTTACACATGGGGCACCAAATAATTGTCCGTTATACATATAAATGGTTTTATTGGATGGTTTTTAGAAATTGGCAAATTTTATGGTTATTTTTATATTGTGTTTAAATAATCTGGCCATTTAATTGGCACCATTGCTTTCTTTCTTAGGTACGATTTAAAAGTGTTTTAGTTCGTATGTACCAGAACAATTTGAATGTCTGTAAATAAGTATTTTGTATTCATAGTTAAATTGTTTACTTACAAAATGCGAATCCCTATTGGAAAAGTTCTTTATGACGACGTTAATTTTATCTCAGAATGCTCATCTTACTATTTAAATAAGGCAACATACTGGACGATTATATGCACTATCAACCATAATGAAAGTACTTTCACAAACAAAATGTCCCCGTCTAAATAAAAAGTGGTAAGAAATAACCGATTTTGTAATCTTTAGCTGGAATGTTGAAATTGTCTATATTGCTACGGTTTCTGTTCTGACGAGACTCCAGCTCCCAGCTTTCATGACTGCTCCTCTATACTATGGTCGGCGTTCACGATAGTAAAGTTGATTGTCTTCCGTAAATTATCGTGAAAATGAGTAAACTTGTAACCATTTTATTCACTAACTATACAATTTTAGTACCAGATATCAAAGTATCACAATCTGCAGGGCATAAACAGTAATAGTAATGTACTTTTCCTCAATGGGTACATAGAAATAAAAAGAATAATAATTAATTCACCAATTCACCCTTATCCAACTGAAACTTTACTGCTGCATTTTTTATGTAATTTTTTTTATTTACTATTTAAATAATGTACATGTTTGTGTATAAGAATCCTTACTATTTTAAATGTTTTGTCAAAAAATTATTACTGCTGATTTTCGAATATTTGGCGGCGTTAACAACTTGATTCGTGCCTTACTTACATTAGGTTCTATGTTTTTTTGTATAGCGACTCGTAAATACAGGGTCTCACAGTAATATCTTAGCATACACACAATACAACAACACTACAACGCTGCAATTATTACTGTGAAAACTTTCATTGCAATTTCAGCCTGAAAGAACTTGAACAAGAAATAGGTACCTACATTTCGTTGTTTGGATTTAACATTATAATCATTGAAAATCGCAATCCAGCGCGGGAACGCTGCCTGCGTGATGGGCACCCTACGGGACCCTACCAAGGGCATTAAATTTTGATAGTTATTTTTAATTTTTAGCTTTAATTATTTTAATTGTAGTTAGTTTTAGTTCTAAGTTATTTATTAAGACTATACATGTATTTTTATTTTCATCTTAATAACAAATGATTTACGTTTTAAAAGTAAAGCTATGTGTCCGGATTTATGGGACTCGAGAGATATATGATACATATGAATATACCCGAATGAAGTGTAGCTTTTAAGAATTTTGTTCGACGCTTATAATACTTAGACGTATCTGCACCTGAACGGGGTATTAAATACTTAGATATTTTTGCTAAGGGGTAATGGGGGTAAGTATATAATATAACATAACAGTCATTATTATTAATACAAATACAAATGTTTATTTGCTGGAATACAGTTAAATGGATGTTACATACTCGTACAATATTTCAGGTCCGTGTATCCAGCCTGCATGCAGGCGTGCAAATTATATTATCCTATACATTAAGGTGCATTATAATATAAAACTCATCAAATTTCTTTAATTTACGATTTAATCTTAAATACTTATGGACCCTAATAATCTAACACTTGCCCGATAACACCGAATATATTTTTTTCTATATGTAGTCAGTGACAAAACAGTCCCGTTTGTATACGTAGTACGTATTATTTACATTTATTTATTGCTGTCATGTACTATTTTGTAATTATCTATAACATAATACA
Source organism: Notocelia uddmanniana (assembly GCA_905163555.1). Lineage (NCBI taxonomy): Eukaryota > Metazoa > Arthropoda > Insecta > Lepidoptera > Tortricidae > Notocelia > Notocelia uddmanniana. Next base: position 39,056,141 of record LR991052.1, on the reverse strand, counting down.
TAAATCCGACCAACCCATGATTAGCATAACTCCAAAGCTGTGATTTCAAAGGGACTCCTCGAAGGTAAGTAACGTGCATAAAACATAAACATTTGAGTGTCGGAATGAATAGTATAAATGCATGAAGTCAGTAAATTGGAACGAGTTGTAACGAGCCATGCACGTGTCGGTCAGTTGAAGGGGAGAGCGAGCGCCGGTCTGGCTCTCCCGGCGAGGGCGGGTACGGGGCGTGGCCGCGCAGCAGGCTTTCCCACCACCCGAAACTACACCGTAACAGCACCAAGTTAAAACACTAAACCGAACTAGTGCTCCTCCACAAAATATTACAATTTGGAAACACAAGTCAAAAGGGTAATCACATAACTATTAGATGTAGTCCGATTTGTCCTACGATTTTGTTCACATCGTAGGACAAACCGGACAAAAAAATCCGTTTTGTTCTACGATGTGAACAAATCGGACATGAAAATCCGTTTTGTCCTACGATGTGAACAAAACGGACGGAAATAATAAGAAGTTCGTTTTGTCCTACGATTTGTTCAACGAGTAGAACAAAACGAACTGCTAATAGGTATTCTGGTTATGGAATGAGCTCCTTTTCCCGAGGGGCTAGATTATGGGGTTCTTCTAGATAGGATTGATATATTTTTTTAGGGTCGGCAACGCGCATGTGATACACCTGGAACTCCATGTGTCCATAGGCTGTGGTGACCGCTTACCATTAGGCGGGCCATACGCTTGTTTGCCACCAACGTGGTAGTAAAAAAAAAATAGAACTAGACGAAAATAAAAGAACTGCTATTAAAATGTGATATGTAATTGTAGAAATGAACTTTGGCCCCGACGGGAATAATTCTATTCTGAGTAAATTGTTACATCAATGCATGTAGTTTCTCAAAATCAGATGCTAACATTTAGGCTGTGCAAACTATGTAGCTGAGTTGGATATGAGGTGCAGCACCTCTGTCGATGGCCCTGAGTATAGGTGGGTGAGGGCGGTATAGGTTGCATCAGCCGTGTCTATAATGTATGTTATCTTTAAACGAGTAATTATTATATATACATTTTAGGGGTCTTGGAAACGGCTACTCTAACGATTTTAATGAATGCTATGTGGGGGCTTTGACAGCCGCACGATCCCACCATAGCAAAGCATCCACTCCTTGGAATATGACCTAACTAGATGATACGCCGAGCAAAGCGCGGTCTCCCATGTACTTTTGTATTCATTGCTCAACGTTTTTCTATTCGACACTAGATTTCGCTACGTTGACAATAAGAGTTGTTAAGTTAACGTTATGAAACATAAAATATTTAAGTTGAATTACGTGCACAATCGGTTTGCTACTCCACACTAGATGTCGCTGTGGTAATATTCTCATTGCAGTTTGAAACGACGGTGTTACTCTTGCATGAACGAGTCCTTCATCATTGTCCGACAAAGGCGTCGGTGCACTGATTTTTAAAGAAAAAAATACTTACGTGGTAAACTATTGACAAGCTGTCATAATTACAAATTCATGAAAAAATATTTGTTGTGTCAGTGTTGTGTACGTTTTATTTCAGGAATTCCACTAATTGCAAAGATGTAAGTTATCAACTAGATGCAGTGATGACTACAGCTAAGAGCTCAATGTGAGTAGTTGTCCCTGAAAAGTACCCAATAAGTAAGGTAGCACGACCAAGACAGTAAGCTTATACGGCTGGAGGAGAAATTAGTGGTTTCGAATTAGAAGTCGGTAGAGGAAGTACGAGTAAACTACTTTGGATAGCAAATATGTAAATTCGTCACTGTTCAACAAACATGAGACCAACCAGTTTCATCATCATCATTTTATCAGCCGAAGGACGTCCACTGCTGGACAAAGGCCTATCGAAAAGAGTGCCAGTGACCGGTGGACTCCCATGACGTTTATCAGGTCATCATTACACCTTGGGTTGGGGGGCCGGTCTACTACACGCTGCGCCTTCCGGTAAGTGGTCGCCACTCAAGAACCTTTCGGTCAGCGCTGCCATTTATGAACAAGTAAATAAACAATACCTCATAATGTTGGAGCTATTATTTTTACAAAACATTTTTCATTGAATATATTTAAGGTAATGCCTCTATTTGGTAAACTGCGTCCCCCTTGTAAGAGACGGTTACGTCTTCTGTGCACGAAAAAATGACCAGATACGCCACTCTTCGGGATTGTCTTTTTTGGACATATTTCGTGGAGTTTTATTCATATTTCTGTATTATTTGAAGATAAACGCTTTAAAATTCAGTTGCTAGATTTGCCCGTAAACAACGTTGCAAATTAATAAAAATCCAAATGTAAAAATTCAGTTTTTAGATTTATCCCTTTGTATACACACAACTACCTAGTTGGATGCCAGATTTAACCATTCTAGGTCACCCGGAAGTCACCATCATGTCAGCCGAAGGACGTCCACTTCTGGACATAGGCCTCCCCCAAAGATTTGCACAATGACCGGTCCTGCGCCACTCTCATCCAGCGGACTTCCGCGACCCTTACCAGGTCATCAGTTCATCGTGTGGGGGAAGTAGTCAAACATTTCAATGTGACAGAGTGAGTCAGTCAATCAGCCATTCGGTATAAATATAGTAATTTTTGGAAGTCATAATCTCCTGGACGGTAAGAGTTTTTACTGAAATTCAGGATTTTGGTAATAGGAAGAAGGTCTTATAAGTATAAGTCGTGGGAAGTTGTGTGTAGGTCAAGTAGCATTTTAAATTATAGAGAGGTCAAAAAGTGGCCCGATATGGTCCGTGTGATGTGGTCACACTAACGGCTACCCTGTCTGGCTTTGCAAACTTGAAGTACTTAGTCTGTTTTCTTTTTGTGACCTGCGGCACATAATAGTATTACATCCTGCGGCCTCAATTATTAGTATGTTTTATTGTATCGAATTAAATTTGTAAATAGCTCTTATTTACGGAAACCTTATTAACAACAACAGGATTTTTAGGGTTCCAACGCCAAAATGACAAAAGCTGAATCCTTATACTTTCGTCAAGCCCGTCTATCTGTCTATCTGTTCTGTCTGTCTTTATAAGGTGTATTTAAATACAATTTGTAATGTAGGTGTATTATATATTATATCGGCCACTACATTGTTATATATTGAAATTACTAAAAAAAATCTTGAACCGCCAATGCAACGCAAAAGAGGGGTGTTATAAGTTTAACATGTGTATCTGTACTATCTGTGTATATGTGTCTGTCTGTGGCACCATAGCTCTTTAACAGATGATCCGATTCGAGTGCGGTTTTTAGGGTTCCATACGGTACATCAAAAGGAAAAAACGGAACCTTTATAAGATCACTTGTGCGTCTGTCTCTCTGTCTGTCCATTCGTCTGTCACAGCCAATTTGCTCCGAAACAACTAGACCGATTGTATTGAATTTGGTACGATATCTTGTTGGTGACAATGGTTGTGGTCGAATTTAATGTTTCAAGTAAATGTTTCTAGACCAACGTATAATCTAAATCACACAATTTTTTCTATGGAACTCAAAACTACTCGTAAGAAAACACTTTAGTGACCTATAATGAAAATTGACCAATCACGTGACGCCGTTAGTCAACTTCAATAAAACTGTCTAATCACGTGTCGCAGTCGTAGTCGTACGCGGCACGGTGGGCTGAAAAATGGTTTTGAAGTTATTTAAGAAAATAGACCCTTCTCCCATTGAAAAAACACATGAAATCGTTCTATGTATACATATAGATTACAGGAAAACTCTATAAGTCTAACGGTTTTTGAATTATCGCTGAAAAACTGCCTTGCCCCAACAAAAGGCCTTAACTGCCGTAAATTTCTAATGAAGACATGACCTTTTTTAATACGAAGTGCAGGATAGTGGTTTTAAAATATAGAGCAGTAGTACTAGCTATGGAACCCTTCATTGCGTGTGGCCTGACACGCACTTGGCCAGTTTTTATTTATATTTGAAAACAGGTTTTCTAGCGATAGGTCTTAGGCGATATTTTAAATATAAGACGATATTTTAAAGCCGCATAATGTCACGGGTGGACATTTACAGAACCCTACATTACGCGTACTTTTAATTCACAGTATATAATAGTGGTTTTAAATTAGGACTAGTAGGTACGGAACCCTTTATTGTGCATGAATTATTAATAGCATGCATGGCTTGATGGCCTGTTTAGCATAGTTGGTAGTGACACTGGCTCCGAAGCTAGAGGTCCCGGGTTCGAATCCCGGCCAGGGCATTATTTGTGCATTTAGCATGGATGCTGTACTTGGTTCTTGGATGTTTTCTATGTATTTAAGTATCATCATCATCATCATATCAGCCAAAGGACGTCCTCTGCTGGACATAGGCCTCCCCCAATTTCATGGGGGGTAAATGCCATAAGCTCCATGTATTTAAGTATGTATTTACCTATATAAGTAAGTATATCATCGTCTAGTACCCATAGTACAAGCTTTGCTTAGCTTTGCTTACTTGTCATTAGCTGTCAAATTTACTATTGACCGCTACCGCAGGCCGCGCCAGTGTCATTCAGGCCTTATACGCCTGGCGGCTAACCATAAACAATCTCTTTAATTTGATCCGGTAGTCGTTTATCTACTATTTGACATGACGTGAATATGACATTGAAGCAAATAATGAAGCAAATATATGACAAGGACAACAACTCTATATCCCGCTCTGTCGCCCTTATTTCATTTAGTATCTGACCATCTCGCTCGGTAGCGGTATTATTATTTGACGTCTTCTCTGGGGTACTTTGAGTTTGAACCTAAAATAGCACTTTAAAAACGTCTTTGCAAGAAGGTTAGTGTTAAACTTACACTAATGACAATTTTGTATATATTTTTTTTGTTTGTTTTTGCTCTTTGGCGTGCAACAGCCACACAGAATGATCGGATTGACTCCAAATCGAACGGAGTCGGTGGTCATCATTTTGGTGGCGAGGGTGCCGGTTGATGTCGCAGCATGTAAAACGCGCCTGAAGAGTTATATGTTGTTTATTCGTCACGTAACTAGATACAACTTAAATATTAAATCTACACAAATCTTCGGACAGAATATCATGTGCTTTTTTTTGTTACATAAATTAACAGCCAAAGACTGTCAACCATTAAGGAGGCAGCAGTCGGACTTTTTGAATGTTCTAAAAACAAAAACTTGACGGCAGCTAATGACATTCTTTTTCAGGTAAAATCGGCGATGAAAGCTTGCGTCGAAAATATGTAATAAGTAAAAATGTAGTGTAAGGTTTTACAAGTATCACAAATAAATAGCGTTGACGCTGATGCCGATGAAGGTACATAATCTCGATGTAGACTAGATTTATTTCCAAAAGGTAAGTACTGAATTACAAGTTAAGTTTGTTTAAAAAGATTTTGGTAGAAATAGTTCTATGCGAGAACAAAGAAACAATAACAACTATTACAATTTGGAATTGACGTATCAGCCCTCATACGTCCCACTGCTGGGGACAGGCCTCCTCTCATAGACGAGAAGGAATGGTTAGTAGTTCCCACACGGCCCCACTGCAGGTTCGGGATTTCACTCACGGTGTTCTTCCACATAAGTATCATCAACTCAAATAACGGTGAATATCAAATGTGATATAAGCAACGGTAGCCCAGGTGTTTGAGCATGCAGCTGTCAAGCGGCGCTCGTGGTAAGAAATGTTCGAATCCCGCCTCGTGCCAATTGGAGTTTTACGAACTTATACTCGTATTTGGTGAAATGAATGCAATAGGGTCCTTAGTAGGTGTTCAATAGCAGATTTGCTTGTTAATAACGTTAAGGATATACTTTCTTCAAAATAAAAATACATTTGCTATAGTAAACTGATACCATTGGTAGTAGCTACGAACTAAGAATAAAGAAACTATTTGAACATGAACTTTAATTGTTAATTTATTCTTTCAGGAACTCTGTAAATATAAATGATTAAGATTGACCAGGTGCTAAGTGCCATAATACAAATGCGGCCTCCGCTCAAAAACTCGTCTTTCCCCGCTGTTAAGAGTACATGATCACTAATTGTAGAAGATTTTTTTCATGAGCTGACATCATTACTAAGGTAAGGTAGTCTATTTGCAAGTAACGAAATTAGGCTCAGATAATTTTAGAAGAATTGATCACAAATATATTAGGTAGGTATATGTTACGGGCAACTTCATTACTGTATAATTATTACCAGTCTGTATAGGTACGTTACGACCGTATAAAATGGGCAGGGCTAGTAAAACAGTATGTATGTGTGTGTGGGACAAATCTTGCATCTGAATTCTAGAGCTAGAGTTATCTTCAATAGATTCAGCTGAAATTTGGCAAACTCAAGGAAGCATGGAGACAGAAGTTGGCTATCATCATCATCATCATGTCAGCCGAAAGACGTCCACTGCTGGACATAGGCCTCCCCCAAAGACTTCCACAATGACCGGTCCTGCGCCACCCGCATCCAGCGGACACCGGCGACCTTTACCAGGTCATCGGTCCACCGTGTGGGGGGCCTGCCCACGCTACGCCTTCCGGTACGTGGTCGCCACTCGAGAACCTTTCCGCCCCAACGGCCATCGGTTCTACGTGCTATGTGCCCCGCCCACTGCCACTTAAGTTTAGCGATTCGGAGGGCTATATCGGTCACTTTGGTTCTGCTGCGGATGGACTCATTCCTGATGCGATCACGCAGAGAAACTCCTAACACCAGAGAATCTCCATTGCTCTTTGGGTGACTTTGAGCCTTCTTATGAGGCCCATAGTAAGCGACCACGTTTCAGTGCCATATGTCATCACTGGCAACACACACTGGTCAAAGACTTTTGTCTTGAGACACTGCGGAATATTGGACGAAAAGATGTGCCGTAGCTTCCCGAACTCTGCCCAGCCGAGTCGGATTCGACGATTAACCTCTTTCTGGAAGTTGGACTTACCTAACTGTAGACGATTACAAGTTGGCTATATTGACATCTAAAATTCAGAAGATAAACCCTTCGTGTTTGAACTCTCCGCAAGTGATAGAGTTCACTTTTTGACACCAAGAAACAAATGCATACACCCCTCACGATCAACAAAGCGCATCCTCGGGCCTGCCTGATGGTAAGCAGACTGAAGGACGCTTGCGACTTCAAAGTTTACGTTGCTTTCCTTTTATACATTTTAGGATTCGTTGTGTTGACTGCTAGGTATTGACATAGGACTCTTACTCTCAGCACATCGCGTCCTCGAGAGCTCTGGCCGCCTTGCTTACCAACAGGAACACAACACCACATACCCATTTACAGAGCAATAAGTGTGTACGAGTAGTAGGCTAATATATGAAGATGTAGCAAAGGCGATGAACTATCACAGTTCTCTACTATATCTACTGTTTTCATATAGTTCGATAATTATTATAGGGAATAAATACATAAGGAATCTAAGGAACTCTCAGATATTATAGGCAAGTCGATGGCAATTTCGGTGTTTTCTGCAGTCAATAAATACTCAGCTCTCGGAGAGCCTTGGCGTAAAACTAAATTGAAGGCGTTTTTTTAGGGTTCCGTAGTCAACTAGGCACCCTTATAATTTCGCCATGTCCGTCTGTCTGTCTGTCTGTCCGTCTGTCTGTCCGAGGCTTTGCTCTGTGATTGTTAGTGCTAGGATGCTGCAATTTGGCACAGATATATAAATCAATAAAACTGACAAAGTGGTAAAATTTAATCTAAAATAAAATGTTTTAAGGGTATAACTCGCCTACACATGCAGTAGAGAAGATTTTTTTGCTTCAATCTGTGGTGTGGTTTGTTGTTGGTTAATTTTATATATGAACTGTTAAGTTATTTTTGACCCCCCGATAGCCATTTACCAAACCGCTTTGAGCTGAAAGCGATACCCATAAAAGAGGTAAGTGTCTCGAAAGCACGTTTGGGTAATCTGCTTTTAGAAGCTACCAACAACACGAAGATAAATATTATGATATTTGTTTGAACAAAGTTGTTATCATCATCACCCTATTATGTCCCACTGTTGGACAAATGGGACCGTGGGACGGGCAGCAGCATCCCTGGAGTGCGGTGGAGACACTGCGATCGCCAACCCGCATGCCAAACGTGGTGATTATGGCATTTACCCCCCATGAAATTGGGGAAGGCCTATGTCCAGCAGTGGACGTCCTTGGGCTGATATGGTGGTGGGGATGGTGGTTGGACAAATGCCTGCTTTCACAGTTGAGCAGGAATGAGCAGTAGTCCCTACGCTGACTCGGGTTGCTTGGGATGGGACTTTACATACACCTTTGAATTTCTTCGCTGACTTTTGTAGGTTTCAAAGTACAAATGCCAAAGTAAGTATTGGCACTAAGAATATAAGTAAATGATTAAAAAGTAGTATACGTACAGTTAGCATCATATAGTACATGTCAGCCAAAGTGGCCAAATAGTTCGATACACCATATATTTTGTATGGTGTTCCGAAGTATTTGGCCCCTTTGGCTGCTACGTACTATATCACGCTGACTGTACCACGCCATGACTGCCCAACAGCATGCCCTGATCATGCAAATAGGAACTTTTACTTGAACATTGCCACACGCAACACATGGAGCTGACCTGGACTACTGTGAGTAGAATATAAGCAATTATATTACGGATTCGGGTGAGATTATCGTGCTTGACGATATGTACTAAGGCCAATTACTTTATTTATTTATTTATTCGGGATGGCGGCTCTGAACAGCAGCTCATAATGGTGAATTCGACACTTTCAATCTATATAATTATTTAAATTGGCCAGTGAAATGACATGCGGTAGAGTCGCAAGGCCGGTTATGCGACCCCAGAGGCGGCTTGCGACCACCTGAAAGACGTGGTTTTATCAAAGATATTAATATTTTTACAGGCCCCCATAGAAACAGTGACTTGGTTAATTTTTATATAGAGTAGCTGTCGTCGGAATCTTTTCCGTCCCGTAAATTCCGTCACGGATTTCCACTCCGTCATAATATATGAAAGTTTAACTAATATTTTTGTTACTCAATCAAACAAAAACGGCTAAACGAATTTGCACACAGATAGGGCTGTAACCTGAGATAAATACCGATACTGGTTAGTTGATGAGCCGGACGGAAACTAGTCTTTAAATAATAAATAATTTTATATACCATTAGGCTTCTTTCTGCTGCTGCTGCTTGGACAGACGTCCAGGGCTCGGAAACCGGCATTTTTTTTAAACCCGGGTCATATGTTCGTGTTTTTGTCGTAAGTGTCGTGTTTTAGGAAAAATTCTGGAATTATGTACAATCAAACAAATAAATATACAAATATCAATCATTTAATGGCATAAAATTGAGAACATGTTGGTTTACTTTTTTTTATTAAAAATGGGATTTCTCTTGGCCAGCATCTAGCCAGGGGGCAAATATGAGGCCGACGATGAAGCGAGCTCACCCAGAAGATGCCTATTCACTCGTGCCTTAAAAAGGTCCAGGTTATATGAACTCGGAAATACAGACGCCGGCAGAGAATTCCAAACCTTAGAAGTGCGCATGCGCTTTACGACAGATAAATACATAATTATTTCGTTTTATTTGTTGTAACGTGTAATTTTGTGATATATGTAGTTGCAATAGCTTTTCTCAATATTATCGTGATACTAAAAATATTCACGCATGTGCCTAAGGTAAGCAATTTTAAAATACTTCTAGTATATTGTAATCTCTATTTGCTAGTAAGCTTCGTGCAGTTTAACACCAGACCTAGCCATTAGTTTAGCTGTGTTTAACCGACTAAAATTTCATTTCGTCTTTGTCTTTAAATTATTTTATTTTATTTATTATAAATTATGTACAAGCTCCCCCTTGACTTGGCCCAGCAGTAGGGCTGCCTGACTGACAACCTTAGAAAAAAAGTAAATATGTTCAGCGATGATTCTTTGCTATATTGTTCGGTTTATAACCGACTTCAAAAAAGGAGGAAGCCCTATGTTTCACTCACTGTATGTATTTTTAACCACGACGGAACGGCTAAGATATATATGCGTTCAGGGTCAGAGGTTGTATGTTTGTTTGTTTGTGCAATATCTCCAAAACGGCTTGACCGCTTTGGATACAGTTTTATGCAATGAATTACTGGTTCATTCGGGACGAACTTCAAATAATAAATGTTACAACGATAACAAATAAATGTTACAAAGATAACTCACCAGGGGCTCTGAAGTTAAATTTTCGCTTGAAAGTTCGTTTGAGCGCATTTTCTCTGGAACTGCCTGACCAGTGTGGACAATTTTGATAGGACTTAGTGAAGATTACAAGATCTGATGATAGAGCACAAAAAAATAGTTGAGAATGTACAGATGTAAGGTATATTTTTGTCTGTTTTTGGGCCCTTTTGTTTATGTTTGGTTAGGAACCGTTCTTAATGAACTTCTGAAAGTCTGATGATGAAGTAGAACAACATCACAAAATACCGTTCGAAGAAACATAGCTACTTAACCGCTTTTGGGCTCTTTACATTGTGTTTGCTGAGTAGCTTCTGTACAATGGTCTGCTGAAGTTCTGATGATGGATCAGAATAATATTAAAGGGAATCTTGTGAAGGGGTAATTATTTAGTGAACCATGTTTAAACTTTAGGACTAGTACGATTTGTGTATAAAAATTCCCCAATATAAAAAAAAACTGTTTTGTTAGTATTTATTAAGAAGCCTCTTCATATGAACTGCTGAAGGCCTAAAGAGCAGAACAGCATCATAGGGATTTTTGTGAAGGCAGTGTTGGGATTCTTTTTTTGCTAGCTTTTACGGAAACGACTGCCATCTGAATTCCCAACACAAGAGGGAAACTATACATTATTGGGATTAGGCTTCTAAAGAGATTCGGCAACTTGACTGTTAGAAGTTCTCAAGCCACCCGAAGGCCTCTAACTTAGCTTAACGACTGCTGTCATTAGATCAATGGCTTAACGTGCCTTCTAAAGCAAGCTTAGTTAAACACTCAAAGCGGTCGTTTATCCAAGAGTTGACCTGTGCCGACGTAACCTCGCATACTGCACGCGGTATGCAGGCGATAAATGTGACACTGTATTTCTGTTAACTTTTCAGACTTAAGTCATTGGAGCGGGCAAAATGAAAGTTGGCATCAGTTATTTTGGGTTCGTAACTCAAAGTGCCGGCCACCGAATCAAAACACTTCCAAACTGTTGTGTGAACCATTCGAAGCATTTCATACAGTGGAAACGATACGACTGAATAGTATAGTACGATACTGCTACGATGTGCTAAGAATATATAAAATTTCAGCTGAAGGACTAGTTATGTATGTATGTACGGATGTAAAATTATTTATTGTTCATGAGTGAAACATAACAATAAAACAATAATTACAAGGATAGTTGACATATGTACAAAGGCGAGCATAACTATAAGCTTAAGCAATTAAGAGTTTTTGAGTTACAATGGCTATGAACTTATTTAAAGAAAAGTTGCTTTAGTTACCCGCCCAAACTTGATTTAATTTTTAGCTTATCAGTCAGTTATCCATGTGACTTATATCCCACTAGATTACGAAGGGATAGGTACATTTAGTTTTGCATTCATAATAAGCACGAAGCGGATATTGGGATTTTATGAGAAGTAAAGAACAGTGGACTGCCATCTCGCTCATATTTGGAGCACCTCAGCTAGGGAAGCAGCTCAGAGGTTTTAATTTTCGCGTATGTTTTTTATGTATGATGTTCGCCGGTTTCTTTGCATCTGATGATTAGATTATAGGAAAATCGAGGGCAACTCTCAAACTTTATAGGCATTTACTATCTGTTTCATATGTTTTACTATCTGTTTCATATGTTAATGGGCATTTACTATCTGTTTTATTTGTTTTCTAAAGCTATTCAAGTATTTGCATCTGGTAATCGCCATCTGATGTTCATGAGCTGGTGAAGATACAACTCCTTTACGGTTAGGAGTTGGAGGATAATTCTCGAGTTAAATATTAAAGGTATTACGTATAAATCGATACCTTTATTCTTTCAGGTTATTCAGGAGAGCTGATCATTATGATCATCATCATCCTAGCGTTATCCCAGTACAGTTGCATCCTGAACGATGCCCGCTGTCCGCTACCTAATCCCAAGAATTAGTCTAGGCACTAGGTTTTACGAAAGCGACTGCCATCGGACCTTTCAACCCAAGGGGGAGACTAGACCTTATTGGGATGAGGCTCGTCAAGTGAGTGGGCAACTTGACTGTTGGAAGTTGGCATCTAACTTGGCTTACAAAGAAGGGAGCGCTCAGTTAGTAACCACTCAAAGCGGGCACCTATCCAAGAACTGACCCCAGCCAACCTTAACCTCCGGCATACCGCACGCGGTACGCGGCCGCTGCTGCGGGCGACGAGCGCTCCTCATGTCATTCAGGTGAGCTGATGATGGACGGTAAAACTCCTTAACGGTTAGGAGTAAGAGGATGATTCTTTAAATATCATAAATATGCACATAATAATAGGCCATTAGCCGTATTCGTTCAAGTCATTCAGGTTAGCTGATGATGGAAGGTAACTCTAAAACAGGAGTTAGATGATGCGAAAAGTACGATTTTTGACACTACATGCAAAAAAAAACAAATTAAAACTCCCTACCTATAAATAAGTTAGAATTCGGTGCCTAGGCTTGCGTGTAGATGTATTTTATTTTTTACCGACTTCAATAGAAGGAAGGAGGAGGTACTCAGTTCGTATGCATGTTTGCTTGTTTTTTATGTATGTATGTATGTTCCCCGATTACTCTTGACCACGTTGGCCGATTTTGATAATTCTTTTTTTCTTTCATAGCAGGTACCCTGGCATTGAACCTCAGATCATAGAAAGAAATAGATGTGAAATGGGGGCGAGGCGCATGTCGCCGTGACATGGTCAAGAAGAAGTTTAAGTGATAAAATATGAAAAAGCGTGATATTTTCTGCGAGCTGTACATTGAAAGATTTGTACAATAATCACCCCGTACCGCGCTAAGCCACGGCGTAATGTATCATGCCGCTGTAGCTTTGGTCGCTGCGTAAATTATTTAGTGGTGCGCAGTCGCCGGCCCACTGTTAGGCTCCGCCCGAGAGTGGTGCCGGTCAAAATTGCAATTCATGCGTCATCGATAAAATAGGAATAGAATGTCGAACTAGTCATTTAATATCAACGGTAAATTCACAAATCAATATTTAATAAACATAACTTTGTTCCAAAAGACTGCAGACCAACTTCCAAATTGATCTTATTACCCAACTTTGATAGAAGAAAGAAGGTTCTCACTGTTCTCAGTTCGTATTAATGTTTTTTTTTATGTATGTACCGCTATAATGCTTTACTATGTAATACAACTTTGGTGATTATATGAACACCATCTAAACTTGTTTTAATGATTTTTTTTATGTATGTACCGCTATAATGCTTTACTATGTTATACAACTTTGGTGATTATATGAACACCATAAAATTTCAATAGTCATCAATATCTTAACATAATAATTTAGAGATCGATGTCGATAAAACATCATTTAACGTTTGTCTCCCTCTAGTGTTCATTGCCTTTTTTTGAGGGGTGCGTAAAGCCAAGCGCAGCGCTTGTTTGCATGATGTCGTAAACTCGGCGGCACCGCCCGAGGTTTTGTTTTTACACGGTTCAATGTGGGTGTGTGTCGACTTGGTGGGAGAAAACTGGGGACATTGGTTTTCGTTGAAAGGAAGCAGTAGGGCACTTCTCTCTTTTTTATGTTCTGAGCATTGAACCCATATAAATTTGGTGAAGGTCTAATGATGGGATCTAGGAGGAATCGTGGGAAATCCTCGAATTTGATAGGCACGCATATGCCGATTTCGGTATTTTCTGTAGGTAACCAAGCATGTGATTATTACCAAACTTGTGATTATTTTGGAGTCACAAGTATCCATCCATCCCTCCATAGGTTTCGGCGACCACGTCTTTTTTTTTCAAGATTCAAAGAGTTTATTTGTCCATCATAGGTAATAACAAGGTGTTAACAATTTTTCGTATCACTATGTGGTGCCTGTCGGCATACAAATATAATTGTCAAAATCATACACGTCTTGGAGTTTGAATTTATGGATCAATGTCTGTTCTAATGCGAGACGGATAGACTTCAAAGTATGCCAACCCAACGCCAACAGAGATGTACGTCAGTTTGTTTTAGGTCTACCGATTAATTCCGTTTAGGCGGACAGGGACCTGCCGCGTTCCACGTCTGAATTGAACGATAGAGTTCCGTTGTCCCGTCCTTCTTCCGTTAAAATCAAGACTCTTCAAGATGGCACCTTATTTCTAGAACCTACTGTTTGCTATCGTATTGTAGTTTTGTCCTATCAATAATTGGTCCTGCCATTAGTTAATAATCGACTAGTAATGTATTAATGATACTTTTAACATATTCTTAGTACAAATAAAGATTATGATTATAACCCGTAACTTTTTTATATCACTGAATTGTTTAATAATGGTACGCATTATAATTTGTTTAATAAAGTTTTCTGGGAGATTATTCTATATTATAAACGTTTTATTGTAGTAAAGGCTTGTTTCTATACTTTCTGTTATGCGGAGTTTATATGGTGGCGATAACGCGATTATCATTCCCTTTGTTATTACAGATAGTAAACGCGCTGCACACGACTAGCGATTGTTGGCCCCCGAAAACCCAATTTAATTGAAATCTTTTGAGCAGTTTCCAAAATCCCGATATAAAGAATTGCCCGTTTAAACGTACAAGATACGTTTTGTCTACCACGGAACGTTGTTATATACGGGTATACCTATGTTACTATCCTTGTAACTAGGATACCACCTGGTATTCACGGGCAAGAAAATGCTTTTCTGTTAATACATTACATAATGGTAAAATGTCTACATTTCGCGTATTCCCAGTAGTCCCGTCGAAGAAGTTCCGTGGTGGAACTAATAGAGATTTTTTTCCCAATAGTTCTGTAAACGGTAGAAAGGGGTAGTTAGGTATTCTGTATGACGACGAGCGAAGCGGAGTGTTAGTAGAACTGCGACCCTACAACGCGTGAGCCGAGCGAGCGAAGCGACCGTGCCGCTGTAGCGGCCCGCGAAGCGCCACAACCGAACATTGGAACGGAACTATCGGGAAAAAGTCTCTAGTTCCGCCACGTAACTACTTCGATTGGACTAATGAGAATAAATGCGTATAACAACCTCTGTGGCACGGGCAAAATAATAAGTGGAAATCACCTTTGTGAAATAGAATTATGAAATTCCAAACTCCATCATCCCTACCGCACTTACTTTAACTCGAGCGACAGGGATGAATCCATCAAATTGCAATTTTTGCGATAGAACCGCTGACATGTGATTTCCCTGGATTATATTTAGCTTCCTCATGCTTGCCGATGTTAGACCAACATATAAACCCCGCATTATAGGTTTAGGAAACTACTAGGTCTAAATAAAAATATTGAACCTTTTGAACGCCAAGAGCAACTAAAGAACGAAGATGTTGCATGTTGTCGTGCCTTCGGCTACGCTACCAGTCGCCGTCCTTTACACTAGGGTTCAAATTAAATCTTATGGACAGTTAGTTGGCGTTTAACGCATTCACTGCCAGCAACTACTTTCATCTAGTGCTCTGAACGCGTCTGTGAGTTCATATAATTTAGCTTGATTCGCCCAGTGCCTTCAACGCATATGCAAGTTGTATTCATTTTGCAATGTTACAGATGTCTTATCTTATCCTGAACTCATATGTGTGTTTGAGGCACTGGGTATATACTTGATTAAACTCTCATGTGCATTTGAAGAACATTGAAAAGTGCGTATATGCCGCACTAAATGTAAAAATATAACCAGAGGTCCAGAAAAAAGGACTGTCAGCGAATGCGTTAAGTAACACTGCCGTTCATGAAGTATTCAAAGGGTTACTACAGTACATCCTTAAACCACCGCAGTAGATTCCGTAAGTAGTGTCTCATACGCCAAACACTTTATAGCAAAAGACAGAAAATGAACCTTACTTGAGAGTATGTAGGTTGCCTTTACAATATTTAACATCGAATGATATGAGGTCATGGCGTGTGGGTCGCTTTTACCGACTTGAAATTCAATGGTGGCGAAAAGGTTAAGTTTACCGTTCAAAGCGCAAAAATTATCAAACCCGCGAAGGAGAGCCCAATGTGCATAGACTAGGACATCTAACGGCAAAATGGAGTAGAAAGTGCGCTGTACAGTAATGTCAGTCTAAAGGTGTTCCTACACTGACAATTTTTTGAACAATAATTCTTCTCAATTTAATCTGTAACTGAATGTAAGAAAACTCAATTGTTCAAGGCCAACTATTGCTCAAAATGTTGCCAGTGTAAACGCACCTTAAGCGCTCTCTTTGCCTTGACACTCCAAACCATTGATAGGTATTGGATTTAATTACTAATACTGGAATTTAATTTAATTACTAATACTGGAATTTAATATTTTGACGCTATTTTATGTAAAATAGGATAGATAGGCAAGTTTTATTTTTTAAATATTTACCTTTTATAAAATTTAAGCGTCTAAAACGATTGTGTGGAGTCGGCATTATTACTAAAATATAATACGATTACTCCAAGTGGCAAATAGCCGAACTATTTAGCTACTTGCTTCCTAGAGTGTCTAATAACTTATTCTACTACACCCAAGATGTCACTTTAACAATAATTTGATTTTTTTTTTTAAGTCTTATAATTATAGTTATTACGCTTTGGTAATTATTAGATACAATCGACGCATTTTAGGTATATTTTATGTTGGGAACATAAATTACATTGCGGATTAATGCAAACTACGAGGCACTCGACAGCTGCAGATGAAATCATCACATCAGCCAAAAGACGTCCACTGCTGGACCAGACCTTCTCCCAAGTATCTCATGGCCGCCCACTGCCACTTGAGTCCTGCACCACTCTGAACTATGTCAACGGCCCATAGCTCTCCTACGGATCTTCAATTTCTGATTCGATCTCGTAGGGAAACTCCGAGTTCCATTGCTCCCTGACTGACATTGAGCTTTCTCATTCGGCCCACTGTTAATTACATTATATGTTTTATTAGTCATTATTCGCACTTATGCGGTACTGTGTTTCTCCTCCTCACCACAAATTTTGTACCGTTTAAAAAATCTTCGGGTTAAAGTCGTATCGAGTCGATTAATTCAGGCAATAAACCATCTATGTGCACTAACTTCCGTTTAACCGTTTCTGTTTGATTAAATTTTAAATTCCCAAGAATCTAAACATACAAACTTTCACATTTATACTATGAGTAGGTATGATTACTTTATCCTCCCGAGCACGCCTGTATACGGGAATGCGTTTTAGAGATATAATGAAATAGATTGAGAAAATATATAATTTAATCTTACTTTCACAATTGAATTAATTCGACTAGGACGTTTTAACAACAAAAATATTCCACGTCCGTGGCAAACAAGCATACGGCCGCCTGATGGTAAGCAGACACCGCAGCCTATGGACACCTGCAACTCCATGGGGTTGTCGACCCTTTAGTCTTTCGGGAAAACCTCGGCAGGGAGCTCATTCCACAACCGGAGAGGAAATTCCTCCCTTCCTATTGCTTTCATTTAATTATTTCCCATCGTAGGACAAACCGGACAAAAACATCCGTTTTGTCCTACGAAAATTGACATATAATATCGTAGGACAAAACGGATTTTTTTGTCCGGTTTGTCCTACGATGTGAACAAAATCGTAGGACAAATCGGACTACATCAACTTTTCGAACGTCGGAGAGGTAGATCTAAATGAATTTTAGTAGCATTTACGCATGCTCAATGACTTTGCGTAATTATCCTACAGGTCTCCTCATTAATCAACTTCTTGAAAACGGCACAAATACTAAAACGTACCAAAACGCGCGCATATTACGCCTTTTCTTAACGAGAATAAGACCTTAATAATGGCCACACGAAGAGAACTCCACCTAAAAATACAGGTATAGGTATACAAATGGCCCGGGAACAAACATCGAGGTATAATTACGACATACTATGTAATAACTTAAATTATATTCAAATACCTGTATGGTTTGAACCGCTTAGTGCCCCTTCGCTGGACAAAATACCATTACCAATTACATGCTCACTTGTTATTGAATACCTACTACTTTATATTTCGAAAACCTGAAGCATAAGCCTAGCTGATAAATAATTCAAAATGTAAAATGTTATATGTACAGTAGACGTCAAAGATATGTTTAAACTCTTGCACCATACATATTCCATTGTACCTGTTTGTCTGTCTGTCTGTCTGTCCGAGGCTTTGATCTGTGATTGTTAGCGCTAGAAAGCTGCAATTTGGTATGGATATAGAAATGAATAAAACTAAAAAAGTCGTAAACTAAAATCTAAAAATATTTTTTTAAGACTAATTACCTCCTTAACACGTAAAGCGGGGTGGATATTTTTTTGCTTCCGGAACTTTCGTTCGTCCTTTCGTTAAAAAAACTTTCATCGAAAACTACGAGATAGCGGACATGATCAGTTAACCTGTTTTTGAGATATCGTAAAAAGTCTTCCCTTTTGCTTGTTATCGATTTTTTTAAAGTAAGTTCATTGGGCAACTACGGAACCCTACATTGCACATGACCCGACATGCTCTTGGCCGATTTTTTTATTATAGATTATAATTATAGATTATTTTTTAATTACAAATTTATGTACTTACTTAGTTATTAGTTGGTGTCAATTCTGCCAAACAGCAAAAAGAGATTATTCCGAGGCTAGTTCATACACTTTAGTCTTTTAACATAAAGTTCCTATTTGGTCGAATAGTCAAGCGAATGCCATTCAGCAACTCCAGCCAGTTATTCACTTTTTTTATCGAGCTGCGAAGTAGGCGCGTGCTGAAAATCAGCGCAGTTGTAAGTACAGCCGACCAGGCTCGCAGCAAAAGCTATGAGCCCGAACCTCTTGTCGCACCGATTTTGTTTTCATTTTTAAGTTAGTTGTGTTTTATTTGTATTTTTTTTCTTTTTGCGACTGTAATTTTTTTAAGTAACATATTTTTTTAATACAAATACTAATGTTTCTAAGTTCTACGGCATAAGATCTTTCACATTAATCCAATACCTAATCATAAATCAACGACTGAGACGACATGTCATAAACATATTATTTAGCAATTTAATTAACACTTTTACAGCCGCCGTATACTCGTACGTACGAATGCATTTGTTCTTCTTTTAATTCTTTTAATCTCTTGTTTTAATTTTAATGTTCCCTTTATTGGCGCCGGCTACCGCCCAATTAGGGCGCTCGTTGTTAAAGACCTATTCCGAAACTTTAATGCGAACATACTTCTATATAGGTAGTTATTCGATATGCAATACTAATTAAGTAGATATTTAAAAAAAAGTAGATACCTCAAAGAATTAATTTACCAAGAATACTATCCTCAAAGTCAATAAAATGGTTTATGAATCGTGGTTTATGTGATTTGTCTTATTTTCTTTTTAATTGGTTTAAATAGGAGGTCGTCAGTAATTAACCGGAAGATAAGCTAGCGAGTCAAGGTTTCAGTTAATGGAGGTGGTGTTAACGAAAAAACGGCAAGTTGGGCGCCCGCATGCGCCGGCGCAACG
Source organism: Notocelia uddmanniana (assembly GCA_905163555.1). Classification (NCBI taxonomy): domain Eukaryota; kingdom Metazoa; phylum Arthropoda; class Insecta; order Lepidoptera; family Tortricidae; genus Notocelia; species Notocelia uddmanniana. Next base: position 39,036,524 of record LR991052.1, on the reverse strand, counting down.
CAGGGCGCGCGGTAATTAAATTGGTGTCGGCGGCAATATTTCAGCAGTTATCTAATCTGCGGGGCGGGGCGGGCGGCGCACGGCGCAGGCCCTCCACGCGCCGACACACTTGCAAAAACTCCTCCAATATGCGACTATCAGCCGTTTATCACTAAATAACTGTTACGAATTCCTTGATACTTAATTCTGTATTTCCATGGTATTTACACGGCATTGCATAACGATTTGAAAACATTCGATAGGGTGTAATTTTGCAGGGAATTTTTATTTATAATTATCCACCGTCAATGAGAAAGTACGTACCGGTAGTTCCGTGGAATGAAAAAAAAACTTATTTCGTGAACAGATTCTGTACCTGAGTTAGAGTAGTGAGGTGTAGTATTTTTATTTATAATAATTATACATATATATTTAGATTTGTGTAAAAAATTGACCCTTAGTATTTATTTCCACCACCATATCAGCCAAAGGACGTCGACTGCTGGATATAGGTCTCCCCCGAATTCACGGGGATATTTATTTAATATAGACCTATTAAAGATACCGAACTCATATACGAGTACTCTTACGAGTATTATTTATTGTATAGCTTATTTCAAGCCTTTCCTAGAAACGGACATACCTAGTCTAAGGCATCTAAAATTGAAATTCATGTTAAAATACAGTCAGCGCCCGGTACCAATATCCGCCATAGCGAAGCGCGCACAAATATCTGACACGAGTCTATTTGTGGAGTCTTTAGGAGGACGTGTCAAATATTTTTGCAGCCTTTTATTTAGCAGATTTTAACTACGAGTATATTGGTGACTCTGACTGTACATGAGAAGGACTGGCTTTGGAGGTTGGTAGGTAATGTTGGTTGGTTGTTCGTAAAATCAACGGAACTAAAGCTTAAGTCAACAAGACAAGCAAGAAACAAGATACCCTCATTTATAAGTAGAAAACTAACGGAAACACGTCGATTTGCGTTATTATCACTTCAAAATAAACTGTCATATATTGTACTATTGCTTTGTATTTGAACACCGATGTGTTATTTTAACAATATGGTTTTACCTGCTTAATGCTAAATAGGCCTATAAAATACACTGAATGAATATCTAAGCACTAAGTATGTCATAGGTATCCAAGTTACAAACGATATTTACGAGTATACTTCAAAAATAATACCTAGGCACAAGTCGATATTTATAATAATTATACAAGTATATTGATATTACATTATTAATAAGCTTCCTCGTGTCAAAACTGTTATACTTTATAACTTTGTAAGCTTACATAAGTCAATATTGTTAAATTTCACGTCTTACACTTTAAATTTAACCAACGACAGCCAATATGTTTGGTGAATAACTTACAGAAATACAATAGAGCCGCGACGGTTTCACTTTAACCAGCATGTGTATTAATTGAATTGGCAATTAAAAAATGAAACAAAAAATGGTGATATGAAGTGGTAATGGCGGTCACATGGCGGCGCTGGAGTGGTAGCACCTGCGGCCGCGCACTCGGCGGCGCCACACGCACGTTCCCGCTATAATGTGGGAACCATGTCTAATACATTTTATGACCTATGTTTCTCATCATCGAATATTGATACCCAGTTTCAAAATCTCTTTTGTCAGCAGTCGACATCCTCACGCAAACGGCAGTTTCTTTTTCATGACAACGTTCACGACATATATGTTATATATATACAAACTAGGTTTTGCCCGCGTTCTCATCCGCGTAGAAATAAAACGAACAAAATTTCAATAAATAAATCATATTATAAAAACCAAATATGGAAAAAATAAATTAAACAGACATCATAAAAATATCACATACAAACTCAGTACCTAAAAAGTAAAACACCAAAAAACGAAAATCTAACTGATTTTTTTAATTAAAAGGACAAAACTTATTAAATCGTAAAGTTTACTGTACCTGTTTGAAGTCAAGGCGAAACACCGACAAGCAAGCCAGGCACATTACTGGAACGTTTCACGGAAAACATATAGTTTTTTAAATATTCTATTATATTTAAATAAACTACTTGCTCACTCCAGAAGGCATTCAATTGAAAAAAGCTGGCCTGTTTTCTTCGACGACCTGTTTAGCCAATTTGGTAGTGACACTGCCTCCGAAGCTAGAGGTCCTGCGTTCGAATCCCGGCCAGGGCATTATTTGTGCATTTAGCACGGATTTTGTTCTTGGGTCTTGGATGTTCTCTATGTATTTAAGTATGTATTTATCTATATAAGTATGTATATCGTCGCCTAGTACCCATAGTACAAGCTTTGCTTAGTTTGGGACTAGGTCGATTTGTGTAAGATTGTCCCCCAATTCATTTATTTATACTTTCAAGTTTGTCGTTTAAAAAAATACTTTGGTTTTAAACAATTTTTTAACTCCTTATTCACTCCTTCGGAAAACGAATTTTCAAAAAGTCTCTTTCTTACGCAGAGACAAAGAAAGATGGCCTTCGAAGTGTGGTGTTGGCACAGGATGGAAAGGATCAGCTGGATGGGAAAGAAGACGAACGAACAGGTTTTGAATGTGATTGTGGGGTACCTGATATGGCACGACAGCTCTCATAAAGAGCTTAGAGGGTAACTGAAAAAGAGATAGACCTAGACTAACTTATTTCAAGCAAGTGAAGGAGGAAGTTGCTGCCATGTCGTATGGGGATGTTAAGAGCAACTGGCAATGAACAGAAGAAGAGTTCAGTGGCAGTCACTCCATCGACAAGAGCGAAGCTCCTAAGTTTTAATGATGTCATCATCACTATTTTCAGCCGAATGACGTCCACTGCTGGACATAGGCCTACCCCAAAGACTTTTTTTAATGATGTACTTCAATAATAATAAACACTAAAATTTATGTTACTCGATTAAAAAAAAATACTTATTTGTAAATATTTTCTTCTTTTTAGGGTTCCGTAGTAAACAAGGAACTATGCCATCCAAATATCAAACTAATTCTTTCTTTTCATAATCGTTCATAATATTATTTAGATATTCCTTTCTTCGTTGTAATTATGATACTTAATACGTAGGTACAAGTAGGTTGCGTACTTTATATCAACCAACAAGTTTTAATACTTATAAATAACCATCATTAAATTGTCTCCAAGGTTTAATTCATTTCATTTCTGGGCTCGAGGTAAAACAGGCATAAGTAAACCACCACCACTTGTGTGTAATACGAGTATCTTTGTTCTCTCAGCAAGTTTCATTTCCTTATAGAGACTGCATACATTCAACTCCTTTTTTTTAAATAATTTTGTGCTACACATACATACATATTTACTTTTCGAATAAAAACTCAAAAGTGGTGATCACTGATTATATCGGGACTATAACATTGAAACCACTTGAGAACCTCAATATTTAGAAGCACCAACTTATATGTAAGGACTTACACATAGGTAAGTAGGTCGCCTTTACCTACTTCTGATATGTCGTTGATAGCAATAAAATACATAAATAACAGTACAGTCAAGAGCAAAATATGCATGCATACTACTTACTCAAAAATGTGTCCCATAGCTTACGATATAGAAAAGTGATAAAGGTTTCGGTACATATTTATGAGAGGATTAAATCAATACTTATTTCTGCACTTCACTGTACATTGTCATTAACTCAAGTGCACATCTTCAGCCACCATGCTTGACAAGCTAAATTAACTATGGAACACATGGAATCACTTGTCTCGTTGCCCGTCCGACTCAGACGTTTTTGAGCGATCATCACGAAGACATTGACATGTAGAAAGCAGACCTTTAGCATACTCGTAATCGTAGCAATTAATAAGTAGCACAATTACAAAATTAAAGTACCTACTTCCTTACAGTACTTACATATACATTGTAATTTAGGCGTTATTTCTCATTGCTCAGGCACTTTTAACCCTGCGGACATCGAAACCATAATTGCAAAGCTCGATGGTGTTCTGGCTTTATATTATATAGAATTGGATCAGGTAGGATAGTGTTAATTCAGCCACATCGAAAAAATTTAGCTCACTGCGCACCTCCGCCTTAAGGCATCCCGTGAGGATTGACTTGATTTTTAGACCGGCATTCGGTCGATGAGATTCTCTCCTCTCCAAGCACGTTCTGCATTTGCTAAGCACACCGGGACATGTCAGTTGAAGGTACATTGAGGATACCGTCAATGTGGGTGAGCGTGCTTTTGACACATGCAAGAAACGCCGGGAGAGCCAGACTGCCCGTCGAGCGAGCGTCGAGCAGATGCCGAGCCCGCCATATTTTATGGGAAGAATTGCTTGAGACCGACTGCGAGATGAAAGTGTCACTTTAAGAATTTTGCAAATAGAGTCTTAAAATTTAGACTATTTTGGCCCTCAATGAAGGAAGTTTCTAAACTGGAGAATAACGAAGGATGTACATAAATTTGGGTGAAAAAAGTCGCAAAAAAACAATGATTGATTAAGTAAATATTAACATCATCATCATCGTATCAGCCGAAGGATGTCCACTGCTGGGCATAGGCCTCCCCCATAAGTAAATATATTTGGATATATTGCCCCTAAAAGAAAATAAAATGGAACATCTTCGAAGTGCCATAACTTGGGCCCTAGGAGGCTTGAGCTGTGATTGGGCTCAATTTATAAATATTACCAATGGTATAGTTTCGGAATGCCCCTTTAAAAAATTAGCGAAATTAAATTGATTTCAAATTATGTTTCCTTCTTTCATGCGCTACAGATATAAACAGTGATCGTAACTTTTGCAGCATTTTCGGTGCAGCGTAGTGGTGTTAACGGAGTAGGTATGGACAAATACAATAACGGTTATTAACGTTATTAACCATAAGAATTTAAATCATTTAACCCAATTAGTGTTGAATATATAAACGCAGGTTGGTAAATAAATGCCATACGATTATTATTATCAGTGTTGTAATATTCAAAGTCAAAGTCAAAATATTCTTTTCTGAAACATGCAATGAAATATTGATGTTATTTTCCTTATAATAGGCTGCGAAGTATGACGTTTCAGGTGTTTGAGAAAAGCACTATACATACCTTGGCGGGAAATATGGGGTTGCCCGCCTCAGACCTATCTGTCTATAAGTCTTCGGCCGGCAACCCCTTTCGTCCCGGCCTCTGTAGTAATGTACTATTATTCAAATAGGCCTAGCAACAAGCACTTTTGAATCGTCAGTTATAAGTTAGAACATGTTATTATATTAATTATTTAGAACAATTTATTATTCTTAAAAATAACTATAAGATATTTGTAATCAGTGATAAAGGTTATAATTTAACAACAGTACTTACGTTTAGTTTTTAGTGTGCCCGCAAAAATGTGTCCTTTTCTCTTTCTTTTATTTATTTATTTTTTTGTTTTATTTATTCAGTTAACATAAACACAGCCATAAAGCTATAATTTAAGTCCGTTCTATAGCAATACACTTGTAAGCGGTCGAGAGAAATATTTATATTAAACGCATCTTAAGCACTCGATATAGAAAACGCATAAAGCATTATACGCGAAGAAACGATAGTTAACAAGCACACTATTTGGACAACACTTCGATTCCAATTTGCGACCTCTTCTAAGGCTGGAGCTCAAGCGGCGTAGTTTATAAGTCAGCGAAACGGTCCCAGGAAGTAGCGAAACGCCTCACTGAGACATCGGGCGACCAGAGGCAGCATTTTGGTCAAACAAGTAGCTGCGCAATCCAGCCTTCTGGGCACCATTGCCATTGATGTGCAGTTACTTTTTATGGGTTTAGTTTAGATCTACCTTAGTTTAGTTATTTTTAATTAGTTTTGTACTTAGCCAGATCGTAATAGTCAACTTAGCACACGCGACGTGTTCTTCTGACTAGTAACTTTAACACTGAGTGAGTACGTTACCATCGTGAGTTGTTCAGCTACACGGGCATGGTGGATATTTTTAGGATTTATCACTGAGCAATGAACATTGATTGATTGATTATCGATATAAGATATGCCAGATACAGGGTCACGTCACCTCTTCTCGGGCAGGGATGCACCTTCATTCTATTTATTCATTCTTTTGTTCTGTATCGTTCCAATTTTCGAATGTAACACGTTATCGGTGGTGCAATACAAATACGAGTATCTTATCGGGTATTTAACCAAATTTTGTGAATGGGATCCTTTTAACGCGCACTTAGTTTGTAAAACATATCTCTAGGTAAGCCACAGGTGATTGTTGAATTGCCTCAAAGTACGAGTCGGCAAGCCGTTGGGACTTGAGTTATTTGGACGCCTCTTCAATATTTAATATAACCTATTTTAATTCAGTATATTATTTAACAAGAACATACAATCAAATTGAGAACCTCCTCCTTTTTTGTGAAGTCGGTTAAAAAAGTAATCGAAAACGCAGTCTTTCAATTGTAGGGGTGTTATACTATAAATATGATACTTATGTGAACAGAAAATAACTGTGTCTTAAGCGACTGTCTGGCTTGGGAAGGGTGACATCGGTATGTGATACTTTCTTACCTACTGAAGTCGCATTTTCTCACTTGATGGGATACTGTCATCGTTACATTTGCGCAGTAGTAATACCATGCACGAAGCCGGGTAGTACTGCACTCTTATCGCCCCGCTTCAGCACATCCTGTGCCAGCCAGGTAACACTAATTAAATACAGGCGCGTAGGAAAGAAACGGTACTAACTCGATTGACAGTTGACACTGACAGCTTAGGCGTATCAGGAATGATTTGTCGATGCGGAGATGGTACGATATGAGAAAAATTACAGCTATCACTATCAGTGTCAACTATCTATCTAGGCAGGGCCGCTTTTTACTGCGCCCCTACATTTAAATGAGTGCTTCTTGACAAGCGGGCGATGCGCGCAAGCGGGGAGATACTAATGCAGTCTGTGCAGGATATTATTACTGAGCAAAACGCTATACTCGTACTGACGCAAGTGAGGAAATCTCTGCGACACATCAGTAGGTAAGCTGACGTCAATGAACAAAATACCACATTTCGATCCCGTCCCGTGAAGGCCAGGAAGTCGCCTTATGTATACCCAAAGAACATATTTAATTTATAATTGGTATATCGTACCGCCTCCACACCCATAAGTCAACTTAAATTATCAACTCTCACCCGACGATTACCCGACTATTTTTTTTGGATAGTGCATTAAAGCGATAGGAATACTTACGCGGTGGGAGAATTGCCTGGGGAAATCCAGGGGAAACCTCCGACACGACCGCGTGGGCGGTTTAAACACTGGAATACTCTAAGAGTTTGCGAGATTGGTTAGATTGGTTGAACGGTTTCAACCGAATCGGGGTGTGAGTGGAATCGAGCTACAGGGAGTTTTATCGCTGGTTCACTAAACCAAACCTAGCTGAGAAGAGTCCAGCAAGTGTAGACTCTCGGTCTATAATGCCCTAGCGCCGTAGCGCCCATGCTTCTGAAAGGTCAACCGACGTCACCACATATAATTAGAAACTTTACCGGTGGTAATATTTCATACTTTATACAACGACGATACCAAACAAGCTGCCTGATGGTAAGCAGACAACGTAGCCTTATGGACTATGCATTACCTACGGCTGCACACAATCCAAATCAATATTTTTTAATTTACTTCTTATAATACCCTGTATGAAATATCTGAAAATATTTCGGGTTAGTTGTGTTGGGAGGCAACCCTGGCTGGGCGATATTCAATAGTATTATTAGGAGTTGCATAGTGGTGGGTAAGTGGTGGCGGCGGCGCCTGCCGGGCGCAACAGACGCCGCCCAGAGATCTCAAGTGCGACTAAAAGCGCCGCCGGCCTCGGCCGCCCTGCATATTGGCCTAGGTCGGCCTGACGCTTTCATTTTGTTGTAAAATGCACATGCGCTTCATAAATAAATTAAAGTTAAACATTTATCATTGGTCTTTATTTAACTTGCAATGTTTATATGTAACTTAAATAGTATATTTTATGTCGGTCAAATCTCGCAACTCAAATTTAATGTATACCCACATTCAGGTTTAAATTTGGCATTCTTGTTGAAATCAAGTGACAATGCATTAATATAGTATACGGCATGGATACTGTAAGTTATCAAGCCCAAGCTGTTTTTATTATGGAGATGTTGGGAATAATAATTTCTAAATTACACCAAGTTTGCCCTAATTGCTAGTTAGAATCATCTGGAAACAATGGATGCTTGTGCGAAAATTTATAACCGACAATAAAACCCTGTCTTTAAAATGAATTGATTGAATATGATTGCTAACTGAGACTTAGCTTAATTGCTAAATGAGCAGTTATTTTGTACACAAGTACAAATATCATTGTGAAATGCAAGTTGTACCCAATATAAAATGTGTGCGATAAAATATAAACCTTAAAAACTTAGTAATAAAAAGTTTTTAAGTTTTATATTAAAAGCAGTAAGGTTAATTAATCTGTAAATCATTGTGAAAGGCAAGTTGTTCCAATATAAAATGTGTGCGATTAACCTTACTGCTTTTAATATAAAACTTAAAAAAATAGTAATAAAAACTTTTTAGTACTAAGTTTTTAAGGTTTATATTTTATCGCACACATTTTATATTGGGTACAACTTCCTATCACAAGGATTTATTAAAAAGTTTAATTTTCTCCCTCGAACGTTCCGTACTACGAACGTAAGTACTTACTTAATTGGAAACCGAAACAAATAAAAACGCAGTTACAATTTCGTGAAATAATGATTCCTACTTAGATTTTTAATTCGTGTAGTTTGTAAATTGCTCTGAAGTTAAACAAATGATAGACAACTAAAGGTATTGTACCATCAAAATTGTTATTTTTTAAACCCATGCAGCAAAAAGCCATTAGCCGCATTTTTTGCATGCATTAAGAACGGTAATACCTACTCGTGTATGTATAAGTATGCGTTCATAATTGACCAAGTGAAACGAAGGTCTCCGTTTTTAACTTCGGAAAAAATGCTATGATAATATCGAATTACTCAACCGACACTCGTAAAATTTTGTGAGCAGTTATTTTTTATTATTATTCCTGTTTTTGTTTTGTTTCTAACTTGCATTAGTTCAATTGCTATTTATAAAAGAAGTTCGTGCCACCACAAAATAGGATTGTAAAATAAATTCTATGCATAATTTTTCGGTTTGCAGTCATAAATCGCGGAGACCGGAGTGCGCATGCACTGTGGCCGCTAATGTATCGCATAAATCAAGGCGTGCTGCAGGCGCCAACTCTGGCTGTGCGGGCAGCACCGACGTAGTGCGAATATACTAAGGTCTAAATTCCTCCACCCATGCGCTGCACCGGTTTAATAGCACAAAGTAGAGACGTAGGAGTGACGTCTACGGGGTATTGATTCTTAGGTAGGACAGGACGATGTTCTTAATCCATTTGAGTTCTCGATAATAAAGCTAAGAAATAACTTATCGCGTAGAAAGTGACTCCGTACACGCAAACTCGTGAATAGGTATAGGCAAGTTAAATATGCCAAAGAGGTGATCTGTATTGGACGTAAAAAGAGATCACTGAGCGGATTATTAACACTGTCTAATAAAAGTGTAATTTTGAAAGTTCAATAGAAAATAATCTAGGTGAATCATCCGGGGTGGTTGGAATTGGAATTTGTTGAGAACTCTATAACCACGGCTTGGTTTACAATGTCAACGCTTAATGATTTACTGCTTTCTAGTATAACGTTATGCAAAAGAACTACCTATTCCTTACTATGTAGCCACTAATATGTATGTAAGTAAGGCAAGGGGGACGAAAGGAGGACAATTCCCTTAGGGAAACAACAACAAATGTTTTAATGACGAAGAGTTCGTAATTACTCTAAATAATACTGAAGTGTGAAGCTAGTCCCAACTAACCTAGTCTACTTTTCAGGGTTACTACTTTCAATTCTCTTTATGTAGAGGTAGCGGCAGTCATAAAAATCAATCATCATCATCCTAGCGTTACCCCAGTAAACAATTGCATCCCGAAGGATGCCTGGGGTCCGCTACCTGATCCTAAGAGTTTGCATAAGCACTAGTTTTTACGGAAGCGACTGCCATCTGATTTTCCAGCCCAAAGAGGGAATCTAGACGTTATTGGGATTAAACTTGTCAAAGTGAGTGGGCAACTTGATTGTTAGAAGTTCTCAAGCCGCCCGAAGGCCTCTACTTGGCTTAACGATTGATATCATAGACAGCTGCCAAGATCAACGGCTTAGCATGTCTTCCAAAGCACGGAAGCACTCAATCAGCATATCAAAGTGGATACCCATCCAAGGACTGACCCACACAAACGCGAACACCGCCTGCTGCAACAGCCGAAGCTTGAGGCTAGCGCCCCCCACCCGTCGGCAAGCGTGCAGGGCGACAAGATACACTTGCCGACCTTCCTGCTAGGAACTTCCCGCCGACAGAGTGGGTGAAAAACCCCGGATTCACCCCCTCACGTCCCCCTTGTATCGTTTTATAGAGGTTTTCTCTCTCGTAGCCACCACCCGGCGCGATCCCTCCGAAGATGATTCACATACCGTTGTGCTCCACCCTTCCCCCAGACCCGCGAGGGTCCACAGGTACTGAAAGAGCCCAGACACTCTTGGAGGTTACCCGACTAGCGCCCCATCCAAAGACTGACCCCGGTGGACATGCCGCACGCGGTACGCGGGCGCCGCTATGTCACGAACGCTAAAATCAATAAAAATACACTTGGTCAAAAAGTGTCTTTTACCGCACGCTACGCGTACGGAATAAGCTGATTTCTGGCCAAGTGTAGTAATAAAATGATGTACACAACACGGGAGGTAATAAATAAAGCCCTCGATCGCATATAATATACGCCCCTCGCCTAACAGTTCGGGCCGCAAAATCTGCGATCTCAGCCTTTCTTTGCTTTACCACCCTAGTTGTGTAATAATGTACTATTGTTAACCAAGTAGGTTTTTTTCCTCAAATTTTTTAATGGATATCTTACCTAGTTACTATATTTAATGTAATTTGTTGTATTTGTTTGTACGGTCAAGTGTGAAAATACGTATCGATTTAATTTAATCCTCCCATAAATACGTACCGCAACTACAGAATAAGTAATAGTACCCTCCGCAACCTTAATCCGCCGACATAAGAGCTATGTGATACATTTTTGAGCAAGTTTTATGCACCCATATTTTTGCACTCGACTGTAAATCTATAAACGCATATTGAGTAGTTGCTTCAACGACAGATATACCTCCATATAACATTAAAAATATAGCGTACAAATTCGTCTTACTGACCGAGAAAAACGAAGTTCTTCGTTTTAGCTTCGGCAAAATAGCTTTCGTGTGTCCAGCGGATTTCCAGATTCCCGGCAGTTCTCATCTATAGGTCGCATTTTTGAACGTGAAATATTGTGAGCAGTATTGGAAACTTTGAAATGTGAACAAAAAAAATACTCCGTCTATAGCTCACCAGAGCCACTAGTAGGTTACAACGTTATTTTACAGTACATATGGTGCTATATAACCGCACGAGTGCGGTAATCAGTAGATTACGTGCATATGTCGAAACTTTAAAGAGCCATATGTACTGTTAAACGTTGTACGATACACGTGCGAACAGGTAGTTCGCAACTATCGTGCGATTTAAAACACTCCCTTCGGTCGTGTTTCCATTTATCACCACTCGTTGCGAATTTCCTGTTCTCTGCACTTGTATCGTAATGTACTATTACAAATTTCGATTGTTAATAACTATTAGTAAGACTACATTTTTCTACGACGCACGACGACTAACGCACGAATCTTCTAATTGGCCGAGTAAAAGGAAGTCTCCGTTTCAGCTTCGGCTTCAAAAATGCTTTCGCATGTCTTCCGGCTGTTCTCCTCTGCAGATCGCGTTTCTCAACAATGTGTGTGAAATTCTGCGAGCAGTTTTATAATTATATTGATTTTTTGGTTGTGTTAGTTTTCGCCTTTCGGAAGTATTTAAATTTGAAAAAAGATAATTTCGCTATATCTACTCAACAACTCACAAAGCCAATAAGCAGTATGGTGATACCAATACCGCGTATAAATAACTTACGGCGACTGAGTTACTGACATTAAACAAATTTTCTGGATTAAAAATAACTACTGATATAGAGAAAAACGCTAAGGCATTAAATCATTAAGTAATTCGATTCTAACGTATGCAGTTAAGAGGTCGTTAAGCAAATTTACGTTCATGACAAAAAGTACACCACGTGGCCCGTTTCATGAAGCTATAAGTTACCATTTTACAACTGATTATACTAATGACTGAAATAATAATGCAAGTTGTCAAAATCCGCACGTACTCGGCTTAGCCAATAACGACTGACCATTACGTGCCATTACACTAGTGTAACGTTTGCGGAGTAGACTCGGATAATTGTAACCACCACACAGCCGAAGGACGTTCACTGCTGGATATATCATCATCATCATCATCATCATTGAGCCGAATGACGTCCACTGCTGGACATAGGCCTCCCCCAAAGACTTCCACAATGACCGGTCCTACGCCGCCGGCATCCAGCGGACACCCGCGACCCTTACCAGGTCATCAGTCCACCGTGTGGGGGGCCTGCCCACGCTACGCCTTCCGGTACGTGGTCGCCACTCGAGAACCTTTCCGCCCCAACGGCCATCGGTTCTGCGTGCTATGTGCCCCGCCCACTGCCACTTAAGTTTAGCGATTCGAAGGGCTATATCGGTCACTTTGGTTCTGCTGCGGATGGCCTCATTTCTGATGCGATCACGCAGAGAAACTCCCAGCATAGCCCTCTCCATTGCTCTTTGGGTGACTTTGAGCCTTCTTATGAGGCCCAAAGTAAGCGACCACGTTTCAGTACCATATGTCATCACTGGCAACACACACTGGTCAAAGACATTCGTCTTGAGAGCTTGGCTTCCCAAACGCTGCCCAGCCGAGCCGGATTCGACGATTAACCTCTTTCTCGAAGTTGGACTTACCTAACTGGACAGTCTGTCCTAGGTATATGTAATCGTCTACAACTTCGAGTGTAAAGTGTCCGATTGTTACGGGAGTTGGTGCTACATCTTCGTCTTATCCATGTTCATCCTTAGACCATCTCGCTCGGAGGCTTTACTGAGGTCATTGAGCATTGTACTTAAATCCTCCATGGTATCAGACTGCTATATCGTCAGCAAACCGAAGGTGAGTGATGTACTCGCCGTTTATGTTGATGCCTAGCCTTCTCCAGTCCAGAGTCTTGAACACATCCTCCAGTGCAACGGAAAACAGTTTAGGAGAAATAACATCTCCTTGTCTGACTCCCCGCTGCAACGGAATAGGTTTCGAGTTCTGGTCCTGGAGTCGGACTGACATAGTGGCGTTCTCGTACAAACACTTCAGTACTTCGATATAGCGGTAGTCCACTTGGCACCGTTGGAGAGATTGTAGTACAGCCCAAGTTTCAATCGAATCGAAGGCTTTCTCGTAGTCCACGAACGCTAGGCAGAGGGGCAGGTTATACTCCTCAGTCTTCTGTATAACCTGACGAAGCGTATGGATGTGGTCTATGGTGCTAAAGCCTCCCTGGAAACCGGCTTGTTCGGGAGGCTGGAAGTCATCTAGCCTGCGTGCGAGACGATTTGTAATGACTTGAAAACAGCTTATAGACCTGGCTCAGAAGTGAGATGGGCGGTAGTTCTTCAGTAAGGCGTCGTCACCCTTTTTGAAGAACAGCACCACCACACCTCTGTTCCATGCCTTTGGAGTTTTCCCTTCCAGTAAGACGGAGTCGAACAACTTCTGAAGGGCCCTAAGGACCGGTTTTCCACCCGCCTTCAGGAGTTCAGCTGTAATTCCGTGCCTTGTTGTTCTTTTGCTGTTTAAGAGCCATTCTAATCTTGTATAGGCTGATGTCCGGGATATCTTCGGTATAGTGTCGGGTTAATCTGGCTCTAGAGTCTTCCGCCAGACCAACTTCAGGTCTACTAGTTGATGTGTATAGCTGTCCATAAAAGCATTCTATCTCATTCAGAAGCTCGGGTTTGGATGAAACGATTCTACCGTCTTCAGTTTTTAATTTGGCGAGCTGGCTCTGCCCAATAGACAAATCTCTTGAGAACACTTTTGAGCCCTTATTCTGCTCGATGGCCTCTTCAATACGATTTGTATTAAATTGGCGCAGATCGCGGGTAAGGGACTTGGAGATCCGTTTATTGAGCTTCCTGTATAATGGCGCATTGGCTGAAGACAGCAGAATCATTTCATTCCTTTCCTGGATGAGCCTCTGAGTGGAGATAGAAAGCCTTTTGGCTCTGTGAGTCCGTTGGGCCTTAAAGAACTTAGACCCAATGCTATGGACAGCTTCCACAAACCCGTCATTGAATTCGTCCACGTCGCCGCCTAGACAATCAAAACGGTTTTGGAGTTCCAGCTGAAAGCTCTCGGGGTTTTGGATTTGGATTGCTGCTGGACGGAGCGTAGACTTCATCAGTCGAGAGCGCTCTAGCTTGACGCATATATTCAATGTGCCTCTTACCAGACGATGACCACTTCCAGTTTTAACCGTATTGATCACAGAGACATCATTGAATCCCCTCTCCTCGTCGCCTCTTCGTCGACATAATGAAGTCAATCTCATTTTTTGTTGCATTGTCGGGACTCATCCAGGTCCACTTCCTGTGCTCGCGTGTCTTGAAGAAGGAGTTCATCATGTAGAGTCCCTCCTTCTCCAAGAAACCAGCCAGTAGTTGGCCCCGTTGGTTCCGACTCCCAACTCCAAATTGCCCCACTCTCAGCTCATTGCCGTCTCTCTTGCCCAGTTTTGCGTTAAAGTCCCCCATAACAACGGTGAAGTAGGTTTTGGAACTATGTATGGCCTTAGTTATATCCTCATACATAGCCTCCACCTCGTCGTTGGAGTGTGCCGAGGTCGGCGCGTATACCTGTATGACCCTCAACGAGTATCTCTTTGATACTCTGAGTATAAGGTACGCCACCTTAGCCGACACACTCTCGATCTTCACCACGTTGTTTACGAGGGACTTGTGGACGATGAACCCGACACCTCCCTGGGACTGTTGGTCGCCCTCCCGGAAATAGAGCAAGTTGCCAGACTTTAGGGTTATCGTGTCCTCCCCCTCTCTTCGGACTTCAGATAACCCCACAACATCCCAACGCAACTTGCTCAGTCCTTCCTCTAGTTCCGCTATCTTTTCGTCGGTCCGCAGTGTACGAGTGTTGTACGTTGCCAGGGCCAGGAGTCGTCGGTGGTGGTAGCCGGACCTTTGCCGGAGATTCTTAGCACCCCTGGCCCCGCTAGTACCTTGGCCGCTACCGAAACCAGGGCACTGGGGGCCGCCGGAACCTCCAGGCCGTGGCTTTATCGTGTTATCCATAGGGGGTAAATGCCATAATCGCCACGCTTGGCATGCGGGTTGGCGATCGCAGTATATCCACCGCACTCCAGGGATACTGCTGGGCATCCCCCGGTGGTCTTGGTCGTAGTTTAAGGACGTACCCGGGTCCCTGCTGGATATAGGCCTCCCTCAATTTCATGAAGTTAAATGCCATAATCGCCTTGCTTGGCATGCGGATTAGCGATCGCATATTGGATTGCGCATTAGCTGTTATTCATTTCATTCAGCTGAAGTAAGTGACAGAATTTTAGTTTGTGAAACACTACGTTTATCATAAAAATAAATCTACAAGATTTTACATATTAATGGAGTGTACAATTGACACGTGTATGTAGTCATTTTAACTTGTATATGTTTTATATACATATATTTACAGTGGATGTTGCCTGCACTCTGCACTTAATAAAAGAGTGCGCCTTGGAAAACGCGTGATTTTAAACGCCGTACTGACCACATTCGGAAACATCATAATCTTTAGGCATGTGGTGTTCCTGAGGCGAGAGGGTCGCCCGAGCCCCCAAGGTTGCGCTGTGTTGAGTTTGAGGGACATGAATAATATCAATACAACAAATCTTCAAATCAAGAAAGCTTCAGCAACGCGCTTGACATTAATCTGGAGTCACAAGGTCACACAGGTAGGCTACGGTTTCTGCTTACCATCGGGCAGGCTACAAGCTGGATGGCCGTCGTCATTGTATAAAAATTGAAATTTTAATATTTTTTTCAATTTCCCTATGTGATTTTAGATAAAGTATAACACACACACACACACACACACACACACACACACACACACACACACACACACACACACACACACACACAACACACACATCACATCGACTACGTAGCCAAACGTAGAAAAATTGTCTAATTATAGTTGGCTAATATAATATACAGTTTCTAAATGTTTAGGGTTTCGTACCCAAACGGGACTATCCGTCTGTCACCAGGCTGTATCTCATAACCGTGATAACTAGACAGTTGAAATTTTCACAGATGATTTATTTCTGTTGCCGGTATAACAACAAATACTAAAAACAAAATAACCTAAATATTTAAGAGAGCGCAGTACGTTCGGTTCTCCATACAAACGTATTTACGCTCTCATTTTAAAACGCCATGCTAGAATAACATGAAACTTTGTATAGACAATGGGATACGGCATATCTAGGTCGAAAATTTGTTATTGTTGCTAGAAATTATAAAAGAAAAAAATATAGCGGTTTTTCGAGTTTTTTACGGCTTGTATGAAAACCTTAATAATCGCTGTATTTTTTCTCCATTATAATTTCAAGCAACAGAAACTGATTTCCGACCTAGATATGCCGGATCTCATTGTGTATACAAAGTTTCATGTTATTCTAGCATAGCGTTTAAAAAATGAGAGCATAAATACGTTTGTATGGAGAACCGAACGTACTGCGCCGTCTTAAGAGAGCTCCCATATGAAAAAGCTTTTAAACAGTTGGTCGTTGCTTTCATCAGGCGCTGGGTCTCAAAATTTATAGGAAAACTAAAATGTGACTCGCACTTGACCAAAATTCTACTTGATATTACAACGTAAGTATTACTGTTGAAATCCTAGCGTTATTCCCAGTACAGTTGCACCCTGAAGGATGCCTGGGGTCCGCTACCTAATCCCAAGAATTGGCGTAGGCACTAGTTTTTGTACGGAAGCGAATGCCATCTGACCTTCCAACCCAAGGGGGAGACTAGACCTTATTGGGATTAGGCTTTGTCAAATGAGTGGGCAACTTGACTGTTAGAAGTTCTCAAGCCGCCCGAAGGCCTCTTACTTGGCTTAACGACTGCTATCATAGACAACAGCCGGGATCAACGACTTAACGTGCCTTCCAAAGCACGGGAGCGCTCAGTTAGTAACCACTCAAAGTGGTCACCCATACAAGGACTGACCCCACCCGACATTGCTTAACCTCGCATACCGCACGCGTTACGCGGGCGCCGCAGAGCCACGAACGCTCCGTAAAAATATTATTATTTAAATTAAATTTAAAATGGTTATAATAAAGTGTCTAATCTTGTACGGAACCCTTCGTGTGCGAGTCCGACTCGCACTTGGCCGGTTTCTTATCACCTTTCGGTGCCAAACACAATTCAAATAGTAGATGGCGCACGTGCGAAATAACTATAGGATTACTGGCAAATTCGAGAAACATTTAACACCGACTTAAAAATGCGATAAAAATTTGTGAGGTAGCTAATTATTTAAATCGGTTTTATTTTTTATTTTAAAACGTTTTTTCACACATTTTAGTGAACCATTGCCAGAGACACCAGAGTGCATCTTATGACAATCCCAATAAGCCCAAAAACTGCTAAGCTACATACGCTGTGTTATTACAGAGTTCCGTAGACTACCTACCAGCTTCAAACATCAGGTCAGGTTGGTGGTCACATTACATCAGGGCCATTTAAATTGACTTCGTCATAGTCACTGCACTATCTTGATTGAAATATCTTAGCGCCACACGTTACACACTTGGAGTTTTGAATGACCATCTGTCATCTTCTTCATCGGTTCCAGTTCACCAAATGCTGTTTTCTGAATGTAAATGCTTAGTTTGTTAGGAAGATACTAAAATCACTAATATGTTTCTCGATTTACCTCAATTTCTCTTGGACCCCATCATCAGAACTAAATTCTGATAACAACGGGACCAACCTGAAAGAAAATAATGGAATTGAAAGAACCGTACTAAAAGCTCTACACGTGCATATGATATTTAAAGAATTATACGCTAACTCCTAACCGATAAGAAGTTGTACTTTCCATCATCAGCTCACCAGTATATCCTGAAAGAATACAACTATCGTTCTATACGTACATATACCTAACTATAACATCAAACATTACCCTCCAACTCTTAACCGTTAGGGAGATGTACCTTCCATCATCAGCTAATGACTACCACACGCAAATACTTCAAAAGCTTTAGAAATATATGAAACATGTAATACGTTCAATTCAATTCAACATTAATTCATGAACAATGCAATGATTGTGTTTGAAATTTATACATACACTTAATATATTAGTATTTATACATATACTAGAACTAGGATCACGAACATAATTTTGCCGTGCCTATAAAATCGGAGGGTTGCCCTCAATATCTCTGGGATCCCATCATCAGATCCTGAAGTGGTAGCAATGGGACCACCAAAAGAGTATACTTTTTCGGATAACAAGAATTTTAAAAATCAATCCACAATACAGAGAGGAATAGGTGAACATACATATAAAAATACATACAGTGGAACCACACAACAACACAACCTCCTTGTTTTTATTTGGTTAAAACATAAAAGAAAACAGTGAAAATTTGTCTTCCACCGCTAAATTGTACCTCTAGTTGTGGACTAATTACAAAGGCCGATACAAAGTCCCATGACACAGGCCAACACACTTCGTAATCGACGACATCTGATAACGAGCCGCAACAAGCTTTTTGCATAAACATAAGCAGACAAAATATGAGCTCCAGCAGCTATATAATATAAGTACTTATATCCAAAGCAGTGCGTCCTAGCGATACCTAATCAGAATAAACATCATTTATACTCATCGATGGTATTATTCGGAACATAAGAAATGCATTCAAGTGTGTACTTTTTAAAGCCATAAAATATGACTTCTAACCACTTTCGCTTAATGATTTTGACATGGTTAAATATATTTTTTTTCATAAATGGGTTCCTATATAGAGCAGTTGTTTATTATGACGATGAAGATGCGATGCATATCTAATGGAATATAATACTTGTTATATTTCTTTATTACATTATTCTTTCATGTATCCATGCCTAGTATAGTACCACAGTTCTTGCTATTAGCGACCCGTGCTGCCTTGGAGTTAGTTCACTTTTGATGTTCTAACTTGTAATTTAACACAACGTTGTTTTTTTTTTGGAGCATATTTCCACTAACTAAACTTGGAAGCCCGCGTCGCTCGACACAATGTCACTTCATTAATAAAAATGAGACAGAGTCAGATAATAGTACATTACGATACAAGTGCAGAGAACAGGAAATTCGCAACGAGTGGTGATAAATTAAAACACGACCGAAGGGAGTGTTTTAAATCGACACGAGTTGCGAATTGCCTATCCGCACGTGTAACGTACAACGTTTTACAGTACATACCTATGGCTCTTTGAAGTTTCGACATATGCACGTAATCTGCTGATTACCGCACTCGTGCGGTAATCTAGCACCATGTGTACTGTAAAACTAGGTACCATATGCGAGGCCTACTGGTCTTCCTTTCAATGAGCTGAAATAGTAAGCTCCAGTTGCACTCAAAATGTCTTAAGTACGTACTGCTGTCTTTCAATTATTTTTAAGGATAAATATTACAATCATATCGTAGGCAACACTCATCATTACTTATGATTATGAGTAACATATTTTGTACAGTATAAATATAGAACCTACATAATCAGGTTCACATGTAAAGATAAGTTTCCAATACTTGTTGATATTAGGTAACGGAGTCACTGTGGCAAGTTGTTCACAATGTTACCTTTAGCTGTTAAGTTAAAAAATGAAAAGGATTTTGAACTTTATTGCGAAGACGCACAACTAAGGCCGTCGGGACGTGTCTGTGCGGAGTGCGCGGTTAAAAAAGTTGAAGAGTGCGTGCTGTATCGCCAGTTGCCCACACGCCGGCGTATCGGTGCATTGCATGCCGTAGGTATGATACGTGCACTTGCTAACTATAATCACTTGCTCTGATTTACTAAGAGCTGCCACTGTACACTTTGCTGTCGTAAATGCATTACGTTATCTGTTTAACCCAAAAGTTGACCAAGCGATAAGGTCCGCGCAGACTATTATATCAATTGACCACATGACAAAATGTTTCACGCTTTCGCTGTTGACATCCTAAATTATGGAATAATATTGAAATTGTACCAGAAGAACATTTTGAGCTTAGGCCACATTCACGTACAAGCTACACTGAGTGAAAAAATATTGTTCGAATCAAAAACCTGATATCTAAAAACCACCAACCGCCATTAATATATTTTTCTAGTCGGTAGAAAATAGTATAATTTTAAGGAAATTTTATTAATTTCATAGTATAGGAAATGCAAAACGGTTTTGCTTCATCGTGAAATTAATATTCTTTACTCTAAATTACAGAATTGTACAAATTCTATAAAACTTTCCTTGAGTTTGTAAATGGTGTACTAGCACCAGTACGTAAGATTACTAAATATTACAAATGAATTATAATAAATAATATATATTTTTGCTGTTAGTAAATACTATAAGTAAAACTGGCTTGTAACCGATAGTATATAATCACCTTGTCTTGGAATTTATCCAATTTTACTGATGACTAATATTTTTTACTTGATTTTTTCTCTCTGTGTACCTACATGCTGGGTACTCACTCGCCGCGGATATTAATCTGTACCGCGGGGCCGTCAGTTTTCCACCTCCGCCGGCGTGTATCGCAGCATGTAGCCTGTACGCAAACGTGGCCTTAGACGCCAGTCTTTATTTAAATATTTTGCCAAATCACACAAGAAAGCTATTTTATTATATATTTCAAAAAATAAATATGGTTGAAATAATTAAATGTGTATTCATTATTTTGTGGCTTAATATCTACAGTGTGCATATAATGAACAGCTCTAATAAGTAACAATTTAAGAGTAATTTAGTTTTATTGATGTCCTGTAAAATAAGCTCCAGTGCAGTTATGTTGTTTTTGTAAAAACTCCTTCAATTACACCCGGACTCCGGAGGAATTGACAAACGTTTATGAATAACAATATATCAAAAATTATCAGTTTCAAAATTCAACATTTAACCCGTCTATTTTTACTTTTTATAAATATTTTCAACGAAGCCGTTTTAGTGATCAGCGTTTATAAACCGAAGCGCTTGAAAACATCTAGAATAACCGTATAGTTTTATTATATTTTTTAACACAACCGTTCTTACTCGTAGTGGCCGGTCATTCAAAGGTAGTTTCAACACGAAAACAATATTTTTGTTACCGAGATTAAATTCACAGAAGTCCTGCTCATTGAACGTATAACTTGTCCACACTATTGGTTGTTTCATTTCAGACCATCTTTCGCTATATTTCAGAACAGTGGCTTGTAACTTAAATATGTTTTTTTTTTGTTACAGGTTGTAGAAAAGAATGATAATAGGCTGATCGCTCCGGATCGCAGAATGTTCGGCGGCAACGGCGGCGGGTACGCGGGCAGCGGCGACTGCGGCGAGGGCTACGGGCTGGGCTACGTGGCGGGCAGCGGCCGCCTGCAGCAGTACGCGCACTTCGCGCCGCACCAGAACGTCTGGCACCACCACCACACGCCCCACCACGACACATACGGTTCGTGTCCCGCCCTACCCTCCTAAGGCACCGGCATCCGGACATAACCTACTTTGTTACGAGGACATACTATAAGCGATTGCGAATTTTTTACATGCAATGCGATTTTATGCGAATAAGTTTCATAAATTTATATTATTTTATACAGGATTAGTATTACCAATAAAAAAAAACAAGTAAACTATTAGCTTGACAAGGAAGATACGTCGGCCTACTTAATATACGCACCTCATGACTAGTGGGTAATTTACGATATGGAAACAAAAGCAACTCATAGGAAAACCACGGAGATTCATCATAGCAGGTGCAATGATCTTCGATCGATAATGTCAAGTAAATATTGGAGACCTTTACTTTGTAAAGTATCGTGAATGCATTGACCAAAGGCAAATATCGATAACATATTCCCGTTACACATGCGAACGGAATCAATTATGCAGTTATACGCAAACAAATAATAGTAAAGTACATTATTGCAGAGGCCGGGAAGAAGCAATTCGTGAATAAGTTGATCTCGATGGACGACGCGAAGTGGAGTCCATCAATAGATAACGCATCCACGAATTGCCATTCCCGCAGAGGCATGTAGTGCTTTCTTGAACAATGTGAGGAATAAAATTATAATAAAAAACAATATCTAAGCATAACCATAAAATATAAACGTAGTTAGTAGTAGCCTTCCCTGCCCTACATCTTTTTTAAGAGTACATGGTCATGACTCATAATAGTCATAATGCTACTTTCAATCAAAATAATACTTTTAAAGTAGAAAAAGAGATTAAAACTCCGTAAATAATTAAGCATTATAGTAACGTTGAACTGTATTTCTAAAAGTAATATTATTTTGTAATTTGATTATATTTAAGACTATTTAAAAAGTCACTTTTACCACTTGTAATAAATAGTAAAGCGTTTCATCTATGGCAAAAATAATAAAACGAGGGAAACCCTGAACATTACGAGCATTTGGCTGCTTGCTGTTACGTTTCTTAGTCAAAACATGTTATAGGTACAAAGGTCAAAAATAATACTATAAAGGAATTTCATACAGTTTCCCGGCCGCGCCAGTAGACAGTAATAATTTTTAACTTTTTAAATTGGCACTAATCAATAACAATAACAAGAAAATTCACGGACAATATTTTGCGTCAGTAAGGCGATCATTTCCGAGCATATTGGAGAAAAGTTAAGAGAAAAGTTACATAAATGACAAGTACCTACACAACGAAGAACATAATTAATTATTCGATATAATTTACTAATATTTAATCAATTACTCAATCACGCAACAACGGCCGAATGGAATTGGATGAAATTTGGAGCATCGTTTACCTTGCTAAAAGAGGAAGTGGAAATGCTCACGTGCGTGGTATCCACGTACCTATACGTGATAAGCGTTCACGTAGACGATGCCGCGCGCAAAAGCTAGTGCATGATAAGGTTAACTCATAATAAAGTTTACTATATTTTATTACTATCCGCTTGCCATATATATGAAAGAAGAACATATACCTATACTAACAAGGAAAGGTACCCAACTACCTACTATTTTTGAGTAGTCTAAAATAACGGACACGTATTTATTTAGCGGCCCGAACTCATTCTATTCGGAGAAATTGTCCTCCAAAGTACTAAAAAGTGATCAAAACCGTTAAGTTCTGTAGAGAGTTTTGTAAGTTCTGTAAGAAATGACAAAACACGGGTCCATTATTTTTTCATGTTCTCAAGCCAAATAACTAACAATTTGCTTTAACAAAACTCTCTACAGAACTTAACGGTTTTGGTCACTTTTTTGGACTTTGGAGGACAATTTCTCGGAATAGGATGAGTTTGGGCCGCTAAAAAAATACGTGTCCGTTATTTTAGACTAATCTATAACATATATAAAAATAAATCAAATCGGAGCCGGACAGTTGGGTACCTTTCCAGCCTAAGTTTTGTAACAAGCATCATGTAAAGAGGCCTCTGTAAAGTTACTATAGAGTGCGTATAAAGTATTAGCAGTAGATGATTTGTCGCGAGCATGAATCAGGGGCGATAAGCAGCAGTAGGTAGCGCGATCAGGCCGCGCCAGATGCCAGTTCGCGCCCCGACCTCTGACCGCCGAGTCGCGTTATCGGTCACAGCCTTCAGCTAATTTATTCATTTACGTACAATCTCGCTACTACCTCATAAATCTTACAATGGACGCGATCCCATTACTGCCGCCGAGTTGGTTACAAAATATTATAATGTCAGGTTAGTTATTAAGATATAACAAATACAGACACTTGGGTATAATGTACGTATATATATATATATATATTTCGGGGCTCTGCATTTTATTGTAGTTGTTTTTAACAAGGCCGGGTAGGAATATGTACCAGGAAAACAGGGTACAGAGTAGATGATATTGTCCGCAGGCAGCAGCGGCGTGGGCGGCGTGGGGTCCATGGCCGGCGGGTTGTACCCGCAGAACATGGTGATGGGCTCCTGGTGCGGCCCCTACGACGCGCTGCAGCGCCCCCCCGCTTACGGTAACATATCTCCGACATAACACAAACACACATTTCTAATCAATATTAATACTGACAAATAAAAGACACGGTATTAATCATATTTAATTTAGAATGCTATCAACATTTCATTATTAAATAAGTTAAAGGTCGGTCCAGGGTTACAAAAATAATGCAAAAGAGTTTATGAATATCTAACGCAGCGGAGATCACGTCTGATTATAATATTAACTTCTGCGTCTATATAAATGGCTAGGTAACCATTTACTTACATATTGATACATAATTTCTAATATAAGAACTACACAGGAATGTCACTACCCCTGTAATGTTATCGACGGGAGCTACAGATATTTCAGTAGAGCTTTCCCATATTTACAAAGCGGGTTTCATTAAAAAGGCGAAGACCATTTTACTCAACTTACTAATACTATAAGTTCTTATTATTTTAATATAGACAAATACTATACCTAAATATAAAACCCCTTCGTGAACAATCAGTCGCGACTACAAAGAAATTGGTACACTTTTCGACTTTTTTACCTCGTGTTCATAAGTATTGAAACGAAAATTGCATTAAAATAAAAATAAATATCAGATGGACAGTTGGAAACATTAGAATCACTTGTCAGTTTATATAGCACCATTTTTGTAAAAAATGACTGGTAAATTGACAAATTTTAAAGATCAACATTAAAAATTAAATTCGTATAAAAACTGCTAAGAGAAAATAAATGTCATTTATCAGTTTGAAGTATCTCTATGAAGCCAAAATAGGCATATCTATGTGCTCTATTAAGCCAAAATAGGTACATTTTATAAACGCACAAATTAGAGATAAAAGCCCTGAAGTAAATTCCAGTTAAAAATGGTTTCTCATAAATGAGCCACTGGAAGAGAAGCATGAGAATCCTAATGGAAAGATGCGTGTCTTGTGGTGTCATTATCTAGGTGTAGTCGGCACAATAAATTGCATACTCATATTATAACTTAAAGTATTGAAACACAGTTAAAATGTATGTGTAATCAATACCTGTTTGATTTAACAACCTGTTGTTTAGTAAAATACACGAAATAAGTATACATAAATATAATTATGTATACATACCTCAATAAAAAATAAAAAAAATCGGGTATATAGTCGTCTTAAAACTTATAACAACACGAGGTACAATCTAATAAGGGGAAAAAGTTGATACATCTCTTTTAAGTCGAATGTTACCCAATTTGATCATTTGAAAAATAAAGAAGGATAATACTTACTCGTAAGAGTCGTAAAAGTATACGTATAAAATTAGTTCATCCAATTTGAAAGCATTTCCGTCGCTGATTTGTGTTATTAATAAATAGTTGTTTATGTGAATGAAAGGCATTAAAATATGAGTGACGGTTTATGAAACGAACCGAAGGCGAGTTTTATAATATGATCACACAAGTGTTTTAATGTGTACTACATAGTACAGTCGCATGCATAACTTTATCTACATGCATATCATAACATAAGTTGTCTACAATATGTGTAGATATGGTCTGCATGTTCAAGTAAGTGCTAGTATTATTATAACTTACGAGTATTTGTAAGCACATGGATTACCGAGAAACACTCCATTTTTTAGAATAATATGTTCGAAATTTCAATGTAATTATACCACCGCTTATCAATGTTTTAAATTAAACATTAAGATGCAACCACAGATACAGGTTTCGTCATATAGGTCATTTAGGTACTTATCGTTTCTGAACATATTGTATTAGGGAAGTTATGATATGGATGTAGATAAAAGTTATTATGATATGGATATCATTTTAATAATTACATAGGTACCAATGAAAAATCACATTCAGACGTAATGAATTACAAAAATGATATTTCGGGGGAAATACATATTAATTTATTAACTCGTACTTGCAAGTAATGAATAGCAGAAGTGTAGTATTTTCCTCCCCATGTGTTTATTTACCTTTAATTTTTTCAAAGATTCTGACTGTTGCATAACAAATTATAAGTACTTACCTCTACCTATTAGTATTCTGTCGAAGGTGTCCAATGTCCATGATACGATCTAAATTCTAAGCTCTTGTTTATTCGAATGTGTGCGTGCTGATAACGAAACGACGCATCTACTTTACTTAGGTACTAAGTATATTATTATATTCTGATAAAGTGCTTTTTTTTATTACAAATGGGATTGCTCTTGGCCAGCATCTAGCCGGGGGGCAAAGATGAGGCCGACGATGAATTAATGATTATTTTTAAACACTGTCATATCAATCGGGAGTACCTACATTGTGATAAAAAAATATTTAGTTGTTATAGTATAAACCATTAATTTCAACTTATGTGTGTTTTGGAAGTAGGTGTGTACATGTTTCAAGCAAGAGCCCGAGTAGGTATTTATGTTTGGGTGTAAAAATAACTACATTGTAATCTTTTGTTTATCATCCCTATATAAATAATCCAATCTGCTCTTGCAAGGACAGTTCCGTTACCGATCTGAAAGTAATCGAGTTAGCACTGCATAAAGATTTTAGACATATATATCATAATATCCTCCTAGGTAGGTACTTTTTCAACTGAAACTTAAACATAAAAAACATGTTATGTGACGAATTATATCATACTTTTTCTTTCTCACATGAAGATACATATACAAGTTGCCCACTCACTTGACAAGCCTAATCCCAATAAGGTCTAGTTTCCCCCTCGGGTTGGAAGGTCAGATGGCAGTCGCTTCCGTAAAAACTAGTACCTACGCCAATTCTTGGGATTAGGTAGCGGACCCCAGGCATCCTTCAGGATGCAACTGTACTGGGAATAACGCTAGGAGGATGATGATGATGATGAAGATACATATATACTTATATACTTCAAAGAAAAAATAAGTTATGCATTACTACCTGTGTTAGTATAGCGTTTAACCACCTGTACCTGTACATACTAGCAAATTTCCTTTAAGCGAGCTTCTAAATCAATGCGTAATATACAGATACCAAAACCAAATTACCACTATCTATCTCACATAAGCGTGTCCATCACAAACAATATATATATATTTCACAGAAACAAGTATATTATTCATGAATTAGTGCTTAGTTTATAATCAACTCTAAACGCGCTGTGCCTACACAAAATACTTTCTGAGTTAGCACAGTTGACGAATAGTAAGTACCTACTCAACGATGAAGCCTCAATCGCTGAAGATACTCGGAAATACAATAATACTACACATAAATCTCCAAATCAAACCCTCTTCATGAACTAATATGAGACAGAATTGGTATTAGGTACAAAAAACACAAGCGAGCAAGCTCACTATATACATAGGTACAGGCACGTAAGATGTACCTACCTATATATACATTGAGAGACATTACACTACTCGCTAACTATCCCCGGTAAACTTTTTTCAACGTTTCAATTTCAGCACGAAGGGGCTTTTGTGGTGTATTGTTAGTCTAAGTAATAACGCATTCACTAATGACGAATCGGCCAATTATCAGCTTCGCGTCCAAAGTGACATCAACGCTATTTTGTATAGTATCATTATCATTATTATTCATACAGTTAATGAGTAATCGTGACCAATCACAGAGCATTGATGTTTTCCTTGTCGTTTCAAAGACTTCATCCTAGACGGCGAAGCGACTGTAAAATAATCAAATTTTTGTGACGTTTTCTACGTTATTGTATGAATCTAATTATTGCTAAGTCGAGTATGTATAGAGATAAACTTAATGTGGCTATGATCAGGTACGACATAAGAATATTAACGTTTCCCAATAAATCTCTTGCCCTTAAAGACCGACAGAGGCGCAGGATAACACCCCTCCTTAGGTTATAGTTTAACTCATTAGATGTAGTTGAGCCCCAAAATACCAATGAGCATGAAAATGATCTGAATAACGTTTGTACTTATATAGGATTTGAACCAGAGCTTTGCTCCGGAATCAGCATAAGGATATTAAAAACATACTGGAATCAATTGTTATTTCCTTAATTGTTGGAATCTGTGGTTCCCCAACCACAGAATAATATCTTTACAGCTTCAGCTACCAACCTATAACAGCAAATATCAATATAAACATTATAAATATTCCTACTTACAATAATAAGGAAACTTCTCAAAACGTACACATGTATCGTCAATGAAGAAAAGCATTTGCATCCTAGATTTTTTTATCCAAACCGAAGCAAGCAGCAATTATTTAAAATAAAATCAAGTAGTTTGCTTGAAGGACAGGTCGGTGTATGTTACAAATCTTATTTAACGTGGTAAAAAATATTTAATAGAAATGCTGGTTTTTATTAGTTATGTGTTAGTTAGTGATTATTAATGAATGAAGTCCCATATAAAAAATCTAAAAATATATATAGGTGTGTAAGTAAATTGTTATGTCACTAAAGTTTTATATTTAAAAAATAGAGTGGGAATTACACGTTACCTGATTCATCAGTACCAATTATTGAATAGGTACCTTGTTTACCTTACCGTCAACTAATTTAATTATTGAGTCACAGCCGCAGCACAATTTAGTTCACAGTAAATTCTCACTGTTTTAATTAAATATTAATATGCCATCTTTGTTCGACTCCGTCTTACTGGAAGGGAAAACTCCAAAGGCATGGAACAGAGGTGTGGTGGTGCTGTGCTTCAAAAAGGGTGACAACGCCTTACTGAAGAACTACCGACCCATCTCACTTCTGAGCCATGTCTATAAGCTGTTTTCAAGAGTCATTACGAATCGTCTCGCACGCAGGCTTTCCAGCCTCCCGAACAAGCCGGTTTCCGAAGAGGCTTTAGCACCGTAGACCACATCCATACGCTCCGTCCGGTTATACTCGTACAGAAGACTGAGGAGTATAACCTGCCCCTCTGTTTAGCGTTCGTGGACTACGAGAAAGCCTTCGATTCGATTGAAACGTGGGCTGTACTACAATCTCTCCAACGGTGCCAAGTGGACTACCGCTATATCGAAGTGCTGAAGTGTTTGTACGAGAACGCCACTATGTCAGTCCGACTCCAGGACCAGAGTTCAAAGCCTATTCCGTTGCAGCGGGGAGTCAGGCAAGGAGATGTTATTTCTCCTAAACTGTTCTCCGCTGCACTGGAGGATGTTTTCAAGACTCTGGACTGGAGAAGGCTAGGCATCAACATAAACGGCGACTACCTCACTCACCTTCGGTTTGCTGACGATATAGTAGTCTTGGCTGAGACCATGGAGGATTTAAGTACAATGCTCAATGACCTCAGTAAAGCCTCCGAGCGAGTTGGTCTAAGGATGAACATGGACAAGATGAAGATCATGTCAAATGTCCATGTCGCACCAACTCCCTTAACAATCGGACACTTTACGCTCAAAGTTGTAGACGATTACATATACCTAGGACAGACTGTCCAGTTAGGTAAGTCCAACTTCGAGAAAGAGGTTAATCGTCGAATCTGACTCGGCTGGGCAGCGTTCGGGAAGCTACGGCACATCTTTTCGTCCAATATTCCGCAGTGTCTCAAGACGAAAGTCTTTGACCAGTGTGTGTTGCCATTGATGACATATGGCACTGAAACGTGGTCGCTTACTATGGGCCTCATAAGAAGGCTCAAAGTCACCCAAAGGGCAATGGAGAGAGCTATGTTGGGAGTTTCTCTGCGTGATCGCATCAGGAATGAGGCCATCCGCAGCAGAACCAAAGTGACCGATATAGCCCTCCGGATCGCTAAACTTAAGTGGCAGTGGGCGGGGCACATAGCACGTAGAACCGATAGCCGTTGGGGCGGAAAGGTTCTCGAGTAGCGACCACGTACCGGAAGGCGTAGCGAGGGCAGGCCCGCCACACGGTGGACTGATGACCTGGTGAAGGTCGAGGGTGTCCGCTGGATGCGGGTGGCGCAGGACCGGTCATTGTGGAAGTCTTTGGGGTAGGCCTATGTCCAGCAGTGGACGTCTTTCGGCTGACATGATGATGCCATCCATATTGGGTAAACAAACTATGAAGTTATTGATCGTATTAAAATTCTAGCAGTTATAACCAATGTTCATGTTATAGAGATAAACGAAAGTACCTAATCAAGGTAGGTAATGTAAAGTAATTTAAATACAAATTTCAGCTGTAATAGAATAAAGAATATGTATATATTTAGAATATAATACATACATATTCTAAACAATACCTCTGAAATCGAAAATTTCATTAGGTAAGACAAATATATTCCTGATTGATAAGGTAAAGGATAGAACGGAATCAAAGTGTTTTATGCATATAAGAAGGTACATAGTTATAATGGTCCATTGGCGAACAGATGGCGGTCTGGAATCATATGAAGAGGGGCGGGAGTGTGTTAACTGCGGCGCCAACAACACCCCGCTGTGGCGCAGGGACTCCACGGGGCACTACCTGTGCAACGCTTGCGGCCTCTACCACAAGATCAACGGCGTCAACCGGCCGCTCGTGAAGCCCAGCAAGCGGCTGGTAAGTGCAGTGAACACATAGTAACGCGCTCTGTTTTGGAACAGGTGCGGACGCGGAGCTACTCACGCGCTTCTATAAGGACGGCTCCGTGCAGAGATGGATGAGTGTGGAGGGCATGGCCAGGGGCATGAAGAAGGTGAGTCGGTGGCGTGTAGACTAGTGCATGCTCCCTGTCCAAATCCCTTCACCGACACCTGCCACACCTCGCACGTGCTCTCAACCTCTTCTTTACACTACTTAATTTCTTTTGCTTTAGCGACTGAATAGGAAACTACACGCTACCGCTCCCTTCCCGATAGCCAAGTCGGCATATACTTAATGTCATAATTATTTCTAAGTTACTTTGCCACAAACTCAAATAACGCACTGTGTTAATAGACTTTTGGAGCGTTAATTGTATCATAAAAAACAAACCATCCTAAATAAAACCTGAAAAAAGGCCTGTCGTATCGGGGCATGCTCCACGCCGCCCACGAGCTGATAACAAAGTGCTTCGTTTTGCACTCTCGCGATCATAAACATAAACACACTTCAACAACACGTGCCGAGATAGTCTAGGAAGTCTAGGTACCTAAACAAAACTTAAAACAGATATATCTTGCTACACTTCCTCTTGCTAACCCCTGAAGAAGAAGTTTTGTTTGACGTGAACACTGTACAGTTAAATATGTAAGATTAGGGTTTAGTGCGCGTCTCGATTATAGGGGCTCAAATATGCAATGTTTAGTTTGTTTTTGTTATATCACAAGTTTTAATATAGTTAATGGATAAGATATTAAGGCAAGAGATATAAATATATATATCAACATGTTCTCAAAGCGTGTTTAGACGGGTGTCACACGCACTCCGTAACATTACATTAAGAAAATCCTATAACACAGGACCAATGCGATCACTGCGACGGGTAAAGAAAGATAACGGGTACGTATACGATAACGCGGCCGAGGCATACACAGGGAGCACTTACCGGGAGACACATTTGCGGATTACAGGACATTATCTGCATTGGATATTGAACCTTGACTAGAAACCATCAATGACTTATCTCGATGGGCGACGTACACAATGCGCCGATATAGATTGCTATGTGTATGATGATAGAATCGGAATGTCGGCCAATAGCGACAGTCTCCACCCGCACCCGCGCATCGCTCACCGAGTCACCGCACCGCACCGCACGCGGCCGCGGTTGGCGCCTACGGAACCGTTACCCGATCTACACAGCACCGGCTTTGGTTGGCAAATGCTTGCGTAGGCGTATCTTGACGGACATTATGTTGCTTACTACCATCTTTATATAATTTCATAGTACTGTCATGTTTGGTGATGGGTTGGTGAAGGTTCCTATCACGAGTGCATTGGTTGGTACGTAAATTTGGCAACAGTGGTCATATTAATTATAAGTAGGTAACGGCATTATATCGTCATTGAAACAACAGTTCTTCAACGTTAAACTGTTTTATTGTGTAGTTAATTTATAATACATGAATTAAGTAAACACTTACCTACTCAAAAGTATGTAAGTAATGAAATCGACATGCAATGTAATAATTTTAATGACTTGTAAATGAAAATATTTACCAATAAATATCAATATCAATATTCTGATTTGTATTTTTATGGCTGATAGTGATAGTTAAAGTTGCATATATCGAATATAAGTTCAGATGCAGTGAATAATGCTTTTCCACCGTCTAAACTCGAAATACGACTAGACCCTAAGTAGCTATCAATAAATAATCAATTTTATTAAATGATTGACATGAACTTGATGTCTGTTATTGTGAAACCAATGTGAAACTTTATTTGTCAATGTTAAATGTCAAATTAAAAACTTGTAATATTTTGCTAATAGTTGACATGACAGATGTTAAATAATATTCCGAATAGGTCTAGCCGATGAGAAAGCATTATTTACTACATCTGCAGTCTGTACTCGCTACTCACGCCTTAAGCGCAATGTGCTAAAATACTTCAAAACCGAATATTGCAGTTTCGGTTCCATTCAAAAACAGGTATAAGAAGAACCAAACGTTTTTCGTTTGCGTGTCCCGGTAATATTATATTTTACCAGCTTAACTTCATCATTACCTTACAATTTGCACGCAACAAAACTTAGACAACTCTACTAAACCCTGAAAAGGGTTGTGTGGGTGTCAGATATTTTAGGCGCCTTGTCCTGTCGTAGGTACATTATACTTATACTATGTATACCTACAAACAAATATAATTTTCAACGAAATTTCATTAGTAGGCTTACATATTGCTTTGGATAAAATGCTTCGTATAGTATCGACGTATATATATAAAGCTCCATACTTAGCAAAACTATATCACGACTTGTTCAACTCCTTTACTATGAGGGTGTAGCACGAATTTACGATTGCAGACATAGACACTTGACAAACTTTCCAAACAATCAGATTTTAACGAACACCGCTTACGATTAGAGGAAGTTTCACGGTGCAACGTGGGTGCAACCTACCCTGAGAGATGCTATCCTTTTGTCTCATTTTCATCTGACAGATACGAAAGAAATACTGCGTTGTCACCGTAGTATTTAACAATAAAAGTTTCGTTACAACTTTTTATTTTGCCCCGTACTCCAATATTTTCACTTCCTTGATCTCGGAACCCCGGCCGGGGGATGGTCACTGGTCAGCAGCATCCCTGGAGTGCGGTGGAGATACTGCGATCGCCAACTCGCACGCCAACCGTGGCGATTATGGCATTTACCCCGCATAAACTTGGGGGAGGCCTAAGTCCAGCAGTGGACGTCTTTCGGCTGATGTAGTGGTGGTGGTGGTGGGATCTCGAAACCACTTAAGAGTCAATTTCAAAAAGGCGTAAATCGAAGGAATGTCATTTTTTTCTCATAACACCGGATAGTTTTAAACATAATTATGGTGTTTTAAGAAAGTTCAGTTATTATATTATGAGTGTTAATTAAATTGCAAAGTAAAAGTTAATTATAGGCTAACTGACGGATCAAATAAGAAGCCGAATTTATGTACGATGTAAATATTAAAATGATAACACTTACAAGTTGATAATCAGCAAGGGGCATCCAAGTCGTAGTTAGGTATATATATATGTAGGTACAAAAAATAAAAATCAATTGGCTAAACTGCTTGTTCGTACTTCGTGCATCAGTTCAGTTACCTACGAGGCTAATCTTTCTATATAAGTAGTGTTTGTAGTTGTCAAAATAAGGTTGTACGAGAGAAAATGTGAGAAAAACTGTAGCGAAAAGTAAGATTGGGTTAAAAGATCTCCATGTAAAATACTGTGAGACTGGTGAGTGAGACACAAAACGGTACACACAATAAAGTTTGTCATGTTCCGTACCAGAATAGTCCAACGGAAAGTATGCGATCACTCGCTGACTGTCAGTCAGTCACAGGCAGATTTCACGAAGACCGCTAGACATAGAAAACTTTATTATTTTAATCGTTTTTTTTTTTATTGTAATTAAAAGTAACGGCAAAGCTCCTTAACTCAAAAAATATTTTATAATTAAGATTACACAAAAATACCTAACTCTTATTATGAAATAAACAGGTTTTTTTTATCCAGGAATTATATTAATCACAGATTTGTCTTGTTCTTTCAAATTGCGCCAGTCCTTCATTCACGTGCGCAAATGGCAGTGAGAGGGTTGGTATGACGTATTTGGTTGCGCGTTGCAGTCGGCGGCGCGGCGCCACGGGCAGTGCTGCACCAACTGTGGCTCGCGCAACACCACGCTGTGGCGGCGCAACAACGAGGGCGAGCCCGTCTGCAACGCTTGCGGCCTGTACTATAAGCTGCACGGAATCAATCGGTGTGTATCGTGAATCTGAATTCATTGCCATAATTTCTACTGCGTTCCCTTAAGAGTCCCCAATACGCTCGGCTGAACTCGATTCTACACTCCATATAAACGTAGTTTCGTTCTCATTTTAAAACGCCTTGCTGAAATAACATGAAGCTAAGCTCGGTTCTCCATACAAACGTAGTTTCGCTCCCATTTTAAAACGCCATGCTAGAATACCTAACTTGAACCTTTGTATACACAATGGGAGCCGCCATATCTAGGTCGGAAATTAGATTATGTTGCTAGAAATTGTAATAGAAAAAAAGAACAGGGAGTTTTTGAGTTTTTTACGTCTTGCATGAAAACCTTAATAATCGCTGTATTTTTTCTCCATTATAATTTCAAACAGAAACTAATTTCCGAACTAGATATGCCGGATCCCATTGTGTATACAAAGTTTCAAGTTAGGTATTCTAGCATGGCGTTTTAAAATGAGAGCGAAACTACGTTTGAATGAAGAACCGAGCTTACTGTGGACTCCTAACGACTAGAGTGCAATTACTGAAAAAGAGAAGTTTCTCAATAGTAGCATAAAGCAACTGGCTCTTCTCAACGAATAATTTTGAAACTCTCTCAACTATGACTGGTTGGTATGTACAAAATCACTCTTAATCAATCGGTAGGACCGGTCTTTTCACAAGTACTTCCTAATGCATAAAATTTTACTATTACAGGCCATTAGCTATGAGAAAGGACGGCATTCAAACAAGGAAAAGGAAACCAAAAAAGTCTGCTAATGGTGCTAAATCCACACAAGAAATTTCCAAGAAAGAGGGACAATGTTCCCCCGGCGTAGATGGTAAATTTTTATATTTGCTTATTAAAAAATGTATGTACAACACAACTTTACAAAATGAATGTGGGTAATATTTTTCTGATGGTAAGGCGAGAGATCCATTGGAGAGCAAGACCATCGCCGATGACCCCACAACCCACAAGTCAACGGACTAAAGAAATAAAGCCCGAGGGCTTACATAAACCGGCGGATCGGATCATCTTCTTGTTACGCATGCTTAAATAACTTACTCGTACTTAGTGTCATGAACCGCCAGTGGGACACCGACGCATATCAGCGCCAATGGATCATTAAACAATCGGGAGGGATCACCCGATTCACATAAGGTGTTTAATTTTCAGAAAGCAAGCCGAGCGTTTCAGAAGTGCCTCTTCCTTTAACGGCGTCCATGTCTAGTCACGGGTCTATGTCGAAGGGGCGCAGCGAGGCGCACTCGTCGGAGTCGTCACCTCACGCGCACGGCCAGGCGCACGGGCATGCGCACGCGCACGCGCAGTACCCCCTCGGCCTGCCCGCAACTCCTAGTTTCCTCTCCAACCCGTCGATCTTCAATATTAAGAGTGAGCCGAACGCGCCCAACGGCTACGACGGATACGGGGCTCACACCGGTAGCCACTATCACTCACAGCAACATTACTTGCACGCATTACAGGTATGACCATCTCCTTAGTTATTACAATACATAAACAAACAAAACAAATGTCTATTCAAACACGTCATAACTACATACAACAGGTCCTTGTCATAAGTTTTTCTATAAGTCCGCATAAAGTCGCGTACTCATTGGTGAGCCGTAACTTGTAACCGAAATCATCCTAAAAAAATACTACTACTTACTAACAATTAATTTACTTACTAACTACTAATACTCCAATACACAGTGTTTTGAATTTGTTTATTAAATTCTATGAGTAGTAATATTTCGTATTATATATAGTAAGTATTGATTGAATTGGTAAGATTGGATGGATTTCAAAAGTCGTCGCTACTTGGAAAAAACTCGTATCTGATTTTATCATTTTTTTGTTTATTTACGCATTAAACTTATAAAAAAATATATCTCGTATGGTGCACCTCACCAAACCTCAAATCTATACGACGTCAAAGCATCAGTCCCACAAGGATCAGTGCTTGACCCGGTGTTGTACTCAATCTATACAGCAGATCTCCCAGTCTCTGATGATGTGGTCACAGCGACCTATGCAGATGATACTGTCTGTCTTGCTAGTGACAAAATGCCTGAAAACTACCGGTACACCTTGATAAAATAGACCAATGGCTTGAAAGGTGGAGGATCAAACCCAGTGTTACTAAAACAAAACAAATAACTTTCACCCTCCGTAAAGGTGATTGCCCACCAGTGTCAATGCGAGGAGAACCACTCTCAAGTGAAACATCCGTAAAATACCTAGGTCTCCACCTAGATAGAAGGCTGACGTGGAAAAATCATATGCTAATGAAAAGAAAGGAAGCGGATATCAGATCTAAGAATCTGCAATGGCTCATAGGAAAACGATCTTCCCTAACACTCAGCAACAAACTGCTGATATACAAAGCCATGATAAAACCAGTATGGACATACGGAATCCAGTTGTGGGGATCAGCCAGCAACTCCAACTTGGAAATACTACAAAGATTCCAAAATATAACATTAAGACAAATCACCTGTGCTCCATGGTTTACACGAAACAGTGAGCTACACGAGTACACTGAACTACTTACCGTAAAGCAAGAAGTGAACAAATACTGCAGTAACTATAAGAATAGGTTACGAAAACACTCAAATGAACTGGCCAGGGACCTGTTAAATGAAAAGGAATACACACCAAGACTAAGAAGATGGCAGATACTAGAGCTGGACCAGAGAGACTAAGCCACATAAAATACGGTGATAGGGTTCAATGGAACCCAACCGAAGAAAATTAAAATACTGTGTTCTAACCATCTGATTATGGCATATATGGCCGATTGCAGATTAATTAAAAAAAAACTCGTATGCTGCACAATCGACGATATAATAAGTAATCGTTACTTCAAAAATATCTCATCTAAACAAAATATCATCACAACTTTGGAAAAAACTCGAATCTGATTTATTTTTCATGTTTTCGTTTATTAACTCATTAAACTAATATCTATATTAATAATTTCGTGCAGGGGTACGGTAGACCCGAACGAGACCTGTCTCAAATTGAAGAACGTATAAAAATAACGATTTTTGAGTTGAACATATGTATGCGCAAAATTCGGATTGTCGCGTATTTTGCACTTAAAAGTGTTAATTTGATGACAAAACGTCGGCCATATTGCCCACAGACTATATTGCTATATTAAATTTGTTGGTTGACAGTGTCGGCTACGTTCGAAAATCGTGAATTATTTTTGCGTCCGGTATGTTGGCCAGGTTGCTGGGCTGCGTTCTGGGTGATGGGCCATCATCGCCCATTGTGTGGATTCGGCTAGCCGCGTCTGCAGCGTTTTGTTTTTGTACTTTTCAAGCGTTCTATACACCTATCAGCCTAGCTAGCACGATAACTTATACCGTCACGTTATATGGGCGAAATGTATTAAAACGTCACATAAAACGTAACGGTATAATCTATCGTGCTAGCTAGACTGATTGTCACAACAACCGCCTTCAAAGCGAATGTATGGGGCCTGTTACATGGATTCATATCACGATAAGTATCACGTGAATATTAAAGCAGAATCCATACAAATTTGAAAACTGCGATAATATTGACACCCCAGTATTGTGATAATATTAATCGTGTAAAGGACACCACTTGAATGTTTGCTGAGTCTGTCCGCCATCTTAAAGCTGCGTCTCTATTTTGTTGTGACAAACTACTAGGTGACTTATGGCTTTTAAACGTCTAGCAAAATTCTATCCCTATCTCGCTCTATCTTATAACTTAGTGGTACTGGGGGACTACTCCGAAATTCGAAATCCGAACTTCGTATTGTGCCGTCCCTTTCACTCATATAGTCTATGACAGGAGAGTGAAAGGGACGGCACCATACGAAGTTAGGATTTTGAATTTCGGAGTAGACCCTCAGCTCATGCCGTTCGCCGCGCTCGGACGTTAGAGGCGCTACTGCGAACCGAAAACGAAGTAGGTATCTGCCTCTCTCGCACATGTATATTCGAACGACAGAGAGGAAGATAGTTCGTTTTTGGTTCGCGGTAGGCCCTCAGGCGTCAACTTTAAAACGAATAGGGTATTTTACCAGCCAAGTGCGTCGGAGTCGCACACTGAGGGTTCCGTACAACTAAAAAACAAATGTGATTTATCAATATATTGATATTTTTGGTAAAATATACTTCATAATAAACATTATCACTTAATTTCAAGTTCATAGGTCGATGGGAAGCTAAAAAATTATTTGTGTGACAGACAACACACGGAATGTTCTTTGACTTTCTTCGACCGTCCGCCACGCTCGGACTAAGGTGCTACCAACCGAAAACTAAATATATATCCCTCTCTGTCGCACTTGCGTATTCGAGCGCGGAGAGGGAAATACTTCGTTTTCAGATCGTGGTAGGCCCTCTGGTCTGACGGCTCCTATTCCTGGATGGTGCGCGTATCGGAATGTGAAATACCTTTGGCAAAACAGAACAAGTTGTTAAATAGCTTCCATTAATTGGAGAAAATATTAACAACTGTTATTATTATCACGTGAAACACTGAATATTGAAGCAACATCCATAGGGGCCTGTTACATGGTTATTATTATCACGCGATATACTCATATCACGATCCGTATCACGTGCAATGAATATTGACAATATTAACACACCAGTATTGTGATAGTATTAAGCGTTTAACAGACCCCATACAATTTTAAAAATCGCGATAATATTGAGTGTAAAGGGCCCCACTAAATAGAATTTGGCGGAGAATAGAGAGCTGCTATCGCGAAACGAAAACGAACGAACATCGTGTATTTCCCTCTGTGTCGCTCGAATTTGCAAGTGCGACAGAGAGGGAGATACACGAACTTCATTTGTTTTTCGCGTTAGCAGCTCTGACTTCGCACCAAAAATACTGACTGGCACATCAATATTTAACAATGCACATCTGAATTGAATTTTAATGAACGATTAGTATTTTAGCTATACAAATAAGTACTGATTACGGCGTCAAATTTTTTATGTGCCTTTAAATACTACCCTTATAAAAATGCTTAGGATTAACTTGCAAAGATACTAGCCTTTGCCCGTGACGTCGTTTGCGTAATCTTTTACTCCCAATTCCATATAATTCCATTCCATACTTTTATTCCCAATCCAGACTACAGACTATATTTCTATACGATTGGAAGTTTCATCATAATCCGTTGTTGTAATGTTTTTATTTTATACATTTTTGTACACTATTTCTTTCGTCGTTTGCATAACTGTCACGAATAAATGTTTTGTTTATTTCTTTCTTATTTATTTCACCCGAGCGAAGCCGGGCTTTCATCTAGTAATTACTTAATTAGGTACGTCTCATATGCTGCACACACGTGCACAAACTTCAACTTCGATAAATCGACGGTATAATAATTGTATTGCGTATATTATATTTTGATTATTTCTCGTACGTCAAGGTTTTAGTACCTAATGCTTGTATTTAATACACATGACCATCAAAAATGTTACCCATAAAAATTAAGCTTTATTAACATTTTTATCATCTCTAAAATTCTTTTTTACTGCTGTAAAATGTTATTGTAAAAAATATGTGTATTGCCTTACTTGGTACTGGTTATAAATTAAGCGATTCCTCAGCTATATTCTAGACCCGTCCCTATTAAAAACGAAAATTTGTTGATTTGCAATCTCTAAAGCCGATTTTGCGTAAAGACTTCCATACATTGTACGATAGTTAAATTCATGAATAGTTGAGATAAATAATTCGAGCCGATCTTTTTTTACGGAGACACGTTGTCATTTAAGTTCGTCTATTGTTACTATACGAGAGTCTACTTACGTTAATTTAATAAACATTAAAACATTTATTTCGTTTATTTTGTACCAAATAATTTAAAGCAAAATTATCGTAACTCAACAACGTTCAATCAATACTAGAAAAAAAAAAACTTGCAACTGACGAATAACTGTAAATTTACAAAAAAATGTTTGTGTGAGTTATTCGAATAATTGTAAAATTAATTAATGGCTTGCAAAGTGTCTCATGAAACTAACAAGAACTTATTTGATCCATCACAACAATTTACAGGGTGTTTATTGTTTTTCCTCGAAACTTGATGATTTTCAGATACGGGTTTTTTTTTTAAAGTAGTGACGTAGTACACTTTTTTCTTATTCAATTTATAGGTAAGTCTACAATAACAAATATACCTATATAAAAAGAAAATAACGTTACCGTCGTTGCCGCCAATGCAAAAAGAGACTCAAAACAAAATTACAAATAGCAGACCAATACAAATTAAAAAAAATTGATGACTAAGAAAGCCTATACACACTGTGCCGACTATACATGACGTATGTATATTATTGCCACATAACATGCTGTTTGCAGCGCCTTTATCTCAGGTCCAAATAAGCACTGGTCAGGCTATAATAGTACATTTGTCTTCGATCAAGATTGTTCGTCTCCGAAGCCCATAATAAATATTTTTCTACTCCAGCATTATAATTTATAATCTGTACATTAAATGACTGACAGCAGTATTAAAACAAGAAACTTTTTATACAAATGCAAGTCTATCTATACCATAGACAAGTCACTATATGACTGGTGGCAGAATCAAAATAGATTTCCATACTTTATTATACAACCAATGAGAGCTATTTAAATATCATTGCATAGAACTGTTTTTTTTTTCATTTTTAATAGACGCACACGTGAATGCCCGTATTCTGCCACCATATCGATTTTCGGATCGGATTTAGAATATCTCTGTAATTTAATCAGCATCATGATAATCGAGAATATCAAGAGAGCACTGCGAGCGTACTGCGCACGAGCGCACGTGCACACTATGGTTTTTGATAATTATAACAATAATAATCGCCCCGCCGGGGCAGTTTGTGGCGAGCTGACGGTGAGTGGCGACACCGCGGTCCCCTAATCTCCAGAGGGCCCTTTCCATCTGACCCTCGCCTCTGTGCTTGCCTTAATTGGCCGGCCAGAGTGGAGTCGCAAGAGCGAGACCAAAGTACTATTTATAGACTGAGATAGAGATACCAGTGAAATACTCCACATAGATCGTAGCGCCGTTGTGTATTTAGTAAGAACTAACCGCACGACCGCTGCATCCCTGTCACTTCAATATGCAAGTGCGATAGAGATAGCACCCAGTGACATCTGGAACAAACAAGTTAACCTAACATTTCCATAGAAAAAATCGTACTTCGAGCTGAAAGGCCCCTGAGCGAGACCTATGCTCCAGGTTGGAAGTGTAAAATGTCATAACGCCGGCGGCCTGCTGATCGGATTACCGGGATCTGGCTACCGCAGACTCACCTGTCGACAACCTTACAGCCGCTCAAAGGGATGTTGCCCCACTGTCGCACTGTGCGTGCGACTGTTATGTGGGGCCCACTCAGCGAGCTGGCGAGTCACCACCTGCCTTTTACAATATTGGGACTGATTGTCACGGCAGGTGTCCGCTAGTCTCCTCCAATAGCCCATCATCCAGCCCATCCAACATTCAACACAATAGCACATGACCTTAGTTTCCATCGCAGCACAGTGATGCACTGCAATAGTCTTTGCACCTGGCGGGGACCATCTCTGGATGTATCATATTGTGCGTTCGGGGATGGTATCCGCCATGTGTATCCCTTTGCTTTTACATTGAATTGTCTAAAAGGGCCTCTGCGCTGTTGGCTTCGGCCCCACGCAC
The DNA here is from genome assembly GCA_905163555.1 of Notocelia uddmanniana. NCBI lineage: Eukaryota > Metazoa > Arthropoda > Insecta > Lepidoptera > Tortricidae > Notocelia > Notocelia uddmanniana. The sequence goes on along the minus strand of LR991052.1, from coordinate 38,994,313 downwards.
GCCTTCCAAAGGTCCGGTACCCCATGGTCCCGAGATAAGGTAAAGACATACAAATAATAATCGTATGGCATTTATTTTCGAACCATGAGGTCTTCGAACTCTTCGAGAAGACAGGTACCCGGTTGCCAGTTTTGTTGCACTTTTAGCACCACCCAGGGGTCACGTGTAGGGTAACGGTGGGTACTCCCTAGGGACGTAGTGCAACTTAGACCCCTTGTCAAGTGAGTGGGCAACTTGACTGTTAGAAGTTCTCAAGCCACCCGAAGGCCTCTAACCTGGCTTAACGACTTCTGTCGTAGGCAGCAACCGGGATCAACGGCTTAACGTGCCTTCCAAAGCACTGGAGCGCTCAGTTAGTAACCACTCAAAGCGGTCACCCATCCAAGAACTGACCTGCCCCCACGTTGCTTAACCTCGCATACCGCACCCGGTACGCGGGCGCCGCTGGGCCACGAGCGCTCCATGGTTTTTGGTGATTCTTCGGCTCGCCGGGAACGAAACGAAACTCACGGTGGGCTCGCTAGCCACGTACCTACACATTAAATTTTTGGTTACAGTATCGTGCAACGGTTACAGTTACAAGAATGGGTACCGAAGTCCAATTTACCTTCAGCGCGCTGCTAACGCAACACGTTCCTCTCGCGTCAGGCTCGCGAACCACATATCCACAAGGTTTTTGGCCATAGTTACAGCTCGCTAGTGAGTACCCGGCTTTAATATCGCCGATATGTCGACACTCTACAATGAGAGCCAAATTTAGGCTCCTCCACGCCTTTTCACTTCATCTACACGCGTGTTTTACCTTCTGCGTCTGTCTAACGTTAAATATATTTACCAACAGTACGGTCTTGGCAACAGCGAGGAAGAGGAAGGCAGCGGGTTCCTGCATCAGCGCAACGTGACCGCGCACGCCAAGCTCATGGCCTCCACGTAGCCGTCCTCCCGCGCCCCGGCCGGCCCGGGATCACTACACTAACTCATAGCTACACTTGAATACGACGATATTTAGGTACGTCGAACTTAAGAATTCTGCGATATGAATGTAGGTACTCTAATAGGTATGCTAAGAGTTAGGTCTGGTTCTCCCGTTGGATTTTGCCGCTTTCCCTTGCCACATTTCTATAGAACGAGACCCTTTACCCGACGGTGGGCAGACTATGGCCTGACTCGGCATCGGAATATAGCACCTAGTTAAATGTATTAATCCGCATCCTTATATATGTATGTTACATATGTTGTGCTTCTGTTACATGTAAAACACTTATTGACATAGATTAAGTAGTGCAAAAGGACATGAAGTAAATGACTATCACAAGGCTTACTTAATAACCTTATTAATTGATAGGGGCTAGTCAAAGCCCATAAATCGGAACTAAGGTATTTTTCTCAAACATGCAATGAAATATTGATGTTATGTTCCTTATAATAGGCCGCGAAGTATGACGTTTCAGGTGCGGCTAGGACAAGAGGTTGTTAATGGAACTTCATACAAATCATGCAGGGGTGCTACCGCGAACTTCGAAAATCGAACTTCGTATCGTGCCGTCCCTTTCCGACATATAGAGTATAACAGGAGAGTGAAAGGGACGGCACGAGACGAAGTTCGATTTTCGAAGTTCGCGGTAGCACAGCAGGCCTGCAAAGTCCTCTTTTTTTTAATTTCCATTCCACATAAATTTGTGGCACAGGCATCATGACATTCTGCCACTATGCGTATTAAAAATAAAGCTTTGATTTTTTTGTTGTTTATTTCATTGCATGTTTGAGAAAAGCACTATACATACCTCGGCGGGAAATATGGGGTTGCCCGCCTTACACCTATCCGGCCTCGCATGTCTTCGGCCGGCAACCCCTTTCGTCCCGGCCTCTGTAGTAATGTACTATTATTTATGTCAGCAAAGTATTTAGCTGTGCACCTCTGCGCACAAAGGAGCTAACTACTTTGCTAGCTGAACGTTTTTACATGACATTCCGCGTACGTTAATACTCGTATACTGTGGTCCTAATTTCCCGATAGTCAATTGTTGACTTGAGATATCGGGTAGAATACGAACCGGACATCTCTGAAATCTTAATTTTGTCTTAGGTATATGTATTTAAACGCATCAATGTTATCATGCTTTTCTTTAGAATAATTAATTAGGCACGTAGGTAGAACTATACTAATAGGTAAAAATAAGACGTTTATTTTAAAATTAACTTTGAATCATAGCTTGTTCTTATTAAGCGATTGTACCAACAGTGTGATAATGTGACGATTCAAACGTGCATCAGTTTACAAAGGTTGAATTAAATGACATTTATAAAATGACAAATTGGCCAAGAGCACGTCAGTGTAGGGTTGCGTAGTTGCCCAATGAACTTAATTAAAAAAAAAAAACAATAACAAGCAACAAGCAGCGCAGCGTTTCATACGTCTTTTACTAAGAAGGGAAGACTTTTTACGATAACTCAAAAACAGTTTAACTGATCATGTCCGCTCTAGTTTTCGACGGAAGTCTGTATTACCCATTTTATTTTCTTTTAGAGTGATTATTTTCGAAGATGTTCACATTATCAAAAAATTATTGATGAAGACTTCCATTCATTTTGAAAGACCTATCCAACCCCCCACATCATATAGGGTTGAAGCAAAGTTGGTCAAATAACCTCATCGAAACTTAGACCGGTTTTAAGGTCCGGCCGCACAGTTAAGCAATAGAGTCCGAACACACTGATGCTCAAAATACGGTGATTATACGGAGCACAGACATCAGAGAAAAGCAGAGTCGCAGTATTAAGCCGGATGATTTTTCATACAGTGGTCTCTTTAAATCCTTATGGTGCACCAAAATAAGTTAGAATGCGACAGATAGTAGGATCATTTTCGGCTGTTAACGAATTGTCTACATTTGAAAGCACACCAGGATGTTAAACTTAGACCGGTTTTAAGTTAAATCCCATTTAAACTTAACACACCACAACGTGCAATTTTCAGTTATGAAGACTGAGACACTGACAGTGTCTCTCCCAAGCTTACTAATTTGTGCATTAGTAAGTACAGATCAGATGTATAGAAATCGTTCACCTTAAATGAACGGATCTGCCTTACTCTGATATGTGTGGTACGGATTCACAGTGAACGTGAGGAAGAACGACACGCATTAGAAACGTCACTGCGTTTACGCCTTTACGGTCACGGTCAGTACGTATTAAAATGGCAGTGTGGCCGGACCTTAAAACGGCAGTAGCTGCACTATTAATAAAATTGTCAATGTCAATTTTTAAGACTCACGTGGCTGTGGCTTAAAGACCAAATTTTTGGTTTAAATCGTCTACAATTTGATTCCGTTGTGCCACGAATTTCTTCAAACAATTTATATGGATGGGAATCAATTAAATTGTACACGAAAACCCTTGACTATGGTCCAAAAATTTGGTCCTGGCCCATTTGCACATAGCCTAATATGTATTCGGGTACTAAGTATTAATTGTATGTCCTAAAAGAAGAGAATTCATTTTATATGACGTAAGTAGCAACTTTATTTGTCCTTTGTTAGCTCCATTCCCCCTTTACCCCTCATTATTCTTTTTGTTGCCTTCATAATCTGAATTAATAATTTGTTTAATTAAGATTATAAAGTATCAAACGTATGAGGTACTGTTGTGGGGTCTTGTATTTTATATTTTAAAAACGTAATATACGTTTTACATTATACGGAATAATCGCCTGGTTACACCTGGTTGATTACACCTGTATAGGGACTGAAGCCTACGTTTTAGTTTTTCAATACAAGAAAGAACAGACTGACGCTACAAAGATACATTTTACATAGAGCTTCATTGATAGATATATAATACCTATTGTATTTGTCTTCTGAGCTAGGTACGGATCCCTAGATATTTAAAGATAAAAATAGACATAACCTCTAGCCGACCACCATACTTGTACAAGCAAGTGGTTAGTTGTGATTTGAAATCGGCCCAAACATAAAAAAATTAAACTCTGTTTCAATCACGGAAGATATAAATTACATTAAAGAGCAGGATACCTTTTACAGGCTAGAGGATTTGGCCCCTTTTGCGATACGCCGCATTTTCATAGTGTTTCAGAATTTTCCCTCGCGCAGTCGATAATATACCTACCTACATATTTTTACAGATTGAAAAATATGTATTCTGCAAAGTTTTGCTTTTATTTTACTGAATTGTGTTGCTACAGATATTAACCTTAATGGAATGTACCATGCATAGTAGGTAGTAACAATTCAACAACTATGAGATAATAGATAATCGTAATGTTTCTTAGTAAGTTTTTGTTGAAAAATATTGTATAAATAAGAACGATCTATAAATGCTTATTATTCTCAAAAACAATATAACGAAAGTTTACGGCCGAAGTGCCCAAAAACGAAATACTAATATGGTTGTGAAAAAACATTTAAACAACTGGGTTTTCATATTAGATTTTTATGTTTTAATAACTCTAACTTAAGATTCCACGCGCTGTTCAGAAACGCACTGTCTGTAATCGGGTACATTTAGTTAAAACAAGTGTTACTTGAGGCCATAGGAACTGACTAGAGTGCAAATAAGCAGGACAGTCAAAATTTAAAATAGCCAAAAATCCGTTACTGACAACCAATATCACGAAAGGGGCCTTTATGTGAGCGTCTTGGTTTATATTACTGAAAGCTTATATTATATGTATATACATATACCTAACCTAAATGTCAAAAATAACGATAGTGATACTCTATCTTTTATAATATGGATGCAATCAGATGGTACCAAAGTACAATCAACAAAGAAAATGGTCTACCAGTTTTGAACCTCAATGAACAAGTAATAGAGTCGGAAGGCGGCAGACCAATTTCTTGGCTTACTTGAAAACTTGGTTTGGAATATTTTAAGACATTTGTGTTTCCATTGCCACCGAAATGTAGGAGTAGGTAGAATATAAGAATCCCAATATAAACAAAAGGTAGAGGCATAATGAACCAGTCTCAAACCTGTTTCCATCCTTTAAAGTAAAACTAATGTTAAACTGAACGCCCCTCCGTTGTTTCCGCTCATATCTTGTCATTAAAATCGTTAGAGGGGTTTCCGAGATATCAATTATAAACCTATAAATGTTGCTCGCTTAATATTAAAGGGTAGGATACAATTAGGCGCACTACCTAGTCTGCCTACACAACAACTCACAAACTAATAGGACAAAAGTCAACTAGGAGACGGCGCCCAATAACTACAACTAAGGGGAGGTCAACTGGGGAGGGGGGGAGCGTCGCTTTAATTTGAAATTTAGATTCTTCGTTAGCCGTTAGCAGCGTTACTGCATAATACAAAATTATTCTAGGAGATGGCGTTCTTTTACTGGGTTTACATTGGGTTTACTCTACTTACATGGGAACTAGGTATTTAAAAACCTTTAAAGTCATAGCCACCGAAAATTGAAAATAAAATCCGCTAAATGCAATGCGAACTGATTATCATGTCTTTGAATCTGCTTTAATATTCTGCTTTGCGATTGTGAGGAACTGTCAATATGGACCGGATTTATTATACAGAGTGTGGTCTGTAATAGGATCAAAAAATTTAAAGGCATCCTTAGAGCATCTGCCGTAACCTTTTATGTCCAATTTTTTTTTTTCAATTGGGAGAAATTTGGATCTATAGTTTTGACCTCCAAGAAATGGATTTGGCACCACGAGATTATAGGGCGGCAACTAATGCTGATATTGAGGTAGCATCTAGTTATATCTCATAATCGTTGTTGCATTCTTTAATAAGTGGTGAACGGTGTTGGTCACACATATTGTAAACCTTTATTTTAAGAAATCTGCTTGAGCTTTTTTGTAGTGACTGTTTGTTTACCTAAATAAATTTAAAAAATCTTGGTTTAAGATATTTTTGGAATTTTTAATTACTTTATATCAGTTTTTAGTATTTTTAGAGTAGGTATATAGTTATTAATATCAATCCAGAAGAATAAAAAAATACATGTATACAACTTTTATTTTTCAACTAAAACCATTTGGAAATAATCGCTGGAGAGCTCAATAGTGTACTGTTTAATAATTTGCTCCTATTACAGGCCACACCTATATATGGTGGTGCAATTTGGTATAAAGACGTATAATAACAAATACAAACATACAAAGAACACGGTACTTTTTGCATAGTTTCTTAAGTGTGTCAAAATTACAGGTTTGCTTACCAAAATAACAGGTAGTTAACCCATAAAACTGAATGACAATTAATAAGTCAGTTCAAATGTGTAGTTTTCGATAAAGTAAGTATTAATCAACCTAGTCAGTAACTTTCTAAAAATAAAAAATAAATCTTCTACTGATTGCACTTTTCGAAGCAGTTTTTATTTTTGTGTGTGCTGGCGATTGGTTTCTGCACAAGCGAATGATATCTAAAGGTAATAAATTATTAAAGTGAAAATTTTAAAATCAAAAGGTAAACCTTATGCAAGTGGATACTATGCGGAAAACTGTGGCGTGCAGGGGCATCGTGCCGAGCCAGTGTCAAATATCACCCCACCAACACATTCCATTATCCAAGCAATTCCAAGAAATGTTGAAGGAAAGAATGCTAATTTTATGTTCCGAAGTTCTACACCTATGATTTCAGTTATACAGGCTGTTTTTATTTTCGTTCCATCAAGCATATAGCCGTGTATAGCCATAGAAACGACGTAGCATATTTAGTTTTTCAAAATTGAAGAAAAAAATATTATGTCGTATCCATACAAAATAATTAATTCTATCACCAAGGATGAATGAAAAACAGCCTTAACAGTTAACATGGAGTTAATCAAAAGTTAAATGACAATTCGGAATTCGAATGACACGCACGTCAACATTGTTTAATTGTTAAGGATCTTTTATACTGTACTAGGTGTGTTAATGGTACGAATTGTGGTACTAGTGTCTTAGAGAAGATTACTTTATTTCATGTCAGGATTGTACCCTCGCAATTAACGGGATTCAATAAAAACACCCTGTATATATAACAAATATTTATAAATAAATAGGGTTTCAATAAATAGGGTCATTGAATCAATATTTTGATTGAACAGGTACAGAAAACACGTATAGCAGTTCTAGTTATAAACATTTGTAAAAATAGATTATATTTGACTGACTAGACTACTATTCCACTAAATATTGAAAGTGATGTTTCAGATCAATAACTTACCCTAGACACAATGCCTGAACACGTGTAACTCTTGCAAGAGAGATTGTTGTAATTTTAGGGTATGATTTCAACGTCAACAGCAAGCTAAACTTATGTAGTGGACTTTGAAATTACACCTTTACAAGTAAGACCTTCTAAAATTATGTAATTGGAATGAAAATAGAGAATTGTCAACAAAGTAGTATTATTTATAGATTTATAGACTGTAAGTAAAATAAATGGCATTTATTATTACTTGTACATAGTATTGTCAAGAAATAGGTTTTTAGATTTAGTTACATTATATGAAATTATACTTCAAACTAATATTACATAGACTTTGTCACAGCATTAGGAACATTAAAGTAACCTGCTAAATAATATTGCAACAGAGATGTGTATTACATAGTGAGCCGAGAAACTGGAGTACCACTCTTCAACTCTAGTATTTGTACGATAAGGTTCAAAAGTGGTAGACCACTCTCTTGGCTGACTGCTACCTACAGAAATTAAGCTGTTGTAATTAAAACTACATTACAAAATATACTCTTAATGTTTGATCACAAGTTCTTTTATTTTATACCTACAACCATATGGAGCTAGTTTTGAGCCGCCAGTTTTTGAAAAGCTTCTCCACAAAGTCGATAGTAACACCATTGTTCAGTTTTGGTCAAGTTTACAGCTCCAATAGACTCGTAAAATGATCTTGCTTTGTTCCAATCCAAAACATGAAAGTCTAATCGACAACTTGTGGCTAGTGACGCTTCCTGAAATATAAACCTAAATGTAATATACAAATTAATCAATTATATTCGCCGGAGATTACCCATTTTACAAGTGCTTATAGTCTCCGATTAAACCGGCTGTGACATACGAACGGACAGACAAACTATAAGGGTTCCGTTTTCACCAATTTAACTACGGAACCCTAAAAATTCAGCTGGTGATACGCTGAGGAAAAGCTAGTCATAGCTCATTTAAATAGGGGATATGTCGATGCCTTAGTTCACAATCGTACTAATTACGAGGAAAAATGTGCTGTAATTAGAACTATGGCGCATAATCATAAAGTCTTAATTTCGCTACCTTTTTTCGCGTAATTAGTACGATTGTGAAATAAGGCATCGATGTACTCCTGTCTAGTTCCTACGTTACAATCTTTATAGTATCAGCTGACGGGTTTTCCACTGCGATACAACCGGCTGACGAGTTTATTTATTAACAATATCATATAAACTGTCATCTCATCTGACGAAAATTTCATGCGAGAGGAAACGACTGATAAAAACATATTTTTTTTACATGTTCATGTGACCAGCTGACGGATATTTCACCGCTCTACAACCAGCCCAGCCAGCACGGTAATCCCGGCCAATTATATGCTCTGACTCATGATGGAGTAGGAAAGTGGGCATAAGAATCCCTAACGAAAAAGCGTAACCTGATCAAGTATGGCCTTGTTGCAATTGCCTTCACAAGAATTTTGGTTATAGATTATGATTATGGAGTCGGAGGGTGGCCATAGGAACTCTTTAAACTAAACAACAACTCGTTTGACGAGCCAAAGTCGATGAGGTTACGTCTGTTTGTTTAGAAGTTCTCATGAACATCTTCCGGCTCCATCACCAAGACTCTGGTTATCATCTAGGACCAAAGTGCTTGGTAAGACAAATTGAATGAGCCCAAACTCGATGAGGTTGCGTCTGTTCGTTTATGAGTTCGCATGACCATCTTTCGGCTCTATCACCAAGACCCCGGTTATCACCTAGGACCACGTGCATGAGATGACAAATTCAATGAGCCCAAAGTCGATGATGTTACTACTTTTCGTTTAAGAGTTCTCATGACGACCATCTAACGACTCCATCATCAGTACCGGGGTCATCATCTAGGACCAAAGTGCTTGGGAAGACAAATCCAACGAACCCAACTAGATGAGTATACGTCTTTTCGTTTAGGAGTTCTTACGACCACGTTCCGACTCCATCATCAGGACCCTAGTCCTTATTTAGGACAGAAGTGCTTGAGGAGAGGAGACAAATCCGAGGAGCCCAAGATCGATGAGGTTACGTCGTTTCGTTTACGAGTTGCTGTAGCCACCTTCTGTTTCCATTATCAGATCAGCTTGGTGGTACTATAATACTGCATTGTAACCGAATTTACAATATATATATATTTTTCGATTATTTTTTTTAAGTGCACTATTTGAATAAAAGCTAAAAGTAAAATACATTTTTTAATTTATTCCTTAATGTCCATAGGTTTATACGCGTAGTTATAGTACATTACTACAGAGGCCGGGACGAAAGGGGTTGCCGGCCGAAGACATTTCGCTCGGCCGGATAGGTCTAAGGCGGGCAACCCCTTATTTCCCGCCGAGGTATGAATAGTGCTTTTCTCAAACATTCAATGAAATAAACTACAAAAAAATCAACGTTTTATTTTTTATACGCATAGTGGCAGAATGTCATGATGCCTGTGCCACAAATTTATGTGGAATGGAAATAAAAAAAATTGTATGAAATTCCATTAACGACCTCTTGTCCTAGCCGCACCTGAATCGTCATACTTCGCAGCCTATTATAAGGAACATAACATCAATATTTAATTGCATGTTTGAGAAAAGATCAATTATTAGATAATAGAGAATAATAAGTTACCTATTATATAGGTACTAACTTTGTTGTCGACCGTCATAAGTGAAAAACTTAAGAAAACGACCTGTTGCATGTAGTTGTGACGTGTTCGAATTGACATTATATTATATATTTAAAATTTGTAACACAAACAAATGTCTGTTCAAAAACGTCACAACTACATACAACAGCCCGGCTAGTATGATCGCTTATATGTCGGACATATAGCATTCGTCCCGTACTGTCAAGTATGTAGGTGCGAGAGGGACGAATGCTATATGTCCGACATATAAGCGATCATACTAGCGCCACAGGTAATTTTCTTAAGTTTTCACCTATACCGATCGAGCGATCCGGCAGTAGTGTGCGTGATTGATGACGCACACACACATAGTCGCAAATCCCGTGCAAAAAAAAATAATTCAATACCAAAGTAGTGGCTCTAGCTCAAATAGTTTCCTACAAAACCGGCCAAGTGCGAGTCGGACTCGCGCACGAAGGGTTCCGTACCAACACCTCCTAATCTACATTTAAAACCACTATACGATACATTTAACCAAAAAAGGTCGTATCTTCATAGGAAACTTTACGGCACATAGGCCCTTTTGTTTGGGAAAGACAGTTTTTCAGCAATAACTCAAAAACCGTTAAACCTATCTTGTTCAAACCAATTATCGTTAAAATTATTTATTAATTTACAGCATATTGATTTTTTTCAGAATTTAAAACGTCATAAATAGTTTGGAAATTAGAGGAGGGGGGCACACTTTTCACCACGTTGACAGCTAATATCTCGCCAACGGTTGACTTAAATGGAAAAGTTTTCTAGGAACGTCTTTGTCATTTTTGAAGGCCTATCCATATAAAACCCACACGCCCAAGTGCATTAAAAAAATACCCCCCTGTTACAGGCCTGTGCCCCCATGTTTAATATATTTTTTTATTTCACATCATATTTCTATAGCGGTTCATAGCATATACCTTCCTATCAAATTTCATAATTGTAGTGCTCTAGTCTCCGAGTAAATCTGCTGTGACATACGCACGGACAGACAGACATGACGAATCCATAAAAAAATAGTTAATTATCGGAATTTGGTTAAATGATAAACACATTTTACTGAATAATGCAATGTATTACTTTAAAAAAACCAAGAATATACATTTGACTTTTTAGATGTAAACCTCAGATCATAGAAAGAAAGAGATATGCCCTAACCGCGAAATTAGTCCGGTACTGCTGTCGCCACTTTTAAAGATGTGTGCGTTTCCACTACTTGCACAATATTGTAAATATTGGGTTCCCGCACACATCCGTCCAGTTGTCTACTAGCATTCTAATCCTCTAATTGGTACTCTCACTACGAAAAGCAACTGTAGGAATACACTCGTACACGTAAACAACAGCTTCGGTGAACTCGTTAGGGATGGGCACATGCATCCATTTTTGCATTTATCGATAAAATCATGAGATGAGAATTTTACCTTTAAAACGATAAACTTCGTTTAAGGGTGAATCACAATACTGTTTATTACAGAAATACAAATTGTTAATTTTAGTAAAAAATACGAGTCCAACGAACCTATGGTTCGTATTTAAAGTATTGGGGGTTCGTCTATTTTGATATTATACAAACCTATGATGTGTAATGTACCTATGTGTAACAAAGCCCGTTCAGGACTCGGGTATGTCCTAAAAGGACCCGGGTATGTCCTAAAACTACGACCAAGACCACCGGGGAATGGGCAGCAGCATTCCTTGAGTGCGGTGGAGATACTGCGATCGCCAACCCGCATGCCAAGCGTGGCGATTATGGCATTTACCTCCCATGAAATTGGGGGAGGCCTCTGTCCAGCAGTGGACGTCCTAGGGCTGATATGGTGGTGGTGGTGGTGGTAACAAAGAAACATCCTAAATAATAGTTCAGTGACCTTTAATCAATTTATTTTAAATATTTCATAGCAACATCATTCATAGTCAATCTGTAGACTTTTATTTTAATTTATATTTTAATGTGATATTCAGCTATGCAAATAACTATATTTAAAAAGAAAATGTAATGAAAACCATTCGTAATAACGTCGATCAATTATCGATAATATTGCATGCATACAGATACTGCCACTGCCTTATCCCGCGCACTCGAAGCTGCGTAAGGTGTTTGCGCTGGCAGGTCGAAGCTTTTAGGGTGAATTTGACAAAGTGAATTAAGGAACTTTAAAAATACATTAATAATAGAAATACTAATCTAAAATAGCACTTAGCAGTGGTATGTAATTCCACGTATTTTGTATTTTTGTTTAGTTTACCGATTTTTACAAATAAACACGCTACAGACCGTTATTTCGAAAAAAATCTGGAGCCATAGCGTGAACAACGATTGCCGCTCAAATGAGTCAGCGCTAAGAGCGGTGCGCGCCGATATGGTTTACTGACCTTATCGAGGCGACACGCGCCACGCCCCCGTGCCATATCTCCTTCTTTCTATGATCTGAGAGGTAGACGATATTATTTCGAATAATTAACACATATGAGAACTACAAATACGGAATAAAGGACAGACTTAGATCAGTTGTTTGAAGCACTCACCTTGCTGGTCTGCAGATGTTGATGCCGATTTCGGTAGTAGAAGCTGGAGCAGGCTCCCTGAGCCCTTGGGTCGCCCGAACTCACCTCAGATTCAGGTTACCTTTCATCAGCAATGTTACCGGGATACAGCAACTGTGCACTTCCTTTAACAGACCTATCGCATATGTGAATGCGAATATTCGAGAAGGCCAACGTAAAAAATATATATTTACCTTGACTACTGCTTTAAAAAGCCTACTTCCAATGCCATGCCTCCTGTGAGTAGGTTTCACATACAAATCTTCCAGCATCATTGAGACACCTTCCCAGGTGGAATATGTTTTGAAGTACAAAGCATAGCCAACTATTCCATCCCCAGTCACATTATTTTTTTCCTCTGCTACGAGAAGTTTAAATGCTGGGGGATTAGTCTCAAAGCCATCTCTCTGTAAATCTGTAACGCAACGCAAATTACACGTGAAAATTACACTTATTCGGAGAGAGGATATGTACAGTCACCCAAGAAAGAAAACTACAATTGGAGGAGACTTGTTCTTAATGTATTAAGGTACGAAAGTGGCAGACCACTTTATTGGCTTACTGTACTGAAAATGCACCATATACAAAACTTCACTAAATACTAAGCCGTATGTTGATTGACAATTTATTACTGATTCAACTAAAATGGGATCTCAGAAAAACCCTCTCAAGTTACAAAATGAGTCAAGTTTGCCATTCAAAAATTTTTTTTATTGCTCACGGCCATGGTTACATATCCTAGAAGACTTAAAAAAAATTACCCGGGGTCATTTTTATTTTACTAAACGATGATGGCCAGGGGTCGTATTTTTCGCGCCGGTGACGTAAAATTGACGTCACACTGCGTATAGGATGATTCCAATTGGTGTAATGGTAATTATTAATATTTAATCATCAATCATTTAATCATGCCTTTATAATGGTATTTTTTCTTATACGACCTATTGCATCCTAAGATTATTAAGGATTTCTTTTATATTTACAATTTTAATTTATAAGCAGGTGAGGATCTTGTAGTCTTTCAAGTTTTATAACAGGTTATAGAAATGTTGAATCTAAATATGAACGTGAACTCTCTATTATGACGAGGTTTGTTTAATTATTAGTAATAACTGGTATTACACATGAACCAGTCACAAAAACTTGCAGTATTACCTAATGTTGTACTTTATAAGTTGTGATGTGACAGGCAAATTGCGTTTGTAATAGGGACATATTTGTAAAAAGTGTATGTATACATGATTATTGATTAATGAATGATGATTGATTGATTACAATAAGATTAATTAAAATGGAGCGTGACGTCACCGGCACGAAAAGTACGACCCCTGATGATGGCAAACGAGCTTACGGCCTGCCTAATGGTAAGCAGACACTTTCGCCTATGGACGCTTGCAACTCCAGAAGAATGGTGCGCATATGAAGGTCCCTCATTCTCCACACAGCGAATCCTCGGGAGCTCTGGCGACCTTAATCACCACCAGGAACACAACACTACATACCAAGGAGCAAGCAGTGGCATTATTATGGCTGCGGTCTTCTGTAAGGTGGAGGTACTACCCTAGTCTGCCTGCTCCAAATATGAGTGAGATGACGTTCCGATATGCCCTACCTCTCTTTAAAATATTGATTACTGATTGTATCTAATGTTGAATAGATAATATGTAGTATGGAACCATTCGTGCGCGAGCCCGGCCGCACTTGGCAGGTTTTTTTAAAGTTTACGAAGCCATATGAGGCTCTTTATTTTGTATGAAAACCTATAGATTTTCTGGTCTATAACTCTTTTCCTTCAAACGCAAACAGTATCAGATTTTTATATGAAGCAAATTTCGATATTCATGCAATAGGTTAGGTAAGTTAGGTTACATAGTTAAAATTTCTGTAGGTACATCCAATGAAAGATATTCGTGACTACTTTTAAAAAATCTAGTATCTGATTTTTTTCCTTTTTTTCGTTTATTTTTGCATTAAACTAATAAAAATACACCTCGTATGATGCACAAACTCCAACGAAGATAAATCGTCATTATAGTAAGTATTCGTTAGTTAAAAAAAATCGTATCTAAACTAATTATAGTCACTGCTTTGAAAAGTAAAAAAAGTAAAAGTAGTTTATTCTTCAAATTAGGCATATTACATGCACCGGTTCGGAAAAATATACCTCTGCCACGAGAAGAACCGGCGTAAGAAACTCGGCGAGGTGTCATTTTTTCAAAACAATATACATTATACTTATAGTTAAATATAAAATGACATTACTACAAAATAACTTAAAAAACAATGCTACAGTAGAAAATATATTTTCGCGATAGATTACCCGTGCAGGACGCTATCACTGCCACACATGCCTATCCATGATGTAATCGTTTATCTTATAATATGCTCTTGAAATAAGTGTTTGTTTTACTACAGATTTGAATTTAGAATTGCTAAGTTCAGTAATGTGTTTAGGAATTTTATTGTAGAATTTGATACAATTTCCCAAGAACGACTTTTTCGCCTTTACTAGTCTATAGAAGGTTATTTTGAGTTTCCCAGTATTTCTCGTGGCTATTGGTTTATCAGCGTTCGTTGGAAAATTGCCCAAATTCTTCCTAACATACATTATTATGTCAAATATGTATAGGGACGGCAGGGTTAGAATATCTATTTCTTTGAAAAATTATCTTAATGAATCACGCGACCACAAGTTATAAATTGCTCGGATAGCCCTTTTTTGCAAAATAAAAACAGTTTCAATATCTGCAGCTGATCCCCATAAGATAAGACCATAAGTAATTATACTATTAAAATAAGCAAAGTAAACTAACCGTGCCGTTGCCACATTGGTAAGCTGCCTTATTCTCCTGACTGCAAATGCAGCAGAGCTCAACCTACTTCCTATCGCTGTTATATGGGAACCCCACTGCAATTTTGAGTCCAATGTAATACCTAATAATACAGTAGAAGTAACAAATTCTAATGTTTGACCATTAAGTTTAATATTTGTATCTAAGTTTCTGTTTGATGAGTTCGCTAGAGAGAATTTCATACATTTCGTTTTTTTCGGGTTCAATACTAAGTTATTGGCAGCAAACCAGTCAGATATCATGGAGAGGGTATTATTTGGTTCAATGAGTTCAGTATCTCTCCTATTTACCTTGAACAGTAATGAGGTGTCGTCTGCGAACATTACAATGCCTGATCGTCGGCTTACCATATATGGCAGATCATTTACATAAACAAGGAACAGTAACGGACCAAGAATAGACCCCTGAGGTACTCCCATCTCTGCCACTGTCTCTGACGAAATGGCTTTATTTATCGCTACCTTTTGATTTCTCTGTGTTAAATATGACTTCATGAGATCTAATGCATGCCCTCTGATGCCATAAAACTTAAGTTTACAAATTAAAGTACCATGATCTACATAATCAAAAGCCTTGGAAAGGTCACAGAACACTCCGATGGCGTCGTGCGACTCTTCCCAAGACTGCAAAATAAATTTTAATAAACTTGCACCTGCATCAGTATTTGACCTACCCTTCGTGAAGCCGAACTGCTGTGCGTGCAAAATATTGTGAGAATTAAAGTGAGAAACCAATTGCGTAAGCATTATTTTTTCGAATATTTTGCTAAACGCAGGTAGGATAGAAACTGGACGATAATCAAAAGGATTATCTCTATGACCTGATTTGACAATTGGAACTACTTTACTACATTTCATTAAGTCTGGAAAAATGCCATAGTCTATACAGTTATTAAAAATGAGAGCTAGAGTTGGTGCAACGACCTCCAGAATAGATTCCAGTACCTTGACTGACACGCCCCATAAGTCCTCAGTGCTCTTTATTTTTAACATTTCAAAGGACTTCAGTACATCTAGAGGAGAAACATGATGAAATTTGAAATTAGTTAGTGATTCTAATTTTACGTTGTCATTCAGAAGGGATTCAGCTTTTGTGGTAGACGATGCTAAACTTTGAGTAGTGACTATAGGAATTTAGAAAAGAAATTATTAAATTCATCAGCTACTGTTACTGCATCAGTTATTAAATTATCCTTTACTTTCAAAGAAATTGTGGACTCTTTATTATTTCTCTTCCCAGTCTCTGTGTTTATTATTTTCCAGACTGTCTTGGCTTTATTATCTGAGGACTTAATTTTATGATTCAAGTGCATTGCTTTTGCTTTCGTGCACACTGTTTTAAACAATTTGGAATAATCCCTAACATAGCGAAAAAATTCGTATCGGATTAATTTTTCCTTTTTCCTTTCTTTGCCGCAAAAAACTATGCCGCACTTAAGCACTACACATCTATAAGACCTGGAAAGAGAGCAGGTGACCCATATGTGGTAAATTAGAGGGCTATAAAATATACACCTCACAGTCCTATTGAGTTTAAATTTCGCTTTGATGACATCTGGACTGTTCTACCTCAAAGATTCCATGATATTTCCGAAGATCAAGCGATTCCTCAGCTATATTCTGGACCCGTCCCCATTAAAAAACGAAAGTATGATGATTTGCAATCTCTAAAGCTGATTTTGCCAAAAGACTTTCATGCATTTTACGATAGTTTATTGCATGTACTAGATGAAAGCCCGGCTTCGCTCGGGTGAAATAAATAAGAAAGAAATAAAGTAAACATTTATTCGTGACAGTTATCTTATGCAAACGACGAAAGAAATAGTGTACAAAAATGTATAAAATAAAAACATTATAACAACGGATTATGATGAAACTTCGTAGTCTAGAAATATAGTCTGTAGTCTGGATTAACATAATATATGGAATTGGGAGTAAATGATTACGCTGCCGACGTCACGGGCAAAGGCTAGTATCTTTGTAAGTTAATCCTAAGCATTTTTATAAGGGTAGTATTTAAAGGCACATAATAGACACCGTAATCAGTACTGATTTGTATAGCTAAAATACTAATCGTTCATTAAAATTCAGTTCAGATGTGCAATTGTTACATATTGATGTGCCAGTCAGTATTTTGGTGCGAAGTCAGAGCTGCTAACGTGATCGAAAACCAATGAAGTTCGTGTATTTCCCTCTCTGTCCCACTTGCAAATTCGAGCGACACAGAGGGAAATACACGATATTCGTTCGTTTTCGTTTCGCGGTAGCAGCTCT
This sequence comes from Notocelia uddmanniana, assembly GCA_905163555.1. NCBI lineage: Eukaryota > Metazoa > Arthropoda > Insecta > Lepidoptera > Tortricidae > Notocelia > Notocelia uddmanniana. The sequence continues at coordinate 38,976,777 of LR991052.1, read as the reverse complement.
CTATTCTCCGCCAAATTCTATTCAGTGGGGCCCTTTACACTCAATATTATGTGTCAATATTATCGCGATTTTCAAAATTGTATGGGGTCTGTTACACGCTTAATATTGTCAAAATACTGGTTTTGAAAACCACGATAATATTGATTATCGTGGTTTTCAAAATCGTATGGATTTTTCTTCAATATTCATTAAACAGCACGTGATACGGATCGTGATATAAGTATATCACGTGATAATAATAACCATGTAACAGGCCCCTATGGATGTTGCTTCAATATTCAGTGTTTCGCGTGATAATAATAACAGTTGGTAATATTTTCTCCGATTAATAAAAGCTATTTAACAACTTGTTCCGTTTTGCCAAAGGTATTTCACATTCCGATACGCGCACTATCCAGGAATAGGAGCCGTCAGATCAAAGGGCCTACCGCGATCTGAAAACGAAGTATTTCCCTCTCCACGCTCGAATATGACATTTATTTTTTAGTTGTACGGAACTCTCAGTGCGCGAGTCCGACGCACTTGGCCGGTTTTTCTTACATTTTGAATTTTATTTCTCATATAGTAAAATACCCTATTCGTTTTAAAGTTGACGCCTGAGGAACTATCTTCCTCTCTGTCGTTCGAATCTACTTGCGCGAGAGAGAGGCAGATACTTCGTTTTTGGTTCGCGGTAGCGCCTCTAACGTCCGAGCGCGGCGAACGGCATGAGCGGGGGGTCTACTCCGAAATTCAAATTCCTAACTTCGTATGGTGCCGTCCCTTTCACTCTCCTGTCATACACTATATGAGTGAAAGGGACGGCACCATACGAAATTCGGATTTCGGAGTAGACCCCCAGTGCCACTAAGTTATGAGATAGAGCGATATAGGGATAGAATTTTGCTAGACGTTTAAAAGCCATAAGTCACCTAGTAGTTTGTCGCAACAAAATAGACAGCTTTAAGATGGCGGACAGACTCAGCAAACAGTGGTGTCCTTTACACGATTAATATTATCACAATACTGGGGTGTCAATATTATCGCAGTTTCCAAATTTGTATGGATTCTGCTTCAATATTCACGTGAAACTTATCGTGATATGAATGTATCACGTGATAATAATAACCATGTAACAGGCCCCATACATTCGCTTTGAAGGCGGTTGTTGTGACAATCAGCCTAGCCAGCACGATATCTTATACCGTTACGTTTTATGTGACGTTTTCATGCGGGTTGGCGATCGCAGTATCTCCACCGCACTCCAGGGATGCTACTGCCCATCCTCCGGTGGTCTTGGTCGTAGTTTTAGGACATACCCGGGTCCAACTTACCGGGTCAAAAAACCATGAATACATAATTTCTTAAAATTAAATTTGTGTTCGTCATTACATAACGTCCTAAAATAAAGGAAGGTAAGTACTTTAACAATAATTTATTGCGTGATGGAGTAGGGTTTGGGAGTAGTTTACTTCCACAAATGACCTTGTTTAAAGCATAGCCGTGTCACTAGTTTTTTAAGGTTATGTTTTGTTTCGTCGTTCCCTCATCGGCATTCCCTCATATATATTTACAGTGAGGTAATGATAATTAAGGAGGTAATGATTTTGACTGGGTTGGAATTCTTTTTTACTGTCGCTTGCTGTAGCAAGCCCTTGAATTTAACTCTTAACATTTTGTTTCAGGGCACTTTAATGGCAAAAAAAAGAAAATCAGTGAAGAGGAAGCTAAATTAAAAAAGAAGGAATATGATAGGCAGTGAAGGGAAAAGCAATATCTGACCCTAATTGTGATTCTGGACTATAATAGTTCCTAATAATGTTAATTAATATATTTCATAGTTCAATACAAACTATTTATAACAAAATAATTAAGCATTTTTATTTAAAAATGTTCATCATTGTTTATAAAAATTATTCCATCACCTAAGTCATCATTCCCTCACTTTATTTTTTTTAAGAAGCCTTATAATTTTTTAATAAAAATTGTTATACTGGGGACCACTACTTAACCAAAATTTTATAGTATGACTACTACAAAATCCATATAAAAAATCTAAATCATCATACTATTTTTAATTTTATCGTCAGAATCGAATTTCGCGATTTCGTGAGTACTACCCTATACCATAAAAACATCATTGTAATTTACAGTATTGCATTGCAGTTGTCTTCAAAAATTTATGTAAAACTAGACGTACCCGCGGCTCCGCCCGCGTATATAAAACATGAATAAACGTTCCGTCGCGGGCGTTAATGACAGAAAGGAAAGAAAACTCTAGTTCCACAGACTACATGCGTATTTTTTTAAACCGCGCGCAGACCGACCAAAACCGTACTTGGCGGACTGCCTATACACCGTTTTTTTAGGATTAGAATTTTAACGGCCAGTTTCGTCCACGTTTCTTTGTTTCCCTGGAATATCAGAGGATAATATTGTACTATATTCACTTATTTCGGTAACTTATTATGTTTCAAAGATAACACACAACATATGTTCCGTTTCAAGATTGTATTCCTTGAAATGGCATGACGGATAACGCACGATTTTTCTAATCTTAAAAAAAACGGGGTATAAGCTATAAAAGCGTTTACGCACTGCCTGAGGACTTACCGGGAACCGAAAACGAAGTATGTGCCTCTCTGTCGCTCGAATACTCAAGGGCGACAGAGAGGCAGATATATCGTTTTCGGTTCGCGATAGCGCCTCTGATCCGATAATCCATCTATTTCGCATTTGCATAAGATATCGTAAGTGCGAAAGAGACGGACGTGACTAAATTATAGACGTCAAACATTTAGTAGGGCCTGTTACACGGTGATTATTATAACACGATACACTCATATAACAATACGTGAATATTGAAGCAAATAATTAACACAATACCGGGATGACAATATTTTTTCCGGTTTTCAAAATTTTATGGATTTTGCTTCAGTATTCATCAATATTCACATCGAAAAGGGTGAGTTAATCATGTAAAAAAATATTCTTTTGTTTTTTACACGGGTAATAATACTAAAAATAATTTGTACGGAATACGGATTATTTACCTACAAAATTGAATACTATAAATCCCGGCCTCAATATACAAATACAACTTCGATTTTCCCCCATCACAGAATTAAAACGCAACTCGTAAAAAAATCTGAAGGAAGGCTCGATGTACGCATTTTTCTATAAAGATGTTAGTTTAACTTGTTTGTACCAGATGTCACTGGGTGCTATCTCTATCACACTTGCATATTGGAGTGACATAGATGCAGCGCTCGTGCGGTTAGTTCTTACTAAATACCACGGCGGCGCTACTATCTATGTGGAGTATTTCACTGATATTCTATCTCAGTATACTGTACTTGGGTAGTCTGCGGCTCAAAGCCGAGATCCACCCGACGTTAGCCGATCGTTTCCGAAAAATGGCCGCGGCTCGAAACTGTTACTTTTATATAGGTGATTGTAAACAAATTGTAAAAAGAATACGCAACGGAAGCGGTAGCTTTTATGCTCTTATTCTGGGGCTATATCCAGAGAACAGATTTCAATAGTTATTTTTCGTGTTACGCGTGCAGTTTTCGAGAAACGTGTCACCGGAGATCGTGCTTTTTGTAAGGCGCTATCTCGCTCGCTCCCCTTACTTTTTATCCCTTTCTGTTTTTTGACTTTTATATAACAGATATGTAACTGGCTCTGTCAGCTGTAGACCTCGCAATTTTTTTTCAAATATTTTTCAGAAACTGACCACGATAAAATTCTATATAATTATCAAATGTGCTCACAAAATTTCACGTGAATCGATTGAGAACTGCGACCTGTAGAGGAGAATATCTGGACAGAAATACGAAAGATTTTTTGTCGAAAGCTGAAACGGGGACGCTTGGCTCACTCGGTCGACACGTAAAATATGCGATATATCAACAAACCTAAATTGTTTACTCTATACCCATTCATACAATAAAATGCAAATGTGATATATTAATGGCTAATACTGTAATATAGATTTATCTTTCAGTTATTCATTCATTCAAACAAAAAAACATACAATGGTGACTCCACTGCATTATTTGTGCTAAACTGCCACCAGAATCCTAACCCTAGTAATTATCATTATGCATAAAATACTTATTCATGGTTGGCAAATAAACGAAAAAAGCCTTTTGCCCATAGAAATGCTGTCTGAACAGGCAGGTGAGCCTAGAAACAAATACCTACTGGCATTATGACAGAGCTAATACAAGAAAAATCGAAAGGCAAATTACACTCTTTTTCGATTGTGGCATGTTTCTATCAGAAAAACAAGTGCCTTTCATAGATTACCTGTTTAGCCTAGTTGGTAGTGACACTGCTTCCGAAGCTAGAGGTCCCGGGTTCGAATCCCGGCCAGGGCATTATTTTTGCATTTAGCACGGATTTTCTTCTTGGGTCTTGGATGTTCGCTATGTATTTAAGTATGTATTTATCTACATAAGTATGTATATTGTCGCCTAGTACCCATAGTCAGGGCTTGTAACCGGTTAATTTCTCCATACAAAAAACCGGTTATGAAATTCACTCTTTCATTTACTATTTCATGTTTAATAAGGCAATCTAATAATACGAAGTCATAACCCAAAAACATTACACAGACCTATATAAAGAGCATAAACTATTTAAAATTATTCTGCTATTTCGGGGTTTTTGAGATTAACCGGTTACAACCCCTGCACATAGTACAAGCTTTGCTTAGTTTGGGACTAGGTCGATTTGTGTCAAATTGTCCTCCAATATTTATTTATTTATTTATTATTTTAATAATTAAGATAAAAGTTAGGAAACACTTTATTACATACCCCTAGCTTTTAATTTCGGCCCATTTGGCATATTCTGGAAATCAGCTAGTTCCTAAAAAAAAATCTGGTGACTATCACAGTAATCCGACCATAAATTTGATAATAATAATTATTAATAATTAATATCAACTATTATTATTATTAACTTAATAAAGTTACTAATTAAAGTAAGGAATCCTTAAGTATACTATGACACACCTGGATTAAACAAGCTACATCCACCATATCTTCCTTCGTGGCTGGTCTGATTTGAACACTAATAACATCTTTACTTCCCATTGTAATTGAAACCAATTTAATAATACGGTTCGTAGTAAGTAATCGACTATCGGCAAATTATAAACTATTTACCTATAAGTAAGTACCTTGTAATCTGTTACTTCAACCATTTGACATTTATGAATTGACGTTTGTAGTGATGTGGCTAAGAAGTATCGTTTGTCAAATAAAGCGATTATTAGCGAATTGCATCGATTTTACTGACGATTTTTGAAATGTTTTTATGATGCCTTTATATATTTTATATCACATGATTGTATCAGATGGCTTTCTATATTTCATACAATAATAAACATTTTAAAAAGAAATAAGAAAGACAGACATTCTTTCTTTAAATCAAGTCATCGCTATACTGATGCCCACGGGCGTTTATCTTTTAAGACTGGAATTGGGATGTTGACACCAATAAAAATAAATTGCTCTTACATTACCAATAAATAAATCTCACGAAAATATTCAGAATATATCACGCTTCTACTTATTTTTGCTATTTTAAAGATTTTTCAATACATAAAGAACAATAAAGGGACGCTGTTTGATCATACAAAAGGCGTGACGTCACTTGTTCCTATTTCCTTACAAACTTCATACTAACAGAGCGTTTTTGACGTTTCATTAAAAGTTGCTGATTTGACTAACAGTCAACATCCCTCGTCAAATATGACAGTGCAAAGTTATAAAGTAACATTTACCGCTCCTCCCGCCATCTCCACTCACCCCTCCGGCGCCAACGTACAATTTGACGAGTCTATCTTAACTTAGAACAAAAAACAACTAGAATGAAATGATAGAATTAGTAATACCAATCTAATCGAACTAACATACCGGTTACCATACGTTAAAAAAGGTGTGTGCGTGGAAGTTTTTTTTTTAAATAAGAGTAGTATGTTTGTTTGTAGAAATGTAGTAGATATTACAGCCCAACATAAATTTTTTTTTAAGAGTAATAAAGTCTACCAAAACAGTAAATACAAGAACATTAAAATACATATTGTATAACATAGTTGACGAAAGTAATGGAAGCTTCTCAAAAGTAATGTGGCAACGCATCTTACAAATTGTCAAGTTGTCAAAAAATGTCGACGGTTTTCTCTGGTGGTCACAGAAATTGCGAAATTTGTGGACTGCAAGAAAAGCGATGCAATGGGAAGTGTTCTTCGCGAGATTTCCCTCAAGCGAGCATATGTAAGTCGAATAGCAAATTTTCTGGTAAAGCCCATGAATCAAATTGATGAACTGCACAGTGACATTGTTATATACCAACCCCGCATTGATAGAAAACCTCAATTAATTACGTTACTTGTGTTTCAGATGTAAGCAGTAGGTAAAAGTAGTGGATAGGGAGGACCTTCTCTACTTACCAATTGAAAAACTGCATGATTTGAAATATGTTTGTGGTAATCACTTCAAAAAACGTGATTTCACAAAAACAAAAACAAGACTGAAGAAAAACACAGTACCCTCGCCACAAATAACAATGCCTCCACTTTCTGAGAAACGTCTGGAAGGCTTTTCTTTGCATTTGAGAAGAAAAGACCAAGGTAAAACAACTTTGTATCCATAATATTGTCTTTGGTTTCCGCGACTGTTACACATTGAATGAAACTATAAATCGCATTTAGTCGCGTGTAGAATATATTTATTATATCCCGAAGTTTCGAGCCCTTTGCAGCACTCATGGTCAAGTGGGTAGACAGCCTTTCCCACACATCCTTGCAGTCTACCCGCTTGACCATGAGTGCTGCAGAGGGCTCAAAACGTCGGGCTTTATTCATGCTTAATTAATTTTTTTAAATTACATTTCAAAGCATTTATAGTAATTAGTATTTGTTGTTTAAAATATGGTGTTCTCTTGTTTTGCAGACAAAAGTCTCGTAGATGTATTGATTTACAGAATATTCATTTCATAGAAAGCTTTTTTTTTCCAAAACCATTAAATTTTTAGACAGGCTTTTTACGAGGGTAAAACTGAAAGTTTCGGGAATAGAAGAAAATATGCAGTATAAGTGAGTTTATTTATTTTTATTGTTTTTCAAAATATACTCCTTTGTATTTCATGCACTTATGCATGCGTTCAAACCAGTCCATAAAGCACTTTTTGAACTCTGAAGTAGGGGTCGACAAAATGGCTATTTTATAGGCCTCCACTGCTTCTTCTGGCGTCTGAAACCGCTGACCACGCAGTTTGTCCTTGATTCTGGGGAATGTAAAAAAGTCGTTGGGACTTAAGTCAGGGCTATATGGAGGGTGGTCCAATATTTCGACTTTTTCACCGTCCAGGTACTCAGTTGTTGTCCGAGCGGTGTGTGGGCTGGCGTTGTCGTGGTGAAGGATGATGCGACGACTAGGGTTTGTTTTTCGGAGTTCAGCAAAGACGTTCGGCAAACAAATAGTGGTGTACCAATCAGCATTGACTGTTCTACGATCCTCAAGAGCCACAGTAGCTACGTGACCAGATTTAGAGATAAACGTAGCCACCATCTTCTTAGCCGTACTGCGAGAACGAACAACTTTTGTGGGTTTGAGCTCGTCTTCGAAGACCCATACTCGGGATTGGTTTTTAGTTTCAGGCTCATAAGCGTATATCCACGACTCGTCACCTGATACTATGCTAAAAACAGCATTTGAGCGTCCCTTGTTAAATCTTTTCAAAGTTTTGCGGCACCAATTGACACGGACTATTTTCTGCTCGTCAGACAATAGGTGAGGTATCCAACGGGAAAATAACTTTTTCACGCCTAATTCTTCTTTTAAAATAATTTGTATTTGACTCATTCTAATACCCAGGTGCTCTTGAATTTCCCGATATGTCACATGTCGGTCTTCATTTATCAGACGACGCACAACATCGACGTTTTCTTGCGTGACTGCCGATTTTGGTCGACCTTCACGCACTTCGTCGGTGAGGGATACACGGCCACGTTGAAATTCTGAATACCACCTGTATATTGTAGTCTTTGAAGGAGCTTCAATATTAAAAGCAGCAACCATCCGCTCTTCACATTGTTTTTGTGTTAGTCCACTTTTAAAGTCATAATAAATCATAGCTCTGAAATTTTCACGGCACAATTCCATTTTAAGCAGTGACTCGACGACTTCAATAAACAATTGAAACCGAACCATACTTTTTTTTTCTAAGTGGCCAGTGTGTTGAGATAAGGAAACTTCAGAGATTATAAAAAGGTATAATACATGTTAAAAATAAATTAATAAGTATTCGATTCCCGCCACTTTCAGTGCAAGCCTCGTAGGTCATAGTGTAGAACGAAAGTCATCATGAAATTTTTAAAGGGTCGGCAACGCGCATGTGACACCCCTGGAGTTGTCGTTCTTCGTCTGATATGATGATGACTCAATCACCTTTTATATTATGGCTGTCGAAACTAGTCAACAGCGGTACTCCTGGCACTGGTTCTTCAGTGTCGACACGATCCACAATGCCAAGGACTGCAACAAATCAAAAAAGATACTTTATATTCATGGCGAGTTTGTGACAAAGAAATTTAAGTTTCTGTAAAAATTTTCATTTTTGGCACAAACTTTTATTGCTGACTGTACTATTGTTTTCACAGTCATAGTACTTGTTGAGACGGTTCGAATGAGACAAAAACATGACGAGCTATGAAATGGTATGCAGGATATCCTTGTACTCGAACCAGCAAGTACAACCAACATTTGTTTCACAGCAGACTACTTATACACACACACACACGAAGTAGATTATACATTACTTACTTGTACTCGTCGTTGTAACACTAACATCTTTGCTTTGAATGCTTGTTGAAGGTTTATCCAAATCAACCTGTATATCCGGCTCCATTGAAACAGGGTCTAAAATGAGACAAAAAGAACTGAACTTGCATTGCATGAATTATTGTACAAAATTGCATGTCAGCCCGGCTAGTATGATAGCTTAAACCTTTACGTTTTATGTGACGTTTCAGTATATTTTGGCCATATAACGTGACGTTATAAGCTATCATACTAGCCGGGCAGGATACAAACACTGCATAAAACGCTACGATATAAAATATCGTGCTTGCTACGCTGGCAACATGACTAAAAAAACACTATAGATTTTATGTATCCAATTATACATGAGCATCCAGCCCGGCTAGTATGATAGCTTATACCGTCACGTTATATGTGACGTTTCAGTACATTTTGACCATATAACGTGACGGTATAAGCTATCATACTAGCCGGGCAGGATACAATCAGTCACCTAATTATACAGTTTTTGTATCCAATTATACAATCTGGCAGCCCTGGGGGCGTACCGCGAACTTCGAAAATCGAACTTCGTATCGTACCGTCCTATTCACTCTCGTGTTATACACTATATGACGGAAAGGGACGGTACGATACGAAGTTCGATTTTCGAAGTTCGCGGTAGGCCCTCTGCTGCAATAGCCGCCGTTGGGGTCACCCTGGATCAAACGTCAAATTCAAAGAGAATATAATACTCCTTACGGAGAAGAGACGTAACTGCCTATATACTGTAATCCACAGTAATTTGTATGTTTCCAGTGTTTATTGTATGTTTTTGATGTCTTCAACAGTATAAAACTAACGGTCACTGTCACCAACTGTCACGATGACTGGTAGTGCTGCGGAGTTATCGATAGTATTGAATAGTAAATGCACTAGTGATGCGCATGTCTTATCGATATTCGATAAAAATTGCTTACGCAGGTACTGCAATTTACATTTTGCCTTTTTAAACTAATTTTGCATTCAGAAGTAACCAGTGTTACTACTTAATGCGAAAACAATAAATTTCAAGTTAACGGAAAAAATCGACTTGTTTTCAACTGTTGTTGTAAATAAACCACGTACGCTTATACAATATTATTTATTTACACACACATAGTTATAAAAAACCCTTTTATGTCCATTAAATCTTATAAATTTTTAATGCATGGGTAGGGGTAAAGCGAGATGGATTTGAAAAGGTTCTGGGTACTCACGGTGACGAGAGAGTGAATGAGAATGGTGAGAGTTTGTTAGATATTTGCCTCGAGAGAAATCTTTTTGTGACAAATACAATGTTTGCCCACAAATGGATTCATTTGTACACGCGTGAGGCGGAGAACGTAAGAAAGAGTATGATTGATTTTGTGATAGTGGACGAAAGATTGAGGAAGAATGTTCTGGACACTAGGGTGTATCGCGGGGCCGGAATAAATACAGACCACTTCCTGGTGATGAGCCGAATGAAAGGGCTGTTTCAAGGATGGCGGCATCGACCTCGTATATTCACTAGTGTTCTGGAGAGAATAAAAGTAGAAAATTTGCAAGAGGAAAGTGTGGCTGATGAGTATATTCATAAACTAAAGGAAAATCTTAGAGAGATAGATGATATATGCGAGATTGATCAACTATGGAATGGTTTTAAAGATAAGCTTGTAAGTACAGCCAGGGATGTATGTGGTGTGAAAGAAAGGAGCAAAGGGAAGAAGAAGAAGAATGTATGGTGGGATAAAGAGGTACAAAAGGCAGTAAGTGAGAAGAAGAAAGCGTGGCTAGATTGGTTGGCGATAAGAGCTGACCAAAGAAGTCAAAAAGCCACGCTTGAAGACGTGAGTGAAAGGAAAAGTAACTATAAAAGGTTGAATGTTCTGGTAAAGGAGGTAGTTAAAAGAAAGAAAGATGAACAGAATGATGAGATGGATCAGAGGTTGTCTCAGGATTTCCGGGCAAACATAAAGTTTTTCTGGAAAGCCATTCGACTAGCCAGAGGTAAAACTCAGACCTCAGAGCTAACCTCGATTAGAGACCAGCATGGAAGTTTATTGAATGATGAGGAATGCATATTAGGGAGATGGAAGGAATATTTTGAAGGTTTGTTTGAGAGAGAAGAGGAAAATACGTCAGGAGTGAATGATAATGCACTGCCACATGAGGAGTGTAGTATTAGTATGGATGAAATTGTAAAAGCTTTGAAAGGAATGAAACCAGGAAAGGCAGCGGGGTATGATAGAATTTCAGTCGAGATGCTGAAGGCTGGGCAAGGCGTCGTAGCAAGTCAGTTGTATCGCCTTTTCAACTTATGTTTTAATACCGGCATAGTTCCAAAAGATTGGTGCAAGGCGGTCATCGTGCCACTGTACAAGGGAAAGGGCTCACAACTTGACTGCAAGAACTACAGGGGCATTAGCTTACTCAGCATCGTTGGCAAATTATATGCGAAAGTGTTGATTGAAAGGGTAATGCAAGAAACCGATGAGAAAATATGGGATGTACAAGCGGGATTTAGGAAAGGTATGGGATGTACGGATCAGGTCTTCTCTTTACGATGCATAGCCGAAAAATATTTGGCCCAAGGTCAAAAGGTCTATTGCGCGTTCGTGGATTTGGAGAAGGCCTATGACAGAGTGGTGAGGAATGAACTTTGGTCGGTACTGTCCGGATATGGAGTGAGCGACCATCTCATTCAAGCTCTGAAATCCCTCTACGAGGATTCCTCTGCTTGCGTGAGAGTAAACGGGTCCTACACTGAATGGTTTAGCATCGAAAAGGGTGTTAGACAGGGATGTGTAGCGTCACCGTGGCTGTTTAATCTATTTCTGGACAGTTGTTTGCAAGATTTGAAAGACGATGAATGTGGGTTGGAAATGAATGGGTTGCTTATCAAATGTCTACTCTACGCCGATGACCAGGTTTTATTAGCGTCATCGGCTGAGAAGCTACAGAAGATGGTAACTAGCATGCACAGATTATTTGCGAGAAAAGGAATGAAAATGAATGTAAGCAAGACGAAAGTGATGGTATTTGAAAGAGATGAGTGTATGACAGTTTGTGAAATTGCTGTAGATGGAGAGAGGTTGGAGCAAGTGGATGGGTTTGTGTATTTGGGGACTTTGTTCACGAGAGACGGTAAGCATGAAGGAGATATTGAAAGGAGAGTGATAGCTGGGAATCGAGTGAATGGGGCACTTCACGCCTTTATGAGTAGCCAGAAAGTGTCAGAAAAGGCGCGGCTGGCCGTGCATAGAGGAGTGTTGGTGCCGACACTAATGTATGGTAGTGAAAGTTGGGTGTGGCAGAAGAAACATCAGAGTCGAGTGAATGCAGTGGAAATGAGAGCGCTGAGAAGTATGTGTAGCGTTACTTTGAGAGATAGAGTGAGAAACACCGTTATAAGACGGAGGTGTGGAGTGAATGAAGATATAGTGACGAAAATTGAGAAAGGTATGCTAAGATGGTTTGGACATGTAGAGAGGATGGATGAAAGAAGATTGACAAAACGAGTGTATGAAGGAAGAGTGGATGGAAAAGTTGGAAGGGGAAGACCTCGGCGAACGTACTCCGACCAAATCGGAGACATTCTGCAGAAAGGCCAGGTCAGGAGTACCCTAAATCGGCGCGCATGCATGAAGAATGTTATGAAAGTTCATGAAGCGAAAGTTGTATGTCAGGATCGTAGCAAGTGGAAATCCGTGATCTCTGCCTACCCCTATGGGAAACAGGCGTGATTATATGTATGTATGTATGTATGTAAATCTTATAGATATTAACATTATCTTGTTAACCTACTTCAAGATTTCAAAAGAGGAGGTTATCAATTCGTTTGTATGTTTTTTTTTAAAGTTTGTTACTCCTTAACTCCGTCGTTTCTTAACCGATTTGGAAAATTCTTTTTTTGATTGTAAGTATATATATCCAAGTTGGTCCCGTTTTTGTCAAAACGCAGTTCTGATGATGGAATCCATGAGAAATTGAGGAAACTCTTCAAATCTTAAAGGCAAACATATAGTGGTTTTGTGTTTTTATCAACAAATCAAGCATTTTCATCCAAAAATGTGACATTTGATGAAGTGGAACTGCTGATGATGATCAGAACAGAACTCTTCAACGACGAAAAGTTCACGTTTGGCGATTTGTCCTCCTAGCTGTGTTTGTTAAGCAAGTTCTATATTCACGATTAATTTTTGTCATGCTCGGTTTCTGATGATGGGATCCATGAGGAATTGAGGGAACTCCTCAAATCTTAAAGGCAAACATATAGTGATTTTTGTGTTTTTATCAACAAATCGAGCATTATTATACAAAAATGTGACATTTGATGAAGTGGAACTGCTGATGATGATCAGAACAGAACTCTTCAACGACGAAAAGTTCACGTTTGGCGATTTGTCCTTCTAGCTGTGTTTGTTAAGCAAGTTCTATTTTCACGATTGATTTTTGTCATGCTCGAGTTCTGATGATGGGATCCATTAGGAATCGAGGCAACTCCTCAAATGTGAAAGGCACACAAATACTAATTTTAGTATTTTCATGAACTAATCAAGCATTTTCATTCATAAAAGTGACATTTGATGAAGTGGAACTGCTGATGATGATCAGAACGGAACTCTTTAACGACGCGTAGTTCAAGTTTGGCGATTTGTTCTCTTCGTTTTGTTTGTCAAGCAAGCAAGGTTTTTCCATGATTCCATGAGGAATTGAGGGTACTTTAGTCTTCTACCATTATAAACATACTTATAGCCATTTTTATTTTATTGTATGGAATCTAAGAGTGCACCATCTAGGTCCAGCAATTTTAGGAGATCAGCTTAGGAGAAATAACATCTCCTTGCTTGACTCCCCACTGCAACGGAATAGGTTTCGAGTTCCGGTCCTGGAGTTGGACTGACATAGTGGCGTTCTCGTACAAACACTTCAGCACATCGATATAGCGGTAGTCCACTTGGCACCGTTGGAGAGATTGTAGTACAACCCAGGTTTCAATCGAATCGAAGGCTTTCTCGTAGTCCGCGTACGCTAAACAGAAGGGCAGGTTATACTCCTAAGTCTTCTGTATAACTTGGATGTGGTCTACGGTGCTAACGCCTCTTCGGAAGCCGGCTTATTTAGGAGGCTGCAAGTCACCTAGCCTGCTTGCGAGACGGTTCGTAATGACTCTTGAAAACAGCTTATAGACATGACTCGGTAGTTCTTTAGTAAACATTGTGACCATTTTTGAAGAACAGCGCCACCGCACCTCTTTTCCATGCCTTTGGATTCATACTAATACTAGTGACCCTGTGAGCTGTAGACTTCGCAAAAAAATAAATAACTTTAAAGCTAGTATTTTAATATTTTCTGGTCACTAGTTCGGTTTTTTTTTAAACATCGGAAACCCGTTCTTCTTCTACTGAATTTTTCTCATTTATTATGGCGCAATATCTCCGAATCAGGAGTAAAGCTAACTTTACCATTATTAAATGGGTAAGATTGCGGCGATGCTCATTGCACGTTATAAATGTGTTGTTGGTCTGAGCCATAAACATTGTCACCGTTAGCTGGCAAATATTTAGGTTGTGTATGACGGGCACGACTTCATTTTCGAAAATATTTTTACATTGGTTTATACAATTATATAAGCTTCTAGATGGATATGTCAGGCAGCTCCTGTCTTTCCACCACTCACGAAGTTTTATGTATTCATATCATATGATAAATTGGTTACTTCATTTGTCGTTAATGAGTCTCGGCAAGAATCATATTTTCTCATTTTTAGCACGCAATGTGCAATTTATCCGCTAACGTATACAACAGGCTGAATTTCAATATCTAGAATATTAGCTTCCAAATCTTGCACGTCGAGTGTTAGCGTGTCTTCTTCCGGTATACTAAAAACAGGAATATAATGTTCGTCGAGTATTATATTTTCATTTTGTCTCTCTTGGCTGTTTTGTGTTTGGGAATTCGTGTTAGATGCTGTATTACCATTATTATCAAAAACAATGTCATGAAAATCAGTCCATAGATCATTGAAGTCTTTTTGACAATTTGCTCCTCTGCTTTGTATACCTTCCCACCGATATTTTTACATGGCTATTTTTTTGGGGCTTACATATTGATTAATCTCGCGTCAGAAAAAAAGCCAATACAGCTGAGCCCACACGAAAATTATTATTATTTTGGTACTTTTAATTAACGCTGGCAACCCCTTCCCACCACCCACTCTGAAAAAGGAGGGTCAAAGTCACTCAACGAGCGATGGAGAAGGTATGGCCTATGTTCCAAGTTACTCTGCGAGATCTAAAAAATTATGATATCCGCAGAGGAATCAAAGTAACCGATATAGCCTGAAAGCTTGCCAAACTAAAGTGGCAGGTGCGGGCTATGTTGCCTGGAGAACCGATGATCAGTGGGGCAAGCGAGTTCTCGAGTGGCGACCACGTACGTGGGCTGTTCCGAAAGTTTTTAGCTGCTCTCACTCTATTCATGCGATATATTTTTTATTTATACCATTATGTGGGTAATTTCAATAGTTATGAGCTGGGATAAAATCGTTAGTAAACAGCAAGTATTTTTTTCACAACATTTTTTTTACCAAAAAGCCCTTTTGTATGGGCTTTTAAAAAATTGCGAAAATTGTACCATTTTTGATACCTAAAAATAGTAGTTTTGACATCTAAATCCCTAACAATTGTGGTGGAAAATGCCCGGGATGACTTCCTAACTTAGTTTTGCTGATTTTAATGTAAAATCACTAAATGATTTTATTTAATTTAAGTTTTTTTGTTATGATGACCAGTGCCTAGTCCCGCGACCTAGACTAATATTCGACACACCTGCTCATTGTCGCTGATTTTCATGCAATCGAAACAGATTACGTGGGTAGAGACAGGGAAGATTCATAGTTTGTGGTGTATAAAATTTCGTTTAGTTGTGGTGACGTATTAATTAATATTGGCCCGCAACACAAAATTGGTATTGTGACCCGTTCATCGCGTATTAGATAGGGCTGTTGACACGTCGTACTTAAAATACAATAAAAAAAGCCCAAGCGACTTTCATCAACAGTTTCACCCCAACACATATGTATTGAAATTACCCGCATAATGGTATCATTAAAACATATATGGCATGAATAGAGTGAGAGCAGCTAAAAACTTTCGGAACAGCCCACGTACCGGATGACGTAGCGTAGGAATGCCCGCACAAGGTTGCTGAGGCTTGAGGTGGGCTGATGACCTGATTATTAAGGTCGCGTGGGTCCGCTGGATGCGGGTAGCTCCTACTTGATTGTTTTGGCATTCCCTGGGCGAGGCCTATGTCGCGGCTAACTATCATCATCGCACCTCTCTCTTTCGAGCACATCCCCACACCTTGGAGCCATTGCGATCTCGTAGCTGAGCCTGCCGAGGTATTACCAAAGGTCTACAGCATGGGAGTCTTCAAAAAAGGCGTAAGAGCCAGGATAATCTGGTCCAGTTCAACCCCACCAAGACACAAGTATACGCGTACACTACGAAAAAAAAACCCATTCACTTTTGCCTATTCCAAGACACAGCCCTCTCCATCTCAGAGAGTTATTGGGATCCTTGGTGTCGACATTTCCAGCGACATCTAGTTTCGGAGCTACGTAGAAAACAAAGCCAGGCTGGCATCTAAAAAGCTGTGCTCAATTGAGCGAAGCGATACGTCACCCCTACCTACGACAGAGACTTCTATGATATAAGTCACAAGTCCGTCCCCACTGAGTTTTCTGTCACCTCTGGGCGGGAGCACCTGGATACCAGCTTGGGCCTTAAGAGTCGTGCTGTGCGAATCGTGGACGATCCCAAACTCACGAGCGATATTGAACCGTTAAGTTTAAGAAGAAACTTTGCCTCCTTGTGAGTGTCCTATGGCTTGTATAATGGGTTGTGCTCCTAAGAACTTTTCAACATGATGCCCATGGCCCCTTTCTACCATCGCACCGCTCGCCGTCCGCAGGTCATTCACCTACACACCTTAGAACCTAAATCACGTACGCTACGGTTTCAGAGGAATTTCCTCCCTCGGACGCTCCGGTTGTGGAATGAGCTCTCTGCCGAGGTTTTCCCGAGGGACTACAGTATGGGGTTCTTCAAGGAGTGTATAAAATTTTAAAGAGTCGGCAACGCGCATGTGTCACCCTTAGAGTTGCAGACGTCCATAGGATGCAGTGACCGTTTACCATCAGGCGGGCCGTACGCTTGTTTGCCACCGACGTGGTATTTAAAAAAATACCGAAATCAGCATATCAGCATATGCATGCGTGCCTATCAAATTCAAGGAGTTCCCTCGATTCCTCCTAGATCCTATCATCAGGCCTTCAACAAATTTATATGGGACCAACTTGGGGGTACCTGCTAAGAAACAAAAAAAGAATTATCAAAATCGGCCGACGTGGTCAAGAGTTGTCGGGGAACATACATACATAAAATAAAAGAACAAGAAAACATGCAGACGAACTGAGTACCTCCTTCCTTCTATTGAAGTCGGTAAAAAGAATTATCAAAATCGGCCGACGTGGTCAAGAATTACCGGGGAACATACATACATACATAAGGGTCGGCAACTCGCATGTGTCACCCTTAGAGTTGCAGACGTCCATAGGATGCAGTGACCGTTTACCATCAGGCGGGCCATACGCTTGTTTGCCACCGACGTGGTATTTAAACTTGTTTAATTCATACCACCTACACGGATTATAGGTGTTTCATTGATCATATGATTCGTCTAAAAAGAACGGCCTACTGACATTTAATTCAACGATTTATCATGTCAGTAAAAGTTTCGGTTTCGGTTTCGGCCGAAACTAGAGGCAAAACCGAACCTTCGGTTTCGGCAAAAAACATGTTTCGGTCGGACACTAGTTTTTAGGGTTATGAACCCACCGTGATAGTTAGAAAGTTTTTCAGAGATGATGTATTTTTGTTGCCACTATAACAACAAATACTAAAAAACAAAGGAAAAATAACTGTATTGTTTATACAAAGTTCCATGTTATTTCAGCATGCCGTTTTTAAATGAGAACGAAACTACGTTTGTATGGAGAATCAAGTTCGGTCAAGCGTACAGGGGACTATTTACTATGGATTTAAATTTAGGTCCTAACTCCTACCTACTTGACTAATAAAAATAGGAAAATCCAGCAATAAAGCAGATTCGATGGAAAGTACTTGTTACTTTATACCGGAAACTCCTGGAACATGTGTAATCTATAAGTATTTAGTAAAAGTGTGTGCAGTGAATAATAAGTAATTGTAAGCATTTATAGTCCGGGCCACATTAAAAAAATGCAGCTGCCGAGGGAAATGGGGGTGGTTGAAGTGTACATTTTTTTAGAAGGTGGCCGACCGGCTCCTTTGCTGTCCGAGCACCTCTGGCAACAGCCTATTTTTTAATGAGGGCCAGACTAAAAATGCTTAAAATTACTTGGGAGTATATAAATGTGGCGAAACTCGTAACTTGACAAAAAAATGAGGTTCTGTATAAGATTGATGCAATAGATCTTCTACGATGTGTAAGTAAATAAATAAATTTGTATTATTTTATATAAAAAAAAAAACATTATTACTTTAAAAATGCATTTTTATTTAGCTACTTTCTTAACCATACTTTTGAGTCGTTTTAATTATCAGGAGTTCGGTAGGACATCATAACCGAACTAATGAGATTAAAAGCGGGGTAGTAGTTCGGGCCCGGATTTATCAACCGAACTACTGGAACTAGAGGTAAAGTACGACTCTATTGTAATATATCAATTTTATGTGCAATTAATAAACCTATAGCAGCTAGTAACTGCATCGAGATGTCATGTTGCACTACTAATTTCCGAAATGCTTTGAAAGAGTCTTATACGAATCACACGTGAGAACAACGTGAGCTGCTACAGCGAATCTAAAACGAACGAAGTTCTATTGTATCTCCCTCTGTGTCGCTCGCATTGCAAATGCGACAGAGAGGTAGATACACTAACTTCAGTCGATTTTAGTTGACGGTAGCAGCTCATTTGCAATGCAATAATATATTGGTTTGATAGGCAAACAGGCCAACATTATACTTCCCGCTTACCTCCAGTTAACCACTATATTGGCGGTTATGTTCTTCTGTTTGTTCATATATGCCATATTGTTGTAAAGGACGTATATGTATAAATATGTGAGTGCGTTTTAAAAAATACTTAGTGTACTTCCGGTGACCAAAATTTGTTGTGTTTAATTTTAACTGAATGCAACAACACCACTGAAGTTCGTCGCATCTGTTGAACGAGACGCCTGTGCCCTAAGAATATCTCCCATAACATATATAATTGAGGCGATAAAAATAATTAAATTTCAGCACTTATTACATAGTGCCATTCATTAACAGTATAAAAATATAATTTTAATTAACATACATTCCAGTGAACTAGAATAATTTATAACTAGACATAGATCAAATTTAATATCAATATTCACTTTTTACAATGTACTACAGGCTAGGTACTTTCATAGCCATCAAATTTATCTATTATGCATATTTACAGAGTTAATGAAAATTATATAATTTTCTAGGCAACATGTGCAGTTAGGTTAGACTAACGGTTAAATTGTCACTGGCTTACAAATAGGTAAATTAAGAGTCAGTTCAGGCGTCATTGCGCAGGCGACGGATTATTCACAAAATATCGATGTAAAACACTTGATAACTCACAATACACTCATTCCGGAGCGTCAGCATGCCAGTCGTCTAACATTCATTTAGCCATTTGTCAATACGTGCATTTGTAAAGACGCAATTTATGGACTGGTAAATTAGGAAGTGTCATGTAGTGATCTCCGTAACCTTATTTTGGGTATTTATTTGTTTACATGAGCAGCAGCGAAGTGCCTGGCTCTAATGTGGCAGGCAGAGTAACCAACTCTGCACGCTCACAAAGAAGTAACAATCAATGTTGGTATTCAGGTCTTAGTCCGAATTCCTGGACATAGGCGTTAGTCCAGGCACTGCTCGATGTCGGTATTTTCTCCGTGGTATCGGTGCTCGGTTCCTCTTTGGTGGTGGTTTCATTAGAGGAATGAGTGGGCGATCTCCTCGCCTGTGCTTGAGCCTTAAGCATTTTGCTCATGGTATTGCGTGGGGTGGGTGGCGGTCGCTCTAGCGTCCGCCCGTGCACGACGGACACGTGTCTCTCGAGCATGTACCGACGCTCGAAACGCTCTTGGCAGAAGTTACATCGGAAAAGACGGCGCCGCGGCGGTGGAGTCGCAGGGGCCGCCGGCGGCTGCGCGCCCTCTCCAGAGTGTGACTTGCTGTGTGCTACCAGATTATACCTGTAATATACGATCACAAGTTAAAATCGGAGAAATCGAAAAAAAAATCAAAATTATTAAACTTAAAAATCAAGACGCCTCAGACAATTTAAAGTACACGCCGGATCAAATCAAGGATTTGATCCGGCGTGTACTTTAAATTGTTCCACAAATTAACACAGGACTACTAATTTATTGGAAGGGTGACACAGACGTCTGAATTTAAAAATTCCCAAGAGGCCACCTCTATTATTATTTCATCCACAAAATAAGAAGAGAATCAGTATATTTTGATGACATCATAAAAAATTACTTGTTTAACTCTTCAAAACCAAATAGGCAAAATTCGGTACCTAGTTCTTTTTGAAAAAAGTTACAAAAAGTATTTACAAAAATTGCTGAGGAAGGAACTGACCCCGTTACAACTTATTGAAAAAATATTGATATCCGATTTAAATATGATATAAACTGAATGTAGGCTAAGGTTACGTTCTGATAGAAAAAAAACTAAGACGAAATATGTATATTAATACATAAACAAACTTATGATTGTTTTTTTTTTGTATGTATATAAGAGGGACCCGGGTATGTCCTAAAACTACGACCAAGACCACCGGGGAATGGGCAGCAGCATTCCTAGAGTGCGGTGGAGATACTGCGATCGCCAACCCGCATGCCAAGCGTGGCGATTATGGCATTTACCCCCCATGAAATTGGGAGAGGCCTATGTCCAGCAGTGGACGTCCTAGGGCTGATATGGTGGTGGTGGTGGTATATAAGAGTATCCAAAGTTTAGCTAATAAATAAATAAAATACCAGTACGCCACACTCAATGCTTTATTTCTTAAGTATAATTAGCAAATCAACCCACTGACGATGACGGGACGCCTAAGAAACCGGGGTTTTGAAAGATGCTTTTATTATTTTTGAACGTTCTTTGGGTACAGATGTACATTTTGATGGCAAACGAAGTAAGTATAAAGAAAATAACATACGAGGGCTGTTCCGAAAGTTTTTAGCGGCTCTCACTCTATTCATGCGATATATTTTTTATTTATACCATTATGTGGGTAATTTCAATAGTTATGAGCTGGGATAAAATCGTTAGTAAGCAGCAAGTATTTTTTTCACAACTTTTTTTTTTACCAATAGGCCTTTTGTATGGGCTTTTAAATATAATAGTACCATTTTTGATACCTAAAAATAGTTTTGACATCTAAATCCCTAACAACTGTGGTGGAAAATGCCCGGGATGACTTCCTAACTTAGTTTTGCTGATTTTAATGTAAAATCACTAAATGATTTTATTTAAGTTTTTTTGTGATGATGCTCTCGACTCTCTCGATCTCGCGACCTAGACTAATATTCGACACACCTGCTCATTGTCGCTGATTTTCATGCAATCGAAACAGATTACATGGGTAGAGACAGGGAAGATTCATAGTTTGTGGTGTATAAAATTTTGTTTAGTTGTGGTGACGTATTATTTAATATTGGCCCGCAACACAAAATTGGTATTGTGACCCGTTCATCGCATATTCGATAGGGCAGTTGACACGTCGTACTTAAAACACAATACAAATAAATACAAATACGTTTATTTCGTCATCACAGGTCATAATCATAATATAGCTGTTACATTGGTGTTTCCAGTACGAAAACCATGATGAGCCCATTAGGCATCTATATTAATAATTTCGTGCAGGGGTACGGTAGACCCGAACGAGACCTGTCTCAAATTGAAGAACGTATAAAAATAACGATTTTTGATTTGAACATATGTATCCGCAAAATTCGGATTGTCGCGTATTTTGCATTTAAAAGTGTTAATTTGATGACAAAACGTCGGCCATATTGCCCACAGACTATATTGCTATATTAAATTTGTTGGTTGACAGTGTCGGCTACGTTCGAAAATCGTGAACTATTTTTGCGTCCGGTATGTTGGCCAGGTTGCTGGGCTGCGTTCTGGGTGATTGGCCATCATCGCCCATTGTGTGGATTCGGCTAGCCGCGTCTGCAGCGTTTTGTTTTTGTAGTTTTCAAGCGTTCTATACACCTATCAGCCTAGCTAGCACGATAACTTATACCGTCACGTTATATGGGCGAAATATATTAAAACGTCACATAAAACGTAACGGTATAATCTATCGTGCTAGCTAGACTGATTGTCACAACAACCGCCTTCAAAGCGAATGTATGGGGCCTGTTACATGGATTCATATCACGATAAGTATGACGTGAATATTAAAGCAGAATCCATACAAATTTGAAAACTGCGATAATATTGACACCCCAGTATTGTGATAATATTAATCGTGTAAAGGACACCAGTTGAATGTTTGCTGAGTCTGTCCGCCATCTTAAAGCTGCGTCTCTATTTTGTTTGTGACAAATTACTAGGTGACTTATGGCTTTTAAACGTCTAGCAAAATTCTATTACTATCTCGCTCTATCTTATAACTTAGTGGTACTGGGGGACTACTCCGAAATTCAAAATCCTAACTTCGTATGGTGCCGTCCCTTTCACTCTCCTGTCATAGACTATATGAGTGAAAGGGACGGAGTAGACCGTCAGCTCATGCCGTTCGCCGCGCTCGGACGTTAGAGGCGCTACTGCGAACCGAAAACGAAGTATCTGCCTCTCTCGCACATGTATATTCGAACGACAGAGAGGAAGATAGTTCGTTTTTGGTTCGCGGTAGGCCCTCAGGCGTCAACTTTAAAACGAATAGGGTATTTTACTATGAGAAATAATTCAAAATGTAATAAAAACCAGCCAAGTGCGTCGGAGTCGCACACTGAGGGTTCCGTACAACTAAAAAACAAATGTGATTTATCAATATATTGATATTTTTGGTAAAATATACTTCATAATAAACATTATCACTTAATTTCAAGTTCATAGGTCGATGGGAAGCTAAAAAATTATATGTGTGACAGACAACACACGGAATGTTCTTTGACTTTCTTCGACCGTCCGCCACGCTCGGACTAAGGTGCTACCAACCGAAAACTAAATATATATGCCTCTCTGTCGCACTTGCATATTCGAGCGCGGAGATACTTCGTTTTCAGATCGTGGTAGGCCCTCTGGTCTGACGGCTCCTATTCCTGGATGGTGCGCGTATCGGAATGTGAAATACCTTTGGCAAAACGGAACAAGTTGTTAAATAGCTTCCATTAATTGGAGAAAATATTACCAACTGTTATTATTATCACGTGAAACACTGAATATTGAAGCAACATTCATAGGGGCCTGTTACATGGTTATTATTATCTCGCGATATACTCATATCACGATCCGTATCACGTGCAATGAATTTTGAAGAAAAATCCATACGATTTTGAAAACCACGATAATATTGACACACCAGTATTGTGATAGTATTAAGCGTTTAACAGACCTCATACAATTTTAAAAATCGCGATAATATTGAGTGTAAAGGGCCCCACTGAATAGAATTTGGCGGAGAATAGAGAGCTTCTATCGCGAAACGAAAACGAACGAACATCGTGTATTTCCCTCTGTGTCGCTCGAATTTGCAAGTGCGACAGAGAGGGAGATACACGAACTTCATTTGTTTTTCGCGTTAGCAGCTCTGACTTCGCACCAAAAATACTGACTGGCACATCAATATTTAACAATGCACATCTGAATTGAATTTTAATGAACGATTAGTATTTTAGCTATACAAATCAGTACTGATTACGGTGTAAAAATTTTTATGTGCCTTTAAATACTACCCTTATAAAAATGCTTAGGATTAACTTGCAAAGATACTAGCCTTTGCCCGTGACGTCGTTTGCGTAATCTTTAACTCCCAATTCCATATAATTCCATTCCATACTTTTATTCCCAATCCAGACTATATTTCTATACGATTCGAAGTTTCATCATAATCCGTTGTTGTAATGTTTTTATTTTATACATTTTTGTACACTATTTCTTTCGTCGTTTGCATAACTGTCACGAATAAATGTTTTGTTTATTTCTTTCTTATTTATTTCACCCGAGCGAAGCCGGGCTTTCATCTAGTACGAAAATAAAATCACAGTCAGGTCAATATGATATGAAATGAATTAATTAGCTTATACAATGCAATAATACAATTAAAATAATAAAAATAAAAATAAGATAATAGTAGCAAAATTTTGATGTCATACAAAGTGGTAGTAGTTATTTATTTATTTAGGCATGCTAGTATCATTAAGATAGTCCAAAACTCTATAATAACACCTTTCAGATAAAAAGTTAAAAAGCTTTCTTTTGAAGTCATTTAATGTAGCATTTTGCCAATCTTCAGGTAGTTTATTAAATATTTTAGGAGCCATAACTAAAATATTCTTTTTCATCAGAGCTGTTCTAGATTTAACAACGCATATTTCAGGTTTCCTGTATCGAAAGTTTAATCTCGTTGCATTTTTTTTCATCTCAAACAAATTGGGATTGTTTTTAACATAAACACAACATTCATAGATGTACAAGCATGGAAAAGTCAAAAACATTCAATAATTTAAAATGAGGTTGGCAGCTTTGTGAGGGAGTCAGTCCAACGATGGCCCTAATACATCGTTTCTGAGCTCTAAATACCATATCTCTATGTATAGAGTTCCCCCAAAATATTATCCCATAACGCAAAGTTGAGACTACAAAACTGTGATACGCTGTTAGAACTGTTTTACGGTCACTTATTTTCGCCAATTTATAGAGAGCATATGAGAACTTGTAAAGTTTCTTGCACACTGCCAAAGAGTGCGATTTCCATGACATATCATTGTCTATATGGATTCCAAGAAACTTTGTGACATTAGTTTTCACTATACTATTACCTTCATAATTTACATTTAGGGATGGAACAATTTTTCTTTGACTGAATTGCATTATATACTTATGTCTTATCTATATTTACCCTCAGGTTATTACTTTCTAGCCATTTTATAATATTCTCAGTGGTCAAGTTAATTTCGTTTTCGTAATCATTAGTTAGGTCATATTCTATAAATATGGTGCTGTCGTCAGCGAATAAAATCATGGGATGGTTACAAGAATTAGTGATGTCATTAATATATAGAAGGAATAAAAGGGGTCCCAGGACGCTACCTTGTGGTACCCCGTATTCAATTTTCCTACATTCTGAAATATATATTTTTTCTTGTCTTGTCGCTGTACATATTTCAGAAACCACAGTGTATTGTTCTCTGCCGTTTAATAAATAAAACCAACCAACCAATAAAACCAATAAATCCAATAAAAAAAAACCAAGCGACTTTCATCAATAGTTTCACCCCAACACATATGTATCGAAATTACCCGCATAATGGTATCATTAAAACATATATCGCATGAATAGAGTGAGAGCAGCTAAAAACTTTCGGAACAGCCCTCGTAAATGGTACTATCTAAATATGGCTGCTATCGATATTATTTTAGATCGAATTCAGCATTATTATACTTCGTTTTTATATTACTCAGTTTATTTATATGTTTGTAATCGGTATTATAATACCTCGACTTAATCCCTTTCGACATTACCTATTACATATCATCATTTTTCTTTTTCGTGATTATTACTCGACATATATATACTTTCGCTTTTTTTATGCTTGCTGTTAGCGACTGGCTGTGGGTCCAAACCTAACCTTTTTATTATACTCTTTTTTAAGACATATGTCTTGTTTCAGGGGCCTTTCAGCTCGAAGTACGAATTTTTCTATGGAAATGTTAGTTTAACTTGTTTGCACCAGATGTCTCTGGGTGCTGTCTCTATCGCACTTGCATATTGAAGTGACAGGGATGCAGCGGTCGTGCGGTTAGTTTTTACTAAATACACAACGGCGCTACGATCTATCTGGAGTATTTCACTGGTATCTCTATCTCAGTATATATATTGTACTTTGTGTCTTGTTTGCTTGCGTCTAGTGGCTGTCACGCATTGTACGCTGTCAACTTGTTAAAACTGTATTATAGTTATTATGCTATAAAACACCGTGTTTTCATCATCCTCACGTTATACAGTTCACCGCTCCATAATATTTGGTCCATTCGATCCGTAAGTTTTAAAAATCCAGGCTTATTTTGGAAAAAAATATTCACGTCAAATTTTCTTTCATCCGTGTCAAAAATTGTTCACGACTTTTTTTTTCGTTTTCGTTTCATTTCATTAAAACCATTAAGTTCTCGTCTCATTAATGGTGAAAATACGTAGTATGAGCAAAACAGCGACTTTACCGACGGTCGAAGTCGAGCGGACGCAGCACGAATCGCGCGCTCAGTCGCTGAGCGGCATCCGGTCGGCTTCCATAGCTGCATCCGAGAATGTTTCGGCACTGCCAACTACCTCGGGCACGCAACCAATGGACGCAATTCCTGACACGACACAACCTTGCCCTGTCAATCGTCAAAACGTAGACGCCCGTTGTAGTCATCCATGTGAAGGCAGCGCCGAAACATCTACTCGAAAATCAATTAGCTTTTGCAGTAGACAAGCTACAAGTGACCTCTCGCGATCGTCGTGTTCGTCTGTGACCATCCGCGCCCAGAAGCTTACCATTGAAGCAGAGGCTTTACGGCACCGCTTGGCTCGCGAGCGCGAGCTCGCACGTCAACAGGCGGAGCGCGAGCTTGAACTTGCTCGTCTGGAATCGGAGGCGGAACAAGTGGAGCTGCAAGCTAAGTTAGCAGCACTGGAAGCTGGAGATAAGTCAACCAAATCTCATAGTTCGTGTTACTCAAAGAAACGCACCGTGAGCTGGGTGTTAGAACAAAACGTAAACATGGCTTTGCCGATGCATACAGCCGAACATGGTGAGGAACGGACTGTCAGACACTGGTATACAGTCCACCGTGCCCACCAACACGGTACCGTTGTCTGCACTGTATGTCAATCACAAACGTTATCCACAACCCACACAACTCGCTGACAACAGCGTTGCAGTGACACATAACGGACCACTACCGGACTTATCTCCAACAGACCCTATAGCTAAACTCGCCCAAGCTATTACCGGTCTGTCCAACCGGCCTAACAAACCCGAACTCGTCACTTTCTCGGGCGAAGTTGACCAATGGATGGCCTTTAAATTAAGTTACGTCAGATCTAAATCTTGTTTTTCCCCTGCAGAGAACTTAACTCGATTAAACCACGCCATACGCGGTCCGGCGTATAAATCCGTGGCGTCGCTCCTGTGGACCTCCCGCGACCCTCAGGACGTCATACAAGCCCCGGAGCAGACCTACGCACGGCCGGAGCTCCTCGTGGCCCGCGAGGTGGCCGCGCTTCGCACCATTTCTAAGTTAAGTTCTCCCGAAGATTTAAGCGCCTTGGCAAATAGGTTACGTAACTTCGTAACAACCGTCAAGTTATTAAATCAAAACGACTATTTGTTCTCACCAGAACTCTTTCGATGCGTCTTACTAAAGCTGAGTGAACACACTAGAGCTCGCTTTACTGATTTTGCAACAAATCTCACACCTTTGGAACAAAACTCATCCAAAGTAGATTTACTCTCTAGATTTTTGCTTATCGAAGCCGATAAACGCAAATTATTATGCCCGTAGGGTTGCGATCAATCCTGTCACAGGGACCAAGCTGAAAATCAGCGCTGGGTAGCACGCCTAGCATACGCTGAGACTGGTACCCATTACCCTGCACTTAAATATGTACCTATCTAGAAATAAATTATTGTATACCTTTATTGTCTTGTATTTTTGTGTTTGCGGTAATAAATGTATTTTGATTTGATTTGATTTGAAACAACTGAAATTTTACCTTTATTCCCGATTGTACAGTGAGGTTGCAAAACCCGTCACCTTTTGTCAAATTTACCCTGAAAAAAGAAACCATACATGCTACAATATCGCCGAGTAGTAGCAAAGCACAAGAGTGTACATAATAATATTGTAAACAAGCTACTCATAATATAAAAACGTGTAAGGTTTTCTTGTCCCTACCACTGGACGATAGATGGCGTTGGGTGCGTGAATCAAAGCTATGCTACCGTTGCCTCAAATCGAACCCGCATACGTGGAACAACTGCAAGGCAAAGCGTTGTGGTGTTAACGGTTGCACAAGGCGACATAACTCACTTCTGCACGGCACAGAAGCTCTTAACGCTGGGGTTAACGCAATAGTACAGGCTTGTAATTGTAACACACAAACACTGCCTATGAATCCTATCGTTCCTAGCGCTCTCAATAAAGAAAATGAGCCCTCTGTTACGACTACGAATACTTCTGACCTTCCTTTTATGACAGGAGCGCCGACTTGTCAACCACGCGGTCTGTTGAAAGTGCTGCCGATCGTTATCGAAGTACGAAATAATGGCAAGTACGAAACCACAGCACTTCTCGACGAAGGCAGCACCGCCACGCTTATTGACGGCGAGGTAGCGGCCCGCATCGGTGCAAAGCCGAACCGTCAGGAGTGTCTTCGAATCGAGGGCGTCGGTGGGATGTCAAAGATGGTTCACGTAAGTTACGTTAATTTTTTATTCCGTGGACGTAATTTACCTGACCGTTACTTAGTGGAACACGCGCGAGCAATTTCACCTTTAGGCCTTCGTAGACAAAATTCGAAAAATATAAATTTAGAAAATTATGATCACTTGTTAGATTTATCTGACGAACTTTCGCTATCTGATGTGGCTCCTACCGTCCTTATCGGCGCCCCCGACTGGCACTTATCTATCAGCCGTGAAGTGCGACGCGGAAAAAAGAATGAACCTGTCGCCTTTAAGACGTTATTAGGGTGGGTGTTACACGGCGCGTTCTCTGTTTCGTCAAAACCTATTGAGTTCTTGAACCATGTATGCGACGATCTAGACGTTCTTATTAATAGTTCTAGAGCCCACGACCAAAACCATGTCTCATAGCAATACGGCAAAAACCCTATAAAATCGTTAGATTGTATGATTCTGAACCCGACTAGGTGTGTAGTAACGGTCGAAAGTGTAGCAACTGCGTGGGAGGCCATTTCTGCTGTGTCAAAAAAAAAAGACAGTCGGTATTATAGCAATACGTCTGCTAGTGAAAATGTACATACATTTTATAATTGTATTACGAAAAAGTTTGTTTTCAGACATTTTGCGCGTAGCATATAGCCTGAGCGCATTTTTGAAAATGTCAATAAATTTAGCCGACCTGTATCATAGCAATACGGATAAAAAAAAAATTCAACTTTTCGTATTGCTGCCATGATTACCAAAAACCTGTTTTCAGACACTTTAAGTGTAGCATATACTCCCAAAAACGAAAATAACGTTTCGGAGTCGCCTGGCCGACGCCTCTGTTAAATGCTTTTCTAAATTTACAGCCTTCATAGATATTCAAGAATCTCCCTTGTCTATTATATGTACTTTGACAGATGACAGATGTCATTACTTATTTCTTTTGTAAAAGTTACTCAAGTGTGCTTTAAATAAAACCAAAACTATCAAATCAATCAGTATTTAATTTCAACAGCCTTAGCGCTTGTTACGCTCCTGCCCCTTTCTTACTATTATACAGCTCACTCGCCAGCTGCTCCAAACGTTGGAACGACGCTCACTTAGTTGTCATACGTTGTGCAGTTGTGGTGGTGTAAAATGTCGGACCTGAGTTGTGTGTTTTGTAAAGAAACAACGATTGAGAAAGTGAAAAAAATTACCGAAGAGACGCTGAAAAAGTGCAAAGAAGTGGCCGAATATCGGAGTAAAAAACAGAGAGTAAGCAGGAAATTGATTTCCTCCGAAATCGAGTTGCCACGTGGTATCGACACGGACATAGGATACCATTCGGCGTGCTACAAAAATTTCACGGCTGTGAGGATTCCGAAGGATTCAAATATTTCTCACGACAATGTCGTCAGTAATGTTTTTGATGACGGTGCATCGACATCCAGAGCGAGGTAAGAATCCAATTACGACGCCTGCAATCTGCCACCATGCAAAACGGAATTGGAGAAACATTTATTACGAACAAAATATATTGCACAAGTCTGGAGCAACGCTCATACCAAAACGCCAATCGAACTGAACCCTGCAGATTGCGGATGGTATGAAGACGAGGGACGATTTCAGTTTTCGTGGTTCTCTGGCAACCAACTACCTGAGTTGAGCAACGTTATTTTGGACGACAAATCATCATCCACAACAGGTACAGTTTACATGGCTTTTGCTGTTAATTTCATAAATAAGTTCGTGGTTTTCACTAACGATGTTTATTTTACAGAAGAGGACGTTGAAGATCTCCCGAGCGACGTCGAGAGTGATTTCGAAGACGACGATTCCGAATCCGACAGCGATTGAATACGAGAATATTTTGTAACTTTGAATAAACCGTTTTTTTTTTTCAACTTCATCCCAGTTTCCTTTTGTGCGATTTATTTCAGTCCTTCAACTTCAATGTTACGGTTTCGGGTAAATTCTTTGTTAATTATCATCTAATAAATTCAGGGTCGCAACGTATTCATTGGTTTGTAACAGAAAATTCAAGATGCCTCAATACGATTTTTAAATGATATCTGAGTATCGAAAAGTTGTCTGATAGAGAAGGTGCTACACTTAATTTGTCTGATATAAATTTTTTGCACATGTGGACAACTTATTTTATCATGTCCAACAATTTTCAGACATATTGCTATGATACCGATCGGTAAAATTTGTTAACATTTTCAAAACGGTCTCAAAATTTAATGCGTTCACATTTCCGTCTGAAAATTGTTTTGTTCGCATCAAATAACCAAAATTTACTAATAAAAAAGATTTTCAGACGTATTGCTATGAGACATTTTTTTTGTCTCATTTTTAATTTTTTTAAGTGATTTTACGGGTTTGCGCTACACCACTAACGTCTGAAAAATATGTTTCCGGTATCTCAGAACTATCATTCAACTACAGTCTGCAAATCAGACATATTGCTATGATGCAGTTCGGTAAAATTCTTTGACAATTTTGAAAATTCGGTCAGATCAAACGCTACGCGGAAAATGTCTGATATTGGTATTTCCGAGTTCAGGATAATCGTATCTATCGATTTGATGCGGTTTTGGCCGTATTGCTGTGAGACAAAAATTTTGGTCGTGGGCTCTCGTAGTCATAGATATGACATAGATTCACTAGGCATAACAAAGAACGCACCGCGCCCCAACATTGATGATCAGCGAGCGATAGACATCATTGAAACCTCTGCTCAGACTCGAAGACGGTAGATTTGAGATCGACTTACCTTGGAAAAAAGATTTGCCTAAAATAGTGCCAGATAGCTACCCACAAGCTTTATCTCGTTTCAAAGCTCTTGAACGTCAAATGGCTAAAGGCACTTCGTTCGCCGAAGCTTATCGTCGTTTCATAGCCGATATTATTAGCAAGGGTTATGCCGAACAGTGCGACCCGGAGACGTTTCACAAACGGTCTTCGTCGAACGATTCGTGTGTAGGTCAAGATGGTAGTTTTTGCTGGTATTTACCCACCTTTGGTGTCTTTCATCCTCAAAAGAGGAAACTTAGGGTAGTTCATGACGCAGCTGCTGCAACGAAAGGCGTAAGTCTTAACAGCCTGCTCCTACCAGGCCCCGATTTGCTGTGTTCTCTTTCAGGCATGCTCTTTCGCTTTGCAAGCCAAACAGTACGTAGACAAGAGCAGTCGCATTGCAAAACTCGCACCAGTACTTGACGGAGAATCCATACTGCGTCTAGATTCGCGCATTAAGTCAGCCCCAGGAGTGAGTGAGGAAGTTAAGTCACCAATGATCCTAGATGGCCGCCACCACACTGTACGACTTCTGATCCTGCATCATCATATCCAATCATCACATTGCTTGAACGAACTCGTTCTTAATGAACTTCGACAAAAGTATTGGATACTCAGAGCCCGTAATACCATCCGCAGCGTGGCCGACGCTTGTTTACAATGCCGAAGATGGAAAGTCAGACCATCCCAACCACAGACTAGAGACCTACCGCCAGAAAGACTTGACCACCATAAAAGGCCATTCACCCATACAGGCCTGGACTATTTCGGCCCAATAACCATTACAGTACGCCGAAGCAATGAGAAACGTTATGTTGCCCTATATACGTGTCTGGTAACGCGAGCCATACACCTCGAATTGGTCGCTTCTCTTTCTTCAGACGCCGCCATTATGAGTCTAAGGCGCTTTATTGCTCGTCGAGGCACACCATCAACGATCTTCTCCGATAACGGCACTAACTTTGTCGGCGCTGCTCGAGAGCTACGATCACTGCATCACGAATCTGTTCAAGAGTTCGCCACAAACCACAAGATTCAATGGCGCTTCATTCCACCCGCTTCCCCTTTCATGGGCGGTGCATGGGAGAGACTGGTGCGGTCAGTAAAGACAGCCCTGAGAGCCTGTCTAAACAACAGAACCATTAAGGAGGATGTTCTGATGACACTTCTTCTAGAAGCAGAATCCATCATCAACTCACGACCGCTCACCTACATCACATCGTCACCTAAGATTCCCGAGGCATTAACCCCCTTTCATTTCATCTTGGGTACATCATCAGTAGCACCATGGACGTCATCTCTCACAGATGAAGACTTAATGCGCAGGTGCGACTGGAGGAGGACTCTACGACTCGCCGATCATTTTTGGTCAAGATGGCTGCGAGAATACTTGCCCACTCTGCGACCAAGAGGACTTCCTGGTAGTGAAAAATGTACAGTGAGGGTGACGTGGTACTCATTGTTGACCCTACTCTACCTCGGGGTCTTTGGCCTCTAGGTAGAGTAACAAAGACGTACATAGGACCTGACGGGATGGTTCGCGTAGCGGACATCCAAACAAAGGGCGGCACGCTGCGTGTCCGACCCGGAAGCTCATCCTGTTAGAACCGGAGCCCCAGCCAGTCGCCACCAGTTGTTAGTGTACCACTAGGGGTCCGGTATGTTAGCGACTGGCTGCAGGTCCAAACCTAACCTTTTTATTATACTCTTTTTTAAGATATATGTCTTGTTTGCTTGCGTCTAGTGGCTGTCACGCATTGTACGCTGTCAACTTGTTTAAACTGTATTATAGTCATTATGCTTTAAAACAGTCGTGTTTTCATCATCCTCCGCTCATACAGTCCACCGCTCCATAATACTTGCAAAGTCGGCATTTGTATAAAAATCTCTACATTTTTCAATAAAGGCATTAGTCTCCTAACTCCCTCTGGGATCACAGAGTAGGGACACACTTTTTAAGATTTTGACAGCTAATATCTCACCAACGGTTGACTTAATTGGGGAAGTATTTTAGAAATCTCAATGCCAGTTTTGAAGGCATATCCATAAATAACCCACACGCCTATGTGCAGTAAAAAAAAATGTTGGCCTTCTGTTACATGTAAGAGTGCCCCCCCAGTTTAATATTATTTTATTATTTCACACCATATTTCTCTAGCGGTTCATGATATACGCCTTCCTATCAAATTTCATAATTGTAGTGCTCATTGTCTCTGAGTAAATCGGCTGTGACATACGGACGGACGGACGGGCGGACGGACAGACATGGCGAATCTATAAGGATTCCGTTTTCGCCATTTTGGCTACGGAACTCTAAAAACGTTCTGTTGTGGATAAAAGACTATCCTCAATTACAGGCTCGCGATACAAAATTATTTTGCTCTAAGTGCATCATCGTTAGTTTCAGTCTAACAAAATCTTATGTGGAACGACATTTAAACTCAGAAAGGCACACTTCCGTCAATAAAGATTTTAGGTTGGAATTGATAACATTTGTGGTAAGCTGTAATATACACTCACGGTCAAAAATAATATATGCCATTAGGGTGGAATGCAGAAAAATTGTACATAGTTAAGGCCTTAATTTAATCTACGCTTCAATTTTCTCATTTTCGTAACGACAATTAGTCATATGTTTTATATGGGTAACTTTCGTTACGAAATTGAGAAAATAAAAAGCGTAGATTAGATTAAGGCCTTAACTACGAGAGGTGATCCATAAGTTTTGATAATCGGTATGAACCACCCCGTTAATGATATTCTTTTAATGTGGGCAATACCATGACACTAATCAACATTAAATTAGAGTAAAAATATATAAACATTATTCATTTGTTTTTCTGTAATTGCTGAACAAAAAACATGGGAATTGAAAAAATAACAAGATGGCGGATATAATAGTTGGTTTTGTAATTATTTGGAGCGGTGTGGAAAAAGTCCTGATGCACTAATGAAGAATATTGTAATTGAAAATAAAACTTTGGTCCATGTAACAGGGGTTCCATTATGATTTAAAGGATAAGCAAGTTATTTATGAAATGTTTTTTTTTTATCTCTAGCTCCGTCACCAAAATTAGGGTGTATATTTCGACTTCTTCCTGGACTATTGAGGCCTACCAATAAAAACTGCGAAATTAGCTTTTACCAATTGAGCTCAAATATTATTGGAGAGTTGTATAAGATTATTCTATCAAAGTTGTGTTAAATATTATAAATAAGCTGAAGAAAAAAAAACACGAATTTTCGGGAGAAATTGTACTTCAGAGCCTTCTAATTGACAAAGGTGCTGCTCTTCGAGCAAAGATCAGAACTGATAACCGTTCCCATTGTTATTTAGCCCTAACTTCCGACTACTACCTAGTTGGTTACTAAGTTCTGTTACTCGATTTGAAAACTCTTTTCTTGCGTTAAAACAAATGCTAACGAAAAAATAAAAAATGACATATAATGGCGGGTTGTCAGTTATAATTTTATAGCACACACAACACTTATCTCGTCATATTTATAATGGATTGGGGTCTAAAAGAAAATCGTGTCGCTGTAATTGCGTTGCACAAATGCGGGCATCCGCCAAACGTGATTTTGAAGTTGCTTCAAAATCTGAAAATCAACAAACAATTCGTTTATCGTACCATTAATAGGTACAATAGTACCCTGAGCTTTGATGACCGCAAGAGGTCTGGAAGACAACGCACCGTTCGGACCCCAGCTCTAATAAAGGCAGTGAAGGCGAGAATCGCAAGAAACCCCGTTCGGAAGCAAAAGTTATTGGCAATTCAGATGTCTGTGAAGAGAAGCTCCCTTAAAAAGTTATCAATCAAGATCTTAGACTACACGCTTATCGTAGACGGAAAGGTCATTTGCTTAATGGACGATTGAAGACTATGAGGCTGAATAGAAGTCGCGTGCTACTGAAGCGGTACGCACAAAATGGCCACCGAAATATATTATTTACAGACGAAAAAAATTTTACCATTGAAGAAAGTTGTAACCGCCAGAATGACAGAGTGTATGCAAAAAACAGTCAAGAAGCGAGTGTAGCTGTTCCGAGAGTGCAACGAGGCCATCATCCCTCTTATGTCATGATTTGGTTAGGTGTGTCATACTCAGGGTTAACACAGGTCCATTTCTGTGAAAAAGGTGTCAAAACTGGGGCTAAAGTTTACCAGGAAACCGTTCTGGAACCAATAGTGAAGCCTTTAAGCCACTCTCTATTTCAAAACCAGCCCGGGGTCTTTCAACAAGACTCAGCCCCTGCACATAAGGCAAAAACAACTCAAGCCTGGTTTCGAAGCAACAAAATTGACTTCATTGCCCACGAAGACTGGCCCTCCTCCAGCCCGGACCTCAACCTCCTGGATTATGCTATATGGCAGGTTATTGAGGAGAAAGCCTGTGCTAAACCCCACACAAATCTTGACTCCCTCAAGCGGGCCATAGTCAAGACAGTGACGGAATTAGATATGACAACCGTGCGTGCCGCTATTGCCCTCGCCTCGTCTCGGCTACTGGCCTCGTCGTCTGAAGGCCTGTGTTCAGGCCCAAGGAGGCCATTTTGAATGAAATTGACAAATGTAAATCCTGATTGTGTGTACTTCATTTTAATATATAATTTATTTAACTTTCGTTAGTATATTTTATGTAGATAAGGATTATTACAGGAACATAACTTAGTAACCAACTAGGTACTTCTCATTCACTTATTTTCAAAACCAACTACATGAAAATAAAGAGCTGGTGATGACTTAGTGACGGTATAAAATTTGAAATCAAAAAGTAAAATTATTTTTATTGGGGTAAAATAAAACAATTGAATTACGTTAGTAAGTATTTGACAATATAGAAAGTGTGCATATTGTGTTAAAAATATAACGATTTACATATCTCACATATTTAATACTGATTATCAAAACTTATGGATCACCCCTCGTATGTACAATATTTTTGCATTCCACCCATTACTCAACCCAACTATATGAGTAATTTCCGAGATCCTATCATAAAATATCAATGTCCAAAAATTACGTTTTTTTGCGATATACATCTAGCTCCGTTAACGTTGTTTTTTTCAATGGGTTTTTACGAGCCTGATTTAAACCTGGTAACGTTATTTTTTAACAATTTTTTTTTCAATTTAAATGTAAAATTAAATAAAGATAAGGCACAATTTTTTTCCTTTGGAGTGAATATTTCCGAAGATATTTACTTAATCAAAAAATGTTTGATGAAGACCTCTATTTATTTTGAAAGATCTATCCAACAACACCCCACACCAGAGGTTTGAAGCAAAACGTAAAGGGGAGGCACCCTTAAATTTTTTTATAGATTTTATATTACTAATTTTGACATTTTTATTGATTTATATATCTATACCAAATTGCAGCTTTCTAGCATTAACAATCACACAGCAAAGCCTCGGACAGACAGACGGACATAGTGAAACTATAAGGGTTCCTTGTTGACTAAGAAACCCAAAAAAATATTAAAAACTGCGTCCCTGGAAAGTCTGAAAAAACTGTGGAGGTACCTTCCCTTCATAACGTGTGTTGAGGCAGACTTATGTAAATCAATTATACGACGAACAAATGGGAAAAAAATAGACAGGAGCTAGTAAATGCTTATATTTATGTGAGCGTTGATGAAACCACAGGTGACAGGGGCGTCAAATTACTAATGTGATAGTGGGTGAATTGCTAGAAGATGCAGTTGGAATTGGAACTCCACGTGTGTTGTCAAAAGCAAATGTTTGAAAGAAACTTACAATATGAGTAAAACCGATACGGTCAAGGATGCACTGTATGATTTGTGGGGTAACCGCAATAAGCATGATAAACTGTTGTTATTATTGACTGGGGAAACATGCTAACAGTGGGTAGAAATTTGAAAACAATTTGCCCAAACATTGTCCATGTTACACATTTGGCTTATGGTCTGAACAGAGTTGCTGATCGAGTTCACGTTATTTTTTCAGAAATGAACAGATTACGTAATTTCAATTGTAAAAAGTTTTTCGTAAATCACTAAAATAGTATGAATATTCAAACAAATGTTTAATGGAATCCCCCTTGCCTCCAAATCCAACAATCATGCCTTGGGGAACGTGGATTAAGGCTGCGTTTTACCATAACACGTATTTTGACGAAATATCACGCGTTTCAGACACATTTCGCAATTCTCACGCAGCGTGTATTGCAATAGCAAACTATCTCCAGGTACTTCCAGACGCTACAAATAAATTGCAGTGCCCGACTCTATCTCTCAGCTAAAGTGTAGCCATCGTACAAAAAACATATATAGAAATTAAATATGAGTGCAAACGGAAAACATATATTTAAAGAGCTAAATAGTTTAAGACAGAGAAACTTGATAAAACAAAAAAAATAATTGATACTAAGGACTGTTCAATTTACTAAGCGGACATATTAAACTCAAGCTTTAAACCTTAAACTAAAACTAACTACTAATAAGTACTGGCCGGATATAAAATGACCATGAATAATTATATCAAGTGTTTTATATATTTTATTAAATGTCAAAATATTTTTCGAGATGGAACGAATTAATATTGAAGATCGAAAATTAATCTTGCAGAATTGGTGTACAGGCAAATTTTCATTGCGGAAAATTGCTAATAAGTTTCAATGTTCCAAGTCAGCGGTGTTTCAAATAATAAAAAAGTTTGGGGAGCACCATACCCTCGAAGATTTACCGAAATCGCGACGCCGAAGTGGATCGGCAAACCCACATATCGATGAAAAAGTCGTGTGCTTGTTAAAATCTAAAAAGTACATGTCCGTTCGGGAAATTGCTAAAAAAGTAGGTGTTAGCATAAGTACTATACAAAATATAAAAAAAAGAAATAACATACGGACATACAAGAAACAAAAAATGCCAAAGAGAAGTGTTGAGCAACAAACACGGGCCAAAAAAAGGTGCGGAAATTTATATCATATGTTACTGACAAATAAATCTCGATGCATTCTCATGGACGATGAAACGTACGTAAAGTTTGACACCAATACGTTACCAGGGCCCCAGTATTACAATGCAGTTGTAGGAGAAAATGTACCCGATGCCGAAAAAGCCATAAAGATGGACAAATTCGGTAAGAAAGTTCTTATATGGCAGGCAATTTGTTCCTGTGGCCTCAAAAGTAACTCTTATTTTGCAACCGGCACTATTAATGGCGAAATTTATAGAAATGAATGCATCAAAAAACGGTTGCTTCCAATATATAGAAAGCACAGTGTCCCCCCTTTGTTTTGGCCTGATTTAGCAAGTGCTCACTATGCTGGTGAGACCGTGACGCTGTTAAATACAAAAAACGTTGAATTTGTTAAAAAGGTAGACAATCCACCAAACTGCCCGGAGCTCCGCCCAATCGAGCGATACTGGGCCATTGTTAAGAGACACCTGAGGAAGGATGGCCGAGTAGCTGATTCATTAGAAGAATTTAGACGCATGTGGTTTTCTGCATGTAGAAAAGTTTCAAAAAGTGACGTGCAAGCACTTATGCGGCGAATCCGGGCTAAAGTCCGAAAATTCTACCGTTGTAATTAAATTTGATTATTTTTGTGTTTATATTGCATTATTTTAAAATTGTAAATAAATATTCATCATTATAAACTTATTTTTGTAATAAGAATTTCCTATATAAACCGATTTTTGATGTCCGCTTAGTAAATTGAACAGTTCTTAGGTAGTATTATTTAATACTTGAATCATCGGTTTGAGTATGTCGCTCTCTACTTTAGATTACTTCTACCGTTTCAAGTATGCGCCTACAACAATAGTCGATGTTGAAAGACCATTTAGTCATTGCTGGCTTATTATTCAAGTAGACACATTGACTTCTGCCTCTTCTAGCAGAAAACTTCGTGCTAGATATGAAGAACTTCTTAGAGGTTTAGAATGTGTAGGCATAATATTCCGTTTTTATACTAAACACACATTTCTGTTATAAGGACTGTATCGAAAATTATGGAAACAAGTTTGTAAGAGTCAAAAATAGAGTTGCAATATTTGAATTTTCTTTCATATGTCAATGTGACAAGTATACTTATATATTCAATTATTGGAATTTAATATAAAAAATAACACAATTCTTTTAATATCCAAGATGACAGGTTTATCGGATAAAAACGACTAAATACTGCAAGGGATCGGGTATGTCTATGAGAGAGATAGCTGCAGAGGAAGCAGTTAGCCTGAAAGCGGTTTATAATACCATCAAGGTTCGACATGAATCATACTTTAAAGGATTTGCCTGGTCGTGGCAAAAAACGCGGCCCTTCACGTCCTAATTTGGACAAGAAGATATGCAAACAGTTTTCCCGGAAAAAAGATATTTCCATTCGGGATTGTGCGAAAAAATGCCATACTACTTTAGGTATGGTCCAGCGTGCCAAGGAGGGGAACTTGTTGGTAACATATAAAAAACAAAAACAACCGAAACGCAGCATAACTCAAGATTCTTCCGTCAAAACTAGGGCTCGGAAGTCATACGACTAAAGGACAATGACCATTTCTGCCCTGACATACATTAACGGTTACAGTAAATTTAAAAAGTAGGCAACCTTAATTATATCGAATTAGATTTTTGGGATACTTTTAAGTTTAATTAATGTTGAGGTTTATTATTTATTGTTAAAACATTATTAACGCGTTTCCGGTTTGCAATTAATGGTGACATACACAAAGTAAAATATATATACTGAGATAGAGATATCAGTGACACATACGAAGGGCGTTCAATAAATTCTCCGTATTAGAATGAAAACATATATTATTATAGGTGTTTTATTTTTATTTTTCAATATACTCCTCTCCTATGTTTATGCACTTATAAGACCGGTCAAATAGTTTTTTTAACCCCTCATAAAAATATTTTTTGTCTTTGGTGTCAAAATGCTCCTACACTACTGTCTTCAATGCTTCATCGTTAGAAAATTAATTTCCACGTTGATTCTTTTTGAGATTGGGAAACAAATATAAGTCACTCGGGGTCAAGTCTCGAATATACGGTGGGTATGTAATAGTTACCAAAGGAGTTACCAAATTGTAAAAAGTTCTACAAAGTTGGATCTTTTGAGTTATGTGGAGTCAGAGATTGCGAAACTGACGTCTGTATCTTATGTTGTTATCGTAGCCCTATAGATAATAATTTAGATATATTCATGGAAACACTTGAACAGCTTTTGGAACATTTTTTTAATAAAAGATGTATTATCTGTGGCGATTTTAATATATATTTATTGAAAAAGGATAAAAAGTCCACCGATTTTCTTTTACTTTTGCAATGCTACAATTTTAGGCCGTTAGTTAATTCAGTAACTTTTAGAAGGAACCAAGCGGAGTCCTGCATTGACAATATACTGACTAACTTACCAGATAGCTATATTGATAATGTAATTGTTGATCATAATGGGCTGGCTGATGGACATGCCGGACTGTTCTGCCACACAGTGCTGGAACATGTAAAAGCAAACAAAAACCCGCAGGTCGTTTGCGTAGAACGAAGACTCATAAACGATAAAAATAAACAAGCTTTTAGACAGCGGCTCTTAACTCATAATTGGAAAGATATGGGAATCAATAAATTCATAAAAAA
Source organism: Notocelia uddmanniana (assembly GCA_905163555.1). NCBI lineage: Eukaryota > Metazoa > Arthropoda > Insecta > Lepidoptera > Tortricidae > Notocelia > Notocelia uddmanniana. Next base: position 38,935,816 of record LR991052.1, on the reverse strand, counting down.
ATTATTTGATCTATATAAAGACTGTTTCAAGAAACGGAAAAAGAGAATTGCAAAATACAGCAATAAAATTCCTTGGATCACTAAGGGTATTAAAGTTTCTAGCAAAATGAAGAGATTTCTAAATTCTGGTAATAAAATGAATTGTTGTCAATCTATTACAGCTTATCGGAATCAATATTTTAGAATTTATAAACGAATTTTAAGGCACGCAAAGAACGCTGCTGTATATGCTGAAATAAAACGAGCCAAGAACTCTAGTAGAGCAATTTGGAAGGTAATCAATAGGCACAGGAACAAAATACAAAAAGAGTCAAATAAGAACTTGTTGCTAAAAACCGACAAAGTCATATGTGATCCACAAGAACAGGCAAAGATATTCTCCACCATATTTGATCATGAACATAAAAATAAGCCCTGTGACACCCAGAAGGCTTTAAATCAGCTGAAAGAAAATTCAGTAAGAGTGGAGAAGTCCATGGCCTACGAACGAGTCACAGCACTAGAAATATCTAAAATTATAAATACTATGGAATCTAAGACATCGGCGGGTTATGATGAAGTACCTATAACTGTTTTCAAAGATAATGTTGACATACTTGCGAAGCCACTGGCCAGTTTTTACAACAGGTGCTATGACCTTTGTATTTTCCCAGATCAACTAAAGATCGCTAGAGTATTACCGGTGTATAAAAAAGGTAATAGGAGTGACCCAAAAAATTATAGACCCATCTCACTATTACCGACACTGTCAAAATTGTTTGAAAAGTTGCTTAAGAGTAGGTTGCAAAAGCATCTGAATTTATATGGCATACTTAGCACCCGGCAGTTTGGGTATCGAAAAAGCGTTGGGACCCGCGAAGCTATATCTACACTTATGTATGATGCTCTCACTCTTATCAATGAAAGAAAAAAGGTGGCAGATATATTTTTGGATCTCAGCGCTGCCTTTGACACCGTAGATCACTCTATTCTCTTGAATAAGCTGGAACATTACGGAGTAAGACACAATGCCTTGCAACTTTTTGAGTCATACTTACGTAATAGGAAACAGTTTACCGAACTGAAATGTGTAGATCGGGCTGAAAAGGTCTACAAATCAAACATGACAAACGTAAATCAAGGTGTGCCTCAAGGATCAATCTTGGGCCCTATTTTATTCATTATATTTGTAAACGATGTCATAATACACATAAATAAAACTGTGCCGGAAGCTAAACTAGTTATATTTGCTGACGATACGAATGCCATTGTTGCTGCAGATAGCATAAACGAGTTAAAAGATAAGGTCAACTCAACCCTGAGAGCATTTAATGACTGGTTTTCCATAAACAAGTTGCAGCTAAACACAAGCAAAACGAGTGTGTTATTTTTTAAAACTACCACAAAAGAAACGGACGTTTTAATTTTAAGCCTAAATGGAGTCAAAATACCACAAAATGAGACCGTAAAGTTTTTAGGTATGTAGACTCTATGTTAACATGGAAACAAGAAGTACAATCACTAAGCAATTCGATTAGCTCAGCGTGTTATGCCTTACGCAGTTTACGTGATGAGGTTCAAATCAGGGAACTAAAAATGGTTTATCACGCTCTCATCGAATCTAAACTGAGGTACAGCATAGCGTTGTGGGGAAATGGCTACAAGTACAACACCGAGGCTGCATTCATAATGCAAAAAAGAGCTATAAGGACGATGCTCCGAATCCCGCAATGGGAATCATGTAGAGATCATTTCCTCAAACTTGAAATCCTAACTGTACCTTGTTTATATATACTTGTGGTTCTAACAAATCTTGTCAAACATTTATTCCAACACGAGGAACAACAAGAAAGAGAACTAAGACTAGCTACAAGAAGAAAGGACTTACCAAAAAAAATCGTTCCACGACTCAAAATTGTGCAGCATGCGGAATTCCACCAGGCGATTTGTTTATACAACAAATTGCCAATACATTTTAAGGCCATGTTCAATACCGACGAATTTAATTCGAAACTTAAACGGTTCCTTTTAACGAAATGCTATTATTCGGTGGCAGAGTTCGTGGAGAGCAATAATTAGGCACAGATAATGTAACTTTTATGAAATATCATTATATCACAGAGTTTGATTTTGTTTATGTTACTAAATATTGTTCGGATTGTTTTTTTTATTATTATTACTACTAATAAAATTATGATTGTATTATAATTTTTAATTGACATCTCTTGTTTATATTTTTTATTTTTTTCCTTATTGGATGTATTTGTCAATTTTATTAACGTTTTTGCATAATTTTACTGGACTTGTTTTATTTTTAGGATGACATCTGTATAATGCACTATTATTTCTAAAATTAATGAATTTTGATAATTAGTAGGATGTAGGATATTTTATTATGTATTTTCAATGAATTTCAAACACAATGAATTTTGTTACTGAATAAATAAATGAAATGTTTCCAGTCCAGATTCAAGAGCAGCAGCCTTGGCAATATAAGCACTATGCACAGAGGCGTTGTCGTGAAGAAGCAGAACACCTTTGGCGGTAATTTTCCCCTTCTGTTGTTTGATTGCTTCCCTTATTTGGCATATAATATTAGCGTAGTGCTCTCCTTTAATACTTACACCCTTTTCTGTATAATAGATCAGCAATATTCCTTCACAATCCCCGAATTTCGTGATCATGACCTTGCTAGCTGAAGGCACGACCTTGAACTTCTTGGGATGAGGAGTTCCTTTAATGTGCCACTGCATGGACTCTTGTTTGCTCTCAGGGGTCATAATGATAAACCCACGTTTCATCTCTACTAACAAAATTTTACAGTATCTTATCAGGAATTTCACCGCACACCTCAAGAAATTCGGAACAACGAGCAACACGCGTATTCTTCTGAAGCGGTGTCAGGATTCGCGGTACCCATCTCGCACTGACTTTTGACATATTAAGATGGTCATGAACTATATCGTGTCTAGTACCAATAGAAAGGTTGGTTCTTTAAGCTATTGCTTTCACCTTTATTCAAACCTCTTCAGATATAATTTTCTCCACTTTTTTAAATTTTCTTATGAAGAAGCTTCGACGGGCCGACCAGCTCTATGGTCGTCTCGATACTCTCTCCCCCATGCTTAAATTGACTTGACCACTTCTGAATTGTTGATAAAGAAGGAGCAGACTCACGGTAAACATAATCCATTTCTTTTTTATAGCTTATTGATTTTTTACCTGTTTGGTCAAGAATTTTACTACCGCTCGGTGCTCTAATTTAACCAACATTGAAAAAACGCTCATAGTGATTACGTTTGTTCGGTACTTGCAAAAAAACAAAAGAACATCGCAGTTTGATTTTTTTTAAATATTAATGAATGACTTTTACCGGCCAGTATTAAAAAGTTTACCAAAAGGTTTAAAAGATGTCAATACCGAGAATATATTGAACACCCCTCGTAGATCGTAGCGCCACTGTGGTATTTAGTAAGAACTAACCGCACTAATATCTCCCTAGAAAAAATCCTACTTCGAGCTAAGAGGCCCCTGGTGACATATTCAAACGTGTTTTTTTCAAGGACTAATATGATAGGTAAACCTCTTTACATGAAAATGTGAAAGAAAAGGGTTTGCATTTTGTTAAATATGTAAATATCTATTCTGTGAACAAAAACACCATTTTCGGCCGAAAATGCAAGCTGAAGAAGACTCACGGACCAAATCAAGGCCACTTTAAACTGCCGGCCGCACGAAAGCGCTAGGCATGCAGACGTGAGAGAGGAATGGCGCCGGGTGGTAAAGCTGGCCACCCACAGCATGACGACCACGACTACTCTAGCAAGGGTGTAACGAAGACGAAGAAGAAGATTGGGAAAGCTAAGACTCTTGAGGCGGCTCTTAACCTTTTGCTTAGAAATATTTTCAATTTTTTGAGCACATTAGCGTAGTAACCAATACTGCCTCGAAAGAAAAATCATACTGCGCTTAATCAAGGGTAAAGCACTAGAGTTTATTTACTGACCAGAGGGCCTACCGCGAACTGAAGACGGAATTATTTCCCTCTCTGTCGTTCGAATATGCAAGTGCGACAGAGAAGCATGTATTTCGTTTTCGGTTCGCGGTAGCACTTCTGACCGATATTCACTGACCATTCAACTGGCAAAAGTAGTATCTTGCACTATGGAGGACGTCCATCACTGCACCAGAACTGTGGACTCCAGTAGCTCGCGACTCCGTAATGTAATTGTGCAGCTGAAGAGCCCCATGATAAGGGATAGACTTCTGGCTTCGGTCATTCGGTACAACAATACTCACCAAGAAAAGAAACTAAACTCTAGCCATCTCGGTATTGGAGGCGAGAAGGTCCCCATATACGTTATAGAGCACCTCTCTCAGTACAACAGGGAGCTGCACAAGGCGGCCAGGATGGCAGCAAAGGAGAAGAAATATAAATTCGTGTGGGTCAGGAGCGGAAGGGTCTCCGTACGTAAAGATGAAAATGCGCAAGCCATCGTTCTGAAGGATATCGACTCCGTTAAAAAAATATTATAACTAAGTACTTAATTGTCATACATTCCTAAGAATTATCAAAGCATGAATTTTAAATAAATACCTTTAAGTTCGATAGCTTAACTTGTTATTATCAGAATTCCAGAGGCTTAAATACTAAAACCTTATATTTCTATTGCAATATATCTATAAACCAATTTGATATAATATGTATCACGGAAACTTGGCTTCAGGATAATATAAGTGACAGTGAACTCTTTGATGACCGCTACAAAATCTATAGGCGAGCTCGAGACCTTGACAGGCCGTTCTCGAAAAAAACTTGGGGAGGTGTTATGATAGCCGTAAATAAGAAATTTAAATCGTATAGAGTACATGAGTTAGAAACTCATTTAGAAGACATGGATTGTTATTGAGAATAAATCTAACATCGGCACCTCACAAATATGTATTTGTTGTGTGTACTTTCCGCCCCCCATTTAAAATGTCGGACCTGGAGATATTTGCAGATAAGGCATCCCTCAATTTAACAGATTTTACTGATTATATGATACTAGGCGACTTTAATTTGTCCACTGTTGATTGGATTGCGAGCGGCACTGATCTGCCCTTATTGCCAGATTCTTGCTCTTTTTATCAAACTATTAATGAATTTATGGCTTTTAATGGCCTCAATCAGTATAATAACGTTAAAAACTGTAACGATAGGGTGTTAGATCTGGTTCTGTCAACTAACGCGGTTTCACTTCAGGCATACGGCGACCCACTCAGTAAAATTGACCCCCATCATCCGCCGCTTGCAATTACCTTGGACTTTAAACGAGAGACTACTCTTAAGGCACACGCCCCAGACATAATTTTTATAAGGGAATACTTAAACGATATTGACTGGTTGCAAGTAATGGCATCCTGTGGGGGTATAGAGGACATGGTGCAGAAACTATACGATAGGATACAATTCGCAGTTAAAAAGTACGTTCCGTTAATCAAACCAAGAGGGTCAAAGTATCCAGTCTGGTTCTCTAAGTCTCTTAATCTTATAATCATGTTAAAAGACAAGAATAAATTTCGGCAGCGGTATAATAAATATCGTAACACTTTAGATAAGATTACTCTGGACCTACTTAAAGAAGTGACAATCAAACTTTAATTTGTTATAATCAATACTGTGAAAACTTAGAAAACAGTATAGCTAAAAACCCTTAAATATTCTGGTCACACATTAAACATAAGCGAAAAAATACATCAACTATTCCAGCTAATATGAAATTTAATAATGATCTAGCAACTGATTGTCGCAGCATTTGTGAACTATTTGCAAGAAATTTCTCATCTATTTATAAATCTAGCACAGATAACTTTAACGCTACACATGACTTTAAAGAGGAGATAGTTGCAATTGATTCATTAAATGAGATTTTTATAGAAAAACAAACGGTGTTAAACAAACTTAAAACTTTAGATCTATTAAAAGGACCCGGCCCTGATAACTTGCCTCCAATTTTTATCCATAGATGTGCAAAAGTGTTAGCCACACCCTTGACACTTATTTTCAATAGATCCTTGGCAACTGGTGTTATTCCAGCATATTGGAAGGAGACCAAAATAGTTCCCATATTTAAAAACGGATCTAAATCCGACGTAAAAAACCATAGGACAATTTCAATTCTATCTGTTATGCCAAAAAAATTTGAGTCAGTTGTTTATCCATGTGTTTGACACTTATTTTCAATAGATCCTTGGCAACTGGTGTTATTCCAGCATATTGGAAGGAGACCAAAATAGTTCCCATATTTAAAAACGGATCTAAATCCGACGTAAAAAACCATAGGACAATTTCAATGCTATCTGTTATGCCAAAAAAATTTGAGTCAGTTGTTTATCCATGTGTATACCGTCACTTATCAAAACATTTCTCGCGCAGGCAACATGGATTTCTACAGTCTAGGTCCACTGGCACCAACCTGGTTGCTTATGTCGAAACGCTAACTGAACACATAGATAGTCGGGTCGTAGATGCTGTGTACACAGATTTCAGTAAGGCGTTCGACAGGGTCAATCATGGCATTTTACTGAAGAAGTTGGCAGGACATGGCATAGACAACCCTTTACTAAGTTGGATCAAGTCTTACTTAAGCGATCGTAAACTGTTTGTAACAATAAATGGAGAGCAATCAAGTACATTTTCCGGTCCATCTGGGATCCCACAGGGGTCACATTTGGGCCCTTTGCTGTTCGTGGTTTTTATTAATAGTATGGTTAACTGTTGTCTTAACTCAACCCCTTACCTTTATGCGGACGACCTCAAAATAATTCGGCCAATTAAGAATGATACCGACCAGGACGACATTGACAGGCTGAGTGCTTGGTGCACACATAACAAAATGATTTTAAACCCCGATAAGTGCTGTCATATATCCTTCACACGTAATAAAGCTGTAATTCCCACCCAATACGATATAGGAAACAGGAAACTACAAAATGTTGATTCGATACGTGATCTAGGCGTGATTATAGATAGCAAGCTAAACTTTAATAATCATTTTAACAATATTATTAAATAAGCTACCAGAATGATGGGCTTGCTGCTGAGGAACACCAGGGCAATTTAAACGAATACAAACAAAAAAATTACTTTATAAAACTTTAGTAAGAAGTAACCTTGATTACTCCTCCCAAGTTTAGTCGCCACATTACCATGTTCATAAAAATCAAATTGAAAGGGTACAAAGGCGTTATTTTACCCATTTAAGCTTTTCATCGCGTAATCGACACAGACTCCGCTCATATCAGGATAGATTGAAGTTCATTAAACTCACCTCACTCAGTAGCAGAAGAAAAACATTAGATCTGATATTCCTCTTTAAATTAGTAAATTTCAAACGATTGGATTGCCCGAAACTTCTAAGTAAGATAAAATTGACTATACCTGCAAAGCTGCCTCGTCCAGCTGTGTACAAATTATTTAACAGCAGATTTAGTAAAGCAAATTTAGGTTGAAACTCCGCTCCCTCTAGAATGACAAAACTGTATAACTCTCTCCCTGCCTCTATCGGAGCCGATATATATCATGATAATATTAATCAATTTAAGCTGAAAGTGTCCACGTATTTCGGCTCCCTGGACGCAGGGAGATAGTAAATATATTCTCTTTGCATTAGGTCTCATTTATATTGTATTTTTTTTCATTCTCTTAAATAGAAAATATTGCATTAACAGCAAAATTATGTTTAAAGGATTTATCAAGCAAATATGGTTTCTTAATTTGTAATCGTTAACCTTAACGCGTATTCGTACTGAAAGTTATTTGTGCATGTTGTGGTTACCTATAATTAGATAAGCATCTAGTTAGAATTAGAAATATAACTTAGATATAGTACGATGTATTATCTGTTGGTAATCCTAAATAAATAAATATATTTCAGAATAATAATCTATTTTGCAATCAAAATGCCGAAACAAGTTCATCCTGTAACATTCAAATGGTTGCGAACGAAGGATTCAGCAGCATTCCAATAAACAATGTTTTGAAATTAGTTGTTGGCATGACGGGTACTTCCAGCCTCCCGAACAAGCCGGTTTCCGAAGAGGCTTTAGCACCGTAGACCACATCCATACGCTCCGTCAGGTTATACAGAAGACTGAGGAGTATAACCTGCCCCTCTGTTTAGCGTTCGTGGACTACGAGAAAGCCTTCGATTCGATCGAAACCTGGGCTGTACTACAATCTCTCCAGCGGTGCCAAGTGGACTACCGCTATATCGAAGTGCTGAAGTGTTTGTACGAGAACGCCACTATGTCAGTCCAACTCCAGGACCAGAGCTCGCAGGACCGGTCATTGTGGAAGTCTTTGGGGGAGGCCTATGTCCAGCAGTGGACGTCTTTCGGCTGACATGATGATGATATTTTTTCTCATTCAAGGTAGTTACATAGTATAGAGTGCTATAATCAAAAATATAAACAAAAAGAATGAGCCGTTACCGCCATTACCACCGATACCAACAAAAAACTACCAAAAAAAAGAATACAAATGTGCCATATTATGGCGCACGAAATTCATTAATTCTATGCTGTGCGAAAGCAAGTACCAACTCTCAAAATTCTGCTTAGCGAATTAAAAAAAGCTATTGGTGTTATCGGTAGTAGGGAGTACTTGCGATTGCTAATTGCACGGTATGGGGTTCAAATATAAAAAGTGCAGAAACCAACGGTCCATATTGAGGGAGCGTTCGGATATTGCGGTTTGGCAGGAAAGTTATTTAATTATTTTGTTTTGGTGAACAATGAACAATATTATAAACAATACTTATGTCTGGACTTGAATCAATTCTTTTTTTTTCACACAATTTTAATTTCTGCGAAGTCTGCGGGTGTGAGACTCCAAGTGGAGCCAGAATTACAAAAAGCAAAAAAACAAAGTAATTCATTCCAAACATCTAAATCATGAGTAAGTGTCTCACTACCTTATTGAATTTGCGTAATATAATCGTTTGGTTACCTACACGTTACACGACCACATTCAGATAGCGACCATCTGAAGGTTATTGGTAGTATAATAAGGGAATTTAATAAGGGAAACCGTCCGAAGTAGCGCAAATAACAGACGTGTCACAAAATATATTTAATATTCAAAACTATTATGCTTAGTCAAACTTTAACTGTATACCCAGTATAGTGAGTAGATATTTGAACGTGATTAGTGCCGTGATTTGTGACATTTAATGATTGTACAAGCTAAAATACCAATGCTGTAACTGCTCTTCACCCCCTGGGGTAAAAGAAACAAGTGCATTTTTCGACTCACTTGCGCGCCGCTGTCCGACGGGTCTATCGTTATCTTTCGGAAACAATCGTCCTATCATGAATGTAATGCGCTCTCCGACTGGAAGTTACTTGGCGGCTGGTCGTAGCGGATAAAACCTAGAACTCACCAGCAAATGTTTATGCGATAACCCTCCAGATGCCAAATCGCAGGTAACCCGACAAAAGCGTAAATTCGTCGATGAAAATGAACAGATTAAAACAGAACTATCCGATATGCGCAAACAAATGTCAGAAATTATGTCATGTTTCACTCTTTTGCAGCGCTCAAACTGCAAACTTCGAGAAACTATCGCAGGACGTTGCCACCATCAAGGAACAGTCAAATAACAAATTAGCTATTACGGACAACTTAACAACCGAGCAAACTAAAATAAAATAAAAAACAGCTACAACAGTTTACCGCCTTTAATTCAAAAATAGAAAGTCAATTCCAGGCTCTACAAATAGAAGTACAAGAATTGAGAACTACTACAGAAAATATTAAAACTTTAAATAAACTAACCACATATACTGAAGATGTTACAAGTGAACGTGATTATAACTGGTTTTATTGAAACAACTAATCCAGATGACAGAGAAAGAGACGATAGGTCAGAAGTCAACGGCATATTAAGCGAGGTCATTGATAGCTGCCCTGAACCAGAAAAGATATTCCGTATTGGAAAATATACACACAATAAAGACCGTCCCCTAAAAGTCTGTTTTAAATCACAGACGATAGCAGAATCAATACTGCGTAGCAAGGTGAAAGTAAAAAATACAACAATAAAAATATTCTCCGACAAAACTCCGTACCAACAAAACTTCTTTAAAAATATAAAATGGAGCTAGAAAGTCGCTATTCTAAAGGCGAAATGGATATCAAAATAAAATATGTAAACGGTATCCCTACGATTGTAAAAGAAAATCCAAAAAACTACAATCTGAAGCAGCCAGCATCCATTGGGCACACATATAACACACTGAGTCATTAAAACTTATAACCACATTAGTAATAAAGGATACTTGAAATAATTAAATTGGTTATAAATGCATCAGCATGATAATGTCATAAAAGACATTACAAATTATTTTATGTCAATATAAAAAAGTTATGTGCTGTCAATGTAATAATAATATATATAAATATGGATATATTGGCTTGAATAATATGGCTATATTGGCGACAGGGATGACTTGTAAATAAAATGTAAACCATTAAATACAAAAAATACCAATATTCATAGAAATCTATAAATATACATAATAATATGCATGTTGATGAATCTAAGTTTTCCCAAATAAGTGAATTAATGTAATTCTTTTGGGAAATAAAATATGTTTGAACCTAAAAAAATAACGAGACAACATTTTTTAGTTTATCAACTACTAAGTGTCTGCAAACCACGCTAAAAGAAGTGGTCGTTAACCGGCGCAATCACCCTAAGTTAGTTCAACGTGTCTATAAATTAAATGCAGTTTTTCCGGTAGGTGACCAAGTTCAAGTTGTCCCACTGATGAAATTTGACATCCAAATGTAGGAGAAAGCTCGCTAAATAAAGATTGAAAATGACTGGGCAGTGCGTGGGATGTGGGATAGCATTTATCCAAAAATTAAAAACTATTATCCCATAAGAAAAATAGCAAAAATATTACCTCCTGTGGGTGGTCGATCTTAAAAGAAAAACTTTCCTATGGCTTCAAAATCCAATAAAATTACGATGCCCTTAGAATGTAAAGATATTGATTATGATTTCCTTCAATTTTAATAAATTTTATGATAATTAGGTACTTTATTAATAAATGCAAGTAAGTTAAATTAATTCCATAGTATTATCCCATTTATAGAAGTGTCAAATCGTCGCGACCCCTAAATATCATTATTTTTAGCTAAAAATTGGTAAAACAGTTCCTGGAGCGATATGAAACAAAAAGAGCCCTGTGGAGAATCAAATTTTTTAACTTTATTTTTTTGGACCACCCTAATCAAGGTGTGCTGGCCTTGCACGTCTACCCAAAGTCTACATTAAAAAGGGGTACAAATATATCATGAAGAAAAGTCCGCCTGGAGATGACATAATTAAGTTCAACAAATATTTTCGTAAACAATGGATGGTAAAGACTGACTTCAAAAAAAACTGCTGTTGCTCTGCAGCTAAAATACGAACAACGAACAACATCGAAGGCTGGCAGTCGCCTGAACCGATATATCGGACGAAAAAGACCGACATTGGCTCACCTGCTGGATGTACTAAAAAAGGAAACAACGATTAATATCCTCAAAAGAAAAACAAAACTGTGCCGAGAGTACAAAGAAATTGACCAAGAGATCAATGACGCAATATCGGAACTTAATCAAAACGAAATCACTGTTGGTCATTGTATTGAAGTAATATCACCATATTCTTTTAGATATTAATAAACTGCTGATAATTTACTAATTCCTAGTTTTCTTGATTTATTTCACTACGGAACGGTGCGTTTAGACGCAAAGTACAGTCAAGGGCATAAATATATGTACAACTTTTTCATTACTTTATATGGAATCATATGGACAAAGTGTATAGATATGTATGCTCTTGACTGTACCAGAAACGCGAATGATATATACTGAATAATACTCAAATTACCTGTACGATTACCATGACTTTGACAATGACGGCTTACGCTAACGAGTATCGAGTTTTCTATCTGTGCATCCCGCTCGTACTGTCAAAGTGTAATAAAGATGCACAGATAGAAAACTCGATTCTCATTAACGACACATATACATTATATTACATACGTTGAAATCAAATTACCGAAAGTAATGTCAAACCGATGCTTATGGAGGTCCAAGGGGGAGGCCTATGTTCAGCAGTGGACGTCTTATGGATTATAGATGATGATGATGATGATTTTTCTGTGATGGTGTAATAGCGGTCTAGGACATACTGGTAACTAGCAATTGATAAAAAGTAAATGTGTGTTGTTTTTATGTCATAGTTATGACAAAGAGACGTCATTCATTCTTCATGCATTGTAATCTAACTGATTAATAAAATTAATAACGATGTCGAGTTATTTTGAATTCAATGGCGGTAATAATCTCAGTTGTCGCCCTTTAAAAAGAGCGGTATGCGGCACCGATGAATGCATATTCCCAACGTGCTCCACGATGTACTTACGCCCAATACCTTATTTACAAAAGGCAATGCTACTATCGAAGTTTAACTTTTACGTACCTTTTCATGCACGGTTTTGCAGGGAGCATGTGGATGCTGAGGACTGGAGCAATGTGGTTGATTCCGATACTGCCGTAATGGATTTTTCAAACCACATGCTCGACAATGCCGAATTATAGGTCATGTAAACCCTACCGAAAGCAAGACATTAAATCCCTTGGTATTAGCCGGGTTATAATGTTGTACTGAATTTCATTATAACCCGCTGGTTAATAATATGATTTCACTTTTCATAATTCTTATTACTATATGCATAAAGTTTAATTTTGCTAAACACAATTTGTCCTAGGCCATGGCCTACTTGATTTGACAAAATAAATGAAGTTTGCCTCCGTGTGAACCCCGGTCCGGAGGAGCGCGGTGTTCGAAATTCGAATTTCGAATCTAGGACCACGGCTTGTGCTTTCGAATTTGGAACGTCGCGCGCCTTCATTTGTTCACGCGTGACGAACAAATCGAGTTCTTGTAGGTGCCTATAGAAGATTTAATTTCAAAAATAATATTGAAAATATCGAGTGATGATAGTGTTTTGACTCCTGAGTTTATCAAATTAGATGCCATAGGCATTGTCAACAATCTGCTGCCAGAGAAGTCAAAGGAAAAATACCTAAAAGCCTACAACGATTTTGACAAATGGAAAGCTGTAAAAGGCGTAAAGTCTGTGTCTGAATCAGTGCTTCTGGTCTATTTTGAATATTTGTCAGCTACAAAGAAGCCAAGTAGCCTGTGGTGTATATATTCGATGCTGAGGGCAACAATAAGTGTCAAACATGACATACAAATTAATACATATGCCAAGTTATTGGCCTTTTTAAAAAGGAAATCGGATGGACATCGAGCAAAGAAATCAAAGATACTTACGACACAAAACGTGGAGACTTTCTTGAATGAAGCCCCCGACCACAGTTTTCTTGCTATAAAAGTGAGTACAACCTATGAACCTAATTGTTGATTGAATTTATCTCTACACTAAGTATTTCTCATTTTATGTTACGCAGTTGAAAAATTAAATTCGAGTTTACTACCTACATATTTAATCGTCAAAACATATACAGCCTTGGCCAAAAGTGTTGAGAGCAGTCCTGTATTTTTCATACAAATATCGAATTTGGAACTGTTTCCTACCTATCTTTGTAACAAAAAAATACAAACTCTAAGGCACCTTGAATGGTGTGTTATAAGAATTGTACAGACAAGTTATAATATCTCGCTTTATGTGAGACTCGGTTTTTTGTCTTTCGTTTCCCTGAGGCCGCCTTTACACCTGTAAGTTTTGCTTACGAAAGTAGGGACGCAGCCATCCATACAGATGAATGAGATGGAGATCTCGCTTTCCCGCTCTATTGTATAGCGGCGTCCGGCGTCCCTACTACTTACGTAAAAACTTACAGGTGTACAGGCCGCCTTACATGAACAAATACTTTGAGTAGTGATTCAATTTTTTTTATTAATACTTTTTATATTCTGCGTCATCTGATGTTTTTTGTAATTCGGAAATAAGGTTTTATTTAGAAGTTATATAAAAATGAAGTCGAGCTCAAAACTTTTGGCCAAGGCTGTATATATTTTAATTATAATATAAGTATACATATACTCGACCCTCGACCATATATATACCTATAATACCTAAAGGCCCGTAGAATAACTACTATCTCAATATTACCTATTCCTACCTACATGTAGGCAGGTACATAATTATTATGAGTAAATTGTTTACTTACTTAATTATGTATTATTTTGTTAAAGGTGGCCCTGATTTTTGGAGTGAACGGAGCTTGTCGTGGAAATGAACTCGTGAACATAAAAGTCAATGATATCGAAAAACATTCAGAGTTATTACTTGTAAAATTGCCGGATACAAAAACAAATAGAGAACGGTCATTCGTAATTCGTGAAGACCATGCCAAAATAGTCCAAAAGTACCAAGCACTACGCCCTGCTAATATAAACACCAACAGATTTTTTGTAGGCTACAACAATGGCAAATGTACCAGGCAAGTCATTGGCAAAAACAAAATTAGTGGCATGCCAAGAGACATTGCTAAATACCTGAAATTGGAAAATCCCGAGCTCTACACAGGCCACTGTTTTAGAAGAACATCGGCGAGCCTATTGGCTGATTCAGGAGCAGACATGGCCCAAATAAAAAGACACGGTGGCTGGAAGTCTGACGCTGTAGCAGAGGGCTACATAGAAAATTCTATAAAAAATAAAGAAAGAACGAGCTATCGTATTGGTGAAAAAATACTTTTGAAACCATCGTCTAGTATTGATGATACTTGGACACCTCTGCCACCACAGCCATCTTCCTCAAAACACATCCCATCCACATCAAGCTCACTGCCTGAAAATCCACCTTCCCCAACCTTTACGGTACATCTCGACCCTCAGACGCAAGTATCCGAAGCTATGAACGCAACTCAAATAAACTCCAACTCAACCTCAATAAACGTACCAAATAAAAACATTACCTTATCTTTCCATAATTGGACTAACGTGTCTAATGTTACTATGTACTTTTAATTTGCTAAATAAACATTATTTATCTACTGAGCCTGTTTTTTTGTCTCGCATAAGGTGTGAAAAGTAGAGTATACACCTCGGGGATAAGACTGTTTTAGTCTTGGGCGGTTGAACCCGTGACATAAAACAGTGCTTTATCCCCTTAGTGTATAATCTACTATTAATCAGTCCCATACTGCTGATATTGTAAATATTTATAAAAGTGTTTTACTGTTGGTGCAGGTGACAACTTCATCAGCATTAGAATAAATTATTATTCGTTATAAAGTCTTCTGATTTATTTTTGAAAATATGTATCAAGTGAAAAAGAGCTATATATTTACAAAAATACTTAGGAATAGTATACAGTTGTAGAAACGCTCATAAATCATAGGTAATACGCGAATTCGCGTCCGTGGCATTACGTTCGAGTTCTTGAGGACGTGACATCGTGTCTGCGGCATAAGACGAAGAAGACGCAATATCGAAGAATTATATATTTTATTTCATGTAATGCCAGTTTCACACGAGGGCAGAGCAGTGGGACAGAACAGTAGGCAGCACGGCTGCTAAAACCTGAACGCATAAACTGAGACAGAATAGCATAGTACTGTTCTGTCTCAGCTTGTGCTGCGTACTATTCTGCCGCACTGTTCTGCCCTCGTGTGAAACGGGCATAACTTTGCGAGTCAAATATAATGAACTAAGCGTAGACTAACTCCTAATACTTTCTGTTGCCCTGGTACTTTTCACTCTTTTCTCACAACGAAATTCGTCACTTACCACACCATGTCTTCAATTACAAAAAAATATATATGGTATAGGTCCTAGGTAAAGCATGGGTCCGGATCACTCATGGTTTCATAAGAGTACTAGATGAAAGCCCGGCTTCGCTCGGGTGAAATAAATAAGAAAGAAATAAACAAAACATTTATTCGTGACAGTTATGCAAACGACGAAAGAAATAGTGTACAAAAATGTATAACATAAAACTATTACAACAACGGATTATGATGAAACTTCGAATCGTATAGAAATATAGTCTGTAGTCTGGATTGGGAATAAAAGTATGGAATGGAATTATATGGAATTGGGAGTAAAAGATTACGCAAACGACGTCACGGGCAAAGGCTAGTATCTTTGCAAGTTAATCCTAAGCATTTTTATAAGGGTAGTATTTAAAGGCACATAAAAAATTTGACACCATAATCAGTACTGATTTGTATAGCTAAAATACTAATCGTTCATTAAAATTCAATTCAGATGTGCATTGTTAAATATTGATGTGCCAGTCAGTATTTTTGGTGCGAAGTCAGAGCTGCTAACGCGAAAAACAAATGAAGTTCGTGTATCTGTCCCTCCCTCTCTGTCGCACTTGCAAATTCGAGCGACACAGAGGGAAATACACGATGTTCGATCGTTTTCGTTTCGCGATAGCAGCTCTCTATTCTCCGCCAAATTCTATTCAGTGGGGCCCTTTACACTCAATATTATCGCGATTTTTAAAATTGTATGGGGTCTTTTAAACGCTTAATACTATCACACTACTGGTGTGTCAATATTATCGTGGTTTTCAAAATCGTATGGATTTTTCTTCAATATTCATTGCACGTGATACGGATCGTGATATGAGTATATCGCGTGATAATAATAACCATGTAACAGGCCCCTATGGATAATGCTTCAATATTCAGTGTTTCACGTGATAATAATAACAGTTGGTAATATTTTCTCCAATTAATGGAAGCTATTTAACAACTTGTTCCGTTTTGCCAAAGGTATTTCACATTCCGATACGCGCACCATCCAGGAATAGGAGCCGTCAGACCAGGACGGCTAGCATAACTTGGCGCGCGAGCTATCTCACGCGCGAGATAGACTATTCGCCTCTTTCTAATTGGTACACACAGAAAGAGACGGATTGTCTATCTCGCGCGTGAGTTAACTCGCGCGCCAAGTTGTGCTAGCCGGGCAGAGGGCCTACCACAATCTGAAAACGAAGTATTTCCCTCTCCGCGCTCGAATATGCAAGTGCGACAGAGAGGCATATATATTTAGTTTTCGGTTGGTAGCACCTTAGTCCGAGCGTGGCGGACGGTCGAAAAAAGTCAAAGAACATTCCGTGTGTTGTCTGTCACACATATAATTTTTTAGCTTCCCATCGACCTATGAACTTGAAATTAAGTGATAATGTTTATTATGAAGTATATTTTACCAAAAATATCAATATATTGATAAATCACATTTGTTTTTTAGTTGTACGGAACCCTCAGTGTGCGACTCCGACGCACTTGGCTGGTTTTTATTACATTTTGAATTTTATTTCTCTTATAGTAAAATACCCTATTCGTTTTAAAGTTGACGCCTGAGGGCCTACCGCGAACCAAAAACGAACTATCTTCCTCTCTATCGTTCGAATATACATGTGCGAGAGAGGCAGATACTTCGTTTTCGGTTCGCAGTAGCGCCCCTAACGTCCGAGCGCGGCGAACGGCATGAGCTGAGGGTCTACTCCGAAATTCAAAATCCTAACTTCGTATGGTGCCGTCCCTTTCACTCTCCTGTCATAGACTATATGAGTGAAAGGGACGGCACCATACGAAGTTCGGATTTCGAATTTCGGAGTAGTCCCCCAGTACCACTAAGTTATAAGATAGAGCGAGATACGGATAGAATTTTGCTAGACGTTTAAAAGCCATAAGTCACCTAGTAGTTTGTCACAAACAAAATAGAGACGCAGCTTTAAGATGGCGGACAGACTCAGCAAACATTCAAGTGGTGTCCTTTACACGATTAATATTATCACAATACTGGGGTGTCAATATTATCGCAGTTTTCAAATTTGTATGGATTCTGCTTTAATATTCACGTGATACTTATCGTGATATGAATCTATGTAACAGGCCCCATACATTCGCTTTGAAGGCGGTTGTTGTGACAATCAGTCTAGCTAGCACGATAGATTATACCGTTACGTTTTATGTGACGTTTTAATACATTTCGCCCATATAACGTGACGGTATAAGTTATCGTGCTAGCTAGGCTGATAGGTGTATAGAACGCTTGAAAACTTCAAAAACAAAACGCTGCAGACGCGGCTAGCCGAATCCACACAATGGGCGATGATGGCCCATCACCCAGAACGCAGCCCAGCAACCTGGCCAACATACCGGACGCAAAAATAGTTCACGATTTTCGAACGTAGCCGACACTGTCAACCAACAAATTTAATATAGCAAATAGCAATATAGTCTGTGGGCAATACGGCCGACGTTTTGTCATCAAATTAACACTTTTAAATGCAAAATACGCGACAATCCGAATTTTGCGGATACATATGTTCAACTCAAAAATCGTTATTTTTATACGTTCTTCAATTTGAGACAGGTCTCGTTCGGGTCTACCGTACCCCTGCACGAAATTATTAATATAGATTATTCATTCCTTACTGGATACTAGTTACGAACAATCATACAGGTATCAGTAAAGGAAAAAATACTATTACTTGGATACCAGTATCCTATGAGGATCATTTTTAGGGTTCCGTAGTCAACTAGGAACCCTTATAGTTTCGCCATGTCTGTCCGTCCGTCTGTCCGTCCGTCCGCGGATAATCTCAGTGACCGTTAGCACTAGAAAGCTGAAATTTGGTACTAATATGTATATCAATTACGCCGACAAAGTGGTAAAATAAAAAGTGGTACCTCCCCTATACGTAAAGTGGGGAGTGATTTTTTTTTTCATTTTAACCCTAACGTGTGATATATTGTTAGATAGGTATTTAAAAATAAATAGGGGTTTACTAAAATCATTTTTTGATAATGTTAATATTTTCGGAAATAATCGCTCCAGAAGTAAAAAAAAATGTGTCCCCCCCCCCCCCCCTCTAACTTTTGAACCATAACTACCATAAGTTTTAAAAATATGAAAAAAATCTCAAAAGTAGAACTTTATAAAAACTTTGTAGGAAAATTATTTTGAACTTGATAGGTTGAATAGTTTTTGAAAAAATTACAAAAACTACGGAACCCTACACTGAGCGTGGCCCGACACGCTCTTGGCCGGTTTTTATTTTTATGTAGCTGGTTTCAAAACTCCGGTTACATACGCGGCCGAAGGGAACTCATCGGATATAGAAGTGCAGCAGATTTTAGCCACAATACGGCGGTATGTAGTACCGACGGCTATCGGTCTTATACCGCCGTCTTTTTTCAGAAGAGCACACAGGTTTGCACCGTATAATGTACTGGTGATTAAAGGGTTTACCTTCCCAACTAGCATGAGGTTACATAGGTCCGCAAGTGCCTTTAATAGTGCATCACCAGCTTCTGCCGAGCTATGGCCCAGAAGATCTTTAAGATGTTGGGGCGTCAGGCTATCTAAACCACCAGCTGAGCCACTCTGGAAGGACATTACAGCAATGAGAACTCGGTCAGTGGAGCTTATGAGATGAGGTTGTAATGAATCAGGGGCATCGGGAAGATTTTGGTCGGTGGATGGAAATGGATGTTTGTTTAATAGAGCCGTGAGAGTGTCTTGGTTGTTGGGAGCTATAGAGTCGGTCGAAAAAAGTAGTCGGGCGGCTCCTCTAATATCACCTTCTCGCACTTTATTCTCGATATGTTTATATAAGGATGTATTATGTTTGAGAGCTTTTCCGTGAAGGTCATCCAGAGAGTGTGGCCGTTGGCAATTCTGTTTTATTTTAGAGGTCAGTGAGGTAGTCTTGCTTTGGTCGACAACGTGTAGAATTCTGTAGGGAAAGGTGAGAAGTTGTTCCCAAGCTTGATAAGAATTTTCGGATAGAGCGGTTGTGATATCACCAGCTAATCTTTGTGCAACCGATACTCTTGCACCCCGCGAAACACGTTTTATTATGCGAGTACTGTTTTTTAATTGACTCAGAGTTTCAAAGATATCAGTTGCTTGAGAGCTACGAGGTTCTGAAAGGGAGTCCATGTTGTGTGTGTCATCACCATCAGGGACCTTATGTTTTTTACCAAGGTGGACTTTAAGCCCGTGTTGGTTTCTAAAATATCGAGCTTGGGAACAAAAGGGGCACTGCAACATGGTTTGGGATGATGTAACATTATTGGAGGCTGATGAGGTATATATATAGACATATTTTTATTTGTTAACAGAATGAAACTGTAGAAGTGTAGAGAAAGAAAATCCACACACATGCGTCCAAAATTTTAACAAAAATATTGTGGACGTGCAACTTGACATTTGTGTCAAAAAAATCAAACAATTAGATGGTACACCGCTTCCGCAGATCTATCAAAGTACTATTACTACTCTTCAAGATAAGGGCATAGATCTGCTGTGTAAAATTCCTCACTTTCGCAATGTGAAGAACCGGATGTACTACAACAAAAATAAAGAAGCAGGTGTAAAAAAAATTAACTGTGTAGATGTAGTTGATGTAGAGGCCCCTCAACAATTTGAATCTTTCCTATTGGCTGACTACGAATTTTAAGGAAATCGAATAACTATATTCTGTTCAATGGAGATGAGAAACCTTATGGGCAACGTAAAATTGTTTTTAAGTGACGAAACTTTCAAAAGCTGCCCGAAGCCGTTTGCCCAACTATATGTTATACATGGGGACTTAGGGAGCAACGAAAATTCTACGAACATAGTACCCCTTGTGTACGCGTTGCTATCTGGCAAGACAAAGGGTATATATGAAACCTTATTTAATTTAATTTTCCCCTCACTAGCTCGGAAAGCCGTCTTTTATCCTTTAATACAAGCGAGTAAAACGCATTTTATCCACAAGTGGGGAAAGTAATTTGACCTTGGAGCGTGTTTGAGTAGCTTTTGACAGATAACAAAACGTAAAACGCTCATAATAATGGTTTGTTCGATATTAATTAACATTCAATAAATGATATGAGAATTTAATAAAAATGCCAAAGTAAGCTTAATTTAATGATTTTAAGTCATCAAACTTAAAATCCTATAAGAAACATTTGTTTATTTATTATGATGTTGAATATAAGTCTGAACGCACAAGTTGAGTCGATGCAATTTCGAAACGCATTGTCAGAAATGTCAACATTGTCAAGAAATTTTTTAAAACTTTTCTCACCGACTCCGATTTGGGTAAAAAATACACAACATCCAGAGTTTTCTGTTTTAATATCGAAGAAAAATGAGTGATTCCAGTAGTGAAGATGATTGTGGAACTACTGGAAGCTGTCAAAAACGCGGAATTAAGTTTGTTGCCGCAAAAATCCTGTATGAAGTACATGAAGGCTTTCGAGCAATTCAATGCCTGGAAAAATAAAAAAGGAGCAAAAACCTTCTCCGAAACAGTTTTACTGTCTTACTTTATAGAATTAGCCAGCTCTAAAAAGCCCAGCACTCTTTGGACCATATTTTCTATGCTCAAATCGACATTAAAACTCAAAAAAGATATTCACATAGAAAAATACCCAAAGCTGTTGGCGTTCCTGAAAAAAACCGCTACCGGGCACAAAGCGAAGAAATCAAAAATTTTCACAGCCGCAGATCGAATTTTTTTTAAATGAAGCTCCAGACTCAGAATACCTAGCAGCAAAAGTAAGTTAAATTTTACTATTCTTAAAACTACTAAGTGTATCTAATGAAAGGTAGAAGCCTTCAATGCTATTGTGTTATGTATAGATAGATCGATAGATAGATAAAGACTTTATTCGTTTCCACAACATACATGGGTGACAAAAATTAAGCACTAAAAATTATACAAGATTTACCAAAATGAGGCATGCAACTTAAGACTAAAGTTCTAATTTTTTTTTTGTGTGTATCTAGTACGTATCTAATTCTTTGTTTATTCTTCAGGTAGTCCTCATCATAGGCATTAGCGGAGCTTGCCGGACAAATGAACTTACATACCTAATGACAAAGGACGTTGAGAAACATTCGGACACCTTATTATTATTTAAATTACCGAACACAAAAACAAACATTGAGAGATTTTTTTTTAGTACGTGATGAATATGTAAAAATTATTGATAAATATCAATAGCTGCGACCTCCCAATACATCAGTGGACAGATTTTTTCTTGGCTATCGCAAAGGAAAGTGTATTAATCAGCCTGTTGGTCCAAATAAAATTGGTGGATTGCCACGTGAAATAGCATCTTTCCTGGGGCTAACATCACCCGAAAAATACACTGGACATTGTTTTAGACGGACATCAGCCACTCTATTGGCAGACTCTGGTGCAGACTTAACCACTCTGAAGCGCCATGGTGGATGGAAATCCAGCACAGTGGCAGAAGGGTATCTTGAAGACTCGATTGAGAATAAATCCAAAATATGCAAGGGGATTGTTAGTAATATTAAGCTCAACAATTCATCCACTGATCCACTAAATCAACCATCCACTTCTAGAGATGCACTGCTCTTAGAAAGTTGCCTATCAAATACCAAAGAATTCCCCATTGAAAATGCAGCTGCTTGTATTTCTCCCACTCACTCTCCTACATTTACCTTAGAAACCATGGATAAAGAAAACAAATTACCATGCAATAACAGTAACACCCAAGTTTCCAACACAAGCATAAATATTCCCAAAAAAACCTAACCATTAATATATCAAATTGTAACATATTTAATTTTTAGTGCCACATGATGTGTACAAATAAAGATTTTTTTTTTATGAGTTGTTTTTTTGCCTGTTGCACTTTCCTCGCTATAGTGAGGTGAAAAGTTTTGTGTTACACACGGGTGCAAAGTTGTATTTTATTGCTCGTGTGTTGAAACACTCGCTACGCTCAGGATTCTATTTTAGAACCACTCGCTTCGCTCGTGGTTCAACTATAGAACCCTTTCGCTTGCTCGTGTTTCAATTCCACACTCGCGGGTAAAATACAACTTTGCACCCTTGTATAACAAATAACTATTAATCATGTGTACCACACTGGCAACCAAAACAATTCAAAACTGATTACGAAGTGGGTGCCATGCAAGCTATCTTAAATGTTTTCCCCGAAATTTTGCTCAACGGCCGTTATTATCATTACAATAAGTCTATTTGGAAAAACGCCAGAGAACTTATACTGACGAAAGAGAAAAACACAAGACGAATTGTTGGTCTTACTGCCGTATTGCCGTTACATGAAACAAGATACCCTCGAACTTCAAGACATAGAACGAGTGCCAATTTTTTAAAAATATTTTGAACCGTTTTGGCTTCGGAGTGAGGACTTTATAAAAATTTGGTTCGTGTTTGGGCAACGTCACCGAACTACAATTTTTTTGGAAGGGTGGAACTTTAGGTTAAACAGTAATGTGTCAAAAAAAGATATTATGTTGTTTGCAGCAAGCAAATACTAAATAACAAATCTCCGACAAAACGGAATATAACCCACATTAAAAATGATATGTATATATTGAAATCCCAGAACCAGCTGTTGAATGGAGAAATTTTAGTTGGACATTTTTTGCAGAAAATGAAGTAAGGTTAAGTTGTACTTTTAGAGGTTTAATTTTTTTTGTTATTATAAGAATACTAAGTTACTCGTATGTTTTGCCGTATAGCTTACATACTTGTTATATGATTTAAAAATATACGCATTATAATTGTTTTTTTTTTAAATATCGATCCACGGTTGGTCTCTCGGGAAATATTTACTAACAGAACAACCAGCTGAAGTGTCTGGTTGGTCTGTTGGGAAATATTTACCAACTGACAAAGTTGGCAGTTTGGATGGTCTGTTATGAAAAAAAAGTATCAACCCGACAGCCAGGGGGTGCGTCAGAAATGTCTATTACTATTACTAACCAACAAACCAGATTGACGCTTGAAAAAAAAGTACTAACCATCCACCTGGTTGAAATGTCTGGTTTGTCGGTTGGTAATAGAGGTTTTTTTCCTGGCTGGAACGTAAGTATTAGGTACCAGTTTGTTAAACATACTATGAGTTATTAAAGAGTGGGTTGCAACGAAACCGTCTTTAATTGTAAGCGGTGTTCATTAAAATCTGATTGTATGAAAAGTTTGACGAGTTTCTATGGGATGACAACTGGCGTCGCCAAATTTAACGTTGATCGGCCTCTTATGAATGATAACTTGGTACAACTCGCCATTAGTAGCAAACATTTAATTTGTAGGTTTTCTTGACCATCTCATTCGCTCATGTTCATATATGTAATGAAGGTGAATATGCCACTGGGGTAATAGGAATATACAAAATAGTTATCATGTTTGTCTGCTTTTCGCTCTCTTAAAGTAACGGATATAATATTCAAATTGCATACCTAAAATACGCACGCATTATATTTTATAGGTCTCTGCAGAAGTCCTAAGCGAGATTTCGACATACGACGATAAGTCTTGAGACGAGAGAATCGGTGCCAGATAAAAAGGAGACACCGCCAGAATCGACTACTTCAGTCGTGGATTCGATTGAAGAGAATTAAAAGGATAGTCTGAACTTTTCGTATGCCAAAACATGGATGCGAAAGATGGAACAGTGTAGATTTTTATTCTCTAGTAAGTTTAATACTATTTAGTGACTTAATATTTGAAATTTTATTGGAATAAATTTTTAAAAAATAGTTTAAACAATTTATTTCTGAAAAAAACTGAACATAAATAGGTTTTAATATAAATAACCTAAGTCAAATCGTAGGTTATTGATTACCTACAATTTGAGTTGGATTACTCGTATTACCTTAAAAAATGCCACGATCCCGGCGTGTCGCGGAAGACGCCCACGAGTAAGTTGCAGTGCGCGGCTTGTAAAATGCTCATATAGATTTTAAATACTGTATACATACAGTATTTAAAATCTACATGAGCATTTAACAATCTTAATATCGTTCAAAGATTGTAAATTCCGTTCCGATCCGATGCGATGCGAGCCAAAACATGGATGCGAAAGATGGAACAGTGTAGATTTTTATTCTCTAGTAAGTTGAATACTATTTAGTGACTTAATATTTGAAATTATATTGGAATAAATTTTAAAAACATAGTTTAAACAATTTATTTCTGAAAAAAACTAAACATAAATAGGTTTTAATATAAATAACCTAACTCAAATTGTAGGTTATTGATTACCTACAATTTGAGTTGGATTACTCGTATTACCTTAAAAAATGCCACGATCCCGGCGTGTCGCGGAAGACGCCCACGAGTAAGTTGCAGTGCACGGCTTGTAAAATGCTCATATAGATTTTAAATACTGTATACATACAGTATTTAAAATCTACATGAGCATTTAACAAACTTAATATCGTTCAAAGATTGTCAATTCCGTTCCGATCCGATGCGATGCGAGCCATTTGGTGGAAATTATATTTGAGTAATTTTGGTAAGTGTCCAAAAGGTTAATAAAAATAGAAACATGAAAATAATGTCTTTTTCACATTATACGTATTTTTCTGGGCCTTTGTCTTGTATGTACCTATTAGTATTATTAGTTATTCCATTCTGATTGTCACCCGTGTGGTGACAATGTCGTGCCATGTGTACGGGTACCTTATAGTGTTGTTAAGACTAGTCTTGAAGATTTTCGAACCTTATAGACAGACACGCGAACCTTGAAGGTTAAAGCTTTGAAGACTCGAGCGTTGAAGGTTTAAGCTCAAAAACCGGTTCAGAACCATAACGACTCAAGCTTTAAGAACTAAGGCCTATTGAAAGTTCAAGCCCCCCGAACCTCGGAGGCCTGAGTCAAGCACAGCTCAAAGCTCAAACAATGAGCGCTGGGCATATAGTATTATTAATACTATTACGTATTCATTTAAGAATATTATTTTCTCAAACATGCGCCTAAATGTATGCGTTAATGTCACGAAAAGAAGACATGAAATTACTTGTTTATGGCTCCCTAGTAGTAATGTATGGCGGCTAAGAAGTAATGTATGGAGAAAGTATTCAGAAACTAAAATTATTGTCCGCTGCTCTAAATTAAATGCTTAAATTTGCTTGCTTACATTAAACTGACAAAGGAAATCTTACATACAGCCAACCACCACTACACTCTGTAGGTAAGCATACTTGCGACATTATTCCGGCTTATCGAGCGACATGTTTCGGATTCATCGAGCGACATGTTTCGGACTCATCGAGCGACATGTTTCGGATTCATCAAGCGACGTTTCAGATTCATCAATATTACTTTCAACATAAATTTGTGTATTTACTTTAATATATTTTTTGGTGTATTCTGTGTTTTTATAGATTTATAGTTTTTTGGTTATTTAGTTTATTTTCTTTGTCTTCTTAAATTGTTTATTGTATTTTTGTTGTTTCTTTTTGATTATTGCTTTTTTTAGTTTTGTTTGTTTGTTTTGTTTTATTTTATTCATGTTTTTGTACAAATACAAATAAAAAAGATTTTATGTGTTAAACATAGGTATGTACAGTCAGCTAGCTACAGAGAAACCTGACCCCCCTGCATAGAAGTTTTGTATGCAGCGGGGGTCACGTTTTTTTGCAGCTGACTGAACATCGGTGTACTTTTCTTATTTGTTTTGTCGTGTTTTTTGGTATTTTCTGTACTATACGTATTGTTTTTAGTTCTCTATTACGTTTTTTTGTATTTTTGTAGGTTTTTCATTTTTGGTATTTTTTTGTATTTTGTGTTTTTAAATCCTCGAATTTTTTTGTAGTTTTTTATGTGGTTTTTTTTGGTAAATTATCTTTATATTCTGTGATTTTTTTAGCATATTGTGTTTTTTTTTTGGTATTTTTTTTTTATCCGCTCTTCGTCCATCTGTCTGTATGTCCGTCTGTCACCGGGCTATATCTCATGAACCGTATTAGTTAGAGTTTAGACAGCTGAAATTTTCATAGATAATGTATTTCTGTTGCCGGCCTAACAACAAATACTAACAATAAAATAAATAATTAAGGGAGCCCCTAATACAAAAAAAAACTATTCAAAAGTTGCTCGTTGTATTCTTAGGCGCTGGGTCCCAAAATGTATGGAATAACTAAAATCCGATTCGTACTTGACTAAAATTCTACTTCATATAGATACTAGTACGGAACCCTTCGTGCGCGAGTCCGATTCGCACTAGGCCGGTTCTTTTTTTAAATAATGTGGCTATCCAGTTTCTGTAAAATGCGTATATTTTTATAAAACAATTTTGGACAATATTTTTTGCACCACCTGTAGCTCGTTACGTTACCTAGTTTTTGTAAACACCCTTCATTTGATCTACAATAATATCTGAAAACTAATCAATATAAAAAGTTATTTGTTAAAAGCTCATAAGTCTTAAATGCTCCACACCTTATGGACTTAAACCTTCAAAGCTTAAGAGGCTTTAAAGCTTGAGGCCTAAAGACTCTCGAGGTTTCTAACAAAAAACTAACTTTTTGACTTGAGGCTTATAGGGTCGAGGCAACCCGAGGCTTTAAGGTTCGAGGCTTCTAGACTTAACAGTCGCGACTCGAGTCTTGTAGTTTACGCCTGGAAGCTTAAATTCACAACACTAGTGCCTTATGCTAACATGAACGTTTTCAGGCTTTTAAGTTTACAAATTTAGTAATTTAAGTTGAATGTATATTGTAAGCGATGTAATACAATATATTTTTATCATTGAGTTGAAACACTGCAGCGTATAGAGGATAAACACATTTTCACTTATCAGTCTAGTAGTAGCATACATTATTTTTGGTATGATTTCCCAAACCAACGCAAAGTATTTTTTAAACGGTGTCCTAATTTCGTTTATTTATAATATTAGGATGAGTAAGCTAGCTGAATATGGGTAGGTAATTATTTTGTCACCTATGTGCTCATACAGTGCAGTTATAAAAATATCACGGTAGTTCTGCTGATAAGATACTCCCAAGCAGAAATAAGATCTGATAAGTTTTACAGTGGTACTATTGATATAAGTAGATTTCTTTCTAATGGTTATAGAACTATATAGATTTCATTTAGATCTTTTCTAATACAATATCTAAAATCCCGAGAACTTAGGTGGTTCTGCCAGGGAGCATCACAGGTTTAGAGGATTAAAAAAAGGCAAAGTAAAAATACTTAGTTTTATTCAACGTCTTGCATATTTAAAAATTTAACCAGTTGCCATTGTCACTATGACTCAGATAGCAGTCTACTATCAGGCTTGGTTTTAGTCCAGTATAATGTGATAGTGAAAATGAACTGTCGATTTTTAACCATTTGAACGCCAAGAACCTATAAAGTGGTTGTGTGTCGTCGTGCCCACCACGCCAACAACTAAAGGTCGGATTGAACGTGTACGTTGATCATTAATAAAAAAATATATATTAACAATCCATATTTTTGTTTGTTGTTTTTATTTGTTTAAACGTCACATCAATTTTTGATTACGCAACAGTGCTTGGCGTGTGAGTGGTCACTTCATTCAAATATGTATGAAAGCGTTCAAAGGGTTAATACGCCTCTTTTACACGTTTCAGAGATCCTATAAGAGGCAGGAATTTCAAAATATCAAATACGTAGCCGTTTAGTTCCTGATTAACGCATTCACTGCCGGCAATGCGTTTTCATTACTTTCATCCAGTGCTGTGAACGCGTCTGTGGTTCATATATTTATCGAGCTTTGCCCAGTGCTGCAACGTATATGTTAGTTATATTAATTTTGCAATGTTCTACTTATCTCTTACTTATTGGTATGAACACTATAAACTTATATGTGCGTTTGAGGCACTGAGTATTTGTTAAACTCAGGAGGCATATAGAAAAGTGTGGTCTCTGGTGAGGGTTCAGGAAAAAGGACTGGCAGTGAATGAACTATCGGAATTTCCGTATTTTACGACGCCGCTACGGGTCTCTGGTAGTTTTTTATTAAGGAAACGTTCTTCAATATTTTGTTCCTATTGTGCTAAAAAAATTACACGATCGAAACATGTGACGAGGCATATGAAAATCCGCATCCATATTGAGAAATCTAATAATTATTCTGCTCATTCACATGCTTTATTAAAATATGACGTAGATTTGGAAATAATAGACTATAAAGTGTACTGTAAAATAGAAAAGAATAGGTTCATTTGCAAGAAACTGTGATATAATAATAATTATACCTTTATGAAATTCACAAAAAAATGGAATATAGAACAGCATGTTCTTTCGAATAAACACAAAAAGAACGATAATATTTTTGACGACAAACAGTCAAAGTTTAACAACGACTAGCTCATAATGATGATCTGTTGCAACATACCGTGGGCTCAATGAAATAATTCAAAATTAAAATTATTTTTCGAAAATTGGCTAAAAGGCAAATACGACGATATCATTTGTCTTCATAGTGAAAATTGGTTAAGATTATCGGTCTTGCCCAAAGTATATGAAGAACAAAAAAGGAAAATCAGAGAATTAGTAAGAGATAAATATATATACCTGACTATTGATGAAACAACGGACAGCTGTGGTAAAAAAAAAATGCTAATGTACTAGTTGGAGAGCTAAACAGTCAAAATTGTAGGTATGTCAAATTTATTTAAAACTATGCATTTAGATAGGATAAATAACATTTCTGTTTCAAACGTAATAAACGAAACTTAACAGATCTTTGGGGAAGCAAACATGATCAAAACGTAAAAAAACGTAAACTGTTTTTGATTACGGATGCTGGATCTTGCATGGTGAAAGTAGGAAAACAATTAAACAATCTATACCCAAACGAAACGCATTTGACGTGTTTAGCCCATGGACTTACTCGAGTGGCTATAAAATATATAAAATAAGATTCTTTATACCCAAATATAATCAGCTTAATGACGGCGTAAAAAAATGTTTAAACAAAGCTCGATGTAAGCGTTTAAAAATAAATTTCCATTGATACCGCTACCGCCTGCACCTGTTGTTACTAGGTGGGGACTTGGTTGCGAGGCGTTGATTATTACGCCAAATATCTCGAAGAAATCAAACAAATTATAAGTGAATTTGACTCTAAAAGTGCAGCAGCCATAATAAAAACAAAAAAAAAATTACAAACGACGAAGCTGGAACAGGATATTAAATTTATCGTGGAAAATTTTGTGTTTTTGACAGATCATATAGACCGACTACAAAGTTCCAATTTAAGTCTACATAGATGAGAGTTTAAGTTACATAGATGACACCGAAAGCAGATTAAAAAATATCGAGAATGCACCTAATGGCAATCAAGTGTATCTTAAACTACAATATGTATTAAACAAAAACCCGGGGTTAAAGGCAATTAAATCAACACGTCAGTTATTACACGGCAAGGAAACTGAAATTACAAACGATATGAACAAAAACACACTGACATTTTTCAATTTTTTACAATTTTTACCAACAACTTCAGTTGAAGTCGAAAGATCGTTTTCTTGTCTAAAGTGGATATATAATTTGAGACGGCAGCAACTGTCACCCAAAAGTATAGTGAAAATATCGTGTATTTACTATAATAAGACTTTTGTAGAACGAGAGCGAGACATGAAAAGAGAGGTACAGCGATGTTTTTTTTAACTGACAAACATGCAACCTGTTTGCTAACAAAACATTATATTCTCTATTTGGCATTTCATTAATTTTGGTTCATTTGTCATTGTCATCTTTGTATTCTGCTAGTCGCATCTGTACAAAACAAAAAATGTGAAAATACGGCTTTTAATGAACAAAAGATTTCCTCTGGCAGGATTGATATTTGTGGTCCAAAGATAGATTTACGAAGTAGAGCCCTCCGGATTTTTTATGTAGTTGGTAGTGGGGGGGGTTCAAAGATAGCTGCCGACCTGTACATTTTAAAATAAGCTGACTCCTTTCCTATATCTACTAGGGCAAGTTTGGTATCATTTTCGGATAAAATTAGTACGCCGAAATCATTTCTGATCATAAATGTTACTATTTTGGAACAATTTTCTGAAAAAATCGCAAATATATAAATTTTTCGTTTGGCTATTTTTGATTCAGCGCCCTAATATTGAAGGTATAAAGTTAATTTAAGTAATGAAATAAATATTGTAAGAAAGTTCGTTTTGTGTAGATTCTAAATATATAAATTTCAATATGGCTCTGCCTACAAAATTATGGCAGAAAAAAATATCATGTGTCGCAAGACGGCTGCGCGGGCGTCACTTTCTAACTCCACACTAGTCGAAAAGT
This sequence comes from Notocelia uddmanniana, assembly GCA_905163555.1. Taxonomy (NCBI): domain Eukaryota; kingdom Metazoa; phylum Arthropoda; class Insecta; order Lepidoptera; family Tortricidae; genus Notocelia; species Notocelia uddmanniana. Next base: position 38,904,738 of record LR991052.1, on the reverse strand, counting down.
GATGAATCTTCCCTGACTATACCCTACGTGTATGACTAGCAACTATGGTTGTTCCTCAAAGTATTTTTAAAAAGATATCCGGCATTAAAACAGTTACTGTGATAAAATTTACAAAACAAGTTCGTGACAATAGAGGTCAGGGAGTGCATGAAAACTACAAATTGCCAGGCAATTGGTCCAACTTCCTGAAGGATGGTAAGAATAAGGAGGAACTGTTCAAGCTACTTGGGTGTTACACGCTTGAATGTAACATTGGTGTTCATATAGTGACCAACATTGGTACCACAATTAGATCATCAAAACCAACGGGAACCCTCATAGCAGGACTTAATGTGACTTGTGAAGAAGCTGATAGTCGCATTATTTTACATGCGATGTATATGGTTGTCAATGGAGCAACAACAATTGTAATACATACAGTTGATTCCGACGTCCTGATTATTGCCATATCCTACTACTTCTCCCTTCAGCAGATGGGTCTCAAAGAACTTTGGATAGCTTTTGGTACGGGAAAACACCACACCTTTATACCTGCGCATGACTTGGCACATCATCTAGGTGAAGAGAAAGCTGAGGCTCTCAGAGGGTACCACGCCTTCACAGGTTGTGACACTGTTTCTGCTTTCTATTCCAAAGGGAACTGACCTGGAAGGCGTGGCAGCAGTGTCCCGATACGTCATCTGCTTTTAGGGCACTTTCCAAGTCGCTTATTGAACTGACAGACGATGCCTTTACGAAATTGGAAAAGTATGTGATCAGGCTGTTCTGCGGAGCAACGGAATTAGTTTTTGTAAATGAGGCGCGCAAAATATTATTAACGCAATATAAGTCGCTCCAAAATATCCCTCCTACAAGAAATAGTCTCAGGATGCATGCGCTTAGGGCAGCCTATCAAGCAGGTCAATTGTGGGGACAAGCTTTAAATGACCGACAGGATATACCCTCCCCAACAGACTGGGGGTGGATTGAAAAGGAAGGGCAGTGGCAGCCCGTATGGACAACCCAAACCAGTATCTGGAATGCGGCGCGAGAACTTGTTTAATGTAGCTGCAAGAACAGTTGCAGAGGCCGCTGTTCTTGCAAGCGAGAAGGAATGCCATGCACACTGCTGTGCAAGACCTGTAGTGGCAACTGCAACCATTCCAGGTAATAAAAATAAAGCTTAAAATAAAACTGATTGTGGTTTGTTTCAAAATTATTGATTGTTTTATATGTTGTTCCAGTGCAATAGACCGTGAGGCTTTCATCGAGGATGAGGTCGAGGAGGCCGAAGACGAGAACACAACAAGTTAATCACTGTCTAGACTAGTCGTGGTTTCTTAAAAAAATTACCGACTTCATAAAAGGAGCTTTATTTTTAATATAATGTTCAGTTGTTCACCGGTATCTTTGTTAGTTGTTGACCGATTTAGATTTTTTGTTTTACCACCTAGACCAATATCGATGATTCTTTTTTTATTTAATAAGTTATACTTTAAGGGAGATCCCATATAATTTTGATCACGATCGGTTGAAGTAAGTTCTAATAATTTTTTAATTTAGTAGATATCCATACTAACAAATGGAGGTAGAGCGTATACTGTTTTTTGTAGCGAATTATCTCGAGAACTAATGAAGGGATATTAAAAATTCTTTCTGCTATAGAAATTTATATTAGTCCTTAATAACATAGGCCAAGTCTTTTGTAAATAATTTACCCCTACGAAGCAGTACGGCTCGCTAATATATAATAAATTCATATGTGAAAATTTATGGCGTAATTTATTTATTTCATCTTTCTTTTAATATTCTATAGCGTGAATTGGCATGAAATATATTTTTATTGTGTTTACGAACCTATTCCTACCATTCTAAGATCACAAACTAGTTGTGTTTTTTTTTTTAGTTTTGGTGGTATCGACGAATATAAAAGTAGGTATATTTTTCGAATATTTTTTTAAATATATAAGAATAACAGAGTTTTCTATATATCTAATTTTTTTTAAATATTCCAGGTAGTTTTAAAGTTATGGTAATTTTTCTATTTTTAATAAGAGCGCAAAATATCCTTTTTTTTGTTATTTTTCAAGTTTTTGCTATTGAATGGTTCAAAAATAATTCCATAAATGAATTCGGCACCCTTGATTTACACGAAAATGATACCAAACTTGACCTAGTAGCTTAACTGGCGCAGATATCAAGATTAGGCTGAACCCTCCCCCCCTCAAAAATCTTGCATCAAAAATGTCGAGGGCTCCACTTCGCAAATCCATCCTTGGGTCCTTAGGACCTATCCTGCCAAAGGAAATCTTTTGTTCACAAAACGCCGTATAATTGTTGGTACAGAGGCCACTATGCCTAGAATAACGTATTTTCTCTTGCACAATGAATTTATTGAACAATATTGAAGAATATAAACAATTCCAATTGGAGCTCATGGCAAAGATGGGGATTCAAAAGCTTTGACGTGAAAATAATTCCCATGGTAAAAAAACCGGCCAAGAGCGTGTCGGGCCACGCTCAGTGTAGGGTTCCGTAGTTTTCCGTCCGTCACATTAAGTTGACATATTAAGTACAGAAACACAAAACCTTTGAAAGCACGTCATTTCATTGTGATTTTGTAGAAATGACAGGTACAATAAACACCTGTTTATACGGTTAAATTACAAACTTAGTTCAGAAATTATTTTTGTAATTTTTTCAAAAACTATTCAACCTATCAAGTTCAAAATAATTTTCCTACAAAGTTTTTATAAAGTTCTACTTTTGAGATTTTTTTCATATTTTTAAAACTTATGGTTCAAAAGTTAGAGGGGGGGGGGGGACACATTTTTTTTTACTTCTGGAGCGATTATTTCCGAAAATATTAACATTATCAAAAAATTATTTTAGTAAACCCCTATTTATTTTTAAATACCTGTCTAACAATATATCACACGTTAGGGTTAAAATGAAAAAAAAATCACTCCCCACTTGACGTATAGGGGAGGTACCCTAATAAAATATTTATTTCCACTTTTTATTTTACCACTTTGTCGGCGTAATTGATATACATATTAGTACCAAATTTCAGCTTTCTAGTGCTAACGGTCACTGAGATTATCCGCGGACGGACGGACAGACGGACGGACAGACATGGCGAAACTATAAGGGTTCCTAGTTGACTACGGAACCCTAAAAATGTGTAACAAAGGAATAGTAGCATAAGTTTCAAATATTATTACATTTTTATTTTTGCAATGCCCAATATTTGTTCCTGGATTTTTAATTTTCGAGAAAGGTGTTTAAGGATTATGCTCGAACAAGTCAACTTCTTAAAATTTGATGATTGTTGGGACGAAGTCGTAGGGGTGCTTCGAAAATATCAACTTAAAAATGTCCAAGGTAATTTAGTAATAAGTACATACACAGACTGTAAATTTTAACATGTTGCATATCTCGGTAAGGTGCTACTCAATTCCAAGCATTACTTTTATTTTCAGAAAATAAACAAGCTGGTTACTGTTGTTCGACAGGGCAATCAAATTTACGAAAATTAATCGTCATGGGTTACAGTAATAAATGTTATACACAATTATAATAACAAGTAGACAATACACAATTACTTTATGGTTCAATAAATACAGGGTGATTTCGGGGTCGTGATCCCAACCATTTTTTTCTGACTCAGTAAATGATTGCGATGCTACCTGTATTTATTTTAATTGAAACAAAGATGATTCGTTATTTACGTATTTTTATTTTAAAAATTATTATTGACTCAAAATGCGTGGTCACCCTACTTTTAATATTACACCTTTTTAGAAAACAAACTCTCTGATAGAATACTTAATAATTTATGAGTAATAATGTCACAACACGTCAAAGTCAATAAACGTGTCAAAAAAGATTTAAAATAAAATAAATTAATTATGCCTCCACCGTACCCATTTTCTAATATCGAGCGATCAGATATGGTTATGTTTTACTATCAAACACACAACACTACCTGAGCAAGTGAAATGTTTCATCAGCGATATCCCAATTTGCCAATACCAACTAGACGTTTGATTAATACAATGGTGCATAATCTTCGAGAATACGGGCAGTTCAGCGTTCCAACCCACGCCCAAGCACGAGGTGGCGACAGGCCAGCAAGGCGAGGCAATCCCGAGAACCTGGATCAACGCATACTCAGATATTCTCTCCGAGATCCGCAACGCAGTACCCGACAGGCTGCTAGAAGGTACAATGTCAGCCAAAGTTTTGTCTGGAAACTGCTCAACGCTTCTGGATTGCATCCATATCATTTTCTGCCTCTCCAGGATATCTCCGCCCCTGATCTTCCCTTACGAATGAACATGTGTCGATGGATTTTAGAAAATGAAGAAACGAATATCTTGTTGACTGATGAGAGTACATTTATGCGTATTGGTTTGTTCAATGTGCACAACGAACATTTTTGGAGTGCTGAAAACCCGCATTTTACTCGGAGAAACGCATATCAGACTCGATTTTCTTTAAATGTTTGGGCGGGAGTTATTAACGATGTTGTTATCGGACCTCATTTTATTGAAGGTAGATTGAATGATATGAATTACCTTGACTTGTTACGTGAAGTTGTGCCGGGACTATTGCGAGGCGTCCCGGAACATTATTTGGAAAACCTGCATTATCAACATGATGGTGCACCTGCTCATTTCCATAACCGTGTTCGTGATTATTTGAATGAACAATTTCCGCGACGATGGATCGGTCGCCTTGGACCTGTTCCATGGCCACCTCGCAGCCCCGACCTCACACCGTTGGACTTTTTTCTCTGGGGAGAGGTGAAACGATTGGTGTATGAGCAAGAATCTAACACCGTAGAAGAGCTACGCCAGCGGATTGTTTTAGCCTTTGAAACGGTTAAGCAAAACCGCTTTGCTCTGAACAGATTAAAGGCCAATCTTAGGCGACGGGCGGAATTGTGCGAACAGGAACAGGGTTCACATTTTGAACAACTTTTGAAGTACGTTTAGCGTTGTTTTTGTAAATAAAGTTTAAATTTTTATTCAGTCTTTTCCTTCTAAATACGACAAAGTAATCGACGTAATTGCAGTAGGCATCGAAGAAATTTCTTATCTGTCTATCAATATCGTCATAACAACCTTACTGCAACGATTGTTAAGTCCATGCACTTGACATAAGTTTTCTTGGGAAATAGTAGGGTGACCATGATCTCGAATTATCGCAGTTTTTTTTATGCTGACTAAAATAAGTCGCTGGTGTACTGTTAGTCCTAACCTATCGTGATCCTTAGGAGAAAGTAAGTTAAATGCTTCTTTCTTGCTCCACGACCCCGTAATCACCCTGTATATATATATATATATTTATTATATTAACTGATAAAGTAAAAAAATAGTGTTTCATTTTCAACGACAACATAATCTTACATAATTTGAAACGTCAATCATATTATATTATACACGTCGACAACCCTAGGTCGCTGTCGTGTGTCATTTGACGTCATCGCACCAAAAATGCTAGAAAAAGTACGAGCACTGGTCATCATCAACAAAAGAACGGTTAGCAAAGCTGAGAGATAACAGAAAGATACTGAGAAATATTCCGAATATTTGAGCAAAGAGAAGGAAATGGATCCAACAAGACAGAAAAAAGAAGAAAGCAGTACAGATGATATTAAATTGGAACGCGATAAATGTGCGTGATGGAGTACAAGCGCATAAGGCAAAGAAAAAAATGCAGTTGTAAATTGTGATTCCCCAATAGGGTCTTACATATGCTTACAAACCTTTTCAAAAGCTGTCAAAAAGGTAACGTAATCTCTTCCACTTTCACCTTTAAAAAGGGCTACTATTATCCAGAAAGTATTAAATAACTGAAGTGTTAGGTGGGCCTTACGAAATAAAATCGTCGGACTTTTTCAAAAACAAAGGCCCAAGACTAACTCGTTAGTCGTCAAGTCCCTGGGATGAAAGATTTTAAGTCGGTAAGAGACCCTGAAACTAGTGTGAAAGTGAAGAAGTAGAAACGAACTATGGCTTAGTTAGACTATTCGTGAAGCTTACGAATAGAAAGTCCCTGAAGTCAATATTGGAAAATCCTTGTTTTACAGTTTTACCTTTGCCTTTGCTTAGCCAATTCCGATAGCTCACACGCCCCACAATGGCTGCGGTTTCACGCAACCAGCATATTACATGAACTTCTTGGAATCTTTGAAAAAACGTCTACATTTGCCATAAAACCACAAGAAAGTAATGGAAATTATATTTTGTACCTTTACAAAATGAGGATCTTGTGACAAGTGTCCAAAAAACGTTTGGAGTAGCTTTGATACGACTACGACTGATGTAGCTGCGAAACAAGTATCATGGAACTAATGAGCTTCTCTCAATAACCATCCTGAGATGATAACAAAACCAACCTGCGAAGAACCCTAAAACGAATTAAAAAACATATTAGAGCATTTTGAGATTATGCAGAGCATTTTGAAAACAGCATGGCTAGCACAAGACGGCGCGCGAGATAAATTATCCTTCTCTTTCCATTTCCGATATAGCTCGCGCGCCGTCTTGTGCTAGCCGTGCTGAAGAAAAATTAAGCAGTGATCAACATCGATTTTGCCGTAAATTATGCACTTGTCTATCAAGATGAAACAACAAAAAGTGCACATTAGAGCCAGAAACAAGTGAACATTTTTGCTTGCTGCATCTGGTTCGATAATAAGATGAAGTTAGTTGCCATCATCAGTAATTAGTAATGACACTTGTCAAACAAAACAAGCCGTCTGGACCTTTTTAAAGAACATTGTTGATTAAATCCAAGCTACATGCAGCAATTCAATCACGAAGTTTATATTTGGCAGTGACAGCGGCAGTGGAGATATCCAGTGACAATTGTGCTGCCAAATTTAAAAATAAATATACCCTGTCATCACTACATGAGCTCAAAAAGCGCGAAGAGAGACACTAAGACAGAGTTTCATCTCTTTTAAATCGTTTTACAGTTTATCTATGATAAACTCAGAAACAGTCTTACACAACAGACTTACAACATAGAGTTTAATTTTATTTGACAATCTTTTGGCAGATATCGATATCACTCAAGGCAGTATACATAACGTATATCCGAAACGTCATTGGATTGTATACCAATTTCTTTGAAGTATAAACCATGACAATTTAATATTGACATAACAGAGCCCAATAAAGAAGATAAAAGTTGACACAATACGTCTGTCCTAAATGTAAACAATGTAACGGAAACATATAAAAAGACCTTTTATTTTGTAATTTGTTGTTTCTTGGTTTTGCGCATATACCTATATGTAAATAGCTGACTCAAGACTAATATTTTTTCATGCTGAAGAACTAACTACACGTTTGAGTTCCATTTTTGTTTATTTATTTTTACTTTCAAAAGCCAAACTCAGGGGGCGACACGGCCTATCGGTGTGATTCGAGCGCCGGTGACATTGTAACGGCACGTTTAGTGTTGCCAGGGCTCTCGAGTCATAAGTCACATTTTTACCAAAATACCTAGAAAAACTGAACTTGTCTACGGTGTTGGTAGATTTCATATTAAGTTGGTATGCGGATTAGACCCGGGTATGTCCTAAAACTTCGACCAAGACCACCATGGTCAGCAGCATCCCTGGAGTGCGGTAGAGACACTGCGATCGCCAACCCGCATGCCAAGCGTGGCATGCATGCATTTACCTCCCATGAAATTGGGGGAGGCCTATTTCCAGCGGTGGACGTCCTTGGGCTGATATGGTGTTGGTGGATTATGATTGACTATTGAATGAATAAACACACTTTAATTAACATTTTCGTGTTCTTTCATTATTCATATTTCTGGAGCTTTCTTTCTTCCTGAAACTGACAAGATTTGCCTACGTATTTTTAAAAAGTAAAGTATGATAATAAGTAATTCTATTTTATTAGCCTTATGTGATTAAGTATCTTTAGGTTCTAGTTCAGTTCAGGTGACTTATCCAGCCAGCAGTTCTGCTGCAAGGACTCGGAGGAGCTGGCTACGTTAGGGAGGTGTTAGGGCAAAATGACGAATACGAGTATGGCTCGCGTATCCCTCCTAGTGTAGCGTACGGGGCAGGAAGTTAGTGGGGTTTATGCACTTTAACCTCACACCGACTTAGCCGCAAACGCTAAAATAATCCGGATAAGCGAGCTTGCTTGATCATTTGCCCCAACTTCCGCCGCCCTCTCGCAGACAGCAGCCTCTTGCCCAAGAAACTGGGAAGCCATGTACATAAGGATATGGGGCTGTGTTAGGTTAGGTTAGGTTAGTCAGGATTTTGTGGAGAGAGGGGAGGTTGAGCCGACCCGAATACTAGCATCGTGAAGTCAGCGTGGGGTAGATAGATTCTATACTTGGTGTGTAATATATATTATTAATTTGTGACTGCTTTCTTTGTCCCTCCCATTTTTTTAAATTTTGGCCCCCACGTTCTGACAATAAACCTCTTCATATCGCAGGGTTGTTAGGTTTTTTCCCTCAGTCGACTTCTGTCCTTAGCTGTTTTCCGAAAACAGCGAGTCCTATCGGTATAATGTCTGATGTCGTAGTTGAGTGAGTCTTCTTTCTTCTGTACTTTACGGATAGTAAAGTACTATACATATTTATGAAAAACTTCTGTACTATACACAAAAAAAAACGTATTTTCCTACAAACAGCATAGCTAACCGTTTCGGAGTTTGTACCAAGGTGATAAGAAATAATTTGCACGCAATGGTTTTGCACTACATACACCACGCTAAAAAGCTACTCTTTACCCAAAATCTTTAAAATACGACTGGAGTAAAGCCTATTTTTACGGACGGAAAAAGTTTTATATCGAGTGACCATGGACGATGGATGGATGGATCTCTGGTGAGACGACCTAACCCGGTACATGGAAGATCACGTTGTTTCTCTTGGTAATTCTGGCCGCTAAACAGCTAATTGTTGAGGATAGACGTCTGATAACGGCGCCGTTGAACTATACTTCATACTTACAAGGGTTAAAGCTTAAATTTACGTGGAATTATCAAGTGATGCTGCCAATTATCAGAATCGAATACCCGGAGTTGACTTGCTAATATGGACTAAGGACTTTATTCAAGATGATTGCCCCATACATACAGCACAGGTCACTCGCGAATGGTTCAGTCGACACCCAGAAATAAAAGTAACGCAATGGCCCTGCAATGTTGTTATCAGATGTCAACCCGATTGAATATCTTTGGGGTCGGGGCATCGCCATGGTGCAACGGTGAGATCATCGCCATATCATCATATATGCTTTACTCGCAAGATCGATCATACCATTTCCTTTACTCGCAAGCGTAATGTCATTAAAAACTATTTATTAAAAAATGTGGTTATTTCTAAGTGTAGTGAAATAAGGGACTTGGGTGTCATAATGGACAATAAGCTGATCTTCGATCGGCATGTTGATTCCAATAGTCAACACAACCTTTAAGGCACTCGGTTTTGTTATACGATCAAGTAAGAATCTTAAAAGATTAAAATCAATTAATATTGTTTACTGCGCATTTGTAAGAAGTCATCTGGAATACGCGTCACAGGTTTGGAACCCGTGTTATGACATCTATAATTCTAAAATCGAAAGAATTCAAAAAAAGTTTATTCGTTTTCTGAGTTACAAATTCAAAATTCCTAAACAAAGTTATACTAAGCAATGTGTCAAACTCCACTTGCTACCTCTCCACATCCGGCGTAATATCTCTGACGTTATTTATATTATGAAAATTGCTCAGAGTCATGTAGACTGTCCTGATCTGCTAGCGAACTTGAGGTTCTCAGTCCCCTCACGCCTATCCTCTCGCAATAAATTAACGAGACATGTTCCCTTCGGTCACAGTAATTTTAGAAAAAATTCCTTTCTTCTAAGAGCTGCTCGGTCTTTTAATCAGCTGTGTAAACGTCACGGTCTCATCGATCTGTTTTGCGATAGCCTTAGTTCAACACGCAAACTAATGAGTCAAGATTTCTTTCTTTGTTAATACTTTGTTATAATTATATCTTGTTCCTAATCATTGATCTTCTCGTTCACTGTTACACTGTTTGAATTCCCTTCATGGTCAACTCAGCCCGCCGGACACTGAGCCCACGGGTTCAGTTGACCAATATAATTTTTGTTGTGGGTGACTGGGCCCCACTGATCGGACAACTCAGCCCGCGGGCTTAGTCCACCACTATATATCGCTTAAGGGTCAACTTAGCCCGCGGGCTTAGTCCACCACTATATATCGCTTAAGGGTCAACTCAGCCCGCGGGCTTAGTCCACCACTATATATCGCTTAAGGGTCAACTCAGCCCGCAGGCTAAAATACCCATTATCTATCTCTACAGCTTAAGGGTCAACTCAGTCGCAGTACGACGATCACAATCGACTATTCATTATTTATTTGTATTGGTACCCATCTTTCTGTGCCCTTTAGAGTGACCTTGTTACTGTGCAATCTCTCAGATCTATCTAGAAGGAGATTGCATATCGTTCATAATAACTGGCTGACTTGTATACTTGCGTCTTAAAATTAATTGACACTGTCTTTGACATGACATTGAATTCTTGTAAAAAGTTATAAAGAAACGCGTAGGTAATTAATTAAATTTAAAATATAATTTTTACATCGAAAATGAACCCATTTAAACCAAGTACAACTGCCGCGTCGTCCAGTTCAGATAATGTAAGTTTTATAGCTTCGCAACGTGGAAAGCCAATCATGTTGAAGTCAGGTCATCGATACCGAATCAAAAGGATAAATAAAGATGAGACAACTTTATGGCGATGTGTTAAGTGTAAGACATGTCACGCCGTCGTGAAAACAACTGGTGATAATGCCATCGTTCACGAGACAGATCATAATCATGATCCCGATTTTTGTGCGAACGAAATGAAGAAATATATGGACAAAATGGACAAGCTAGTCGTCGAGGACCTAACTACGCCAGTCTCACAAATCTATGACACCATTAATAATGAAGTCAAACACTCTGGTCTGGATAAAGACAAAAAAATGTCTACTTTTGAAAATATAAGGAAAAAATTATACCGAAAGCGATATAAATCATTGAATATAAAAAAGTGCACATTTAAAAAATCAATTGACGTGGTCATACCATCAAAATTTTCGAAATTTCTATTCGCTGACTATACATATAATGACACAAGAATATTGGTGTTTTCGTGCCAAGAACTACTAAACTTGTTACCGCAATGCGAAGTGTTCTACGTTGACGGGACATTCAAGTCTTGTCAGCGAAATTTTTATCAATTAGTGACTATACATGTCGATCTAGGTAGCAACAGAGAAAATATTAAAGTAGTACCAGTGATCTATGCTTTATTACCCGATAAAAAAAAAACGACGTATGAAGTACTGTTCAATTTAATTAAAAGCCAAATTCCAGAGTGGAATCCCACGAGTGTGAAGGTCGATTTTGAAAAGGCTCTCATATCGGCCTTAATTAATACTTTTGAAGGTATTCACATCCAAGGATGCTTTTACCATTTTACCAGGTGCCTTTGGAACAAAGCAAAGAACTGCGGCCTTATTAAAACGAAACTAGGCAAGGTTCACATAAGGCGGTTATCGGCTTTGGCTCATTTGCCATTTGACCAATTATTAGACGCGTGGCTGTACGCTCTAGAGGAAGGCCCAAAAACGAAAATTGCCCAACAATTTAACCAGTACTTTTATGATAACTGGATGAACCCAAGGTCTATTTATTTTGGAACCTGGACATGCTACAATCAATACAACAGGACAAATAATGTTCTTGAAGGCTGGCATTCCAAAATAAATAAACTGTTAAAACCGAAACCTGATATTTTAAAAGTGCTGGTGGTATTTCAACGGCTAATGCGAAATGATGTTGAAAAAGTAAAAAACAATTACTCCACGAAAAGAAAACCTGAAGTAATAGCGGTTAATGATAAAATTAAGGAAATTATAACGGATCTCGAAAACAACAAAAAAAGTTTAGAGTTATGTGTTGAACATTTGTCACAATGTGTTAATCAAGCACAAACGTACAGTCAAGCGTCTAATACTCCATTTATGGTCAAATGTGCCAAAGCTGATATCCGCTTGAAGTCCGTCTGTCCGTCCGCGGATAATCTCATAATCTCACCAACTATCCATTAAAAAAAATGCCTTTAGTATTCGTTAGCAGACGTATCTGCATAGAACAAAATAAAATCTCAAAAGTAGAACTTTATAAAAACTTTCTAGGAAAATTGTTTTGAACTTGATAGGTTGAATAGTTTTTGAAAAAAGGACGGAAAACTACGGAACCCTACACTGAGCGTGGCCCGACACGCTCTTGGCCAGTTTTTTTTCATTGTATCTCCTCCTCCTTCCTTCATCAACATCATACAATAACGCGGTCTGAAAAACAGTACAGCATTTCTAGTATAATTTGTACCATTTTTAGCCCGTAGTCCAATGCAAAAAAACGGAACCCTTATAGATTCGTCATGTCTGTCTGTCTGTCCGTCGTGTATGTCACAGCCCCTTTTTCCCGAAACTGGCCCATAAGTGATAGATATTGGGTTATTGGGTGACTCAGCCAACGGGCTCAGCCAACCCATAAGTTCAGATAGTGGTGAACTTAGCCCACGGGCTAAGCTAACCCATAAGTTCAGATAGTGGTGAACTTAGCCCACGGGCTCAGCCAACCCATAAGTTCAGATAGTGGTAAGCTTAGCCCACGGGTTCAGCTAACCCATAAGTTTAGATAGTGGTTAACTTAGCCCACGGGCTGAATTGACAATTTAAGCGGGTTAGGTTGCCCGCCAAGAAATCAAAGTGGTCAACTGAACCCACGGGCTCAGTGTCCGGCGGGCTGAGTTGACCATGAAGGGTTTGAATTCATTCTCGCTGTTAAGCAACACAATCATATATTTTTTTGTTAATAATTACTTTTAGTACTTCCGCATGCTACGCATTTGATGCAATTTCTACATGTGAAAACTTGTCATTGGCTCACTGTTTTTGTATCATCACCTAGTTTGTTATTTTAGCTTTAAGTTTTCCTTTGAAATAAAATGAAAGAACCAAAGAAGAAATTCATGGACACTGCAATTATATTTGGCAGGAAATGCGGGGAACTGACATAAGTCAACGTCTTGTCGTCATGAAAGACAGGCTACAAACGATTTTTATTAACCCTCAATGTTATAATTATATTATACGTTTATAATAAACTAGCATTTGCCCGCGACTTCGCCCGCGTACTAAGCGTAATTTTTAACCGTCTACAAAAAAAAAGAGGTTCACTTTTTGACCCGTATATATGTATGTAGGTATGTATGTATGTTTGTCCACGATTATCTCGCGTTTGGCTGCACCGATTTAGATGCGGTTTCCAGAAAAGTAGTTGTTACATTCCGGGGGTTTCGGTATACGAAGTTTGGTGAATGTGATTCATTAAAAGGAGCATCCAAAAAGAAAATTTAGCTTCACTTTCATTCGCACTCCATACTGTCAGTCCGTCTGTTACAACCGAGTTGCCTTTACTGGACCGATTGAATTGAAATTTGGCACAAACTATCAAGAATTCAGAGCGCTCGTGGCACAGCGGCACCCGCCTACCGCGTGCGGTATGCGAGGTTAAGCAATGTGGGTGCAGGTCAGGTCTTGGATGGGTGACCGCTTTGAGTAGTTACTAACTGAGCGCTCTCGTGCTTTGGAAGGCACGTTAAGCCGTTGATCCCGGCTGCTGTTTACGACAGCAGTCGTTAAGCCAAGTTAGAGGCCTTCGGGCGGCTTGAGAACTACTAACAGTCAAGTTGCCCACTCACTTGACAAAGGGGGGTCGAAGTTGCACTACGTCCGTAAGGAGTACCCACCGTTACCCTACACGTGACCCCTGGGTGGTGCTCAAAGTGCAACAAAAACTGGCAACCGTACTTGTCTTCCCGAAGATCTCACGGCTTGTAAATAAATGCCATATGATTAAAAAAAAACTAATACCTAATCTGAAGGTTGATTTAAATGGAAAAAATATAGAAACCTCTATGTCGTTTTTAAAAGCCAATCCATAGATGCCCCACACGCTTATATAGTAACATTAAACTTTTTTTAACAATCCCTGGCATGCATGGAGTGCCAAATTTTACCTCAGATTCGTATTAAGAGACCTCTCAGACGCTCAGATCTCGATTTTGAACGAAATCGGGACGAAAAAAAAACAATATGGCCGCCACTTTCTCAAATTTTAGCTCGGATTCATATTAAGAGACCTCTCGGACAATCAGATATCGATTTTGAACGAAATCGGGACGGAAATGAAGAAAATCAATATGGCCGCCACTTTTTCCAAATTTTACCTCAAATTCGTATTACGAGACCTGTCGGACGCTCAGATATCGATTTTGAACGAAATCGGGTTAGAAATGAAGAAAATCAAATTTTACTTCGGTTTCGTATTACGGGACCTCTCGGATGCTCGGATATTGATTTTCAACGACATCGGGTTGGATATAAAGAAAATCAATATATTAAGAACTCTCTCGGACGCTCAGATATGGATTTTGAACGAAATCGTGACGGAAATGATAAAAATGAATATAGCTGCCACTTTTTCAAAATTTTACCTCGGATTCGTATTACGAGACCTCTCGGACGCTCAGATATCGATTATGAACGAAATTGGGAAGGAAATGAAGAAAATCAATATGGCTGCGACTTTTTCAAAATTTTACCTCGGAGTCGTATTAAGAAACATCTCGGATGCTCAGATAACGATTTTTAACGAAATCGTTAAAGAAAAGAAGAAAATCAATATGGCCGCCACTTTTTCAAAATTTTCCTAGGTGTCATATTAGGGGACCTTTTGAACGCTCATATATCGATTTTGAACGAAATGGGAACGGAAATGAAGAAAAGCAATATGGCCGTCACTTTTTCCAAATTTTACCTCGGAATCGTATTAGGGGACCTCTCAGACGGTCAGATATCGATTTTGAACGAAATCGATTTGGAAATGAAGAAAATCAATATGGCTGCCCCTTTTTTCAAATTTTACCTCGGATCGTATTAAGAGACCTTGTGGACGCTAAGATATCGATTTTTAACGAAATCGGGACGGAAATGAAGAAAATTAATATTGCCGCCACTATTTCCAAATTTTACCTTGCATTCGTATTACGAGACCTGTCGGACGCTCAGCTGCGACTTTTTCCAAATTTTACCTCGGATTCGTAATAAGAGACATCTCGGACGCTCAGATATCTATTTTAAACGAAATTGGGACGGAAGTGAAGAAAATTAATATGGCCGTTACTTTATTCAAAGTTTACCTCGGATTCCTATAAGAGTCCTCTCGGACGCTCAAATATCGATTTTATCGAAATCGTATCGGACGGCACTGATTAATAAAACCACTTACTTACAATACATTGAATCAAAAAAGGTCGTCTCTTCATTGGGAATTCACGGCATTTCATGCACCTTAAGATCTTATAAGGAACCTACATGCCAAATTTGGTATCTCTCGAACCAGTAGTGTGGGCTGTGCGTTAATATGTCACTCACTCAGTCAGTCAGTTTCTTCTTGCAATTTGGCAAAAACTTTTAAAAGTTTTCATGTCCGCAATATAAATTTTTAAATCAATGCCAATCCATAACCCTCCCGGACCCGGGTATGTCCTAAAACTACGACCAAGACCACCGGGGAATGGGCAGCAGCATTCCTTAAATGCGGTGGAGATACTGCGATCGCCAACCCGCATGCCAAGCGTGGCGATTATGGCATTTACCCCCCATGAAATTGGGGGAGGCCTATGTCCAGCAGTGGACGTCCTAGGGCTGATATGGTGGTGGTGGTGAAAATCAATGCCATTTCCAAATTTAATGACCCAAAAAACCATAAAAACGACGCCCATATTAATATTTAGACATTCCAACCCCCTTGGAACCCAACAGAGGGGATGGTATTTCACGTCCTCCACGTAGGATTTTAAAATCATTGTTGTTTTCGTAATCAGCGACCCGATAAACCATAGAAACAATACCCATATCGATTTTCAGAATTTGTCACCACATTTCCCCCTTTTAGGGGTTGATTTCTCATAAAACCTGAAACACATGTTTACTCATTTATCGTTAGAAATACTCCTGTGAAGTTTCGAATAAAATAGTCCAACTAATGTTGATTCCCCACACACATTTCGAACCCCCATTTTACCCCCTTAGGGGCTGAATTTTGAAAAATCCTTTCTTAATGCACCTCTGGACCTTATATGGAACCTATATACTAAATTTAGAATCTCTAGAACCAGCAGTTTGGGCTGTGCGATGTTATGTCACTCACTCAGTCAGTCAGTTATTTCTTGCAATTTGGCACAAACTTTCAAAAGTTTTCATGTCCACAACATTAAATTTCAAAATCGATGCCATTTTCGTAATGAACGTCCCAAAAAACCATAAAAACGACACCCATATTAATATTTAGACATTTCATCCCCCTCGCACCCCAAAAGGGGGGATGGTATTTCACGTCCTCCTCGTGGGATTTTAAAATCATTGTTGTTTTCGTTATCAGCGACCCGATAAACCATAAAAACAATACCCATGTCGATTTTCAGAATTTGTCACCACATTTCCCCCATTTAGGGGTTGATTTTTCAGAAAACCTGAAACACGTATTTACTCATTTATCGTAAGAAATACTTCTGTGAAGTTTCGAATAAAATAGTCCAGCCAATCTTGTTTCCCCATACAAACTTCGGACCCCGATTTCACCCCCTTAGGGGTTGAATTTTGAAAAATCCTTTCTTAGTGCACCCCTAGACCTTACAAGGAACCTACGTGCCAATTTTGGAATCTCTAGGACCAGCGGTTTGGGCTGTGCGTTGATATGTCAGTCAGTCAGTCAGTCAGTCAGTCAGTCAGTTTCTTCTTTTATATATTTAGATAGATAAAGGGTGAACACTATTAAATTGTCGCTTACTTTTTTACTTTGCTAGGGTGTTGCATCGTACCTTTTTTTAATATTCTTTTAAAATTTTAAATTTAGAAGGCTCGTGAAATATTAGAAGACCATAAAACGTTCTTTTGTTTTTTATCAATGAAAATGGCGTTACTAGAAAAAAATGTTCGTGAATTAATTTTGCAAGAATTTAGTAAAAATCCACATTTATCAACTTTAGATCTGGCAAAATCTTGTCAAACTACACGGAGGACGGTTCAACGAACCCTAAAAAAAAAAACAAGGTGAAACTATAGATAGAAAGCGTCGTGAGGGTCAACCCACCAGAAAATCGAATGTTAAGTTACAATCAAAGGTGTGCAAGCTATTTGATAAGAATCTAAGTATCTCTTCCCGGGATGTGGCGAAAAAAAGTAGGAACAAGTCAAGCAAATGTTCAAATTAAAAATTAATGGGGCATTACAACATATAAGAATCAAAAAGCTCCGAAGAGAACTGTGGATCAATATAATCGTGCTTTTAGACGTTCCAGGTTATTGTATACCTTGTTAATTGAGAAAAAATGTTACCTAATTATTGACGATGAAACCTACGGCAAGGCACACTTCAACTCTTACCAGGTAACCAGTACTATTCCTCTCGTGACATTTCGTTTCTCGACGAATCGGAAAAGGTTATGCCAGTAGAAAAATTTGCTAAAAAATACCTTGTTTGGCAAGCTATATGCCAGTGCGGCATGAGGAGCTCACCATTTATCACTACCGGGACAATTAACACCGATATTGATATATCAGAATGCTTGAAAAAGAGACTGTTACCATTCATGAATAAACACACTTCCTCAACATTGTTTTGGCCAGATTTTGCAAGTTGCGATTTTTCATCTCGAACTTTGGAATGGTATAAGGCGAATTCAGTCGAGGTAGTGCCTAAGGAGAGTAACCTATCAAACTGTCCCGAACTTCACACCATCGAAAAATATTGGGCCAATATAAAAACTAAACTGTGAAAACTTACGAACCTGCCACTTCATTGCCAGATTTTCAACGAAAAATGGGTTAAATGCATAAAATTATTAACCGCTGATTCCGTGCAAAATTCGATGAATCACATCAAAAGTAAAGTCCGGGAATTTTCTCGTCGTTCGTTAAAATAGCCATAATATTGTTTTTGTTGTTTTAACGTTATATAATATTAGTCATATAAATAGTTTTAAGCACTTTGGATTTTTAATTTCTCTTCTGTAGCATATTTGACCTGCGACAATTTAATAGTGTTCACCCTTTATGTATGTATAAATCTGTTGTAACTGCAAGGCGGGGTGGTGGAGTCAAACACACGTATGCTCTGAGTGACAGCTATTTAATGACTGGCTGCGCGGGCGCAGCCGCGCGCTATTAATAAGTTTACCACATCCCTCCACCATAATCTAAAAGTATTTCTTAAAATCTATTATTTCCTTGGGCCGTTTGGAATACGGCTCGCGTAAGGGAGCGCCCTCACTGTCGTGGCCAGCAACCGTGTAAGCGGCCGCGGAATCGCCCTCTGCTCCTGGGGGTGCTGGCGCAGCTTCCACGCGCGGCGTGGGGCTACCGTCGCATTCCGACCACACGACTGTGTCATCACTCGCGGTCTCGGCTAGCGGCGGCGTCTTGGGCCCCGGTGTAGGCTCGCGGGGACTGCTAAATGCCAGCCCCGGTTCCGTAGACGGAGATTCCGTGCTGCAGGCTGTCGGTACACGGTCATCAAAGAGGAAGGCTGGTATTTCTTCCTCAACGGGTTCCCTGCCGTGGTTGGTTGCCGGCTGCTGGTCCAGTATCTCCTCTGATAAGCACGCAACATTTTTTTTCAATAATTTTTGCAGTGGTTGTAAAATTGATGATGCATCTTTAATAAACATTCTATAGTAATTAACAAGGCCTAAAAATGATTTAAGCTCTGTGCAGTTAGTCGGAACTTTGGCTTCCAGAATTGAACTAACCTTTCCGGGTGCTTTATGAATTCCATGGCGATCTATGACGAAGCCTAAGTAGGAAACTGTTTCTTGGAACAAAGAACATTTCTCTTTTTGTAAGACCAGCCCTGCTTCATCCAGCCTACGGAACACTTTATGCAATAAGTCTATATTTTCCTGTTTACTTTTACTGACGACTAAAATGTCATCCAGGAATAATAATACTCCATCCAAACCTGACAACAGAGTTTCCATACATCTCTGGAAGGAGGCAGGAGCACTGCATAGCACGAAGGATAAGCGGGTGTATTTAAATAAGCCCTTGTGCGTATTTATACAGGTTAGCATTTGCGATGGCTCGTTTAGTCTAAATTGGTTATATGCCTGCGAAAGGTCCAATTTGGAAAAATACTTTGCCCCATGAAGCTTCGCGAATAATTCATCCACTCTCGGTAGTGGGTATTTTTCCACTACTAAATTTTTATTCAGAGTGGCTGAATAATCCGCGCAAATTCTTATTGAGTTATCCTTCTTTAATACCGGCACTATTGGACTAGCATACTCAGATGATTTAACGGGCAATAAAATACCTAAATCGACTAACCGGTCGATTTCTTTTCCTACGCGCTCCCGAAGTGCAAAAGGAATCGGCCGAGCCTTACGAAAAATGGGTTGCGATTCTGGTTTCGTAGTTAAATTAATCGTGACATCCTTACAACATCCTAGGTTACCAGAAAACAAGTTGGGGTAACGTGACGTAATTTCCTCCAAAACTTCCCCACATTTGTTGACCGAGGCCACTTGTAACTTAAATCGGGAAATGAAACTCGTCCCAGTAGTGGAGGGCCGCCATTCCGAACTACATAAACATCAATATTGTCACATTGACCTTTGTAAGTAATCGGCAGAGTTAAAACCCCTAAGATCGTTAGTTGGCCCCCATTGTAACTTTGCAAAATGGTTGTACTTGGCTTTAACGTCAGTTGTGAAAAATGTTGTTTGTAAATTTGCTCAGACAGAACCGTAACGGACGAGCCTGTATCAATCTCAAAATCCAATTCAATTTCATTGATTAGGACAGATTCCCGCATCGGTTCACCTCGATATGTACGGATATTATAAATTGTTGTCTGCTTACCGTCATCATCATAATCCTCACCGTCCGGGCCACACTCGATAAAATGCTGATCACCTACACTTCTTGAGGGACACATCCTTTTTAGATGTCCTTTTACGCCGCAATGCTTACACTTATAACGCGAAAATTTGCATGATTCGAGCTGATGATGGGTATAACCGCACGCGGGACAGCTGGGCGGTTTAACACCTGTCACTGGCGGTAGGCGCGCGCCGGTCGACCGCTCGCGCGTCTCCGGCACCGTCGCTCGGCGCCTGGACGCCGGCGTCGCATGCACCTTGAACACCTGCATGGGTTGTCGGCCCAGCGTATCTGCCTCGTGTGAAGACGCCTGTTGCGAGCCCATTCTCGCACATCGTACGCCCTCGGCGATGTCCAACGCTCCGCTTAGCGTCAGCTCGTCCATCTTCTGCGTGAACAGTTTCTCCCTTTCCGGACCTGGTGCCATTCCTAGCACGAACCGATCCCGCAAAGCTTCGTCTAACGTAGCCGCAGCGAAACCACAATGAGTAGCTAGACTACGGACTCGAGCTGCCCATTCCGCCATGTTTTCACCTGGTTGTTGAGTAGAAATGTGAAATTTAAATCTCTCCGCAAAACCACATTTCTTAGTTTTGAAGTGACCATCCAACAATTCTATCACTTTCGAGTAACATAAATCACCAACTGTGGCGGGTAAAGCTAAATCACGCGCGAGTCTATAGGTAGGTTCCGCCAAGCTACTCAACAAGATCGCTCGCCGCTTATCTTTTTTGTCGTCCACCCCGATATCGTTCGCTAGGAACCATTGTTCCAACCGATCTTTATAAATTGACCACTCCTGTACTTCGTGGTTAAATGTTGTTAATGAACCGATTGCTAATCTGGCTATTATTTAAATGCACACGCGTCAATTTAATTCGCAATGTCGTCGCCACTGTTGTAACTGCAAGGCAGGGTGGTGGAGTCAAACGTATGCTCTGAGTGACAGCTATTTAATGACTGGCTGCGCGGGCGCAGCCGCGCGCTATTAATAAGTTTACCACAAAATCTATTAAAGAAACTTTCTTTTACTTGTTACCCATATGTAAACCTAACTTTATTTAAGATGGCTATTCCAACAAGCAGAAAAGCAAGCATATTTTTATAGTTTATTTATCTGTTTTAACTAATAAAGTAGTAAATTTTATAAATAAGTATGCTTAATATTCTCCATAACTACTAACTAATCTTATTTCACAATTTATCTCACCAAAAGGCCAAATGATGCGTTTTATTTTATAAATATAACAGCATATTATAGAAGTCCTGACAATTTACTGCCGCGCCCTAAAAATAACGTTTTTTAAATTAGAATAAAATAAAAGAAACTCTTGCCCTGGCTGAGATTCGAACCTGCAACCCCGGTATCAGAAAGCAAACTGTTTCTAATTACACCACAATCATACTTCACATAGCGGTTGAAATTAAGCCACTTATTTGTGGCTTGCAACTTTGACATTGTGCCATCAAAATATTTAGTCCTTATTTAGTTAAGAGAAATCTGTCAAAATCGCAGAACAGAGACAGAGATATGCAATGACAGGCGATGACAAGTCCAGACTCCCTTGCATGAATGTCATTACAATCTGTTCGAAATTTAAATGTTTAACAACCTAATTATCACGCGCTAAACTGCATTGTTCTGATTTAGTTTGAAAAAGTACCAAAGTGCTCATCATTTTTGTATGCAAACTGTACATAATAAACAGATATTCTATGACATTCACGGTTTTCAAATACACTTTCAGTCGCTTATAATACTACCTTATTATTTCATTACCCTATATTCTAGGGATCATGCCTAAACTGCGTAACCACGTCGTTGAAAATTTAAACCAAAGTAACATACTTAGAAATTTCCACCTACCAATAGCAACGCAGGAGCCAAAATTTTGTGAACCATTAACATTATACAGCAAATGTGTAAAGCGACAGTACGGTCGACGTAAAATTTTTTTACACTTATTGACCTTCTCCGTTTGTTATGGCAAGAAATGTATACATATCTTTGACGTCGACTGTACTTGCTGCTACGCGACCCTTTTGGATAGAATTTTTCGAGTATAATGAAAAAACTAATTCAAAACAAATGTACATATACATCAGAAACTGAACCAAAATTCCCAAACCACGGGTGCGCAATTTTTAAAAAATTCAACAGTCTGCGTTTCAAGGACTTTTTCCAGAAAATGTTAGGACGACAGACAGAGTATGACAGTCATTTGTTGAAACTTTACGCAGCTTTATTATTTATTTATTTTCAGACAACAAAGGCACATAGCTAATTTAATAAATAACACACATACATAAAATATAACTTAGCGACCTATAGTCCGTCAAGAAAGTAGTTTACTTTTCAACCATTGGACGTGAGATGTTCAAAATGCACTAATAATATTATTGAGAAAATGAAAATTCACAATTTGCTCGTGCTAGACGGATTTATTTGCAACTTTTACGAGAAGAACTCTGCCAATTGTTAGAAAACGTAGACTGAATAACAAGCGAATATTACAGTTCATAACGACGGGGCACCGTTCTATTCTTACAAAATTCGAGGATTGACAACGGTCTGAATGACATGGACTTTTAAGGACTAGTTTGCGCAAAAGACATAAAGAGACATTACGAAGAGGAAGACTGACACAACCGAAAAATATCAGACTCGATGTTTTTTTTTCACGCGGCCAAGTACACATTTTATGACTTTTTTGGAATCTGGTAATTCGAAAATAAGCAAAGGCATTTTGATTTTCTTATTGCGTTTGATTGTTTCCGAATTCACTTTTTAATGCGAATTACTGGCCTAAGATCGCACATCCAAAAGAACCAATCAACTGATTGGTTATTTTGTAGCGGCCTCTTCCAAACAAACGTATTGGTATTTTTTACTCAAGATATTGACATTTCAAACCGACGTGCACCGTGCCAATCGTACAAACTTCAAGATCCCCCGTGGTCGGGCCATAACTAGCTTGCGCAAAGCACATAAACAAATCAACAATTAATACCAATACCAACACAAAAACATCCATCAGACTCAACGACATTTTTTATAAACGATTTTGTTTTTGTTACAGAATAACTGAACACGAAGTTATTGGAATCTCGTTCGCACAATATCTACATATTTTGAATGTTTTCCAATGAATAAGTCCATTTTTTTATTTGTTTTAGACATTAGTCAGAGACTTTGTAATTCCTTGTGTCAGTCAAAAATAAAAAGAATTTAAAAAAATCAATCATTCATTACGAATCACATTTTAGGCATGATAGTCAAAGTTACTAAAATTAATAGGGAATATAAGTTTCTGTCAAAAACTCCACTTTTGGTTCCACAGTCAGTTCACTTGTTGAGATGGTTCGAATAAAACCAAACAAGACCGGTTTATCTTGTGTAGTTTAGGAGTGGCTTCATCATCAGATCATCTCGGTGGTACCATAATATTTATCACCAAACTGAGATAAGTTATCCAAATTTCAGCTCAATCGTTTGAAGATATTTGCTTCCAGATTGAGTTGCAAGATTCCACCCGAACAGTTGTTGCCACAGTTCGGCCAGCGTTGTTCATGTAAAATTTTTTACAAACGGAAACATCCACTTAGTGGAATCATAATTTCCAATCGAAAACGAAAAATTGATCCCACCCGTGGTGATCAATTTTTCATTTTCGATTGGAAAATAGCGTTGTTCATGTCGATATTATTTAAGGCCTTACATACAAAATTCCTATTTTATTATTTATTATTGTACACAATTAGAGGTTATATAATTACATAAGGATAAAACAAAAAACGTAACTAAGAACTAAAACTAATCAAAATAAATTAAAGCTATAATAAAGGGTCGCCCCGAGGCATGGTTCCGAAGATGCTGGCAGCATTTCCTCGCTGAATTGCAATACTGATGCGTTGAGCGAGGAAGCTGCCAGCTCTACGGTCTCCGGTGGTATCAGCCAGCCTTTTTGACAACTCTTTGAAGAGTTCTTGGGCACTGGGACCCCACGGACCTGGCCTTACTACATTACCCGATATTTCCGAGCTAATTTATCGGGTACCCCTAGTCAACGTCAAAGTCAAAATATTCTTTATTCAAGGCCTCGAATCGTCAGTTATAATTAGAAAAACGGCCTTAAAAGTTAACGTGGAGTTAACCAATAGTTAATGTCAAGTATGACAATTCCGAATTCGAATGACACGCACGTCAACATTGTTTAATTGCTAGGAAGTTGGACTAAAGCGTGGAAGTAGTGATAAAATAAAAAGTCGCATTTGAATAGCTGAACTCCTTCGTCTAATTAGGTATTCAATGTGCCAAAAAGAGACAATTATATGCACTAAAAATACAACAGTGTACACTGTTGCCTATAAACACGTTGCAAATTATAGAGTTGTTGTCTATCCCACAGACTAAGTAAATCAAAATACACGGCTGTGCAAACATCATATCGATATCGATAATGTCGATTGATATCGACATATAAAATAAGAGATTAGCAAATATATATATATAAAAGCTTTAGTTAGCATTTGGTTGATTGTTACGATACATGCCAATACATGCAATATATATTTGATATTTTTATGAAAAACTTGAATGTAATGGATATTCAAGCTTTTTATATAAATATCAAAAAACCAGCTACATGTATGGGTGATTTTTACTCGGAGGTCAAGGAAACGCCTAAAGTCCACACTATATTATTTATTTATCGTAACGTGTACACACGCCTATGGGTAATGAACTACAGCGGGCGTATGATGGTTGCCATTTTATCACTTATCGTCGTGGAAAGACGCCCGTCACTCACGCACTCGCATACTTGTTTGAACGTGACTAATGTCTTATCCACGACGATAAATGACAAAATGGCAACCATCATAGGCCCGCTGGCGAGCCCGCCTGCCTGAAACATTATATCAAGTGCAAATGAAATTCGCTAAGCTAAAATAAATTATTAACTCTATGTGTCGGTGCAGTGGCAAATCTAAAACAATACGGGACGAGCTTGGAGCCACTATTTGCGGGAGTAGGCAATCAACGGTTTGCGATTGCTAGCCTTCTCGCGCTGCTTCCTAGACAAGGGACAATAATGGCATAACGTGAGGCTGTCGCCAATGGGACCCGCACGATGGGATAATTAACACAACAAAGGGTTAGTTAAGTTACACATTTCGCTAAATGCATACTAATTGAATTCTTCTGCAAATGTCGCAATTATGACCCGAAATCAAATACAGGTCTCAGAATAATGTTCAAACAAAGTCCTAAATAAATAACTAGAATTAGTGAAAGCGGTAATTTGTACAAATATTCACTCACAACAATTTCGATCAGCCAATACCGAGCTCTTATGTAAATCCAAAAACAATATTTACTTATCTGTGTTATTTTATTTGTCATCAGCTAGCTATCGTTATAATTTTAGATATCTGCGGTAAAGATCAGTGTAGTGTGGCAAGTTTTAAGAATATAATAAAACATACAGTTCAATTCGCTGATGTGCATGATACAAATGAGGTTAAGAGATTACAATATTCAAATACAGAATCAAATACACCGTATAATATTAACTAGCTGTTGCCCGCGACTTCGTCCGCGTCTTCGTTCCTATTGGTCACAGCGTGATGTTTTATATAGCCTAAAGCCTTCCTCGATAAATGGACTATCCAACACAAAAATAATTTTTCAATTCGAACCACTGGTTCCTGAGATTAGCGCGTTCAAACAACCAAACTCTTCAGCTTATATAGATAGGTATATTCAGTTTTTACAAGATTTTATTTAACTTCGCATGTACGAGTTAAATAAAAATGTAAGTTGTTATATAAATATGTAAGTTGTCACAAAACCTAGCAAACCTTTTTGCAGCTTCTTACCATATGGGCTACCACAGTGCTTCGCCATCTTGAGCCCTGCACTTCGCTCCAATCATCCCTATATTCTTCGCCTCTGTATACTTTTGTATATTTAGTTTTTGGCATACTAACGTAAGTTCTATAACAATGCAATTTTATAGTACCACCGAGCTGATCTGATGATGCGAGAAAAACTGTGAGAAAAAAAAGGTACAGTCGGCAATAAAAGCTTGTACCTAAAATCAGCCAAGAGCATGTCGGGCCATGCTCAGTGTAGGGGGTTCCGTAGTTGCCCAATGAAATTACTTAAAAAAATCAATAACAATCAAAGGGAATACTTTCACAGCGTTTTATACGTCTTTTACTAAGAAGGGAAGACTTTTTATGATAACTCTAAAACGGCTTAACTGAACATATCCGCTATAGTTTTCGTCGAATTATATATTTCATGAGTTGATTCATATTTTTGGACCCATAGTTCAAAAGTTAGAGGGGGAGGGAACACATTTTTTTTCTTTTAGAGTGAATATTTCCGAAAATGCTCACTTCATTAAAAAATGTTTGATAAAGACCTGTATTCATTATGAAAGACTTAAAACAACACCCCACACTACAGGGTTGAAGCAAAATAAAAAAAATCACCCCACTTTACGTGTAGGGGAGGTACCCTTAAAAAAATGTTTTTAGATTTTATTTTACCACTGTCATTTTTATTATGTATCCAAGAGCCAAATTGCAGCTTTCTAGCACTAACAATCACAGAGCAAAACCTC
The DNA here is from genome assembly GCA_905163555.1 of Notocelia uddmanniana. Classification (NCBI taxonomy): domain Eukaryota; kingdom Metazoa; phylum Arthropoda; class Insecta; order Lepidoptera; family Tortricidae; genus Notocelia; species Notocelia uddmanniana. The sequence continues at coordinate 38,878,067 of LR991052.1, read as the reverse complement.
TGACAGACAGGCGGACATGTCGAAACTATAAGGGTTCCTAGTTGACTTCGGAACCCTCAAAATAACTTTTATTTTGCAACAAGTCAAACCCAATTGCAACACTCGTGGCCGTGGAACGGTAAAACAACCTGGGTGCAGGAACTTTCGCACACAAATGTAGATGGCCGATGGCCAGATTGGTCGTAAATGATGGCTGTACTCGTATACATATTTCGTCCGCAAGTCCAGCCAGAGTGAAAGATGTGTACATTATGTAACAAGGTCCAGATGGGTGCATTCGAAACGTGTTAGAGCCTGATCTCCCTAATGTAATCAAATCAAACTGTTTATTAAACATTAATCACTCTTTAGCGATAAGACCCAGGCGGTCTTATTGTCTGCCTCTACCTACACATTACTGTTTTGTTTCTGTTTGTACCGTTTCATTTGTGTGAGGTGGGCAATAAAGAGTATTTGTATTGTATTCTACTGCATAATAATTGTTAAGTTTGCAAGATTGCATTTGGTCTATATTTAAATAAATAAATAAATATTGGGGGACAATCTTACACAAACCGACCTAGTCCCAAATTAAGCAAGGCTTGTACTAGACGACGATATACATACTTATATAGCGAAATACATACTTAAATATATGGAAAACATCCAAGACCCAAGAACAAATATCCGTGAAAAATGCACAAATAAACGCCCTGGGTGGGATTCGAACCCGGGACCTCTAGCTTCGGAGGCAGAGTCACTACCAACTAGGCTAAGCAGGCCGACCCTAACCTAACGTATGTTAGACACCTTACATAATCAAATTGGTGGTGTAAACCTATGATATGATTGACATGGGCTGTATAATGTCAAAACAACAACTACATGCTTTAAAATAACGTACATCGTAGCTCTCAAGCAGAGTGATATAGGTGGCAATATGGAAAGGAATGATGAAAGGAGCATTGTTGATGCCACTAGTCTTTGTACATATCAGAACACGATTCTTTTAGATAACCCTCATAGGGAGCCATACTCCGTTGAGTTGCATTACGTTTATGAATAAAATCAGGATGACACCGTGGGAACCTATTCATAAACGCATCGCAACGAGACGCGACCGGAGCAGTGTGGCCTGGATCTAACGGTTACAGAAAGAATGCCGTAACATCAAATAATAGTACCTACATTATGGTCGAGGCACAGAAGGAGGCAATGCAGGCTGAGTATTAGTCTTAAACGGACGACCTTGCGAGTCCATTTAATTTAATATGAAGCCTGCCATTGACATTCCAGCCTAGGCTAATATAGTGCTTTTCTAAAACGTCAAAATATTCATACTCTTCCGCCGTTTATTTTTTAAAATAGAATCGAAAGAATATTTTTTCCATTGAAACCCGAAATTTATTTCAGACACAAATAAACGACGGGTGGCTGTATACGACCTGTGCCATCTTTCTATGGTAGTTTCTTCTTTTCTAAAAGGTTTGGAACTCTACAAATAAAGGAATTTACATATATGTAACATTATAATTGCACCAGCGAGCCTGCAACTCTTTGAATTTTTACGCCTTCCAATAAGTAGCAAATAATGTCCATCTTTTTGGCTCTTATTGTGAAAACTAATGTAAGCTTGTGTGTACACAGTTTTTGGCCACCAGTCTACGACCCTTCTGTACAAAAGCAAACACTGCATCAGCACTGGCGAAATGAGACCCCACCCTCTTCCTCTTACAACAATTACCCCAAGACTGGCCATCAACACCAGCTGGGCTAGCAGAACTGGCTGCCAAGTCGCGAGTAGTGGGACTCACCAACTTTCAAACAAAACAACTCATTTGACTGATGAGGGTGGATTTTACCATGCATCCCTTGCACTAGCTAGACAGTATAGTGATTTCATTACAAATTTATCTGATTTTGCTCCATATACATAAAACAACTTAGTGTCACCACCACCTCCACCCTATCAGCCCAAGGATGTCCACTGCTGGACATAGGCCTCCCATAATTTCATAGGGGGTAGGTAAATGCCATAATAGACACGCTTGGCATGTGGGTTGGCGATCGCAGTATCTCCACTGTACTCTAGCGATGCTGCTGCCTATTCCTAGTGTCACATAATGCCTAAATCTCTGAAGTAATTTCATCTTTCTCAAAATGTTCGTCTGAGTGTTAAAATGCAACTTTATCTCAAAAGAAATTGAAATTTAGGCTGTTTTACATAAGTCCTTTTGAGATTTTGCGAGTACAAGGAGGAAGTATAAGAAGTGCGAAATGAAATGAAAACATAATGAAACCAATCCAGTGACGTAATGAAGAGTGTTACCTCTCAGAGAATCGTTTCCCGCAGATGGGGCACTCGTGTCGTTTCTCGCCACTGTGCACGCGCTTGTGCCGCTTGAGGTGCGAGCGGGTCATGAGCGCGAGCCCGCACACGTCGCACGCGTGCGGCTTCACCCCGGAGTGCGACAGCTTGTGCATCTTGAACGAGGACGTGTGGATGAACGACTTGCCGCACAGGTCGCACTGAAACGTCACAACCCAGCCTGTTAATAATAGTACACTGTACAACATGAGCATAAAACGAGCCTCGACGTGACTATTCACCAATCGCAGTGGTTATATTTCCCTCTCGGGTAATACGGGTTTTATGCTCGAGTTGTACACTGCTTTTCACTTCGATTGCAAGGAAATAATACATCGTTGTAATTTCTTACTTCAAATATTTGACATTTATGAATTGACGTTTCTAGTGGTGGGCTAAGACGTATCGTCTGTCGAATCAAACGATTATTAACGAATGGCTGATTGCATTAATTTCACAGCCGGATCAAAAGAATACGGAAAGAAAAGGAATAAGCGCACAAGAATACCCAGAAACTTCAACAAACTGCAACTGCACACTTGCGCACTTGACAAGCGATTTTTTTTAACTTTGTTTCGTTCGGAAATTAATAACTATTTTATTCCTATACGGCAAATGTACGTTCACGTTCACGAAAACGTTATTTGATCATCACATTCATCACTACTCGTTGACGTTGTTTAACCCTTTGAACGCTATTTGAATGAAGTTCATATTTGAAGAAGAACACTCACACGCCAAGCACTGTAGCGTTATCAAAAAGTGATGTAACGTTTAAACCAATAAATACAAATAAAAACAATTCATAATAGATTTTATTCATTATCAAAGTACACCTTCACTCCGACCTTTTTAGTGATTGCTGGCGTGGTGGGCACGACGATACTGTTGGAACATAGAGTTCCTATATGTACCAATGCAAACTCAAACCGTTTGAGAATAGTCTTCTTCTATGACGGATGTTTTATTTACGTTTGTTGTTCGTGCGGCCCGAAATTCATTCACAATAAATTACTCGAACTGATAAGGTGGTTTGTATCAAGATCCCGGATCTCCAACATGGTAGCAGACCATTGGACGTCACCTTAGTTCCTGAAGTGAACGCGTACAATTTTCGGCACAATAATTTTTCCAAACTTTTCTTGTGTATTAACAAAAGATGGCATCTGCCAGTCAGAATGTTTCCGTGGAAAAATTATCGGGAATTAAAAACTATTATAATTCCTGGAAATTCATCTTGAAGATGGTTCTCATCCACGACGAGTTATGGGATTTTGTCGGAGAATCGGAAAATAAGTGTGAAGATGCAAAGAAGCAAGATAAGGCGCTAGCTAAAATCGCCTTGTCCGTGCAGCCCATAGATAACCCCCTCTAGATGGAGATTATAGGGCGACGTGCGGTCACCTCACCTATGTACCACTAGTACATGTAAGCAAAAACGCCTCGCGCTCTCAGTCAGACTCGTCCAGGTTCGCGATCTATACGTACGTCAGATAAACGAGCATTGAAAATCGATTTTATCCATTAGAAATGGTGTTTTGCTGTGTAAAGTTATGTGGGATAAGCTCTCGAACAGCAAAGTACAAGAATGACGGAATAACATTTCACAGATAAGTTAAATTAATTACAAAAGGCATATTTTATTCTGCCAGGCGGAGTTCATTTTACATTAGCCAGTAAGAAGTACAGAAGTATTCTTGTCCCTTTCCAACCAATTCAAATGTCAATGTACTCTCCCTTCTGACGAAAGTACATGCTAGGGCTAGTGATGTGCCAGTGACGCTTTCGACATTACCGTATAAGTCTCGATTTCAATTAATTATGTATTCGTCCGCGTTTTGTTGCGCTGTTTTATTAATATTGAAATTCTATTGGAAAAGGTCATTAGTTATTTTACATTAAACTGTCAGTGTTGCCAGTGTTCTTTTAATTAAAGTAGTAATGTAGTAAATTAGTGTCTCGTTCTATTTTATTTATACGCTATAGGTACGATACGGGTACATATCAATGTAGTAGAATGGAATATTTAGTTTGGAAGTAGTTAATGTGTAGTTTTATTTTATTATAAAGTTTATTAACCGGTTGTATCATATTTATTGCTATGTAATATCGAGTATGTATATCTAATGAAATAACAAATTAGTAACAGTATTACCACTAAGTAGGACATAGATTTCCCTAGCATTTAGGACTGGTATCACGAGGTGAACCCTATGCTGGACTTCGAAGAAGTATAAGGGATCTCGGAAGTGGTTAGAGGTGGAGCCATTGCAATTGGGTTTTTTCGAATCGTCTTGGTGAGCAGTTAGGACTAGTGTCACGAGGTGGACCCTATGCTGGACCTCGAAGAAGTATAAGGGATCTCAGAATCGGTTGGAGAAGGAGCCATTGCAATTTGGTTTTTCGTTTCGTCTTGGTGAGCAATTAGGACTAGTGTCACGAGGTGGACCCTATGCTGGACCTCGAAGAAGTATAAGGGATCTCGGAATCGGTTGGAGAAGGAGCCATTGCAATTTGGTTTTTCGTTTCGTCTTGGTGAGCAATTAGGACTAGTGTCACGAGGTGGACCCTATGCTGGACCTCGAAGAAGTATAAGGGATCTCGGAATCGGTTGGAGAAGGAGCCATTACAATTGGGTTTTCCGAATCGTCTTGGTGAGCAAACTTTTTGAAAACATTTTAGCCAATCACAAGGCAGTGAGTGCTTTGCGTGGGTAAATTCCTCAACAGCCATTGGCGAACAATTTACGCGCTACGCCGGCGATCGCCATTTTGTCTGGCTGCGCGAAGCACGAGAGCACTAGTTCAACTGTCATTGCATATTCTACCTTGACCTTACCTATAATGCAACAAGGTCTTTATTGAATTGGTCGTACATTCGGTTTCATTCGGTACTTGTCTGCACTCGTCGGCGTGAACGAAGATTGCCGATGTAACTGATATTTGTGGTTCTACTGTATTTATTTATATAGATAAACAAATTTATTTCTATAGAAAAACTTCCAAGACTCAGGATCAAATATTCGTGTTAGTTCATCTCACAAATAAATGCTCTAGCCGGGATTCGAGCCCGGGAACTCCGCCTTCGTAGGCAGGACCACTACCAACTAAGCCAAAGTGGTCGTCAAAATATTCCGCAATTTTTACATTCACCAGTGCTGTAACCGTGTAAGTCGATTCACAAGAGCTGGCGCGGAATGTCTATGAAATTAATGACAGTTTCATACATTTTCCGCGCCAGCTCTTGTGAATCGACCTACACTACATTACACTATGCGCTGCCTAAAAATATTATTCTAGATACTAAATTAATAGATGAGCATATACGCTATTTAAAATTGTTACCTTAAAATAAATGGCATTACCGGTAAAAGCCGGTAATAAACAACGCGTCCCATCCCTACGCCGCGCGCGCCATGTTGAACCCAAGCGCGCGCTCTATGAAACAGCCAATGGCAGCGACGTTACCGACCTCCCCGCGACCCGCACATACCGCTAACCTTGGTGACTTTTGATTCGAACTAAATCGTTCATAGGGGCCATCTAGAGGGGGTTATCTATGGTGCAGCCAAATGTGTTTCCACAAATTAGAAATGCTTAGACGGCTCGAGAGGCATGGACAAATCTGCAGAAGGCATACGAAGATCGAGGTCTGTGTCGACGCTTAGGCTTACTTCGAACGCTATTTGCTACAAAATTAAGCGAATGTGCGAGTATGGAGGCATACGTTAACACGATAATGGATATATAGCAACTTTTGAGCGATATTTGATCGGCTCTAGAAGACGACTTCCTGGCCCCTATTTCACCACGGCGACAGCTGCGACAATTGTCACAAAATATGACATATGTAGTATGTACATATGTCCACAGACATCAGAGAAAAGCAGACTCGCAGTATTAAGCCAGATACATTTTCATATAGTTCTCTTTAATCCTTATGGTGCACCAAAATGAGTTAGAATGCGACAGATAGTACAATCATTTTCGGCTTGTAACGAGTTGTCTCCATTTGAAAGCACACCAGGATGTTAAATCCCATAAAAACTTAACACACCACAACGTCAGTTCAGTACAATTTTCAGTTATGAAGACGGAGACACTGACAGGTGAAGACGAAGACGTGTCTGACGTCAGTTATCTGTCTCTCTCAAACTTTCTGATTTGTGTGTTAGTGAGAATAGATCAGATGGACAGAAATCGTTCAACTTAAATGAGCGGATCTGCTTTACTCTGATATCTCGGCATATGTCATATTTTGTGACAATTGTCGCACCTGTCGCCGTGGTGAAATAGGGGCCTGGCCGTTATATTGCTCAGCGGTTTGACAAGCGATTACGATCCGTTGATTATGGCTCTAGAAAATTCGAACGTGTCACTGTCAAGCGAAGTTGTCAAATTGAAATTGCTTCAAGAAAATTTACGACGCGATGAAAAAGATTTGAACGTAACGGCATTTAAAGCTCAAAAAGCACGTAAACCCATTAGGTGCTTCAAGTGCAAGAAGACTGGGCACTGCATGAAAGATTGCCCTGAGAAGTCGGACGGCAACAAGAGCGGCCGGAAGAATCAGTCATCTCTTCTTACGGCGTTGGCTGTGGGAGTTCGGCGAGATGTTTGGCACGTGGACAGCGGATCATCGCTACATCTTTGTAATGACCACAGTGTCATGTCGAATTTTACAACCAGAAAGCCGAAGAAGGTGTACATAGCCAACGGAGAGGCTATGATGACAGCAGGAAAAGGCACAGTGCAAGTTGTGTTGAAAGAAAATTGTTTAAGAAATATAAGCGATGTGTATTTAGTTCCTAAATTAGCAACTAACTTGTTATCTGTCAGTGTTATGTTTAACAAAGGTAACAAAGGTTGTGTTTCGTTCTGGTGTGTGCACAGTTACCGAAAAAGGGGAGGTTTTGGCTACTGCAACCCTGAGAGATGGTACTTATCAACTCGATGCTATCGAAACAGTCACTGTCTGTAGGCACAGAATAAGTAATAGTACATACAGAAATTTCACTTCCTAACAAAAACGGCGTTTAGGCATAAGAAACGTACCTACTCTCTGCATCTCTGTCTATCGCATAACTTGTATTCATTCACGCGCGGCACGTGTAGCGTTGGGGTTGTCACTCCATGAATACATTAATAAGTACATATTACTTCACATGTAGGTATGTCAGTGTCATTATGAATAACACCAATAATAAAACTGATCTAGTGAACGGAAATTCCATTTATCTCTTGTAACTTTAATTTGTAATGGACGGAGAGCTAGCGACCAAATCGGTGATGTGGCTGTATTGAAACTCCGTTAGCTACTTCCCTGAACAACCTTTTCCTATAATCTTCGTGCTGGCAGGCCGCGGGCGGTGGGTGCGGGTGTAGTGGGGTGGGGAAAAAAAAGAAAAAAAAATGTGGGCTCAGCGACAAATTTTTTTTTCAAACAGTTGCTCTGTTCTTCCTGTGCACCCAAAAAAAATTTAAATCGATCGGGTGGTGAGAAGGGGTTGCCAGCGTTAATTAAAAGTACCAAAATAACAATAATTTTCGTGTGGGCTCAGCTGTATTGGCTTTTTTTCTGACGCGAGATTAATCAATATGTAAGCCTCAAAAAAATAGCCATGCAAAAATATCGGTATCGAAAAAAATTGTTGAAATTCTCGGATCTTTCAGTGCAGTGCGGATGCGAAGCGCAGTGATGTACATCAAAGCCTGTCACAAACAGGCGCGGCCTGCGGTGGCGGCCGCGGTGGCGGCCAGTTGTAAAGTATGACAATCCTAACAATGATTCAGACACAGGCGGCCTGGACGCGGTGGTTGCGCGGCTGACCGCGGCCGCAAGCCACGCCCCCTCCGCTACTGCGCTTACGTGAACGGCCGCGCGGCCTGTTGCAAATTTTTACAACTGACCGCCATTAATCATAGATAAAAATGCATAGTTAGATTATATTATATTCAATATAATAAATATATTTTTAAAAACTATTGATCGTACATTTATCAGCTAGACAGAGTCAAACTGCAGGCTCAAGTTCACTTTTGAGTGTCCAAAAGTTAGCAAAAAAATTTTTTTTGGTTATTTATGTAACCGGTTTCACGTTTGGTTTGGCGCGAATATTGACCTAGGCCGCCACCGCAGGCCGCGCCAGTGTGTTGTTGTTGCGGCCTGTCAAGCGGCCTGCGGCCAGCCGCCACTGCAGGCCGCGCGTGTTTGTGACGGGCTTAAAGCAGCAATTTTACTTCGGATTCGTATTAGGGGACCTCTCGGACGCTCGGATATCGATTTTGAACGAAATCGGGTTGAAATGAGGAAAATCAATATGACTGCCACTTTTTCCAAATTTTACCTTGGATTCGTATTAAGAATTCTCTCGGATGCTCAGATATCGATTTTGAACGAAATCGGGACGGAAATGATAAAAATGAATATGGCCGCCACTTTTTCTAAATTTTACCTCGGATTTGTATTAGGAGACCTCTCGGACGCTCAGATATCGATTTTGAACGAAATCAGGACGAAAAAAAAGAAAATCAATATGACTGCGCCTTTTTCCAAATTTTACCTCGGAGTCGTATTAGGGGACCTCTCGGACGCTCAGATATCGATTTTGAACGAAATCGGGACGGAAATGGAGAAAATCAATATGGCCGTTACTTTATTACTTTATGTCGAAATCGTATCGGACGGCACTGATTAATAAAGCCACTTACAATACATTGAATCAAAAAAGGTCGTATCTCCATACGGAACTCACGGCACTTCATGCACCTTTAGACCTTATAAGGAACTTACATGCCAAATTTGGTATCTCTCGAACCAGCAGTTTGGGCTGTGCGTTAATATGTCACTCACTCAGTCAGTCAGTTTCTTCTTGCAATTTGGCACCTACTATTAAGTTTTCATGCCCGCAATATTAAATTTTAAAATTAATGCCGTTTTCGAAATTAACGACCCAAAAAATAATAAAAATCACACCCGTATTAATATTTAGACATTCCAACCCCCTCGGACCCCAACAGAGGGGGGATGGTATTTCACGTCCTCCACGTGAAACCCGATAAACCATAGAAACAACACCCATATCGATTTTCAGTATTTGGTACCAGATTTCCCCCTTTTAGGGGTTGATTTCTCAAAAAACCTGAAACACATGTTTACTCATTTATCGTTAGAAATAATCCTGTGAAGGTTCGAATAAAATAATCCAACTAATCTTGATCCCCCATACAAACTTCGGACCCCCATTTAACCCCCTTAGGGGTTGAATTTTGAAAAATCCTTTCTTAATGCACCTCAAGACCTTATATGGAACCGACATACTAAATTTGGAATCTCTAGAACCAGCAGATTGCGGTGTGCGTTGATATGTTGGTCACTCAGTCAGTCAGTTATTTCTCGAAATTTGGCACAAACTTTCGAAAGTTTTCATGTCCACAATATTAAATTTCAAAACCGATGCCATTTTCGTAATTAACGTCCCAAAAAACCATAAAAACGACACGTATTAGCATTGCTATACAACGTGGCAACGCGGCCAGCTTCCTGGGCACCTTACCGCCTGGCGCCGATTTGGCTCAAGTTTTTTATTTATAGTATTGCTGTTTTTTTTATTTTCATTTATCTTATTTATCCTTAGTTTTGTTTTTTTTTTATATTACTTAATATATCTTACACCTTAAAACGACACCCATATTAATATTTAGACATTTCATCCCTCTCGCACCCCAACAGGGGGGATGGTATTTCACGTCCTCCACGTGAGATTTTAAAATCATTGTTGTTTTCGTTATCAGCGACCCGGTATATCATAAAAACAATACCCATGTCGATTTTCAGAATTTGTCACCACCTTTCCCCCTTTTAGGGGTTGATTTCACAAAAAACCTGAAACACGTATTTACTCATTTATCGTTAGAAATACTCCTGTGAAGTTTCGAATAAAATAGTCCAACTAATCTTGTTTCCCCATACAAACTTCGGACCCCCATTTCACCCCCTTAGGGGTTGAATTTTGAAAAATCCTTTCTTAGTGCACCCCTAGACCTTATAAGGAACCTACGTGCCAAATTTGGAATCTCTAGGACCAGCGGTTTGGGCTGTGCGTTGATATGTCAGTCAGTCAGTCAGTCAGTTTCTTCTTTTATATATTTAGATGTGTAGTTAATAACTACATATATATTACGACTTGCTGTTAATAGTAATAGCCTCAGTAAATAATTTCGACCATACAACGTCGTGGTAAAAGCTATCGTGCGGCTAAGCAGAGTGTATTCATTGAAAACTGAATATGTTCGAATGACAAAGCCGCTCCCTACAATATGCCGCTATAATATGCCACTTTTTGTTTTATTATTTATAATACGGATAAGTTTTGGTGCGATTGCTAATATCGAATTTTTGTAAGTAAAATTGTGTAATAAACGATATTTACTAAGTTACCTATTCCGTTTTATTGTCAGAAGAATGTCATGCCCATATTTATTAAAAATGGTCTGAAATTGATGCAAAGATTGCCAAATAGGTAATGTAACTATTATTTCATTAATTATTTCCTTATTTTTGCATTAGTTTCAGAAAGGAACTTGCAATATATTTTAGTAGTTAGTACCTGCCGCCGAGCGGTCGTGCGGTTAGTTTTGTACTAATACCACTGTGGCGCTACAATCTACGTGGAGTATTTCACTGATATCTCTATCTCGGTCTATATATTGTACTTTGTGACAATAAATTACTCGAACTGATAAGGTGGTTTGTATCAAGATCCCGGATCTCCAACAGATAGATACACGACCACTTTGTAGGATCATTTTTCAACCGCAACACAACGAATATGGCTGGCTTTGACGAAGAATTAGTTACCCGCCACACATTTTTAACCGACTTCAATATTTCAAAAGAGGAGGTTAACAATTCGGTTGTATGTTTTTTTTTTTTTTTAATGTTTGTTAGTCCATAACTCCGTCATTTCTGAACCGATTTGAAAAATTATTTTTTTGATTGTAAGTATATATATCCAAGTTGGTCCCGTTTTTCTCAAAACGCAGTTCTGATGATGGGATCCACGAGGAATTGAGGGAACTCCTCAAATCTTTAAGGCAAACATATAGTGATTTTTGTGTTTTTATCAATAAGTCAAGCATTTGCATCCAAAAATGTGACATTGGATGAAGTGGAACTGCTGATGATGATCAGAACAGAACTCTTCAACGACGAAAAGTTCACGTTTGGCGATTTGTCCTCCTAGCTGTGTTTGTTAAGCAAGTTCTATTTTCACGATTAATTTTTGTCATGCTTGATTTCTGATGATGGGATCCATGAGGAATTGAGGGAACTCCTCAAATCTTTAAGGCAAACATATTGTGATTTTTGTGTTTTTATCAACAAGTCAAGCATTTGCATCCAAGAACGTGACATCGGATGAAGTGGAACTGCTGATGATGATCAGAACAGAACTCTTCAACGACGAAAAGTTCACGTTTGGTGATTTGTCCTCCTAGCTGTGTTTGTTAAGCAAGTTCTATTTTCACGATTGATTTTTGTCATGCTCGAGTTCTGGTCATGAGTTATGATCATTAGGAATCGAGGGAACTCCTCAAATGTGAAAGGCACACAAATAGTGATTTTAGTATTTTCATGAACTAATCAAGCATTTTCATTCATAAAAGTGACATTTGATGAAGTGGAACTGCTGATGATGATCAGAACGGAACTCTTCAACGACGCGTAGGTAGTTCACGTTTGGCGATTTGTTCTCTTCGTTTTGTTTGTCAAGCAAGCAAGGTTTTTCCATGATTCCATGAGGAATTGAGGGTACTTAGTCTTCTACCATTATAAACATACTTATAGCCATTTTTATTTTATTGTATATCTATCTAAGAGTGCACCATCTAAGTATAATAATCTTTCACCGGCCTCCCCCATTGAAGTCCGTTTTTTTTTTCTTAAAATTTTTTTTTAAAAGTTTCAACTTGTGGCATTCGACTATGATGAGATCATATAGTATAGCATAGTTGCTTTTTATGCTCTAGAGCATAAAGTAAAAACAAAAACCGCCTTCAGCGCGGCGGCGCGCGTGCAGACGTGCGCGCGCCGGCGCGACGCCGCCGCCCGCGGTGGACGAGCACAGAAGTATGATAACATAACTTTAATTATATTCTATATTTGTTTAATTTTCTCGCAATCGAAGTGAAAAGCAGAGTGCTCGTGCATAAAACCCATTTTATCCTCTTCTTTACATCGAACCTCGCCTGCGGCTCGGCTCGATAAATTGTCTCGTATATAATGACTTGTTTTTATGCACTTGTTGTACAATCTACTATTTTTGACACAAGAGGCTACTGCAGATGCTCTAAGGAAGCGTCCTTTAAATTTTTTGCTCTTATTACAGACCACACACTGTTGTTGTTTTAAGAAAATGCCCGTCCGTAGTGATCTTAAATTTGTATTAAGATAGTAATTCAAAATAATGTCGTAATTTAATTAAGATATAACAAATATCTGATTAAATCATAACTATTACAGGAAAGTGTATTTTTTTAAATTTATTCATTATAAAGAAAAATACAGACGAAACTTAAACTAAGATGCGCCACAAGAAATCTGTTAGAGGTTTATGCGTGGCGCAAATGGATCAGACCGCTCACATCGGTATTCTGTATGTGACAGATATGCCTAATTGCCAAATAATTAAAAATAAAATATATGCAGCCTTCTCTCGACATAAAGAATAGTGGAAGGTGTACTAAAAAAAACCGCAAATTCATGTACAGTTTATCCGTTTGGCACGCGCATACTAGAGGTCAAAACCAAATCTTTAACTCGCAGTTATTAAATAAATCCCTTAGGAGGGGAGTGCAGTGTTTTTTTTATGGGATATTTTAGCAACCTATTGGTTGTGGTATTGTGTATGGCAGGCACATATTCATTATAAAATGATATGTAATATCGATATGTCCCACGGGGAATACCTCATTAACATACAAAGTAAAATACCACACACGATAGGTTTCTATAAAAACATACAAAAATAATAACTCAGCACTCCTAAGAGATGTTTTTTAAGAACTGCAGGTCAAAAATTTTATTTTGAACTCTAATATTATGCGTGTGCCAAATGCCTAAACTGTACATCGATTTGCCGTTTTTCGTTGGAGTTGGGCTCGTACGCCATCCAATAAATAATAACTTTACGAGCTTGAACTTTGAGTGTGTATTATATTTACTGTATGTATGTATAAATGTGTTCATACTGCAATCGAGCATTATGAGTAGTTTTGGCTATTTGTAGACGTCGACCACGCCCTCTTTCATGCTTAGTACGGTCAAGGACAATGTGCAATATCAAGGTCAGAACAAATTTCTGTAGATGGAAATAATTAACCATATCTTTAAAAAATATTGATTTTGATTCCAGGACATGCTCGAACAAACTGAAACTGAAATTTATAAAAAAAAGGGGAATTACTGTAAGTTACCTGGTAGTTGGGTTTCCCGGTGTGTATATTGTTGTGTCTGTGCAGTGCACCTTTCGATGGGAAGAGCTTATTGCACTCTTCACATTTCCAATCGCTAATACCTAGAAAACATATTTAAAGACATACAATTGCAGTTTATTCCGTGGCCTCTGTAACGCTGTAATTTTGTAATAGTAAACGACCAAAAAAATGGAGTAAGTTATAAATAGATGTGTAGTAATTCTAACGCTTTAATTGATAGACAAGTTGCCATGGATACTCAAAAATAATATTGAATTTCTATTGTATTTAAAATAAACTTAGTGAACAAATCGGTTGACGGTAAAAGGAGAGGTACATATAAAACTCGGCTCAATTTTCACCTAACCATTATACTATTTTTTGACCTAACTGTGAATCACAATCATAAGTTCAAGTTTATGTAAATAAGTTTTGTAAGAATACTAATTACGAAGTACTCACAAAATTACTGTCTTTAAACAGTAAATATTCAACATCTGGAAAACGCCAAGGGTAAATTTCCGAGCACTATCAAGGGTGATTTTTTTATATATTTATTTATAGCCTCTTGTTAAAAATAAATAAAATAAATTACAATAATATACGACCAACAAGGGATGGATTAAACCAAACCAAATATGGGCAGCAAAACAAATGCACAATTTATTATTTGGGTAAATAGTTTCTTGTGCCTTCAACGTGACTAAATATTTTATAAACATCAAATGAAAAAAACATTGAGTCTAAGAAATGAAATACAAACATAACATTGCGGTCTCTGTAATTATATCAACAATTATGTATACAAATGCTATGCATATACTTGTAAAAAACAAACTCACCTTTGTGAAGGGCGACATGAATATCGCAAGCGCGCTTGTGCTTATAGTGAGCGCCGCACACCTCACAGATGTACGGCGGCTTCGAGTCATCGTGCTTGCGTTTATGCTGCTGCAGCCGCACTGCACACATATACAGAATCATAACAAAGGCAATTTTTAATTTTAATACGAAATAAGTACCTAATTTCAAGTAGAGTGCATACTCAGTGTAACTAATAACAAATGATCATACCCATAGAAGAATATTTCACATCACACTGGTCACACTGATGCATGACTTTGTCCTCGCGCCGTTTTCGTTTTTTAGATGACAGTATCCGCGATCTTTTACGTGGTGCTTCAGAAGTGCTTATATCATCCGGGATGTAGTTGTCACTATCATCATCATCATCTTCAAAATCACCAATTTCAATCTTGAATAAACTGTCACTGGCTGTGTCAAAGCCATTGCTGTAATCTGGACTGTGTGTTCTGAAAAATTTGTGCTACCTACATTTTTATATCAATCCCATTCCACCATTTTTATATCAATGTATAGTCAAAAAAGTTAAAAAAAATGCCCTAATTATGAGATTCAATATGACTACACAACTTCTACCAAAGTATGTATAGGAAATAACAATATAGCAAAATTTAATTTGACTTTTTAAACTTTTTTTTAATAATACCAACATTTATTGAAATGATAATTACCCATCTGTAGAATCCTCTCTCTTGACATTTTCCAGGGTAGGAGCTGCTGCTGCAACCAAGCTATGTACGGTCAGCTTGTGGGCGGCCTCTGCTACAATCCCACCAGTATCTCCTTTTTTACCACACACGTTGCACTGCCAACTACAAGCAATAATTTTGTTAATATTCTGTAATCATCATCATCATGGACAGGACTATTGTAGCTAAGTCTCTGCAAATGGCCTAATAGGGAAGACACCTCATGAACAGCCGTTCATGAGGTGCGAGGTAAGGTGGCGTTAGGATCTAGGGAGCCCCCTAGATGACTAAATCTAGGGTCAGATACAGAAAGCAGTACTCCTGGACACTGCACGGTTTGTCAAAAGGTTCCCATCTCTATCATTCTATGAGTGTTTCAATAGCGCTTATGAGCGCGACCCCATTATTGTCAGTTTCTGTTGATTTCGATAACATTTTTAGTATTCCACAGTAAACAAGCAACCCTTATAGTTTCGCCATTTCCATCCGTCCATTTGTGTGTCTGCCTCCCCTACATGTAAAGTCGGAGTGCATTTTTTTCCCAGCAAAGCAAAACCCATCGTGTGGAGTGTAGTTAGATTGCTCGTTTAAAACAAGTGTGAGCTTTCTTTAACCATTTTTTGATAAGGCCCCCATTTGCGTGATATTATTAACTTTTAAAGGGCTAACTTTTGTTGAAATAGTGTATCGCGTCAACGACAATTCACCTGAAGCGACGCAGATTACGATCTGCGACGTGGTGTACCACACGGCCTACGTATAACATGGGGCTTCAATCTCAAATAACTGTGGCTGCGTATATGAGATAAAACGACGTATGGCCATAACAAGAACTACAATGGAGAATTTAAGGAAAGTGTGGAGGAATGGCAACATTACGAAAGCCATAAAAGTAAGGCCAATGCTTGTATTCTCCATTTGTCTTCACATGGTAGAGTCGCGGACAGTGTGCGAGTTAGAAAAAGTGGAAGATAGATGCTCTGGAGATGTGGTGCTGGAGAAAGCATTTGTCGGCCGTAGTACAGTCGCGAATACTGAAGTACTTTGGAAATGTCTTTAGGCGGGATAACAACTCCTTAGAGCGGCTGGTTGTACAGGGAAAGGTGGAAGATATCAGATCTTGCAACTATGCGCTGGACTGACCAATTGAAATCCACTGTAGGAAACCGCATATATGACTGCACCACACATGTCTGCCAACAGGGCGAAAAGGCGGAAAATTGTGCGAGAAGCTGTCTGCCTCTACCACCAACATGGATGCCTCAATGTGACTGCCAAGAGTGAAGACAGAGAAGAGAAGAGATTTTTTTGATAGAGTCAAATGTCCATGAAATTAACTTACAACAGAAACTGAACAAAAAATTCGACTACCATGAGGTCACCATTAGGGATGTTACGGAGGCTCGGCTTCGGCTCCGATATACCGAAACTTTCCACTGAATTCACAACTCCGGCTTCGGCTTCGTCTAATTTGAAGCGAGCACCTCACCGTTAAAAAAAAATTTAAAAACTCCGGTTTCGACTTCGGTTCTGATAAAACCACCTCCGTAACATCACTAGTCACCATAATGAGGTTGGTTGAAATGCTTGTAGATGACGAGTCACCCTAAAGAAAGCTTTGCTAGTAATAAATGTAAGACTTGTCCTGTGGTGGCCTGGGCCATTGGGTAAAAGAAGGGTTGGAAGACCAAAAACATGATGAATGAGCAGATGACATTGAAGTTGCTAGAATTGCAATCTATCTTCTTGGCAAAGAAAGAGAAAGAAAGGAAAAGATGGGGCAAGCTCTTACACAAAAAGGGATCCATTTCCAATCAATAGTTAAATACCTACTAACCACGCTAAGCGCTCCCATGCTTTGGAAGGCATGTTAAGCCATTGATCCCGACAGCTGTCTATGAGAGCAGTTGTTAGGCCAAGTTAGAGGCCTTCAGGGGGCTTAAGAACTTCTAACAGTCAAGTTGGCCACTCACTTGACAAGCTTAATCCCAATAAGGTCTAGTTTACCCTTGGGTTTGTGAGGTCAGACGGCAGTCGCTTTCGTAAAAACTAGTGCCTAGACCAATTCTTGGGATTAGGTAGTGGACCCAGGGCATCCTTCAGGATGCCAATGTACTGGGAATAATGCTAGGATAATGATGATGAGTTAAATACCTACTTACATAAGAATAAGACAAAATAATAACAAAACATCTAAATAATAGATGAAGAATTGGTTTACAAAGTTGTTTATTGTTATTTAGTTTTTATAGGATTATTGTAAACAATTTAAATAACAATAATGGCTCAATAATCATTACATACAGGTTGCCGTGATAATAAACACTTTGCTGTAGGGGTAATGAAGGATATATGCAGCTATATAAATAAATAAATATTAGGGGACATTTTTTTTAGACAAATCGAACTAGTCCCATAGTATGCTCAATAAGGCCTGTGTTATGGGTACTAGACAATGATATATTTATATTTAATACATATATCTGTATATATACTTAAATACATAGAAAACATCCAAGTCTCAGGAACAAATGTATCTGCTCACCACAGAATCAAATACCCTTACCGGAATTCGAACCCGGGACCTCTAGCTTCGGAGGCAGTGTCACTACCAGCTAGGCTAAACAGGCCGACAATATAATTTAATTCTAGCACAAATGTACACAATTAATTGTAAATGCATGGTGCATGACATGGAAAGGGGAGAATTCTTTATCATAAACTCAAATTGCTTACCTTTCACTATTGTCTGCATTCTTTGGCTTTCGTTTAGGTGTGTTTTTGGGAACAGACTTCTTTTTGGTCTTATCAAGCTTGCGGTGCCTTTTCTTTTTAGTAACAGCAAGCGGTTCATCTTCAGAGTCAGATCCAAGATCTCTATCCCTAGCATTATAGATTTCATCGAATACCTCTGTTTTTACTGCTCTAAGTTCAACAGCATGAGACGTATTTTCAAACAACGGATTTCTACTTAAAATTTCTTCAAAGGCTTGCTTGAGCTTAAGATATTCCAACTCTGCTGCTTCTAAGACATTGATAAGCTCAAAACAATTCTTACATATATATTTGGAGCAGTTCTCGGCTGAGGAAAGGTCTACGCGTGTAAACTTGTATAGGAAGTCGTACAACGAAACGCCGGAAGCCGTATTGGAGCTGAAGATATCGTGTGCATCGCGACCCCGGCCCGCACACGTCACGCATTCGTGGGGCTCTGGCTTGATCCCTATCTCAATCTCTTTTTTTATATCCAAATCCACATTATTAATGTACTCATTGGGTCCGATACGATCGTCCGGGTTCAAAGATTCCAGTTCTGCCATCGCGATTGTTGTAATCCGAATTTAAGAAGAGTAATTTTGTAAGCCTGGGTGATTTAATGGACTAATGAAACCGGCCCCGTGAAAAAATCTTCATTTTCTTGAGCTAGACTTCAAAACCTCAGTCAGAAATGAAAAAAAAAACAAGAAACAACTACCAAGCGAAGTCGAAAATTATTGGATGACATTTTAATGACAGGGTTGTCATTATACATTAAAATCTTAAAAAGACTAATTTAGAGATAGCAACTCTTAAATGTGTATGGAGCCATTTAGGCCACGTTCACATTATCGCAAAGTATCAGTGTTGGATCCGAAACCGATCCAACACCGATACTTTGCGGTGTTGGATCGGTTTCGGCGGGAAAATAAAAGAAACAGAGTTTTCCATATAAAATATTGTTACATAGCTTTATTGATTCAATACAAGTTATTTAAGTAGTAATTAGATCGCTGAACCCAATGGCGATGACTAAAACACGGAAGTTTTGACGGAAGATGACTGATGATATCGTGATATTATCGAAATGCGTTTAAGTAGTTGAATAGTATTATTGAAGCCACGCCCTTTAGGTATCGCGGATTTCAAAATATCTGAATTTGCTCCGATATTATCACGATACCGATCACAGATATCAGAGAAAAGCAGATAAGCGCTAATAAGTTGAACGTTTTCTATACTTCCGATCTATTCCCACTAACGTACTTATCAGTAAGTAAGAAAGAAATAGATATCATGTAGTCTGACAGGTCTTCAACTGTCATTGTCTCAACTATTCATCGCTTCGTGACGAGAGTTAGTGTAGTGAAAGATAATTTACTACGAAATATCGACATCGATATTCAATTACTATTGATATTCTTAAATCGTATATCTTACTCCTATACTTTGTTGAAATATTTATGAAATTAAAAACACAAACTGCATTCAATATCAATAATAAATATAAATAAATATTAGGGGACAATCTTATACAAATCGACCTCGTCCCAAACTAAGCAAAGCTTGTACTAACCATGGGTACTAGACGACGATATACATACTTATATAGATAAATGCATAGAAAACATCCAAGACCCAGGATAAATGCACAAATCGCGATAAATGCACAAATAATGTCCTGACCGGGATTCGAACCCTGTCGTATGCAGGGTCACTACCAACTAAGCCAAAGTAGTCGTCAAACGTCAAAAGATTCTAATATATCCTACAAATTAAAATTATGTAGGTAATGACTAATGATTTTAAGCATTTTATACTCAAATGTTTATTTGAAACTTTAGGTTATGGTTGCCTCCAAGGCGCACCGGCCAGAACCCTTCCCCTTCCCCCAGACCCGCGAGGGTCCAGAGGAACTGGAAGAGCCCAGACACTCGTGGAGGTTACCCGACTAGCGCCCCATCGTCGTCTAGACCATAACACAAGCCTTATTGAGCTTACTATGGGACTAGTTTGATTTTTATAAGAAATTGTCTCCTAATATATACTTATTTATTTATATATGCGTTTATAATCCAGTTTTGTCATAAAACAAATTATCTTAGCTCATTTAGATCAAAATATTTCTCTCAGATAAAAAAAATATTAATGTATGCAACGTCTTAACATATTATGCCTAAACCTAAACCAAACCAACTCATCTGAAGCGGTCCCTGAAAATTCAGTAAATAAATATTGATCTTTCCCAACTTACCTCAAGGGGCATCTGGAATATTGTAGGTATTGCATCTGGCAATAATAATCTTTTATAGTTCTTAGTAACATAAAAGTCACTTTTAAAATGTTTGGAACAGATTCTGTGATGTTTGGTCGGCGTCCAATTATTGCGTCCTACTGCGTCAATCCATTTTTGAAGTAAATTATTATTCGGAAATCTAAAGTTGACAAATAACCATGTAATTAATAATTTAACGCAATAATATCTCGTCTAAATGCTTACGTAAATAATTCATATCGATAAATTGTCGACATATTTTTTTTTCATTAAGTAACAGCACTAGCCCAGTTCACGACAGATGAATTTTTACCAAAAAACCTTTCTGAAATGAATTTTGAACTACGCAAAAGGTACATTTTGTAGTATCCAGCATCTGTAGTCTATCTCAGACTATTATGTTGCATAATGTTCGTGCAATTTTTGAAATAATAGCAAAAGTTTCTTACCAATGAAAACTGATATTTTCTCCGGACTTTTTCACTGATTTTAAACTGCTCCGGCACCATTGCACTACGCACCACATTTCTGCTTACTTGTAAATAAAGATTGTTGAGTTTTGATACATATAATTTCGTAATTTTCACAATATCTATTGCACTTTCGGTACCGTTTTGTTTTTGACGTATCGTTGTGATGTTTACTAAATTCACTGTGGTGTGACATGGTGTGTTTTTTAAATCGGGACAATTCGTTAATATCGTACTAGTTGTCCCATTCTAACTCATTTTGGTGTGCCATAAGGATTAACGAGACAACTATATGAAAAATCGTCTGGCTTAATACTGCGAGTCTGCTTTTATATGATGTCTGTGATACCGATAGTCGTCAATATTAACGTGATACGTGTCATGATATACTGGACCGCGTGATAATAGTGACCGTGTAAAAGGCTCCCTATGGAAAACCGCTCCCTGTTCACATTATTGGATACAATATCGGTATGGGCTTCGACACCTGAGGGCCTACTACGAACTTCGAAAATCGAACTTCGTGTCGTGCCGTCCCTTTCACTCTCGTGTTATACACTATATGACGGAAAGAGACGGCACGATACGAAGTTCGATTTTCGAAGTTCGGAGTAGGCCCTCAGCCCTGTCGGCGGTGGGTTCCACTAGCGTCTCAAATTAAACATAATGGTACACATACGAGGATAATAAGTAGCCTCGAGGTGTATTGGCTATGTGCACGTCAGAAACGTCAAATGTCAAGCGTCCCGGGACAATGTCAAACTCAGAGGTGTCAAATAATGACACATGAATATTTTATTTATTTTAGTAAACGACAAAGACCCCTTACTGGCGATTTTACTGAAATAAATAAATAAATACAAACTAAACGAATCGTAGGAAACCGTTAAGAAACCAATAGAAAACATGAAAGTAAATTTGACAGATGTCCCCGATAAGTACACATTTCTTCCGTGGTGTGCGCTGCGATCGCCTAGCTTACCCCCACCACCTACATCGCACATAGCCAATCACACCCATTTTTGCTAGATCTAGACAATGATCTAGATAAATATTGTAATGTAAATATGAACCTAACTGTATACACTAAATAGAAAATAATTGTTTTCACTTCTCCTATTCGAAAAAAAACGGCCAAGAGCATGTCAGGCCATGCACAGTGTAGGGTTCCGTAGTTGCACAGTGAACTTAATAATAAAATGAATAACAAGCAAAAAGGAGAATCCCTTCGCAGCGTTTTATATATATACGTACCTTTTACTAAGACGGGAAGACTTTTGACGATAGCCCAAAATCAGCGAAAATGATCATGTGCGCTATAGTTTTAGTTTAAAATCTTTATTAAGCCTTACTTTCATGTTTTTTTTTCATATTTTTGGACCCATAGTTCCTTAGTTAGAGGGGGGAGCACAATTTATATTTCTTTTGGAGTGAAGGGGATTATCTTACCGAAAATATTCACTTTATCAAAAATTGTTGAAATAGAACTCTAGGCACTCATTTTGAAAGACCTATCCAACAACACTCCACACTATAGTTTGAAGCAAAAAAAAGTTATAACATTTAATTTTAGTTCTTTGTCACATTTATTGATTTATATATCCATACTAAATTACAGAAGGAGATGTTATTTCTCTTAAACTGTTCTCCGCTGCACTGGACGATGTTTTCAAGACTCGGGACTGGAGAGGGCTATGCATCATTATAAACGGCGAGTACCTCACTCACCTTCGGTTTGCTGACGATATAGTAGTCTTGGCTGAGACCATGGAGGATTTAAGTACAATGCTCAATGACCTCAGTAAAGCCTCGGAGCTAGTTGGTCTAAGGATGAACATGGAGAACGATGGATGAACGATGTGACAGACGGACAAATCGGTATCACGTGCTGTTGTAATGTTGACGCAATATCCAATCAATTTTGAAAACCACTATAATATTGACACACCAGTATAATATTAAGCGTGTAACCATTGATTTGAAATTTAATTTGGCATAGACAAGGCTAACCATGGGTCATATGAACAAGTCCTTTCATATGACTCATGGTTAGCCTGAATATTGCAAATACTGAAACATTTTTTTTTAACCTGGAAACAATCGATTTAATAAAATAAAATTATTTTTTTTGAAAAACCCACGACGGTATTAACTAATTGCAAAATAATAAAATAAAACAACAACAAGCCCCGACCATATACGAAGTAAGTACATAAAGATAAAAGTAGATTTCAAAAACGGTTGTATGATTGCGAGGAATAGTTACAAACCCAGAAAAATCCGTCGGGAGCTGCCATTGCCTGCCCTGAAATGAAGTAAGATTATGTGGTCTGTGTAATAGGCACCTCGATTTAAGTTGTTGTATTATGTAATATATCTTGAGTTTTATGAAATATATAAGAACAGACATGGCAATGGCAGCCTTCAGAAAGCGCACTACGAGTAAATGCGAGCCCACTATATATCGATACCTTTAGACTCAAAGGGCGTAAACGCCATTTTGGCTAAAATGACTTTTTGATGCAGCTTTGTTCAGTTTTTTTTTCTCTATCGATCTGTGTAGTTAAAGCTGCAATATTCGCAAATTTAAGGCAAATACGACCCACGTTGTATTTGAAGATTTTGCATAAAGGTGGGGCGTAATTGACATGCTTTTTCATTTTATTCTCTATTTAGGTAATATACACAATGAGTAAATAACCTAAAGGTCGTATCCGCAGTCGTAATCCAAAACTTGGGTATACACCCTTATTATTCTCGTATAAAAATAAAGTTGGCTCATACAGCCTTACATTCATATTGCTAAATTCAGGTCGTATTGTCACTCGTAGACTAAAAATTTTGCAAACGCCCCTATTATTCCGCTTTAAAATTGAAGAGGACTCATACGATCCAATTTTGATTCTCTCTGGGAAACAAGTGTACCTCATACACTGGTCGTTATTTTATTATAGTTGTCTTTTATGATGAGTTTTACGACCGACATTAATTTATGTATGTATTCGAGTGCTTTAAGCGATTTTTTGTTTGCCGATCGAAATACGACTCTCACGCCAGCAAAGGCTCTTAGAAACCTGAAATAGTTTTTGATAGTTATCTCTTTCAATCGACAATAATAAAAATAAACTGGATGCCTTAAAATTTTGAACCTTTTATATTTACTTAGCTGGCAACACCGCCAAGCGTAGACGTCAAATTTCACACAGCTGATTAATTAAATAAAATAAATGTTAATAATGAATAACTAGTATTCTAGTTAAGTTAAAAAGTGTTTATTAGTAGCAAGTATAGTGTTCGTTATAAAATTCATCGAAAGAGACAGTGCATAAGAGAAGAAAGAAGATCTCTAGAATTGCCAAACGTCATCGTAACGGAACATCGTTTGAAGCTTCAACGATAAACCTGGGGAGTAATTGTGTTCAATATAATTATAAATAAGTCAGTAGTGGAACTTTTATTACATTTAAATAACGTCTACTTGAATACTTCCCAAGTAAATAAATATTTACAAGCATAACCTCACTCGGAAATGAAATTGCACCCGGTCAGCTGAGTCATAACTTTTGTACTGGTTGTGTTTCACTCTGCCTAATAGTAATTTTATAAATCCTTTAACGACTCATTTCTCCATTCCATATTCATACTTACATTCTACCATCACACTAAACTGTTCACTCCTGCTATCTCTCTCTCTCTTTACTGGTCTTTCTCTGCTTGGTGTTTAGTCGCGTTGCCGTCTCATTTCAGGTGCTGTGGAGAGCTGTGTGTCAAGCTAGTTCACCATGTCTAGCTCATTTATGACACGCAAGGCCACAGTACGTGAACTGGAACATAAACTCAATGCAACACTCAAAGAACTAAAGCAGTCTAAAACTCTATGTGACCAGCTACTGCGGGAACGCGATGAAAGCGAAGAGGAGGTTAACAAGATTATTCAAAAAAATACAGAACTCAAACGTGATCTAGCCAACCTGGATGCTTTGCATAGGGATAGTGTGACACAGCGTGACCATCTGCTGGTCAAATTGAACAGTGTTCAGGAGTGCTGTGACATCCATGAGCGGACACTGCAACGTGTGGATGACCTGGAATATGAGCTTTCCGATGCCCACAAGGTGGTCCGTAGATTGCAAGAGGAAGCACAGTGCCAGCAACTCAACACCACCCGGCGGCTCTTTGATGAACTTGTGACACCAAACACTTATGCAGAGTGTCATAGCAATTTTGGACCTTCTAGTGTGATTGATTTGACAGAGGACTCCCTTTGTAATAAACAAGTTAACTTTCTAAGTCACAGGAAATACAAAAAGTATATTAAGCTAAATAGATTTATAAGAAAATCAAAACGACTGTACAGACAGCATATTAATATTCATAAAATTACTACATTGAGAAAAAATCATGTCAGTGTTCTGAAAGAATTAAATTCTTGTAATGAGCAATTATGCTACAGTAGAACCATTTATGAAACTGACACTGAGAAACTGCAAGCCGAACTGAACATATTAGAAAATTCTTTGAGAGATTTAACTAATAAGTATGTAATATCCCAGAAGCAAATCAGTGAACATATTCTGGCAGCGGATGAACTTCTGGAGCTGTGCCACCACAACAAGGAATGTTTGGAAGCACTGCTTACCAAGCAGTCTTCGTATGAATGTGAGTGTGGGCTCCGGCAGGCTCATCCTATGCCCGGACATGCAGTATACTCATCAGTGCCGGACAGCAGCTTGTCGGTGTCACCGGAAACTATAACTCCAGCCTCTAATAATGTGAGTAGAACCCTTGTTTTCTCAGATAGGATAGGGCGAGGATTGGGCAAAATTCTATGTAATAATATTCTCAACAGGTGTGTTATAAATCATTGTATGCCCGATGCCTCATTTCTAAAAATTATAGATAACATCAAACATACCCATATAGATGAACAAACAACAATTCTATTAATGTTGGGTGATGGTTCAAATATTAGGTACTCTGAGATGAAGGCTGAGTTTGACTGCCTGTCTAAGCTAGGTGCTAAAAATGTTATTATAGGCGCATTACCCTATTCTGCTTCTCCATGCAGTGCTAACAGTCATGCGTGTAATCTTAATAAGCTTATATATAAGCTGACGTGCCGTCATAGTGACGTTATATTTTTTGACACTAATAATGCTATTAGTGATTACCGTATTACAACTGACAGACTTGCTAAATCTTTAGCATCTTTTATTAATTCCGTTTTCGGAAATCAAAGCTCCCTCTCCACCTTGGATAGGACGACATCTCCAACTGCGGATTTGTCTATAAACTGACTGTTAGGACAACAGAGAAGCACAATAGTGTAACTTTATTACACCAAAATATTAATCGCTTCACTGGCAAAATACTAGATTTAGAATTATTTACGGAAGAGTTTAATGTAGATGTAGTCTGCTTAACAGAAACTTGGTTAAAGAATCACATGATGAAATTCAATGTAAATAATTACGTATTGGCCAGCGCGTTCAACAGAACTACAGCAGAGGGTGGTGGATCTATTATTTTAGTGAAAAATGGTTTGACTTTTAAGGAACGTAGAGACGTCTCAGGCTGTTCTGTTGATCGTGTTTGCGAGATTGCTTGTGCAGAGATGGATCAGTATCTGATAATTTGCATTTATAAACCACCATCAGGTGATTTAACATCTTTTATGGAAATTATGGAGGATGTACTCAGGAAAGCAACAAGTGGTAAAAAGTTAGTAGTGGTCTGCGGCGACTTTAATATCGATATTTTATCACAATCAGCTGAAAAAGATAAGTACATTACTCTTTTGAAATCTTTCAATTTTGACTACTTGTTTGAAGTACCTACCAGAGTTACTCCGACCTCGGCCACTTGTATAGATAATATTTGGTTAAACAGTTCTCATATAGACAGTAGCATAGTGAATGGAGTTCGTTCGGATCATAAAGCTCAGATGGTCAGGCTACCTTGCGAAGTAAAACATCCAGATCGCGTTATAGAAATAAGACCGCTGAGTAGAAGTAGACTAGAATTACTAAAGTCTAATCTACTAGTCGCCATGCCGAACACCCAGGTAGAATCAAATGATCCGAATGATCAATTCAAAATGCTTCTGAATACAGTGTGCAACGAATTTAATAAGACTTGTAGTAAAAAGCGTATTAAGATAAATAATAAAATGAGATTTAATGAGTGGGCAACTACCGGAATTCGGAAAAGTAGAGATAACTTATACCAACTTTATGAAAGGAGATCTTGCACCACTGACGAATGTTTCCATCAGTATGTTAGGGATTATTCCAAATTGTTTAAAACAGTGTGCACAAAAGCAAAAGCAATGCACTTGAATAACAAAATTAAGTCCTCAGATAATAAAGCCAAGACAGTCTGGAAAATAATAAACACAGAGACTGGGAAGAGAAATAATAGAGAGTTCACAATTTCTTTGAAAGTAAAGGATAATTTAATAACTGATGCAGTAAAAGTAGCTGATGAATTTAATAATTTCTTTTCTAAAATTCCTATAGTCACTACTCAAAGTTTAGCATCATCTACCACAAAAGCTGAATCCCTTCTGAATGACAACGTAAAATTAGAATCACTAACTAATTTCAAATTTCATCATGTTTCTCCTCTAGATGTACTGAAGTCCTTTGAAATGTTAAAAATAAAGAGCACTGAGGACTTATGGGGCGTGTCAGTCAAGGTACTGGAATCTATTCTGGAGGTCGTTGCACCAACTCTAGCTCTCATTTTTAATAACTGTATAGACTATGGCATTTTTCCAGACTTAATGAAATGTAGTAAAGTAGTTCCAATTTTCAAATCAGGTCATAGAGATAATCCTTCTGATTATCGTCCAGTTTCTATCCTACCTGCGTTTAGCAAAATATTCGAAAAAATAATGCTTACGCAATTGGTTTCTCACTTTAATTCTCACAATATTTTGCACGCACAGCAGTTCGGCTTCACGAAGGGTAGGTCAACTACTGATGCAGGTGCAAGTTTATTAAAATTTATTTTGCAGTCTTGGGAAGAGTCGCACGACGCCATCGGAGTGTTCTGTGACCTTTCCAAGGCTTTTGATTGTGTAGATCATGGTACTTTAATTTGTAAACTTAAGTTTTATGGCATCAGAGGGCACGCATTAGATCTCATGAAGTCATACTTAACACAGAGAAATCAAAAGGTAGCGATAAATAAAGCCATTTCGTCAGAGACAGTGGTAGAGATGGGAGTACCTCAGGGGTCTATTCTAGGTCCGTTCCTGTTCCTTGTTTATGTAAATGATCTGCCATATATGGTAAGCCGAAGATCAGGCATTGTAATGTTCGCAGACGACACCTCATTACTGTTCAAGGTAAATAGGAGAGATACTGAACTCATTGAACCAAATAATACCCTCTCCATGATATCTGACTGGTTTGCTGCCAATAACTTAGTATTGAACCCGAAAAAAACGAAATGTATTAAATTCTCTCTTGCGAACTCATCAAACAGAAACTTATATACAAATATTAGACTTAATGGTCAAACATTAGAATTTGTTACTTCTACTGTATTCTTAGGTATTACATTGGACTCAAAATTGCAGTGGGGTTCCCATATAACAGCGATAGGAAGTAGGTTGAGCTCTGCTGCATTTGCAGTCAGGAGAATAAGGCAGCTTACCAATGTGGCAACGGCACGGTTAGTTTACTTTGCTTATTTTAATAGTATAATTACTTATGGTCTTATCTTATGGGGATCAGCTGCAGATATTGAAACTGTTTTTATTTTGCAAAAAAGGGCTATCCGAGCAATTTATAACTTGGGGTCACGTGAGTCATTAAGAGAATTTTTCAAAGAAATAGATATTCTAACCCTGCCGTCCCTATATATATTTGAAATAATAATGTATGTTAGGAAGAATTTGGGTAATTTTCCAACGAACGCTGATAAACCAATAGCCACGAGAAATACTGGGAAACTGAAAGTAACCTTCTATAGACTAGTAAAGGCGAAAAAGTCGTTCTTGGGAAATTGTATCAAATTCTACAATAAAATTCCTAAACACATTACTGAACTTAGTAATTCTAAATTCAAATCTGTAGTAAAACAAACACTTATTTCAAAAGCATATTATAAGATAAACGATTACATCATGGATAGGGATGTTTGGCAGTGATAGCGTCCTGCACGGGTAATCTATCGCGAAAATATGTTTTCTACTGTAGCATTGTTATTTCAGTTATTTTGTAGTAGCTGACACTGTAATTTATATTTAACTATACAATGTATATTGTTTTGAAAAAATGACACCTCGCCGAGTTTCTTACGCCGGTTCTTCTCGTGGCAGAGGTTTATTTTTCCGAACCGGTGGTAGTTTATTGACGTTCATAGGTGCATGTAATATGCCTAATTTGAAGAATAAACTACTTTTACTTTTTTTACTATTTAGATTTTTCACTGTTAATATGCCAAAAAACTCGTTAAAATCTGCACTTTTTTATAAAAAAAGAAATCCATACAATTAAATGATATATTTTAATGTGGTACCAATTTACATGCTAGCGTGACAGCATTATATTATATTTTCCAACGCAATCATAAGTTTCAGGGTGTATCACTCTAATAGTTTTACTGATTACTATTACGTTGATGTATACACCACACAATACGTAGGATTGTGGCTTATACGCCCCACAATAACGTAAGACTTTGACTTACACACCCCCACAAAACAAAAACTCGGTGTTTTTACGTTCGAGTTTTTTAAGGTCCATGACGCATACAAACTGTAACATACCTACTATTTATGAGGAAGTGACCATTATTTTACAAGCTTTTATTTAACTAGCAATGTATGTAAGTATGTTTGTTCGGATGGAATCTTGCAACTCAATTTTGAAGCAAAATTATCTTCAACCGATTGAACTGAAATTTTGGGTTTAAGTAAAGTAAACATCCACGGAAAGCAACAAAGAACCAGCCAAGAATGAAAAACATCAAGCACAATTGGAAGAAAAAATGCAAAAAATCGGAGGTTTAAATCCTAACAAAATACGAGTATTATTAGCGAACGATACCACTAAGACATCTTTCGATTTACAGAAAGTGTTAAAAACCCCATATGGAGAAAGTATGCTCCTCTATTATTGGCGTAAATATGCAGTTTAACTATAACTTTACACTGTAGGAGAGTGGGACACAGGATGTATTTTGCTTTACCTGGGGTGAAAACGACGGTCAGCGAGGTAGTAACGAAATTGCTACTTGCTTATTAATATTTTAATAAGTAAGTAGCAATTTCCTAAAAGAAATAGACAGTAGAGGAGTAAAAAACCTCCCTTTACATATTGCGACTATTGCAGCGGCCAAAATAAAAACAAAACAGTATTAGCAGCACTTTGGTCTTTGAAGACGTCGAATAATTTGGAAGTTATATATACAAATAAGTTTTTTTGTTGCCGGGCCATACTTACATGCCGGTGGATTCTGTTCATGCAGTCATAGAAAGAGACGTAAAAAAACTAATAAGTCTTTTTACGTCTCTTTCTATGTATAGAGCCCGTCTCAATGGCCTACATATTTCCAGTCCGCCCGGAAGAACCCACGACCCTACCGAGTAGAAGTTCTCAATCGTACAGACTTTCTTGATTTTGAGGTGCTTGCTGAAACATCATTAACACCCTCCTCAGTTACAAAAAAGCGCGGATTTCATAGTTTAAAATAGCCACATTTAAAAAAAAGTATCCTGACCAAATTAGACTTAAATATTCAATGTTTGAAGAAGCAGAGGAAATTCGAGTTATATTGCATCAGGGGATCTGAGAACCAAAAATGTTACAGGAAAAGGGAAAAGACTAGAAAAATCCAAGGGTAAAAAATGCAAGGATAAGGGAAAGTGGAAATCAAAGGCAAATAATACTAAAGATACTTGATGACACCAGACAAGATAATCCAGGTCCTATTATAACGCCTGCCAGTAAAGTCAGATTGCCCATATCAAAGGCCAAATATAAAGCCCTCAAAAGGCTTTGAATGAGTATCTTCGAATTCCTTATGAAGACATGGTTTGTCACTATTTTCTTCATAGCGATTACGAAGAAGCCGAAGAAATGAATGATTAGGGACTTGTCTTCAACTGTTACTTTTAATTGATTATTTTTAACGTTTTTGTTAGTAATTTAATAAGCAATTCAGTTTTCTATCAAAAATATAAACGCGCTGAATCCCATTTCAATTTTGATCTTTGACCATACCATAACCCATAGTGTAAAGATCCATGTTTTGATTTGCGTACAATATTATAGGCGCACTAATCGAAGGATGAAGATTGTTCTAAAGTATTTTTTTCTTAGTGAAACAAAAAGTCAGAAAATCTTTTTTCATGACCTTATTTAGTCTTAATTATTGTGTTGATAATTAAAATGTCAAAATTATTCCAAAGATTTTATTGTAATTAAAGTCAGTTAGAGAAAGTGCGACTACTGGTTATAGTGCCGGTAACTGTTACCCTCTATTAGTATTTACAGTAAAGAAGCACTTCCCCATGGGCGCACTTATCCTTCCTGATAATGATTATGTTGTTTGTATGCAACGTATGATTACTAATGTCATAATCATAATGATTAATAAAGATTCCGAGATGATTTATTATTTAATTTGTTATTTTTTGGTTCCTTCATAGTATCTACGTTGAAAACCTTGTTTATTGAGTTTTCTGGGTTTTCCTTTTCCAATAACATTTTTGTACCTTAGTTATATAGGCGACGATTTGAGATAATGATTGCCAAAGTTTTTAAAACGGGGAATTTACAAAGATATGTAAAATTTTTTTTAGCCATTAATCAATAATGACGAAGGCATGACGATGATACAAAAGTTACAATTGAGAATTGAAATGCATTTTAAAAATTAGCTATTATACCTTTCTGGCAGCTGTAATATACACCCCATTTTTACAAAAAAAAAAACGGTTTTCTTGACCTTTACACCTTAACAATTTTACATACACTGCGAATTAGCTAAATACCTTTCTGGCCACTGTAACATACACCCCTTTTTGACAAAAAAAAACGCTTTTCGTGACCTTTACACCCTAACAATTTTACAGACACTACGAATTTTGGGGTCGTATAAATATATTTTTTTATTTTTTTGGGGCGTATAACGATCCTATTTTCTTTATTTATTGGTTTATCCTAAATATTATAAAACCACTATGTTTATCTTCCAAGTATAAGATTTTGAGCCAAAACTCAACTTTGTTAGTCTTAAAATTAAAAAGTTATGAATTATTTTCCAAATTTTTTTTAGTTTTTTGCTTCTCCTGTAAAGTGGCGTTTTGGCGTTTACGTCCTTTGAGTCTAAAGGTATCGATATGCGAACCCACTAGAAGCTCGTACTCATATGCCTCTTTAACAAGAACAAGAAATTTTAGTTATATTAGTTAATTGGACCATTCATTTTAAACTTCAACTAGTGGCAAAGTGGAAATAATTAAGTATGCCGTACATCTAAATTAGTGAAGCCTTTTTGAACCTGAAATTATTTTATACAGCATAACACGATTGTTTACTAGCGCCCCGTGACATATTTACGTCATGTATCGCCGATAAATCACTAACCCCATAATAATACTGAAACCAAAAACATAATAAAATTATATATTTCAGTTACTACATTATTCTGTTTTATCTTACCTGAAGTCCTCAGCAGTTCGTGCACAGAAGCTACCGAGAAAACACTATCAAAATATTCACAACACGGTAATACACATTATGTGTATTCGCAAAGTTCCCTAGGGTGCTGTTCTGCTCCATCATCAGGCCTTCAGCATTTCAGGAGAAGAAGCTTCTCAATAAATACTATCAAAAGAGTCAAAACACGGTTTCCTGAATAAATAACTGATCAAGATTCCCTGCAATATTGTTCTGAGCCATCATCAGACGCTCAGCAGATCATATACAGAAGCTACTCAGCAAACACGATGAAATGAGCCCAAACACGGTCAAGTAGCTATATGCCTTCGAAAGGTTCTGTGTGATGTTGTTCTACTCCATCATCAGACCCTCAGAAGTTCGTTTACAACGGCTGCTAAGCAAACATAAACAAAAGCGCCCAAAAACAGACATAAAGATATCTAACCCCTTAATAGTTCCCTATCAGGTTTTTCTGCTCCATCATGATCCTCAGAGTTCAATTACATGTACTCCTCACCATGCGCTATCGAAATCTTCTATGCTGGTCAAGCAGAATCCCGCAGAAAATTCGTTCAAAGGCACTTTCAAGAGGTAAATGTTAACTGCAGCGCCACCTGGCGAGTTATAGTCGTAAATTTTTTGGGGTTCGTCCTGAATAAACCACAAACACATTGCAGAAAACAGTATTAAAATCGGTCAAGCCGTTTTGGAGATATTGAGGTGCACACACAAACAAACAAACAACCTTTCACCCTAAACGCATATACCTTCTCCGTTCCGTCGTGGGTAAAAAGTAGAATGTATAAAAACCGTTCCCTCTCAAGTATATCCGTAGATTACCAAGAAAAAATATATAATGATTAGTTGATTACATAACGTTAATTATCATTTATCAATATAAATATTACAGGAAAAAATATTATGACTCTATCTAAACACATATAAGTTTTATCCTCAAAAAATTATAAACCAAGTTTCGTATTAAATACCTTTGCATGTATTAGTTTATTAGTTTTAGTTTTGTTAACTCCTAAGTGAGATTATGCTGAAAGTAGGTACCTTTTTTCAAATAAAATGATATTGGATTCACGTGAAAAATAATTATCCTTGAAAAACCAACATACATCCTAAGTTATTCAGTCGTGCAAATAGGTGTGTTCAGCACCTTCAGCTGATCAAATTAGCAAATTTTAATGATTGAACATTAAACATTAAAAACGTTCTGTTAGTATAAAGTTTGTAAGGAAATAGCAACAAGTGACGTCACGCCTTTTCTATGATCAAATAGCCTCTATTTTTTGTTCTTCTTGTAATTAAAAATCTTTAAAATAGTATAAATAAGTAGAATTGTGATTTCAAATTAAAGGGAAAAATTGAAAAATTTTATGCGCCGAGCAGGATTCGGACCTGCGACATCTGGCATACGCGGCCAATCTCTCTAGCCTCTGAGCTACGTATCGGAACAACCAAGCTCGTCCACGAAATCCTTCAATAGTTCCCTCTTACAACGCCTTAGGGAGGGCGTATTTTTTCCCTTTAATTTGAAATTTTCGTTAGCAGCGTTACTGCTTTAGTACAAAATTAATTTAGATTTGTGATATTATTTGATTACTTATTTTCGCGAGTCTTGTGTATCGGTAAAGTAAGAGTAATTTATTTTTATTGTTATCAACATCCCATTAGTTGCAAAATGCGTCGATAGAAGGCGTTCTATCCATGATTTCAATTTCTACATCGTGCTGTTATGATTTCTCGCGAATTGATGGGGTCGGGGCGGGTACCGACACGATCGTTGTACGGAACCCTCAGTGCGTGAGTTGTACTGCTTTTATCTACAGTGTCATTTGCCGGTTTAGCTAGGGAGTGTATTGTTGATGGTGACCATCAGCTTCAGTTTTTGTGGGACTATTTTACCTAATAGCATTAATCGGTTTTCGTATATCTAGCTCTAGGCTTGATTTGGAATTTGGTTTGTTCGGCCCGTAAAGCGAGTGGTTGCAATTTGCAGCGCGGACAATGGCCCGTGGCGACCCCACCCTCGCGAAGCTCGCCCTCGCCACCACCGCACCAGCCTGCCGCCGTGCCGCGCCGAGGTCAGTCTCGCCTCACGCCGACTTGCCCGCGATCGTACACACGAAGCCGCGCGTTACGCACTGCGAGCATTTCCCGCCGTACTTTGAAATTTAAATTAACGAACTTTTCCGTCAACGAACATTTATTATTTCAAATTGGCGAAACTACCTCAGTGGTATTTGTGACACAATTTGGGATAAGTTATTAGTTTGGGAGCCGTCTAATATTTACTCGGCGAAATCTTTTAAGTTAATCCGGTAAGTACATATTTATTCAAGTAAGGACATCATCATTCATCAATCAACATCATCAAATTAAAACTTATATACAAAATTGACAGTCATGGTCTGGAAAACTGAGAGATCCCATCCAGCAGTGATATAACTGTATATAGTTTTAACCAACTTGCACAGGTACTTACAGCCAAAAACTTAAATTTGGGACCGCCTTAAGGTCGACAGCCTTGTCAAACTGTATAGAAATTCAAAGAATAATTTTACTAAATGGTTCCCATATTAAAGGCGCGATCGAACATAATAGCTCCGCATATAAGATTGTGTCGGAGCCTTGTCTTAAGACAAGGATTGATAAACGGAGTGTAAACTGTAAGTACGATGCGGTACTTGGTACTTACTCGTACGTCTGTAAGTAAAAAGTGGCCAACGCATCAAAAACTTACACCCTGGGCTGTAAGTTCATTTCAAAACTTTATTTTATCGAATTTAACGATCGATATCGATATAGCTATTTACGATACAAGGGTTGTTTCAGGCCCGAGCCGCAAGCGAGGGTCATTAATATGCGAGAAAGGGCTTTCTGTTTTACGACCCGTGTTTTGTACACAATTTTACGTCACCACTTGGCCAAAAAGTGGGCTGCGCGTCCGGAAAAACGCGCTTTTTGGCAAGGTGTGCTGTAAAAGATTTAACCGTCAATATGAAATAAACACAAACATTGATGGTATTACGTTTAGTATTATGCTTGACGTTGGTAATGGTACAAAATTTACAAAAAATTGGCCAATAGCGTGTCGGGCCATGCTCAATGTAGGGTTCCGTAGTTGCCCAATGAACTTATTTAAAAATATCAAATCATTACACTCAAAAGGTTTCATATATCTTTTGCTAAGAACGGAAGACTTTTTACGATACCTAACTCAAAAACAGCTGATCATGTCCGCTATAGTTTTTGTTGAAAGTTGTTATTAATATTTCATGATGTTACTTATTCATATTTTTGGTCCCATAATTTAAAAGTTTTTTTTTTTGGAGTGATTATTTCTATTTCTTTGATAAAGTGAATATTTTCGCTGCGCGTCCGAAAAAACCCACTTTTTGGCAAGGTGTGGTATAAAACATTTTTTTTATTACTGGATATGAGTAGGTATATAATAATGATCTAATCTTTTTAATGTCACATATGTCGCACTCTACGGACTTAACATTGTGAGTATTTGTACATACTTATACTATATAAGAGACTTAAGAAATTTCATATATAAGAAATTCCATATATATATATATATATATATATAAGAGACTTAAGAAATTTCATAACCATGCTTTCATATTAACTGGGTATGACACTAATTATGTTGATGAAATTACGATTGTTAGCCAAGCTATTAGCACGATAGCTTATACGTTCAAGTTTTATGGCCGAAATGTGTTAAGAGTCCGCTGTAAGCTCGGTTCTCCATACAAACTTAGTTACGCTCTCATTTTGAAACTTTGAAAAAACATGAAACTTTGTATACACAATGGGATCCGGCATATCTAGGTCGGAAATTAGTTTCTGTTGCTTGAAATTGTAATGAAGAAAAAATACAGCGATTATTAAGGTTTTCATACAAGACGTAAAAAACTCAAAAACTAGCTGTATTTTGAAACTAATTTCCGATCTATATATGGCAGCTCCCATTGTGTATACAAAGTTTCATGTTATTTCAGCAAGGCGGTTTAAAATGAGAACGAAACTTCCTTTGTATGGAGAATCAAGTTCAGCCGAGCGTACTGGCGACTCTTAAATCGTCAAATAAACCGTGACAGTATAAGCTATCTTGCTAGCTAGGCAGTAGAAGTTGACAGTACGAGTATGTGGTGTGTTTAGCGCGGTGGTCGCGGCCGCGGTCGCGTAGCGTATAAAAACTCGGCACACCATGACGAGCCAACGGGTAGACCCAGTTAGGCACGCGCCA
This sequence comes from Notocelia uddmanniana, assembly GCA_905163555.1. Classification (NCBI taxonomy): domain Eukaryota; kingdom Metazoa; phylum Arthropoda; class Insecta; order Lepidoptera; family Tortricidae; genus Notocelia; species Notocelia uddmanniana. The sequence goes on along the minus strand of LR991052.1, from coordinate 38,841,243 downwards.
ATACGCCTAATGGTTGCGAATGAGGAACAGCATTTGTCTCTCAATTTAACCCTCTAACAATGTCTTTCTCAGTAGGCTTGTGCGCTATTATAAAAGAACCACGAGAAACAATTATATTTTGCAAGCTGCTAGGCTACCAATAACATGTGCTATCGGTTTTTAAAATAGAATGTCTTCCTTTCCTCTCAAAATAAATATTCAAATAAGTAAGGTATAGTTTTCTAGTAACTGTAAGATATGTTTTATTTTTCTCTATGGTATAAGTGAGAGGAATACAATACACTTTATTGCACACCTCAAAAGAGATTTACATAACAGAACCAGCATAAGATACAAGCAGACGTAAACAACTGGCGGTCTTATCACTAAAGGGTGGGGGGGGGGGAAGGGAGGGTTGTCTTCCAGACCTTTGGAGGAAATGAAATTCATAATATCTAGACATAACCATAAAATAAAATATATCTGAAATCAGAACTGTATAGTTTTTAAACGTTTATTACGTTTATTGCCAATAACATGAAATCAAAGATAAGATTTCATTTAAGTAGGTAATCTTAATCGTACGAGATGAGAGAATGTCCCTAATGTATGATTGCCCCCCGAACGAAATACCGTCAGAAAATTAGAAATTAATGAAACAAGATATTACGACACCTAGCATACTAGAAAAAATGTGCAGGTTTGTTAGTTTCTTTTTGTTTAATTAACTTAGTTCGTTAAAATGCTCATTCCTGCCCGTAGCTTTTTTTAGTAATTAGCTCGTTAATTGGTAGATTTACTAAACCCGAACCGAACCCGATGCAGTTTGCATCACATACCAATATTGACGTCCATATCGGCTCTGGGTTCATCCTTGGCGAAATCAGTTGCAACTACCCATGCTACTGTCCTAAATCACCTTTATAAAAATACTTAAGGTGAGATGAATCGATTTAGTATTTAAGAGAGTCATAGGTCAAACAATAAGTCAGTCGTTAAGCCAAGTTAGAGGCCTCCGGGCGGCTTGAGAACTTCTAACAGTTAAGTTGCCCTCTCACTTGACAAGCCTAATCCTAATAAGGTCTAGTTTCCCCCTCGGGTTGGAAGGTCAGATGGCAGTCGCTTCCGTAAAAATTAGTGCCTACGCCAATTCTTGGGATTAGGTAGCGGACCCCAGGTATCCTGAATGCAACTGTACTGGGAATAACGCTAGGAGGATGATGATAGGTCAAACAATATTATATTCAAGTGAATCAATGCTCGATTGACTGAAATATGAACTATGTACTATACCATACTCATTATACCACCAGTACAATTATTTTCTTTTTTTATACAACGACTGTGGCAAATATGCTTACGGCCTGATGGTAAACAGACAACGGAGCCTATTCACACTTGGGACTCCAGAAGAATCACAAGTTTTCCGTCCCTTTATTGACTTGGGAACACGCTGTGTTGAGAGCGAGGAACCCGCACATGTCTCCAGCTGTAAAGCTAGAGACTCATGCAGGCCCCCACCATACCCCTCTCAACACAGCGCATCCACGGGGGCTCTGACCACCTTTCATGTAAACAAATCGCATTTGAGTAACTTTAAAGTATGGTTAGTCGTCGAAACCAATAGGTACACAACCTACCTATAAATGCATGCCGGTGTTGTTTGAAAACTTAGCGTCCGTGACGCCCCTCGGCGTTACCTGATCGCGCTCTGGGCAGTCATGTGCGTCAAATTGTAAGGGCAGGTTTTATTTCCTCTATCCGCTGCCAACCATGATATCTGCCTCACCTTTTACAAGTACCTACCCTTTTAGGGTTCCGTAGTAAACAAGGAACGCCTATAGTTTCGCCATGTCCTTCCGTCTGGCCGACCGCCTGTCCGCGACTTAGCTCATTACCTACCTAACCGTTACAGTTACCACTAGGAAGCTGTAATTTGGTATAAGTACCTTAATCTATACATATCAATCACGTCAACAAAACGCTACGCTAATTTTTTTTCTTGCACTTAACCAATCGTGTTGTGTCGTTAAAAAGCTTGTTTAAAAATGTGAGCTATTTAACTATTTCTTAATTAAGCTTCCCGTTTGCATGATATTATTTTTTTAGTACCTACTAATATTTGTTGGAATCAAAGTGTGTCCCTACCGTCCCGCCCTCACTGCCAACTAAATGGTTGCTATACTACAGAGTATGTGAAAAAAATATGGATATAAATGAATTTAAAGGGAAAACTCTCACAGCTAAGTAGACATAAATAATAACGAGTTAACGAGTAATTGCCGAACTTAAGAAATGTACTTGGAAAAGCACGTTTTCGTGTAATTTCAATTGATTACTTTAATATTTGTTATAATATAATTTTGTGACATTTTAAATCCGCATAATTTCACAGGTGGACTGCTACGGAACCCTAAATTGTGCGTAGCCAACAAGCGCTTGGCCGCTTTTTTCTGTTGCAGTCAAATTTTATGAAGAGGTACCTATATTATTGACTGAGTGAAACGAATGTCTTTGATTCAGCTTCGGCAAATTAGCTTTCGCACGTCCGGCCGGTGGATTTCCGGACTTCCACCTGTTGTCCTCTCTACAGGTCACATGTCTCAACCGATTCTCGTGAAAATTTGTGAGCAGGTTTGATAATTATTAATTATATCGATTTTGTTACGATTCAGTTTAAGGGCATGCTCCCGGAAATTTTTAAGCATGTATGCAAGCGGTACCAGTTCTGGCGGATAAAAATCTCGGTTCTTCGGTTCCTTCGGTACTGAGTATGTGACTAGAATAATTGACATGTTTTTAATTCAAAATTTCATGCGGATCTCTTATCAATAACTATTACTTGCTATTCTTCATAGCTGTAACCGTATAAAGGGAATTGGCGGGAGATTATTAATTCGATTATTTCATCAATCTTATAAATCATTAATATCATTATAGTCCACAGCAAAGAAAAACAATCTAAGTATATGTAGGTGCATTAAAAGTGCTGATAAAGGTTTTTTTTTGTTACAGCTTAGTTTAGCTTAATGACTTAGCTTGATGATCTACTATTTTCTACTGTACCTACTGATAGCTTCTCGGATCGAACAAAATGTATATTAAGTAACACATTATTCGATCTGTAATACTCGTTACGTTTTCAGGAAATCTTTTGATAAACTTATCAAATGAATCTGTACAAAGTAATGTTTAGAAGTAATCTACTAATTACAATATGATTTTTAAGTTCTTAGATAAGCCAATCTAATACTAACTTCTAGTCTCAGTATCCCATTAGCAATGGACCAGCCACTTGCCAGCCAGTTCCGGTACGCAGCCAGCAGCGTGGTATGCAAACCATGTGTGCAGGTTGAAAACTGGCTAGTTCTAGATTTCAAATCCCGCACACAGCTGCTTGGAAAACATACTTCATAAATAACTATATAGGTAGTACTTCGTCTATTATTAGCTACAATTTCAGAAGCTTGAAGGTATGATATTAAAAATAAATGTAGAAAATATTTATTTACCAATAGATTACAGGAAAACCTACAAGAAAATCTATAAGTTATCACGGAAAAATATCCATACTCAAACAAAAGGATGTAAGTGTCGTGATTTTCCCATAAAGATACGACCTCTTTGAAATCAAAGTACAGGATTGTGGTTTTAAATGTGGAGTAGTAGTAGTAGGTACAAACAGAACCCTGCAGTATGCGTAGTCCGACACGCACTTGGCCGGTTTTTTTAAAGAGCATAAGACAAGTAAGTTGGCGCCATATAAGTAGAGTATCAGTGACAAGTGCGTTTACGTTACTAGTTAATCCGCTGTTAATGACGAAGGTGGTAGGCTGGTAGGTCCATTCCACGTCCATTTCTGAAACAATGCTTCGAATAGATACATCGAATAATACATGTAAATGAATCTCGATTCGCAGCGCAAGAAAGCGAAATCAGCCTGCGATGGTTGCAGCGATTTTGATGTTTTTTTTCCGCTTTCTAAATACAGCCTGGTGTGGTATACGAGTATGTGTTAGACCAACGGCTGGTGCGGTATTGTGAACACCCACAGTACAGAGTACAATCACCTGAATGTTTTATGTGTTATATTGCACGATTATGCTGGGAGTTTCTCAGCATGATCTCATCAGAAATGAAGGATGGGATAGGGGGAGGCCTATTTCCAGTGGACGTCCTTCGGCTGACATGATGATTTTGCTGTGAGGCTTCTAATCACATGAACAGCAACATCAATTTCGTTTCGATTAATTCGATGCCGGGCCGTCGTCGTTGACGTATAGCGGATCGCATCACGCAAACTTTACGTTAATGTTCAAAATTACCTGTGATCCGGTGACCTCTCATGTGCCTATCTAAGTGACTATTCTCACGACATGCTGTTAATCTTCCAATTTCAACTAATAATTCACGCTCTCTATGTCGGTGAAACGTATCGTACGTGTAATATCATGAAATTGCTCGAGTACATGAAAAATTTTGTGCGTAATTGCTTTTGCATGTGAGATGAGTATCTGTCTAGAAGTTTTCACTTTGCTTTTCTGTACATATATGTAGTACGTCGAATATATATGAGTACGACACTATACAAACAATTAGAGACATTTATGACACTTAATCGCTTGATAGTAATCGTAAAAAATTGTGTTTACTCGTATTAGACCGTAACCAAACAACAACTTTGAATAGAACACACATCCTTGTACAGTCAGCATCGAAAGTAGCTACGTACTTGAGAAGTTCAAACGCATATGAACGGGTCAAAAGTTCTTATTACCTTATAATATAGACTTTTGAACTTCTCTAGTGCGTAGCTACTTTTGATGTTGACTGTACCTAGGTGTACCTGTATGTATACGTGTGAGTTACGAGTACGTACGGTGTACTCGCAACGGGCAACGGCACATTATCTTGTAAATCTTTAGAAAATCTATTGCAGAAGTTTGTTATAAAATGTGTTATTTGTTATAGGCAGCTTGAGCACTGCGTCAGCTTCGGTCTTCGGTATGCGGCTGAAGCGGTAGCGGCAGAATGGCCGCCGCAGCGTTGGCTCTGGTGCTGCTGGTACTGGCGGCGCCCATCACATCTACTCATGCGCAAGGTATTTGTTTACACAAAATGTAATACCTCGTTAGTAAGGAACGTATACATTTCTACATCACTCACTCTGTCGCTGCGAAACTGTAATGTCATAATAGTAGGTTTCATGACTAGAGTATACCACTGACAACTTAAGAATGTTGCAAAATATCCGGACATTTATATTTCAAAGTTCAATATCTCAAAGAAAAGATAAAACTGATTTTGATAAAACATGTCTGAAAACCAAAGCTGGAAAACCTACTTTCAGATAAAAAACGTACTCATAGAAACATATAAACAGTTAAACTTTAGCGCGTTGGGGGTTAAAAATACTTAAGCCATATTACGACAAGATGGTTATTTCCTCACTTCGTTCCGGAATGGTTTTTAGACCAGATTTAATTAATTATACACTGTAGAGTGCCAGAGTGCCACATCAATTGCGAGAAAACAAATAAACAATAATCCGATTTATAGTTTCATTATTAAATAAACAAAGTTTATCAGCCCAATAAGAACAATAAATTCCACAGTGAACATATGTATAATACGGCGGCATATCCCTAAAACGTCATCATGCTCTCCCCTTTATTTTTTTAGACAGAATCGGAAGTGTATTCCACTGAAAATCGCAAATTATTTTGGACACGTTCAAAACCGTTGCGTTTCCTACAGAAAATTATGACTTAAATTACGACCTGCGACAACTGTGTGTGGCTCATTTTTCCTTTTAAAAAGTTTGGCACTCGACAAGTAATGGAATTTGTACGTAACATTATTGTCACGCGGAGCTAGCCTGCAATGTTCGAATTTTTTGATTAATAGTTGACCATAAACTGTACACTTTGCCTTCTAATATGGAATGGGTAACATCCACTTTTACGGCCGTTGTTGAAGAAAGACTTGGCAGCGAAACCTGACTTCTGTATGGAGGGTTCGAATTCCTTGGACTCTAGTGGGGTGCGCGCCGAATCCGGCCGTTTGATGTGAATCGTCCATTACCTGTCAAAGTTGTAAAAAGTGCCCCCCCCCCCCTCCACTCCTTTAATTTACAAATACTGAAAAAAAAACTGTAATAAATACTTTCAACTATTATTGGTATGAACAAGATGACGTAAGTCGAACAGTTTTAGAGTTATCGCTGAATAACTGCCCATGCAAAACGACGTCAGTGCTGTGACTTTCCGAGGACTTTGGATATGCGAACTTTTTTAATTCACAGTTTGGGACAGTGGTTATAAATTAGGACTAGTAGTAGTAGGTATACGGAACTCTTCAATGTGCGTGGTCGGACACGCACTTGGCCGCTTTTGTATAACTGCTTTGACACTTACAAAACGTAGGCAACGCATTGAGTACCTACATAGATAAAGACACCGCGACCTTGCCATGCAGCACTTCAAAGCGTTGCTCTAATGATTGAATCAGTTTTTAAGGTTCCGTAGTAAGGTTCGTCTGTCTGTCTGTCCGTCTGTCTTTATGAGGCTTTACTCTGTGACTGTTAGTGCTAGAAAGCTGCAATTTGGTATGGATATACATATAAATGAATCTACCAACATTAAAAAAGTTGAAAGAAACCCCCGACATTTTCATTTCAAATCAATGAAACATCTATAATCCGTGTAGGGGGTATAAAATAAACAAGTTTTTTTTAAATACCACGTCGGTGGAAAACAAGTGTACGCCTGATGGTAAACGCCTATGGACGTCTGCAACTCTAGGGGTGACACATGCGCGTTGCCGACCCTTTAAAATTTTATACACTCCTTTCTTGAAGAACCCCATATACTGTAGTCCCTCGGGAAAACCTCTTCAGGGAGCTCATTCCACAACCGAAGCGTCCGAGGGAGCAAATTCCTCTGAAGCCGTACCGTACGTGACCATTTAGGTTCTAAGGTGGATGGCAGAACGGGCCGTGGGCATCATATTGAAGAGTTCTTAGGAGCACAACCCATTATACAAGCCATAGGACACGCACAAGGAGGCAAAGTTTTTCCTTACGCTTAACGGTTCAATATCGCTCGTGAGTTTGGGATCGTCCACGATTCGCATAGCACGTCTCTAAAGCAATTCAAAAGGCCCAAGCTAGAGGTGACAGCAAACTCAGTGGGGATGGACTTGTGACTTATATCATAGAAGTCTCTGTCCATGGCACGGTGCACGGTGCACGGTGATGTATCGCTTCGCTCTATTGAGCACAGCTTTATGGATGCCTGGCTTTGCCTTCTAAGTGGCTCCGAAACTAGACGTCGCTGGAAATGTCGACACCAAGGACCCCAATAACTCTCTGAGATGGAGAGAGCTGTGTCTTGGAATGGGCAACTGTGAATGGGGTTTTTTTTCGTAGTATTCACGCGTATACTTTTTTCTTGGTGGGGTTGAACCGGACCAGATTATCCTGGCTCTTATTCACGCCTTTTTTGAAGAGTCCCATGCTGTAGCCCTTTGGTAATACCTCGGCAGGGAGCTCATTCCACAACCTAGGTGTTCTGGGTATAAAGTACCTATTGAAACGTACTGTACGAGAACGCAATGGCTCCAAGGTGTGGGGATTAGCTCAATGGCGAGAGGTGCGATGATGATAGGTAGCCGCGGGCATCATGTCATACATAGGCCTCCCCCACAGTATGCCAAAACAATCAATTAGGAGCTACCCGCATCCAGCGGCTTTGATCAGGTCATCAGCCCACCTCAAGCCTCATCAACCTTGTATTGGGAGCATTCCTACGCTACTTCATCCGGTACGTGGTCGCCACTCGAGAACTCGCTTGCCCCACCGATCATCGGTTCTCCGGGCAATATGGCCCGCACCTTGCACTTTAGTTTGGCAATCCTTCAGGCTATGTCGGTTACTTTGATTCCTTTGCGAGTATCGTCATTTTTTATATCTCGCAGAGTAACTTCGAGCATAGGCCATAGCCCTCTATATCGCTCTTTGAGTGACTTTGATAGGTCATCAATGGCAACACGCACTGGTCAAAGACTTTAGGTACGAGTGAATGGGCACCTTCTAGTTGAGCTCGCTTCATCGTCGGCCTCATCTTTGCCCCCTGGTTAGATGCTGGCCAAGAGAAATCCCATTTTTTATAAAATAAAATAAAAATTGATGAGTGGTTAATCGATACATGACGAAAATATATTGCGTTTCCCGAACGCCACCCAGCCAAGGCATTTTTGACAATTGATCTCCTTCTCGAAGCTGCACCTGCCCTACTGAACCGTTTGTCCTATGCTCAGGGACAGTACACAAATTTGTCGACAACTTTGAGAGTAGAGTCTCTGATCTTAACAAGAATACGTACTAGGTACATGGACGTAAGTTATGATCTTCGTTTGGTCCATGTCATCTTAAGAAGCTTTAAGCTTTCTCCAGAAGCCCACCTTAGATCATCGAGCATGGTACTTAAGTTCTGCATGGTCTCTGTTTTGAAGTAGAACAACCATACTTCTGTCCCATGCCTTTGAGAATGACTAAATCGAACAGCTTCTTAACTAGCAATAAAACTAACTAAAATAATATTTTGATCTTTAATTTGACAGATCACAATCAGCCAGCCGAAAGACTAATTAGATTTCTCGATTCGAAAGTAGGTACAATGTTGTAAGTTTCGGCACGGCCGAAAGGTTCGGCCCTTTTTTTGGCCGAAACCGAACCTTCGGCCTGAACATGATTTTTAGGCCGAAACCGAAACCGAAACTTCGGTCGGACACTAGTAATAGGTACGTAAACAAATAACCAAAAACGAAATTTAAAGCATGAAACGCACAGAGCGCGGCGCAGCGGCGTTGCGTGGCGGAGGCGGTTTTTTGATGCAGCGAACGCGGTCCGGGGGACGTCACACCAAAAACTCCTCTCAGCTCTTCGGTAGCACGGTAGAGCGGAGGCGGCGTGTGTGTCATATGAAGTAGTAATACCAGTCGATAGTTTCGGAAAGATCAAAAACGTAAAACTGCCTCCGCGCTGCGCCCGCTCTGTGCGTTTCGCGACCTTTAACCCTCAAATAAAAAAAATATTATCTAGATTATTTTTTTAATGAATGTAGCCAAATGGATCGTAATATATCCTTTCGTTATTCTTACCAACGCCTTACCGTAACAAAGACGTCCATGCTACTTTGGCTGCAAGCTGCAACCAGCTACATGCCTATATTACTATGCTGAATGTAGATGTGATCGGTATGACAAAATACGAATTACTATCAATCAATTTACCACTTGTGTATTCAAAAAATACTTATTGCACAAGTGGTAAATTGAGCCTGTGTTGTAATGTTTTGTTTTACTAACCGATAGTCTTAATTCGTTCGCGTGCTCAAGTTTACTACAACTAGGCAGTTTCATGCGAAGCGAACATTTCCCAAACGGTCAAGAGTTTTGCACGCCATAACGTTCCCGCCACCATTGCAGAGAAAGGCATTGCCAATGAACTGTCTTATTGCAAATTACATTCATATGTATAAATACAGGGTGATTTTGGAGTCGTGATCCGGAATGATTGTACATGGTCAAGAGTTCAAAGTAGACGACATCACAGTCGGTATGATTTAGTATTAGGGAGGTTTATAACTCAAATAATTATCTCTCTTTTCAAATTTTAATGGGAAATAATACTTTCTCATACAACTTGGTCACCCTACCCCACTGTCAACTCTCCATACTATCCGTCAAAGCGAGTAGGGTAACCATGTTTTATTGTGATTTTGTATTTTTGTCATCAAAATAAATTAAAAATGAAATGCGTTTGTTTCCGGTCACTATAGTTTTTTTGAAATGGCTAACAGATACCAAGTCCGAAAATTGATTCTTGATCTACGACCCCGAAATCACCTTGTAAAGCACACATAAAATTTAATGGTATGATCTGTCCAACCGTTTTCGACCACGGCGACCATTCCGACTCCTATCCAGCTACATGTCGAATCTGGCGATGCATTTGCCTACTCGTATGTACATCTAGTAAGGCCAGGCTCACTTATGTATTATGTAAGTACCATACCTAAAAAGTTTACCCAACCCAAGTAGTACTTACAAGTGACTGAACATAACATACATAAAAGACCGACCAGGTGCACGTTGGATCACGCACAAAGAAGGATTCCGTACGTACCAGTCTACATTAATAAAACCATTATACAATACATTGAATCAAAAAAGGCCGTGGCTATTAATGGTTTGAACCACATAGGTCTGACCTAACGGATATCGAGTTTAAATATCGTCGAAAACCTGTCTTGCCCTTACAAAAGGAATTAAGCCCCGTGAGTCCCCTATGAAGATAAGACCTCTTTTGATTCTATGTATTTTATAGTGGTTTCAAATATGGACTAGTAGGTGTGGGTACGGAAAAATATTATTTTAATCTGTGCCGGAACCCTTTTTTGTGCGTGATCCGACACGCACTTGGCAGGTTTTTAGATTCCCCGCCACTGAGATTTTATGTGCTTCTTGTTGCGTTGGGTAGGTATTTTACTAAATATACCTAAATTCCAAAAAAAATATTTCACGTAGTTTTAGGTACAATAAGGTCAACACACATACATTGTAAACACATGAGTAAAGAAACAGATTCGTTTCTTTACTCATGTGTTGTAAAGTCAACACGAATCTCACCAAGACCGAGTGAGTGCATTATAAGTACGAGTAGGTAATCTAAATAAATAAGAAGTAAATAATTGTTGCATTAGGTTGACGACCTAGGTATATTGTATGGTTAAGTACACGTGCTCGGTACCCGGTACCTATCGGAGCGGCATCCGGCAGTTCATTAATGAGTGCCTGGCCAGTGGGCAACGCAGGCAGAACAGAAAGGTTCTATTAGACGTTCCAGTCCAACACGCTACTACTAAATGTTTCAATAGTATGTAGAGATAACTTCAGAATATTAAATTTTCTGCATTTTGGTAAGATCTTAGATTTTTTTATTAACTCAACTAACGATTCCTTTAATTTCTAACTTTATATAGTATGTTATAAATAAATACCATATAATTATATTTTCAATGCATGTTATTAAATCCCGCATATTAGCAATCGTTTTTATTTGAAACATATGTTTAATTTAAAGTTAGTCAATATCTTTTACAATTTTCTCATCGAATGTACTACAATGAACTCATTCAGCTTACGAACAAGTCTGGCAAAAAAGAGTAAATACAATAGGGGCACCAATATCGCTTATATTTGGCAAAACGAATAAATAGTACGACCTAGATATTTTGATACTTCACTTTTTTATAGAACATTTTTAATGTATTCATAATAGGTATATGTAGAAATGTAAAAGTTAACAACTAAATCCATTGTACATACAAACTCACAAACATTACATTATTGTAATAATAATGTATATAGATATCCATTATTGAAATGAAGTGTTTTTACAAGGTTTATTAAATAGTACAATTCGTATCCCGTACGTGTATGTAACAATGTATGCAAAAAAAATTAAGAAAAAAAACCGACTTCAATGGGGCAGGCCGGTGAAAGATTATTATACTTAGCTGGTGCACTTTTAGATTTCATACAATAAAATAAAAATGGCTATAAGTATGTTCATAATGGTAGAAGACTAAGTACCTTCAATTCCTCATGGAATCATGGAAAAACCTTGCTTGCTTGACAAACAAAACGAAGAGAACAAATCGCCAAACTTGAACTACGCGTCGTTGAAGAGTTCCGTTCGAATCATCATCAGCAGTTCCACTTCATCAAATGTCACTTTTATGAATGAAAATGCTTGATTAGTTCATGAAAATACTAAAATCACTATTTGTCTGCCTTTCACATTTGAGGAGTTCCCTCAATTCCTAATGGATCCCATCATCAGAACTCGAGCATGATAAAAATCAATCGTGAAAATAGAACTTGCTTAACAAACACAGCTAGAAGGACAAATCGCCAAACGTGAACTTTGCGTCGTTGAAGAGACCTGTTCTGATCATCATCAGCAGTTCCACTTCATCAAATGTCACATATTTGTATGATAATGCTCGATTTGTAGATAAAAACACAAAAATCACTATGTTTGCCTTTAAGATTTGAGGAGTTCCCTCAATTCCTCATGGATCCCATCATCAGAAATCGAGCATGACAAAAATTAATCGTGAAGATAGAACTTGCGTAACAAACACAGCTAAGAGGACAAATCGCCAAACGTGAACTTTTCGTCGTTGAAGAGTTTTGTTCTGATCATCATCAGCAGTTCCACTTCATCAAATGTCACATTTTTGGATGAAAATGCTCAATTTGTTGATTAAAACATAAATATCACTATATGTTTGCCTTTAAGATTTGAGGAGTTCTCTCAATTTCTCATGGATCCCATCATCAGAACTGCGTTTTGACAAAAACGGAACCAACTTGGATATATATACTTACAATCAAAAAAAGAGTTTTCCAAATCGGTTAAGAAATGACGGAGTTATGCAGTATCAAACATTAAAAAAAAACTTACAACCGAATTGATAACCTCCTCTTTTGAAATCTTGAAGTCGGTTAAAAAATACAAACTAATGTTTCAATAAGACTCTTCCTACAAATATTCCATAGTACTTCAGCACAAACCAAAATTTCATCACTGCTGCTATCACCCTGGAGATTGATAATCAGCCTATTAAGAATAACCTCGTAGAATTTTTTCCCCCTCTTGTTATAATATTTTCCAATAATTCGATATGCCGGCACAAATCCGCCAATCCCCCATGGAATATCTGCAAAGGCCTGTTCTGCCACTTCCTAAAAAAAGAACCATAGGTTAATTAAAATACAAAATTAAATAACTGTTTTATAGAAGTTATTCTTTCTTGTCTGCTCGGCCCTATAAATTTCAGTATGAACGAAACTTATCGAATATCGCAATCAGAAGTCCGTTTACTCGTACTGACACTTCCAAGGTCTATAAAAAATAATTCCGTTTCTACTCTTTTTTGCCAAGCTGTACACTATTTTAATACATAAAAATAAATATCCGCGTTATTCTACTTAAGAAATACAAAAAAGTTGCCGGGGTCTAATAAAAAATAAGTCCGTTTCTACTCTTTTTTGCCAAGCTGTAGAGTATTATTACAATAATTTTTAAGAAAAAAAAAACCGACTTCAATGGGGGAGGCCGGAAAAAGATTATTATACTAAGATGGTGCACTCTTAGATAGATATACAATAAAATAAAAATGGCTATAATGTATGTTTATAATGGTAGAAGACTAAGTACCCTCAATTCCTCATGGAATCATGAAAAAACCTTGCTTGCTTGACAAACAAAACGAAGAGAACAAATCGCCAAACGTGAACTACGCGTCGTTGAAGAGTTCCGTTCTGATCATCATCAGCAGTTCCACTTCATCAAATGTCACTTTTATGAAAGAAAATGCTTGATTAGTTCATGAAAATACTAAAATCACTATTTGTGTGCCTTTCACATTTGAGGAGTTTCCTCGATTCCTAATGGATCCCATCATCAGAACTCGAGCATGACAAAAATCAATCGTGAAAATAGAACTTGCTTAACAAACACAGCTAGAAGGACAAATCGCCAAACGTGAACTTTTCGTTGTTGAAGAGTTCTGTTCTGATCATCATCAGCAGTTCCACTTCATCGAATGTCACCTTTTTGTATGATAATGCTCGATTTGTTGATAAAAACACAAAAATTACTATATGTTTGCCTTGAAGATTTGAGGAGTTCCCTCAATTTCTCATAGATCCCATCATCAGAACTGCGTTTTGACAAAAACGGGACTAATTTGGATATATATACTTACAATCAAAAAAAGAATTTTCCAAATCGGTTAAGAAATGACGGAGTTATGGACTAACAAACATTAAAAAAAAAAACAAAAAAAAACATACAACCGAATTGATAACCTCCTCTTTTAAAATTTTGAAGTCGGTTAAAAAAATCACTCTGTTGTTTGAAATGAGAGAGGAGAAAGAGATTTCCCTTGTTACGGGGCTCGGAGATTTAAAAATCTGCTATGGGAAGCGGAGAGCAAGCGGGAGAGAAACGAACGAAGTTCGTGTATCTCCCTTTCTGTCGCATTTTCAAATTCTGGCGACGGAGAAGGAACACGAATTTCAGCCTTTTCACGCTTCGGGCCTTTGAGCCTACGCCAAGCTTGGCCTTTGACCTCGCCTGCCTTGCCGCTTAAACAAGCTTGTCATCGCTCGGAGTGAGTGTTGTTCCAAATGTGAGGAGAAAGAGATTTCTACTTGTGAGAAGATAAAAACGGTAAATCGTGGACCCTCCCAATCCCCAACCCGAGGGTCTTACAGGCGAACCGCTAACCAGAGCGAATGTCTTACAAGCGAACCATCTGAGGCGAAGGCCCGTAGATTGGCGGCGAGGCACGTGAGGCCGAAAGCCTAAGACCCAAAGCGTCCCCTAAGATCACGCACTCCGGGCGTACACACCCCCTCGCTCCTCTATCACAAGGAAGACGTACATGTGCAGGGCCTGACAATCTCTCTCCCGCTCTTCGCTTCCCATAGCAGAAATATCCGACTACTCTCACAAGGGAGATCTCTTTCTCCTCTCACACTCGGACGACAGAATGATTATGATTTAATGATTGGATTGTTATTTACTAATTAAGTGTACCTACCACAAACCTTCGTACCGAATTTGAGACTGAAGATTGCCAAAGTTGCATATCGATATTAGGCTAACTTGACAATGAATGAAGTTTGTGAAAGGTTTTTAAGCATTATTGCACATCATTAGAAAGAGGATAGACCAAAGCACTTTTTAAAAGAATTTTAAGAACTTGGATCTTTTTAGCTTTTTTTTATCGCCTTTCAAAGTTTACCTGCGACTGAATTTTTACCTCAATAAAAAAAATAGACGTTACTTGCAAGTAATTTTGATTTTGATAGAACCGTACATCGTTGCACATTTTTATAAAAATAGAAAATGCAGACACGATCACATACTTTACTTAAAATTTCAGTTTTAACGAGTCAACCTGTAAGATACTTCAAAAAACTTTAAAAAATAATACATAAAAAATTGCGTGGGCCCATTTTTTTTTTGGGGCCGTAGAAGATATCGGATGACCCCACCTATCCGCCATTTCAATTTCGCACACAATGGACCAAACACCCTGTATAATGAATGATACACGGTGCTTTAACGCTGTTAGCAATGATAAAACATTGCAAAATGGTTTAATGGCAATACGTAGCAATAACGAACCACCGGCACCGGCAGCGGCTCTGTTTGTAGCCGCTCCATCTGTTGCGTGGCCTGCCCATTGTTGCGGACACCGGCAGGGTCGTCACTTCCTTCCATTTAAATACAGTTAACGTTAAATGCAGTAACACCAAATAACTGTCTAGTGGCGGTGCTAATTATTGACTATTTGCGCAGGATGATATTCCAACCACTTCAGCGTTAATTCGCGATATATCGTAATAGCGACAACCGTTGTGAAATTGTTACTGGCAATAAATGACGAGAAATACGAAAGGCCTCTCTACAACCTCCCTAGAGGGTTCTCCGGATTCAGGTTGTCTCATTTCACATCACGCCCAAAAGTCCACTTCATCCGGTTCACTAGACCACACACATATATCCTTCCCACTTCACTACCTGTACTGCTTTCCGATAGCAAATGAGGTGGTTACTACAGATCCCCAACACACTGCAACCTACAGTTCCGTCGATTTCTCAGGGAATCTATACTGACCTTTAGTCATCCAGTTCCGCTTCAAAATGTGTATTTCCGACAGATATCGACTTACGCTGGGTTGCACCAAACCGTCTGTAATCGTAAGCTGTCTTCGTTAAAATTTCAATGTATGGAAAGTTTGACAAGTTTCTATGGAATGACAGCTGCCGGCACCATATTTAACGTTAATCAGCCTGTGATCATAAGTCGGTGCAACCCAGCCTTAGTCTAATGTTGTCCATGGAACGATGATTTGCAAGTAAAATACTAGAAACCAACAATGCTCAGAAGTAAGCTCTTGATATCAACATAACATTATTTGCTCTTGCCAGAATTCGAACGTCCCCAGCCCGGCTAGTATGATAGCTTATACCGTTACGTTATATGGCAAAAATTTACTGAGACGTCACATAAAACGTGACGGTATAAGCTATCATACTAGCCGGGCAGGTCCAGTTAAAAAAAATAGTAATCTGTCCATATGACGTCGTAAAGTTGGAATAATAGTTTCAGTACATATATTACGCGAGGTTGATGTGTAGATTGCATTGTAATCACAATGTCGGAAATACATTGTTTGGCAAATGCTATTAATGTTCGTTCCTCGGAGAGGGTTTACCTGCCGATGTTTCCTTATACCTATTTGACTACGCCTTCGTAAATGTTTGTCTATCCCTTTCAACACAGTCATTTACTCGTAACGTGTGGTAACGTGGCTCCTTTATTCTTCATAATTTTGAATTCGTGGACAAAACCAATATTTTAGAAATAGGATATACTATATCTTATATTATCATATCATGCATATTACGAGATAGTTATTTTGCCGAACGAAATAAGGGAAAATAGTTCGAGGGGTAATATTCATCACCTCTCACATCATCAATCAGATCAGCTCGGTGATGTCATAAATCATAATGTTGCATTGGCACCAAACTTACATAAGTTGCCTACTTGCAAGATCTGTCCCATATATACAATACATACATGTATAACAGGGCAAGTTAAATAAAAGCTTGAAATATATAATAACGGGTTAAGAGTACCTATACACGTACTACTCGTAACTATGTATCTGCCTATCAAATTGAGAGGATTGTAGGCGAACAGAGGGCCTACTCCGAACTTCGAAAATCAAGTGAAAGGGACGGCACGACACGTAGTTCAATTTTCGAAGTTCGGAGTAGGCTCTCAGGAGCGAGGAGGACGAACAGGTTCTTTATTTGACTAAAATAATACTAGTTAGCCAGTGATGCAGCTGCCAATTACTCAATAACATTCAAGTCCACACTATCAACAGCTTCACTATAAACAGTGTTGTTATAGAAGATAACATCACGGTTCCATAAATTTCGTACGGCGTTGAGATTCCATCCGATATCCTCGTACCGAATAGAAAATACTTAAGCAATAAGTTAATATACGAGTATGTACTCGTATGTATATATCGTACCTATATGTATACATGCATACTCGTTATTAACTTGTATTTCGGACGGATTTTGTTCTTGGGTCTTGGATGTTCTCTATGTATTTAAGTATGTATTTTTCTATATAAGTATGTATATCGTCGTCTAGTACCCACAGTACAAGCTTTGCTTAGTTTGGGACTAGATCGATTTGTGTAAGAATGTCCCCCAATATTTATTATTACTTATTATTATTATTTTAAACTCGTTCACGTCGCCGGCCCCTTGCATACCTTACGATCGAAATCACGACGAATTTATTTGTCAATAAATTAATTATTTCTTGTTGAGATCGAATTAATTATTTGATTTCGTCGGTCACACTCTCTCCGTGAAGATGATGCGGTCCGAAGCGATTATACGGAAAGTGTAATCGAAGATAAAACTGACTGTAGTCAAGTCACGGCTCATTGTTGACATTAATTGCCCCTCAGCTATATAGAGCAGAAACATTTTGTAATATCTACGGCATCGCTAAGCAAATCTTTGTTATCATTCTTTTTACTTACCTTTTTTTTCGATCTACGGTATTACGTGCACCTGTACCATACCACCACCACCATATCAGCCCTAGGACGTCCACTGCTGGACATAGGCCTCCCCCAATTCCATGGGGGGTAAATGCCATAATCGCCACGCTTGGCATGCGGGTCAGCGATCGCAGTATCTCCACCGCACTCTAGGAATGCTGCTGCCCGTCCCCTGGTGGTCTTGGTCGTAGTTTTAGGACATACCCGGGTCCATGTCCCTGTACCATACACGCAAATGCAATTTGTTAAGCAAGAGATTACTTACTTACACTTTTAAAAGTGAAAGGACCCACATCCCTCGTCACTTCAACTTACGGATTGGTGTTTTGCAGTGTCGATTTGAATTGATTAAAACCGGTAATTATATGCCTTGGCTTTATAAATAGTAAGAGGGATTTTTATTACTACAACATTACAAGTCATACTTAATTATGAAGTAATCAATTCAATAACTTGGTTATTGCCAATGTCATTCCGGAGATCCATCAGTACCAAGCACAAGCAGGCACTTCCCCAGAGTCCCATGCTGGGAGTTATGTGGGCCATGCTATTATTCGTTTTATCTTATTTCAATGATGTACGTACTCCATCGTAGAATTTCGAGTCGATTAAAGTGTGAGCGGGAGCGGCCGGCGTCAGCCAGCATGAGGAGAGCGAGGTGAGTCGAGTCGCCTGCGACCGGAAGCACGCATGGCGGCTTCGACCCGCGGACCCCCTCACTGGCCTGTCGATGTCGGCACTTGTTACTCGGTCTTGCCGTATAGTTGATAGAAAAACGCTCTTACTTGTAATATTGTGAATCATACGTATTAGGCAGAGGCCCAGGTATCTACTTACCTATGCAAATATGACTCAATGTGATACCTTCCTGTTATGTATCTAGCAGTTACCTAGTTTATCCCTCAGTACTCATGATTAGCATTATTCACTAATTCACTTTCACTAAAATAGTTAAAGGTATTCTATGTAGGTGTAACTTAGTAACGTAAAGTATATTATTAATTAAGCAGAGCACTATAATTTTTAGCACGGATTGAATAATAGGTGTAAGACCAATAAAAGTTTATGAAAATGGTGGGTAATAGGTACATGAAAGTAGTCTCGTACATGCATCAAGCACATACGTGGGCAACTACTTAAGATAATAACTACAATCTTACATTGTTTTAACTTCGACAAATCACATCGGAAATGACTTTCATTCCTGCTGGCAGGTAGATTTCATTGATTTTTAAACTTAGTTGCATTACGTAGGTACTTTTTTTACTACGACGGTGGCAAACAAGCTTATGGCCTGCCTGATAGTAAGCAGACACCGTAGCCTATGGACACTTAGAGGTATATATTAAATCTGTCTCATCTCCCCAATAATATCGTAGTAAAAAGGACAGAAATATGAGTTTGAGTACAACGAAGTATATCTGTAAACATAAGATAAAATATTTGGCAAAGTTAGACAGATGGATCTTCATAAAAATGCATTGTCCGTTTAACCTGATTGTATTTTAGGCCTTCGTCAATTAAGGCGAGGCTGTATCTCCCAATTTTAGGGTTCCGTACCAAAATGGTAAAAAATAACCCTTATGGTGCCGTTTTGTCTGTCTGTCTGTCACATTGCTACATATCTCAATAACTACTTACGCACTCAATTTGAAATTTGAAATAGTTATAAAAATCGATCAAGTGCGAGACTCGCTCACCGAGGGTTCCGTTCAACGATCGTGTAACATGTCCCGATCCCATTAATTCAGGAGATTTATTTAAGTTAATGGTTATGCAGGTGTTGAATGTTCACACAGGGAATTGTGTGATTAGTAAGAATAAACTGTGGATAGAAACTTTAAAAAATGGCAACAGTTTTCTTTTAAAATACGTATCTACATAAATCTTTTATTATTTTTATATCTTATTAGACGATCATGATGCTAATTCTTATATTTTTGACATGCATGCAAACATATATTGTAATTATTATCATGAAATAAATGAACCTGAATCTGAATCTTCGTCTATAGAGCGTTTTATTAATTTTCGCCATGTGAAGGGGTGAAAAGGGGGTTGAAAGGTTGTTTGGGGTGCATTTTTTTACACAACTTGAAACTGCATTTATTACCTGGCAACAAAGTATAAAAATATACCAAATTTCAAATTAAAGAGAAAAAACGAACCTGCGTCAGTCGCTCTAGCCTCTAAGCTATCGGAGCAACCAAGCTCGGGCACGAAATCATTCACTAGTTCCCTCTTACAAAGCCTTAGGGAGGCGTACAGCGACATCTACCGTAGAAAACTTAGGCTTCTATTAACGGCACCAACTCAAATTACATTCAGAAATCGTCAGTAAAGATGCGCCATGCTATACTAAATTAATTTTGTATTAAGCAGTAACGCTGCTAACGAAAATTCCATTCACTTTTCAATAGAAGCCTAAGTATTCCTTATGGTCAAATATGATCTACTTTCAGAGTATGTGGAATGAAAATGTTTTTTTTTGCCCAATTTACACAAATCAGCAAAATGCTTCGTCACATACAAATTCACACCCTTCGTAACCTAGGTCCTTCTACAGTGCCTTATCGTACCCGGTCCAAAATAAATGTCCCCCTGATACTGGCAGCGTTACAGAACGCGTTCTGGCACTTCTGGCACTAGGATCGCAACCCCTATCCCAATTCGTCGACCCAGGTTCAAGTTGTTAGCAGGGCTGGACACGCACAGTAGAAGGAAGTGGTTTGAAACGTGAACTAAAACACGCAGTCCTGTTTACCCAGCTATGTATTGGTCATAATACACGTGAATAGCAGTCGTCACATGGTAGTAAACTTATAGTATAAATTAAATATAATTTTACTTTACATAATGCGTCTGGATCGAGATCTGTCTAGATAGGAAGAGGGAATAGACAAGCGATAGCAATAATTGCCAGAGTCGATAATACAGATAAAGATTCCCATGTAAGGGATTGCATAAATAAGGTGTGTCATAGAATATCCAACACAAGTGCCCATACCTGAACGCTCTCTCAATTTTGCTTCAGCTATTTTAAAACCTTAACTACGCTGCTAAAACAATTAAACACCCTTATTTGCCTAATAAAAAAATCATGAGTTAAAGCCTCATTCGCGCTATGTATGTAGAACAAAAATGTCTAGAAAAGATGCAAAAGGGTCATCCAAAAATGTGTGTCTTAATATGTCAAGAAAAGAGTTAACAATTTTAATTAATAATACGATATAAAGTATATTCCAGTAACAACAAATGAATATGCAATTTACTGCAGCACCATTGTTGAACTTTGCTCCGTGACAATCACCTCACAACCATTATTAACTTTTCACTTCTCTTACTTGAAAAGTGTGCCATACATATTAGACTTATCATTAAGAGGGGCTAAAGCAGTACATTTAATCCCTAGGGAAAATATGTATACACATTTATGATTGACAAAACATTTTAATTGTCTAATCAAAACACACCAATCACCATATACTAACCCCACACGATAGGTTTTACACAGGCAAAAAAATGCATCCCCGATTTAAGTGTAGAGAAGTGTAGGTAAAAAAAAACAAGATTTTATTGTAGCGGTTTGTCGGTGTGATTGAAATTACACCTTTTTAGTAATAACGGTTATGTACTGAGCTAAGCCGCGGTCAGACGCACGGACGGACGGACGGACAGACGGCCATGGCGAAACTATAAGGGTTCATGGCTTAATACGCAACCCTAAAAGTAGGTAAAACTATCAAAATTGAGTCAAATATGACAATATGAGTTATGCCTGTAGTTTAATCACAACGTTGTGTAGTGGGACATGGAAAGTATTTTAATAATCTAATAAATGAAAGTGTTTTTAACAGCAAGTTAACCCCCGTCAGGTTAGTTACTAGTCTACAAACCGACGCCATATTGAATTTCAAATACGCCGCATGTAGCGAGGGGATTTATTGCGAGACCGTCATCCGGTGCTCCACTTGTCTCTGTACACCTGACGTAAATATGCTGGAAATAGAAAATATTCTTGATTATTCATCCTTTTATGGCCCACTAACATTTTTTCTAATGTCTAACTTTCAATTTTCAGTGATTATGATTAGACTCGGAATAGCATAGGTACTTGTCTTTGATACACCTTATTAAGGATTTAGATATGAACAAAGACTGATTATAAGGTGACTTGAAAATCTGTAAGCATGTCCTGATCTTAGTAGTAACGAAAGGAACTCACTAGTTTGTGGTGTCCAGAGAGCGCCAGCGTGACTCAGGCGGTGTCCCCACCTCGACCGGCCACCGTCGCCGCTATAGCGCTCTCTATCAAGTCACGGGGTGAGTCCACCCTTCTAATAGTTTATTTCATATCAGTGCACATTCTTAAGCAAAAAAATTATAGGTACTTTATTTGGTTACGGCAGTTTTTTCTGTGCTATTTTGGCTTCCGCACCGTAAATAGGTATCTAGTTGGTTTGTTAGTTTAGATAATGCTTTTTTTTACTGTAATACGAGTAGTAGCCTAGTTTGAGGTAGATAAATATATTTTTAGTATTTCTTACGAGTATTCACAAGTTTTAAGTTGTAAAAATCACGTTAACTGATTGCACATTTGCTAACTACTCATTATTAAGCAATAAAATTTTCATGGTTGATTTGCGAACTTATTTTGACCCACCACAGGTTAGTTACTGTGGCCGTGTAATTTATGGTAATATTAATCTTATTCAACTATAGATTAGAACGCAAATAATAGAAAGTGTAATCAGCGAAGCGAAGACTTATGGGTCATTTTATTATTTAAAGAATGGCCACGACTAAATTGGTTGTGTAACCTATCTATTATTTAGTCTACAACTTGAACTTTAAATAGAAATTATATACTTACCTGCAAAGTTGTACCAGTTTCATTTTTCTTGAGTATATGTATAAATTATTCATTAAAATGTTACTAAAATTAAATAAAAATCTACACTATTCCGAACAGTAACTCTTGTTCCAGTTAGTATAAGTAAAATAAATCTGGCTTAACAAGCAATCTCCACTAGCATGTTTAATTGTTCCCCTGGGTTAAAAAAAAGTTGGAAGCAACTCCAAACATAGCGGAAAATGTTCCATTTCCCGTGGCAAGCGGAGGAAATAGCCCCGCGCCTGCCACCCCATGTCCTGGATAGATAAGTGCCGGACTTGTACTAATGGCGCGTCGGCGACCTCTTTTCCATGCTATTCAACTTATTGACGAAATCTAACTTATTAGTTTATTACACAGTATTATTACGATTTATGTGAGTCACGTTTGATTATCTGATTGAATTCTTAATTGACTTTGCTATAATATTAGGTACCTACAAATATTACAGAGTTTACAGCCAAAGGGAGGGTATATGTACCTACCTGCCATGTAGGTAATGTTAATTAGACACGGTTCTTTGGAATATGAGAAAGTTACCGTTGGTACTCTGTGCTGTATATGTTATGACGCTAAAAGAGTTACTGTGGTAAAACCGAACGATTTTCGACTCGTGAATGTTTTTCCTGAGATACAAGTAGGTAGATGTTATGTTATTGATTCATAATATCGATAATTTCAGTAACATACCAATGCTTGCTAATGCTAACTGCTCAGTTGTCTCATTTTAATCATAGCTCTCCGATATCCGCCACAATTCTTTCAATTTAAAGTTTCTCTTTTCGTTTTAGTGCTAGCGGTACGCCGAAAAATGCTGCAAATGCTGTTCAAAGCATGAAAATCGGAACGATTGATCTTTAGGCCATACGAAACAGTTTGACCCGTAGCACGAAAAAAAACCAAAAAAGTTATGACGTCATCTTTTATTGTATGAAAAAAAAACAGTTTTGCGAAGCGCTTACTAAGCAGATTCCAAAATATATCTCTTCATTGTATTTCAATTACTTGTTTAAAATTAAAATACAAACCCTTTTCAAAAAACACCACCAAGTTTGGGCTCCTCCAGATATGATACGGTTGAATCATTATTTGTAAAATATACCTAAAATGATATGTAATAGCTTCATATCCAAACCCATGAAAGCAATATTGAAAATATTTACATTTAGTATTTTTTTTAATATTACAAAATGTGATAAAATCACAATTAGTTGAAACGTATATTAAAAAAAAAACAATTTTAGACACTAAGCAATTTATCATGCTTACTGTCCTAATGCGAGAGGAGTTTTCAATCATATTTATATTATTTATTAATATTAACACATATATTTTTATTTAAAACACAATCTATCAACTAAATATTTAATAATTTTTAAGAAAAAAGAACCGACTTCAATGGGGGAGGCCGGTGAAAGATTATTATACTTAGATGGTGCACTCTTAGATTCCATACAATAAAATAAAAATGGCTATAAGTATGTTTATAATGGTCGAAGACTAAGTACCCTCAATGCCTCATGGAATCATGGAAAAACCTTGCTTGCTTGACAAACAAAACAAAGAGAACAAATCGCCAAACGTGAACTACCTACGCGTCGTTGAAGAGTTCCGTTCTGATCATCATCAGCAGTTCCACTTCATCAAATGTCACTTTTATGAATGAAAATGCTTGATTAGTTCATGAAAATACTAAAATCACTACTTAGTCGGCTCATAAGTTCTGTCACTGGCCTTTAAAATTTAAATTTGGAACTCCTAAAACAAAAACCGTTGTGCATTTGAATTTCGAATCTTTTTTAAATATTTGAGTAGTATAATTTTGCAATTTTCTGTTTTCTTTAACATGGAGTGGACGCTTAAAGATAGCCGTACCGCAATAATTGCACTATATCGTTGTGGACACTCGCCGACTAAAATTTTTAAGCTACTTGAAAATTTAAAATTCTCTCTAAGATTTGTGTATCGTACCATAGAAAGATACAGTGAGGTCTCTAGTTTAAATGACAAGAAAAGAAGCGGTCGTCCGCGTACAGCTAGGACTCCAGCGGTTGTACAAGCAATTAGGGCACGCATTGCCAGAAATCCCGCTAGGAAACAAAAAGTTATGGCCCTCCAGATGGGTTTGAGCAGAAACACGATGAAAAGAGTGCTTAATCAAGACCTGAGACTTCGTGCTTATAAACGAAAAACTGGCCATCTTCTCAATGGTCGGCTTAAAGCTTTAAGGCTTAAAAGATCTAAAGCTTTATTGAAGAAGTACGCTAAAAATAAGCATCGTTGTATACTGTTTTCGGACGAGAAAATTTTTGACATAGAAAAAAACTGTAATAAACAAAATGATAGAGTGTACGCTCGCAATAGTAAAGAAGCGTCTAATAGCATTCTCCGTATTCAAAGAGGTCATCACCCTTCATCTGTGATGGTTTGGCTGAGAGTTTCTTATGCGGGCGTCACTAGTATGCATTTTTGTGAGAAAGGAGTAAAAACTAGTGCCAAAGTGTACCAAGACACGGTGTTGACTAATATTGTGAAACCACTATCCCATACGATGTTTCTAAACCAGCATTGGCTTTTCCAGCAGGACTCTGCTCCAGCCCATAAGGCAAAGTCTACACAAGCCTGGCTCGCCTCCAATAAAATCGACTTTATACGGCATGAAGATTGGCCCTCCTCTAGCCCAGATCTTAATCCGTTAGACTATAAAATATGGCAGTATTTAGAGGAAAAGGTGTGCTCAAAACCTCATGCAAATCTAGACTCGCTGAAAAAATCCTTTGCTACGGCAGTGGCCAATATCGACATGAAAGTGGTGCGTGAATCCATTGACGACTGGCCACGCAGACTTCAAGCCTGTGTAGATAATTATGGCGGTCATTTTGAATAAATGTTATACATTTAGATTCTCTAGTTTATAAGCTTTCAAACGCTGTACAAATTATACGGAATAAACTTAAACTTTTGTTTTTATTTGATACTATGTATATGACAGAACTTATGAGCCGACTAAGTATTTGTGTGCCTTTCACATTTGAGGAGTTCCCTCGATTCCTAATGGATCCCATCATCAGAACTCGAGTATGACAAAAATCAATCGTGAAAATAGAACTTGCTTAAGAAACACAGCTAGGAGGACAAATCACCAAACGTAAACTTTTCGTCGTTGAAGAGTTCTGTTCTGATCATCATCAGCAGTTCCACTTCATCCAATGTCACATTTTTGGATGCAAATGCTTGACTTGTTGATAAAAACACAAAAATCACTGTATGTTTGCCTTAAAGATTTGAGGAGTTCCCTCAATTCCTCATGGATCCCATCATCAGAAATCAAGCATGACAAAAATTAATCGTGAAAATAGAACTTGCTTAACAAACACAGCTAGGAGGACAAATCGCCAAACGTGAACTTTTCGTCGTTGAAGAGTTCTGTTCTGATCATCATCAGCAGTTCCACTTCATCCAATGTCACATTTTTGGATGCAAATGCTTGACTTGTTGATAAAAACACAAAAATCACTATATGTTTGCCTTAAAGATTTGAGCAGTTCCCTCAATTCCTCGTGGATCCCATCATCAGAACTGCGTTTTGACAAAAACGGGACCAACTTGAATATATATACTTACAATCTAAAAAAGAATTTTCCAAATCGGTTAAGAAATGACGGAGTTATGGACTAACAAACATTAAAAAAACATACAACCGAATTGATAACCTCCTCTTTTGAAATCTTGAAGTCGGTTAATAATTGATAGGACATTAAACAGATCCGGCGACAGCACTAGCGACCACTTTATGGGCTGTTGGCGTATGGGTCAAATTATATCCGAAGATTAATCCTGAAATTTTCACATTTTGACCTGTCCAAAAATTCATCAATTATTATTAGGAACAAAACATGAATTGATGTAGAGTTTTAACCAATGAAAACAAATAGGAACAATTCATAAAAGATTTTATTCATGATCAACGTACACCTTCACTCCGACCTTTTTAGTTGTTGTTGGCGTTGTGGGCACGACGACACACGACCACTTTATAGGTTCTTGGCGTTCAAAGGGTTAACTTTAACGTTCATCAATCAAATCAAATAAAACAAGACAAAATCAAATAAAAGAATGCTAAACATTTGATCTGATTGTATGCTCGACACAGCGCGTTGATTGGAAATCTAACTTTGCGTTTGATACCTACTGTTACAATTCGTAAAATATTTATACTCACAAAGTTTTCAGTGTTGATTTGTGGTATTGATTACGTATACAATGTATGCTATGGATGTCATGTATAAGCATTTTTTCAGCTATCCAAGACAGCCGTTGCTACTTGATGAACGGTGGCGCGGTGGAGAGTTTCTTCATCAGCGAAGATACGCCGGTTGGCAGCGTTATAGGTTTGTGAACACAGCTACCAATTAATATCATCCACGCACACTTCATAATTCTACTCGTACATGTTGTTTTCTCACTCCTATTTTGAATAACTCATTAAAAGTGTAACAAACCCCCGGCACACCAAACACTGCTATGAATTAACAGACAAACTTTCGATTTAAAAAGCCACACTCAAATTGGTTTATTCATTAGGGAGCTACGATTAAGCATCCCTTCTTTGAATAGGGTAAATTATATTTTGCTAACAAAACATATTTTACTTTTCTATTTTACTACTGTTATCTAACTTATGAAATTACTAGGGTTCAACATTTATTCTATAATATAATTATAAGCCGTGTGTGGTTACTGTCATGTTGCACTTGTAATTTTAACTTAATTTCCAGGCACTCTCAGTGTGAATGGCGACCCAAGTGAAGAAGATGGAAATATCTCGCTCAAATTACAAGAAAAAGATGCAGCATTGGGCATTGCTCCAGGCACTAAAAACTTGACCTTGTTGCGCCCTCTTGACAGGGAGGAGCGGCTAGGCCCTTCAAATATTTATGTGAACGTGAGATGTGACAGAAGAAGAACCACTGATCCTGTAAGATATATCTCTTCCTTCAACTAGTATAGCTGTGTAAACCACATGACTAATAGCATGCTTTATTGTTCACCCACAGTTAAAAAGCAAAGAAGAAGTGCAGAATTCGATCTTTACAACTTAAATAAATATATGATGTAAGATTAAATAAATACTTCTTTTAATATTTTTACAGTTAACTTATTTACTTCAAATGTTTCAGAGTTTTATAATTCCGGTATCGGTGCGGGTGTGGGATGTGAATGACAATGCTCCAGTATGGGTCAGCTCCCCTTATCGTGTGAGGTTGTCAGAGCTAACAGCTGTTGGTTCCCGGGTCCTGCCTGCCTTGCGAGCCACTGACGCTGACCAGCCTGGGCCCCATGCTACTATACATTATTCTGTCATGCCAGGACCTAATGCTGTGTGTATAATTTTATTAACATTATAAATAGTGATAGCTATGAACCTTACCTACCTGACCCTGTATTACTATACTAGATTGTATGCTATTTGAGCTGATTATTGTAGATATTTACTATGCTGTAAACATTCATAAGGTTCAATATGAAAATTGACGGTTTCTGATTTAGATCAGATGTTGGATGAAATACTTCAATTTACTAGCTGCTTCTACATCGCAAAGCAAAATATGTATGTGTAATTTTTGTTGTGCTAAATTATTCTGCTGATCTTGCGAATTTTCATGAGTAATTTTCTATGTTGATTATTGCAAAGCACAGTTAATGACATGCGCAAGCGAATCTAGCTGACATTTTACATTAATAGTTTGTAATTCTATATCACCATTTGATATAATACACTGCACAAGGACACTATACATAGCAATAAAACTTCAGTTATGCACACTCAAGAGAAAATCAAACAGGGATACATTTTGATGAGTTTGCATAAAAAGTGTAATGTCATGTGAGTAAGTGTAACGTTTTTTGCTTTTGTGTGTGTTTTTAATATTAGCTTAGCTTAGCATTTTTCCTAATCAAAATCAAATATTTATTTTGCAAGTAGGCCTCAAGCGCTTAAAACAATGATATAATTAAGAGACATTAGTCGGCCTGTTTAGCCTAGTTGGTAGTGACACTAGAGGTCCCGGGTTCGAATCCCGGTAAGGGCATTTGTTTTTGTGGTGAGCTGAGACATTTGTTCCTGAGACTTGGATGTTTTCTATGTATTTAAGTATTTATCTATTAAATATATCGTCGTCTAGTACGCATAACACAAGCCTTATTGAGCTCACTATGGGACTAGTGCGATTTGTTTACAAAAATGTCCCCTGATATTATTTATGACATGAATACATAGTAAGCACTAATGCGTACATATGTAAGGTATACGTAGGTAAACACCTACTAAGATGGTATTAATTGAAAGTGCCTAAGCATAGTTACTAAGCTCATGTAAAACCTGGATATATACCACGTCGGTGGCAAACAAGCGTACCTGATGGATGATAAACGGTCACCGCTTGCTATGAACGTCGGAGCCGGAGGCTGGAGATCCAGAGCTGCAGATTATAATTTTTCTTACTGGTTTGATCACCTCAAAAATAGTCCTTTAAAATTTTATAGTTTATTCTCAGCGAAATTAATGTTTATTTTGTCTTGCAGGAATATTTTGGGTTTGCCAACGAACTCGACAGTGTACTTATAGTCAAGCAACCATTAGACTATGAGACTCTTAGCAACTTCACAGTGGGCTTACGTGCCCAGGACCAGGGCCGGCCCCCCCTGCACAATGACACCACCCTCTATGTTGAGGTGTTAGACGCTGATGATCAAAATCCTAAGTTTACTCATGACCACTACACTGCACTCCTGCCTGATGATGCTGTTGAGGTAATTAAGTCCTAATTGAGTTTTTGAAGATACTAATATAAATTTTTCATCAACTTGCTCGTAAAGGGTTTCATAACACAAAATCATACTGAGATACCATAGTTTAGCTACGGAACCCTTATAGTTTTTTTCAAAAATGCGTCAAATAAAAATATTTGGGGAGCACTCCATACATGTAGGTAACTGAAAGCCAAAAAATATTTACAACATGTGGCACATCAATCAATAGGTCTTCAAAATAAGGTAAAGTAAATGTAAAAAGGTTTGTCATGAAATCCGAGTATACGTGTATTTGGAGATAATTACTCCAAATCTTACAAAAAACGACTCCAATATGCTATCTGTGTTTAAATTGCCACCAACTCTCCAGCCCCTAAATACTGACTGTGTGTGTCACAGACGATATGATTTTCGGAGCCTTGAGTTGTTTGGTGTCTTCTACAAGTAATAGACTCTCATTCGTAAAATTGTTGATACCAAACTAATAGTGTGTGTGATTCTACAAGATATGATATTACTGTGAACATTCTAGGGTACAATCCTCAACACATCGCCTGGTCCGATTGCAGCCGTGGATCAAGACGTGGGTATCAACGCCCCACTGTACTACACGGTGACGGGCGACAAGCGGGACCTGGTGGTGGTGGACCGGGAGACGGGCAGGGTCGCCGCTACTAAACAACTGCTGGAAGCCAATGCTCCCGTCACGGTCGTCTTAAGGGTAAGTTGCGCTGCTTTGTAGGGTGCCGTAGTCAACTAGGAACCCTTATAGTTTCGCCATGTCCGTCTGAATGTCTGTCTGTCTGTCTGCCCGTCTGTCTGTCCGAAGCTTTGCTCTGTGATTGTGAGTGCTAGAAAGCTGCAATTTAGTATGGATACATAAATAAATAAAACTGAAAAAGTCGTAAAAATAGTTTTGAGTTTTTTGGGCTTTAACCCTATGGTGTGGGGTTTTGTTAGACAGTTCTTTCAAAATTAAGAGAGGTCTTCATCAAACATTTTTTGATAAAGTGAATAATTTCGGAAATATTTACCCCAAAGGAAGAAAAATGTGTCCCCTACCCTCTATCTTTTGAACCATGGGGTCCAAAAAATATAAAAAAAGTCATGAAAGTAAAGCTTAATAAAGACTTTCAACGACAACTCTAGCGGACATGATCAGTTAAGCCGTTTTTGAGTTACTTATCGTAATATATCGTTACTTAGTAAAAGACGTGTGAAACTAAAAAACTTTTCCATTTAATACCTACAACCATTGGCGAGATATTAGCTGTCAAAGTGGTAAAAAGTGTCCCCCCCTCTAATTTCCAAACTATGAAGTTTAAAATTATGAAAACAATCAAAACAATGTAAATTAATAAATACTTTAAACGATTTTTGGTTTGAACAAGATAGGTTTAACGGTTTTTGAGTTATTGCTGAAAAACTTTCTTTCCCAAACAAAAGGGCCTAAGTGCCGTAAGTTTTAAGTTAGTTTTAATCTTAAGAAGAGGTAGGGCAAAGCGAAACGTCATCTCGCTCAAATTTGGAGCAGCCCAACTGGGGAAGTACCTCCGCCTTACAGAAGACCGCAGCCATAATAGCATCACTACTTGATCCTTAGGTATGTGGTGTTATGTTCCTGGTGGTGAGTAAGGTCGCCAGAGCTCCCGAGGATGCGCTGTGTTGGGAGTGAGGTGCTGCATATTTCTCTAGCTTGACAGCTGGAGACATCTGCGGGTCCCTCACTCTCAACACAGCGCATCCCCAAGTCAATAAAGGGTCGGCAACGGTGTCTGCTTACCATCAGACAGTTTGTTTGCCAACGTCGTAGTTTAAAAAAAAGTTTCCTATGATTAAATGTATTGTATAGCTGTTTTAAATGTAGATTAGGAGGTGTTGGTACGGAACCCTTCGTGCGCGAGTCCGACTCGCACTTGGCCGGTTTTAGAGGAAGTCCATTAGACAACTACCTACCCCTGAGCATGGCTCCTACACTCCACACTGAGCATGACCCGACATGCTCTTGGCCGATTTTTATTTTATTAAACAGAGCATGCACGCGAATTTAATTAGATTGCTTGGAGACCATGGTTCTGCGGGATCCACGAGTAATTGGACGGAACTCATATAAATATCATATGCACATCTACAGCTATTAGCATCGAGTGCAATAAAAAAATAAAAAGTTAAGTAACAGTATCATTGATTTCGAAATTGCTTTTTTCCCGTGCGCCAGAATTATACAACAAATGTTTCCCACATACGAGGGAATCTCGTATACTCGTAGATCCATTCCATCTGTCACTGAATAATTTCAGAATTAAATTACGCAATGTATGTTTAAAAAGTCTGATGACACAAGCATACTTTAATTACTTCTTACCTTTGATGGTTTCAAACTAACCTGTGAAACGTTTTTGATAGAAATAATTCACTTTTTATTGAATTTTGTACTAACAACTTTTATTTTTTAAGTAGCCTAACAAACTGTTTTTCTTTGTATACGAGTAACAAGATTTTAAATGTAATTTCCGCGACGTCTATGCAGCTATACTGTAAGCTCACATTTTTGTATTTCTCTTTAAATGAATTTTTACTTCACATCTGTTTCGGCACTGTTTGGTCTATTAAGTAGTATAAGGTCAATTAAGTATAATAAAAATCGTCACTTAAAACCGAATGTGATATTATTACTGTTAAGCCGAGTTTTAAGTGTCTGTAGAAGATAGAGTGAAAATTTTATACTGCCTTTGAAATGAGTCGTAAAGAAAGTGGTTTTAGCTAAACCTAAATCAAAGTATCACTGTGTTATGAATTAGGTACCTCATCATTTTTTTTGCAATATCTTTGTGTTATATCATGATCATAATCCCTATTGCATCCATAAATAATGAATAATAATAATAATAATAACATGGCGTAGGGATGTGACGACCCCATCGCCCACTGGATTTCCAGTGCAGTCAGTCAACATAGGGCAGCTTGTGGCGAGCTGTTAGGGAGCAGCGACCCTATGTACCTGAGTGCTCCTGGGGGTGTCCTGTAGGTTGGTTGTATGAACAGGCCCCCCGCCTCTGGCTTGCCTTAACCGGCTGTCCAGAGTGGAGTCGCTAGAGCTGTTGCTCGGGGGTGGATGTGGTCACCTAAGTGGCGAGTTGGCTATATGTTTAAAGTCCAGTGCCACCTCTCTACCCCCAGCCCTCTGCACCGGTGTTGCCCTTAGGCCATTTTTAATGTCGCTATTTATAGGGGCCCATCTAGCAGAGGGCGAGTCACCGTCTGCCTGAGATAAAAATGTGAGACAGTTTTATTAGGTAGACGTCAGTTGTCTCATTCAATAGCCCAGCCATTAGTCCATCATATTCACCTAATAGTCCGGTTCATTTAGATTCCATCAACCAGCAATAGTTCCTGTACACCCTGGCGGGTGCTGTCTCTGTGTGCGTCCCATGATACGGGCAGGGACAGCATCCGCTCGGTGTACCCCTTGCATTTCATTAAATTGTCAAAAGGGCCTCTACGTGTTGGCTATGTGGTACTCGGTTGGTACTTCGGTATCTCGGTACTTCGGCTCCGCGCACGCCTTCCAAAGGTCCGGGACACCATTGTCCCGTGAGCGGAAGGACATACAATAATAATAATAATAATAAGCCCGCAGGGCAGCTTGTGGCGAGCTGTTGGGGAGTGACGACCCCACGGACCCGAGTGCTCTAGAGAGTCGGTCAGGGTCTCCGTCTCCGGCGTGTCTTCGTCGGTCGGAGTGGAACCCCAAGGGGACCCGCAGGACTCTCGGCTCTGGCTTGCCTTCATTGGCCGTCCAGAGAGGAGTCGTCAGAGCTATTTGCTCGCAGGGTGGAAGTGAAACTTGCATAAGTCGCGAGTGGGCACGGTGGCTGTTAACAGCCACTGGGTAGAAAGCGGTGCACACCTCTCCACACCCTGAGCCGCTCACACCGATGTTGCTCCTGGCCGTCTTTACGACGGCAGTTTCAGGGGCTCATCTAGGCAGCGGCGAGTCACCACCTGCCTCGATAACGGTGTAAGCTTTTTTATGTTATGGCAGGTGTCCGGAACCTAAGTAATAGCCCAATCTCTTGACCAGCCAAACTTCAACACCATAGCCCAGTAATCTTTTCATTTTATTTACAATAGTCCCAACGCCTGCTGGGACCGGTTCACGGGTATCTATTGATGTACCCGTGAATGGGTTGTAGCAGGTGTATTACATAGTAAAACTCTCCAAAGGGCCTCTACGTATTGGATCTGTGTCCCCACGCAAGCCTATCAAAAGACCGGGATGTAATGGCCCGTGAATGTCGAAGGAGAAACAAATAATAATAATAATAATAATGGCGTAGGGATGTGACGACCCCATCGCCCACTGGATTTCCAGTGCAGTCAGTCAACATAGGGCAGCTTGTGGCGAGCTGTTAGGGAGCAGCGACCCTATGTACCTGAGTGCTCCTGGGGGTGTCCCGTGGGTTGGTTGTATGAACAGGCCCCCCGCCTCTGGCTTGTCTTAACCGGCTGTCCAGAGTGGAGTCGCTAGAGCTGTTGCTCGGGGGTGGATGTGGTCACCTAAGTGGCGAGTTGGCTATATGTTTAAAGTCCAGTGCCACCTCTCTACCCCAGCACTCTGCACCGGTGTTGCCCTTAGGCCATTTTTAATGTCGCTATTTTTAGGGGCCCATCTAGCAGAGGGCGAGTTACCGTCTGCCTGAGATAAAAATGTGAGACAGTTTTATTAGGCAGACGTCAGTTGTCTCACTCAATAGCCCAGCCATTAGTCCATCATATTCACCCAATAGTCCGGTTCATTTAGATTCCATCAACCAGCAACAGTTCCTGTACAGGAAGGCGGGTGCTGTCTCTGTGTGCGTCCCATAACACGGGCAGGGACAGCATCCGCTCGGTGTACCCCTTGCATTTCATTAAATTGTCAAAAGGGCCTCTACGTGTTGGCTATGTGGTACTCGGTTGGTACTTCGGTACCTCGCTACTTCGGCTCCGCGCACGCCTTCCAAAGGCCCGGGACACCATTGTCCCGTGAGCGGAAAAGACATAATAATAATAATCTTGGTAGCCAAGATTATTCACCAGCAGCTTGCTCTTCTGTATGGTCTTGTGGACTTCGAAGTGCCGTACTATAAGTACACACCTGCGCCAGTTCTCGAAAATGGTCGTGCCACGCTCTATTGGGATCGATCTGTCATCACGGACAGGACTATTATATAGCCAACAAACCTGATATCGTGACAGATCGATTGAAGCGCCAGGCAGTGCTCGTCGACATCACCATCCCCCATGATGAGAACCTCGTGAAGGCCGAGAAGGACAAGGTTAGTAAGTACCTAGACCTGGCACACGAGGTAACCGCTATGTGGGATGTTGATTCGACGATCATTGTCCCGATAGTCGTCTCTGCGAACGGTCTAATTGCGAAGAGTCTCGACCAACATCTTAAGAGACTCTCGCTAGATGGCTGGGTCAAGGGTCAGATGCAGAAGGCGGTACTCTTGGACACGGCGCGGATAGTCAGGAGGTTCCTCTCTCTGTCGCCCTAACCACCGGTAGCTTAGGCCCCGCCTCGCTGCCGGCAGCACTCTAGGTTAGGTTTTTTATAATGCTTTTATATTTTGTATGTATATTTTTATATTTTACATTTGATAAATTTATTGTAAAAAACCTAACATATGAAAAAGAATAAATAAGGAGAATAATAATAATCTATATTAATAATTTCGTGCAGGGGTACGGTAGACCCGAACGAGACCTGTCTCAAATTGAAGAACGTATAAAAATAACGATTTTTGAGTTGAACATATGTATCCGCAAAATTCGGATTGTCGCGTATTTTGCATTTAAAAGTGTCAATTTGATGACAAAACGTCGGCCATATTGCCCACAGACTATATTGCTATATTAAATTTGTTGGTTGACAGTGTCGGCTACGTTCGAAAATCGTGAACTATTTTTGCGTCCGGTATGTTGGCCAGGTTGCTGGGCTGCGTTCTGGGTGATGGGCCATCATCGCCCATTGTGTGGATTCGGGTAGCCGCGTCTGCAGCGTTTTGTTTTTGTAGTTTTCAAGCGTTCTATACACCTATCAGCCTAGCTAGCACGATAACTTATACCGTCACGTTATATGGGCGAAATGTATTAAAACGTCACATAAAACGTAACGGTATAATCTATCGTGCTAGCTAGACTGATTGTCACAACAACCGCCTTCAAAGCGAATGTATGGGGCCTGTTACATGGATTCATATCACGATAAGTATCACGTGAATATTAAAGCAGAATCCATACAAATTTGAAAACTGCGATAATATTGACACCCCAGTATTGTGATAATATTAATCGTGTAAAGGACACCACTTGAATGTTTGCTGAGTCTGTCCGCCATCTTAAAGCTGCGTCTCTATTTTGTTTGTGACAAACTACTAGGTGACTTATGGCTTTTAAACGTCTAGCAAAATTCTATCCCTATCTCGCTCTATCTTATAACTTAGTGGTACTGGGGGACTACTCCGAAATTCGAAATCCGAACTTCGTATGGTGCCGTCCCTTTCACTCATATACTCTATGACAGTAGAGTGAAAGGGACGGCACCATACGAAGTTAGGATTTTGAATTTCGGAGTAGACCCTCAGCTCATGCCGTTCGCCGCGCTCGGACGTTAGAGGCGCTACTGCGAACCGAAAACGAAGTATCTGCCTCTCTCGCACATGTATATTCGAACGACAGAGAGGAAGATAGTTCGTTTTTGGTTCGCGGTAGGCCCTCAGGCGTCAACTTTAAAACGAATAGGGTATTTTACTATAAGAGAAATAAAATTCAAAATGTAATAAAAACCAGCCAAGTGCGTCGGAGTCGCACACTGAGGGTTCCGTACAACTAAAAAACAAATGTGATTTAACAATATATTGATATTTTTGGTAAAATATACTTCATAATAAACATTATCACTTAATTTCAAGTTCATAGGTCGATGGGAAGCTAAAAAATTATATGAGTAACAGACAACACACGGAATGTTCTTTGACTTTCTTCGACCGTCCGCCACGCTCGGACTAAGGTGCTACCAACCGAAAACTAAATATATATGCCTCTCTGTCGCACTTGCATATTCGAGCGCGGAGAGGGAAATACTTCGTTTTCAGATCGTGGTAGGCCCTCTGGTCTGACGGCTCCTATTCCTGGATGGTGCGCGTATCGGAATGTGAAATACCTTTGGCAAAACGGAACAAGTTGTTAAATAGCTTCCATTAATTGGAGAAAATATTACCAACTGTTATTATTATCACGTGAAACACTGAATATTGAAGCAACATCCATAGGGGCCTGTTACATAGTTATTATTATCACGCGATATACTCATATCACGATCCGTATCACGTGCAATGAATATTGACAATATTAACACACCAGTATTGTGATAGTATTAAGCGTTTAACAGACCCTATACAATTTTAAAAATCGCGATAATATTGAGTGTAAAGGGCCCCACTAAATAGAATTTGGCGGAGAATAGAGAGCTGCTATCGCGAAACGAAAACGAACGAACATCGTGTATTTCCCTCTGTGTCGCTCGAATTTGCAAGTGCGACAGAGAGGGAGATACACGAACTTCATTTGTTTTTCGCGTTAGCAGCTCTGACTTCGCACCAAAAATACTGACTGGCACATCAATATTTAACAATGCACATCTGAATTGAATTTTAATGAACGATTAGTATTTTAGCTATACAAATCAGTACTGATTACGGTGTCAAATTTTTTATGTGCCTTTAAATACTACCCTTATAAAAATGCTTAGGATTAACTTGCAAAGATACTAGCCTTTGCCCGTGACGTCGTTTGCGTAATCTTTTACTCCCAATTCCATATAATTCCATTCCATACTTTTATTCCCAATCCAGACTACAGACTATATTTCTATACGATTCGAAGTTTCATCATAATCCGTTGTTGTACTTAATGTTTTTATTTTATACATTTTTGTACACTATTTCTTTCGTCGTTTGCATAACTGTCACGAATAAATGTTTTGTTTATTTCTTTCTTATTTATTTCACCCGAGCGAAGCCGGGCTTTCATCTAGTAATAAATAATTTTACACCACTCCTTGCCAAAAAGGGCGCTTTTCCGCACGCTGCGCGTCCGGGAAATCCCACTTTTTGGCCAAGTCGTGACGTAAAATTGTGTACAAAACACGGGTCGTAAATCAGAAAGCCCTCTGTCGTATATTTATGATCCTCGCCTGCGGCTCGGGCCTCAAACTTCTGCGATATCGGCCTTTCTTTGTTTTACAACCCGTGTATCGTAATGTACTATTAACGAACACCGCTTACGATTACAGACGGTTTGGTGCAACTCAGCCTTAAAAGTAAAAAGTAAAAGTAGTCTATTCTCCAAATTAGGCATATTACATGCAGCTATGAATGTCAATATACGAGTATATCTTTTTTTTTTACCTTACCGAAAACCGGGATACTCTCCGAGCCACGGCGATAATGTACAATTTATTGTTCGTTGCAGGCAACCCAAGTAGACAACGCGGACCGATACGCGCTCGCCACTTTGTCGATCAGCGCGCGTTCCGGCGCGCTGAGCCGGCGCGGCGTGCGCTTCACGCGGCGCGCGTTCGCGGCGCGCGTGCCTGAGCACGCGCCCCTCGGCACGCCTCTCATCACGCTGCATACCGAGCCCCGAGCCGACAACCAACAGGTAGGTTGTAGACTACTTCAGAACCCGCATTGCCTACAGTGGGCTAGTGCCCACTGTACGGTGCGCACTCGTCACGATGCCTGCCATTGTACTCCAGTCGAGTGCCATGGGAAGCAGGAGGAAAGAAAGCAGAGACGTTTGGCACCGTTACTCTTCATGCCGCACGCCATCGTCGTCGTGCACACGGCTCCCTGTTCTGTCAGTTTTTAGCGCCAATCAATAGACCTAGTGCAGAGGGTCGCGCTTAATAGTGCGAGTGTGTGGGCAAACACGTCAGGCGTCGTCACGTCAGCGCTAGGAGCAGAGCGATGAACAAACAGTAAGCCCGTGTTCAGGCTACCGGGAATCGTGCGCCTGCCTGGTAGGTGAAGGAGCCAATTGTAATAAGATCCAAAAGTGTTTACAGCTCTTTGTAGTCGACTGTACAAGGCACAGGGTGAGGTTCAGGCGCGGGCTTCCCTCCAGCCACTTTCTGGCAGACGAACTGACTCTGTCTTACTCTACAATATCATAACCCCCATAATATGACAACCTCAGTTTTGCCCTCCCATTGTGACCCTAGTTATTATTATACAATTTAATCATATTATTTTTATAAAGATATGATACACTCAAGAGCCAACAGACAACAAATATTAGCAGTTTTCACTGATGCCAGCCAACCGTGTCATTCTAAAAGGCGGGAAAATGGGGAAAATGAAGTAACTAATCTATTGATGGTAATATTGGTGGAGTAACCTTTTGTTTTGACGTAACGGTTGATTTCTTTCGAGTTAATAACTGGGTTCTTTGACACACCCTGTGTGGGGCTGGGTTAGAATAGCAGCACCCCGTTTC
The DNA here is from genome assembly GCA_905163555.1 of Notocelia uddmanniana. Classification (NCBI taxonomy): domain Eukaryota; kingdom Metazoa; phylum Arthropoda; class Insecta; order Lepidoptera; family Tortricidae; genus Notocelia; species Notocelia uddmanniana. The sequence continues at coordinate 38,802,263 of LR991052.1, read as the reverse complement.
TTCCCTTGGGTGTCATAAGAGTCGACTATGGGAACAAGGTTGAAGTGTGTTGTGGGCGATGGGCAACCTACCACTGCAATATCATATTTTTTACATCTATTAACCTACAATTGCTAATAGTGGCACTGAAATTAATTTTCATGTACTCTGCCTACCCCTTTTGGGAATATAGGCGTGAGTTTATGTACGTATGTATGTCTCTGACACATTTTAACAACTTTTATACTGAGATGCGTGTTGTTCGACAGCCTCCTCTCCAGTTCTACGTGTCGGACCGCAGTTTTCTGGACAAGTTCGCGATAAACAGCGCGGGCGAGGTTTTGCTGCGACGAGCGCTGGACTATGAGACCACGCCAGAATATTACTACCAAGTTATGGTCACCGACGGCGTAGATGTAAGTACAGGCACAAGCTTGAATATTCTAACTGCGATGGAGGTGTAGATATTCTATCTTCGATTTTAGTCGCCATAGCCTTTTAGTTCATGGAAAAAACCTGTGAACCAGGTAACCAGTCATCGGGCAATGACTGGGCCATGTGGTACAACATACATATTTCTATTCACTAAAAACTTCACGGTGACCGCCATCTGCGCTGTAATGCGGAGGACTCCAGGATCTCAATACTGAACGCACTGGAGCCCCCTCGTGCTCTACTCTTCCTGGTTCATCCCAAAGTCATCCACGTCACCTTCCCTGGGGTTGTCCGTCGTCATAGACTAAACAGCATTATAAATAAATAAATAATAATAAACACCGATTAAGGCTCTTTGCTTACTAACGAACTATGGTCCACCAAGTTGTCTGATAATCAACGCAATTAATTTTATTTATTTAATAATAAGTAAATAATTTCCGGGTTCGAATCTCGGTTAGAGCATATTTTTATGATTAGTACAAACTGAGTCTTGGATGTTTTCTATATATGTATAATTGTCGTCAAGTACCCATAAGTACAAGTACCAATTCTTCAAATTAGGCATATTACGCATTTTGAAGAATTGGTACTTGTTCATAGGTGCATACCTATGGACGTCAATAAACTACCACCGGTTCGGAAAAATAAACATGCCACGAGAAGAACCGGCGTAATAAACTCGGCGAGGTGTATTTTTTTTCAAAACAATACACATTAAATAAAAAAGTAGGTTGATTTGTGTAAGATTGTCCCCCAATATTTATTATTATATTTTATTTTTAACCGACTTCAAAATTTCAAAAGAGGAGGTTATCAATTCGGTTGTGTTTTTTTTTTGTTTTTTTTTTTACTTTTTTAATGTTTGTTAGTCCATAACTCCGTCATTTCACAACCGATTTGAAATTTTTTTTTTTTGATTGTAAGTATATATATCCAAGTTGGTCCCGTTTTCGTCAAAACGCAGTTCTGATGATGGGACCCATGAGAAATTGATAGAACTCCTCAAATCTTCAAGGCAAACATATAGTAATTTTTGTGTTTTTATCAACAAGTCAAGCATTTTCATCCAAAAATGTGACATTGGATGAAGTGGAACTGCTGATGATGATCAGAACAGAACTCTTCAACGACAAAAAGTTCACGTTTGGCGATTTGTCCTCCTAGCTGTGTTTGTTAAGCAAGTTCTATTTTCACAATAAATTTTTGTCATGCTTGATTTCTCATGATGGGATACATGAGGAATTGAGGGAAATCCTCCAATCTTATTAAAGGCAAACATAGTGATTTTTGTGTTTTTATCAACAAATCGAGCATTTTCATACAAAAATGTGATATTTCATGAAGTGGAACTGCTGATGATGATCAGAACAGAACTCTTCAACGACGAAAAGTTCACGTTTGGCGATTTGTCCTCCTAGCTGTGTTTGTTAAGCAAGTTCTATTTTCACAATAAATTTTTGTCATGCTTGATTTCTCATGATGGGATACATGAGGAATTGAGGGAAATCCTCCAATCTTATTAAAGGCAAACATAGTGATTTTTGTGTTTTTATCAACAAATCGAGCATTTTCATACAAAAATGTGATATTTCATGAAGTGGAACTGCTGATGATGATCAGAACAGAACTCTTCAACGACGAAAAGTTCACGTTTGGCGATTTGTCCTCCTAGCTGCGTTTGTTAAGCAAGTTCTATTTTCACGATTAATTTTTGTCATGCTCGATTTTTGATGATGGGATCCATGAGGAATTAAGGGAACTCCTCAAATCTTAAAGGCAAACATATAGTGATTTTTGTGTTTTTATCAACAGATCGAGCATTATCACACAAAAATGTGACATTTGATGAAGTGGAACTGCTGATGATGATCAGAACAGAACTCTTCAACGACGAAAAGTTCACGTTTGGCCATTTGTCCTTCTAGCTGTGTTTGTTAAGCAAGTTCTATTTTCACGATTGATTTTTGTCATGCTCGAGTTCTGGTCATGAGTTATGATCATTAGAAATCGAGGGAACTCCTCAAATGTGAAAGGCACACAAATAGTGATTTTAGTATTTTCATGAACTAATGAAGCATTTTCATTCATAAAAGTGACATTTGATGAAGTGGAACTGCTGAAGATGATCAGAACGGAACTCTTCAACGACGCGTAGTTCACGTTTGGCGATTTGTTCTCTTCGTTTGTCAAGCAAGCAAGGTTTTTTCATGATTCCACGAGGAATTGAGGGTACTTAGTCTTCTACCATTATAAACATACATTATAGCCATTTTTATTTTATTGTATATCTATCTAAAAGTGCACCATCTAAGTATAATAATCTTTTACCGGCCTCCCCATTAAAGTCGGTTTTTTTTTTCTTAAAAATTATTATAAATATAAAAAACACTGTCAGCTACTACAAAATAACCATGCTACAGTAAAAAACCTGTTTTCGCGAAAGATTAGCGGTGCAGGACACTATCACAACCAAACATCCCTATCCATTATGTAATCGTTTACCTTATAATATTCTTTTGAAATAAGTATTTGTATTAGGTACTACAGATCTGAATTTAGAATTGCTAAGTTCAGTAATGTGTTTAGGAATTTTATTGTAGAATTAGAATTTGATACAATTTCCCAAGAAGGACTTTTTCGCCTTTACTAGTCTATAGACTATAGAAGGTTACTCGTATTTTGAGTTTGCCAGTGTTTCTGGTGGCTATTGGTTTATCAGCGTTCGTTGGGAAATTACTTAGTTTCGGACTAGGTCGAATACTTATTTATTGGTTGTACTGGCTGTGCTCGAATTAGAGAAAAAAGGCCGCTCATTTAATATTCTTAAGAGAAGAACAAAGTAACTAAGTAAGCATATTGAATTCCAGAACGACACAGCGTCTATAAACATAACGGTGCTGAACGTGAACGAGTGGGAGCCGCGCTTCAAGTACCCGCAGTACGAGTTCCGAGTGGAGGCGGGGGCGGGGGCGGGGGCGGGAGCGGGCGCGGGCGGGCTGCTGCCCGTGGGCCGCCTCGACGTGTTCGACGGCGACGCGGGGGACAACGTCACGCTCACGCTCCGCGGCTCCGACGCCAGGTTACACCCTCTTTTGCTCGTACACTAAGCAACTCTATAGTGGGGCCCGAAGCGACGTGCTAAGGTAGTCAATTTAGTAGAGTAGGCTTTCAACTGACAATGACCTTGGCGATGGCTGTCTGCATCTAGCTGCGCCGGAGTGAAAGAGAAACTATATACCTGCTTTAAAAGCAGATAATCAGAAAAATAATAATATTCACCACATGTGTAATTACGTATAAATCGTCTATGCTTTAAGTTAGAGTACGTTGGAACTACGTTTTTAATTATAAATGTTTCAGTTGAAAAAAAATGATAATGATTATTTTAAGATGATTTTAAGACGTATCTTTGCGATTCTTTTCGATCTAGCCGATTTTCTTAAATCGTGTTTTGAAATCGTTCACACCCTTTGAAATACAATGAATATGAACATGTTTTTTTAATTTATTACCAAAACAAATGGTGTTTGTTGAATCACCGTGTAAAAAATAGCAATTTAGCTCTATTCAGCGTCTTAATGAATGATTTAAGGGTGGGTAACACCAACTTTCAACTTTAATTATGGCGCCGGCAGCAGCGCTGTGACCTCATATAAAACTAGTCAAACTTTCCACACAATAAGAACGAAGATTTTAAGAAACATCGTAAGCGATTCCAGATGGGTTGCTGCTGCCCAGCCGAAGACTCCACAGGCACATTTATTCTTCTTTCTTTGCTAATAAATTAAATTTATGCTGTAAGTAGGCACTTTTACAAGTCACAATCTACTAGCATTTCTAAAAAAATGGCGTCTACCGAGAAGAAAGGCCGAAGCAAAATCGACAGTAACTATTGTTTCGGACGGATAAAGACAAAACATGAATTAATTACGAGACGGCAGTGGCTAAACATCCGTAGAACCCGATTTTAAGGTGCTATTCGATTTAGTTATTTAGTAACATTTTTAATGATCTTTAAAACATTTTTAACGGGTATTATTAAGTATAGTGATACCACAGACAGACTGGTTTATGGTGAAAATATACAACGAAATTTGAACTTTGTCATTTGTATAATATAAAATAGTTTTGAATTTTTAGTTCTAAAGTCAAACGATTCAACAAATTCAATTCTCTTCATTTCTCTTCTTAATTTTGTCATTTCCTTAGTAACCTGAGACTGAGGTGAGGCTAAACTTACTTTGATACCTATAGTAATGTAGAATGATGGTGTGTTGCAGTGTGTTCTACATAAACGACGCCGGGGAAATGTTCATGCGGCAGAACGCCCTGTCGGCGCTCAACACGAGCGTGCTGCACGTGGTGGCGACGGCCATCGACTCGGGCTCGCCGCCTAGACAGGTAACTCACTGTTTTTATTGTATTCCGACGGTGGCAAACAAGCACACGGTCTTCCTGATAGTGAGCAGGCACCACCTATGGACCCTTGCGACTCCAGAACAATCACAAGCGCGTCGCCAACCGTTATTAGAGGTCCGTACCCAAAGGGTAAAGCGGGACCCTATTACCAAGTGTGGATTGCACCAACTTACGATTACAGACCGGTCGATATGGCGCCTGCAGCTGTCATCCCATAGAAACTTGGAAAACTTTACATACAATCAGATTCAAACGAACACCGCTACGATTACAGACAGTTTGGTGCAACCCACCCTAAGGCTGGGTTGCACCGACTTACGAGTACGATCACAGACTGATTAACGTTAAATATGGCGCCGGCAGCTGTCATCCCATAGAAACTTGGCAAACTTTACATACAATCAGATTCAAACGAACACCGCTACGATTACAGACAGTTTGGTGCAACCCACCCTAAGGCTGGGTTGCACCGACTTACGAGTACGATCACAGACTGATTAACGTTAAATATGGCGCCTGCAGCTGTCATCCCATAGAAACTTGGCAAACTTTACATACAATCAGATTCAAACGAACACCGCTACGATTACAGACAGTTTGGTGCAACCCACCCTAAGGCTGGGTTGCACCGACTTACGAGTACGATCACAGACTGATTAACGTTAAATATGGCGCCGGCAGCTGTCATCCTTTCCATACATTTCTTTCCATAAATTCAAATTTTAACGAACACAGCTTACGATTACAGACAGTTTGGTGCAACCCAGCCTAAGACTCCGCTGTTCATCCGTCTGTCACCAGGACGTATCTCATGAACCGTGACAGTTAGAAACTTGAGATTTTCACAGATGATGTGTTTCTGTTGCCGATATAACAACAAATACAAAAAAACATAATAAAATAAATATTTAAGGCAGCTCGCTACAACAAACGTGTTTTTTTTGCCGCTTTTATAGATAATGGTACGGAACACATCGTACGCGACTCCGACTCGCATTTGGCCGGCTTTTTAATTTGTTGATTCGTTGTATTAGTCAATAAACCAACAAACAAACGACGAATTCACCTAAGATAGACAAATTCAGGTCCCTCACTTTAAACACATTCTTGGGAGCTCAATACCATGAATGCATTACCGCAAAGTTATAGAGCAAGTAAGTAGTGGTGTTATTATGGCTGCGGTCGGGATTTAGTGGCTTCAAGAGAGTGGACAACTTGACTGTTAGAAGCCCTCAAGCCGCCCGAAGGCCTATAACTTGACTAAAGGACTGCTGTAATAGACAGACCGCAGACCGGGATCAACGTTACTTAACCTTGCACACCGCTGGGCCACGAACGCTCTACAACATTTCACAATTCATTAACGATCGTTAAACATGGCGCACGATTTGTACGTCTTCGCCTCATCCAAAACCAACAGACAAGTGTCAATGTGATTTCTAAAATCTCACCCACAATAACGCTCTAAAACTAAATAAAGAATTGGACCATAGTTATAGTTACATACCTTATGAGGAGCAAAGTAGCCGCATTTTACTAGTGTTAACATGAAGCCATGCAATGTACAGTCCGTCAATTTTACCAATAGACTTCGGCAATCTTCGGTTCTGACGACAAATATACTGTCAGCTGCAAGAGTGAGTGCGATAGCGATAGAAAGCCGAGGTCTATTGGTAAAGTAGACAGACTGTAGGTGTTGCCAGCGCCTTAAGTTGGTGCAAGTTGCCATTACTCGAACCATTGACATTAACTCAATCTATGTGGCAAGAAATAGTTACCACCAAAGGCGCCAGAGGCGCTGCTTGCGTTGGCATACAAATTGAGACTAAACGTAAACGGGTTCGTTTTGTTTATTTCGAAAAAAGGATATAGTAAAGGTACTGAGTGGTTCACAGACGTCGGTGCCGGTGATCGTGCACGTGGGCGCGCTGGCGGCGCGGCGCGACGGCGGCGCGCTCGTGTTCGCCGGCGCGCTGGCCCTCGGCGCGCTCGTGCTGCTCGCACTGCTCGCGGTCGCGCTCGCGTACATCTACAGGACGTGAGTGAGCATTCTAACCTTTTATGGGCGAATGTCTATTTTTTAATTGACTTTAACTGTGGCCTCAGGACTAGTTACATGTTCAAGTAGGAAGCTCTCGTCTCGACCTGAGAAGAAAGGCAAAGAATAATAAGTGAAAGGGAATAGAAAAGGATCAAGAGAAGAGAATATATGCCTCATCAGCACGCCCTTTTCATCGGTCCTTGAGGTCTTTTCAGCCAGATCATGTTCTTATAACGAAATAGCTCATCAATATCGTAGCGTGCTCCCGGTAGTGCCCTAATCCTTTAGGCCGGCCCCGGGCCGCTGTGGTACTTAATACCAAGATTTGGCGTAGGTTCTAGTTTTATGAACAAGACTACCATCTGACCTCGTTAATCCTTGACCAGTTTCCTCGAGATTTTTTCATTAGCTGAAACGCCACTACACAAGTTATTTCGATAAATCCAGTGATAGGAGCCAGTATTCAACCCGCGAACTGTATACATATAAGTCTCGTGCCTTTCCGCTCTGCGACAGTGGCTTCGACTAAAATTGTATGACGTTACTATAAATAAAATAATTAAAAATCCCAGGACAACGAACATAGCAAAGAAATGAGAAACATCGCGTTAAACAAGACCTTTTAAAAAAAACGCACTCAAATCGATCAATCCGTTTGGGAGCTACGATGCTATGGACAGACATAACCCCAATTGTTTGCAACAGGGGTTGCAACATTGCATTTACTGAAAACTTAATACACGAAGTTTCAAAAAGTCAAGGACACTTTAATTTTGAATTTTGGCCTATGTACAGTCGAGTTTATAAATATATCTACGCTATCAATGGTTCTAAAAATATTTAAGCAACCTTATGCCCTTAATAATCAAGTTGCGTTTACAAAGTTTTGATCACTTTGTCCGTGTGCATTTCGAACTCGACTGTGCAGCCCAGTCCTAAATTTAATCACAGAAAAGATAAAATTTATTCCTGTGTTTGGCTCACATGTATTATATTACAATATTAAGAATTTGCAAACTAAAGGCCTCACCATCGTCAATTCTAGGTAAAATGCAGTTAAAATACTTTCATTCATCTTTTCATTCTTATTTAACGGAGATGTCTTAACATTTTTTTATTTATTTAACAATTTAGTAGGTACAATACTGGCTAAATCTGGTGTCACAGAAGGCGTTCTAAATCTTCCCCGAGTGCGGCCCCGGCCCCGACCAAAAGCAACTTCGTGGTGGGCGAGAAACCGGTGACGTCAGCGGGCGGGCTGGGCGCGGCCAGCTCGGGCTCGTTGCTGAGCGTGAGCGCTGGCGCCAGCACCATCCTCGCCAACTCCACCAGCAGCCTCGACCTGCGCGACCCGGCCAGCGCCAACAGAAGTCAGTATCCTCCTCGTGCTAGTTTAAGTCTGGGTTGCACCACTTGCACCAAACCGTCTGAAATCGTAAGCTGTGTTCGTGAAAATCTGATTGTATGGAAAGTTTGACAAGTTTCTATGGGATGGCAGCTGCCGGCGCCATATTTAACGATGATCGGTCTGTGACCTTAAGTTGGTGCAACTCACCCTTAATTGCCAAACGAAATTTTACACAAACAGGCGCGGATACAGGAGACGTAAGGGGTCCATTTGCCTCTGTTGCTGAAGCACGCCCTAGGTGCTCTTTTTCGAACTATAAAAATGCTTTATGATTATGACCTTTTCACTAGATACAAATTCTCCATACAGCGCATCCTCGGGAGTTCTTGCTTACTCCCCACCAAAAACACTACGCCGCATTGGTATGATATTGGTATAAAGAAAAAGAAGTGGTAATGGTGTCATTATGGCTGTTGTCTTCGATAAGATGGAGGTACTTCCACAGTTGGGCTGCTCCAAGCGAGCTGACGTACCTTCCTCTGAATTAAATCATTCATGAAACACTTTCCCAAAATCTTATTTTAAGGGGATGATGTTGGGAATTGCATCACATTGGGATTGGAGAAAAGGCTCGGGCAGAAGCTAGTACTACTCACTCCAAAGGGTCACGGACTGTACATAAGTTAGCACCCGGTTTCTCATTGATGGTCAATGAGAAACCGGGTGACGACGGCAGGCTCGGTCCTACTCTCGTTGTCGACGTCTCGGACTTATCGGCTAAACTAGCTCCGCACACACCTCCAAGGTGTCGATATACGTGATGATGCGCCGAATACCGGTATTCGGGAGAGCTTTTATCGACCCGAATATTTGGCCGAATTATTCGGTTCAACATAATGGCTTCAGCAGTTCTAAAACAGACTAAAGCAGTGGTAGAGGTCTTCTCTAGCAAGTTAATTAACAATAATAGTTCTTTGAAGTGCAACACTTGAATTATTCGGTAAATATTCGGCGCATTTCTACGCAGCATGTAGTACTAAGGTATGCAATGACAAAAAGAAAAGAATTTTGCGGGTGCACGACTTTTTACATTGAAATATACGGAAATTCAGTTTATCAGTGATTATTCCTCCGTGGTATGTCCGATTTTGAATCTCTTTAAATCTAAACCAGCGTCATGATACTCATGATGTCACCTATCGACATGCAAAATGTGAGCGTGATCGGTTGAAGCGTCTAGGAGGAGTTCGAACTCAAACAAAATACATCTGTCGCCTAAGAATGAGCTTCTCTTGCCTCAGCTCAATAAATTGCTTGGGGGTGATAACTGTAACGAAGCTCTGTTATTTGCAGACGCGACGGTGACGCGTCACTCGGCGCGCCTGCCGAAGGGCAAAGTGGCCCCGGCGCCGCCCGAGCTGCCGAGCGTGGCACTCATGAGCGACCACCTGCAGCGGGCCGCCGGCCGCTCCGGCGTGGCCTGGCCCAGCGCCACCATCCCTGCGCGCGTCAAGAAACTCAGCTGGGATGACGGCGACCAGGTATTACATTTTCCCATTGCATTGTAGTACCCTCGAATAAGGGGCCGTACAAATGTAGTACGTCACGCAAAATTTCCACTTTTTGAACCCCTATGTACTGACACGTTCAGTATGTCCCTTCCTCCTTATAATAAGTAATTTGCAATCGAGTCGGTCACGACGTGCATCTATAGATGGCCATGCCGAAACGTGAAAATAAAGTGTCAAGCTATCATGGCATTAGAATACGAGACTGATTTTAACTGCCGATTTTCTGTAATTGCGTAAAAAAATTGACTTAACTGTAAAATAATTTTAATTTCACCCTATAAGCTTGCTTGAAACGCACAGCGCGGTACAGCATCGTTGTGTGGCGGAGACGGTTTTGCGGTAAATGGAAAGCGGTCGAGAGGACGTCGCACCGAAAAACCGAGCGGGATAGCGGAGCTGAGGCGACGTGTGTGACATATGAAGCAGTAATCGACAGTTGACAGTTTCGGAAAGATCAAAAACGCAAAACTGCCTCCGCCCCGCGCCGCGCCAGATCTGTGCGTTTCGAGCTATACTACCTATAAGATCGTAACAAACACGTCATTCAATGTATAGCTGAATTTACGTGCCGGAAAAGTCTTTATTTTATTAATATGACATAACTCTTTTTTTTACTCTACTACTTACTAGGAATGAAAAAACAATTTTCCGCCCGGCTAGCCTACCCATGAAATATAAACTTTCAGAACAGATGAAAATTAAATAAATTGTAATATCTGACCGATTTCAATAGAAACCTTTATTTCCGAAGATATTGGGGTAGCCATAATTTATACATTCTCAATCGGAAAGAAATGACAGTCCATTTTCTAACCTCAGCTGATGTTCACGGGGATTCATGGTGCAACTCTCTGTAATTAAGTTATGTTACAAATTATCGTCCGAGACGAACTTGGTCATGGATATCTGTTGCTGGCTCACGGACCCGTTATCATGTCTTATTAAATCTATCACTTTCGGCGGGTCAGACTAACTTGACTTCTGCTGAGTTTAAGTATTTTGAAACTCTTTCGTTTCTTGGCAGGGAAGTGGCGATGCAGAGGTTAACGAAGCGACTAACCCGGCCGTTGCGGAGCACATGAACCTTACCGTCTATTTTTAAACTGAACGTTTCAAACACATCGAATGTTGCAAAGAAATTGTGACCAGCGTTTTTATATTAATACAATGTGATGTCAAAATACTCTAAGAATCGTAAATATACGATACAGATAAAAAAATAAATTCATATACATATTTAAATAATTCCCTGTGTGTTGTGGTGAACCGTCTTCCATGTCATACAAAAATAGTCATTGGAATCTATGCACCACTAACTAGGTCACAATTTTTCCCGAACTCGCCAAAATTATCAATCAATCAATCATAATTTATTCCTCAGAATATATGGTACATACAGGTGTTATGAATAGGTAATATAAACATCGATCCATAATATATTCTGATTATATTGGACAGATCGCATGTAATTATTATTAATGTCAACAGGTTATTATTTTTTACAATAAGTACAATAGATTAAAATAAAGTCCGAATGTCAAATATCAACATAGAATTAAATTACCATAATTAATACATTTTATCGGTGATCCCTATATATGTGTGATATTACAATTTTACAATTACTTAGTCTCAATTTATTTTTAATTTAGTGATTGATCGTCATTCGCACTTGTATTGTAATTCGTAGGATATTCATTAAGGTTAGGTATCTTAAACAGATTAAACTATATTTTCCTGTATTATACACATCATGTAAATTGATACTTTGATATGTTTGACCGTCTAGTATTCACTTGCTTTGGTATTAACGGGCCTGCGGCTATTATTCTAACAATATAATTTATGCAGATGTCACAGTAAGTACTGTATAGAATTGTTATTTAACACTTTCAGTGCCAGGAACCCGTTTGGCCAGAAAGAGTTTCTACAGACATCCGTGTTCAATAAATGCATATAGGAGAAGAACTTAAGAAAACAACCTGTTGTATGTATGTAGTTATGACGTGTTTGAATAGGCGTTTGTTTTGTTTGTGTTGTACATACATGTTAAATATGTAATGTCTATCCATACATGTTAAATAGGTAATGTCTATCCATACATGTTAAATATGTAATGTGTATCCAAACACGCTACAACTACATACAACAGGTTCTTTTCTTAAGTTTTTTACCTATATGATCATATCGATCGGCCTGTTCGACTTCTCAAGAGGAGGAGGAGAAGGAAGGAGGTACTCAGTTCGTCTGCATGTTTGCTTGTTTTTGTTTTATGTATGTTCCCCGATAACTATTGACCACGTTGGCCGATTTTGATATTATTTTGTTAGTTACAAAGCAACCGACATTGGTCCCATATAAATTTGGCGAAGGTCTGATAATGGGATTTAGGTGGAATCGAGGGAACTCCTCGAAGGGGCCATCCACATATTACGTCACGCAAAATTTCGACTACTTGAACCCCCCTTTCCCCCAGTCACGCCTTTTTCCTATCCCTTTAACATGACACACAACACAACATAACAATTTGATAGGCACTCAGATGCCGATTTCGGTATTTTCTGTAGGTAACCAAGCATTGGCTCACGGAAACCACAAATTGTAGCATAGCAAGTACAAAATTGGAGTCGGTTTTTTTTATATAAATTATGATACGCTATTTTATTATACTCTAAGAGTGGTTTTATAAGCCACATGCTGGCCACATGACTGTTACCGAAATACTTGTACCGATTACAAATACCGTAAGGTTGTTGCGGCGTTTACTCATCATGGCAAATATACCTAAACAGTAAACACCTAAGATCTTAAGAATATTTGTTACGTAGAAACAGGATAACATTTCAGATTTTTGTATGTTACTTAATTTATAAGGTTTATGCTTAAGGTAGAGCTACATTGTATTCTGTGTATATTAACCATTCTTATTACTCAAAGAGTAGGTACATCTGAACGACCGTCAAATTAGACCAGCTTGACAGAACTGGTTTCCCACAACCGGGCCTGACCCATTACTTTAAACATTAAAATATTGAGTTCGTTATACATACAAGTGAATTGTAGTTATGATTTTATATTAGGCCAAAAACATTAAATTGGACATTTAACTGCTAAAATAAATTACTTCGCTATAGCAAAATTGAAATCAAGGCACACACTTAAATATAAATAAGGACGAACATATACAAATTATTAGAGCCCACACAAAAAATATGTACGCGATCTTGTATTACCTCATGATATAAACTCGAACTGGGCTTGAACTCTTAGCACAGAATAGTATTAAGTATATATACTCTTGCACATGTCCGTGCACGTAAGCAGCTTTCTGGTAAACAGTGTACCATCCGTGGGCCATTACATGGTAGAGGTATACAAGCATGAAACTATAAGACATACAAAGATCTGTTCTTACGAATCATGTCATCGATTTTAGTGACAAGAACTGCATTCATTTAAACAATATTTTACTCAGTTCGGGAATCCAACCCGGTCGTATTGAAAAAAAAACTTAATATTATTGATATTTCGATATCTATTGTGAAGATCATACATAATAAGCAGTAAATGTTACTATAATAGATACATGATTTCTAAAATAAATATATATTTTTGTATTTCATATTATCTATTAATTCAATTAAGTGATTGTTCAAAATAATGTCGATCTTTCAATTCAACATTAAACTCTCTTAGGTAACGATTTTGCTATTGTGTTTTGTATCTTCAGGTATGTAAAATTGTCTCTTTGGTTGCCTGGTTCTAGTCTTGATTCGTTTTGGATATCATGTTTGCTAGTAACATTTACTGCTTATGAACGACCCTGTATGTATATGTTAGGTACAAATACCTGTGTTGAACTGGTATAAGAGGTAAACATAAAATACATATTAAAAATAACTTGGGCCGAATCCAGCGTACTTTATATGACATTTTGTTTTCTAGTATCGGGCGTCTTGTGCCCTAATGTAAAGTTATATCGGAATTATGCCTGTAATTGTTAATAGAAGCCCATCTAACAACCTAGATATGACATGTAAATTTATTTTTACCACTAAAAAAACTGAAATGGATGATTGGTTGTAAGGTTTTCAATTTAATAATAATTATCAAATTATCAGTAAATTAACATAATTATTAATAATGTATTGTGATTAAAGTATGATTTTCATCTTTAATAACTAATACTCAAATGTAGTGTTGGAGTCTGTCTATGATAATGTCGACTATGACTTTTCTACATCTGTAGCATACATTGAGGTTCTTTTATCGTGATAGGTAGGAATAATTTACCTACCTATATCTTGATTAGTTTTATTGCAGCAATATGTCCTTATAAATAGACGAGAATAGTGTAATATTTCACCCATAAACTATTGTAGTGGTTACAATGATTCTTAATTTATTTTATGTACAAAACATTATTACTTTATGATGTATTCTTGGATCGTTCTATTTTTCATAATATGGCAAACAATAGAAAAGAAGATTAATAATTAATTATACCTGTTTGCCTCATTTTGTTCTTACAACACGTGAAACAAATTGATAATAAATCCAATCTTGAACTCAAATCACAACTTATGTTAGTTACCAGTTCCCAATAATCACGCGTCGTCTTGTAAGTCATTCTGTTTCATCATTATCTTATTAGAGAAATTAGGATGATCATCGAAAATTAGATAGACCTTATACCTATAATTTGTAGATTTATAAAATGTTATGTAGTATACCATCGATTGTTCGGTTACTTCGGCAGAAAATTGAGTATTATTGATGTAAATAATAAGTAAAGCATTAAGTTTCCGTAATGTTATTATTGTTATTAAAATGTTCCGTTGAACCAAGATATACTTATTTTCTCCCCTATCAACCCATTCCGGAGTAGATGTGAAAAGAATTGTCAAAATTGTAGCTTCCTTTGATGCTGACTGTACATCAGAGGTGTACCGTACAGTAAGTTAAGAATTAAGAAAGAGATTTGCCATTTTTTGACTCTATTACATACAGGTTCGACACAAAAGAGTAGAAATTAAAAAGAAGCAACACTGTAGTGTCGTCTCATTTTTCCTGGATTAATTTGAAAGGGATGACACGACAGTGTTGCCACTTTGTAATATTTACTCTTTTGTGTCGCACTGTATCTACATACTATATTAAAGGTTCAAAAGTGACACACATAAATTTCGGCTGATTGTTACATAAATAGAACTCGATTCCCACCAAATTATCTACTTATTATAAAATAATTGGGTGTCTATAAAACGGTATTCCCTTGACGGGCCTACAAACTTTATCCTAATTTCAGTTAGTTACATTAATGAATAGTTTGTCTAAAGTCAATTTACTGTTTAATTTGATTTTTCATTGCAATACTTTTCTAAATACGTTTATCCTAAATGACCATTGATATACCTAACTCTTGTTTTGTCGACCATTATTTATTACATTTTAGCCAGGCATACTCGTAGCATAGCCGAATATCGTTTTTGCTTAGATTTTATTTTTAACAAATAAGGGTACGGCTCGCCTGATGGTAAGCGGTCACCGCAGCCTATGGACGCCTGCAACTCGACACGACGCGTTCCCGACCCTTGAAAAATATATACACAAATCCGAAAGGTGGATGACCACTTTGGCAAACATCACATAAAAACAAAGTTGAATTCAACTAAAAATTCGCAGCTTTCAGAGCATCAACTTTGACAGTGAATTTGTGTTTCAAAATTGTATGATTTGGCAACTTAGTGTTGCGAAAAGAAGAAAAAATATGTTTAAAAATATAATCAAATTACTTTGAGAGAAACCTGAGCCCGAAAATATTCGCAACGAGTGGTGATAAATTTATATATATATTAAACACGACGGAAGGGAGTGTTTTAAATCGACACGGGTTACGAATTACCTGTTCGCACGTGTATCGTACAACGTTTTACAGTACATATGGCTCTTTAGTATCGACATATGCACGTGAACTGCTGATTACCGCACTCGTGCGGTAAAGTTGCACCATATGTACTGTAGTAGTACATTACGATACTAGTGCAGAGAACAGGATATTCGCAACGAGTGGTGAAAAATTTAAAACACGACCGACGGGAGTGTTTTAAATCGACACGAGTTGCGAATTACCTATTCGCACGTGTATCGATCGTACAACGTTTTACAGTACATATGGCTCTTTAAAGTTGCGACATATGCACGTAATCTGCTGATTACCGCATTCGTGCGGTAAAGTAGCATATGTACTGTATTTTTTTTAAAGTGCCATATGTACTGTAAAAGGTTGTACGATACACGTGCGAACAGGCATTCGCAACTCGTGTCAATTTAAAACACTCCCTTCGGTCGTGTTATAATTTATCACCACTCGTTGCGAATTTCCTGTTCTCTGCACTTGTATCGTAATGTACTTATGAAAACTAATTAATATGAAAAAAATTATTTATGAAAACAGATGGTTTTTCGATTATCAGTAATCTTTTGCACGTGTTATTTCTTCACAATTCGCCAGACATTTTTGGACGCGACTACGACATGTACCTAAGGCTACTAGTTAAGTATGTATGCTCTCAGGTCTCCTTAACTTTTTGCGGTAACATTAATAAATAAAAATGTGAAGCAGAACAGCAGTATCACCTTCGCGTGTTACCGCCGATACCCGAAGTATCTTTCTATAACCCGAATGTGATTCTGAGAATTAACGGACTGTAAATAATAATAATAATAATAATAAAAAATAAGGACCTTTTCAAATTAAGTACACTTGGGGACGTCTGTAAGAAGTCTATGATAATATTGATAATGATAACTGATCTGTGCTTGTTTTATCTATATCAGTGTACCTATCTGAGAAATGACAAATAATTTCAGAAGAGGAAGCTCATACATACCTGATACGCAATAAAGGCTCTACAATTGAGTTTTGTCAACAGATATTCAGAGAGTAAGTAACATCCTGTCAGATAATATGGTACGTCAATGGCAACGTGTTCCTGGAAGTGTTTAGGTGTATACTCATAGCCAACGAGTTGACACAACATTTAACTTTCAAAATAATTTCATTGTTATGATATTATGATGCAGCATACCCCCTCTTAAGAACAATACAGAGGGCCCCACGCATATGATAAGTGTTCAAATATAACGAGAGAGTGGTGCGCGCCGCACGATAACTGCGTACCTATCGTAACTTTTCTGCGATTCACGGTAAAAGTGGTTTGTGATCCGGTGCCGATCGCACGCTCGTCTGTGGTCAGAAGAGAGATCCGTTTATTGGAATAAATTATAGGTAAGTGTAAGTGATAAGTACCTACTTTCTAATTTAGTGATTTGGTTACAATAAAAAGATTATCGTTAAGTAGCTATTGCTCTATATACCGCTTTTTTCCGCTCTGCAAGGAGTAGATATAGTAGGTATTAAAGCCTGGGACGGCGTCGTTTGCCAGCGACATACGCAAAGCTATTCAATTAACGCCAAAAAAATTTAGAGAATTCTGGATTATTTTAGTAGGTACCGCAGACTACAAAGATATCCACTTTTGGACCTTGTTACAATACAATAATGTGAAATAATTATTATCAGTGCATAACACAAGTCGACATTGATGATATGTACGCATCAGCTCCTAGCTGCCTGTGCATTTTCTAATAATAATAACAACATGTAGCATGGTGATGTTTCCCATCATCTTTTTCTAATTATCGATCTTCTACTTGTTTACTTCTTACTCTATCGTGGAATTACAAAACCTATCATCAATTTATCACTGTACTAGCTAGATGCACATTAACTAAGGTTTGCAGCACCGGGACTAGCTTGTATGAAAAGTCTTGGGATTTTCGGGACGTTTCATAGGTAGGTCCCATGGTTGCAAACCCTAGTTTTAACCTTTCAATCGCCAGTCTTCACATGCAAAAATATCACTATGGGTGGGTTGCATCAAACCGTTTGTAATCGTCTCCGCGGTGTTCCTTAAAATCAAATTGTATGGAAAGTTTGACAAGTTATGGGATGCCATGCCAGCTGCCGGCGCCATACCTGGTTAACGTTGTAGGTAAGTTGGTGCAAACCGCCCTAAATATCATTATTCATTATGGCTTCTCAGCTATATGCGACTCTCTCGTAATAAATTATTTTTCAACTCTGCGGCTCGAAAATGGCGGTTTTGCTGCTTGAAACCAGTGAGCAAAATGCAGTATTGCTGCGAGCGTGAAAACGACTCTTCATGCTTGAAACCAGTGAACAAAATTTTGCTGCGAGCGTGAAAAAAACCTTACTTTATAATTTTTCATATCGTAGGATGCAATTTTGCTGCGAGCGTGAAAAAAAAACTTACTTTTTAATTTTATATCGTAGGTTACTTTAAGTAACTTCATTCTCTCTATCACTATTCGTTTGCGTTATATGTTCTCGCCGCTGAGGTGAAAAGTTGTGTGTATCACACGAGAACAAATATATTTGCATCTCGAGACTCAAAATCAACACTCGCAGCAAAAATCTACTTTGCTCTCTTGTTGAACAAATAACTATTTCTGGCGGTGAGTTATGCAGGTTGTATATATGTAAGTAATACTTTATTTATGTACAAAGAAAAAATACAAGAAGAATATATACAAGATTACTTAACCAAAATAATAGTATAAATAAAATGAAAACTAATAAACTATTGGGTCTACTTATTAATAGCTGAAACTTATAAGTTAGATACCTAAAACTCAAAAACACTAATAAATATATCCCGTTTAATAATAAAGGAGCCGACTTCCTTCAAGATTTAATTTATATTCATGGAAATACCAACAACACGATTAGCGCGAAACGGATATCGTTGGATATCGTGAAATCCTTGTTTACACCGGCGCGCAGGCGGATGCCTGGCCACTTTCACCGATGCGTTGCGCCCGCGCCCGCGGGCGAGGCGTTACGTAACATTACGCCACGCGGACGTGACCGCCTGCCGTGACCTCGGCGTGACGATACAACACACGCAATTATGCAACACGATACAAAACAATCCTTCTAGGCATGGTTCTCATTGGTGCATATAATTTGGGACGCAAGATCCTTTATATAGATCTACACTATAGGCCTAAGGTACCTACAATAGAAAGTACCTATGTATACATACGAGTAGGAGTACGTGTTTCTGTTAAATTATTGAATAGTTCGGGTAGCTGTATCTGCTCTACAAATGTTTACAGGCGAAATGAAGTGGCTGGTACTGACAGTAATTGTAGCCATTGCACACCGCGCGCACTCATGGAATTCGACTGCTGCCGACACATGCGATGTGGAAGGACCCGGCCCGTGGAGCGCACTGCTAGAGGAGTGGGCCACCTCCGCCGGGACACAACCCTCAGGCAGGCAAGGTGCGTGCGAGATACCTTCTACAACACTAGAGCTGATCAGATAGATACCTAAATGGCTAAATCTAGCTTAATTTTAAAATTGTATGATGACGGCTTAATACAAAATTTGGTATCTCATTAAATGTATACTACGTAACCCGTCATGTTTAACCGTTTGAACGCCAAGAGCCTATAAAGTGGTTTTCTGTCGTCGTGACCACCATGCCAACATCCACTAAAAAGGTCGAAATCAATTTTTGATGCCTTGGCGTCTGAGTGATCACTTCATTCAAATATTATGGCGTTCAAAGGGTTAAAACTATCCAATACTCTAAACCTCTACCAAAGGAGTAAAAGCTTTTTATTTTATACGTATAAAAATAATAATACCCAATAAAATATATCAACTTTGCCTTTGTTTACAACTTGCCCATGCCCCATACACACTATTAATACCTACAGTTATTACATAATTTAAAAAACTTTTATCATACACACATTTTTTGGCTTGAGAATGACATTACCTACGTCGGTTGCCTCTACCACTATGAAAGTCAGTTAGGAAATAAAGGGATGTTTTGTCGAATAGGCAGAATAATGGCGCTCCCGCCTTCTTCGGGCTACTACATCACAGACCGCATTGACACGCCGCTGGTGCCGCCGCCGCCCGGCCGGCCCGCGCGACCTTACGAGGAGTGGGCTGCCACGCCGCCGCCGCCACCCGGCCCAGGGAAAATCGTCAACAGGCCCCCTAACCCCTATAAGGATAAGTTCAAACCCAGCTATGAGTATGTACGTATGTAATGTTGTGCTTGATATCTAACCTAAAATCACTGAATAACTCCTGATGGTAGCTTCCATCAATCATTAATTTTTATTTCAACAGACACCTCAGCAAAACAAGCCGATCCCAGCCTATCCACAACAACCACAGCGGCCAAATTCCATAGACAGGCTAGACGATCCTCCACGTAAGCAGGTCACAGAGACCGACCTGTACCTGCTCTCGGCTATTGAGAAATTGGTGTATAGAGCTGATCTAATGGAGAAGAGGCTGCGAAAATTAGAAGAGTCAATGCATGTATTGGTAGCCGGTTCCAGTCATCATGCAGGTAAAATAATATTTGATACTGATTAAGATAATTGAAGACAGTCTTCAATTGCAATTTTGACTGGGACATTGCCTTATGCAGTCAAGTCTAGACTTGACAGATAATAATATTAATAATGTAACTAACGGATATGCCAAGAAAATTCTGATTGCCCAAAAATTTCCAACTCATTCTAAGATCAAAGAGAGGCGAAAATATAGAGCTATTGTCTGGCTACTTCTGAGCGTTGTGCAGTTAAAACTCTCAAATCCCTCTGCTGGCCCTGGGAAGCAGGCTCTGTAGTGGAATAAGTATTAAGGTTTTAACACTCTGTTTTTCATTTCGACTGCGAGAGAGAACTAAACAAATAATATAATTAAAGTTATATTATCAAATTTATAATTCGTGCTCGTGATGACGCCTATGCACAGCATAAAGACGATTTTTAGCACATGAGAAGTGAAAACACAATAAATAAACGCAAAGGGACAAAAAGACGGTTTGTTGCTCTGCAGAGCCTTGCGTGGCCGAGTTCTCCCGCGTGGGCGACGCGTGCTACCACTTCTCGGTGGCGGCTGCGGACTGGAAGACAGCCAACTTGGCGTGCCGCAAGCTGCGCGCCAACTTGCTGGAGCTGGAGGCCGAGCCAGAGCGCCGCCAGCTGCTCGCGCACTTGCTCAGCAATAGCAAAATAAAAGGTACCCACACAACCATTTACCCCATCAAGTTATGGAAATATCTTATTCACAAGGTTCCTAGCGCGTTTACACCATGTCCAACTTTTTAATATTCTATGTTGTTCAAACATTCACGGATTCAGGCTACATTGTGCTACATGCGGCGCGACCGTTCAGGCGGCTGTGGCGGGAGGGCGGGGGCGAGAAACGTCATAGCCGCCTGAACACGCGGCGCGCAGCGCTGAACGCTTGTATTACTAAAGGCCTCGGTACACATACGAGAATCGCATGCGAGTTTCATCACATTGCGGGCTACCGTGGTATAATGAGTTCAATCGATCTGTCAAACCGCACAATGTAGTGAAGCTCGCATACGAGTCTCGTACGTGTGTGAATAAGGCTTTAGCCGCGATTCGAATACGAATAGGTTCACAGGTTTTCCATATACTTACGTCAAAGTGTATAATGTTAAATGTACCTATATGAAATGACAGCTGTTCGGATCGTAAACTACGAAAATGCGGCCTTGGAACAACACATTTTAACTAGTTGTGTGGATGTAGAAAACTCCCGTGAGATTGAGACATTAAAATATAAAGAAACGGGTCACTCGCGTCTTTAAGGTATTTTAACAATAATATAATGTGTGAATGTTGTGATGGCAGCGCTGGACTGGTGGACCGGCGGGCTCAATCCCGGCCTGCTCTGGATCTGGTCGAACTCGGCGCGACCCGTGGCGGGCGAGGCCACCAACACCACTGTCGTCGGCGACGGCCGCTGCCTCGCGCTCATACACGACCCCGCCGCCCGCGCCTACGTCTACCGCGGACAGGACTGCGGACTCAAACACAGATACGTCTGCGAAAAGGGAGAGGACAAGACTAAACTGAGCAACGAGATTGAAGCGGTTTCGAAGAACAAACTTACCCAAGAAACCACTACTCAATCTGTCAAAAAGGCGGAAAATCAAGTTTAGTTTTCTCAACGTGTCACTTTGTGTTGCAGAGGGTTGTAAAATATTCATATTATTTATAATATCGGTAAAACTAATAAGTAATGAGACTGAATTACCATATAACGTTACGAGAAAAGCAGGATTATTTATTATTTATTAATAGAATAATAAAAAACAAATGATTTATCGTAATGACTTATTATTACATAATATTTACAAAGTTACAAGAATCACAACAAAATAACGTATATAAAATAAATTATCATTTCGTTACAGATTGTTAGGACCTCACCTAGCATTGTATTGAGATCGGAATATTTTCCTACACTGCTAAATCGATCTTATCTGTTCAATAAAGCGCCGAGAGATTGTTACCGTTATTTGTTAGCTGGCCAGCAGCGCGAGCTCACTGCTTCAGTCGAGGTCGACGCTTACAAAGCGAGTGTTAGCTCGCGTTAGCAAGTAAATAACTCCCATCACGTGCTATTGGGTGGGATACTTAGGCCGGGTGAAACCCCAACTAACTGTTCTACCTATCAAAATTGCGCAAGTTATTCCTAGTAAAAACATCTACTTTCAATTACATAACATGTACAATTCTGATATACGACAACTGAAGTCTGGTTACATTAAACTAAGAGATCTCAAAGTTAATTTTTACATTAACTGATGAGGGGAGTCTTGTGTTAACGAACATATCGTATGTGTACAAAATACGCAAGAAATTGAAATCGCAGTCGCACTTATAATCTAAATTTATTTATTTATTTGTTACACCAGACGCTAGCCGACTACAATTGTAAAGACGCATTGTAAATATATGCTTAACCTTTTAACACTGCTACTGTCGCAGTCGTATATAGGTATTGTATATATTTTGTAAATAACACGTTACTTCTAGAGCTAGCTTCAAATGCGATTTTGTACTTTGGAAACAAAACCTTAAAAACTCTTTCGATAAAGCAAGCTTATGGCGGTCGTGAAAATAATATTTGCGTACGAATAAGAAATTAAGACACTGCTTCCCAAATGTTTGTAATAAGTAACGATTCTCCGACCAGCGTTAGGCAAGTGGTCTAGCACAATGCATGTAGAGCACACTATACTTTCGGTGGCAAATGTTTTATCTTGTAATTAAACAAGCAATATGTACTTTCAATAGATATAATGCTATTAGACTTTTGTACATACTTCAGAAATAGACTAGTTTTGCCAATAATAGTACAATATTAATAGTGTTTAAGACTTGTCCAGCGAGCATGGCTGTTGTGTAAGCGTACAAAATGTACGTTTGGGCATCAGTATGAAATAATGGAATCCCTAAAATGTCGAGCAAACGACCGCGGGAGCCTCGTGGCTAGTAAATTCATCTAATCGCGTTGCCCAATGTGTTAGTGTAAAACAAAGAAGAAAAGGTTCACATCCCATTACGTGGACTAGTGATTTATTCAATATGGTGTATAGTTTCTTTAGAATTTTTTCTGACAAACATAGTCAGAGCAATAGTCTGACCGGTGGCCTAAGAGCAAAGAGCAACAAAACTAAGACCTAAGACAAACAATTAAATAAATTACACTTGGAATAGTTTCAACAATTAATGATTTTATAGTTATAATACCAACGAGTGAATTTCAACATAAGCAGCCTCTTTAAAGCTCAAATTACCTTGTATGTCCCGCAAAACATAAGTCTCAACAACTACCGCTGGATATTTTTTTGTAATATTTGCAATTTTTATGAAGGTATTTTACAATTTAGTGCACACTATTCAGTTATTCTTTCGTTTCTTTTTTGTTTTCTACGTATCGGAATTCAGAAGTCACTTACAGTCTTATACGAAGAGATTAACTAATTAGGTAAGGTAGGCTATCGCGGCTATTTACTCTTGCACCGGTCAGAGTACAGCTATCTTCTCTGCGAGGAGCGACATTGGGATGGGATATGTTTAGTTGAAGTGGAACTTGAACTGGAAGGGTGAGCCGCCCTGCTGGAAGTGGTGGAAGGGGTTGTTGAAGGGGCCGCCGCCGCCGCCGCGCTGCGCCTCGGGGTCCAGCGGGTCCACGCCCGCGTCGAACTGCGCTCGCTTCTCCGGATCCGTCAACACCTGCACATATAAATACGTCAGGAGAGGAGCACTGATATGTACGATTCGTACAGAGGAGAAATTATTCTAGCGTTCCCGAAAGTAAACGAATACGCAGGGTTTTAAACTATCAGGATTTTTACAATGTCGTTAGTTATCCCTTCTAACCTCATCCTCCGAATTGGGGCTCAGATCTTGGTATAGAAAAATATTGTATAGTTGTAGCTTTCAGTTAAGTTCTAATTAGCATGGGTTAGGGCTATTATAAGTTTAACTTGTTTATATTCTGCGAATCTGTGTATGTGTGTCTGGGGCATCGTAGTTCTTGAACGGGTGA
Source organism: Notocelia uddmanniana (assembly GCA_905163555.1). Classification (NCBI taxonomy): domain Eukaryota; kingdom Metazoa; phylum Arthropoda; class Insecta; order Lepidoptera; family Tortricidae; genus Notocelia; species Notocelia uddmanniana. Next base: position 38,777,973 of record LR991052.1, on the reverse strand, counting down.
ACTAATATGAACACGGTTTTTAAGGTTCCGTAGTCAACTAGAAACCCTTATAGTTTCGCCATGTGTCTGTCCGTCCGTCTGTCTGCCCGAGACTTTGCTATGTGACTGTTCACTAACAGAAAAAAGAAAGCTGCATCTTGGTATGGATATATAAATCAATAAAACTGACAGTCGAAAAATAAAACCTAAAAAAAATGTTTTTAAGTGTACCTCCTCTACACGTAAAGTCCCCATGAATTATTTTTTAACCTATAGAAATAAAAACGCTTATTATAAACTCATGAAGTTATTCATTACTTGTTTTTATTTAGTATTTCGATGTGTAACGCGTCATATGGTTGTCACGATGTGTCGAATGTGAATACGCAGATCTCACAGGGTGAAAAAACCTTGCAATATTAAACGCAACAATACCTCTTTTGCTGCAGCAATGTCGATAAACTTCTTCTCGGCTACCTTCTTTTCGTCGCCCTGGTAGTTGTCGGGATGCCATTTCTGCGCCGCCTTACGGTACGCCTTGGTAATCTCCTGCTTGTTTGCCGTCCTGTGGGTAGTCGGAAGCTATTGCTTTTAACCTGTATAATTAAACTATTACAACTCGTTTCATTTAGCAATAAATTTAGAACTTACCTCTTTACACCTAAAATCTTATAGTAATCTCTTTGTTCAGACTGTTTCTGCAGTTTCTGCGCGCGACTGAGACCGTCTTTCGCTCTCTGGAAACCTTCATCTAATTCTAGTGCTTCTTTGTACATATGAATGGCTGCAAATAAAGATACGTAATTTAATATCGAATAGCAGGCAACTCTATTCCTTTTAAGTTCTATTTGGAATTAAAATAGGACTTAACCTTAGAATAGGTAGTTAGAATGGCATGGACTAATGTTGGAAAAAACTATTATTGTTTAATCGAACTGACCCTTATAGTGTAGAAGTGTGGGCTTCGTAACTATCAATAGTCTTTAAACAAAATTTTGAAAAGACATTTACAGAGCACGTAGATAGTCAAGAAGGACGTAGATCAAGTTTTGTCAAAGTGAGGACACGTACGCCAAGGGGTTCCGCAGTAATTACAAAGGGTTCACGACAAGATTTAATAACAGCTAAAAGTATATTACCATAAAGACTCGTAAATTAAGGGATACGCGGTCGTCTGTACAAGCCGTCAGAAATATCCGCGGACCTGGCCGGGAACAATTTGTTCCCCCCCATCATCAAGTAGGGGCACGCCCCTGCGTGTCCGAGGAATCCGGCCAAATCATAATACATATGTTTTTTCAATCTAGGTAATGTATTGAGGAACCTATAACTGTTTGTGCCATAAATATATGAATAATTCTGACGGAGGAATATCACTCAAAACTCCTTAACAAAGGTTTGTTAGGTTTTATGAATAAGGGGCAAAAGTTAGAGAATGTCCGCGTCTAACCGTCGTCGAACATGTCGAGGCCCAGCATGGCGTCGGCGCGGTCGCAGAGCACGCGCGCGTCCGGCTTGATCGCCAGCGCCGCCGCGCAGTGCCCCAGCGCCTCCGTGTACTGCTCCTCCTGCAGAACACAACACAACGCCGTCATTCCGGCACCCGTGTCCGCGTCGCACACGCATCCGAACAACGACTCGCTCCGGAGTTCGATATCAGAAAGTGTATTATTGTCACGTACACCCTGTATTTCTTCATATTCGATGTTGCGTTTTAATTTGATAAAGTCTTTGCAAGAGCCGTAAAACTTCCATACTTTTGTTTACTGGGAACAAGTTTTACTGAGACACAATTACACATATGATGCAATTGGGAACACACACACATTTTTTCTACACATGATGCGGAAAGTTGACTCTCCCAATTGCACCATATGTGGGGTTGTGGAAGATGTATCACGTTACAATGGAGTGTGGGTGTGGCGATACCCAGCGACGTCTGCTTAGTATAAATACATAAGTACGATCTCGGTACGATAAATAGCATTTTAGCTTGTCCGACGTCAGAAGAGGCTGAGGTATGCTATAATGTTGTTAAGTCTGTATTAATACTAAGGAATCATTAGTGTAAGCCTAATCTAATCACTTGCAGCAAAGCGAAAAAAAATTGAATAAGACTAATCTTAGTTTCAGTTTTCCATCTTTTGAAAGCATATTTTCTTGTTATTAGCTGCTTATATTATTTGTGCTCTGTGGGTATGCACCTACTGCATTTTCATTTATTGAGCTGTGAAAGTAAAAGAGTATCTGTATTGTATTGTATTTCTAACCTTGGTAGCACAACTGCAAAGCCAACGTTTTGCCTCGAATACGACCAAGGAGACCTCGTCTTCAATCTTCAGGACTTTTTCGGCACTGCTCATACACTTGACGTAGTCTCGCGCTTCGCTGAGCTCCTCGCAGTCCAACAGTAACTTGTCCACCTTCTTAATCTTCTTGTAAAACGGGAAGCACTTTTTGTGTTCAGGATCAAGTTTAAGGCACTCGCGGACTTCCTGTTGCGAAACGAAGTTATATTATGGATTAAAAGGAAACTAAAACTTCCTATAAAGGGCTGGGGTAGTACTCCCGAGCGAAAGGACGTAGGTTTAATCAGTGTTAGAGATATGTAAGGGTCTTACCATCTCACATGCCTACCGACACGGGCGTATCTATTGATGTAAACATTCCAACTTGATCATAATAACACTAGGTTATGCCAAATATTGTAAATTACCTTAAGAGCGTCGCTGACGTGGCCCAGTTGATACAACAAAGTAGCGAGCCGGTAGTAGCCGTCAGTGGAGTCTTGTTGTAGACGGTTTACAGACCGAATGTCAGAAACCGCGGAGAATAGATCATTCTAAAAGAAATATTTTCATTGATTAATTACTTGCGGTTGCTACATATCTGTATAGAAAGTAACCAAACATTTGATTCACTGGGTAAATAAATATTTTAGTTATTATCTGCTTCTTTCAAAATGAAATATAATTACAATTATTCCAGATGAACACTTCTAACAAAATGTTCCGTCTAAACATCGATCGTAATATCTATATAAGAAGGTTCATGTACATACAGTGGCGGAATGCAGAGGTTCGTCACTTTTTAGCTATTTTAATGCAATTAAGGTCAAAAAGTGACGAACCTTTTCATTCCGCGACTATACCAAACCCTGGCACCAAACCGTCTCGTTCCTTAAAATCTGAATTTACGAAATCTTTGACAAGTTTCTATGGGATGACAGCTACTGACGCCATATCGGTGTGTGATTGTAACTTGGTGCAACCCAACTTTACCTTTCAGCTTATCAATTTGTAGTATATTTGTGATAATTATTTAGACCAGGGTTTCCCTAACTATGGGTCGCGACCCAGTGGTGGGTCGCGAGCGAATATTCAGTGGGCCCTGCCTGTAGAACGACACACTAACCGACCGACCCAACGGCCTGGCGACGGGCGACAGATGCCGTACGGATTGATAATTAATTGCATTAAAAATTTGTTTGTTATTTGAAAAGCCCTTTATTCATATTGGTAACGGTTAAATTCCCTACCCTAGAGGTGGGTCCTGAGTGGGCCTGTGTCCAACAGTGGACGTCCTTTGGCTGATGTGATGATGGGTCCCGAGTTTGTAAACTAGTATTAGATGGGTCATAGCCCAGCCAACTTTGGGAACCTCTGAGTTAGACAGTTGTTTAAGTGCGCGTGAACTGACCAGTCCTATGTAGCTCTCGGCGCGGAGCTGCCGCAGCTGCGCGGACCAGGGCGACACCTCCAGCAGCCGCGTCGCGAGCTCGACGGCCGCGCGGTGGTCGCCGCCGCGGTAGTACGCCTCCACCAGTCGCATGTCCTCCATGTACGACTCTATCTTATGGTACTGCGCTATCGCTTCCTCGTTGTAGGGATCTGCATATGTCTGTGACGAGATCATAACTATATTGATACTTCATTATCACTACATTTTGTTGAGCACTGCACCGCCGGATCTCATCAAGCTGCGCAAGTCTTATAATATCCTTGAATACTAAGAAAATAATAGTAATGATTAATGACACTTCAGACATGTCTGTGTAGATGGATCGATAGTATTTATTTTGCAGTCAGGGTCATCTTCAATAATCGTTTTAGATTAGTTATATAACATAACTGTAAAACAAATTTAAATTAAATGTCGCTTTTAAAAAGAATTGTGTTACAAATAAAAAAAAATTGTTGGTATCATTATTCAAGAAAGTGGTCTACCACTTAAAAGCAAATAACTTAAAACTTAATTATAATTATAGACGTAACAGAATCATAAAGGGGTTAGTTAGACAAATAGGGTAGTTTCCTCATGTTGAATTTTATAACATATTGCAGTTATGTGGACAGTATACCATCAAATGAACACAATTAAATGAATATTACAAAACAATATCAGAAAAGTAATAATATACAAGACTTGAAATTTTCTAAATAAAAAGTATTTTTATGTATCATCTATTTAATTGAACGATAAACGTTTCCAAAATCAATAAAAAAAGTAAATTTCGAACAACTATGTATTTTAAGTAATTCATGGTTAAAATAGCAATTTTCTTGTTCTTCTTACTATACATACAATGTTAGTACCTAGGGGCTGGTGCGTTGTGACGTCATGTCAATTAGTAGGAGCGTTTTTGGCGTCTCGGAACAATATTATCTATAATCATGTAATAATCATGTCAATATTATCTATAATTATGTATTTGTGTATGTCTATGTAATAGTTTAAATAATTATTTATGTAACTATATGACAGATGTATATATTTGAATCAATATCTTGTATACAAGCTTACCAAATTTGTTCTCTGGTATTTTATAGTTGCACCGCCTACAGTCTTTCTGTTCTGCCTAAAGGTTGACTGGTAGAGAATGCCTCATGGCATTAAGTCCGCCTTTTGTACGTTAAGATTTCTTATTGTGCAATAAAGATTAAATAAATAAATAAATAAATAATATTCACCATCGACCCTCATTTGCGGCTTTTGTTGTTTTAACCGCAGTTGGTCCCAAAACTGCCACTGCTGTTGCTTTATAACTGTTTCGAATGGCATCGTCAATATTTTTTTGGAAACTAGCCTATTGGTCTTGGCCGACTGCACGTAGAAAAGAACGTTATGTATTATCTTAAAAATATACATACATTTAGACTTTAGAGTATACACAAAGTGATAATACTCGTATAATAATACAACCACTACTGTATACAGGTAGATAGGTGGTGCAATATTGATTGCACCAGCATTGTGGACTCGGAAGTATACTTTGTTGGAAAATATAACATGCTTTATCAATTATAACAGTATTCATTGCACATTCCAATACTAAAAAATAAAGTATTTTTAATACGTTTACATAATGTTTTATCGTAAATATTGATATCCAAGTATTTTAATTACATTTATTATACAGGTTGTTTTTATTGAATTCCGTTTATTTTGAGGGCACATTCCTGAGATGAAATAAAGTAAAGGTTGAACACGCCAAAATTTCGGCAAACATAAGTTCTTATATTTTTTATTTACAAAGTATAGACATTATTTAGGACTATACTTATAAACCCCATAGTATGATGAATAGAAAATGTTACGACATCATGTCACTTCACTAATTTGTTTTCACGATGGCGAGCTCTGAACTTCAGCGTCGCGAAATGATTTTGCACGAACACACAGAAAATCCCCATTTAGCTAAAGAACACTGCCAAAATTGTAAAAAAAAATCGCAAATCACCATCTGTTCGGATTTTAAAATATTCCGGCAGCATTAGACATTAGATCGGACCTCGGGCAGTGGAGAAAGTAAGGAGTGAAATGAAAGACAAAAAAAGAGGAAGTCCACGTCTCGCAGCTTTTTACAACGAATCCTAAGGTATCATCACTTGATGTCTCGAAGACGGCACAAATATAGCAGTCTTATGTACTGAAAGTTAAGTCAAGGGCTGAATTAAGATCTATCAAGGTTGAAGCTGCACCCGATTGCGAGGCTAAGCAAAATTTGTCCACACAAAGAAGGGCACAAAATTTAACAATGATTTCTTAACAAAATTTGAACACGTTGTAATGGATGAAACCAGACTTCGAGCAGATACCGGGGCAAGAACTACACAACTGTAGAAAACATGCTCCTGAAGATTGTAAGATGAAAAAGAGATCGAAGTTTCCTAAAAAGTTCCAGTTTTGGCAAACTATTTGAAGCTGTGGTAAACCACGCCACTCATTTATCACAACAGGGACTGTGAATGTTGAAATATACAAGTTTCCAAAAGCGTCTTTTACTCATTTTAAGAAACCATGGTTCACTGCTATTGTTTAAGCCTAACCTCGCTATCTGTCACTATGCTAAAGCAGTGGCTGAATGGAATGACCAGAATGGTGTAGCTGTGGTACCTAAACGGTGCATTTCTCCGAATTGTTCTGAACTCATGGCGATCGAAGTATATTGTCCCACTATGAAAGGGATTTTATAAAAGAAAGGCGGACAAGTTATATTAGTTGCTGATTTGCAGAAAATATGGACTTGGGTTGGAAAAAAGTATATAGTGATAGTGCCGTGCAGACCTTAGTCAGCCGCATTCGACGCAAAGTACACACTGTGGGGTGTTCCAGGCACAATTAACAAGAATAATGTATTTGTATAAATATACATTAGTATTATAGGTAAATGCAATAAAGATATCTTTGAATTACATTTTATTCTTTTATTAATTTATTATTTGATGTGCCCAAATTTTGGCGTGTTTAACCCTTAACCCATCAAAAACATAAATGTGAAAATAGCAGCCAAATTCAATATGCGATGCGTGGTTGTCGTCTTCACAGACAAAAGAATTGAGATCTAAGTGGGTGCCAAGTTCCATAGATTATCTGAAAAGATGCCTAGTCTGGCACTAAATTGTTTACAGTAAAACTAATTTATTGCGGCGTAATGCATTTTGAGCTTTAACTTAGCAGTTTTCTTACATATCCAACATTTTTCATGGTATTATAACATAATGCATAGAAAAAGTCTTTAGTAAGCTTTACTTTCACAATTTTTAAAAAAAAAATTTAACCCATAGTTCAATAGTTAGAGGGATCCCGATAATTTCCGAAAATATTCACTTTATAAAAAAAAAATTAATGGAGACCTCTATTCATTTTGAAAGACCTATCTAACAACCCCACTTTACGTGTAGGTACCCTTAAATATATATATTTTTAGATTTTATTCTACGACTTTCTCAGTTTTATTGCTTTACATACATACCAAATTGCAGCTTTCTAGCATCAACAATCACAAAGCAAAGCCTCGGACAGACAGACGGACAGACAGACAGACAGACGGACATGGCGAAACTATGAGGAAGTTGACTACGGATACGGAACCCTAAAAATGTACTTTGGGAAATGTTAAGGAATATATGCTACTTGGTCTCCGTTTCTTGCAATAGGTATAGTAAAACAGATCTTAAAATGTACGCAATTTCTAGGTATTTAAAGCATAGGTCATTTAGAACTGTCACGCGAAAGTCACAAAATAGAAAATAAAACGAGTTCAAAATAAAAAAAATATACAAAAAATCACAATTCGATGTCAATATTTTGAAGAAAGAAAGTTTTAAGATCAGTGGCACAGATCCCAGAGTTGTTTGCTTACGATTTAGCTGGAAAATCCAGAAAAAGTTGTAATACAAGACGGAGTCACCTTCGAGCAGGGTACACTACCGTCAGAAAGTTTAAGACCAAACACAAAATATGCAAATGATCAACATTGATTGATTATTCATTCAACCTTGATTCATCTAGGTACTCTCGACCAGTTTGCAAAAGTCCAATCTTTGCGAGAAACAGCCCATTGCAATCTTTTTCCCTTGTTTTCTTTGCGTAATAATTTATGAAAATGAAACAAAAAATTGTGTTGGGTTAGGTTTTGACGGTAGTGTATTAGAGATATTGGGACCTTCAAGCACAAGTGCTCGCTAAGGTCCATCAATACAGGGCTGAAAAAAAAGTAGCAGGAGTTTCCCGACCGGCAGGAGTTGGAACGCGTTCGGACATTGGCTCGGAACGAATCGTTTCGCCAGTGGAAGGAGGAGTTGGAGTCTGCGGACTATGGCTTGCTGACGGTGGGGGCGATACTACCTCATTTGGAGCGCTGTGGGGGAACAGGCGGCACGGAACCGTGATGTTCCACATGGTGCAGATACTTACTAACCATGGCTGCTTTGGTGGGTACCTGCATCGCATAGGGAGGGAGTCCCTTCCTTGCTGCCATGAGTGTGGTGCACCCGTAGACACGGCGCGTCACACTTTGGAGGAGTGCACTGCATGGCGACCCCAATGGTCTGCCATAGAAGCAGTGATTGGGCCGAACCTCTCGTTATCGAGTGTTGTTGGCGCCATGCTAGACAGCGAAAGGGCATGGAAAGCGATGACCTCCTTCAGTGATCAGGTTATGTCGCAGAAGGAGACCGCGGGGCGTGAACGCGAGAATAATCCTCTCGCAGATCCACTCCGTCGGCGACGGGCTGGGGGCAGAGCCAGGCGCTATGCGCATTTGATGCCTCCACCGTAGTGGGACCGTGCGGGGTTGGGGGATACCCTACAAAATGGCCCCACGGAATCCAACGTACCCGTCCTACACTGGCGCGTAATGTCTGCGGCCCTCTACCTCTGGGCTACCCGCTGGGACGCACGCGGTCGAATGCTGATAGCGATCTCGCGGCGTCCTCGACAAGGCGGAGCTGCACTGGTTGAGGATTTAGACGGTAGTCCAAGGCGTTTGCTGCGGTTAGTCCGTCATACCCGTCCTGGTCCCCCCAACCGGGTGGGATGCATAAAAGCATTTCCCCAACGTTAAAAGGGTATAAGAGGTATAGAACCATTAAGCAGCCAAATCGAACAGTGAATCAAAACCCAATTAGCAAAAAAACCAGCTCGTTTGTTGTTCGCAAATTTATGACCAAATTCAAAGGATGCTTTATGTTTGGGCTTGCTATATGATGAGACGTACGCAAACCTCGACATTAAGCAACTACCAGGATCAGATTTACAAGGCCGATGGTAGAGGCAATCTTGCAGAAAATTTTAAGTTTCACAACCTACGTACGGAGGACGTACGGAGGAGGGTAGTTCGGCGCGAACGTGATCGCAAGCTTTTTTTGTGCTCTGTGTTTTAATATTAGTAAAAGAGACTGTTTATGCAAAATACTGGCTTATTCCTATAAAATACCGTAAAATCCGTGGACAACAGTGTTATCCCAGCAAAATAATACCAAAACAGCGATAATTTACGCATAAACCTTAGAAAAGTCTATCTTCCTACCCCCAACTTTCATTTATAACGAAGAAATCGCCTTTAGTGAATTAATCTCATTTAAATATTCTCCAAAACAATCATGAAGTGTACAAACTGCGGCAAATCAAGTGGTGCTAAATATATCGTCATTAGTTGCGACTCTTGTTCGACTAAATTATGCCAGGAATGCGCAGGTCTCTCGCCAACGGAAGTGCGCGTGTTCGAACTTAAAACAGTTCAAAGAGTGGTTCAGTTCTTGTGCACGGATTGCAAAAAAGCTATGCGTGAGCTACCACGCATCCTGCAGTCAATACAACAGCTCCAGAAACAGGTGGAAGACCTAAAAAGGCGCAATGATATTGCAAGCCGGGAAGAGGTCCTTCAAGAGTTGATTGAGCGAAAAAAACGGGCGAAAAACGTTATAATCTTCAATGTACCGGAAAGCACCTCAGACCAACCGGAAGAGAGGAACCGGCATGATGCGAATGAATGTCAGAAAATTGTAGCTACTATTGCTGGCGAGATCAAGATGGCCGGGGTCAAGGTCGTGCGTCTCGGACGCCCAGGAAATGTTTCATCCAAACCCAGACCCACTAAAATCATGTTCAACAACAAATACGACGCAATTAAGATTCTCAAAAACAAGAGCAAGCACTCCAATGGCAAGAACATCAAATCAGATCAAACACCTGCACAACAAGAATATTTAAAAATGCTGCGTTCAGAATTGGAAGAACGTGTTAAAGAAGGAGAACAAAATCTAACTATTAGATTTATAAATGGCTGTCCTAAAATAATCACATTACCAAAAAACCAAGCCAACCAACCCACGGCACTATAACACCATACAAACAAAGCAGTTCAAATTTACCTATCATAAACAATCTTATTATATATACTAACTTAGGATCATCGTTACCCAAATTCGACTTATTCCATGCTCGTGTTCTAATGTGCAAACCCAAACCGATTATCATAGCTGTGACTGAAACTTGGTTTAATGTAAATATTCCTAACAACCTGGTGAGTATCCCAGGTTATGATTTGTACAGAAAGGACCGTTGTGACCGAAGAGGCGGAGGTGTAGCTGTATACGTGGCCCAAGAGGTATGTGGATTAAATATACTAGCAAAGTTAAATACCAGCTACTCTTGCCTCCGGTCTATAGATACACTATGGTTGGACATAACTTTAAACCAGTATCCCTTCTTATTCGCATGCATCTACAGACCAGAGGATTCTTGTATCAATGAAGAGAAAATATTGCTAACGGACATTACCACTGCCTCCACATCGCAGAACGTCATCATCATGGGAGATTTCAACTATCGCGAGATAACCTGGCCATTAACAAATATTCAACATAGTGAAAATAGAAGAGAGTATGGGTTTGAAGAGATGTTTGTACAAAGCAATCTATATCAAATCGTAGCCAAACCCACCCGACACCGGCAGGGAAACCAATCTTCACTTATCGACCTGGTAATGACGAACGACGAAAACCTTATTACTGCAATTGACCACCAACCACCTGTGGGTAAATCAGATCATGATTTTTTGCTGCTAACAATGCAGTTGGAAAACATCACTATTTCCAACAAAGTTACCAAAGCTAGTAGAAAAAATTACTTTAAATCGGATACAGATAGTATAGATTTAAATTTGTATGAATGCAAACTTTTAAATTTAGTACGTACGCACAACACAACGAACGGCAAATGGGAAGCTTTTGAATCCACCGTCCTTGAAGTCACAAACAAGAATACACCAAACACGAGACCACCACGCAAGCCTTCACTCAAACCATGGATCAACAAAAACATACTGCAAAAAATAGAAGATAAACGAAAGTCATGGGACAAATACCTACTTACGGGATGCAGAGAAGATTATAAGCATTACAGGAAACTCAACAACACAGTTTTAAAATTAACTAGATGCTCTAGAGCTGAATATGAAAGCCGCATTATAAACCTCGGACCCAAATCCTTTTACGCCTATATTAGAAAACAATTATGCTCGAAAGTTTCAGTTCCACGTGTCATGCATGATGGAGACAACACTGTAACAAGTGAGGTTGACATCGCGAACGCCCTTGCCAAACGATTTGAAGCCAACTACGTTAAGGAGCCTGACGACACGATTCCTCTTATTAAACCTCCTCGAATCCAAGACTCCTTATGTGACGTCACTATCACGGAAGAAAAAGTTTGGAACAAACTAAAGAAGCTACGTGAAGATACGTCCATGGGCCCCGACGGAATCCCGGCGGTCGTGCTCAAGAAATGTAAAGCCATCCTTTCACCACTTACTCATATCATGAAAGAGTCATTTCTCTCGTCAACCGTGCCCCAGAAGTGGAAAAACGCCTTGGTAACACCCATCTACAAAAAGGGAGATAAACTTAACCCCAATAATTACAGGCCAATCAGTCTAACCTGCCTTGCCGTTAAACTAATGGAGGCTATTATCAATGACGAAATCAGGCAATTCCTAGATAGTAATCACATCATTGTCGACCAACAGCATGGCTTTATGCGAAAAAGATCAACTGTTACAAATTTACTGGCCTGTGTCAAGGTCTGGTCAAATCATCTGGATAACGCTGAACCGGTCGACGTTGTATATCTAGACTATGAAAAAGCCTTCGACCGAGTGCCACATCGTAGGCTTCTCACCAAACTCGAGCACTTTGGCATAAGAGGAAACCTTCTGCAATGGATAGAATCATTTCTAAAGGACAGAAAATTTAGAGTACGAATCGCTGACAGTGTTTCAAAAGAATTTGATGTATGGAGCGGTGTACCCCAGGGATCTGTCATCTCAACCACCATGTTCAGCATTTTTGTCACTGACCTCCAAACCACCATTGAGTCCAACTTTAGCTTCTTCGCAGATGACTCCAAGCTCTTTGTGAACCCCCTTATAGAACACAGCAAACTACAGTCAGACCTGAATAGGATTAGAGACTGGTGCCTGGAGTGGCTTATAAACCTCAATGAAGCAAAATGCACAGTCCTTCACATGCATAAAAAGAACCCAAAGTTGTCATATGTTTTAAATAACACACAGTTGGCAGGAGTTACCACCCAACAAGATCTGGGAGTCCTTATATCCGATGACCTTAAGTGGGAACCCCACATTTCGCAAATGGTAAATAAAGCAAACTCTATCATCTACATAATTAGAAGAGCCTTTCGCATCATTACTCCTGAAACAATGCTAAAGATCTACAAAACGTATATACGACCTATACTTGAATATGGCTTTCCAATATGGAATCCATACTTCAAAAAAGACATAGAAATGATTGAACGAGTACAGCGCAAATTCACCAAAATTCCCGCACAGCTAAAGACGCTATCATATGAGGATAGACTAAAAAAGCTAGGCCTAACAACACTGCAAACGAGGCGCCAACGTGGGGACATGATTGAGACTTTTAAAATTCTAAACGGCTATTACGACTGTCCAGAACTGACCGACTTGTTCACTCGACATCTAAACACGCGCACAAGAGGGCACAATTATAAACTAACAACAACAAGACATAATACAAATATCGGCAAAAACTTTATTGCGAACCGAATTGTTAATACTTGGAACAAATTACCCTCCCAAGTTGTGAACTCCAACAGTGTTAATCAGTTTAAAAATAGACTAGACAAACTATCTAAAGCAGTGAATTATATTAGTGCTTAGTGAACTATGATTTAGACTTACCAGCGCGAGCTGCCTGTCTAAAATAATATAATAATAATAATAATAATAACTCGAGAAATTTGCAAAAAAATATATGATGTTTTTGTTGCAACACGGTCCATTCAATATTAATGTTTGTGAGTTAATGAGGATAAATGAAAGAGTTACTTACAACTTGCAGGAAGTCTTCTTTAGCTTCTCTGTACTGAGCTAGTTTGAGGTAGACATTAGCACGCTGCACTTGTGCCGAAGTGAAGTCTGCTTTTAACTCTAATACCTAAACATTTTAATGGCATGAGGTTGGTTGCACAAATTACAATAAAAATATTGGTATAAGATTATATGTGTAAGACCAAACAATGAAAACAAGTTGGCAATCAAGACAAAATATACAACATCTCAAAGTACAACATTTAAACTTACCTTAGTAAAGTCTTGCAGAGCAAACTTGGCTTTGCCTAGCGCATAGTACACAGTACCACGCTTGAAATATGTGAGGTAGTTGTGTGGGTCGCCCTCTGATAAAGAAAAAATTGTTTATCAGTTAAATTATCTTGTGAAATAAATCAAAGCACAATACTGATAAACAAGCTCCAACTCATCAACCATACAGGAAGGCGGTTGTAGTAGTAGTAAATCAAATGATAACCAAAATGAACATGTTCCAGAGTGATGCAGGAGGGGGAGAGCACTCACCTACTGCTGCATGGTAATGCGTGAGCGCGTCCGAGAGCTGCCCGCGAGCCAGGAAGTCCCGCCCCAGCTCCAGGTGCTTGTTCACCTCGGTCGGCGTCGCACAATCTGAAACTGTGCCACACCAAAAATATTTATAAACTGTAACGCAAAACCACATAATAATCAGGCCAATAGCAGTCCGGACAATGCTAAACTTACATTCTAACACTATTTCTAGCACTAATAAAACAAGGCATGGTGTTATTTTGTTCCAATTAATATTCACTAGGTAGTCCATCATTACTTTAAGTTTCTAATGTGGCTGATCTTATTAGTGAATTACATGTAATTTCAATACAAACTAATTAGTTGACAGAGCCACAATCCATCTTTCCTTCGGCACTTTTCGTGGTCTGTCCTGATTGGTCCAAATCAGACATTTCATAGCTATACGCTCGGTAGAGGCTAGACCAAGTTCAGTTACTAATGCACGTTGCATTATCCCATGCTAGACTTTAGTTATGTTGTTTCTTTTTAATAATGGCTGCTTTTGAGCATTTAAATTAGAGAACAATCAAACTACATTTGCTACAATTGAGGTACAAAGAAAAAAAGGAACGTTTTTCGTTTTAATGAATTTATCAGAATAACTTGGTAATTTTTTTACAACCGGAACTCCTCATTCTGATGGGGGCCCTTTACACGCTTAATCTATATTAATAATTTCGTGCAGGGGTACGGTAGACCCGAACGAGACCTGTCTCAAATTGAAGAACGTATAAAAATAACGATTTTTGAGTTGAACATATGTATCCGCAAAATTCGGATTGTCGCGTATTTTGCATTTAAAAGTGTTAATTTGATGACAAAACGTCGGCCATATTGCCCACAGACTATATTGCTATATTAAATTTGTTGGTTGACAGTGTCGGCTACGTTCGAAAATCGTGAACTATTTTTGCGTCCGGTATGTTGGCCATGTTGCTGGGCTGCGTTCTGGGTGATGGGCCATCATCGCCCATTGTGTGGATTCGGCTAGCCGCGTCTGCAGCGTTTTGTTTTTGTAGTTTTCAAGCGTTCTGTACACCTATCAGCCTAGCTAGCACGATAACTTTTACCGTCACGTTATATGGGTGAAATGTATTAAAACGTCACATAAAACGTAACGGTATAATCTATCGTGCTAGCTAGACTGATTGTCACAACAACCGCCTTCAAAGCGAATGTATGGGGCCTGTTACATGTATTCATATCACGATAAGTATCACGTGAATATTAAAGCAGAATCCATACAAATTTGAAAACTGCGATAATATTGACACCCCAGTATTATGATAATATTAATCGTGTAAAGGACACCACTTGAATGTTTGCTGAGTCTGTCCGCCATCTTAAAGCTGCGTCTCTATTTTGTTTGTGACAAACTACTAGGTGGCTTTTAAATGTCTAGCAAAATTCTATCCCTATCTCGCTCTATCTTATTACTTAGTGGTACTGGGGGACTACTCCGAAATTCGAAATCCGAACTTCGCATGGTGCCGTCCCTTTCACTCATATAGTCTATGACAGGAGAGTGAAAGGGACGGCACCATACGAAGTTAGGATTTTGAATTTCGGAGTAGATCCCCAGCTCATGCCGTTCGCCGCGCTCGGACGCTAGAGGCGCTACTGCGAACCGAAAACGAAGTATCTGCCTCTCTCGCACATGTATATTCGAACGACAGAGAGGAAGATAGTTAGTTTTTGGTTCGCGGTAGGCCCTCAGGAGTCAACTTTAAAACGAATAGGGTATTTTACTATAAGATAAATAAAATTCAAAATGTAATAAAAACCAGCCAAGTGCGTCGGCGTCGCACACTGAGGGTTCCGTACAACTAAAAAACAAATGTGATTTATCAATATATTAATATTTTTGGTAAAATATACTTCATAATAAACATTATCACTTAATTTCAAGTTCATAGGTCGATGGGAAGCTAAAAAATTATATGTGTGACAGACAACACACGGAATGTTCTTTGACTTTCTTCGACCGTCCGCCACGCTCGGACTAAGGTGCTACCAACCGAAAACTAAATATATATGCCTCTCTGTCGCACTTGCATATTCGAGCGCGGAGAGGGAAATACTTCGTTTTCAGATCGTGGTAGGCCCTCTGGTCCGACGGCTCCTATTCCTGGATGGTGCGCGTATCGGAATGTGAAATACCTTTGGCAAAACGGAACAAGTTGTTAAATAGCTTCCATTAATTGGAGAAAATATTACCAACTGTTATTATTATCACGTGAAACACTGAATATTGAAGCAACATCCATAGGGGCCTGTTACATGGTTATTATTATCACGCGATATACTCATATCACGATCCGTATCACGTGCAAAGAATATTGAAGAAAAATCCATACGAATTTAAAACCCACGATAATATTGACACACCAGTATTGTGATAGTATTAAGCGTTTAACAGACCCCATACAATTTTAAAAATCGCGATAATATTGAGTGTAAAGGGCCCCACTGAATAGAATTTGGCGGAGAACAGAGAGCTGCTATCGCGAAACGAAAACGAACGAACATCGTGTATTTCCCTCTGTGTCGCTCGAATTTGCAAGTGCGTCAGAGAGGGAGATACACGAACTTCATTTGTTTTTCGCGTTAGCAGCTCTGACTTCGCACCAAAAATACTGACTGGCACATCAATATTTAACAATGCACATCTGAATTGAATTTTAATGAACGATTAGTATTTTAGCTATACAAATCAGTACTGATTACGGTGTCAAATTTTTTATGTGCCTTTAAATACTACCCTTATAAAAATGCTTAGGATTAATTAACTTGCAAAGATACTAGCCTTTGCCCGTGACGTCGTTTGCGTAATCTTTTACTTCCAATTCCATATAATTCCATTCCATACTTTTATTCCCAATCCAGATTACAGACTATATTTCTATACGATTCGAAGTTTCATCATAATCCGTTGTTGTATAAGTAATGTTTTTATTTTATACATTTTTGTACACTATTTCTTTCGTCGTTTGCATAACTGTCACGAATATATGTTTTGTTTATTTCTTTCTTATTTATTTCACCCGAGCGAAGCCGGGCTTTCATCTAGTATTACTATAATACTGGGATGTCAATGGGGCTAAGGGGCAACCCTTACTAGTCTGTGTAAGGGTCTTACGCAGTTATCTAGACACGCGGTAGTGTGTCCAGCCAAGTTCACCCCAGTAACTGGCGGACAGCAGCCGTGTGTTATTTTACACGAACCGTTTGGAGTCACTTTTGACCCCTCAATAACTCCAAAACTATATAAAATAATAAAATGAAATTTGGTACATGTATTAACATTCTTTAGGAAAACTAGAACCCCAAACTTCATAAACGTAGGTGAAATAGTTATTGAGATATTAAAGTTCAAAAAACATTTTTACCACTGACTGACTAGAAATAAAAAACCTAACTCCACTTCCAGAAAGGTGAAATTTGGCACCAAAAAAAGTCAGGCAACAGTGATTTTTAGGGTTCCGTACCTCGAAAGGATAAAACAGAACCCTTATAGGATCACTTTGTTGTCCGTCCGCCCGTCTGTCTGTCAAGATCCTTTTTCTCATCAACGCGTAGAGGTATCAAGCTGGAATTTAAATCAAATACTCAGGTCTACTGTCCCTTGGAGCTATGAAAAAATCAAACTTCTAAGCCAATGCAATCAAAAGATACAGACGTTTATGCCGCAAATTTTCGACACTAGCAAGGGAATCAAAACCTACACTGGGTACTTCTCATGAGCTCAGAATCTTGGAATTTGGTACGATGCAACGTCTTATAGCACAGATAAAGGAAAAATTGCGAAAACCGTAATTTTTTATTTACATCATATTGGCTATGTGGTAAGCTAGGCGATCGCAGCGCACACGACGGCAGAAATGTGTACTTACCGGGGACATCTGTCAAATTAACTTTCACGTTTCCTATTGGTTTCTTAACGATTTTCTACGATTCGTTTCGTTTGTATTTATTTATTTATATTCTTATTAATTTCCGTAAATTTTTCAGTGAGGGGTCTTTCTCGTTTACTAAAATAAATAAAATATTCATGTGTCATTATTTGACACCTCTGAGTTTGACATTGTCCCGGGACGCTTGACGTTTGACGTTTCTGACGTGCACATAGCCAATAGTAAAAAAATTACAGAACCCTCGGTGCACGAGTCTGACTCGCACTTGGCCAGTTTATTTCGCTTTTATTATTATTATTATTATCCACCTTACTTATTTCTTTTGCTTAGGTTAGATTTTTTAAAGTAAATTTATACAAGTAAAATATAAAAATATACATACAAATTATAAAAGCATTATAAAAAACCTAACCTAGGGTGCCGCCGGCAGCGAGGCGAGCCTAAGCTACCGGTGGTTAGGGCGACAGAGAGAGGAACCTCCGGACTATCCGCGCCGTGTCCAGGAGTACCACCTTCTGTATTTGACCCTTGACGCAGGCATCTAACGAGAGTCTCTTGAGATGTTGGTCGAGACTCTTTGCTATTAGACCGTTCACAGAGACGACTATCGGGACAATAATCGTTGAATCAACATCCCACATGGCGGTTACCTCATGTGCCAAGTCTAGGTACTTGCTGACTTTGTCCTTTTCAGCTTTCACGAGGTTCTCGTCATGGGGGATGGTGATGTCAACGAGTACTGCCTGGCGCTTCAATCGATCTGTCAGCACGATATCAGGCTTGTTGGCTACAATAGTCCTGTCCGTGATGACAGATTGATCCCAATAGAGCTTTGCACGACCATTTTCGAGAACCTTATTATTATTATTATTCTCTTTATTCATTTTCCGTCTTAGCTTGTGTTTTTACAATATTTCTATAAAATTAAAATGTAAGTCCCTATTTACAAACATAAAATTATTATAAAAACCTAACCTAGAGTGTCGCCGGCAGCTAGGCAGGGCCTAACCTACCAGTGATCAGGGCGAGAGAGAAAGGAACCTCCGGACTATCCGCGCCGTGTCCAGGAGTACCACCTTCTGTATTTGACCCTTGACCCAGCCATCTAACGAGAGTCTCTTGAGATGTTGGTCGAGACTTTTCGCTATTAGACCGTTCGCAGAGATGACTATCGGGACAATGATCGTTGAATTAACATCCCACAAGGCGGTCACCTCGTGTGACAGGTCTAGGTACTTGCTGGCTTTGTCCTTCTCGGCTTTCACAAGGTTCTCGTCATGGGGGATGGTGATGTCAACTAGTATTGCCTGGCGCTTTTAACGATCTGTCAGCACGATATCAGGTTTTTTGGCTACAATAGTCCTGTCCGTGAAGACAGATCGATCCCAATAGAGCGTTGCACGACCATTTTCGAGAACTGGCGCAGGTGTCACGTACTTATAGTTCGGCACTTATTATTATTATTATTACCTTTTTTTCACAAGTTAGGTTAGGTTTACTATCAATTTATAAAAATAAATTATAATAAAACACGTACAAAATATAAAAACCTAACCTAGAGTGCCGCCGGCAGCGAGGCGGGGCCTGAGCTACCGGTGGTTAGGGCGAAAGAGAGAGGAACCTCCTGACGACTATCGGGACAATGATCGTTGAATCAACATCCCACATAGCGGTTACGTCGTGTGGCAGGTCTAGGTACTTACTAGCCTTGTCCTTCTTGGCCTCCACGAGGTTCGCATCATGGGAGATGGTGATTTCAACGAGCACTGCCTGGAGTGTCAAATTATTATTATTGTTTTATTGTTATTAATACTTGTTACCTCAGAACTCCGTCACTTATTAACTGATTTCGAAAATTCATTTTTGTTTCATGTCAGTTCAAGGGTGGTCCCATAGTAATCAGCTCAAAATCTGATCATAGGGTCCTAGAGAAATTGAGGGAACTCTTCAAATATTTTAGGTGCACCTATAGTGATTTGTGTATTTTTTATAGCAACTCATGCATTCGCTCTTGAAAAGCACCGCGTGATAGTAATCCCGTCAAAAACAATGGGAGCCTAAACTAATTTATTGCGGCTTAATGCGTTTTGAGCCTTAACTTGGCAGTTTTCTTAAAAATTCAACAGCTTTCATGGCATGGTATTATAACATACTGCATAGAAAACTGCCAAGTTAAGGCTCAAAATGCATTAAGACGCAATAAATTAGTTTTACTGTAAACAATCTAGTCCCAGACTTAGCACTTTTTCAGATAAGCTACGGAACTTGGCACCCAATTAGATCTCAATTCTTTTCTCGGTGAAGACGACAACCACACATCGCATATTCTTGATATTGAACTTGGCTCCCATTTTCACATTTATGTTTTTGATGGGATTACTATCACGCGAATACACGCGATACGCTCATATCACGATCAGTATCACGTCAATATTGATGACTATTGGGGCCTGTTACGTGGTTATTATTATCACGCTATACACTCATATCACGATCCGTATCACGTGCTGTCTAATGAATATTGACGCAAAATCTAAACGATAATATTGGTGTGCTAATATTATTGTGGTTTTCAAAATCGTATGGATTTTTCTTCAATATTCATTAAACAGCACGTGATACTAATCGTGATATGAGTGTATCGCGTGAAAATAATAACCGTGTAACAGGCCCCATTTGGAAAACCGCGATAATATTGAGACGCCACACTAGTATTTTGATAATATTAATCGTGTAAAGGGGAACGATCGCTGTTATCACGCCATGCAGTCAGCCCGGCTAGTATGATAGCTTATACCGTCACGTTTTATGTGACGTTTGAGTACATTTTGGCCATATAACGTGACGGTATAAGCTATCATACTAGCCGGGCTGCCCGGCTAGTATGATAGCTTATATCGCCACGTTTTATGTGACGTTTCAGTACATTTGGGCCATATAACGTGACGGTATAAGCTATCATACTAGCCGGGCAGGTATCGTGATAATATCGGAGCAAATATTTTGCTGCATTTACACATTGGAGCGAATCGCGTGGCGAATGATGATGATGTAGCGCACATGCCGCTATTATTTACACCTCCTCCATATTCGTGTGCGAATACATCCCGCGAATGTGTGAACAGTAGGCTGAGGTGTCGGCACTCGTATACCAATGTTTCGTCGAATGACGACTCGAATAGCAAACACGATCGTGTAAAGCGTGTCACAAACAGGCGCGGCCTGCGGTGACGGCTGGCCGCAGGCCGCTTGACAGGCCGCAACAACGACACACTGGCGCGTCCTGCGGTGCCGGCCTACGTCAATTTTCGCACCAAACCAAATGTCAAACCGTTACATTAATAACAAAAAAATACTTTTTTGCTTACTTTTGGCCACTCAAAAGTAAACTTAAGCCTGCAGGTTTACTCTGTCTAGCTGATAAATGTATGATCAATAGTTTTTATAAATATATTTTTTTTAATTGGATATAATACAATCTATCTATGCATTTTTATCTATGGTTAATGGCGATCTGTTGTGAATTTTTGCAACAGGTCGCGCGGCCTTTCACACATGCGCAGTGGTGGAGGGGGCGTGGCTTGCGGCCGCGGTCAGCCGCGCACCACCGCATCAAGGCCGCCTGTGTCTAAATAATTGTTACGATTGTCATACTTTACAACTGGCCGCCACCGCAGGCCGCGCCTGTTTGTGACAGGCTTAAATCTCTCACAAACACACAATCTTACACATGCATATTTGTTAAGCCTCTCACAGACTGGCGCAGCCTGGCCGCGTCGGTCAATAGTAAACTCTGAGAGTAAAATTGTCATTAGCTGTCAAATTTACTATTGACCGCCACCGCAGGCCGCGCCAGTGTGATTCAGGCCTCATTCGCCTCACCATTCGCCTCTCCATGCGCCTCACCATTCGCCTCGCTATTCGCTCGAATGTGTAAATGCAGCATGAGAAATGAAACACAAAGTTGGTAAAGTGTTGCCAGGTTTGAATATTATGTATAATTCTGGAGAATTGTTTCGGTTCTCATATGGTCCGTTCAGAGCATAAATAAGAGTGTAATATAACTGAAACAAGAGACAAACGTCATGCAGCCTGGGGCACTACGCGGCGAACCGAAAACGAAATATTTGCCTTTCTGTTGCACTAGCATATTCGGCCGACAGAGAGGGAGATACTTCGTTTTCGGTTCGCGGTGGCACCCCTGGCAAATGGACCTGCACGCAGCCCGTGCACTTCTGTGGCCCTAGCAAGCTATTCACACGCTCGCGGGTATGCTTGCCAGTGAAAACATGTAAGACGTCGCGGACATAGATTTCGTCGGGCTAATGCTTTGAGGGTAGATCGTTCTTAATTTATCTTGTCATAATATGTGAGAATGGAACACAAAGTTGACGGAGTTTGAATATTATGTATAATTGCGGGTATTTATTTCTGTTCTCTTATGATCCGTTCAGACAAACGTATTGCAGCTTGGAAAGCGGCTCGGCATGTAGTTTTTACGTGGGTGCACAACTTTGAATTAATATAGAATTCAGCCCATCGTGACGGCAGCTATTGTCGAAGACGATGCCAATCTTTGAGTAGTCACTATTGGAATTTTGGAAAATTATTTAATTCATAGGCTACTTACATTGCGTCAGTTATTATTATTTTCTCCTCTATTTTCAAAGAAATGGGGGACTCTATTATTTCTCGATCAAGTATCTGTGTTTATTATTTTCTAGACTGTCTTGGCTTTATTATCTGAAGACTTTATTTTATTATTCCAATGCATTGCTTTTTCTTTGTCCACGTTGTTTTAAATAATTCGAAATATTCCCTAAACCTACTCCTGATGGAAGCGTTCGTCAGAGGTGCTAGATTTCCTGTCATAAAGTTGGTATAAGTAGTGTTAAGATGCCATGCAATATGAATAGTGGTTTACACGAATCCCGTTGAGGTATGTTACATATTGGCCTTAAACATTTTTTTGTGCTGCAAATGCCCTGTGGACATCACACGTAAGATTTATCAGAATTTATTTTTTTGATAATTTAGGGTAATTTTGTTTTTTCATGTGCCACTCTGTCCACTAGAATTTATTAAATCTTGGCAACACTGGTTCTCTTTCTTTCCACAAATAATTTCCGGTTAGTGTGCCTTTACATTTTAGTTTTCTCTTATAATTTGAGGTGCGGATATAAAATATACCGATCTATTGCTTGTAAAACCTTGTTGTAGTCTTGCACCAACTGTAGAAATATTGGATTGTCGTTTCTTAACAAGATATTTATCGATTATTTTTAGTGTGAATGTCAACATAACCTAATGTGATACAATTAGTGATCGATCGAAGAGTTGTGAGATAACAGTACAAGCCTGTTTTAGGAATGGCTGACACGCCGGCATCCGCGCCGAAGGCGAAAGCGCCTAAAACGAAGGCACCCAAGGAGAAGGCCGCCAAGGCTGCTCCCGCGGCGGCTCCTGCCGAGCCCCCGAAGGCGATCCGCAAAGTGTCGTCTAAACCACGACATGGTAGGCTTTATGCCAAAGCTGTGTTCACTGGCTACAAACGTGGTCTCAGAAATCAACACGAGAACACAGCGCTTCTAAAGGTACGCTATAACTAAGTAGTTGATTTAGATATAATGCCATTGCGATTCATATTTTATAAAGACACGCTGTCCTTAGGCTAGGTTAGGAAGTTGGTAGTTGATGTTGTCTATGTTTTTCACTATGAATCCTAAAGAATTTTAGTAACTTTTCCTTTCTCGCGGTTAAAAGCTATGCGAATGTGTTTTACTGAGTGCAGTTTATTTAGAGAGAACTTATATGCCATAATTCTGCGTTTCTGGGATAAAATATTTTCTAAATGATGCCTTCAGACATTTGAAACCTGAACCAAACCATGTGGTTTTACTTATACTGATAAACATAGTGTGGGGGCATGGATATATGAATTTGCTGTACCTTGGTTGACAAAAATCAAACATGCGTTTCAGATTGAAGGTGCTCGTGACCGTGATGATGCCAACTTCTACGCTGGCAAGCGCTGTGTGTATGTGTACCGCGCTAAGAAGAGGACGCCCATTGCTGGTGGACCCCGTGGCAAGAAGACCAAGCTGCGTGCCATCTGGGGCAAAGTCACCCGTCCTCATGGCAATTCTGGTGGAGTCCGGGCACGCTTCAAGTCCAACCTTCCCGCACATGCTATGGGACATAGGATAAGAGTGGTGAGTGTTGCATTGTCGCTATTATACCATTAACAGTGATACTAAGTAACTCTCTAGTGTAGTGGCATTCTGGAACTCTTTCTATCTTTAAAAGAGCTATCTTGAGTTGCTGAATAATATAATAAACTTCTTTTTCCAACAGTCCTCCGTCCTAGTTTGACTACAGAAATGTTGAAATACAATATTATTGTATTAGCTGGTATTTTCAATAGCCACATACACTCTTAATACTTTGTTTGAGTTAATAACTAGTTTTAGTTATCTAAATAGGTGATTGATAAAACATGTTATATTTTTAACAGAAATTATTTATACCATGAAGTTTATAACAAACTATAATACTATTATCTAAATTTACCTTATTCATTATTCACTCTTTCTAGGGTGGGATCAGTCTAGAATTATTAAGACGATCTACAATAATAATATAATTAAGCTTTATTTAATCCCATACAAATTCAATACAGATTTAATAATAGTAGGAATAATTGAATACAAAGAAAATATCAGTGTGTGGACAGGGACACCTGGGTAAAACCCTGCAGCCTAGCAAGCCTATGATAGCTTATAATAATAATAAAACATTTAATTCAGGCAGTGCCAATAAAACGTATGTTCAATCTCAAAAAAAATCTAATTAAACACTAACATATGGCCATAATGTACCATCATTACGATACAAGTGCAGATAACAGGAAATTCGCAATGAGTGGTGATAAATTAAAACACGACCGAAGGGAGTGTTTTAAATCGACACGAGTTGCGAATTACCTATTCACACGTGTATCGTACAACGTTTTACAGTACATATGGATCTTTAAAGTTTCGACATATGCACGTAATCTGCTGATTACCGCACTCGTGCGGTAAAGTAGCACCATATGTACTGTAAATTTACTTAAACATCACATAAAACGTGACTGTATTAGCTATCATGCTAGCTAGGCTGATTGTATCTTTTGACCTACCATCCCGGCTAGCACAAGAGCTATATCCCGCAAGAGATAGACTATCTGACTCGTTTCTGATATAGAGATGGATAGTCTAGCTGGCGCGCCATCTTGTAGTAGCCGTCCATGTCTTAGATCTGCACTAGTATTTCTCCAGCACCAGCACCAAATCTGCCAGTGTTTATAGAATGCTGAAACTTATGCTAGAACTGCTGGATGATAGTGTACATTGCTGTTTTTTTGTTATTTACGTCATTGATAGGTATATTAAGAAGCAGAAGAAGCTATCTGGTACATTGCTCCTTTTAGAGTTACACAAAAGTTAGTGTCAACTAATATGACATTGAAGTATCGGAGTGAAGCCCCAGAGAAGACGTCAAATAATAATACCACTACTGAGTGATATGGTTGTATACTAAATTAAATAGAGTGATAGCGAGAGATATGTTATTCGTTGTCCTTGTCATAGTTTCGTGTTTTTTTAATTTGCCTTTTAACTATTTGATACGACGTTACGGCAAAAAAGCGATGACCCGCCCAAATTAAAGACTTATGGTAAGCTGCAGATGTTTAAGTTTTTAATATAGCTGAGTAAGAGCTTTCCTGTCCTTGGTGTAACTTGTATAGGAACCTATAGAAATCCTTACTCTGAGCACTGTAGTGAAATATAATAAGGGAAAAAGTATGTAATGTTGAACAAACTCACCCTAATCACGTCCTTGTTACTGGGTTAAGGTGATTGAAAACTCTGCTAACTAAGTTTGAAATACCTATATTACATTATACTTTAAACCACCTTCATAACACAACCTTTACACTTATTAATTGAATATCTCAACCCTTAAAAATAGTTCAGGTGCTAGTTACAAGAAATTAATTATATCACCTGAAGAATCTTCCCTTAACCCTTTGAATGCTAAGAAAACCTAAAGGCCTCGCGTGTTGTCGTGCCTACGGCGCCAATGACGTACGTTATCAAAGTTACCTTTTGTTCTTTACACAAAGGTTCATATTCTATCTCTTATGAAAATGATTTGGCATGTAAGTGTAACTGGCCGTTCATGAAGAATGTCGTTCCATGGGTTAAATTTAACGGAAATAAAAAAAATACATGTATATTTTTACAGTGTTTATTTATTTAGACTGCGGTCACTAAGGTAGACTAGATACTTCCTTCAGTTGGGTTGCTTCAAATATCTGTCCCCTATCTTTCTCAGTTTATACCTCTACTAATGGAATGGTTATTCCAGTTAGTTAGTGTGTACAGAATGCTTTATCATCGTTGGAATACGATCAGGCAGTTGAGTTGCGACTGGCTATTTCTGCCATATGCTTGTAACAGCATAAAATGGCTACACCATGCATATGTAATATCTATACTCTAGATCACAATCATACTAATTACGAGGAAAATTTTGCTGTGATTAGGATGGTAGTATTAGGTTTTTCACGTGATCAGTGAGTGTACTAGGGTATCGATATGTTTATATGTGTATAGCTCTAATTTGTGTAGCCATTTATTCGAATAGAAGTAACTCCTAACTCCAGCAATACGAGGATTCCCTTACATGTAGTTGACTATGAGTAAATCTTTATATACAATTATATTGTTGCAGTCTTCTTCATATGTTGATTATGAGTTACTGGAATTTACAAAAAATATTATCCACTACACCATGTAAAGTAAATTAGTTTCACTGATATTTGGTATCCTTTGTTTCAGATGCTGTATCCTTCCAGGATCTAAGAACCTGTTATTGTAAGCGTAATAAAATCCAAAAAAAAGTTAAATGTTTTATTTATGGGTACCAAATATTCCCATTAATAACTGCCTTGACATCCAACAATTAGGTACCTCTTGCCTGAGCACCACACGATTATTTTGAAATTCAATTATATTCAGTGAATACATATTCGGTTGCTAGTGTTACCACGGCAGAATCAAATACCAGAATCGGGACCCCAATGTGGTATTACAGTAACTTCTAAAATTTTTCTTTGTGGAATTTCATATACTGATGGCTAGCCATTCTGACACTGAAATAT
Source organism: Notocelia uddmanniana (assembly GCA_905163555.1). Taxonomy (NCBI): domain Eukaryota; kingdom Metazoa; phylum Arthropoda; class Insecta; order Lepidoptera; family Tortricidae; genus Notocelia; species Notocelia uddmanniana. The sequence goes on along the minus strand of LR991052.1, from coordinate 38,751,161 downwards.
ATTAAATGCGTACTCTATATCTATCGTGGTATGGTAGGGTGGGTATTTTAAAGTTAAACAGTTAAACCTAAGCAATATTTTTTAAAGCAACTATTTAATTATTTGCAGAATTGAACAGCAAAATTTCTAGTGCGTGTTATGCGTTATCTATACTATCTGCGACTTGCTCAGAAGAAATGACAAAAAATGCGTATTATGGAAATGTATATTCATTAAGTACTTATTAACTACGGCATAATTTTCTGGGGAGATACTGTGGATTTAGATTGCAAAATTATATTATCCACATTTAGATTGCAAAAGAGATGTGTGCGCACTATCTATCGTATACACAACAGACATTCGCTTCGTAGTGTATGGCTGCTAACACTAACGGGCATTCACATCTTAGAGATTTGCTTATTTGTGAGGCAAAATAGTTTTTTACTAAAAAATCAGAGCACAGACAACCGGCGCAGTCAGTACAGATATAATATTCCGAGAGCCTACAATAAGCTCATTTACAAAAGTGCCTTCACGGGAATGCGAATTTTTAATAAACTCCCGAAGAAAAGAGGATAGCAAATTCTAAAAATCTCAAAAACTGGCTATACAGCAGTGTTTTATAATAGTAAGGAGCTTTTTGGCCAATGACCGCCATGTAATTTAATATAAGTTAACTCATCACAATTGTACGTCCGAAATGGGCAAGCTGTTGAGTCTATATCCTTTGTCATCACCATCATAATGTACACAGTTATACAATAAAGTTTATTTCTATTTCTATTAATTTCCACACACAACACAGTGGAAATCCTTGGGGGCGGCCTTTGTCTAGCAGTGAACGTCTTTCGGCTGATATGATGATGATGAACAACTATTTAATAGTTAGCAAGCAAGAACAACTACTATCTACTTTATTTATTTTTAATAATTTTAAGCGAGGATTAGCGAGCGGCCTATAGCCTTGCCTCCGAAGCTAGAGGTCCCGGGTTCGAATCCCGGTAAGGGCATTTGTTTCTTTGTTGAGTATTCCTGAGACTTGGATGTTTACTACGTATTTAAGTGTATAAGGTGCTTCCAAATTAGATGCCAATATTCTAGAGCTGATAGTAATCGTCCTTAGAAGAATACGTACGTTCGACCGAACTCCATTTCTCCATACAAACGTAGTATCGTTCTCATTTTAAAACTCCATGCTGAAATAACATGAAACCACATACAATGGTATCCGCTAAATCTAGATCGGAAATTAGTTTCTGTTGCTAGAAATTAGAAAAGAGATATAAAATACAGCGAGTTTTTGTTTTTTTTATGTCTTGTATGAAAACCTTAACCCTTTGAACGCTTTGATATTTGAATGATCACTCAGACGCCAAGCACCAAAAATTGATGTAACGTTAAATACCAATAAAAACTTATAAAACAACTCATATAATAATAGATCTTAATGATTCATGATCAAAGTACACCTTCATTCCGACCTTTTTAGTGGTTGTTGGCGTGGTGGGCACACGACGACACACGACCACTTTACAGGTTCTTGGCGTTCAAAGAGTTAATAATCGCTGTATTTTTTCTCCATTATAATTTCAAGCACCAGAAACTAATTTCCGACCTAGATATACTGGATCCCACTGTATACAAAGTATCAAATTATTCCAGCATATCATTTTAAAATGAGAGCGATACTACGTTTGTATGGAGAACCCGAGCTTACGGCGGACTCGTAAAAAAACTAATTTAGAGTTAGTCAGTACGGAGAAAATTAGGAAAACAACTGCCACGTATAGTAATAAAATAACACCCTCAACTAGGAGCCCTTATAGTTTCGCCATGTCCGTCTGTCTGACCGAGGCTTTGCTCTGCGATTGTTAGTGCTAGAAAGCTGCAATTTGGCATGGATATATAAATCAATAATTCTGCCAAAAAGTAATAAAATTAAGGGCACCTCACTTACACGTAAAGTGGGGTTGAATTTTTATGCTTCAATCCTATGGTGTGCGGTGTTGTTGGATAGGTCTTTCAAATGAATAGAGGTCTTCATCAAACATTTTTTGATAAAGTGAATATTTACGGAAATAATCACTCCAAAAGATAAAAAGTGTGTGCCCCCCGCTCTTACTTTTGAACTATGGGTCAAAAAATATGGAATAAATCGTGAAACTAAAGCTTAATAAAGACTTAACGAAAACTATAGCGGACATGTAAAAGACATAATATGAAACGCTGCGAAGGTATTCCCATTTTCTTGTTATTGATTTTTTTAAATTAAGTTTTTCGGACATCTACGGAACCCTACACTGAGCATGGCCCGTCATGCTCTTGGCCGATTTTTTATAAATTGGTACGAGTATAATTCTCTGATATTAACTAAAATGTGTATTAACCGGGTTAAACGATACCACAGAATAAGTAAATAGTACATGACGATACCACTGATAGCGATGTCAAAAATTATAGTAGGGAATTGGTTAGCTCGGAAAGATGTCGGAAAGTCATACTTTATCGAGTAGTCTTGTTTTTCTTTAGGGTTAGGGTTCCGTAGCCAAAACGAAAACGAACCCTTACCATAGAAGCTGTTGCATATTTAAGAAAACTGCTAAGTTAAAGCTCAAAATGCATTAAGCCGCAGTAAATTAGTTTTACTGTAAGTAATGTAGTGCCGGACTTGGCACCATTTCAGAGAATTTAAGGAACTTGGCACCCATTTAGATCTCAATTCTTTTGTCGGCGATAACGACATCAACCAAGCATCGCTTATTCTTAATATTGAACTTGGCTCCTATTTTCATATTTATGTTTTTGATGGGATAAGCACTAAGTACGATTATCAAATTTGGTAGGAAGGTGTTTTCTATGCGAAAAAATATCAAATTAAGGGGGCACACAATACATGTTAACAAGGAATGAAAAAAAAATCACAGGCGTGTGGGGTGTCTTTGGTAAGGAGTTGTATTTAAAAATGATATACAGGTTTCTAAAAAACGTTCGTGAGATATTAGCTGTCAAAGTCGTAGACAATGTGCTCCCCCCTCTAATTTTCAAACTATGGAGTTTAAAATTCTGAAAGATATCACTTGTTTCTGTAGTTGGATAATTTTATGTTTCTAAACCAGGTGAACGATATATTGATGCAATAAATTTTTAATTTTTTGTGTTTTTGTTAACGTACTCACTATATTAAAAATCTAGATAATACCTTCATACAGGTCATTTGCTCTCTGAAACCATTTGTAAAGAAAATAATTGGAAATGTACGAGTATGAGGTAGTAGGTACTTGGTCTTATTTTATTGTATTCTGAGTAATTATTATCATCACCTATTTGGGTTATTGTGTCCGGCGCAACGGAGGCAAAACTACGCCGGTCGCGGCCACAGCATTCCGGCGGCGCCACCAGCCCGGAACCGACCGCACTTGGGCAACGCATGGCTTCATAAGGGTAACCACGCTTCCCGTTCCCGCTTTATTTTTATTATATTACATATTATCACTAAATTTGATATTAATAGAAATTAGTTAGGAAGATTTGTAATTAAGTATACTCGTATTTTACATTGTAGCTCAAAAGGTGGAGCATTAATGTGAAACCGAAGAGGCACATAAGTTTCGGGACCCTGAGTCCAAAGAAGGATGGCGATAGCTTGACGTTTATATGTTCTTTTATTTGACTTGACCTTTTCAGTTTATATAAGCTTCTATAGACGGCTATAGATATAGATCTGTTCTTCCCTGATAAAAACGCAGCCCAATGGGTGCAGAACCTACATAGATATTATTTTGTGAATTGTTAGTTTACTATCTACTTACCTATATACATGTTTAGCGAATAAATAGACGGCTGGATTCGAAATAAGAAAGATGCTGTGTAATCTTTCTTATAGAGCCTGAACACGTAATTTCGACATCATCTACCAGCATAATTATGAAAATAGGTGACTATTTGTTATAATGCGTATTTGTGCCTTGCCACCCTGCGTTTTTTGCGGAAGGCTGAGGGGTTGGTATACCGGAAACTGTTACACTTGACAGAAAACAAATAACAATAACCAGCTACTGATACGAAACTATTGTCTCAAATGTTAACAGGTTAACACTGTTAAGTTAATGAAGTATTAGACGTTCCTAATGTACAGGATGAGGCCTGTAATAGGAGCAAAAAATTTAAAGGTAACCTCTAGTCTCAAAAAAAAATTTGCTTTTTAAGTAATGGATCTTGGCACCACGAGATTATAGCGCTGCAGTCACTGCTGATATTGAGGTAGCATCTAGTTATGACTCGAAATCGTAGTTGGCATTTTTGGTTTAAAAGGATATTTTAGACTTCATTTTTATATATATATATTTTTCAGTGCTTTTAAATAAATAGTTATTAATATAGCTCCAGTAGTGTAAAAAAGTACATAGCAAAAGAAAAAAAAAACAATTAAAACCATGTGGAAATAATTGCTGGAGAGCTCAATAGTGTACCGTTTAATTTTTTGCTCCTATTACAGGCCACACGCTGTATACTTACTCGTATTATATAAAACAAAGTAGTTACTCCATTTACAACTCGAGACTGGACTATTTTTTATATTTGATTCTTTTGATTTCTCTTAGCTCCGAATGGCGGAATAGCTATTAAAATAGGTAGGTATCTGTAAAATACACGAATAAAAATCTCATAGATACACTTTGTACGGGACGGGTGGGGGGCGGAACGGAGTTCACAGGGACAGCTAGTAACAAATTATTACAGATTAGATTATTAGGTAATAAGTAATAGATCGTAGTATTAGTAGTTACTATTTAAGTAAATAAATAAATACGAAGGGGACAATCATTAAACGAATCGAACTAGCGCCATATACCTGATATACCATAGGTACCTACCTACATAGTGAGCTCAATAAGTTTACTCTGTCAATAAGCCTTGTATTATGGGTACTAGACGATGATGATATACATATTGAATAGATAGGAATACTTAAATACGTAGGCAAATAAGTAACATCCAAAGACTTTATGGTTAAAGCACAAATATTTGCCCTGACTGGGATTCGAACCCAAGCCCGTCAGTTCATAGGCAGGGTCACTAACCATCTAGTCTAGTGGTAGCGAATCCGGTCGTCAAAGTAGGTACGTAAGTAGGTACTGAAAATATATGAATCGATTGTGCTAAAACTAATTGCCTTTCAATCGGTCTTCGCTAACTGCGGTCCCCGAGACTAAGTAATTAGCTTTATTGCGGATTAGTTCCACATTCGTGGACACACTTTCTGTGCAACAATAGTATGCACGCAGAATCTAACGTAATTTCGTACGTAGTATCTTCATTGCGTTTCCCCAAACGAGTGCTCGGCTGCACGGCCGACCGGATCTAGTGTTTTATTTTTCATACTATGTGCGGTTTACTAATACTTACTTAACAAATACATGGTATATGTTGAAGTCTAGTCGAGTGTAAATTACAATTTTAGTCACCTCTTATTTTAACATCTTTTGGATTGTTTATAACTGGTAAGCAACTTTAGAATTATTTAATTCACAATTGTTTTGATGACCGTTTCCGCTATTTAGCAGTACACAGTATTGTCGAGGCACGACAGTGGTTACTTTACCAAGAACACACCTTATTTAGACATTCCTAAGGAATGTATAAACCAAGGGTCGTGTGTCCGTAGGGACACATCACATCTGTCACACCAGCATCACAAAGAAATCTCTTGCTTTTTAGGGTTCCGTAGCCAAATGGCGAAAAACGGAACCCTTATGGATTCGTCATGTCTGTCTGTCCGTCCGTATGTCACAGCCGATTTTCTCGGAGAATATGATCACTACAATTATGAAATTTGATGTGATGGTGTATGTAATGAACCGCTATAGAAATATGATGTGAAATTACGAAAAAAATATTAACCGGGGGGGGGGGGGGGGGGGGGGTTGGCAAAACAAGAGGGCGTAAGTGTCGTAAGTTTTCTATGAAGATACGACCTTTTGTGATTAAATGTATTGTATAGTATTGTTTGCAGACGATACCTCTCTTGTTTATAGACCACCGGGGGATGGGCAGCAGCATCCCTGGAGTGCGGTGGAGACACTGCGATCGCCAATCCGCATGCCAAGCGTGGCGATTATGGCATTTACCCTCCATGAAATTCGGGGAGGCCTATGTCCAGCAGTGGACGTCCTTCGGCTGATGTGGGACGACAGCAACAAGCTAATAATGATATAAACAATGCTATTTCTAAAGTAGTTAATTGGTTCAATGTCAACAATTTATTGTTAAATGAGAAAAAGACCAAATGTATCAAGTTTGTCACGACTAACGTTAAGCACAATCAAACAAGTGTCATTGTGAAAGATGAGGAATTGGAACTAGTGGATAGTACAGTTTTTCTTGGATTAACATTAGATTCCAAACTCCAATGGGGTCCCCATATTGCTAATCTCTCGAATAGACTGAGTTCTGCAGCTTTTGCCGTGAGCAAGATCCGCCAACTGACAGACGTGAAGACAGCTCGATTAGTATATTTTAGTTACTTCCACAGTATTATGTCGTATGGTATTTTACTATGGGGCATTGCTTCAGATATTAATACCATTTTTGTTCTGCAGAAGAGGGCTATTCGAGCAATATATAAAATGAAACATAGAGACTCACTTAGAGATAAGTTCAAGAACATTAATGTAATGACATTGCATTGTCAATACATCTATGATAATATTGTGTATGTACATAAAAACATTGTAAACTTCAGGAAGAACTGTGACATACATAATATTAATACTCGAAATAAACACAAACTCGTGGTGCCCACCACTCGCCTCCAGAAAATTAGAAAATCATTCATGGGTAATGGTGTGAAGTTTTATAATAAGCTTCCAAGAAACGTAACTGAATTATCTATTAATAAATTTAAAAATTATGTAAAGCGTCAACTCATATCGAAAGCATATTATAGCACACATGACTACATGAATGATAAAACACCGTGGGATTAATTGTGTGTGGGACTGAAATATTAATGAATTAATCATTATGGCGTTAGATATTAATATGATCTTTTTTTTGATATTTCGATTTTATTCTAGAAACTGTCTAGATTTCTATTTTTTATATATTTTTATTATTATTATTATTTATGTTTTGACGATCCTATTGTGAATTTTACTACAAAATAATTTCTTACTTTGACATGTCTACAACAATACAATATTTATTTTAAAGAATAATAATAGCATCAATAAATTGCTCTAAATAATTAATTAATATATATGTTAATACATGTTATAACTGACGATTCGAAAGTGCTTGTTGCTAGGCCTATTTGAATAAAGAATATTTTGACTTTGACTTTGACTTTGTATAGTGGTTTTCAATGTAGATTAGGTGTCGGTACGGAACCCTTATTGTGCGTGGTTCGACCCGCACTTCGCCGATTTTTAGTATTTCTCGTACCTGCTTATTTTTAATTTTAGAGTTATCTATATATATATATATGTCACCGGAAATGTATGAAATCTAGGAATGTATACAACTCCTAGGAAATGCATATTTAGGAAATGTTTAAAATATTGTTTTAAAAGTTATTGAATAGGTACACACATATCCTGGGAAATGTATATATGTAATTCCAATATCGCATTAGGAAATGTATACTCGTAAATTGTCCATCATTACAGTTGTTTTCCCCAGGTACGTTCCTACGTACTAGTGACTGACTGACTGACTCACTCACTTCAATCAACGCCCAGCCCAAACCGTTGAATCTAGAAAGCTGCTAATTTCACGATTGGCAGTTTATATAACATAAGTACCCAGTAAGAAGGGATTTTTGGAAATTCCACTCTCAAGGGGGTAAAAAGGGGGTTGAAAGTTTGTATGGGGATGGAGCAAAATTCAATGTGAGAGACTTGAAACTTTGTGTATGGACTTTTTTACAATACAAGAAAAGTAATTTAAGGGTTTTGGAGAAATCCACCCCTGAACGGGTTAAATAGGGGTGCAAAGTTTGTATGTAGATGGAGTAAAATTTTAGGTAAGAGTTTTGAATCTTTGTGTATAGACTGGTTATAACAATACAAGAAAGCTAATTTAAAAAAACTCACCCCTAAGCGGGTTAAATAGGGGTGTAAATTTGTATATGGATGGTGCAAAATTTTAAGTGAGCGACTTTAAACTGTGAATTGGCTATGTGCGAAGTAGGTGGTGGGGATAAGCTTGGCGATCGCAGCGCACACCATGGCAGAAATGTGTACTTACCGGGGACATCTGTCAAATTTACTTGCACGTTTCCTATTGGTTTCTTAACGGTTTTCTAAGATTCGTTTCGTTTTTATTTATTTATTTAATTACTTATTTATTTCAATAAGATTTCCAGTAAAGGGCCTTTCTCGTTTACTAAAATAAATAAAATATTCATGTGTCATTATTTGACATCTCTGAGTTTGACATTGTCCCGGGGCCCTTGACGTTTGACGTTTCAGACGCGCACTTAGCCAATAGACTCCTTATTACAAAACAATAACAGTAATTTTAGGGTTTTTGAAAGCCGACCCCTAAGGGGGTAAAATAGGGGTGCAAAGTTTGTATAGGGATGGTGCAAAATTTTAAGTGAGAGACTTTAAAACTTTGTTTTAAGACTCTTTATTACAATACAAGAAAATTAATTGTAGGTTTTTGGAAAAAGCCACCCCTAAGCGGGTCAAATAGGGGTGCAAAGTCCTGATTGACTGACTGACTGACTTATTCAACGTCCCGTCCTAACCGTTTGACCTAGGAAGCAGATTTTTTTACAATAGGCCGTTTATATATCGTATGTAATTATAATTAACCATTATGAAGAGATTTTTAGAAATTTAGTTCTTAAGGGGTTAAATTAGAGGTTGAAATTTTGTATGAAAATCGTGTGATATTTAAAGTAAAAAAAAATCGCTTTATCTAAAGATATGAAAGTACTTTTGTGGGATTTCGAAATTCACCCCATAAAGGGGTAAAATTTTGGGTTGAAAGTTTGTATGCAAAACATGTGGTTCTTGTGTGTGGGTTGTGATACGATTCGTAAATTCGTATTCGGTTCTTTGTTCTTTGTGATATTCACTATTTATTTCGTCATTAGAACGCATAGGCATGACTTTTACGCGTGCGCTCGTTGCCGTGCACGAAAAAGGAACGACGACCACGGCATCCCCCCACCACAAGGTGGCGACAGCCGGAAGTACTAAGACTTATTTTGAATCAAATTAAATACTCTAAAAAGCGTGCAAGTTGCCTGTAGGTTTAAGGGACTACCTGTTAAACATTATATCGAGAATGAAGCGATGAAATATAGTAGGAACTCCGAACACATTGCTCATGTAGATGTAAGAAAAAGCGTTTTTGAAAATTCGTCCTCTAAGGGGGTTAACTATTTAACTCCCTTAAAGGTCCCCCTCCTCTAAGGATTCTCTATAGGTTGAAATTTACTATAGATAAGTCAAAGTCAAAGTCAAAATATTCTTTATTCAAATAGGCCTAGCAACAAGCACTTTCGAATCGTCAGTTATAACATGTATTAACATATATATTAATTTTTTTTTTCATCATTTATTTATGTACAACGAAAATATATACAAGAATACTTAACCAAAATAATATAAAGAAAATTAAAACTAACTTAAATCTAAAACGGGCCATTGAGGCATTGTACCGAGAATTGAATTAATTATTTAGAGCAATTTATTGATGCTATTATTATTCTTTAAAATAAATATTGTATTGTTGTAGACATGTCAAAGTAAGAAATTATTTTGTAGTAAAATTCACAATAGGATCGTCAAAACATAAATTATAATAATAATAATAAAAAATAGAAATCTAGACAGTTTCTAGAATAAAATCAAAATATAAAAAAAAAGATCATATTAATATCTAATGCCATATAAATATAATAATATTCATTAATATTTCAGTCACAATTAATCCCACGGTGTTTTATCATTCATGTAGTCATGTGTGCTATAGGTAATATGCTTTCGATATGAGTTGACTCTTTACATAATTTTTAAATTTATTAATAGATAATTCAGTTACGTTTCTTGGAAGCTTATTATAAAACTTCACACCATTACCCATGAATGATTTTCTAATTTTCTGGAGGCGAGTGGTGGGCACCACGAGTTTGTGTTTATTTCGAGTATTAATACTATGTATGTCACAGTTCTTCCTGAAATTTACAATGTTTTTATGTACATACACAATATTATCATAGATGTATTGACAATGCAATGTCATTACATTAATGGTCTTGAACTTATCTTTAAGTGAGTCTCTATGGTTCATTTTATATATTGCTCGAATAGCCCTCTTCTGCAGTACAAAAATGGTATTAATATCTGAAGCACTGCCCCATAGTAAATTACCATACGACATAATACTGTGGAAGTAACTAAAATATACTAATCGAGCTGTCTTCACGTCTGTCAGTTGGCGGATCTTGCTCACGGCAAAAGCTGCAGAACTCAGTCTATTCGAGAGATTAGCAATATTGGGACCCCATTGGAGTTTGGAATCTAATGTTAATCCAAGAAAAACTGTACTATCCACTAGTTCCAATTCCTCATCTTTCACAATGACACTTGTTTTATTGTGCTTAACGTTAGTCGTGACAAACTTGATACATTTGGTCTTTTTCTCATTTAACAATAAATTGTTGACATTGAACCAATTAACTACTTTAGAAATAGCATTGTTTATATCATTATTAGCTTGTTGCTGTCGTTTAACTTTGAATATAAGAGAGGTATCGTCTGCAAACAATACTATATCATGGTGGGTCTTTACGAGGTATGGCAAGTCATTTATGTAGATAAGGAATAGGAAAGGTCCCAATATTGATCCCTGCGGTACACCCATCGAGACCACTGATCCCAGTGATCGCTGTCCATTCACATCGACCCTTTGTATTCTACCATATAGATAAGATTTTAGCAAATTCAGTGCCGATCCTTTAACTCCATAGTAGTGCAGTTTCCTGATTAATGTTTCATGACATACGCAGTCGAAGGCCTTGGAAAAATCGCAAAAAATACCTAAGGCATCCTGTGACTCTTCCCAGGCATCGAATATATGTTTAGTTAGCTCAACAGCCGCGTCGGTTGTCGAGCGACCCCGCGTAAAACCAAATTGCTTATTATGCATTAAATTGTTTGTATTAAAATGTCTTATTAATTGGGACAAAACTATTTTTCAAAAATTTTACTAAATGTTGGTAGCACAGATATTGGTCTAAAATTAGTGGGGTCAGAAGTGCTACCTGATTTAAATAAAGGAGTTATTTTACTATGTTTCATTAGATCAGGAAACTCACCACAGTCAATACTGTTATTAAATACAACTACCAAGTCAGGCGCTATGACTTCTATTAGAGATTTGACAGCATGGACAGAGACTCCCCAGAGATCACCAGTTTTTTTGACATTAATTGATTTAAACGCCTTTATTACATCTGGGGTACTAACATATTCAAAATGAAGATTTCCACTACATTCTGAGGCGTTATCTTTTAACAATGTAACGGCAGACGAAGGTGAATAATTTAATGTCTTTGTTGTGGATACTGGTATCTCAGTGAAATTTTTTTCAAATTCTGATGCTACTTCTAAACTTGAATCTATAATTATGCCATCAATTTTTAGTTTAAGATCATTCATTTTGTGCTTTGATCTACCAGTTTCCACATTAATTAATTTCCATGTTGTTTTGATAATGTCCGAACTATTAGTAATTTTCTGGCTTATAAAATTACGTTTAGCTATATGACAATCTATTTTAAATTTCTTAGAATATTGTTTGACATGTTCCTTAAATTCATCACTCATATTAAACCGGCGTTCCTCATATAAAGCATACAGTGCTTGTCTACGTTTATGTAAATAAATTATTATTTTTAAAGTACGTTGGTTGGAGTATTCGTACAAGGATTCCGTATCAAAAGATACGAAAAGTAATTGTATGGTATTTTGAAGTTCACCTCCTGAACCGGAGAAATTTGGGTTTAAAACTCACTTTAAACGCAAATCTATCATTTCGTTATTACTTCGGGGTGATTAAAGTTAGATGTTCAAACACTTCGCATATAAACATCTTAACTATACCTACACGGATAAGAAAAGTACTTTTAGTGTGTTTTAAACGAGTCTTTTATTGTGGTTAAAGGAGTGATGTTTAAAATGTGGGAAGATCATGTACATCAGGTTCTTTTCATTTTATACCAAAACAGTTTACATTTATACTAAGGTCAGAGAATGTGTTTCCGTGTTTATAGTTTTGTTTGAGCGTTTCTTATTTTCAATTTAAATTTTTATAATAACTCGGTAAAGATTAAAATTAAATAACTATAAATAAACTAATGATGAGACAAAAATGTATGAAAACGGCCGATACATAAGTAGCTCCGAAGCTGTTTGGAGGATCTTGAAAATTTCGCATTCATGAAAGGTTTCCTCCTGACGTACACCTCACTGTTCAACTTGAATATGGTCAGCGTGTGTACTTTACCTCCAACAAACATCTCGGAAAAGATAAACATTAAACAGTCCACCTCAGACTACGTTACTGGCATTCTTTGAAATGCACTCAAAGGCAGAACCGCTACTAAAGTGTAGGGTAACCTGTTCATCATTGGAACACAAAAGTTTTAAAGCATCCTATCTCCGTCGGTTTTAACGTTATGAGTCCGATATTTTAGACCAAGATAGGCCATCTAATTAGTTATCATGTGGCCTTAAAATCACTGGCTTTACTTTTACAGCTACTGCATGTAAATAATTTATTTAAAAAATGAGATTTGTCTTAGTGTGCCTTATACGTGTATTCAATGAAACACCCGAATTTTTACAATGAAACAGAGGTAAATCACCAGTGAAAAAGTGTTGCTATTATTGATATTAGTATACATTAAATCCATCTTTATAAAGTATCTATGCTTGGGTTATTTAATTATACATTGTTTTTTACATTGCTATGTCATTGTTGCACCTACTGTTTCATTGTTTGCTGTAGTTTCACTGTAAACAATCAAGGGTTTTTATTTAATTATATAATTTGTTTAAAAATCACCAAAATTAATTATTTTTTACTTTTTTGTCGATAAAATCAAAAAGTGCTTGCTGTGACTTGTTCTTCCACAAGGCGCGTTCACAAACTAGGCATATATGAGGGGTTCCTTGGTTAGTCTTAAAGTGGTTTACTGGACTATCTAGTAACATTGTGTTTTAGAAATATTGAGATGTTTTACTGTGCACCAAAGTTCCATTGTTGGACATCTGACCCTATAAGGAAGTGCTACAATAAAAAAAAAATTCTACCTGCACTTGCAATTTTCAACATGATAACTACGATTTCTTTCGCATTAACAGAATGGATGTGTGTGTGTGTGTGTGTGTGTGTGTGTGTGTGTTAATTTTAGATAATTTACTATTTTGAGTCTTATGTTTCGTGATTAAGCTTTTCGCATGATTTAGTTTTTGTTTTTAAGGTCGAGATTAAAAATTAATTAGTGGTTTCGCTTCTACTCGATTGTGGTAAGCTATTATTATGACAGATTTAGGTTGGGTCAGTGACTATATGGCTGCGATCGAGGGATTGAAACTACAGGTAAGTAGGCAACAATATCTGGTAAGCGGACACCGTAGGCTATATGGACGCTTGCAACTCCAGAAGAATCACAAGCGCATTGCCGACTGTTTACTGACTTGAAGATCCGTTTTGATTGACAGCTAGTGACCTATCCGTGCAGGTCCATCAGACAAAACAGCGCATCCCGGCGACCCTGCTCACCACCAAGGCATACAACACCAGATACTAACAAACAGCGAGTATACTATGTTGTTATTACAATATTTCCAATCTCCAATTATGTGCCCAACGTGGCCCAACCGCTAAACCTATCATACTTTTTTTTTTGAATTAAAAATGGGATTGCTCTTGGCCAGCATCTAGCCAGGGGGCAAAGATGAGGCCGACGATGAAGCTAGCTCACCCAGAAGATGCCTATTCACTCGTGCCTTAAAAAGGTCCAGGTTATATGAACTCGGAAATACAGACGCCGGCAGAGAATTCCAAACCTTAGAAGTGCGCATTATAAAAGAAGATGCAAAGCGCTTGGTTCGAATTAGAGGAATTTCGGCCAGGTAAGGATGGTAGCCAGCCGTACGTCTGGATGTCCGATGGAAGAAGGGGGAAGGCGGTATGAGCTCATGGAGCTCCTGAGCACACTCACCGAAGTACAGTTTGTAGAAGATGCACAGACATACTCTCTTCTTTGTAGTAGTTTCTATTTGTTACAGTTTGTAACCTATTGATTTGCTGTATTAAATACCTGTACTGTGTTATGTCAACGTTGTGTTAAAGTGGAACAAGTGCCATGACATGGATACCTACTTTTTACTATCGAGGGCCCATCGACTAAAAATCAATAGTTAGGTATACATTATTTCGTTCTACTTGAAGTAGATGCGAGAACGCCCCGTGGCTATAGCACCACATAATATCGGTTTTATTTGTATCAGGTAATAATACGTTCTAACATGCATAGGCTTAGATACCTCATCATAGTGGACGGCGTACGAGCACAATTCCAAAGAAAAACCACAAATCGATGTACAGTTTAGCCATTTGGCACACGCATACTAGATGTCAAAATAAAAAATTTGACCCGCTGTTTTAAAAAAAAACCCTTAAGAGGAGTGCTGAAGAGTCATTAATTTGTAGGTATTGTTTTTTTTCAGAAACGTATCGTATGTGGTCCAGATTTTTTTTCTTTCAATTTTTTAATTTAACAAAGTAGGTAACACAGTTCTTTTTCTTTATAAATGGGTTCTGAAGTAGAACTGTGTCACTTTATAATATTAAAAAATAAAAACAATAACCAAATGAAATTATTTTCAATATTGCTTTCTTGGGGTTAGATATGAGGATATCACGTATCACTTGTGGTATATTATACAAAAAAACAGCCAGCCATATCGTATCTGAAGGAGCCCAAACTCGGTATGTTATGAAAATATTTTTTGTATTAATAAAAAAAAAATGGCTGAAATATAATGATATGGTATATTTTTAGAATCGCCTCAAGACGCATTTTCATATGATATCACACACGATAGGTTCCTAAAACAAATATTTTTCCATACAAATAAAATAATATATAATTCAGCGTCCCTCCTAAGGAATTTTATTTCAAAACTGCGGGTCAAACAATTAGTTTTGACCTCTAGTATGCGTGTGCCAAACGGCTAAGCCGTACATCGACTTGCGGTTTTTTTCGTGTACACCTTTCACTCATCCAGTACATTATTTGCATCCTGAAGGAAGCCCGGGGTCCGCTACCTAATCCCAAGAATTCGCGTAGACACTAGTTTTTACGAAAGCGACTGCCATCTGACCTTCCAACCCAAGGGGAAACTAGATCTTATTGGGATTAGGCTTGTCAAGTGAGTGGGCAACTTGACTGTTAGAAGTTCTCAAGCCGCCCGAAGGCCTCTATACACCTTTCACTATGAGCAGCAAATATCTAATATAAGTGAAAATGGCAGCCAAGTTCACCGACAAAAGAATTGAGATCTATGTAAATGGGCGACAAGTCCTGTAGATTATCTGAAAAGTTGCCAAGTTTGCCACTAGATTGTTTACAGTAAAACTAATTTTCTGCGGCTTAATGCATTTTGAGCCTTAATTTGGCAGTTTTCTATGCAGTATGTTATAATACCATAAAAGCTGTTGGATATTTAAGAAAACTGCCAAGTCAAAGCTCAAAAGCATAACACACGGCTGCTGTCCGCCAGTTCCTCGGGTGAACTTGGCTGGACACGCTGCCGCGTGTCTAGATTTTGGTGTGTGTGTGTGTGTGTGTGTGTGTGTGTGTGTGTGTGTGTGTACGTAACACATTTAGGCTGGGTTGCACCAAACCGTCTGTAATCGTAAGCTCTGCTCGTTAAAATTTGAATGTATGGAAAGTTTGACAAGTTTCTATGAGATGACAACTGCCGGCGCCATATTTAACGTTAATCAGTCTGTGATCGTAAGTCGGTGAAACCCAGCCTAAATAAAAAAATGTAATGCTGAGTGAATTTTCCTTACTAAACCGGTGCATACTGGTGCATAGTATAATACTTACTCGTATTTAGGTTTTGCCAGTGATTATCTACGGCCTGCCTGTCAGGTATCGAGTACGCTCCGGTGGGCCCGGATTCGCTCTATTTATCGCGCTTTCATTGCGAACACTTGTAATAATAATAACATACTTAGGTAAACGAATATTGTTGGGATTTATTTCACTTATCCAAACCAAATAATAAACATACAATTATGATGGCATCAAAGAATATGTATTCATATCATTGCATATTGCATATTACGTATAAACATATTAAAATAATACTATGACCTACATAGATGAGACAATTTGACAACAAGCGTTTTTTTAGGGTGAAGCCAAACGAGCGTGATTTTGTGAGTAGTTAGATCATATATCCAAAATCTTTAATTCTGCGAAGCAACATTGCCATTCGCCTTTTCCCCACTTGCGTTTGTTATTTGGGTTTTTTGTGCGTTGTTAGCGGCGTCATTTCTGCCGTCGTCATACTTGTAACTATTACCGAAAATTTCCATACATATGTCATCATATATCCGAGGATGGTCCCCACCAGGTGCAAAGACTATTGGAGTGCAGCACTTTGGCTGCGATGGGAACTAATGTCATTGAGTTGAATATTGGATGGATAATGGTTTATGACACGTCATGGGAGGAGACTAGCGGACACCTACCGTGACAATTCATCTCAGAATTGTAAAGTTATTATTATTTGTATGTCTTTCCCGCTCCCGGGACAATGGTGTCCCGGACCTTTAGGAGGCATGCGCGGAGCCGAAGTATCGAATGCTGTCCCTGTCCGTGTCATGGGTCGTACGCACAAGAGATTATTATTATTATTGTAAATACATGATACAGTAACAAAAGTATACAAACAAACAAATAATATTTTTTAAGAAAAAAAAACCGACTTCAATGGGGGAGGCCGATGAAATATTATTACACTTAGATGGTGCACTCTTAGATTCCATACAATAAAATAAAAATACCCTCAATTCCTCATGGAATCATGGAAAAACCTTGCTTGCTTGACAAACAAAACGAAGAGAACAAATCGCCAAACTTGAACTACGCGTCGTTGAAGAGTTCCGTTCTGATCATCATCAGCAGTTCCACTTCATCAAATGTCACTTTTATGAATGAAAATGCTTGATTAGTTCATGAAAATACTAAAATTACTATTTGTGTGCCTTTCACATTTGAAAAGTTCCCTCGATTCCTAATGGATCCCATCATCAGAACTCGAGCATGACAAAAATCAATCGTGAAAATAGAACTGGCTTAACAAACACAGCTAGAAGGACAAATCGCCAAACGTGAACTTTTCGTCGTTAAAGAGTTCTGTTCTGATCATCACCAGCAGTTCCACTTCATCAAATGTCATATTTTTGTATGAAAATGCTCGAATTGTTGATAAAAACACAAAAGTCACTATATGTTTGCCATTAAGATTTGAGGAGTTCCCTCAATTCCTCATGGATCCCATCATCAGAAATCGAGCATGACAAAAATTAATCGTGAAGATAGAACTTGCTTAACAAACACAGCTAGGAGAACAAATCGCCAAACGTGAACTTTTCGTCGTTGAAGAGTTCTGTTCTGATCATCATCAGCAGTTCCACTTCATCAAATGTCACATATTTGGATGAAAATGCTCGATTTGTTGATAAAAACACAAAAATCACTATATGTTTGCCTCTAAGATTTGAGGAGTTCCCTCAATTTCTCATGGATCCCATAAAAACACAAAATCTATTAAAAACCTAATAAAAAGAAAACCTAAACTAAAACCTAATTTTAAAACAGCAGATACAGTAATTAATGTGAAAGGAAATGTGAAATGTTAAATGAGACAATTTTTTATTTGTAATTTTAATTAGGTTTTTTTACTTATTTCTTTATTATGCTCTTGTATAAAGTGCAATGAGCCAATGATGTCCATAACATCAACACTCGAAATGCACATTGATCGCCTCGTGCTAGACCCCAGGCGATGGTGCCAAGCTTCTACGAGTATGAAAAAATTAGCACAGCGAGAGAACGACAGCCATCAGTCAAAAATTCAGTTCCATCCAATTAAAACAAAAACTGTTTGAGAACACAATACGTTGCATGGACTTCATGAACTTGTGAAGCTCGCCGTTTTTAGGGTTCTGTAGCCAAACTGGCTAAAACGGAATCCTTATAGATTCGTCGTGTCTGTCCGTCCGTCCGTCCGTATCTCACAGCCGATTTACTCGGCGACTATGAGCACTACAATTATGAAAGGCCGTGCCAGGATAAGCTAAGTGATTCTGCCCTCCTTGAGTTTGGGCTTGTAATTTTTATAGATTGTGTGGCTCTACATTACTCATCATTTTGCCAAATTTGAGCACCTTTAACGTTATAGTTTTTGTTAAAAAAAAAAAACAAAATTTAGTTTTTCTTTGATATTTTTTTTTCTGGTCAACCTATTTTAACGAGCATTTTATAAAGATGATTAATTGACCATAATTATATTTTCATTATGACATAGAAAAAAAAAACCAATTAAACTTTTCAGAATTTTTTTTCTTCTACTTTCACGTTAGAGACCGCTCCAAATTTTTTCACTGGTAATACACCCACTAACGTCCTATATATGTATTTTTTTCAAAATTTTGGCTGAGGGAGAACATGGAGATATCTTTACATGAAATGCTTTACATACATTTCCTTAAACCGCTATAATTCAAATCAGAATGATTAAAACCTCTTTAGAGAAACGTACATATTGCATATTAAATACTGGCCACTTAATTTCAACTTTTTAAAAAGATTAAAAAAAAAAACGTTTTGCAGCAAAAGTAACTCCTTTCGATTGTCGTGCGTTGAGAAAATAAACACAACGATATGAATTCATTGACAAAAACGACTGCAATACAACGGGTTTTCCGTAATAAAGTTAAAACGCTGTATTGCCTCGCAATAAAAACAATACTTCAGTGAATATGTATATAATAATAATATTCGGGGACAATCTTACACAAATCAACCTAGTCCCAAACTAAGCAAAGCTTGTACTATGGGTGCTAGACGACGATATACATACTTATATAGATAAATACATACCTAAATACATAGAAAACATCCAAGACCCAAGAACAAAAATCAGTGATAAATGCACAAATAAATGCCCTGGCCGGGGTTCGAACCCGGGACCTCTAGCTTCGGAGGCAGAGTCATTCCCAACTAGGCTAAACAGCAGGGCTAGTATGATCGCTTATATGTCGGACATATAGCATTCGTCCCGTACTGTCAAGTATGTAAGTGCGAGAGGGACGAACGCTATATGTCCGACATATAAGCGATCATACTAGCCCCACAGGTCAGGTCACAGGTATAAACGAACAATACGTGGGTCGTGTATAAACGAACAATACGATTTTTTTAATAATATACTTCCAATTTTTGAACAGGTAATTGTCTTGTATAGTATTTAATGGCTACTTAACTTTAAATAGGTCGTTTAAATAATTAGTAGTAGTAGTAAAACTCTTTATTGTACATACATACAAACTAATAATTATGTTTTTTTTGTTCATTTAGATTGAAGACATGCGTAATACACTATACTGCCTGAGACTCCCACATTCCATATAAGTGACTGACTATTTCCAGACATGTTGTGCAAATGTAGTGCACATTTGCACTTATTTATCTTATAATAACTGCATATATATGACGTCAGATGAAGTATACAAGTAATGTTTATGTAAGATGTTTTCGTTTGACATGTAATTAATATAATAAAATATTTTCCTAACGCACGACAATCGAAAGGAGTTATTTTTGCTGGAAAACGTTTTTTGAATCTTTTTAAAAAGTTGAAATGTAAGTGGCCAGTATTTAATATGCAACATGTACGTTTCTCTAAAGAGGTTGTAATCATTCCGATTTGAATTATAGCGGTTTACGGAAATGTATGTAAAGCATTTCATGTAAAGATATCTCCATGTTCTCCCTCAGCCAAAATTTTGAAAAAAATACATATTATAGGACGTTAGTGGGTGTATTACCAGTGAAAAAATTGGAGCGGTCTCTAACGTGAAAGCAGAAGAAAAAAAAATCTGAAAAGTTTAATTGGATTTTTTCATTTTTTTTCTATGACATAATGAAAATAAATATAATTATGGTCATTTAATCATCTTTATAAAATGTACAATATATGCCAAGCTCGTTAAAATAGGTTGACTAGAAAAAAAATATCAAAGAAAAATTAAATTTCGTTTTTTTTTAAACAAAAACTATAACGTTTAGTGTGCTCAGATTTGGCACAATGATGAGTAATGTAGAGCCACACAATCTATAAAAATTACAAGCCCAAACTCAAGGGGGGCAGAATCACTTAGCTTATCCTGGCACGGCCTTTGGTAGGAAGGTGTATGCTATGAACCGCTATAGAAATATGATGTGAAATTACGAAAAAAATATTAAACTGGGGTACAAACTATACATTAAAAAGGGCGGTCAAAAAATTTAATTCTCAAACATGCACCTAAATGTATGCATTAATGTCAGGAAAAGAGGACTTGAAGTTACCTGTTTATGGCTCCCTACATTACTTCTTGGCCGGCGGCCAAGAAGTAATGTATGAAGAATGTATGAAACTAACATTATTGTCCGCTGCTCTAACTTTTTAAATTTGCTTACTAAAATGAACTGATAAAGGAAATATTACATAGAGCCAACCGCCACGATTTTGTATATATTTATTTTTAATTGGTTATGTAAATTGGTATTTTTTTAGGTTTTTCCGGTTTTTTTTTATCGTTCCTGTATTTTTGTATTTTGTTTTTTTTTTCGAATTTTTGAGTATTTATGTATTTTTTTAGTTTTTTTGTGTTGTAGCGATTTTGGAATTATCTCAATTATTGCAACACGATCATAATATTATTTTTTATAGATTTACTAGCTTTTGCCCGTGACTTCGTCCGCGTGTACTTCCACTCCCTAAACTCCTTAAAGATGAATTCTGTAGGTTATAAACTGCTTACCCTTAGTTTAGTAACACACATTGTAAGTTACATCAGTGGTTTGGGTTACTAAGTATATGAAATAGATATGTATGAGACCTCTGCGGGTCCCTCACTCTCAACACTGCGCATCCCTAAGTCAATAAAGGGTCGGCAACGCACTTGTGATTCCTCTGGAGTCGCAAGTGTTCATAGGCTACGGTGTCTGCTTACCATCAGGCATGCCGTAAGCTTGTTTGCCACAGTTGTAGTATAAAAAAATCAAATTTCATTTGCTAGTGTAATTCATGCAATCAAATCGCAATTGAGTCATATTTGAGTAGTTTATAGACACACAACTTCTTGTTCGTGATTTTGAAAATGGTCACGTTATAAAACAATCCATTTGTTGCAGACTTCTGACTATTTAGGTAGGTAGGCATAAATAAAATCTATGGAAATATTTTTATGTGATTTGTTTTTAAATTCATCATGTATAGTTTTATTGACTCAAAGGGCCTAGAAGGCCAAGCTAACGCGGGCGGCCCCTGACGAGGGATTTGGTCATTCTTGCAGATGCTGTACGGGCAGGT
Source organism: Notocelia uddmanniana (assembly GCA_905163555.1). NCBI lineage: Eukaryota > Metazoa > Arthropoda > Insecta > Lepidoptera > Tortricidae > Notocelia > Notocelia uddmanniana. The sequence continues at coordinate 38,729,496 of LR991052.1, read as the reverse complement.
CCTAAGAACACTTCATGCGTAATAAAAATGACTGATATTAAGTAATTATTTAGTTTTGAAGTAATTTAGTATAAATTATAATAAGGGTTGCTAATTGACTACACAACCCTAAAAAATAAGGGCGTCATTTAAAGTGTCATATTTAAATTGCTCAAGTTAGAGTAACCGAATAAAATCATTAATAATAAAATACAATAGACTACTAAATGTATATTTTGAACCAACACCATGTCTTTAAACTTCCTTAAAATATTTAATTTGTAACACTTTTCGACTACTACAAACCTACAAAAATATCGTGATAAGCCACTAATGCCATAGTGGGCATTTTTGTATACATACGCATATGTAGTCATTTAAAACTCTCCGTGCGTGGTTTAAAAACCAAACGATCCTTGCACAAGTAGATACTAGCATATCTATACTAATATTATAAAGCTGAAGAGTTTGTTTGAACGCGCTAATTTCAGGAACTACTGGTTCGAATTGAAAAATTATTTTTGTGTTGGATAGTCTATTTATCGAGGAAGGCTTTAGGCTATATAACACCACGCTGCGACCAATAGGAGCGAAGACGCGAACGATGTCGCGGGCCACAGCCAGTAAAATATAAAAAAAATTACCAGTGCAATGTGTAGTAGATAAGCCAGTATGTAGGTATACATACACTTTTAATCATTTTTGACACACAATATTATCCGCATTTGTTTTTACATTTTGTGGTAATGATTGCCAAAACAGGAAAATGGAAAAAGAGAAGTGTAAGTAAAAAAAAGAAAACGTAGGCTGGATCGGGCCTAACGGGTACGTGTAACGGTAAGGTAGATCTATGTAAATGTCATTTTCCATATTGAAAATGAAAATTAGATTTACCTATCGTACAGCCGGCCTCATCAGTCGCTGGACACTGGTACTTTGTTGCTTTCACCCGTTGGAGTATGACAGTTTCAACATGATCTTAAAACGACAAGTCACAAAGTGTGTTCAGCCCCTTGTGAGGCCGACCGTACGCTCGAAAAGTGACGTGATTACCGTGCTGGACACTCATCTGGTTACATTTTCCTTCGCAACATTTGGATGACTGCGGTGTGCGCAATGTGAAAAACACGAGTGAATTTCTAAAATTGGATAATCAAGTAGGTATTAGATTATGTGCCCCTAGCTGATCAAATTCAAGGTCGCTAAATAGCTTCGCCATGTAATGTTATCACTTCACGAGAGTAGTTGTGCCTTATTTACAACAATATGCATACGGTTTACAATTTACGGTTGTTATTTCTTCAAATTATGTTGCATAAGTTGCAAACAGGCGAGGAAATTTCCTACTCTATAGGAAAATATCGTGAAACCTGAGTCTAGTGAGCAAGTAGACAAATCATTTTTACTTTTTTGGCATACGTAACTACTTTTTTAGGGTTCCGTAGTCAACTAGGAACCCTTATAGTTTCGCAATGTCCGTCTGTCTGTCTATCTGTCTGTCTGACCGAGGCTTTGCTCTGTGATTGTTAGTGCTAGAAAGCTGCAATTTAGTATGGATATATTAATCAATAAGACTAAGAAAGTCGTAAAATAAAATCTAAGATTTTTTAAAGGGTATCTCCCCTACACGTAAAGTGGGCGGATGATTTTTTTTTGCTTCAAGCCTATGGTGTGGGCTGTTTGTTTTTGGTTGGGGTCTTTCAAAATGAATAGAGGTCTTCGTCAATCATTTTTTGATAAAGTGAATATTTTCGGAAATATTCACTCCAAAAAAATGTCCCCCCCCCCCTCTAACTATTGAACTATGGGTCCAAAAAATATAAAAAAAAACATGAAAGTAAGGCACAAGCTGAATAAAGACTCAACGAAAACTATAGCGGTCATGATAAGTTAAGCAGTTTTTGAGTTATCGTAAAAAGTCTTCTTTTCTTAGTAAAAGACGTATGAAACGCTGCGAAGATATTTTCCCTACTGCTAGCTATTGATTTTTCTAAAGGAAGTTCATTGGGCAACTACGGAACCCTACACTGAGCATGGCCCGACATGCTCTTGGTCGATTTTACATCATTGTAGATGAGGACCTCAAAAGGTAAAACATAGACCTACAAGGCCCTTGCACTAAGATCCTTGAAGTTGATAAAAGTAGCTGAATTAACCAGGTAAAAATAAAAGGTCAGAAATATCTGAAATAAAATATATTTAACTTCGCTTGTAACAAAAATGATGCCTTTGATATAGAAAACAATAATATATTTACCAACATAATTATACAAGGAACAGCTTATTGCGACGCATTTTCCCAAGCTTGGTGACTTATAAAATAATTCATTACCAATTTGTTTGCAGGTAATTGATAAGTAGTCATAGACAAGCAGTAATTAACAAACAAAGCAAAGTAATCAAGCAATTCACCATTATCAAACTTTTATGATTGTTAAATCTTGTAAAGTAACGAAATTTTGTGACAGTAGGAATATGTGTACTTATTGTATCTTTGGGGCGTTGATTGATATGATACAGTACAGACAGACCCACTTCTCATTTATAAGGCGGACAATTCAACATACTCGTATTTGTGTTATTGTGCCACATGGTGATGTCGGGCTGAGCGCTGAACATCGCAGTATACACAGGAAGCGCTTTGTCGTTCAGACTGTGGTACCCGTCACGACATAACGTTCCCCTCGCTCAGAAACTTATCAGCATCTATGTTTATTCATATTAGAAGCACATGTATATTAATATTGAATGTTTAGTATAGCAATTCAGGTGGCTAATTTATCGTACAAACCTTCATATATATAAATCAGCCCAGCTACCACGGCAATCCCGACGCAATTATGTGCTCCGACATAAAACAACGTAATTTTACGTACATACTGCGGATATTTTAAGTATTCTGACTATGTAGCCTACTGGCTTACAGTAACGTTGCAACGTTGCTTGTATAAGTAGGTAAAAAAAAAAAACCGGAAATAATAAAACTTTCGAATAACACTTCCAACGATCCGTGGTTGACTGTGGCTGTAATACTGACGTGGCCCTTATTCATATTATAATTTTACAAAAAAAAACCTTTTAAATAATAAACTAAATCTCAAAGAGAACTAGACACAAACTAGACGTATATATTTTTAAATAACGTTTAAATAATCACATTTTACTTCTAATACCTACTTTATGTCTGTGATAATACATACGTGTCCGATAGACGATAGATCATTGATGTAAATATTTAACGGCAGTTTAGGCCGCAAGACATGTTATATTATAAAACCTGTCCTGCTAGCTGAGCAGAGCATACAATTCGCCAGGAAACTCAAGTTATTTACCCACCAAAGTATCAAATAGGTCTGAAATAGTGACGCGCAATATCAAAAACATTTCGTACGTAAGGTAGATGCCTCATATTACAATAATACATAAATACACAACATAAAGTAAATCAAAATGAATGATCTTAATTCTAAAAACTTTAAACTTGAAAGTTTCTATAATTATGTAAGCATATCTAAATGAAGCTGCCAATCGCTAATCTGAAGACATAATTGCTGCTAAACGTAGGTACTTACTTACCAACAATGTTCCCGGTGGGTTTGTGAAGATTAAAGTGAAAGTTAGTGTAGAATATCGTGATAACAATATAAATATATATCACTGAATTAAAGCTGTTTGAAACAAGCCATCAGCGGATCTCTTTTATATTTTAATGCAGTATCAGCTATTTTAAAATAAATAAATATTAGGGGACATCCCTTACACAAATCGAACTAATCCCATGGTAAAACAAGGCTGTAAAGGCTTGTGTTATGTGTACCAGACGACGAGACGAGTACAGCTTTTAGGGCAATACTCTGCTTTAGTTAATTCATCATCGTTTTAGCGTTATGCAGTGGCATCATTTTAGCTGTTGTCACTACAGCTAAAATGTTGCATACTGAAAGATGCCCGGGGTGCCTCACCCCAAGAATTGTCCTACGCCAATCTAGAAGAAGGACAACCGACGGTGAAATAATAAACTCTTCTTTAATAATATTCTTCTATATTTATTTATATTTAACAAGTCTTACTTGTTTTAGCTCAGCATTCACACTGCGTAATCCGTCAACTCGTTCGCCGTTCCAAACTAATTCAAACTCCATTTGAACGCTCCTTATTCATCATCTAGCAGCCAGCACCTTACACAGCTATCAAAAAGTACCAATCCCACATAAAGTTAGTTAACGTCGTAGCTTGGTCGGTTGCTTGGTTGGTTATGTTATGTATAAAACCGCATTAGTATTATTGGATAATAACGTAACGTGTGTCAGCGGGATGCCAAGAATATCTACGCAGGCGCCCAATTGCGGAGTTCCGGTCGCAACTGGGTACTTACGACTGCAGGACAGGAACACAATAAATGGTCTATTTCAGGACGCGTAGGCATGAGATGGACTCGTACTGGCATTCTATATTTGGCTACAATCATTACAATCATGACGATGGTTTATTCTACAGACTTCTGAATAACAGGCTATTTGACTCCTACTGCTCCTATATAAAATAAGGTGTATACTTAGTAAAGAATATCCAATAATAGTACATTACTGCAGAGGCCGTGAAGTAAGGGATTGCTGGACGAGTTTGGGATAAACGGCCGAGTCGTAGACGAGGCCGGATAAAACGAGTCCTGCAATCCCTGTTCCGGCCGAGGATTGTATAGTACTTTTCTCAAACATGTTAGAAATAAAAAACAATAAAAAAAACTACCATGTAAAAAAAAATAAAAAATACAAAACGTCCAAAAATAGCAAAGCATCACGACAAATAAAGGAAATTAAATAAAAACACGAAAAATTCTTCTAAATACAAGCACCATTTAAAAAAACACAAAAGAACTAAAAAATACCAAAAAACACGTAAAAACTAAAAAAAATACCAAAAAACATAGGTAAACAAAAAAATATACTAAAAACTTAAAAGTCCAAAAATATCAAAAAACACAAAAAACGCTACAAGCACGAAATAACTAAAAAAAAAATACATAAATACTCGAAAAATTCGAAAAAAAAAAACAAAATACAAAAATACAAGAAAGATAAAAAAACCGGAAAAGCCTAAAAAAATACCAATTTACATAACAAATTAAATATATATATACAAAATCGTGGCGGTTGGCTCTATGTAATATTTCCTTTATCAGTTGATTTTAGTAAGCAAATTTAAAAAGTTCGAGCAGCGGACAATAATGTTAGATTCATACATTCTCCATATCTATGTAGCCTCCTCTCTCCTCTCTCCTCTCTCCGCCGGCCAAAGAGTAATGTAGGGAGCCATAAACAGGTAACTTCATGTCCTCTTTTCGTGACATTAATGCATACATTTAGGCGCATGTTTGAGAAAAGTATTATACCTATTAGATTTAAGATCACGTCAAAAGAAGCAGTTAAAAATATGGTGCTTTTTTACCCGTATTTGAAATTGGCATACAAACAGCTTGTTCCCAATTTTCGTGTGGCTCAATAGTTGATGTCACAAGCGCTTATACTCGTATTTTTAACCGACTTCAAAAGGAGGAGGTTCTCAATTCGTCGGAATATATATAAAAAAAATTTGAAACCGAATTCAATAATTCTTTTTTTGTTTGAAAGTGTGTGTTTTCTTTCTAGTTGGTCCCATTGTCACCAAGTCTGGATCTGATGACGGGATCTTGGAAAAATCGAAGGCACTCCTCAAATTATATACCAAGAGGATGGAGTAAGGCAAAATAAGGAACTCCTAAAATTATATACCAAGAGGATGGGGTCTGGCAAAGTTTGGAGTCGGTGATTTTTTTGTTACTTGTGACATATACCCAGACATATAAAAAATAATCCACCCTCTTATGTAACCTTACATTTACATCAAAAATGGAATAAGGATTGACTGAGACTAATAATTCAAATCTTAATTCATTACAATCATAACAATAGAGGTGAATAATGTTGTCGATAATTATTAATTAGACATTAACTACAACTATTAAATTAGGTTGTCAACTATTAGGTTTCAAGCATTGGGACGTTTTCATTAAATAATAAGGAGAAACGCCTATAGTCACGATTTCCATACAATTTTATCTAACATAATTTTTATAAGTATGATTCTATGAACTGAATTTCGTAGCTGTAACTCCGTACATTTTTTGACATTACTTGCCTAAGGTAATGGGGCGCCTATTACCGGGGGTTTCAAAATCGGCGGCCATGACCGCGGCATTTTCAATTACGCATTTTATAATGGACTATTCACATCAAACGGCCGGAGTAGTTGCGCACTCCACTAGAGTCAAAGGATTCGAACCCTCCATACAGAAATTAGTTTTCATATTTGAATGGGTTGCGAGCAGCTGCTGCTGCCGTGTGGATACGAAGTCTAGCTTCTGTATGGAGGGTTCGAATTCCTTTGACTCCGGTGGCGTGCGGGCCGACTCCGGCCGTTTGGTGTGAATCGTGCATAAACAAACCGATTGATTTTCTAAAAAATATATTTAATACGAACGAAGCATATTTGATTCATTTGTGTATGTACAGGCTGTACAGTGACGTAGGCTTGTGTCACGATCCGTAGTAGCAGACCTTGTTTCCTTAAAGGTCAGCTGTAAGTGAACTCGAATCTTATTTAGTAGTTGTGGCAATTGAACTAGTTTTATAGTTTTTAAGTGATGTATTGTTTTCTGCACGACTTTTGAATACTCTCTATATATTTCTTAGCCTGGAATAACGTTTAAAATGGCAAAAATAAAACACAGCGACGATAGGCGTATTTTTTTGCTGCGAATCCTAAATAATCCTAATGCCAATACCACGGTAATAGTTGAAGTGGATATTTTGGTTCTTTATGCTTTATGGTATGTTTGATCGGATTTATACGAGTACTTTCTTAGGTTATTTTACAGTTGCATCCTGAAGGATGCCTCGGGTCCGCTACCTAATCCCAAGGTTTTTAATGGTTGGAATTAGGTTTGACAACACTCCAAATTAAGCCTATTACCGATGGTATGTACTATCACACTGGATCAGACGTGTATTGGAATCTGTTATTTGATCCATTTAATGTTTGCTTGGGTCGGTAATAGGTTCTCGAAGAAGTATTTATTACCGAGTGACATTTTAGTCTTAGTATTATTTTATACCCGGTTTTTATACCCTCGGTAATGAAAACTTAAGTCGCTGTAACAGAATCACGGCCTGTCCACCCCATTACCACGGTAAATATTCTTGGTCGCTAAGGAGCCTTGATACCCCGTATTCTTTCGAAAACTTCCGTAATAGGCGCCGTACATAAGGTCTAACATGTAACACCATACTCGTATGTAACCTTAAGCGGTCGTCGTTAATATCTGATTGTAGTTTATGTAATGTTAGACTAGTTTCTATGTGATGACAGATGGTATATACCTAGTATCTCTGCCTACGGTGAATTCAAATCCCGGTAAGGGCATCGATTGTATGACTACATACATATCTACTTCCCGGCGCAGGGACGTTTCTCGTGTCTGTCTAATTTCCGTCTCTTTGAAAGCCGTCTATAAACTGCAATTTAGCTAGCTTCTGAAACAATATTTTTTGGTGCTATGAACGACAACCTGTGGCAACACTCGCCAACGTCAAACGTCAAAGTTGTATCAGCTGATTAATTTTAATATAATAATTAATATTTTACGATTAAAAGTAAATTCGAATGGTGAAAATAGAGTAAATAAGCGACACCAGTGTTAGTTTAATATATAATTCCTTAGTACAGTGCCCGGGCACTCGTGTATTTGAAGCTGTCAACGGACGTTTGTACGTTGGAGCCTGGATTTGAAATCTGTGTTCGTTTCGCAGTCCTATTTGCTTGCTTTATTAATTATTTGTCTAATTGTGTGTATAACAAGGCGTAAATCATTGTACAGAATTGTATTGAAAGGCAGTGTATGGGCATAGTGAGACGCCAGAATTTCATGTAAGTACCTAACTGTAATTTCGCTTAGTTTGAGTAAGCAATTCCTTGTTTTGTTTTTGTGCTTAACTAAAGAAAAACAATAATGCTAACTCGCAGAGCAGCTGCTGCGGCTCGCCAGCAGGAAACTGATAAACTTCAACTTACCTTGCTTGAACTAAAAACATCCAAGGAATTGTGTGCTCAATTGCTTGGTGAGAGAGAGGACAGTGAGAAGGAACTATTATTAGTACTTGATAGCAGAGATAAGTTAAAAAAAGATTTATGTTCCTTAGAAAGTGATTACAATGATGTAAATTCTGAGCGGGCCCGGCTTCAGGAGACGGTAGACCGGTTTACTGAGTGTGGTGCTGCATATGAAGAGGCTTTGAAGGACATTAACTCACTGGAGAGAGCGCTACATGATGCCCACGAAAAAATCTACAACCTACAGGAAGCCCAAACTAAAGCTGCAGAGGCTCAGACTCAGAGTTTATTCGAGGAACTGGTCGGGCCCGACTCAAAGTTGGCTACCTCTGCAATTGATAATCCTGTGGTTACTATAGATTTAACCAATGATTGTAACACATCAGGGTTAGAACATTGCAGCGGTAATAAACTAAAGAAATATCTTAGACTGAACAGATTCATAAAAAAAACACAAACATTGTCAAAACGGAATAAATTGTTTTTCAAGAACTTGAGATTTAGCAAAATTAATGTGAATTTAGTGGATAAGTTGGATATATATTCTGCTCAGTTGAAAAATAGTAGATCAAAATATGAAACTGACACACAGATATTGAAATTAAAAATTCATAAGTTGGAGGACTCAATAAAATCTTTAGATAGGATGAATGAAAATTCAAAAAAAGTTATTAATGAATATTCATTAGCCATGGATGATTTAATAACACAAATTAATTATAACTCGGAACGGTTTGAGTCACTGACCAATGGCCAGTCATGTTTATGTAAACAAATGAGTGGTCATTTATCAGATGGTCCATCGAACCCACACCTTTGTGCCAGTGTACCTCCACAAGAACAAAATAATAATAGCTCCTTCCACACTTCAGAAACGAACACACCTAATGTAATTATGTACTGTGATGAGTTTGGAAGTAATATGGGCACATATCTAAGCGATCACTTAACAGGGCTTAGCGCAATAAGCAATTGTCTGCCTTATAGTAGCCTTGATAATATGTCACATCAAATTATGAGTGATAATAGTATTCATTCTAAAACAACACTGCTTATTCTTATGGGTAACAGAGGAAATGTGAACAAACATAATTTAATTAATTTTTTTGAAAAATTGGACACATTAACTGTAAAAGAAATTATTATGTTCACATTCCCCTATTGTCATCAGATTTCAAAGGCAGAAAATGACACTAGATATAATTTGAATATAGCTCTGCATAATCTCTGTACATATAGTAGTAAGTTTAGCATAATTGACACTAACAAATATGTTGGTAAACACAATTTATTGACTAAAGGTAAGTTTTACCTTTGTAATTATTATAAAAGACAAATAGCTTTGTCACTATCCTATTTATTTGACATTTCTGCCAAGAATTTGGCACATAACTCTGCTCCTATTGAGCAGTTCAATATACAGTTGGAATTGGTTCCAGTTTTAACCAATCATTTAAATTAGATTTTAAGACAAAGGAGTACTCAAACTCTGGCAATTTAGTTATTAATAAATTTAATGAAAGATACTGCCATCATGGAAAATATATGCACCTGGTTCACCAAAATATTCAGTCTATTAGAGGAAAAGACTTACAGATTGAACTCTTTTTGAATGATTATAATATTGAAATATTGTGTGTAACTGAACATTGGTTAAAAAATAATGAATTAATGCCTCAATTTAATAACCACCAGGTGGGAAGTTCGTTCACCAGACTTAGTTCCATACATGGTGGGTCATTAATAATATTACATAATAAATTAAAATTTAAGGAACGTAAGGACATTGTATCCTTGTCTGTTGAACGGACCATAGAAATAAGTGCAGTAGAATTAGAGCAATTTATTGTTGTCTGTGTGTATAGGCCGCCATTAAGTAATTTTGACCTTTTTGAAAGCATAATGGAATCCGTGCTACTTAAAATATCACTCTCTAGTAAGAAATTACTTATATGCGGAGACTTCAATGTAAACATTTTAGAAAATTCAACAACAAGTATCAGATTGTTGAATCTTTTCAAATCTTGTAATTTGAGTCATATATTTACGGAGCCTACTAGAGTCACTGCTACAAGCGCCACCTGTATAGATAACATTTTCACTAATATTGTTCCAATCACTAAAAGTGTAATCAGTAAATTAGAATCAGATCACTTAGGTCAATTAATGGTATTTGAGACATTAAGAAGAAATACCCTGAGGAAACAAATAACTATTGTACCAGTAACCACGGGCCGTATGGAACGAATGAAGCAAAGTCTAGTCCAGGCGCTACCCTTTCTGTCTTCCGATATGAGTCCAAACGAAATGTACAATTCATTTTTTCACACTTTTATGAAACATTATAATGCGATTTTTACATCCAAATCGGTCGTGGTTGGTGGGACATCAGTTTTTAGTGAGTGGGCTACTGAGGACTTACATAAACGTAGACAAGCACTGTATGCTTTATATGAGGAACGCCGGTTTAATATGAGTGATGAATTTAAGGAACATGTCAAACAATATTCTAAGAAATTTAAAATAGATTGTCATATAGCTAAACGTAATTTTATAAGCCAGAAAATTACAAATAGTTCGGACATTATCAAAACAACATGGAAATTAATTAATGTGGAAACTGGTAGATCAAAGCACAAAATGAATGATCTTAAACTAAAAATTGATGGCATAATTATAGATTCAAGTTTAGAAGTAGCAACAGAATTTGAAAAATTTTTCACTGAGATACCAGTATCCACAACAAAGACATTAAATTCTTCACCTTCGTCTGCCGTTACATTGTTAAAAGATAACGCCTCAGAATGTAGTGGAAATCTTCATTTTGAGTATGTTAGTACCCCAGATGTAATAAAGGCGTTTAAATCAATTAATGTCAAAAAAACTGGTGATCTCTGGGGAGTCTCTGTCCATGCTGTCAAATCTCTAATAGAAGTCATAGCGCCTGACTTGGTAGTTGTATTTAATAACAGTATTGACTGCGGTGAGTTTCCTGATCTAATGAAACATAGTAAAATAACTCCTTTATTTAAATCAGGTAGCACTTCTGACCCCACTAATTTTAGACCAATATCTGTGCTGCCAACATTTAGTAAAATTTTTGAAAAATTAGTTTTGTCCCAATTAATAAGACATTTTAATGCAAACAATTTAATGCATAATAAGCAATTTGGTTTTACGCGGGGTCGCTCGACAACCGACGCGGCTGTTGAGCTAACTAAACATATATTCGATGCCTGGGAAGAGTCACAGGATGCCTTAGGTATTTTTTGCGATTTGTCCAAGGCCTTCGACTGCGTATGTCATGAAACATTAATCAGGAAACTGCACTACTATGGAGTTAAAGGATCGGCACTGAATTTGCTAAAATCTTATCTATATGGTAGAATACAAAGGGTCGATGTGAATGGACAGCGATCTCCAGGATCAGTGGTCTCGATGGGTGTACCGCAGGGATCAATATTGGGACCTTTCCTATTCCTTATCTACATAAATGACTTGCCATACCTCGTAAAGACCCACCATGATATAGTATTGTTTGCAGACGATACCTCTCTTATATTCAAAGTCAAACGACAGCAACAAGCTAATATAGATATAAACAATGCTATTTCTAAAGTAGTTAATTGGTTCAATGTCAACAATTTATTGTTAAATGAGAAAAAGACCAAATGTATCAAGTTTGTCACGACTAACGTTAAGCACAATCAAACAAGTGTCATTGTGAAAGATGAGGAATTGGAACTAGTGGATAGTACAGTTTTTCTTGGATTAACATTAGATTCCAAACTCCAATGGGGTCCCCATATTGCTAATCTCTCGAATAGACTGAGTTCTGCAGCTTTTGCCGTGAGCAAGATCCGCCAACTGACAGACGTGAAGACAGCTCGATTAGTATATTTTAGTTACTTCCACAGTATTATGTCGTATGGTATTTTACTATGGGGCAGTGCTTCAGATATTAATACCATTTTTGTTCTGCAGAAGAGGGCTATTCGAGCAATATATAAAATGAACCATAGAGACTCACTTAGAGATAAGTTCAAGAACATTAATGTAATGACATTGCATTGTCAATACATCTATGATAATATTGTGTATGTACATAAAAACATTGTAAATTTCAGGAAGAACTGTGACATACATAATATTAATACTCGAAATAAACACAAACTCGCGGTGCCCACCACTCGCCTACAGAAAATTAGAAAATCATTCATGGGTAATGGTGTGAAGTTTTATAATAAGCTTCCAAGAAATGTAACTGAATTATCTATTAATAAATTTAAAAATTATGTAAAGCGTCAACTCATATCGAAAGCATATTATAGCACACATGACTACATGAATGATAAAACACCGTGGGATTAATTGTGACTGAAATATTAATGAATTAATCATTATGGCGTTAGATATTAATGTGATCTTTTTTTTTGATATTTTGATTTTATTCTAGAAACTGTCTAGATTTCTATTTTTTATATATTTTTCTATTATTATTATTATTTATTTTTTGACGATCCTATTGTGAATTTTACTACAAAATAATTTCTTACTTTGACATGTCTACAACAACAATATTTATTTTGAAGAATAATAATAGCATCAATAAATTGCTCTAAATAATTAATTAATATATATGTTAATACATGTTATAACTGACGATTCGAAAGTGCTTGTTGCTAGGCCTATTTGAATAAAGAATATTTTGACTTTGACTTTGACTTTGTACTACTAACTCGAGAGCAGTAATGTAATATGTGGATACAACTATCAACTGAGCTACATATAACTAAGTAACCGAAAATGCTCAATATCTTACTCGTAAACGCTACGCTATGTAAACAATTTGCAATCGAAAACTAAAACTGCCGGCTAAAATTCTCGCATCATTTTCTTCTTTTAGCATTTTCTATTTTCATTCTTCAGATGAAAGCGCGTGTATCGTATACCTACTTGGATCTTTTAGGTGGCTGGTGTTGATCTCGACATGCATGCCGATGTTTTATGATTGTTTGTGAAGCTAATTTAAGATGAACTAGTCACGCGGGCGGATGAGTCATATGTGAACATGTGCCATGGCAGATATCGCGAGTCAGGTAGGCTTGCGGTCTCAGTACACGTGACAGCTAGTGGAACGCATCAGCTCTGTAATTCCCGGAGGTACTTTTGCAAAATCGCCGCATAAATGCATGTTATAATATGTTGTCAATCAATATTATTTCTACGCGTATAAGTGTGTTTTTTCCTCAGATGCGAACTATTGCCAATACCAATTGTTTTTTTCTTCTCTAATATTAACATTATTCACCTTATTTTTTTTTTCTTAAGTGAGGTTTTTTTACAAAATATTTATAACAGTAAAATATAAAATTATACATACAAAAATATAAAAAAATTATAAAAAACCTAACCTAGAGTGCCGCCGGCAGCGAGGCAGGGCCTAAGCTACCGGTGGTTAAGGCGACTGAGAGAGGAACCTCCTGACTATCCGTGCCGTGTCCAGGAGTACCGCCTTCTGTATCTGAACATTGACCCAGCCATCTAGCGAGAGTCTCTTAAGATGTTGGTCGGGAGTCTTCGCAATTAGAAAGTTCGCAGGGACGACTATCGGGACAATAATCGTCGAATCAACATCCCACATGGCGGTTACCTCGTGTGCCAGGTCTAGGTACTTGCTGACTTTGTCCTTCTCGGCTTCTACGAGGTTCTCATCATGGGGGATGGTGATGTCGACGAGCACTGCCTGGCGCTTCGATCTATCTGTCAGCACGATATCAGGTTTGTTGGCTACAATAGTCCTGTCCGTGATGACAGATCGACCCCAATAGAGCGTGGCACGACCATTTTCGAGAACTGGCGCAGGTGTGTACTTATAGTACGACACTTCAAAGTCCACAAGACGGTATAGAAGAGCAAGCTGTTGGTGAATAGTCTTGGCTACCAAGTTATGTCTGTGCAAGTACTCGCCGTTAGCAAGATGACCACAACTGGAAATAATATGCCTGAGTGATTCTTCAGGAAGGTGGCATGCCCGACAAATGTCGACCGTACTGTCCTTCAGGATATATTTCCGGTAGTTGTTTATCATGATAACTTCGTCCGCAATTGCACAGACAAAACCTTCGGTTTCCGCGAAGAGATCCCCGAAACGTAGCCAGTGCATTGACGCGAGCAGGTCTACATCGGGCCCTTGTAGAACCGCCCATGTAGCTCCTTATTTTTCCACACCGCCTTGCGGTCCTCGGTGCTTAGTACTTTAAGTCTGCGCCAGTTCTTGATTGCCATGGAGAGCGGGGTGAAAGATGCGTCTACCTACTGCCATTACATCACGATGCATGCCACACTCACTGTTTAGGAAGTAATCCCTGAGAGTGCACACCTCGCGGTTGTGGAGGTCTTTGGCATTAAACAAGCCGCGACCTCCAAACTTCAGCGGGATATACAGTCTCATAACAGAATGATCGAGGGTGTAATGGAGTACGTGAGTAAGGGCATCACCCAGGCGTTGAAGGTGCGCACCTTATTGCCGCCCGACAAAAAACTGTTGAGTACTTTTATCAGGCGACAGAAGAAGCGCTCCTTTACCGCCCGCTTGATGTCTCCACCTTCGATACCCAAAGACTGTGACATACCAAGATATTTACAGGTTTCTGCTTCGGAGAGAGATCTGAGAGCCATTGTCTCAAAAATCTGTAAATTTGTGGATTTTACAACTTTCCCCCGCTGTACATGCACGACCGCACACTAATCGACACCAAATTCCATTTTGATGGCACTACTGAAGACCTCTGTGGTTTTCAGTAGCTCCAACAGGTCATGTTTATTTGCATCATCCTTCATAATGCGCACTTCTAAGGTTTGGAATTCTCTGCCAGCGTCTGTAGTTCCGAGTTCATATAACCTGGACCTTTTTAAGGCACGAGTGAATAGGCATCTTCTGGGTGAGCTCGCTTCATCTTCGGCCTCATCTTTTCCCCCTGGTTAAAAATGGGATTGCTCTTGGCCATCATCTAGCCAAGAGCAATCCCATTTTTATTAAAAAAAGGCACCACGGAAGTCCTCTCACTTATAGGTATTTGGAGCAGCCTGACTAGTGTACTGGGTATAAAGTACAAATGCCTCAAGGGCCCGTTTTAGATTTAAGTTAGTTTTAATTTTAATTATATTTGGTTAAGTATTCTTGTATATCTTTTCATGGTACATACTCGTATTTAAATAAACAATGACATGATACTATTTGCTGTATCTATTAAGTACCTATTTATGTGGTGTCGATCACCTGTGTCATTATTATATAAGGTTGAAAGTGCCATGCACTGGGTCAGTGTCGAGCACTGTGACAGTTACCTTATATATTAGTGAAACCGTGACCTGCTGGTGAAACTCGAGTGTAACGCGTCTCGCACAGGTACATGGCATAGCTTAGCTAGCAGTAAGGGATTGTATGAGGGAAGTATGATGTAGTGGTTATACTAACAAAAGCTTCTACACTTAAAAAATGTACACTAATAATTGTCCTCTACGTAACAACGTGCGAGATTTATCGGCAAACATACAACTCTACCAGACAACTTTTAATCCAAAATTTTACACCTTTAGGGGGTGAATTACGAAATTCCGTGAAAGTACTTTATATATTTTTAGATAAAAGGTACGAAAACCCGGTGTTTTTACTTAAAAAATCTCACGTCCTCCATACAAAATTTCAACCCCAAATTTACCCCCTTAGGAGTTTAATTTCTAAAAATCCCTTCTTAGTGGTTACTTACGTCATATGAACAGCCTACTGTGAAATATTCAGCTTTCCAGGTCAAACGGTTAGGGCTGGGCGTTGATTAAGTCAGTCAGTCAGGAATTTGCACCCCTATTTAACCCGCTTAGGAGTGGGTTTTTCCAAAACCTTAATATTAGTTTTCTTGTATTGTAATAAGGAGTCTATGCATTAAGCTTCAAGTCTCTTACCTAAATTTTACTCCATCCCGATACACACTTTACACCCCTATTAAACACTTAGGGGTAGATTATTCCAAAACGCTAAAATTACTTTTCTTGTATTGTAATAAGCAGTCTATACACAAAGTTTCAAATCTCTCATCTAAAATTGTACTTCATCCCCATACAAACTTTGCACCCCTATTTAACCCGCTTGGGGGTGGATTTTTCCAAAACTCGGAAATTACTTTTCTTGTATTGTCAAAAGGTGTCCATACACAAAGTTTCAAGTCTCTCACCTAAAATTTTACTCCATCCCCATACAAACTTTCAACCCCCATTTCACCCCCTTAGGAGAAGAATTTTTGAAAACCCCTTCTTATTGGTTGTCTATGCCATTTACCTGAATTACAGTGAAAATTTCAACTCTCTAGTGTTGATGAGTAAGTGAATGAGTCAGTCAGGACAAAGACATTTATATATATATATATATATATAGATTTACGAACCTCCTCACAAAATTTCACGAGAATCGGTAGAGAAATGTGACCTGTAAAGGAGAACACCAGGACAGACAGACATAAATACGAAAGATTTATTGTCGAAAGCTGAAACGGAGACGCTTCGCTCTCTCTGTTAATAATATATGTAGGTATAACTACAAAGGTCCGCCACAAAAATAAGACATATACTTGATTGCTACGCTAGTAGATGCAAAATTGGTAATGGTTTGAGTTTATTTGTTATTATAGAAGTATTGGAACAAAGTTAACAGCTGTAAAAGTACCTCGGAGGCTTTGTTAGTAAGTTACAGTGATGGGGCGTGGGGCGGGCGGGCGGCGGCGCCCCCGGCCAGTCCTCGTAGGAACGGCGCCGCGCCCGCCCGCGCTCGCAACTATTGTCCCGGTCGTGTCGAGTAATTCTCGACTCGAGACTGCTTCTGGTAAATATACATTTATTTCTTTTATACTTTATTCAAGTCAATTGCTGGTAGGATGGTAACTTACAACTTTGTCAATAACATGATTCGGTCACACCGATCAATTCAATGGAGCAAGCTGGACTGAAATCGAATCCGGGACCGATGATTTTGCATAATCAACTTTGATATTTTTGCTCAGATTTTGCAAACGATTGACAACAAAAGCAAATAAAATAAGTTATATTTCTTCAAGGAAAGGGGAAAACCTGTGTGGTTATTCGAATGGATCGTATCTTCCACATAACATTTATTTCATTTAGGTACGTATGTAGAACAGGTAAATACCTACCTAAAACAAGACCCAACACTAATAACCCTTTACAAAAAATAACACAAGCAGACCAAAAAAATGGCGATGACGATGACCTTTGTTGGAACTCGATAAGTTGAATACTTGGATTTCCTTTGTCCCATATCCAAGGCAAGGACTATCATTCAATAATACAGACATACACAAAGACGAGTAGATCGACGCAACCAATCAGATTGGCTGTGAGTCAAACTCGTGAACTACCTCAGAGACGTCACAGGTGCGTGTACCGGTTGCCTGATAGGGTCTATTAGTCGGGGTCAGTGGGGCCACACACTCACTGAAGGGAATAAGGGGCCAAGTTTGGGACGAACTTACACTATCAGCTCCATCGATAACACGGATGTTATCAGTTGTGAGCTAAGTAGTGCCACGTTCATACAGCTTTGGTGTAACTCTTAAGAATTGTGGTGTAAGGACTTGTTTATGAGCAGGTAGGGCGGTGCGTTGGCGGCGTCCTTTCTCCGTTCTCGACAGTGCTCGGAGCTCGGACTGCAGTGTGCCTGACTCTTGAATACTACCTACCAACCGTTTTTGGAACTCTTACTATGTAACTGTTAATAATAGTATATTATGCAACAGTTACTGCTGCATAATATACTATTATGCAACAGTTAGGTAAATAATAATTTGATTTTAATTAAACGAATGGTGGCAGAGTGCAGGCTGCGACGCCTGCCTCTTTTAAAAGTTAAAATAATAAAAGTTGGGTAATAATGTATAGGAATCAATTATGATACTTCCGCCAGTCAAATATTCCTGGTAATCTGTTACTTCAACCATTTGACATTTATGAATTGAAGTTTGTTTGTACGAGTAGGGATGGGGCTAAGACGTATCGTTCGTTTGTCAAATGAAGCGGTTATTAACGAATGGTTGATTGAATCGATTTTACAGCCGATTTATGAAATGTTTTTTATGATGCCTTTATATATATTATATCAGTCTCCGCGAATGTAAAAATGTTACTCATTATGTATGGCGTTCTATATTACACACAATAAGAAATATTACAAGTAGAAATAAAAAAGACAGACATATTCTCTCGCTATGCTGATACCGTAGCTGGTCGGTCTGTTTGTCATTTATGTCAATCAATAAATTTTGCATTTTACGGAGTTTTACTAATATTTGGTGTACAGCGTCAACAAAGTGGTCTTCGAACCGTTTCGAGCGATCACACCGCGAAATATGTTATGTTATGTTTTTCGCACGCCGAGTGGAATAAAAACCCGTAGTGTTACTCTAGCCCGAGAGCTATACGGTTTCATTGTATGAAAAAACAACAATATATCGGTATCAGCAAATTTTGTGCATCAAAAATTAGGTTAAGTAATTATACTAAGTATTCTTTAATAATACACCCACATTTATTAACGCGACGGTAGAAAATATTAAAAACAAATCTATAAAAAATCCGTAAAAATCTAACGAAAACACTATAAGAATTATTTTCTTTATGATATACTACTTCTATTTATGTTCTTTGTAATATATGAAAATAAACTTATTTTTGTTACGGTAACTTAATAATACAATCAATTATTAATATCGTAAAACATAAAAATGCATTACGCTAATGGCATATAAGGTATCATTACAGTTAGGGTTTTTATATGCCTTTATTATATTTCTTGACATTTTTTATGCTGAATCAACCCAAAATACCTAAAAGCTGTAATAACTTTTGGAATTAATGTGACAGCCAAATGCACCCTGTAGACTATTCATGAAGGTGAAATTGACTACTACGACTACCTATTAGATATTTTTTTCCTCATTTCCCGTTGCATATATTGTTCGATTCTGGTCGTAAGTATTAAAATACACATAAACATAGAAGTACTAATACCCTGTTTATACTGATACCCTGTTTGCTGCAAAAATTCACCAGTTTTCGGGCACATCATTTTTTTTTCAACTTCCGGTCTTCAGATTCGGAAATTTTAAAAATATAGGTTCTTTAAATCACATAATAGGACCGTATAAGAAAAATTGGCCAGTTATTTAATTATTTCCAAAAAACCGTATCTTTCTCGGGCTACTCGCGCTGAACGCAAGGCAGAAGCAAAAGTGTCGACGCCTGCGAAGGCACCAGGCTCTTCACCAGTATCGCTGACATGTCATGCCGCAGACACGACGTTCGTGGCAGGCAGCAGCCGTATGTCAAATAAGGCACCGTCGTTGAGGGACGACGGTGTGCCGCACCTGCTGTCACCGCATAATAAGGTACCGTCCACATCCATGTCAGCACGAAAGAAGAGGCTAGAACTTAAGGCCAATCAACGAAAGGCGTTGATTGAACTTCAGTGCGATAGCGTGACATCTGGTACAAACTAGTAAACTAACATCTCCATATAAAAATTCATACTTCGAGATGAAAGGCCCCTGGTATCAGTGGCTCTTATGTAAATAAATAATAATAAATAAATATTGGGGGACAATCTTACACAAATCGACCTAGTCCCAAACTAAGCAAAGCTTGTACTATGGGTACTAGACTACGACATACATACTTATATAGATAAATACATACTTAAATTAAATACATAGAAAACATCCAAGACCCAAGAACAAATATCCGTGATAAATGCACAAATAAATGCCCTGGCCGGGATTCGAACCCGGGACTTCTAGCTTCAGAGGCAGAGTCACTACCAACTAGGCTAAACAGGCCGTCAAATGTTGTGTATGTTTTTACAGTTGTCACAGATTGTTCTCTGTCATTTATGTCAATCAATAAAATACGCATATTTTCCAACTTTACGGAGTTTTACTAATATTTAGGTTTACAGCGTCAACTGATTTTTTTGTGTTAAATATATGCGTACCTAATCGATTCCTATCAATTTACGGTAATATCTTCTGCATCGAAACGACAGACTTGGTCACCACACTAGTTTCAAAAAGAAAACGACATACACGTAACTGTTTGGATGGTGAATTATTATCGTAAAATACGCAACAACAATGAACAAAAACAATGTAACATAACTTAAATTATGTTTAAGAAAAGCAAAATATTATTTTTATTTACTTGAAAAGCCTTTTACTATTACGTGATTTTATTTATAATTCCGATATGTCTTGCGTGTTTACGTTCTATGGGTGTTGTGATGTGTCAAATGGTTTAAGTAACAGATTACAAGGTATAATGAGTACGGTATTTCCCTGATAGGCAAATCAGCAACTTTTTTCGAAACGTCAAAATCTCTTGGTTAGTATGAACTGTATGAAGTTTGTAGGGAGATGTGCCTAATGACGTAATGACGCCGCAATTATCTATTGTCAAACTGCGTCCTTTTTATGTTTAAGTATTTAAAAATCTTTTAAATTGTATAAATAAGCTGAAGTTTGATTTTTCCGAGATTTTCGCATGATTTGTTTATGTTTAACGTCAAAAAAAAATTTAGTGTTGTGAAATACCCTATTGTCTATCTATGGTATAGACTTGCATTGGTATACAAAGTGGGCCCTGTAACAGGAGCAAAAAAAATAACGGTGCACTATTAAGAGAGCCAGCAATTATTTTCAAGTAATTCAAGTCGCAAAAAATGGTTTATTCTTAAGTCTTCTGGAGTGGATAACTATTTATTTTAAAAACACAAAAAATGTTTTTTCAGAGATATCCCAAAATACCTTTTATTTATTTTTATACCACGTCGGTGGCAATGGTAAGCGGTCACCGTAGCCTCTGGAAACCTGCAACTCCAGGGGTTTCCGACCCTTTAAAAATGTATACACTCCTTTCTTGAAGGAGTGTATACATTTTTAAAGGACATACTTGTCGTCGGAGTGTGCCGAGGTCGGCGCGTACACCTGTATAACCCTCAACGAGTACCTATTGGATACTCTGAGTATAAGGTACGCCACCCTGGCCGATACACTCTCGATCTTCACCACGTTGTTCACGAGGGATTTGTGGACGATAAACCCGACACCTCCTTGGGACTGTTGGTCGCCCTCCCGGAAATAGAGCAAGTTGGCGGACTTGGGGTTATAGTGTCCTCCCGCTCTCTTCGGACTTCAGATAACCCTACGATATCCCAACGCAACTTGCTCAATCCTTCCTCCAGTTCCACTATCTTTTCGTCGGTCCGCAGTGTTCGTGTGTTATATGTATGTTGCCAGGGCCAGAAGTCGTTGGTGGTGGTAGCCGGATCTTAACCGGAGATTATTCGCACCCCTGACCCCGCTAGTACCCTGGCCGCTACCAGAACCAGGGTACCGGGGGTCACTGGGACCTCGGGGCCGTGGCCTGTTTGTGTCTGTCATTAAGGGGTAATTGCCATAATCACCGCGCTTGGCATGCGGGTTGGCGATCGCAGTGTCTCTACCGCACTCCAAGGATGCTGCTGCCCTTCCTCCGGTGGTCTTGGTCGTAGTTTCAGGACATACCCGGGTCCCGGGTACTTATCATCACCTATCTCAAAATATCAATAAAATGAAATCATAAAATACGACGTGAAAAAATAGTTAAATAACGAACGGTATACTTTTTCTCGGTATTACTGGGCGCTTATTCCGTTTCTGTCCGTATTTTTTGACCCGGCTGTAAAATCTATGCAATCAACCATTCCTAATAATCGCTTGAATTCACAAACGATACGTCTTAGCCTCATCACTACAATACGTCAAATACGTCAATTCATAAAAGTCAAATATTTGAAGTAAGAAATTACAAAGTATGTAGGTATACAAAGGCAGATGCAATTATACTCGATAACAAACTGTCACGAGTGCCCAGCGAGTGACGGAGTGGACGGATATTAACAACAAGTCGATCAAAAAACGTATTTGTCAATCACTATTACAGTGCCTTATTAGCTTATTACGTTACAAGTTGATTTTAAAATGGCAAGCGATTTCGCGCGGAAATTGAAAATGCATTATGTTTTATTTTTGTACTTATCAATTTCATAAAATAGAGAAAAAACGCCACTTGTTTATTGGACAGTGCGGATTAATGTTAGGAACTTTTCATAAAAATTGTGAAAGACCCAATTTTATTCCAATACACCTTATAGTTTTTAAATAAAATACCTGTGACATGCAGACAGACAGACAGAACGAGGTGTTCCGTTTTTGCCATTTTAGCTACGGGACCTTAATAAGGAAACAAAATTTTGTGGTCAGTGTAGCTTTGGTGATGAAAGATGTCAAAATTTAGTACTTAGTTTAGTGTTGATTTATGATAGTTAGGGTTTTTTTTATTATATTGAGTAATGTCCTGGACATTCTGAGCTCCAAAATCCGTGGTTTGTACTCATCTTGTCCGATTTTAGAGGTGGCAACCCTAAGCTTGCCGCAGTGGCAGAATGGCTGGACTGCCACTCTCCATTACGTTATCACAGCAAATCTATTAGATCTCAGAGTACATTAGTAGTGGCAGGGTGACAGATGGGGGAATCGAATTTTACTGGTCGTTTTGTTTTATGATGAAACAACAGCAACATAAGTGACTGGCATACGAGCCAGAGTGGCACACGAGCGGCACAAAACTACGTACACACCCGCGACCGCGATGGCAATCTCGTTTCAAGGTCCCAGGTGGCAAACAAACAATTATAAGGTATGGTGTCATCAGACAAACATAATTATACAATTGAGACGTAACACCTTTTAGTTAATGTGAGCTCAGCTATAAATAGTGTAAGATCTGATTGACAATATATATTTTTTTGGCGTACGTAACTTCGATTATGGACTGTGTAAAGACCGACGAATTTTCCTTTTTTCGCTTTTGGAATACTTTACTATTCGGTTGCCCTTAGGTATCCCATTTATTGACCCATCTTATGACCGTATCTCTGGTACGCGTCCATAGAAAGGTTCCGTAGCGATATCTACCTATCTTGTTAAAACTAATAATAGTTGACCCATCTCATTTTCTTTACAGAGTTAAAACTTTATAGAGGAAATTAGTTGGGGGCACTTTTTACGACTTCTACGAGTATACAGCTAATATCTCACCAACGGCAGACTTAACTGGAAAAGTTTTTTTAAACTTCTAAATTACTTTTAAAGGCGTATCCATACATACCCCACGCACTTACGTGCATACATTTTATTTCATCTTCCGGGTATATGTATTTATTTTGTTTTATTTACAAATACAAATGTTTTATTTAATTTAACAAAAATGGTGTTTAATTTACAGTAAGGTTGAGGTCTCCTAGTAGGTATAGAGATACCTGAATTAAGAGATTTCGCTCTTCCAAATATAGTACATAATAAAAACCTATAGTTAAATTTAGTTTTAACTTAGATTAGATAGTATTAGAATATTATTTACTTATGTTTTTAAACTTTAGATAAAATTATAAATTAAATAATTAATTATAAATTAACTTCTTGTTCATTTTAATACAGCATAGGGGATTTATGTGAAACTGTATGTATGTGCAAGTACTCGTATGTGCAAGTACGTGCAAATGTGTATAGGAATATGAGTACGTGCGCGCGCGTGTGTGTGTTTGTGTGTGTGTGTGTGTGTGTGTGTGTGTGTGTGTGTGTGTGTGTGTGTGTGTGTGTGTGTGTGTGTGTATGTGTGTGTGTCCGCGTGTGTACAATGTTGTTTAAGTTAAGTCTTAATTCCCTGGGTGAAGCAGCGCTTCAGTTTCATCATAGCTAAGTCCATTTAACCATTCCATAATAACTTTTTTACAATCATATGGTTTCAAAGAGTCGATGTTTAATTTCTTGTTTACATTATTATAGATGCGAGCTGATTGTACATCGAATTGTCTTCTTGCAAATACAGACTTACTCTTAGGCACAGTCACGATTGTGTTAATTCTTCTACGGTTAAGAAAGGAGGGCTCATAACATAGTTTTTTATGAAGCTTTAGCACAACCGAATCTATATACAATTTTCGCATACTTGGGAGTTCACATAGTTTATATAGTTCTGAGGTTGGGTATCGATATGGTTTAAAGAATATAGTTTTCAGTAGACATCTCTGACCTCTTTCTACTTCTAGGTATTTAGTTTTCGTAGCGCCTCCCCATGCTGGAATACAATAGCTCATTACAGATTGGGCTAGAGCGGTGTAAATTTGTTTTAGTAGCTTAGTTGTAGTAATGTGTAGAAGAGTTTTGAATAACCAAATGAGTTTACGTATTCTGTTATTTATTAGCTCAATATGTGGGTGCCATGAGAGACGCCGATCAAAAACAATCCCCAAGTATTTGGTAGAGGTTACCTTTTCAATATGAATGCAGTTACAGGGTGTGTGTATCACATCAGATCTGATACAGTTATGGATTTTTAGTTTAAGTTCGTTAGGGGGTTGCGTACTACTGTTTTTAGTAAAGCATATGTAGTTAGATTTCTCGGTATTAAGAGTGAGTAAGTTGGAAACAAGCCATGAATTGATCTTACGAAGACCGTTCTCAGCGTTTTAAAACACCGAGTCCCAGTTTTTACCAGAAAAAATCGCTACAGTGTCGTCGGCATATAAGATAACGTGTCCGTGGTCAGTGCAAACGTCTGCAAGGTCGTTTATGTAAATAAGAAATAAGGTGGGACCAAGGACACTGCCCTGTGGGACACCGAAGGAGACCTTAACTCTTTGGTTGCGGTTCCGTAAGTAGTCACCCAGCAGATCCAGCGGCTTCCCCCTGATTCCATGTTGTTCTAGCTTTTCAACAAGAGTGGGTAGATAAATCGTGTCATATGCCTTTTTTAAATCTTGATACACTGCTAGGCATTTGTTACCTTTATCAACTTCATTACAGATGGAAGTAGCTAGGTCTAGGACAGCGTCTTCCGTTGATTTGCCTTCTCTGAAACCGTATTGGGATTTAGAGATTAAGTTAAAGTTAAGGTAATTATTAAGTCTATTGTTGATGAGCTTTTCAATTATTTTAGAAATCGTTGTTAAGACTGAAATTGGCCAGTAATTATTTGGATTGGTTCTCTCCCCACTCTTGTAGACAGGCGTGACTAAAGATTTTTTGAGAGCAGATGGGAAGACACGTTGTGCAAAGCACAGATTTGCCAGGTGACTAACCACGGGAGCTATAGCAGATTTGCAGAGCTTTAGGAGCTTAGTAGGCACACAGTCATACCCGGTTGCACTGTCAGATTTTAGTGACATTAATATATTAGCTACTTCCTGGGGGTCAGTGTCCAGAAGGACAAAAGATGTTTTAGGGGCTTGTATTAGGCGGTGTGACTGAGCGGCTGGTGAGGTGAGCCTGTTTCCAGACGTGATGCTGGCAGCAAGATTCCTCCCAATGTTAGTAAAGAAGTCGTTAACGTGGTTAACAGACTCAACGGGAGTAGACCTATATTTTAACAGATCAGTGTTGTGAGTTTTAATTGATTTATAGTTTGTTATTGACTCGATAGAGTTCCACAGGGCCCTTGAGTATTTTAGGTTTTTTTCAAGGAGCGGTCATACTTGCTTTTTAGTTTCTTAATAAGGTTGTTTATGTAGTTGCGGTATCTCCTGTACGTGACTCCCAGGATCTCATTATCTGGGTTAGATCTTAGTTTAAGCTGAATTTTATTCCTGTTTTTTATACAGCGCAGAATACCCGGAGTAATCCAGAGTTTGATAGTTCGCTGACATCTAGGTATAGGTTTTATAATTTTACTCTCTTTTATTGATTCATTTAGTTTGCATGTTAAGTTTTCAATTACTAAGTAGGGATCTTTACAGAAAAGCAGTAATTCTAAATTTGTTTCAAGGAGCTTTGCTGCAGCTGTTTCATAATTAATTATTTCAGTAGGTTTAGAGGTGTTAGAAATTGTATTATTTGAGTGGTTGATTAAGGCTAATAGTGTGGTATAATGGTCCGCAATGGATGTGTTGATCACAGCTGTGTATGCGTTACGAGTAGTAAGTTTATTTTTTATTTTTATCATGAAATGGTCGAGACAGCTACTCGCTCTTGTATGCTGTTGTATGTATAAGAAGTCCTGGTAAGATACCATATGTACTGAGCATATTTAGATACAGTTGACTGTTACAAGATTCATATTGTTGTTCCTGCAAACGGGGTAGCAGATTAAAGGATGATTCACAGTAGACCGTTCCGTGTCCGGGCCGGCCCGTTTTCTATAACAGCAAACGCAACGGCCGGCGTATTTCTCTAGAAGAAAACGGGCCGGCCCGGACACGGAACGGTCTACTGTGAATCATCCTTAATATTTAAATCCCCAGCAATAATAAGTGAACTTACTAATTTAAGATTATCTAACTGTGTGCTGAGAGAATTTATAAAGTTTTGAGCATTTGTAATTGAAGGAGATGGGTAAATTCCAAGAATAATAGTATCGTTTAGACGGACCTGTAGGCAGGACGCGTGCTCAAGTTTCACTTCATGTATATTAGCATTAAGGTTGATTTTTTTTCAAAGATGACTACTCCGTCATTTTGGTTAAGATTATGCACAGTTGACAAAGAGGTGTAGTTTAGGATTTGAGGTATGGGCTTTGATAAGTTTAGTCGGCATTCGGTTAGAATTAGTACATCCGGTTCAAAAGATAGTTGTGAAAGGGTTATCTGGAAATCATTAAAATTTATTATTAAAGTAGTCAAAACACATTTACAGTTATTTAAAACTGCACCGTGAAACCACAGTTTGGTTTGTCTCCATGCACCATACCACAACAGCTAAAAAAACTAGTACAATAACAGTGTTATAGCGTTATACTTAACTATGGTATGGTATGGGGTGACCCCCCACCCGCTAATTTAATATTTTTTCGTGATTTCTCATCACTTTTCTGTAGCGGTTCAAAAAATTAATCTTCTTACCAAATTTCATAATTATAGTACTTAGTCTCCGAGTAAATCGGCTGTGACTTACGGGCGGATGGATATATGCGAACAGACATGACGAATCTATAAGGTTCTGTTTCCGCCATTTTGGCTACGGAACCCTAAAACACACTAGCTGCAACATAAAGTTCATAAAGTTTAACAACTTTTTTGGGTTCTTTCAAATCATAATACTTTAATATGTGCTGAGATTTTCTTAGATTTTGGCGGCAGAGTGAGTCCAAACACAAACATTGTACTTGATATCAAACAACCAGAATACAGCTACACTAATATCAACCAATCAGATATAATCAAAGACCTTATATACACCCTATAAACAAAACCATGTTCTTTCAAAATCATTTAAAAATGAACTTCATCTAGGCATACTATTCTGCACTTCTTTTGCCATTTTATGCAGCATTCTCTCGATATACAGAAAAACTAACTAACTTTACTAGCATGAGAAGTAAAAGAATCGTGGTTGTGGTCTGTGGATTCCCTGCATCAAGATCAATTTCTGATAAAAATTCGATATAATTTTTATTTTTAATGTAATTCGTGGTATGATCGTTAAATCTTTTTTTATCGAGTTGCTTTAAACGCGAGATGCCAATGGGGGCGATATACCTAAACATGAGCTTTGCCTAAAAAGCTGTTAACCCTAAACGAAAGATGCCGATGAAGCAGTATACCTCAATTGTGAAATTGACCAAGACACAGTTTGTCTAAAGTGGACACCTACAAAGCAAAATGCCTAAGTAGTAAAATGCCTAGAAAAGTAAATGCGTTAAATGCCTTCAAAAATAGATGCCTACTTATTGGTTAAATGCTGTAAAAAATCAAATAATTCCAGCATAGCTTACTTCTTATATCTAGCTATAATACCTATGTGTTATTCTTCTTTATTCTTCATATTTAAAAGGTAAGCTCTTTTCGGTGTTATTGTGCCGAAATAAACACACAACAATTATATTGACATAAATCACGTGGTTTATCTTTGCCTTCTCTATTTTACACACTAGTAAATAAGGCCATGGTGTGCAGATTTCCTCACAACGTTTTTCTTCACCGAAAGCAAGTGGTGGTCGTATAAACTCGGTCAAGTAAGTTTACTGACTCAGAAAATTATAAACGACGTTAGCAGGATTCGAACCCCGGACCTTCCGGTCACAATGGTCAATTTCCCTAGGATCCCATCATCCGATCCTGACTTGATGACAATGGGACCATCTCAGGAGTATTCTCTTTTGAATAAAAAATAATTTTGGAAATCGGACCACAATTGACAGACAAATCGGTGAACATACATAAAATCAATAATAATGTATGTATTTTATACATACAGTGGAACATAGAACATCCTCCTTTTTAAAGTCGGGTAAAAATATTGAAAAGCCCAATAATTAAATCCAATAAACAAAAAAGTACACTAAATATTGAAGTGGACGTGAGGAGCAAATTTTACCCATTGTATGACAAGTACAAAAAAAAAGATTATTTTACCCAGAAGGAGCCCACACATTGATTTTTTCATTGTAGGTATATCGCCTCCATTAGCATCTCGCGTTTAAGGTAACTCGATCAAAAAGGTTTAATTTTACCTAAAACTGAGTAAGTCCTCACACAAAAATAATGTCAATCAGCCATATACGTAGATGGGTTTTGATTGGAGATGATTAAATGTATTAAAATAAAACCAAAACAAAAATCAGAGTCCCAGCATACACATTTCAAGACTAGGTGTAGCGGCAATTGCGAATTCATTGTGTAATAGATATTCTTACTCAGTGCGCGTTCCCCCGTCCCTCGACGGACTGCCTCATCCATCACCCGTATGGCGACCCGTCAGGGGAAATACACACGTCTATATACGTTGATGCACGATAAGCATGGGCTTGTATAGTTATAGTTCTTATATCATTATATCGCAGTTCAATTACTGAGACGCGGTTTACGGACCACGAATCTTTGCCAAAACCGCACATGCCATTAGAAGAGAGAATATTAACTCAAGATTATCCCCCAATATTTATTTTTATTTTATATATTTAAAATAGTCCTACTAAGTGATTACGGTTCCCGACATAATATAATATAAATCCAAAAGTAATCAATTTAGTTAAGTATTATGCCTATTACATAATCATAGAACAAGTGATAAAACTTTGGTACTTTTTATATCTAAAAGCAATGACCAGCCCTCTATTTACAAACCGACTCGTCCCCACCTGTCACATGACACCTCACCCGTTTATATATCGAAACAACAGTCAGTTGTCATTTTGACGTGTCACTACTTGTCAACAAAAAACAAAAATAGAACATAATAAAAATAAATATAAAAAAACCGGCCAAGAGCGTGTCGGGCCACGCTCAGTGTAGGGTTCCGTAGTTTTCCGTCCGTCACATTAAGTTGACATATTAAGTACAGAAACACAAAACCTTTGAAAGCACGTCATTTCATTGTGATTTTGTAGAAATGACAGGTACAATAAACATCTGTTTATACGGTTAAATTACAAACTTAGTTCAGAAATTATTTATGTAATTTTTTCAAAAACTATTCAACCTATCAAGTTCAAAATAATTTTCCTACAAAGTTTTTATAAAGTTCTACTTTTGAGATTTTTTTCATATTTTTAAAACTTATGGTTCAAAAGTTAGAGGGGGGGGGGACACATTTTTTTTTACTTCTGGAGCGATTATTTCCGAAAATATTAACATTATCAAAAAATGATTTTAGTAAACCCCTATTTATTTTTAAATACCTATCTAACAATATATCACACGTTAGGGTTAAAATGAAAAAAAAAAAATCACTCCCCACTTTACGTATAGGGGAGGTACCCTAATAAAATATTTTTTTTCCACTTTTTATTTTACCACTTTGTCGGCGTAATTGATATACATATTAGTACCAAATTTCAGCTTTCTAGTGCTAACGGTCACTGAGATTATCCGCGGACGGACGGACGGACAGACATGGCGAAACTATAAGGGTTCCTAGTTGACTACGGAACCCTAAAAACTTATATGTAAATAAAAAATTTGCCCTAGGTCTTCAGTGCTAGGTAACACTACCCCAGAAGGCTGCCCGTTGGATAGCAATACTGATCCGCTGGGCGAAATAGTGGCCAGCCCTCTGGTTAGCAGAAGCCTCTACAAGGCGCTTTGAATTTTCCTTATAGAGGCGACGCGCACTTGGACCCCATAGCCCCAGGGTTTGAAATGAAATGAAATGATTTATTCATGTATCAACCCGAAACGCCGCAAACACGTAGCTACTGCATCAACTTTGGTGCCGGGAATATGGGACGGCGCCAGGGTATCTACACAAGAAGCGTCCTAGACAAGGACCCTCCCTTGGAAGGGTAACTTTTATGAACGCTTATAGGAGAGCCATGTTGACTTTTGGTGCAGAGGAGCAGTATGTCGCCGGAAATTGTTTGTATAGTATTTTGAATATTTTGTTTCTGAAACCTATCGTGTGGGGTTTCAAATAAAAGGGCTTCATGCGCTAATTCCAAAAATTTATTACATTATATTCCAGCTACTTGTTTGCAAAAAAAATGAAAATATTTTTCGAAACATACCAAATTGGAGCACTTACAGGTAGGAAATGTACGATTTCTTTTTTATAAATTATACGCCCAATAACTTGATATACATAAACTCATAACGTCAAGAAAGCAATTATTGAAATATTATTTCTATACAGGGTGATTCAGGAGACGTGAGCAGGACCAACACTATATACATAATAAATGGCAATGAACCGTTCAGCAATGTATTTAAGTGAAAAACCCATTTCTTTTTCCTGTATTTTAATTTATGATAAGATAAAGTTTAATTCTCTACAATCATGGTCACCCTACAACAACTGGTTTATAAAGATTAAAAACCTCTAACTGTTATGACAGCACTTTGATTACGAAGAAAATAAATTGTCACATTGAGTGAGATACGATATTTCAAAAGTAATCGGACTCGGATGACATTCAATTTGACACGTATCTCTTGACTGAAGTATTCTGATTGTAGAGTGACCATGAATTTCGTAAATAATTTAAAACATTTTGTTTTCAACACCAGATAAATGAACGTTAACTTCACTAATAGTGGCACGAAGCAGTAGCTTATGATCTACTGAATCTGTGGTGTTGATCTTGCTCACGTCTCCCGAATCATCCTGTATTGTTATACATGGACTCGTAATTTTTATCTTTTATTAAAACACGGTCATAGAGTTAATATTCTTCAGCGCAGTATCAGCGCCTAGGAATGGAAAAAATAAGGAACGAAGACATCCATAGCGTACTTACAAAGTGCACGAAAAGCCGTTTGCGGTGGTATGGGCATGTAATGAGGCGAGATGATGACCATATGACCAAAAGATTGATGAACGTCGTGGAAGGAAAAAGAGGATGCGGACGACCACGAGTGCCCTGAATGCAAACAATAATTAACGACATGAGAAACACAACAGAAGAGACAACCCGCGCGTTGCCGAATTTATGAACCCAATATTAAATTAGGGGGCACCCATTACATGTAGGTAACTGGGGATGAAAAATAAATTTCAATGCACATAGGCGTGTGGGGTAGGGTATTTTTGTATAGGCCTCTAAAAATGTTAGTGAGTGTCCTAAATGTTTCCATTTAAGTCAACCGTTGGTGCGATATTAGCTGTCGAAGTCGTAAAAAGTGTTCCTCCCCCCCCCTCTAATTTCCAAACTATTAAGTATAAAATTCTGAAAAAAATTGTTGCAAAGGTTCGAGCAAGGTAGGTCCAACGTCAAACTTGTTTGTCACACACGTAGATATGCTTGTTGTAGAGCCAGCTTTGTGCAAACAAACCCGTGACACAAATGCATAACAAATGTTTACTATGTTTTGGTGTTTACGACGCATCATAAAGTTTTTATTTCCAAACACAAAAATAACTTATTAACAACTATTTTTAAACTAATTACTCTTAATCTTTGACCTCGCATATGTCAATTGTGAAGTCAAATGAAAAAAACATCATTAGGTAATTACTTTAAGTGTAACGTATACAGAGTGGATGACGTCAACTGCGAATTTTTATTTTAAATATGTAGCTCTAATACTTTTTTTTATAAATATACTGTCTTGCAAAGTTTATTCCATTTGACGACTTTAAACAAAAATGCTGCCCAAAATTTAGATATTATTAAGATCAGCCACCTACAATAGAGTATCATCAAAGAAAATACGATCACATTACTTATTCTGTGATCACCCACAACTCATTGAGTACATTATTAATATAGGGAAAACATAAAAAAAATTGTGCTCCGAACAGGATTCGAATCTGCCATATCTGGCATACGTGGCCAATCGCTCTAGCCACTGAGCTATCCTATATATATATATAACCGATTTTTATGGTTATTGGTTTTATGGATTTATCTTCACTCCGAATAGCAGGATATCTATTAAAATATCGATAAAATTACCAAGAAAATAGTTTCTTATACATTTTGTTCAGAAAGGGCCGGGGGCGGAACGTAGTTCGCCGGGACAACAATTCAGAAAGTAATTACCTACAAGTGAAATCATAATCATTGGCTAGGTCAGAAAAAGTTGGTCGAGATCATGACCAAAAATTTTTTACATTAGCTTATGACATGTTTTCAAACATTAGGTGTCGATATTTGGTTGGCTCCATATTCAACCGAATATAGGTTAACACTAATATAGATAGCACAAGAGGTTTTAAAGACAAACACACTAACCACTACACAGATTTTATCACTTTAAGTACCAGGAACTCGCTAGGTAGGCGCTCGTCTCGTAGGCGTTTTCCGCTACATATGGTTTTTCGCTGGTTTCGGCTATGAGCGTAGCACTACGAAATGTAACTGGCAGTTAAAGTGTTATAAACCAATATGAGACCAAGCAATGATGTGCTACGTCGTAGTTTGTAGCGGGATTTTTACGCCTTGTAGCGGAAATCGCTCCTATGTAGAGGCTCAGGTGTGGCGCATGGACCTTGAATGGCTAAACTAGTGGTGGTAGTGGCTTTGTAACCTGTAGACAGCGCGAATTTTATTTAAAAATTTCTAAAATTTCTATAAACTGACTCGACATAATAAATCTATATAATTATCGAATCTGCTCACAAAATTTCAGGAGATTTGGTTGAGAAATGCGACCTGTAGAGGAGAACTACCGGAAATCCGGACATCAGGACATCCAGATATACGGAATTATTTTTGTTGAAGCTGCAGCAGAGGCCTTCGCTTCACTTGCTTGATAAATTATTGGTCCGGGCATATCAAGTTCTGGATTTCCGATCCAAGTAGCAGCCAGTGGTTTCTTTTAAAACCGAGTTTTTGTGGCACCTTTGTGATGTCAGGCGAACAAGTGAAGTTATGTAGTTTTATATTTATTGTCGACTAATAAGTTATTTTGTAATGAACCATGAAGATCTTGCGTCGTACCGCGCAGAAGCCAAGTAATGATATAAACGACGGTAAATTTGCGGAATAATAACAGTTCACGTAAGAAAGATCATGACATGTCGGATGCTATTATGTGGAACATGAACGCCCACATGACGCACTACATTCATGAAGTACTACGATGGCTTGCAGAAGTCGGGACAGAAGACGGGAACGTTGAAGTATCCATGAAGACGTTCTGTCATAATATTTGTAACTTTTACTTGGAAGTGTTTTCGGGCTTACTGTACTTTAAATAACAGGTTTATTGTAAGCAGTAATCGTATTTTTTTTAGCATTTTCGGTACAGCGTAGTGGTGTTAATGGAGTTAGTATGAACAAATACAATTTAAACGGTTAATTAAGAGTCCCCAGTAAGCTCGGATGAACTCGGTTCTCCATACAAACGTAGTTTCGTTCTCATTTTAAAACGCCTTGCTTAAATAACATGAAACTTTGTATACACTATGGGAGCCGCCATATCTAGGTCGAAAACTAGTTTCTGTTGCTAGAAATTGTAATAGAAAAAAAATACAGTGAGTTTTTGAGTATTTTACGTCTTGTATGAAAACCTTAATAATCGCTGTATTTTTTCTTCATTATAATTTCAAGCGACAGTGAGAAAGTCCCATTGTGTATACAAAGTTTCATTTAATTCTAGCAATGCGTTTTAAAATGAGAGCGTAACTAAGTTTGTATGGAGAACCGAGCTTACTGCGGACTCTTAAGGTTAATATTAACGGTATTAACGCTAATTAATCATAAGAATTTAAACCATTTATCCCAATTCCGTTAAAACCACTACGCTACACCGAAAATGCTACGAGTACAAAAGTTAGGATCACTGATTGTAAGTAATATACAAAAACGTGGAAGACTTTTCGGATTTAGTCCGTAACTTGACGACTTGAAAAATAGGGATGATAAATATGGTTATGGATGTACATACAATTTTACGTTTTACTTATTCATTTGTAGCAGAGTAAAAGGAGCGTTCGTGGCCTAGCGGAGCCCGGGTACCGCTTGCGGTATGCGAGGTTAAGTAATATCCGGCGCGGTCAGTCCATGGATGGGTGACCTCTTTGAGTGGTTATTGACTGAGCGCTCCCGTGCTTTGGAAGGCACGATAAGCCGTTGATCCCGGCTGCTGTCTATGTTAGCAGTCTGTAAGCCAAGTTACAGGCTTGAAAACTTCTAACAGTTAAGTTGCCTACTCACTTGACAAGCCTAATCCCAATAAGGTCTAGTTTTCCCCTTGGGTTGGAAGGTCAGATGGCAGTCGCTTTAGTAAAAACTAGTGCCTACGCCAATTCTTAGGATTAGGTAGCGGGCCCCGGGTATCCCGTTCTGAGAATAAGACTTGGTTGGAGGATGAAGTTGATGTTTGTAACAGAGTAAAAATTACTGCTTGAACAGGGTCTTTTAGTGGAAGTTCCTTACATTGCAGCTTTGCAGCTAGCTCCAAGTTCATGAAAACATGGTATACGTTTTTTTTCATTAATGTGAAGGAGACTTCACTAAGTTATAGGTAGGTACTGTACGAGCTAAAACGTTCCCAAATTGCTTGGCAATGGTCGATTTAGTTCACAAATTGTCCGTCTCGACCACCAAATTGGATTTATTTTCCCCCTTCCCCCTCTCTCTATTAAATACGGTTACATCGTATACCTTTTACCGAGATTACATCTGTGCCTCGTTGTATCGGAATCGGAAATGGTAACTAGTTACTACACGTGAGTACACAACACAATACACATGCATAGGACTAGAAAATGATGTCCTAGTTACTAGAATCCCTTCAACATGTTGCACTGCACTGTCTCGTACTGCGGCTGTAACAAACATTATTATTACAAATCTTATATTAACTTTTGCTATACTATGGCGGTGGCAAACCTTTGGACGCCTGGGACTCCAGAAGAGTCACAAGCGCGCTGCCGACCCTTATTTGATTGGAGGGTTCTTTGTATTGACACCTAGAGACAACGTTACAAAATTAGGTCTTTAAATTCGACAGCCGCTATAACAAAACGAGCATAGCGAGAATCCTTATTATGTAACTGTTGCATAAAATATTATTTTGTTTAGTTAGTTAGAAGACGTGATTAAAATCATACATAAGTACTAGCAATTTAATTTTAATATGGAAGTGTTGATGGATAGTAAATTACATTAAATCTTCCATTTTAGTTTTCAAGCGTTGATTTAGAGTAGAAATATTTTTTTATACCACGTCGGTGGCAAACCGCCTGATGGTAAGCGGTCACCGCAGCCTACGGACGACTGTAAGTCTAAGGGTGTCATATAAGCGTTGCCAACCCTCTAAAAATTCCTTCCTTGAAGAACCCCATACTATAGGCTATATAAATCCTCGGCAAGGAGCTCATTCCACAGTCGGAGCGTCCGAGGGACAAAATTCCTCTAAAACCACCGACGGCGAACGGTGCGATGGTAGAAATCGGCCGTGGGCATCATGTCGAACAGTTCTTTGGAGCACAACCCATTATACACGCGATAAAACACGCACAAGGAGGCAATTTTTTTCCTTAAACTTAACGTTTCAATGTCGCTCGTGAGTTTGGGATCGCCCATGATTCGCACAACACCTCTCTGTAGCAATACTCCATACCTACTCCTTGTGGGGACGGACTTGTGACTTATATAATAGAAGTCTCTGTCCCGGGACATGCAAATAACGGGGAATATTGTATGCAATGTTACATAATTAAGTCTTCAAATTGATTAGTCTTTGATAACAAAACGAGCGTAGCGAGACGTGGCAGCGGCTCTCGAATTTTACGAACCCTTACGAGTATTATAAAATATGTACTTGTTACATGTTCACAGTACTCACTCGTGCTTACGTTAAACCTGTCGGTAATACAATAGAAACCAACAGTCCAGCTATAAGCGAGGGCGAAAAACGACATGTAGGTAATTACACAGTCAATTGCGCTCACAAACTACCTTGTCGCCCCATGCGTGTCACGCCCTCTGTCTTGGAGAGTTCTTTAGAAAACTGTTTTCCGTCGTTTCTACCGCACCACAACGCGATCAACTGAGACGGCCACTCGAATTTTCTTTGGAATGAGCATGCTTATACATATGGCGGCCTGGGCGACCGAGCTACGCTCGTGTTTTCCCGGAGAATAAGAGTTTTCCCGAAAATAAGACCAAGCTAGATATTTCTTTTGTTCCTGAAAACCCCTATATTGAAAATTTTATTAAATTCGTTAGAGCGGTTTTCACGATTTCAATTAGGTACAAACAAATAAATAAATATATAAATGTTGCTCGTTTAATAGTAAAGGATATAGGCACCCTTACGGAGCGACTATGTCTGTCCGTCTCTCACAACGGGATATATCAGTACGTACTTATTCTATCGATTTGAAATTCGGAATAACTATTCCGTTTTCCAATACCCTTGACTTACTCATTGGAAACGAAAATAATATTTAAGAAAAAAAAACCGACTTCAATGGGGGAGGCCGGTGAAAGATTATTATACTTAGATGGTGCACTCTTAGATTCACACTCTTCCATACAATAAAATAAAAATGGCTATAAGTATGTTTATAATGGTACAAGACTAAGTACCCTCAATTCCTCATGGAATCATAGAAAAACCTTGCTTGCTTGACAAACAAAACGAAGAGAACAAATCGCCAAACTTGAACATCGCGTCGTTGAAGAGTTCCAATCTGATCATCATC
Source organism: Notocelia uddmanniana (assembly GCA_905163555.1). Taxonomy (NCBI): domain Eukaryota; kingdom Metazoa; phylum Arthropoda; class Insecta; order Lepidoptera; family Tortricidae; genus Notocelia; species Notocelia uddmanniana. The sequence continues at coordinate 38,692,180 of LR991052.1, read as the reverse complement.
AGCAGTTCCACTTCATCAAATGTCACTTTTATGAACGAAAATGCTTGATTAGTTCATGAAAATACTAAAATTACTATTTGTGTGCCTCTCACATTCGAGGAGTTCCCTCGATTCCTAATGGATCCCATCATCAGAACTCGAGCATGACAAAAATCAATCGTGAAAATAGAACTTTCTTAACAAACACAGCTAGAAGGACAAATCGCCTAACGTGAACTTTTCGTCGTTGAAGAGTTCTGTTCTGATCATCATCAGCAGTTCCACTTTATCATGTCACATTTTTGTATGATAATGCTCGACTTGTTGATAAAAACACAAAAATCACTATATGTTTGCCTTTAAGATTTAAGGAGTTCCCTCAATTCCTCATGGATCCCATCATCAGAAATCGAGCATGACAAAAATTAATCGTGTAAATAGAACTTCCTTAACAAACACAGCTAGGAGGACAAATCGCCAAACCTGAACTTTTCGTCGTTGAAGGGTTCTGTTCTGATCATCATCAGCAGTTCCACTTCATCAAATGTCACATTTTTGGATGAAAATGCTCGACTTGTTGATAAAAACACAAAAATTACTATATGTTTGCCTTTAAGATTTGAAGAGTTCCCTCAATTTCTCATGGATCCCATCATTAGAACTGCGTTTTGACAAAAACGGGACCAACTTGGATATATATACTCACAATCAAAAAAAGAATTTTCCAAATCGGTTAAGAAATGACGGAGTTATGTAGTAACAAACATTAAAAAAAAAACATACAACCGAATTGATAACCTCTTCTTTTTAACCGACTTCAAAATTTCAAAAGAGGAGGTTATCAATTCGGTTGTGTTTTTTTTTTTTTTTTTTTTTTTTTAATGTTTGTTACTCCATAACTCCGTCATTTGTTAACCGATTTGGAAAATTCTTTTTTTGATTGTAAGTATATATATCCAAATTGGTCCCGTTTTTGTCAAAACGCAGTTCTGATGATGGGATCCACGAGGAATTGAGGGAACTCCTCAAATCTTTAAGGCAAACATATAGTGACTTTTGTGTTTTTATCAACAAGTCAAGCATTTTCATCCAAAAATGTGACATTGGATGAAGTGGAACTGCTCATGATGATCAGAACAGAACTCTTCAACGACGAAAAGTTCACGTTTGGCGATTTGTCCTCCTAGCTGTGTTTGTTAAGCAATTTCTATTTTCACGATTAATTTTTGTCATGCTTGATTTCTGATGATGGGATCCATGAGGAATTGAGGGAACTCCTCAAATCTTAAAGGCAAACATATAGTGATTTTTGTGTTTTTATCAACAAATCGAGCATTATCATACAAAAATGTGACATTTGATGAAGTGGAACTGCTGATGATGATCAGAACAGAACTCTTCAACGACGAAAAGTTCACGTTTGGCGATTTGTCCTTCTAGCTGTGTTTGTTAAGCAAGTTCTATTTTCACGATTGATTTTTGTCATGCTCGAGTTCTGATGACGGGATCCATTAGGAATCGAGGGAACTCCTCAAATGTGAAAGGCACACAAATAGTGATTTTAGTATTTTCATGAACTAATCAAGCATTTGCATTCATAAAAGTGACATCTGATGAAGTGGAACTGCTGATGATGATCAGAACGGAACTCTTCAACGACGCGTAGTTCATGTTTGGCGATTTGTTCTCTTCGTTTTGTTTGTCAAGCAAGCAAGGTTTTTTCATGATTCCATGAGGAATTGAGGGTACTTAGTCATCTACCATTATAAACATACATTATAGCCATTTTTATTTTATTGTATATCTATCTAAGAGTGCACCATCTAAGTATAATAATCTTTTACCGGCTTCCCCCATTGAAGTCGGTTTTTTTTTCTTAAAAATTATGAAATCTTGAAGTCGGTTAAAAATAAACACGCAAACGCATAGAGCGTTGCGGGGTGGAGGCGGTTTTGCATTTTAAATATTTACGAACCCGTCGATTACATGATACACCACACACGCCGCATCCGCTCTACCGCGCTGCCGAATACCGCGCGCTGGAGCGTACCGCAAAACAATACATATGTACTTATAGGTACATATATCTTTTCTAATATTATAAAACTGAAGAGTTTGTTTGTTTGAACGCGCTAATCTCAGGAACTTCTGGTTCGAATTGAAAATTTATTTTTGTGTTTGGATAGTCCATTTATCGAGGAAGGCTATAGGCAATATATAAATATATAACATCACGCTGCGACCAATAGGAGCGAAAACGCGAACGAAGTCGCGGGCAACAGCTAGTGTTGAATAAATGTCTAATGGCAATGTCTCTATATGAATGTACTAGCTGGTGCCTGCGACTTCGTCTGCGCAGGATTATTATTTGGACAATTCACACAATATCTTTATAAATTGTAACCTATGTGTTATTCTGATGTATAAACTATATTATTGTAAAGTTTCATTAAAATCCATTCAGTAGTTTTTACGTGAAAGAGTAAAAAACATCCATCCATACTTACAAACTTTCGCGTATATAATATTAGGTAGGATTTACCACTTCTTCAATTCTTCTTCTAAAACAATGAACAGCAAATATGAAATATTCCAACAACATATTGCACGGATAAAATCGCGCACTTTGTGGGCGCTTTTCCTTGGCTGAATGTAAGTTAGTATGTTTTCCTTACTCGATTATAGGGAAGATTAGGCACTTCGCATATTTCTTCTCCAAACAGAATGTGACCATTCCATTAGCATTATTATTGTCGGCCTGATGGTAAGCAGACACCGCAGCATGTGGACGCCTGCGATATCTACAGAATTACAGGCGCGTTGCCGACCCTTCATTGACTTTAGGATACGAAATTTCAAATCAAAGGGAAATTTTTAAAAATTTAATGCTCCGGGCAGGATTCGAACCTGCGACATCTGGCATACGCGGCCAATCGCTCTAGCCTCTGGGCTATCGGAACAACCAAGCTTCTTCTTCGATTTCTCAATGTAATTTGAGAGGTTGGTGCCGCTAATAGAAGTCTAAGTCTTTTACGGTAGATGTCGCTGTACGCCTCCCTAAGGCGTTGTAAGAGGGAACTAGTGAAGGATTTCGTGCACGAGCTGGGTTGTTCCGATAGCTCAGAGGCTAGAGCGATTGGGTGCGTATGCCAGATGTCGTTTCGAATTTTTTTATTTGAAATTTTCTTTGGCAGCGTTACTGCGTAATACAAAATTAATTGACTTTAGGATACGTTATACGTTGACAAATGAGTATTTATTTATAATAAAGCTGTGGTTTTGTAAGATAATGACATCGACAGGTAGCAAGCATCGCGATTCACGCGTGATCTACATCGCGATGGCCGCCGGCCGAGCGTCCGATGCTGTGAGGACAAGTGCGTCAGTGTATGAGCTCCATACAGCGTTACTGCCTTTCGTCCGGGAATGGAGGAGCTGTTCGAAAAAGTTACGAAATAGCATTGTGTGCTAATATGACTTACTTATTGGTCAATGTCAGCAAATATTATAGGTGTTTAGTTCTTATTACATTGTGCATTAAGCGCTTGGTAAGCATTGTCTTGAATGCAATAAATCAGAATACGGTAGGTATTTGACAACAACAAAAATAATATTTTTAGGATTCCGTGCCAATAACGTAAAAAAGGAACCCTTATGGTGAAGTTTACTAGGAAAAAATATGAATTATTATATAACGTTAATATCAATGTAAATGTTACTGGATAAATATAACTTATAAAACTATTTTTTTAATACGAATGAATAAGGTAGTCCTTATTCATTCGCGCAAATTAGTAATAAAGCGCGCTGATAGATGGCGCTGTCTGTACCCATGGCGTTCAATTTCTACATCGTGCTGTTAAGATTTTTCCTAAATTAATGGGGTCGGGGCGGCTACACGAGCGTTTTCCGTACAACGTCCCCGGTGCCCGGGTATGTCCTAAAACTACGACCAGACCACCGGGGGATGGGCAGCAGAATCCCTGGAGTGCGGTGGAGATCTATATTGCGATCGCCAACCCGCATGCCAAGCGTGGCGATTATGGCATTGACCCCCCATGAAATTGGGGGAGGCCTATGTCCAGCAGTGGACGTCCTACGGCTGGTATGGTGGTGGTGGTGGTCCCAGGTGCGCGGGTCAGACTCGCACTTATCCGTTTTTTTACATTAGGTATGAACTAAGAATACTTGTCAAAATCGACAAGTAGGTTGACCATTGACCTTCATAAAAAGACGCTGTTTTACCATTAAAAAACTCGGATGTCACTATTGACTAGTCTGTATTTCCCTACAAAATTAGGTAAATAAAGAATGGCTGATTTGGCTATTTATAGTCAAATAACGTGTTGAACTGTGTTTTCACCTAGGTATCGTATTTCTTGAGACTTGCGAATTTTGCGCAATAGCACACGGTTGTTGAAATTATATCTACGGTACTTACTGGCCAATAATATATCACCTTTCCGCAACGAATTTAAACTTTTAAGTATAAATATACCTACATCAGTATAAATAGTAAAATGTTATATATTCATTTACACTAAAACTGTTTATAAAAGAATTGTTGATAATTAAATTTACTTCTAAAAACCCCACAAAAGATCACACATACTCTCGTACGACTTTATATATATATATATACATATAATCGTATGGCATTTATTTTTGAACCGTGAGGCTGGCCGCTTTTTTTGTCGTAGTCCCCACGGGTCCGCCGGCGTCTGACTAAGATTTCATGCGGAGTTCAAGGATATAATTAAGCCTATGTTATTTCCGAAGGTCCATTTAATTGAAAAGTGAAAGTATTTTTAAAAATTGGCCAATTGCGAGACGGACTCCGTTCCATTTTCTACAAAAAACGGCAAAAAACACATTTGTTATAGGGAAGCCCCCTTAAATATTTATTTTATTCTGTTTTTTAGTATTTGTTGTTATATCGTCAACAGAAATACATCATCTGTGAAAATGTCAACTGTCTAACTGTCACGGTTCATGAGATACAGCCTGGTAACGGACGGACAGACAGACAGACGGACGGACGCACAGCGGAGTCTTAGTAATAGGGTTTCGTTTTTACCCTTTGGGTACGGAACCCTAAAAACGGAACATTAGTTACTCTCTACCTTATCAATTAAGATTTTTGGTTTCTGTCGGTAATGGGCTGGCTTTTGTAATCGTGAAAATCCTGTAACAGAAAGTACGACTGATCAAATTATTGTGAAAATAAAATTCGTGTAATCGGTTTTCTTCTAGTTTCTGACCAAAGTGTTTCAGTTAAGTACGTTAAGTGTTGTTTTATTTATTTATTCTAGGAGTTCCAACCGTTTTTACAAACATATTAGCGCTTTTGAAATGCTTAGGTACTCGTAATAGCAGGTCTCTTTGAAATATAAACAAAGATTCACTTTACCCTCGGCACTTCACCGCCTTAACCTTTTGGCAACTGTTGATGAATTTCAACAAAACCTGAATATTTTGCCGGTTAACGACGCATTTAGCATTGGTTTTCCGCTAAGAGACGCAATTTACATATTAAAATATGGATATTAATTGGTTAAATCTTTGCGTGACCTTGGTTGATGTGAAATCATTGTAAGCGGTGAAATAAAAATCATATCATTTTTGGTAAAATACGTATGTGAGTTGAAACAGTTTTAAGGACTATTCTTTTTACAGACGTACAGTAAGTAGTCTGTAAAATGAAATGAGTTGACTTACTTATAAAACGACTATTAAATTTATTCAGTCAAGGACTTAAATTTGGTACCAGTGTCAGTGTCAAACTGTATAGAGATAAAAAGTTTTTTTTTGTGTAAAGGCAGAGTAATCACGTAACTTTTAATGATAAGTATGTTAGGTAAATAAATCATTTTTAGGGTTCCGTACTTTAAACGTAAAACGAGACCCGATTACTAAGACTCCGCTGTCCGTCCGTCTGGCTGTTTATCTGTCTGTCCGTCTGTCACCAGGCTGTATCTAATGAACCGTGATAGTCAGACAGTTGAAATTTTCACAGATGATGTATTTCTATTACCGCTATAACTAAAAATACTAAAAACAAAATTACATAAATATTTAGGCGAGTTCCCATAAAAAACAACTTTTAAAAGTTGCTCGTTGTGTTTCATCAGCCGCTAGGTCTCAAAATGTATGGGAAAACTAAAATCCGACTTGCACTTGACCAAAATTCTACCTGATATTATTTAACGTTCTTATTACTGATAGGAAATATTTCAATTAAATTTAAAAAGGTTATAATAAAGTGTCTAATGTTGTATAGATAATACAGAATAGTACGGAACCCTTCGTGCGCGAGTTCGACTCGCACTTGGCCGGTTTTTACTTCGGAAAATGAGATTCAGGTCCATTCCATTACGGTTGTTTAAGTAGTATTTTATACAGGGTGTTTTTATTGAATTCCGTTTATTGTGTGGGCGCATTCCTGAGATAAAATAAAGGAATCTTCTCTAAACACTATTATCCCAATTTGTACCATACCATTTCGAAGTTATTCAAGAATTCATTTTCGATTAACACCCCTAGTATAAATGATCCTTAACAATTAAACAATGGTGTCATTCCAATTCCGAATATTGTCATACTTCACATTAACTTTTACCTTATTCTGTGCTTTTACTTAACTCCATGTTAACTCTTAAGGTCGTTTTGCATTCACCCTTGGTGATATAATTGATTATTTTGTATGAAAAAGATTGTTTTTTAATATCAAAAAACTAAATATGCTGCGTCCTTTCGTTTCTACGGTTATAAGCTTGAAGGAACGGAAATCAATAAAAGCATCCTGTACCTATAATAAATATATATTAGGGGACAAATTTACACAAATCGAACTGGCCTCATAGTAAGCTCAATGAGGCTTGAGTTGTGGGTACTAAACGACGAAATATTTCATACATATAGAAAACATCCAAGTGTCAGGAAGAAATTTTTTCACTCACTATATAAAGACATGACATTACCGGGATTCGAATAGGTATAGATTAATTTTGATGGGATTCTTTATAGTTTTGCTTACCAGTAAAGTACATCGATTAATTGTGTTCCATTACATAAGTTGGATTCGCTATAAGTATGTACCTAATAGATTTTTTCACATGCACATAATATAAATTTTATTGCCTATCTATGCTACGTAGTTTTACTGGGTGACCTTATCATCTCTGAGAAGTTTAGTTGACTGTATCTTGCCAGTCTATTAAGTGTAACATACACACACACCCTACATATAATTATATTTGGTTAACATTTAACATGTATAAGCACCCATCGAATTTATAAGGTCTTGACTTACTGTGCATCAAGACCTTAAAGTCAGTATCAATGTGGATACGGAGGTGGTACGATATCGGATGGCTTTCGGCTGTCAGTGTCAGTCAACTATCAGTCGAGTCAGTCCCGCTTCTTTACTGGGCGCCTAAAACTTCCTGACTGGTGATTCGAATGCAATGTCTACTGCCCGCTTCCGCGCATGATATTACTATGATAGGTGCGTTCTATTATTTATTCTGTGGCACTGCGCAAATGTAATACTGAACCGTCAAGTGAGGTTATGTGTGGAATCAGCGTGCTCTCGTCAAAGAAAAAAAAAGCCCACTTGGGTGCCAACTGATACCATCTCGTCAAGTCAGGAAGTCACCTCCTATTTTAAAATACCTGCCTAGACAAGTACCTAACTACGAGTAGATGTGGCAATTCATACTTACTCATTGTTAAAATTAAATTGAGTTGTCTGTATTACTCCTATAAGGGGACTTCCGGACTTGGCGAGGCGAGATGGATACGTGGAAGTTTGTTCTTTGACGTGAGCTTACTGATGTCACAGAGATTTCCTCACTTGACAAGACAAGATACTGCCAGTATTGGGTTTGCGCAGTAGTAATATCATGCGCAGAGGCGGGAAAGTTCTGCATTCATATCGTCCCGATTCTGCGCATCCCGTACCAGTCACTTCTGTTAATAGTGGCAGTTTTCTCATGTCGTACCACCTCCGCACTGACAAATGTTAGTTAATTTGTTTTGAATTGTTCCAGGTCACCGTCGCTGACACGGCGATGGTAACTTGGATGATAAATAAAACCGAAGCTCGGCCGGTACCGGTACCGGTGTGTTGAAGCTCTGCGCGCGCGCCGCGACCGCCCGCGCCCGCGCCCGCGCCGTCCGGGCCTCCCGCGCCAACGCATTCCGCCGCTGTCCGCTGCGACCGCTGCTCGCGTGGCGAATGTCGTCGCCCCATATATAGCGGATTAACTAAACCACAGTGACTTCTCAATAGTGCTGCGATCCTAATTGTTTGTAATCTAGTTTAATAGATCAAATTTACCGAAATTTTGATTGTTATATTTGTTTGTGACTCTAGTTAAGAAGACAAGTGCATCGAGTAAGTGTGGAGAGGGCTGCATTCCAAACCGGTGTCGTTCTGTAACAGGCAAGGTTGGTAGAGAGCAGTCTCTATGTTTTGAAGGTATTGAAAGACACGTAAGCATTGCTGGGGAACTTTTAAGTTGTGACGCTTAACTACTTATAAACTGAAATCGTGTGAACACTGGCAAATGAGGTCTTCATTCAGAATGTAATGAAACGTTGCAAAAACTAGACTTATTCAAGAAGAAACATGGCTGGTGGCGCGCTCAGTGAAAACGAGCGCCATTGCCTAGATACCGGAGTAAAAAGTCAATCTGAATGTCTGCAAGATACAGAAAAACTAAACGAATGCAAATCCAATGGACTACGTGTCCGTTTCCTGGACGAAGAAGGCAAAACGGAGAGGACAGTCCGAGCCGATGAAACCGATGCCGTTGTGTCGCGTGTCAAAAAGGTACATATTCTCAAGAACAGAAGTTCGAGCGAGACTAGCATTCTTCTAAGGAACCCGTCTCTGGTGAAGCGGCGCCTGAGTGGAGAGCGACGCCTCAGCGATGGACACACTGGAAATCTAAATAACAACTCGCTTTCCGAAAACCTCAACGGCCGGACAAAAGCCAAGAACAATGAGACCGAACAAATCGATAAGACTGAACAGGGAGGAGATCAAACCAAAGATATAAATGGCCAGAGCTTTAAGAAAAATAGCAACGTGTACAGCGTAAACCAAGCAAAAACATTAACGCCGGAAAAGAAGAAATTGCCAACGTTGATGCCGAAGTTGAAGAGCCATAAGTCATACGACAGTTCCCCGGAAAAATCTACTCTGCCAGCTGAAGGGTCCCTGGCTGAAAGTCATTCAGCGAAGGATTTCACGTCGCGCACGATCGGACGCATATCCAAGGGCATCGGGCGGCTGCTGCGGCGCACCAACAGCGTGCGCATCAGCGAGCCCGACCCCACCTACAAGGTGGCTTACCTCGGCAACGTCCTCACCGGCTGGGCTAGAGGTAAGCTTCCTCGCTACTTTTTGCATTAATCATTGCGTGTCTGATTACGATATACCTATTAATTGAGCTTACTAAACGTTGTGTGGGGTTTTTAAAATCTAAAACACCCGTTGTGCTTACTAGCAGCAAAAATATTTGAATTTTAAAGAATCACATGTTTTATTGCACATTCTGCGTCTCGTGTCAACCCCGCTGTTTCACATCATAATAAAGAGTAGATTATTTAACACGCACGGAAATAAATGTTGAAGGGTTGAACAAAATTCAATGAGAATCCAATAAGTAAATGCTATTCATCTTTCCATCCGCTCCAGGTAGTATCTATCGTCTTTTTGTAAATGTGATGAAACTGAAGCTAAAGTCAATATTTATCTCTACTTCCTCATTAGCTGAAATCAATATCAGCATTCTTTATTTTAATGCATCGGCATTTTTTCGAAGTTTAAGTATTTACCTACTCGTTTTCGTTTATAAATCTATTTTTACTTGTTTAGATAATAGGGTAGCCTGCTCTCAATCGATTCGAGCGTCTCGCCCGTGCAGGTGAAAGTTAGATCGGTTACCGTGATGAAATCCTGATGAACCTACTTGTTGATGATATATGTATAATTATACCCGAAATAAACTGATTCAATTTAGGCATGCGCCATGCCAAACACATGTACTTTTTAGCTTTCCTAATTACGCACTTCACAACATGAACAGCTTTCCTCCGAGAGAAAATGCCAAATCGGTGTATAAGTAGTACTCGTACGATAGCTGCGGCGATTCCTCTAGGATTCCATACTTTCGGTGGATCATCAACTGATCCACTTTTCACTTCCGAAATCTGTGCATGTGAGTTTGCATGTGTCATCTTTGTGGTCATCATCTTCAGTTCCACTTTACCTTTTCCTGTACATAAAAACGTTACAAGAATGAGCTCTGATAACCGTAGTAAAATAGATCATAAGTATTTAAGCAGGATTAACGAGGAGTAGGTAATTAGGTATTCAATTCTTATCTAGATTAAAATATGGGGGATCGGATTAGACTAAGAGTCATCTAGATAAGATAAGATTGTTAAAGGTGCAGAAATTGAAGATCAAGGATGAAACTTGTTGACGTTGCGACGTTGTGATAACTCTGCCTTTGATATCGAATGTAAACAAATGTACGTAAAAGTATTAGTATTAAATCGCCAACAAAGCCTAAATTGGTTTCACTTTTACTATTTGATACGGCAAGGCGAGAAAAAATGATGTTTGAATTTAAAAGAAAAACAGTTCTGCCTCTAAAACAAATTAAAAAAAATCGTCTCGAATAAAATCAAAATAGACGTTACGTCTGAAAATCCTCTTTAAACAGTTGTTTATATTTTTAACTTAGGTGATCATAAATTAATTACTTAATTTTATTTTAAGATAACAAGGACCTTATTTTTGTTAGTTAAAGAAATAAAATAAAATCCTAGTCTACGTGAGAACTTAAAAACTACATCACTATCATACTAAGAATGTTGCTGATTTACACGTACATATATTGGTTTTTTACTTCTAGAGTGTTTTATTATTATAATCATCAGTTTCCTCATGTATGATATGTAGCATGTACAAAGGCAAAGAGCACTACATCGAGTCACCACGAGTGAGCGAACAAGACAAAGGCAAGTGCGTGTCGGATCACGCTCAAAGCAGGATTCCGTACCGACACCTAGACACCTACTAGTCCATTCCATATTTAAAACCACTATACAGTACATTAAATAAAAATAAATAAATAGGGCACAATCCAGTGAACGAAAAACAATCTTTTTTACACAAATCGAACTAGTATCCTAGTAAGCTCAATAAGGCTTTGCATAACAGTACATTGAATCAAAAAAGATCTTCATAGGGAACTCACGGCACTTATGTCCTTTTGTTTAGGCAAGACAGTTTTTCAGCGATAACTCAAAAACCGTTACACTCATCTAGTTCAAACCAAAAATCGTTGGAAGTTGTTTTGTTATTGTATACCACCTCAATTTTTCAGAATTTTAATTTTCATAATTTGGATATTAGAGGGGGAGGGGATACACTTTTTACGACTTTGACAGCTATTAATATCTCACCAACCGTTAACTTACATGGCAAAGTTTTTTGAAACCACTATGTCATTTTTAAGGCCTATCCAGAGATATATGCCTATGTGCATGTTTTTATCTCCGCGGTTACATGTATAGAGTGGCCCCCCAATTTAATATTTTTTCGTAATTTCACATAATTTTTATGTAGCGGTTAATTGAATCCGAATAAATTGGCTGTGACATACGGACGGACAGACATGACGAAACTATAAGGGTTTAATTTTCGCCATTTTGGCGACGGAACCCTAAAAAATTTGGCATGTCAGCGTCTTAGTTTAAAATACTAAAAGAAATGAATTCGTGCTTCAAAGTGAAAAAATTAATCAAGGGCGTAATTAAGGATGAAGGACGAACAGTTTTGTCACTTTGGTAACGTATCTACAAAACAATACGAAGCTCCCGAGGAAAACAATGGTTACATGAAATGTACCAGTATTAGGCTGAGTTGCATCGACATACAATCACAGACTGATCAACGTTAAATATGGCGCCGGCAGCTGTCATCCCATAGAAACTTGTCAAACTTTCCATACATTCAAATTTTAACGAACACAGCTTACGATTACAGACGGTTTGGTGCAACTCAGCCTTAATCTAGATATAAACTACAGTAAATGACAGGCGTTCTCATCGCTACAGAGTGTTATGTCTTCCAAATTACAGTGTTCGAAAATGTGTGCAGGACAAAGTTTAAAAATATGCGTCTAGCATAACAGGGGCAGAAAGAAAACAAAAACACACACACACACAAGAGGAATCAAAAACAACAGTATAAATCACACTAAACCAGAAAAACAACAAAACAAAACAAGAAAACAAGGGTAATACATGCAATTGCATATTGTTTATTTATAAAGAGTCAAATACAAAGTTCATAATACTTGCACAAACAAAATAACGGTTTTTGTGACTTCCAAACAAAAACTTGCAGTCTCCCGGTTTAGTTCAGGCGACAAAGGCTCGACTGTATATTATGAAATTATGCCGTGCGCAGTCGAAAATGTAAAATGTGTATATTGGAAACAATATAAAAAATATAATGTTTTTACTGAATTTTGTCGTACAAGTAAAGTGAGATATGAGCTTCACTGTTATGTACAATACAATGCGCATGTTCAATAAAACTAAATTTGAGGCTGTAAGTTCCAAAACTGATGTTTTACGGGAATGAAAGATCTATAACAACTATTTTCTCGTAGGTACGAGTGTAAGTACATCATAAAGTATTAAGGTCTGGGCGCTCTTCAGACATATTATGTATACAGGGTGATTCGGGAGACGTGAGCAAGATCAACACTACGAATTCAGTAGATCATAAGCTACTGCTTCGTGCCACTATTAGTGAAAATAACGTTAATAAATCTTTGGTGTTGAAAACAAAATGTTTTAAATTATTTACGAAATTCATGGTCACTCTACAATCAGAATACTTCAGTCAAGTGATACGTGTCAAATTGAATGTCATCTGAGTCCGATTACTTTTCAAATATCGTATCTCACTCAATGTGACAATTTACTTTCTTCGTAATCAAAGTGCTGTCATAACAGTTAGAGGTTTAATCTTTATAAACCAGTTGTTGTAGGGTGACCATGATTATAGAGTATTAAACTTTAACTTACAAAAAATAAAATTCAGGAAAAAGGTACGGGTTTCACTTAAATACAATGGTGAAAGATTCATTGCCATTTACTATGTAATAGTGTTGGTCCTGCTCACGTCTCCTGAATCACCCAGTATAAATATTCAATGCTACTCAAATTTGAGGCTACTCGTCACAAATTAAAGAATTGACTATGACATATGCAAATAAGTAATCAGAATTCAAAATAACTTTACTGTTTCTTAGTAATACATAATATGCAGCAACGTCAAAAATCCGTAACTGACGCTTTTTCCTCACCAAAAACACGAAAGGGCTCTTAACCTTCCTACCCTAGTCTTCATGTTTGTCAGAGCGTAAACGCGATTGCGTTACTAAATAATTGTGTGCCTCTCTGTTTAGTTACTATGTCCTCTCCCTCACACATTTTTTCGTATCGCATTCCGAACCATTCTCTGATCCGCTTCCACAGACACGGTCGGCGGCGCCGGCGTCGACGAGTATCCCGACATTATCGGCTTCTGATTCGTATGTGGACTATGCGGCGCGCGGTTTTTTTTGAGCGACTATATTCCAAACGACCATGCACATTTCACAGGTAGTTTCAGTGTTAGTATTAGTAATACAATTCTAACAACGGGTAAAGCCTCACTGGGAAGCCAGTCCTGTAAAGCTAATCTAATTTAAGGCCAATTTGACAAACTTTCAAATGTATTCAAAGCGTAATTGTAATAACAACGATTGTTGGATACCATTCTAAGTTGAAGAATTATTTGGACAACACAACTGTTTACATTTCTTGTCTAATATTTTAGTCATGGCATAAATAAGTCCCTAATTTCTCTTCCACTACCAAGAGCCCAAGTCACCAGTGAGGCCACCTAAATAGTTGCTCTTCGGGTATAGTGAACATGCTAAAGAGCTCCTCGAATCGTTCGACTGGACTGGCTCCGCCGGGGTCAGTCTGAGCGTTTCGCATATTACTGACCTAATAATTTATTGATCGCCTCGCTATCTTCGTTAAACTGCAAACGCGTAATAAATGGTATATAAAAACTATTTTCTTCTGAATGTATACTGTTTATCTAAATATTATTAGTTTTACCGGAAACTCCAGGACCTTTGAAGTCGCCATCGCCACTCGGCTGTCAAATAAAAAGGTATTATTTTATCAATAACAGCCCGTTAAGTCCTCATTATTTTTTGATTGTTAGAGTTCCGTACCTGAAAGCTAAAAACAGAATCCTTATACGATCACTCGTGTGTCTGTCTGTCTGCCCATCCGGACAATTTACTGCAAAAATACTTGATCGATTGAGATTACATTTGGTACACATATGACACATATGTAGGTAAGTCAATGACC